>OZ022507.1:53654876-56104876 GCA_963989385.1 Ctena decussata
GGCTGACACCACCGCCAACGTTCAGTGACAATACTTTCACCGACCACCACTACCCTGACACCTCTTATTCCAGTGGAGGGCACACTTTGCGCACATTTCCTGGTTTATTAGGTTGAAAATAATAATCAGACATGCGTCTACTCTAAATGGGAGATGAGCCCGAAAGGCGAACATACACTAAATCTTCTAGTACAGGCATTCTGCTGTCTGAGACAAAATGATCATGAAGCCCTAAATCGCTCATGCAGCGATCTTGGGTCAAGACTTTGTCATATCTAATCCATTTTGGTCATGTCATCACAACCCTTCAGGTGCAGTGGCTCTGAAGGAAACTTTTCAAATTGTTAAAATATACGTGACCCTGGCCAAAGGCCAAGAATGCCCAGAGCTATTGACCTGTGCTACTAAACAGTCTTCATGTTCTCATTTAGGGACCGACCATTTGATATTCTGGGGGGGGGGGGGGGGGGGGGGGGCTGGTATATTTATCAAAAAAAATCCCTGTCTTTGGATGTGCAAGAAAAGGCTCATAAGGGGGTTCAAAAAAATAATCTGGCCTCAAAAGTAAGAGAAAAAAATAACCTGTCTCCACCCAAAATTTCAAAAAAAAAAATATAGTCTGCAGATAATTCCATTGGAATTGAGTTTTTATAATGTTTCTGGCTTCTGGGGGGCTGCGCCCCCCAGACCCCCATATTTGTAGTAATATTTTAATATTATCTACAATTGGTTTACACCAGCGGGCCCACATGTGCATACATTTACAAAAACATCCTATACAACATTCACATTACTAAGTAAATGTTTCCACTAAAACTGAATTGCAAAAGAGTCACTAGCTTATGGGAGACAAAGCCATTGTGGCAAAATAAACACTCTAAAAGGCAAATGTCCTAATATAAAAACCCTTATTTTTATCATCATTCTAGTTATATGTCTCTAGTCTTAAAATTGCCATTGAAATTGGGAAATTGCTTTAGCTTCTCGGGGGGGGGGGATTGCCCCCAGACCCCCCTTTGTTAACTTCTTATCACATGTATAACTTTTAGCCATTTTCACTAATTTTTCACTAATTGCCGTTCATGTATAATGTGACTCTATCACGTAAGTAATGTGACTCTATCATGTAAGTATTTGTCAAACTTTCTAAAGTACGACTAAAGCATGTTTGCATATATTGGGATAGAAAAAAACCCTTATATTCCTAATGTTATCCCTAAAACTTTGCCAAAATAGCCCTAAATTTTCGCCAAAGTATCCCTAATTTAAGGCCTAATTTTTTGCCAAACTCATACAGGGATGCTTGTATCTTTACATTAGATGAAAATAGTAACATGCTCCAGGCACTGGTTTGCAAAAGCAAGCTAAGCCATGCCCTTGGCCTGGTTAAAGACAGCACTATGTTCTTTTTGTGAGAAAAAAAGGTGTCAAAAAATACTGATGTGGGTAAAATAAAAGGATATTAAGGCCAAGTAAACAAGGATCTGATAGTTCAGCTATAAAATTAAAAAAAAAATAACCTGTTTGAGTTAGTTTGTAAAAAAAATAAATTAGCTCCCACAAGGTGAAAAAAAAGAAATTGTTTCCAGAAGCCAGTGAAATAAAATGTCGTGTCTCCATCAAGAATACCAGCCCCCCCCCCCCCGACCCCCCCCCCACAGAATATCAAATGGTCGGTCCCCTAGTTGACAATATCTACCAACTTTTATACAGTACATTGCAATCTACTGTTTTAGCATTTTTGCATATAATGCAAAAGGAAGCAAATTTAATTAAATGTGTCTCCCCGCCCTCCTCCTGCACAGGGAAGCACATTTAATTCAATGTACCCCCTGCCCCGCACCCCATCCCCACACCCACACCCCACCCCACCCCTATCCTATCATGGAGCTTCAGCTCAGATGAGGCGAAAAATGAAATTTTTAGCACCTCTGACACATATTACCGTAAAAATCTGAGTATTGGGACAGGTAAGTCTGAGCATACAGTGCAAATCCAGATCAGTCTTTTCAGGGTCTACACTGTTTGCCACCCCATCTGTATTCTTTAGATGCATTACTGCATTGTAAAACCAAACTGGTCCATTTTATTGGACAATAGCAGTAATTATTTTAGGTGTCCCAATTTTACAATTTCTACAGTACTGTAAGTTATATGTATCAACATTTATAGATTTATGACCTCCCACACACAGCCTCTTTCATCACCGGAGCCTGTTTCAGCATATCTGGACTTAATCACAGCAGACAACTTACTGCAAAATGTTATAAAATATGTCAACAGTGTCCTGATTAGGCTATTTATTTATGGCTCATTTGGTTTTCAAGTAATAGTTATAACATGGTTTGTATACCTTCAAAAGAAACAAAGCGAAGTGGGACATTTGTAATTTTTTCATGTCCTACCGGAGTTAAAACGCAAAACTGAAAGTACAAGCTATGACCTTGTCAGTAACTTTGTTCCCTGCCCAATTCGTAATAAATTTGCACATCAGCGCAGACTGATCGTTGTTCATTCATGTACGTTTAATGTGAGCACAGAAGACTCCGATATGACTGCGTGGACTTGCAGGCTGATCTATGTCAGTTTTCTTATATCTTTCTTCCTGACACATCTGCACGTGCACCGATCGATTATCAGTGTCTAGCGGTGTCTTTGAAGTTTGCTTACGATCAGTGTGTTGCGACACTGAATGTACCAATGAAGTCTCCGACAGCTTGCGCATCTGCAGAGACTGTTCAGAGTCACTACGTCTTGGCTAGATATTTCTCAGCATCCACAGATATTGATGCGAAAAGACAAGATTCTGATAGCGCGGATACGCAGGCTGATCCGAGTCTTGTTCCTCTATTATATAACTTCCGCCGATCCATAGCTTGTTTGTACGGAAAAACTTTGATCATCGGTCGTCGGCTCAATGCCGATCTGAGTTTTCTCAAGTTAATGCTACACCAGCACCGTACATAGCGCAGTCTTGTTCCGAGACAACTAGTTGTATATTGAAACAAAATCTGACCATTAGGACAAGACTGTGCAGGCTGGTTTGGAAGTTTGCACACCCACAATGCCAAATGCGTGGAAGCGATCTCATCTCTTCGAAGGCTACTTTTAAGAGGTACTTAACGGCGTGTGCATACGATGCAGATTAGCATGCGCACTCGCAAAGTCTGATTAAAGCTAACTCGATGTACAATCTATTAAAGGAAGACTCTGATTAACTTCAGTTTTAGATGGCGTAAGGTCTTATTTCACCGGACACATAGAAATTATTTTAAGTCACAGCATGGGAAGTGCGGTGAACTCATGACCTGCACCACATAAAATGTATCTTATGGAACATGCGGAGAGTGCAGACTGATAAGCTTCTTCGGAAGTATTCGCTTTTCAAAGGGTAACGGTGACGCTCATATCACAAAAACCTAGTTAGCGGTCAGGAAACACTGGTCGCATTACAATATTGCGCAGGCTGATTCGAGTCTTTGCTATCAGCGTGTGTCTGGGTTAAGATATTTTGGGAAAACCACAAGGTCGTGCTGATACAGAATTGCCATAATAGCACCATGCATGGGAACATTTCCTCTTATTAGTTTTGAACAAGCCGATGTCTTTGCGTATTGTTTGCAGAAATACATCAAAAACAACATCAAACTGTTCCAGAGGATGTCTGACATAGGCCTTATAGTTTCTGGGGAGTCAGGGATTTACAAAGTTGAGAGTTCATATTTTACATAGTCCAAAGACTAGAGTCATTGTTTTACAAAGTCCAAAGTCCAGAGTCCAAAGTCCAGGTTTTACATAGTCCAAAGTCCAGAGTCCAAAGTCCAGGTTTTACACAGTCCAAAGTCCAGAGTCCAAAGTCCAGGTTTTACATAGTCCAAAGTCCAAAGTCCAGAGTCCAGCTTTTACATAGTCCAAAGTCCAGAGTCCAAAGTCCATAGTCCAAGTCCAGTCCAGGTTTTACATAATGCCTTCTAATACGGGGGCAAACATATGCTTTTTTTTTAAATAGGAAAGATATCTTTGAGTTTTCGTCAATAGCCCCTCTTATCTGGAGCTCTACACACCTAAAGTATGTTTTATTGTCGGTCAGATGCTAAAGTACATCTTTGAAAAGGTAGCAACATGAGTCTGATTGACACTTTATCTGTGCCAGACATTAATTAATTAGATTAAATGTTAGATATGTTTGTATATGCTTTGATAAGTTCTGGATTATATGAATGTATTTGAAAGACGGGTTCCTAATTATTCCTTGAATATGCTTAGGAATCCTTTATGACAAAAAAGTAAAAGCGACCCATTATTTGACTGTTTGGTTGACGCAGTCGGAGTGCGTTTTAAGAACCACTGTGTCGTAGTTTGCAAATACTCATCTGCACACCGTATAAAAGTTGGGATCCAGTTCTGTCTTTTTGCCACATTCTGATATTTCCTGAAATGGCAGGAAAGGATTTTCTCAAGTAGGTCCAGCCAAAGATCCTTCATCGGTTTAATGTTTCATCCAAATAGCAGGCACCTCTGTGAATACTGTCAAACAAATACATACACAGAGTTATGTCGCCTGCAGTATACATGTATATTACAAAACTTATGGTTTCTGAGTTGAAGACTTCAATCCTTGTTTGACAAGAGGACTTATCCTTTAAGCCTTCTTTTATCAATGCATTCTAATGCACCTACGTATGTAACGCGATGTCTGATTGGATAACGTCAAAAATTTTGCGACAATATATCCTGTGATATCTTGCGATATACTGTCGGAAACCCGACGTCATTACGTAACGTCGCTTCTCATTGGCTGACGTCTGGTTTTACGTCTCTGAAAGTTTTGCTAATGGTACAAAGTATCACGCTTTTAAAGGCGGAAATGTAAACAGTGTATTAGAATGGGAATAAATATTCTTAAAATTGTCGTTTGAGGAGGTAAATCGTCGTTTTCATGGTTGCAAATTGCGTTTTACGGCTCCGCTGGCGCGTCGCCTAAAACGAAATTTCCTACCATAAAACCGACGATTTACCTCCCCAAAACACAAATTTGAGTACAGTTATCCGCTAATTGAGCACATCTGCATGCAAAAATCAACACACATCGAGGTAATCTGCCGGTAATGATTTCGGTTCCTGGAACAGTGGCCTCATTCAAGGGCGTAGCTACCTATACGGCAAATACGCAAGTGCGTATTGAAATTTTGTCAAAATTGACAAAATTTCAAAACGCACCTGCATATTTGCATGCTGAAAATTTATAAATTAGACAAGATTTCAATACCAATTACCAAAGTGGCTGAAATACTAGCTTTCCCTCCAAGAAGTAGAGAATAAAACATGATTGTGCGTATTATGAAATAGCCCCTAGTTACGCCCCTAACAAGAACAATTGACATTAGAGTGTTGGCTTATTTAACAGTTTATAGTAAGAAACATTCAAGCATAATACACTAAGCATTAGAAAGTTAATTGATGAAAAAAATCAGATCTGAACTAATCGATTGCGGTTTAATGTATCCTTAAAGATGATATCTGGAAACGTGCCGTTTAATGTATCCTTAAAGATGATATCTGGAAACGTGAGTGGTTTACTATATGATGTATAATGTATAAGAATCACGCAAACCGTTTCTTTAAAGATGTAATTAAGCTTGTACTGCAAATTAAAAAGCTACATTTAAGTAAATTAAGGGATGCGATGGAATTTAATATAATATGCCTCATTAGAAGATTTTAATGTCCGCTAAGCAGTATTGAATGTACACGTTATTGGTGCGGACCGTAATAAATGTTGTTAGAACTTGTGGTCCAACCGATTTGTATGTTCATTATGAGGACAATAAAATATGTTTAGACTCTAGAAGATTTAAAGGCCTAAAGAGCGTCAAACAAATGAAAACAAAAAACATTTTGTCCGACCTTTCTGAAGACACTGCATGATATAATTCTCGCAAGCGCAGTTTTGAAGTGACATGATATCACATTATGTTATCATACTCTTGCTATCAGATGGAATTTTGCAGCAGATGCATGATAAATGTTTACGAGATCATGCGATTCATTCTGTAACCAAGTCACGTTCATTTTTGCTGTCGTGTTTAAAGCAAAACGATATTCATGTACATATAGTGTATCATCAGCTCGACTTTCGTGTGGGTTTAGTGATCACGTCACTAAAGTACTGAACTTCTTTATTTACCTACCGTAAAGAATTTTTATAGAAATTTGCTATTTGATCTATAGATCAAATAGCAAGTTTCAATTAAAATCTCTACAAAATAAAAGACTGAAATGATGCAATCGACAATTTCTGCAACTGGTTCATTTCAAGGTCAATTCACTGATTTTTTATTAGAAAAAAAAACTGCTTTGACGTCAAAGTATCCTTTACCAGCGAATAAAAGCTTTTACGACTTCACGTCGCAATACCAAAGTCATGAGACTGTCTAACAATAAGATTTTATGACTCAGATGAAGCTTTATTTGGTTAAAACACGTAAACCCATTGAAAAGTATGAGATATATTGATAACAAAAAACATTTTAGGAATGAGGACATTGCAGCCCAAGAGAGAGAGAGAAAGGAAGATAAAAATCTAAGAAAACGCGTCTAATGTCCTGTTATACCAAACTAGACACATGCGTTTAGATACAGCCAAACCTGTCTTAAGGGGTCACCCAAGGGAAGGACGAAAAGTGGCTGCTTAAGACAGGTGACCCCTTAATACAGGTTCATTTGCACTGTATTTTGGTTCATAGGACCCAGAAAAGGTGGCTTCTTAAGGCAGGTGATCCCTTAATAGAGGTGACCACATAAGCAGGTTTGACTATATACTCAGATATTGAATTAATCGTTCCATCTTTTATCAGTGCTCTAAAACGACGGAACTGTCAATTTTCTCTCTCTCTCTCTCTCTCTCTGTGTGTGTGTGTGTGTGTGTTTGCCATTTTTAATTTTTTGTCAAATGCGGGTTGGTGGGGTGGGGTTCGTGACTCCCTGTTTGCTTCCTTGGGCAACGTGGCTTTCCAACTATGCGTTTCCCCCCTACCAGTTTTTCGACTAAATGCGGGATTTTCTCCATTCAAAAGTCCCCCAAAATTTAAATCAGTAAATGTGTAATATGGCTATTAGATACATGTCCAGGTTTTTCGCTTCTAAAACAATCCCAAAGATCTAGATCCGTCTTATAAGACGAATTTAGCCTTTTGGTATTGTTTGAAAGGAAAAATAGTTTTGTTCATTACTAAAAAAACTCCAAAGATCTAGTCTGTCTTGTAAGACAGGTCTAAGTTTTTGGAATGTCCTGAAGAGGAAACCACGGTTTGATAGGTGAAGAAACACGCTAATAATTTTAAGCAGTATTAAGCGTAGTGCCATTAGCTTAACAGCCGCTAACCAGTCCTCTGACTTTGTCTCAAAGGCCCATTGCTCTATCGATGGTATAATTTTATGAATTATTTTATAGTGAGATATCGCTGCAAGGTTCTCATTATGGTTTCGTCAATGGAAATGACCGTGATTAGCCAACTTTAAATAAATAAAACATCATAATGATTGAGTTTCACATAAGAAGTTTTGAATTACGATTTAAGTCATTTTAGTTGGCAACTGAAATAACATACTTTCGATAATCGTAAACTTGAATAAGATGGTAAAAATAAAATGGAACACCATTCATTACTTTTTGCCGGTTATATGACAATATGTGACAGTGCCTGATATTTTGAGCCTTGTGGAGGTGCGACGTTGATGTTGCGAAACGTGAAATGAAAGTGACGTCATAGAATTTGCACGTAAAGTTAACTGAATTTTCGCGCACTAAATAATACATTTCACCTTAAAAGAGTGATTCCACATCTCTATCGGCGTCTTTTATTTTCTTCAGCTACCCTTTTTTAAGAATGTTCGCTTTAAAAGCGATGTCACGAGTTATAAACGTTATCCAGCTAGTATGTAAATTGTATCCAATCAGTAAAACGAAAATAAAAAAAAATCGGGTTGGTGTGAATTTCGTTTGCTTTTGGCAGTTAACCTTTGCGCTATTGCTTTCAGCCTCTCGAAATCTATTCTGAAGGCACTAAATATATGAAAATGTTAAAAAAATGCAGATTTTCGCTCCATAAGGCTCAAAATGTCAGACACTGTCACATAGTATATGTACATCAACCCACATTTTTGTCGCCAAACATGTGTTGAAACGCTGTTCATCATGATTTGTGCTTAGACGTTTTTACCACTGGTTAGCTATGGAGACTTAAATAGTGAAATGCCCTTTCATGTACTTTAATGTCTTTCCTAATGAAGCCAAGCTATAACCATAAACAACGACCGAGGCTGACGTGAATTACTAGAATTATTTCCATATTGTCCTAAAATACATTTTATGTATTACTTTCTGTCAGAGAATCAGTGTATCACAGAGTCAGGAAACATGATAACTTGCAAGTATGAAGTACACCAGATGACCCCGTATCTTAACGGTTCGAACTCTCGCTTCTGTGGTCTTTCGGAGGAGACTTAATCCCCTGTCCCCTCCTATGTGCTGGTAGGACGTTATTTCCGCGAGTTCTATTTCTCAGTCCACCCCTTAACAGCTAAAGTACGACAGGTTTGCACTCTATAGTGAGTAAACTCGGGTTTAACATCCCACCAACACTTAGTTCATACGGAGACGGGACCTTGGTTTCTAGTCTCATTCGAAAGACCAGAGAAGCGGCTGCACTCAAAAGACCCTTTGTGATATATTTCATCCATATTACACTTTACAATAATGCTTAAAAACGTCAAACTAAACGTCAGTTTTACAGCATGTAGTGTAATCTCCAGCCATCTCATTAGTTCATTCCGTTATCTATTAAAGCTTGGTCTCCTATGAAAAGGGCATATGTAAACAGTACAGATGATGACCAGACGCCAAAACGCGGCGTCTGAATAGAGTCTACACTTTTTGCCTAAAATTTACATAAATTTCTCTAAAAGTGATAAAACAATTAAAATAAACCAGACAACCCTGAAATTAAAAATCAACTCAATTCAATTTATCAGGGTAGAAGGTCCGTTAGGCATAAATGGTGTCATCCTACTGGTAATTAGAGCAATATTGCAGATTCTACCTACCATCTCGAGAGAGATCTGCAAAAACTAGACCTTTCCAAGTCTCCCATATTGTCTTCTGTGCCCTCGTCTTTTGGCTTTTTTATGTTATTACGAAGGAGGTGTGTCTGTGCCATTACAAACGATCTTGAAATGTGATCATGACTCAGGTGTCGGTTCTTAATCAGGGCCGTGACTTCATCATGAGTTCTAATGACAAGTTGAAACTTCTTATATGCGGCGCTTCATTTATGTTATCGTCCATGAAAAAAAATACAATTGAGCTGCGACTCGGGAAAACCAACAAAGTGGTTGTGCGCCCACCGCAGACTCAGATCAACCTGGGCATCCGCCAAGACTGATTAGAATCTTTGCAAAGCGCTTAAAGGGCAGCTGAAGGTCTGAGCTACTTCTATGCGGACAGCTAACTGATCAGTCTGGGCGGATGCCGGGGCTGATCTGAGTCTGCGCTGGGCGCACAACCACTTTGTTGGTTTGTCGTGTCGCGGCTCGGTCAATGACATCCACAGTCCGCAAAGTTCGCAGTCCTCTTTGGGCACCAACAAGAAGAGTACGGATGCTCGGAACAACAAGACGGCCAGCTAAGCGACCTGCTCACTGGGCACAAACATTGAATCAGCATTGAATCGGTGTTGATTTAATGATGTTTCAACATTCCTGCAGGTTGATGCTAGACTAGACACAACCAACACAAAAACTGGCGTAGATTTATAACACTACGAAGTACGACATAAGATTCTGTCTGTCGCCAATCAACTATAGAAAAATAGAACACCACTGCAGAGGGATTCGAACAAGGGCCGCTAGTCTAGCAAACCAGGCTCGACTGAGACGATGAGATGAGTGCTCATGATGTATCGTAATGCATGGATTATAATAGGAAAGACTGTACATATAAATCTAATGGAGACCTTTTCAAACTAATGTAACGTAAAATGGCAAGTATTTCGATGTGTAAGAACATTATGCATGAAAGAATTGAACCATATTTTTTAAAGTCAAAGTAATTCCGAAAGAAAATAGTAAATAGATACACTGTATATAAATAAATAAATAAATACTATACTGGCTGGCGACTAGTTGTGGCCGCGTACCATTGGTGGCCGTTTGTGTTTTGCACCCGCGATAACGTATTTGGCGCATCACAGATTCGGCCATATTGTAAAAAGAAAACAAAATAAACGCCCACAAAAAAGATTGGTTAATTTTTGTGCCTGGGAAGCGAAAGGTAAACATTTTCTCCAAGCTACCCTCATGCCAACATCATTGCATTGCCGGGGGACTACAACCCTTGATATACACATTATTAAATACAGAAATAATCATGTACAAATTGCTGTATTAATATTTAACTATCTTGAAAAAGTTATAAACTGCAACTAACCTGCAAAAAACTTCTAAATGCTTGTTAATCACAGCACACGTGCAGCCATTATTTATGTTGTTTTCGACGAAATATGTAGCGTGTACCTGCAAAATGACTGCGTTAGAGTCCGCCGCTGGTAAATATTTCTGTTGCTTCCATTCCGCCTCTACCTAACGCGCTAAAACTGTTAAAATGTGACAAAGACCACAGACTTACAATGACATATCATCAAATTTTAAATCCACAAGTTTTTGGAAAATGCATCATTCAACGCATGACAATCGTGATGGCCACCACTGGTATGCTACGCTCATATTTTAATGCTTCTTGGCGACTTAGTTTGAGGATCTGTCACAGGAACAAATTATAGTCTATTTAAAAGAAATCGGTATTATACCAACAGTTACCCCTAGTTTATTAAATCAAAATATAGAATTAACAAACACAATATGTCGGTTAAAATATAAAAAAAAGTGTTACAAAAATCGGCCATCACTGGTCGCTTACTAATGGCGTTATCGGCCTCCGTGACCGGATGGATAACAGCGCTTTCTTAAACATGATGTCTCTCATCGCTCTGTGTTCAAGCCTTGGCTGCATAAATGTGAGAAAGCCAAGTTCTGCATACGGAAGGTCAGGTGGTGTTCCCCTGGAGATCCGGTTTTCGGTCACCTCTGCTTAACGATCGTATCGACATAAATGAAATATTCTTGACAGGACCCTAAAACCCTTGTAAAAGAAGAGACAAAAGAAAAAAAAAATGATTTCATATACAGTCCTACTGTAAACTTAACTATCGAAAGCGAGCGATCATCACAACTTGCATCTAAAGTTGGCAACGCGCGAATATGTTACTCTATATACAATATGACCTTTGATATTGAAATCCGTTCATTTGAAAGAAGATCGAGATAAAAATGACTTTCTTATTGCGTTTACCTAGAAAAATATCATTTTCAAACAATCTAATGGAATGATAGTGAATTTTTCATTATCTATTTACCAGCAATTACCATAAAATATTACACGGAAGGAAATGACAATCATGAATCTGAACTTGATCTATTATCAATGCCATTATCTGACATTTTAGCTAAGAAATTTGCTTCTTGCATGACTAAGGAAAATAAAAACAGCACTTGCTGCTCGAAAACAATGGCTTGCTGACCAACAGGGGAGACTCGGGTAACTTCGGATAGAGGGTAAATTCGGACAGTGACATTGCTTCCTTTATATGTCAGTTGTTTTGAACTAAAACAAATATAACTGGCCAAAACAGTAAAAATCCTGATGAGACGGCTCATTATGAGCCGTCTCATTTGGATTTTCACTGTTTGCAATCGTGTGTCCGAATTAACCCAACTGTCCGAAGTTACCTGACTCTACCCTACCCTGACTTTGAAGATAAAAAGTCGCAGTTTCACTGACTCAAGAATCAGTGTTTTGAAGCCCCCCTCACTCAATCAGTGGTAAAAATTCATAAACTTTTTTATGATGAGGTCTCACTTGCACTGTAGTTTCATCATCGTAAATGACCATGACTGCTCAGTTTTGATCATGACCATAGCTGTTTACCGTGGACATGAAGCATCAAATCAATCAATCAATTGATCAAACAAAATTTCATGAATTTCACATAAAACAGGTTTAAAAATATGAATTGGGTCGTTTTAGTTGGCAACTAAATGGCCTTTCCATATCATAAATATGATGTTGATGGTAAAAATACACATACAGGCGTGGTGCCCTATTCAAGGCCAACCGTTGTTTATATTGCATTGCTGAACGGGAAACTAAAAAAGAAAATCGTATTTTGTGGAGCTTGTGGGTTGTGCTTAGTGAGTGTAGCCATGCCCAGATCCAGACCATCGCGTACTGGTGGGGCTCAGGATAATTGTTAGGTCTGGGAAGTGCCGAGATGTATGTTTGTTGGGAGTAGGGCTTGAAAATGTGACATGATTCGGTCGGGACCAATTTGATGAGAATTCTTGACAATGTCTTTTTGCCTTGAAATATATTTTGACATTTCATTAGAATCGCCTCAGCGAGGCGATTCTAATTAGATGTCACAACATATATTTTGATCTAACCACATGGATAAATATCCTCAAACTGTCATCAGATACTCCTTATTATCTGGGGGCCAACGTATTATACATAACACAGAGGCCCAGATTGCGGGGCTGAAGCCCAAAGCCCATCCCTGGATCCGGGGCAGGTAGTCGTAACTGGATACCTTCTTCGAGTTTTCACTCTAACTGAATGGAACTTAGAGTATTTCCATACACAAATACTCCCTAAGCCATTCAGCGGTTTGGATGTTAAGCAAACGGTGTCTTTTTCTGTTTGCAATTGCATAGAACTTGAAAAGGATCTAACTACATATTATTTGTTTAAGTAAGATTTTACTAGTTTACTAGAACTATTAATTTGCAGCCAGATCTAATGAATATTAAATAATTCTAAATCATCAGTAATGCCAATCATATTGTTATTATCATCTAGAGACATCGTTTTGGAATTTTGTCATTTTAGACTCGACAAGGAAAATGAGCTTTGATACAAAATAGGACAGATAAAAATGCCCACCCGGGACCTTGATCTATTCAGGGCGCATACAACTGGTTTATACCCTAAAAGGCAAAACTGTAAAAGTTCTAGGTATTGGGGCAAGTAGGTGTACGCAAACAGTACAGGACCAGGTCAGACCTGTATTACTGGCTAATCTAAGCAGGGACCGTATTCATAAAGCCACTTAAGTCGTTGCTATGCGGTTGCTAAGGCTAAATATCTATAAAGGAGATTCCCTACAACTATGAAATTTGGTCTGGAGGAACAGTCTTTGGAAGACTGTTCCTCCAGAGCAAATTTCATAGTTGTAGGGAATCTCCTTCTAAGAAATTTGGCCTTAGCAACAGCATAGCAACCACTTAAGTTGTTTTATGAATACGGCCCCAGGGTCTATATTTTTTGCCATACTGCTTTGGGACAATTACGGTAATTATTTTAGGTGTTGCATTTTTACAGGGCTTCGTGTCAAGTCGGGTAAGTTCGGACAGCGGGTAATTCGGACAGTGACATTGTCTCATGTATATGTCAGTTGTTTGGAATTAAAACAAAAATAACAGGGCAAACAGGGAAAATCCTGATTAGACGGATCATTATGGATTTTCACTGTTTGCAGTGGTATGTCCGAATTTACCCGCTGTCCGAAGTTACCTGACTCGGCCCTATATAACACTTCACTCTCCGTCCAAATGTTTTCTTGGTTGTCCTAGACTAATTACAAAGTATACATGAAATAACCCGATCGTTTTGCCTGGGTTATTATTTGTAAACGTAGATCCTTTGGAAGTAAGGAACACACAAACGAAACAAGAAAATAATTTTCGTGTGGTAACACTGCAAACGTCTCTCTACAAATTCGTAACTACAAATGACCATCATTGGTCAAATTTAAGTAAATAAGCCATCCTAGGTTTTAATATAAAATATATAAAAATGACCTACGTTTAACATAAGCGTAAGTGAAATGGTAAGTATACAATGTGTTGGCGTAGGCCCATTAACTGTCTAGTGTTTGGTTTATATTGCATTGCTGGACTGGTAAACAGTGAAGGAAATTGTAGTTTGCCATTTTTATATTCCCCCTATTTTTGTTCAGGTATATACATACGGAGTGGCTATTGCCAGTGGACTGGCAAAAGCAATTTTAACATATTAACGTTAAATTTAACGTAAAATCGCTATTGCCAGTTGACTGGCAGCAGCGATTTTAATGTAAAATCGCTGTTGCGAGTTAGTTTAAGTTTTGGTCCAAAAAGGGCAAACACTACTTATTAGAAAGCAATGCTTGTGAATGTTTCTACTTTGTATTTATTGTTGCACCCTCATTACTGCAGCAGCTCACCAACCAACTGCACTGCCGAATATAGGTTTAGACTTTTCTTAATATACATATTAACCCATCTTTTTATTAAAGGAGAACATTGAACCGCTTTTAATAATAACTTTTATTTAGAGCTGGAAGCGCTAAGGCGACTTTAACAATAAACGTCTTTAACGCAAAATTCATGAACTTTACCTGTACACCTGTTTTCTTTCTTGTTCTTGTGCGCCTTGTTTCTGGGCATCGGAATATAATGCTAGAATAAATGTGTGAAATAATCATAAAATATTGTTTAGTATAGATGATAGAAATTTGCGCCATTATTTCTGTTATACATGACATATATAGAGAATTAAAGATATTAACAAGTATTAGCACGATATATATCCATTTACTAAAATCATTGATATTTTACGGCCTGAGGGTGATAGTATGGGTGATAATAGATATGGCAGAAAACGTTATTGTTTTTCAAACTTCGGAAGGACACGAGTACTAAATTAACTGCTTTCTGTGAAATTTTCAGGATTTGTTTACAGAAAATATAAAGCGAGCACTGTAAGCAATAATCAAATGGTTAAAACACAAAAATACGAATGCATCCTCTTACTCAGTTGGGCGCAAAAGCTTGTTCCTATACATGTACGTATTTCCAGATTAACCTGTATACAACTTTAAAGTGGAAAAGTTTTTCAGAAGCTTGAAGCTGGAGGTGAATGGGTGAGGAAAAGGGGACTATTTTCTTTTCTTTCTAGCATTCTACCTCAACTGCGGTTTAATCTTAATGGAAATGCTTGCTTCCCTTGAGGATTAATTTCAAACAAAAGAGCCCATAAGTAAGCTAATTCATTTGCTAGAGAAGACTGCTTGCTTTGAGGGCTTTATTGGTCAAAGCCCCTTTTCTTGAGAAAAGGCGACAAAAAGGCATTGTACCATTCAACCTAAGGTAATTGAGCACATTTCCATGTTTCTCCGCCATTTAAGAGGATAAGCAGAGCGGTCAAGGTACCAAACGAAGTCCAAAGCTCATAAACCATATAAATATTAATAAATCCGAGATATTTAGATACACAGACATGGAACCCAAACCTGAAAGTGTGACCAAGTTTTTCGCAAGTAGTAAGAAGCACCTGCCTAATGTCATACTCCCGCCATGTCTATGTATCTGACGGACTTTACATACACTTTTTAGACCAAAGCATTCAAAACTTTCCACTAAATCTTATGTTTTTGCATTATCCCACATTTGACCTTGCCGAAATAATAGGTCAAGGTCAACCCAAGGTAATCATTTGAACAGTTTTGGTCGTACTCTTATACTCGATGTTACATATCAGGTTCCAAGGCCATTGTAAAATTTGTTCCTCGATGAGAAAATTTTAAAAGTTTTTTTTTCCATATATGGGAATGGCGGCCATGTTGGTCATGTGACCTGGACCGTTTGAACAAAATTTCTTTCCCTCATACTCTAGAGGCTGTATAAGAAATTGACCCAGTGGCTTTTGAGTAACTGATTGAAATTGTCGAAATATATACTAATATGAAAGACTAGAGTCAAAGGTCAAAGAATGACCTTGATCTCTTGTACTCAGAAATCTTCATGTCCTCATTTAGCTGACTATATATCATGTGACCAAGTTATAGGCCCAAATCTTCAACAATAAACTTGAAATCTTATGTTTCAGATTTTCCCATATAAAAGCACTAGAAAGAAAAATTGACCCTGCAGTAAAAAAGCCAATGCCAACCTTAGGTCATCATTTGAAGAGTCTTGGTATATGTCGTCTTCCCGATGCTGCATACCAAGTTTCAAGGCCATCGGTCTCTTGGTTCTGGAGAAGAAGATTTTTTATAATCTTTAACAATTTTTTAACAATATATGGGCGTGGCGGTCAAGTGAACAGGAAGGTTGTTATCATGACCCCTGGAAGCTACAATTTCATATGAGATTTGGTTACACTTGGTCGAGTGCTTTCAGAGGAGAAGTCATTTGAAATTGTGGAAGGACGACGACGACGGCTCTGTTGAACCTAAAAATCAAAGTCACTTGCGAATTTATACTCTTATTACCTACTTCCCGTATAAGAGCCTTTTTGACCGACTTGCTTCATAAACCAATGAACCCATCTGACCGGTAGGCGTAACGCGTGAAGGATATCAAAGGTATATAAGAAAGTTGAAAGGCCGCGGTAATTTTCGACTGACCTCGCCTCATGGCAATGGCTGTTTTACATTCGGTCTATTGCAGAAATATTGCATGAGCTTTTCTTCGCCGCGTATTTGACAGATTTATAAATAATGCACGTAAACAAGCAAAAAACAAGAGAAAATGAAATTACTTCGATTTTGATTCAACGTTCATCGTGTGATGAATCTAACGGTCGCCGCTAAAATTCAACGAGAAACGTTTCACGCTTCGCAGAAATTTAGCTCTGTCTACTAGCTTTATCATACGACAAATGTTGAAAATAAGCAGTTAATTATTCACAGTATAAGACTGCGGTTAATTGCTTACTACGCATCTGCTACCTGATGCAACGAAGACCCTTCCAAAGGCGATAGACTTTTGTTAAAGTCAACTGTCAGATCAAATATTCTACCAAAAATGATTAGTTTTGAATCTACTATAATAACTGTTTTTGTTTTTGATACCGCTTAGTTAAAGATGCGACAAGTATGGTATTCTAAAGGTTCGCAAAATCATTTTATATAACAACTTCGTTGAACTCTATATGAACCTCATTCTAACAAACAGAGACTGCGGAAGTCACTAATAATATAGCTTACATCTACCGTTAAGGGTAGATTTCGGGACAAGGGTCAACTGAGTCGTCGTTTGTGAAACAATGACTATGATCGTTTGTCTTTTTATTATTTTGAGAGAACTGAACGTTTCTGAACCTGCGCTAGCAACGAAATGTTACAATAGTCGGAGGTAGCGAAGAATATCTTTATGATGCTTTTTCTGCTTTCGAATAATGTCACATGAGTTTTTCTTTCCTGCGTTTAAAAGTTCCATACATCGACTTTTATATAGAATGAATGTCTGATTTCCGACTGAATTCCCCTTCAACATGTTTTCAGTTCAAAGCATTTACGCGTCTGAAATATGATGGGACTGTATTACTAAATTAGCGTGAGAACAATACTCGAACACTTTGTGGGATAACTCCACAGTAGTTATAACTGACCGTTCCAAGGCGGTACTTTCGTTGCGGTTGCATTTGTTTTATGTTCGGTGCTGTTTAATTCATTGTGTTCTCATTTCAACCCTTCTATATTAAAAATAGAAAATAGGTAAAAATGGTTGTTAAATGTTTTTCGTATAATTTGCTTAGTCTATTGTAACCGTTCGGTTGGTCTAAAGTATTTAGTTGAGTAAAGATAGCCGAGTTGTCACCTATTTGGGAAAGAGCTTCTGACTCGGCTTATCACTTGTAATTTATTGTTTGTTGGGATGTCTTTGTCAATCTTTCCCTTTGATGTTGGGGATAGGGTTTGGGATCTGATTCAGTCAGTTACTGAAGTGTAGTTACTCTTTAAATTTATTTATTTGTTTAGACGGCTAATTTTATTTCAAGACCGTCCTTTCAAGTGACACGAGTTAATCTACCGTTTATTTCATGCTCTAATGAAACAGAATCTTTGTGATTTTGGTGCTATGTTTTATTCTTCTTGTATCTTTCAGATACTTTTGAACTTTGGAAATTCATTCAGCTGTGAATTCTTGACAACTATCCATTTATGAAAAGAATCGGTCTCCATGTTTTATTGTTTGCAACTGACCTTTTTCCACCAGCCCGAGATTAATATAGCTTTTGTTTTGCATGCAATATGTCTTGTTCAAATTTAATAGATTGCAAAATCATGTGCAAGTCTGGTGATCACGCCCAAGAAGCATGGAATATTTCAAACCAACCAGATCATAACTAAGTTGTGAACTGCTGTATACCTTTCGGAAAAGTTCTACGTCTGTTGCAAAAAACAAATGATACCAAAACTGATATATAGTAAACTGTAAGTCTAGCCATCTGCTGCAAAACGCAGACCTCAAAGATTTCCCTTTTTTTTTTTTTATTAGTATATTGAGGGTTTTGTTTTCCTCCAGTTGTAAGTTTAAGGCAAAAGTAGGAAATCGATTTACCCAATTATGCCAAGTGGACTATTCTGTCCTTATAAAATGGTTGATTCCATTTGTAAATTGAGGGGTGTCTAGTTCAGTTTATTATTATTATTTTTATTTAATTTTAAGGACAAATATCCATTTATCTTATGCAAATAGTGAAGACCCTGATCAAACGCCGCGTTTTGCGGCGTCAGATCTGGGTCTACACCGTTTGCCAATGCCCCATTTATTGGACGCTAGACATTAATGGGCTAAACAAGCTTGTGTTCAAGATGCCGGAATCAAGACCAAAGTCAGTTTCATTTGTTACAAAGGTGTGAAGCCACCTCATTTTGCGCACGACTGACGAAACCAGCGGCTGCCTCATATCCCTTTATCCCTTGTCCCTAATGATTTTGATATGATTAAAAACACATGAAAGAAGTCTACTAGATTCTTTCATGAAGTCTTTAGAACCACATTATGACGTTCCAACATTTTCTTTCTTGAATCAGTTTTTTCCATTATATTTTACTGAAGAAACTGAGACTGGCACTAAGTTCACCAAACGTTCGTGGTTGTTCTTTTTGGCTTCAAAAAACTAAATTGCATTACCTATCCTACATGAGCCGCGATACGACAAAACCAACAATGTGGTTGTTCGCCCAGCGCCGACTCAGAACAGCCTAGGCATCCGCCCAGTCTAATCAGAGTCTTCACTGTCCGCATGGAGCTTTAGACCCTTGGCTACCCTTTAAGCGCAAAGCGAAGACTCTGCTCAGAATGGGCGGATGTCCAGGTTGATCGGAGTCTTCGCATGGCGCATAACCACTTTGTTGGTTTTCTCGTGTCGCGGCTCAATTATTACGTTGGGCGCCACGACAGTACATGTAGCTGTTTCTTCTTCTTCGTCTTGCTTTTATTATAACAGGGTAATGGCCATTTTGAAATCTAATCTAGTTTATAATTTCATCCCAATTTTGTTTTCATAAGACTTTCTGTACACACACACCAAACCTCAGTTATTAACCTCCTGTATGTTATGTATGTTTTTATATCTAAAAGTGTTTTTATTTAGCGAGATGCTAGTTACTCATCGGTCTCAGCTGTGCATGTATAATTAAATTTGCATTTTCATCATGGTGCTTTTATACTGGTATAGACAAAGTATTATTTTATACCGGCATATCTCTTGTGGTTCATATATGGTGTGTGCGAGTAGCAAGGGCTGTCATCAGACTGCGCGAATGTTTAGCCGGACTGAGCCTTTGCTGTTTGCATTTGACTTAAGCACCTTTTTGTGTGCCCCATGAAAGTCATTTCTTTGGCAACTCGTTATTTCATACATCAAACAGATCTTTACTCAGGCAGCGTTTCCTAAGCAGCCACTTGTACCAGAAAGCTTGCTTAGTATTTCTTAACGCAACATCAAATCGGAGACGAAAATAGCACATCAAAGACTTTATGATCACTTTGTATTTACTACCTGAAATCATGTTTAATGTATGTTTAATATACTTAATGCATTTAAACAATTCATTGCTTAGAACTTGATAAGAAGCAGGAAATGTTTCAACGATTACGGCATTATTGATCTTACTATAAAGAAAGTAAACCGTACGAAGAATGGAAACTAAAAAACATTTTCTCAAATATCAGGACATTTTCAGGATTTATTCTGACAGCAAATAAACATTAAACTCCCTGAGTATATTAACACTTGTCTATATTGCGACATGAACATGAAAAGCAAGTTAGCAGAAGAGATACACTGGCCGCTTGAGCAGACTAACCATTCACCTGGCAGTCATTGTTCCCTACCACCAGCCATTGCTTTTCCCTAGCACTGACAATACCCAGTGGACACGCGGTATTGATGCAACGTCTACCCATTATTGTCCAAACGTCCAGGCCCCGAGGTTATAAAACTTTTTTCATGCTCAACTCAGCTGAGCATGAAATTTTTATCTGCTGATAAATATGAAAATGCCAACTAATGTTGGCATTTTCATATTCATAAGCAGAGAAAATTTCATACTCAGCCAAACTGAGCAAGAAAACAACCGCACTTAACAGTAATTTGCTGTTTATTAGCAGGTAAAATTTCATGCTCAACTCAGCTGAGCATGAAAAAAGTTTTATAACCTCGGGCCCAGGACGTTTGGACAATTTAGGTACACGTTGTACCAATGAGGTGCATTCACTGGGTACTAGCAATGTTAAATGACTAGCGGCAATGTTTATCACTGCTTCGATGAACAATGACAACGCATTAAGCACTGACTGCAGGCAATGTTTAAAAACAGTGTTAACAGTGAGCTGTTTACACTAGCATTGCTACTGAATGATCAAATTTCCGTCACCAAAGCAGTGAGACGTCATGCTCGCTTATTTAACATCTTGCTCTTAAAGTGAATTGAAACATTTTTTGGAGAGAATACATTTTTCTCGCACGCTTTGTCAAGGGGATGAAACTGGAAAAGGAAACACTTGCTTCTTTTGTTGAAAAGTGGGTCCTTTTTGCAAGGTCTTAGTCGCCCAGAAAAGCAAACAGGAAGTCACAAAAGTTATCTACCCTTAAAACAGCAGCGGATAATGTCGAGGTTACCTACGCATCTGAACAACTAAGCGCCAAGCCGAAATCGCCTACATGGTTTTGTAATGAAAATACATCTATAATACTAAATAATCGAAGTAACGCATAAACTGCAAAATTGGTGGCATTTTCAAGCGTAATTTCTATACTGGTTCTTTCGCATATTGCTATCATTGATAATTTCGGTTAGCGTGTGTTTTAGTTTCACGTAGATTTAAAGAATTTGAGAATTAAATTCGTCTTTCATTTTAAATTCTCCCAAGTATTTTTCTAGAAACTTCGACTATTGGTCGATTTTTTCTTGTCAACAATGGGTGCGTTCGAGTGAAATTATCGTGCACTCGAATACACGTTTTAAATTAATCCGGTCGTTTCGGTTCTGCGTCGTTATATCGGCGCGCTGCTTAGCAAGTCCAAATTCAGCAGGTTCTAATGCAAAAATCCGACCCATGAACGTACGTCATTCCCCATAATAACGATTTATTTTTGTATTTTTGCTCATATGTCTAAACGGATGAAGAACTAAATGGCCATAGTCCCGACGGCCCTGGCTCGAAACGACCCATTTTCTTCCAGAACGATAGTCAATACGAGTAGCCAGTCGAACTCGCCCAATGAAGAATGCACATGGTCTTTCGAAAAGTTGTACGGACACACGGCGCCAAGTGTGTGCGGCTATACGTACCGCAGAGCCACTTGGGGAACGTCGTTAGGAGAATTCAAACTGAACTGAACTTTCGAAAAGACAAAAATTAAAAATGTCTAAGGTTATCACACATGCGCCAGGTAAGAAAGGGCATTTTTTCCAGCGAAGCAGACAAATCAATTTCAATGATTCAACGAAGCTAAATAAGCCTTTAGTCTTCAGAGGGCTTGAATATTTCCCCCCCAAACGTTCCAGGACCCAATTTTTCCAGAAAAAAAAATACCCAGGACAGGTCACATAACCAAGATGGCAAACATTTATTATGGTAAAAAATTTCAAAAATCTTCTCCGCCAGAACCACGCCGGGCCGCGTAGCGCAATCGGTAGGGCACCTGACTCATAAGTCAGAGGTCCTGGGTTTGAAACCCGGTCTGGCCACATACTTTCGTTTCTCCTTCCGCTGATTCAAGAAGGGCAGTTGTCAGTTACTGGCGAAAGTATGTGCACTTAGTACTGGTTAACCGCTTAGGAGGTCTAAGCCTGCCCAGGAATAGTGTGGTCAGGTTAACTGACCGTCCCGACATGACCTTAGCTGTTTACCGTGGACGTTAAGCATAAAATCAACCAATTCTCCCCCAGAACCACAAATCCTTTGATCTTGAAACTTAGCATGTCGCATCAAGGACTCAAAAGCTCAACAAAATTTATATAAATGATGACCCTGGGATGACCTTGATCTGTTTTACGGCAAGGTCAACTTTTGAGTCACTTAGGTTTTTCTATAGGAAAAGGTGAAAAAAGTTGTTTTTTAGAAACAATGCAGTCTGCTACCTGAAAGTTTGTAGATGCAGACAACTAATTAGGTAAATGAAGCTTTAGTGAGTATTCATGGTAAAGGTCATATCTTCACCTGGGCCTAAGGCCATTTACATTGAAAAATTAAAACTCGCTTTTTTTATATAAACTTGACCATCATGAAATATTTCCGCGCTTGCGCGGGCTCTTTTCTAGTGTAAGAGATTTTTGGCCATTTACAAGAGTATACTACGGGAATTGCAGACTAGACTTAACAATGAATGAAAAATGTGATTCGGTATAGGAGACTGTTACGTTTGCTCAGTCAATATGTTCCCAATCATTATAAGATGTTAGAAATGACCGATACAATAAAATAGAAGAAAACATAAAAGGAAAAATTCAACAAAACTTATCTAGTTAACCTTTTGTAGTTATCTGATTACTTTTTTGCAATTCTTTAAGGTGCTAATTGTTCTTGATCTCATCTGTTTGTTGAGCAATACATTTAAGATTGGATTTAAAGCCACCGTCAATGTGCTTGCGGATGCAATAATTAGAACAGGTTCAACAGGCACATGGTCGATATGATAAATGCTTGAAAAACAAATTACAACCACAGGTAATGGTAGCCATAGCAATACAAACGTCCCTATCAGAATGGCTATATTCTTTGCTGTTCTCATTTCCACTTTACGTCTTCCCTGGACTCTGTTGTTATTATTCATAACACAAACCGCCCCAACAACAGCACCACTTTCAACCTTGACCTTTTTATGCACTGTGCCATCCATTTCTACCACTTCAACTCGTTTTACACTCTCTTGTTTTGGAGTAAGTTTAACGCTTAATAGATCCTTTTTATCATTATCTTTATCCAAAGCTTCATTTTTTGTAGACAAATAAGGTAGTACTTCGTTATTTACACTTTTAACAGGTTCTGAATGTGCTTCTGTATTTTTCTCGGTATGAATTTCAGGTATGGATTTTGGTTTATGTGTCAGGAAATTAACAGCATCCGAATGATATCCCTGAATAGATCCAATTGTCTTTTCAAGACAGGCAATACCGTCGGTTTTGTTTATTCCATCGCCTAATACAGCATTTGTATTCATAGTGCTCTCTTTTGATTGATTGGTGTTAACACTTTTTGTATTATTAGATATTTTTCTCGTTAATTTATCACAGTAGGATTTAACAACCTGATTATCACTGTTTTGTTGCACATTAAACGCTGCATCAACCTGATAACTAACTGCATTGCCCACTTTATTACTCGTCAGCAGCCGTTCTTTTAACGCGGAACAGCTAAAGCTACCTGGAACAAAATTATACTTTTGATTAACATTACTATTTTGATGTATTTCGGAGGCAGACTTTACTCTGCGGAGTATTCTTTGCGGCTTAGCACCTTCTTTAGACAGTCTTTGTATATCTGCATCATTAGATCTTTCTAACTTAGCCAACGTAACTCTTTCTCTCACTAGGGGAAATCTCTTGGTCTCATGTACTCGTAAAACAGTTATCGGTTCTATAAGCCTGTCGTTTTCTGCATCATTAGGTTTTTTGCCGAACAATCGAGCAGATATAATTTGTTTCCATGAGATTGTAGCCTTATTTGGTTCCTTTAAAGTCACTTCCAGATCTCGGTTTGCAGCTTGATTGCTATTGTTTGTATCTTCTCCGACATCAACTTTCTCGGTTTCATTTAATGCGTGATTTATTTTAACTTGGTGGTACGTCGTTCCATTTTGACATGTACCTTTTTCTGCCATTTTGACACTGACTTCTCCAACGTTCTTAGAAACAAAACTTTTGGTAACTGGTTCATTATATCCTGAGTCGTCAACAGTTGCCCCTTTGCGAACAATTGGATTTCCGTTCTGTATGTCATTTTCCTCTTTGCCTATGTTAATAGGAACTGTAGAATGAATTTTTAATACTGCATTGCTTGTTGACTTTTCATTTATTTTCTGAGTCGGGCTAACCTTATTCTTAAAATTCTTGAATCGATTTTGCATAGTAGTGTTATGCTCGTTCAAGAGCTTCATAATTTTGCCGTAAAATACTAAAACAAGAAAAAGACAAGAAAGTCCTAGGGGTAATGTAATGTTCTTTTCCTTATCACCCCATTCACTGTAGAATATGTTTATATTTTGTGCATAGCAGGGATACACAGTTGCACCAGCGCCACAATACTGTGAATTAAACACACCTAGCCCAAGTGATAACAAGCAAGCTGTCGTTAACGTTCCAGCTGTTCGTTTGGTATGACCCTGTTTCTCAAAAGGGCGAGCTATTGACTGGAAACGTTCAAAACTTGTCGCAACCAACATAAACAGCTGTGCAGAGTCACACGAAGTTTTCACAAAAACATCAATTTGGCATAAAGCGCTGAAATTTGTAATTCCAAAGTTTACGTGATTATAAAGAATAAGCCGGATGGGAATGAGAATAAAACAGACAATCAAATCTGCGATTGCCAGGCTGACTAGATTTGCATTCATCGCTGTCCTTAGTGAGCGAGTACGGCAAATGACATAAATAATAAGAATATTTGCTACTGCTCCTATTGCACTCGCACATACAAGAATAAAATCCAAAAATATCAAAGTTGGTTGTGAGACATTCAACGCTGAGCCAGTGTCGGAATCATTTATGTTCATATTTCAGTAAACATAAGTATGGTATTGAATCATTTTAAGAATAGATCATATGGCGGGGTTGTGTTAATTTAGAACAAATAACTACGAACCACAGACACAATGGTATTCACTTGAACTGAGCTTGTTCCAGCAGAACGGCGAATTCCTTGTTCGGAATATACAAGTTCTAATTAATTAGTATATGCTACTCCACCAAATATCTAAGATACTAGCTTCTCATTAGCTGTCGTGCTATGCAACGCTCATTAATACAAATAGATGTATTCTGTCTGGCTTTTTTGTTGTTACTCTTCGGGCTCGTCTAACCTGAAACCAAAATATACATCATTAAGAAACTTCATGCAGATATATGAAACAGTATGAGCCGCAACACGACAAAACCAACAAATTTAAAGAGTAACTACACTTCAGGAACTGACTGAATCAGATCCCAAACCCTATCCCCAACATCAAAGGGAAAGATTGACAAAGACATCCCAACAAACAATAAAGTGGTTGTGCGCCCAGCACAGACTCAGATCAGCCCGGGCATCCGGCCGGTTTGACCAGACACTTCGTAATGTGCTCAAAGGGTAGCTAAGGGTCTAAGCTACCTTCATGCGGGCAGCGAAGACTCTGATCAGACTGGGCGGATGCCCAGGCTGATTTGAACCTGCGCTGGGCGCACAACCACATTGTTGGTTTTGTCGTCTCGTGGCTCATATATATGAAACAGTATGAGCCACAACACGACAAAACCAACAAAGTGGTATGTGTGCCCAGCGAAAACTCAGATCAGCCTGGGCATCCGACCAGTTTGATCAGTTTTCGCAGTCTGCATGGAGCTAGCTTAGCTTCTCAGCTATCCTCTAAGCACAAAGCGAAGACTCTGATCAGATCTAAGTCTTCGCTGAGAGCACATGCCACTTTATTGGTTTTGTCGTGTCGCGGCTCGTTTATCACGATGACTCTACAGTGTGAAATATGTACTCTCAACCAAGGGTAATGCTGACCGCTCATGTACGAGTCAAAAAGAAATAAGGCAGTCAATAATAATAATAATAATGATAATAATAATAGAAAGAAATGCCGTTTTTAATTAAGATGTATGGATATACATTCACCGGGAGCATATCAGACATTTTCATTTTGCCAGTCTTCTTAATTAACTCTTTCGGCGCCAAATTTTTTCAGACGACAAATTTTCGTCTGCTCAAATCATCAGACGACAGATTTGTAATTGGAAATTTTAACAATCTAAAGACATTTTTCATAAAATCAGGCTTTTACAGTTCATATTTGAATGGCAAACAGTGTAGATCCTGATCAGACGGCTCTTTTAAGAGCCGGCTGATCTGGATATACGCTGTTTGCAAAGTCGCATTTTTGCGACTTTGGCGCCGAAAGAGTTAAACCAACTATTAAAGGCAAATAGTGCTCCCCTTGGAATGTTGTTTCCTGTAAGAATAGAGTCATACTGGAAAGGCTTTATGGTCCAGGCCCCGAGATTATAAAACTTGGGTATATTCTCAAGCTCAAAATAAAGCACACTGATTGGCTGCTTCCGAGCATGTGCCCGGAAGCAGCCAATCAGTGTGCTTTATTTTGAGTTTGAGATTATCTTCAAGTTTTATAACCTCGAACCAAGGAAAGCAAACATGAACTAAGGAAATGATTTTCTTTATTCTTTAAAGTGTTGAAAAGGACGATGTACCGAAGACCGCACTTTCAGGAGTATGTGCACGAATCCACGTTTGTTCGCCATTTTTAACAAAGGGAAAAATGACTTCATGTTTGCTTTCCCGGAGGAGGATGTCCAAAAAGGCTTAAAGGAATCTTCTTCCAGAGGTGAACTTATTTCATTCAAATTTTGGTCCCTATTAATAAGGAAGACAAAAACTAAAGAGCTTTCATGGAAGTGCACTTTTTCATCGTAATACGAGGGGCGTTCGGAAAGTTTTGCAAATAACGTAATTTCTCGGTAACCACGATACAGACAGAACTTCTGATTGCAAAAACACATAAAGCTATATTATGCGAAGAGAATTCTGCAAACAAGGTGCATTTTTTTTTAAAAAAGGACGCATTTTTAACTTCTTTGAAAGAGGTATACCCTAAAGACACTGCAGAATTTTACTTTAGTAGGCCGTAATTTATATATCAGCAGTCTTTGATATCTTTTTATTTTTGTTAGTTAAAGACAATGCCCAGACAATGTTGTTCTGTAAATATCGCGGAAATAAGTTTTAATCTGGCTTTCGTACAGGGCCGGGAATATGGATTATCCGTACTTTATGCTGTAGCAATTTCTCCATTTCTACTAAAATTTGATGATTTTATAATGAAAACAAGTGTATTAGCATTCAAAATATTGTCGGCAAGAGCATTTACATGGGTCAACGAAAACCTGTCAACAAATTCAAATTAATGCCAAAAATGAAGCCTCTGCAAGCTTTCAAAAATGACGTTAACGTAAAATTCAATCACGTCATAAGAACTGCGCATTGCTTTGCAAGGAATAAATCGATAACAGTTGCCGCACTTCTAACTTTTGTATGGATATTATAGGCAACGATGGACAAGCAAATAACAAAGATTAATTTGGTATTTACAAGGCTATTTGACTTGAATGCCTAACACTGAAAAGATTTTACATATAAAATTAGCCCAGTGGTATGACTGGGACCTATTAAAATGCGTTGTAACTCAATAAAGAAAAGTGTCTTTGTATAGTGTTTGGTATCATTGTAAAGACAAAATGCAGTGCTTTTAGTACATGCATAGCAGTTGTACCCAGCATGCACCTAACCAAAGTCATGAGGCCATTTGCAAAACTTTTCGAACGCCCCTCGTATTTATAGCGAGCTCCGTAGGAGCTTTGAAAGAGCGGGAGCTCTATGATAGAGGATTGGTAAGGCATATTTTTACCAACAAAATACATCGCTTTTAATGAAACTTCATTCATTACGACACTAACTTCCGCTTCCGTATTAGCCAAACTGGACTGGTTTGAATAGAAATCCAAAAATTAATTAAGAAATAGAGGTCGGACAGTCTTCCAGTCGCTACGTTATGTAATGATGTCAAACGTTCCGTTTGAGAAAAAAAAAAAAGATGGTGTCAATTTTAACCGCTTCTGTGACGGTAGATCACTACATGGTCAGCGCACAAAATGCAAAGAGCATGAGCAACGGTCGAAATTAAAAGGAATTTAAAAGCGACGTAGAGAAGAAATGAAAAGAATTACAGCCCGCTTTCCACAGGGAAACGCTACTAGGGGAAAAGCTGTTCTCTGACAGTTTCTCATCAGTTTTTTTTCGACGGAATTCACTGCTCTGGCGTTGCATTAATTTTATTACAAATTTCATATGAAAAAATACCACCCTTAGGGATAGCAATGCTGTTCAAGAATTTATGTATAAATTCTACAATGAAGAAAAATACAATTCTACTACTCTACTCTGTAACTCTTGAAAGTATTGTAAAGAGCGATGCGCACGCCTATAAGCAGGACTTATTTCATATTAAGAATATTACCAGCCTGTACGTAACACAGAAACCGTAGAATGGGTATTGTAGGGCGGGCGACAATGATTTAAATTCGGGCGTCCTACTGACACTGGTAATGACCTGGCAGGGATGAAGGAGCAGGATGGGACTTGTTTGGACTTCTTTTACTTTCGCTGTCTTATTTTCCTTTTCCACTGAGATAAGTTTGGATGCATAAATTGAAATGAGCCGCGACACGAGAAAACCAACAAAGTGGTTATGCACCCAGCGCAGACTCAGATCAGCCTCGGCATCTACCCAGTCTGATCAGACACTACGCTGAGTGCTTAAAGGGTAGCTAAGGGTCTAAGCTACCTCCACGCGCAAAGGGAAGACTCTGATCAGACTGGGCGGATGCCCAGGCTGATCTGTGTTTGCGCTGGGCGGACAACCACTTTGTTGGTTTTCTCGTGTTGCGGCTCATTAATACTGTGTCAAGGCGCCTACGAACAACACACCAACCAACCACAGTAAAGTAAATGTCGATGAAACATTGTTATATTAACGTTGATACTACCTTGTCGTATGTTCCCTTGAATATACAGACGAATGAGAAAAAAAAAAAAATAAAAATAAAAAACGATTATATAAATTGTTGTGTTTTCTACCTATTTTGGTACAATTTGTGTTCTATTATGTCCTTAAAATAGGATGGGTCCATTTGTCAATGAAGGGATGCCGTAGTTTTCGGCGTCTGATCTGGGTCAGCACTGTGTGCCAATGATCTGTTTGGACATTAGGCATAACTGGATTAAAAATCTAAAATGCTGCAGGTATTATTATTATGCATACACAATTTAAATCAAGTAAACTTGCTGTATAATGCTAAACATGGAGTTTTCTTCTATTTCTACGGCTCCACTGATTTTCTCAAATATTATGTTTTGTAGTAGAACTCGTGTCTGTATGTAAAGTCAGGTTATTAATTCATCTATTCTTCACAAATTCTATCACCTAACATAGAAGCAAAAGGGCGAGCTTAATCTATAGAAAGATATGAGTGTCTTGTTGAAAGGACTTCCAGGTAGTTAGATGAAAAGACCTGTACTTGTTTGACATAATAAGGTCAAGCTTAGCTTAAAACATAAACCCTTTGTTCAATACACGTTAAACTAAAAGAGAACCTAATTACATTCGGTTGTTAGCTTGGTCTCATTGTTGACTGGTAACAGGTTGCTATGCATTTAAATCATTTTTACTAGTGAAATATTACAAGACCAGTCTGTGCGTACGAACAGTTTGGTCTGTGTATATGGCACACAGTTCTAATTAGAACTGTGTGCCATGTACACAAACCAAACTATATAGTCGTGGTATGGGAATGTTTGTGCATTTCATAGTTCAGAAAGCTGGTCTGCGCCTATGCAGTTCAGATATGCCGTAAAACCTGTTTTGCCGTGACACCATTTCATTTAGACTTTATTAGCAGTACTTACCAGGGTATTAAAAGACACCAGCTCTAGAGCGTGAATTACGAAAATGATTCAAGGGTAATAACATTAATCAACCGTCTATTAGTCGGTCTTCTGTCTAATAATGTACGCCTGATATGTTTAACTTCCTTTTATATTTAGGTGCACTGCAGATCGAAATCTCAATATTCTTCTTTGATAAAATATTCTACAACTCTACACTACATACATGCCTTCGCGCAAATGCAGTTTGACGTAAGACATAATTTCAAGACAGCCTGCGATGTAATAAAGTTACCTGTCATTAAAATTAATATCGTTTACCAGGCATTCATAAATAAAGCTGAATATTAATATCAGTAGTAATAAGAAAATATTGATGGAAAAGCAAAGCATCAATACATGAGGAAACTCAGTCACATTTATTTTTTTTATTTTTTTCCCCCTTAGACTTTGGACACATACATGTAAAACAAGTTCTGTTTATCACTGAACTGCATAGTAAATTATTGAAACTTTCTATCACACCAAACGAGTATCGTATGCGAATATTTGATATACGAAAATCATGAAAATTCAAACACTTGAAAAAGGGAAGGGGGGGGGGGGTCCATAAGGGCCATTTTCTGGTTTCAAATGGATTTTTACCAAAACTCACCAATCTCGACTTGTAAGTGTTGGCTTTCATGTACTGAAATACTGATCTCATCGAAAGTGTATTTTGAGTGAAGCACAGTGTCAAATTGGGTGGGGTAATTCCACCCCAGACCTTACCATGTATCATTTTTTTCAATTATCTGTATAAGTATTAATGGCTGATTTACCATTATGCTTTGAAATAATACAGGCATATACGCTTATTAATTGGGTTATATAACTTACTACTGTTTGCTTATTCAATACCAATATATGAGCTTATAAGTGGTAGCATGAATTTTACTTATTTTAGCTTCTCCAACTTTACGAAAAACCACAGTTGTTCTTTATTTGTCCAGATATATAAAGGAAACTTTGTTATTATATTGACATGATAGTATGCATTGCAGAATTATGAGAAAACTATCCCAGGCATATCAATACCTGAATTATCTGCCCTTGATTCAAGAAAATATAAGTAATTCAATTTAAAATGAAGAACGAAATTCCTAACTGGTAGGTATATTTTTGATGACTCTTTTGCTCATGTTTCTAATATTATACTTGTTGTTAAGCTTTAAATTCCATATAGTGCCCATGATATCACACAAGAACTGTAACTGGACAGCAGAGCTCATCCTGTTATGAGCTTATATGTGGTACGTGGGGTGATTATTAAGTAATGGAAACACCTTTGTAGATTAGTTAAGGACCTGGTATGATAAGGGCCGTTTTTGGCCCCCATTCGAATTCTCTTAAAAATGCGTGGTTTCTATTGCTTATTATTTGTGCCTATGGGAACAAGCAGAAATAATATGTTTCGTGTTTGTTAATTCTCAGAATGACATGATTTCTGACATGCCTACGTTGTTTCAATAAAATGAAGGAAAATTGCGAGAAAATTTGAGTTTAATACATATTCCTTTAAAGAAATAAGTCATTTACAATAACTTTTGAAAGCTCTTAACAATAGGCTTTTGATGAAATGCTTATATGTAAGATTGCACTGCTAATTACCTGTGCACTGCACAAGGCCTCTCCAGGTACCCCACCCACTCAAGTTTGCAAGTCCAGAGACGCTAACCAAAAAATTCCAACAGATCAAAATGAAATGTATACCAGATTATTCCTTGTGTTCTAACTAAGAAAATGAATACCCACAACATATGTTTATTTTGTCTATGAGCGGAGATATGGGCGTTTTTATGTTGAGAACGCTGGGAAAATGTTCCAAACGCTGCCAGTTTGGTACCAAAAAGTTAAAAAATAAACATTGAGCCCGGTCTCCAGCACATTTAATATTTTCATGGCATGTAAATATATTAAAATTTTATCTGTATACAAAATATTAAATGTGCTGGAGGCCGGGCTCATATATTTTGAAGGCCACAAAGGCTACCAAATTCGTCATTTTCGTCAGAATCCGCTGGGGGTATTGGTATGTTCAGTACAAATATCACAAATATTTTGTGCAAGAACCGGTTAATTTTGTGTTTGCTGTTACATTCAAGGTTTGAACTTTCATATGAGTACATTTCTATTATGGAAATAAGACTTTTTAAAATGAGTTTTCTGGGGGCCAAATATGGGCCTTATCATACCAGGTCCTTTATACAGAAATAGGTATCCTTCATGTAAAACCAAAGGGTGTCTTTTAAGCTTTCGAAACCATGTTTGAGATCAAAATTTTAACGTGTTACCAAAGCAACATATGACGTCACGTTCATGCCGGGTACCACTTGTGATTTTTTTCGACGTCATTTTGGTAAGGAGGTGTTTTTGTTATGCTCATTATGTACGATATGTAAAGAGATATTAAAAATTTAGGAACACCTTCCGTTATAATTATGTTTTGGCTTTAGAGACACACATATAATGATTGTAAATGAAAATGTTCTGAACTCTGGCATGAATTAGCAAAAGCAGGGGTTGAAATAACTGATTTTTAGGGAATTCGACATTTTATTCCGTTTCCAGTATTATGCTAAAGTTAATTGATCGGTTATCAAGTACAGGATAATTTTGGTTCTTTCTGCTATACAATTGTCCCAGGGCTCCGAATCTTTAAATGCAATGACGTCACAACTCTGGTCCCTATGGCTTAAAATCGGCGAAAAACGTCAAATTTTGCTTAATCAAAACCCTTTTACGGTCTGTATTTCTGCCATGTTTGAGTGCAAGATATGAATACTTATATATTTCTTTAAGTATCTGAGACTTGCATCAAGCCATTACACAATCACAAACATTTATCCATTCTTTGTTACTTATTAGCAGTAAATATACATGAAAATATGCCAAAATTTAAAGACTAAATCCTTAGAAGTTTAAGGCACCGTTGCCATGGCAACGATAGTCCTAAAAGTACTTTAGAACTTAATTATATGTCATATGCTTGCTTCTTAGGTTTTATATATCTGGAGTACTGTTTTTATACATAGCTAATGAAATAATTGCTAGTTTCCATTATTTAATGATCACCCCTCGTAACAGGAATTTTACTTTATTTTGCTTCTCCAACTTTATGAAAAACCTCATTCTTTCATTATTTGACCAGATACACAAAGGAAATTTTGTTATCATATTGATGTGATAGTGTGCATTACCGAATTATGAGAAAACTGTCCTAGGCATATCAAATCTTGAATTATATGCCCTTGATTCACGAAATTATAAGTATTTAAATTGAAAATGTGAGACCGAAATTCGACACTGGAAGGTACATTTATGATGACTCTTTTGCTAATGTTTCTAATAATATACTGATTCTTGAGCTTTCAATTCCATGTAGTGCCCGTGATATTACACAAGAACTGTATCTGAATAGCAGAGCTCGTCCTTGGATATGCCACTTAATTACATAACATTCAAGATGTTATTTTCCGACCCAAAGTTTGATTCATGGATTTTAGTTACTGATATATCAAATGTTGTTGAATACCTTTGTTTAGAATTTACAAGTCTCACTGAAAACTAACGACAGAGACAGTGTACAAGACCCTCCTCCCAACACACGCACTATTTTTATATATCTGACGGTGATCATCCTAATGTTAAATATAAACTGTCTGAGGACACTCCTAAAACTCAGATGGCAATACAGGATAAGAAAGTCCTGAAGAGAGGCAGAGATGCAAAGCATATATACCCTTTTGAAACTGGCTCAGCTAAGATGGGCTGACCATGTCACCAGAACAAATGCAGAGATGAAAGACATTCACAGACACTGTTGGAGATATGTTTACCGAAGAAAATATTCCGAGGAGAACTTTAGTGTGAAAATGTTCATAAAGTTGCGAGAAAAATGATACAAGAACACCGTTAAAGAAGAGAATCTGCGAAATTAACCAAAGGCGTAACAAGAGCTTCGCAAGCGATGAATAATACACCCGATAAGTTTAGAAATGCCAAAGCCAAACAAGGGAGATAATTCATAAACCAAGTAAACTAGAGCTACCATTCTTGGTCCAAATATAAACCCTTGACAATGTACACAGCACCATTAAGTTGTTTTAAAACATTTTGAACGATTAATGAGTTACAGAATAAACAGTTTATTCAAGGGCACATAATTTAGGGATTAAGTAAGCCAGAGTTGTAGTTGTTATTCAGGATGAATATGCTTCATTATATACATATTCCTAAAAAGTTTCTATACAATATCTTAAAGGGTTAAGGAGTTATGGAGTGAATGGGAATAGAATAAGATACTAATCAAAGGGGCGTTACTCCAAAATTAAGTAAGGGGGAGAAATTATTCTTATGTGCGACGCATTGTCTTGTTATGATGCAGACCACTCTAAAGTTTCATCAAGATGTTTCAAACAGTTACCAAGCTATGGTATGTACAAGGTAAGTATACACAAAAATAGCCTAAAATACTAATCAAAGGGAAGTAACTCTTAAATGAAGTGGGGGGAATTTCAATTTCAAAGTAAGGTATTCAATAACATTCGATATCTCAGTAAGTAAAATCAATAAAATCCATAAATCAAACTTTGGGTCGGAAAATGATAACTTGAATGTGATGTAATTAAGTGGCATGCAGCAGGATGAGCTCTGATGTCCAGTTACAGTTCTTGTGTAATATCATGGGAACCATATGGATTTGAAAGCTCAACAATCAGTATAATATTAAAACATGAGCAAAAGAGTCATTAGAAATATACCTTCCAGTGTAGAATTTCGATCTTACATTTCCAATTTAATAACTTATATTTTCTTAAATCAAGGGCGGATAATTCAGGTTTTGATATGCCTAGGATAGTTTTCTCATAATTCTGCAATGAACACTGCCATATCAATATAATTACAAAGTTTCCTTTATATATCTGGACAAATAAAGAAAACTTGTGGTTTTTCGTAAAGTTGGAGAAGCAAAAATAAGTAAAATTCCTGTTACCATTTAATCTCATATATTGGCATTGAATAAGCAATCAGTGATTATTTATTACCCAATAATTTAGCATATATGCCTGTATTATTTCAAATCATAATGATAAATCAGCCACTAATACTTATAGAGATAATTGAAAAAAATGATACATGGTAAGGTATGGGGTGGAATTACCCCACCCACTTTGACACTGTGCTTCACTCAAAATACACTTTCGATGAGATCAGTATTTCAGTATAGGAAAGCCAACACTTACAAGTCGAGATTGGTGAGTTTTGGTGAAAATCCATTTGTAACCAGAAAATGGCCAATATGGAGACCCCCCTCCCCTTTGGGCCTATAAGGGGCATATCGCTTATAATTTCTATTCCAATCCACTCAAACCCAGATCGATATTAGCCTATTTGCTAGCTAAAAATGGTTCTCGTTTCAAACCATACAGCAACAGACATGTTGTCTTTCATCGTAGTCAGCTACAATCTATTACGAATCATAATAACGATATAAGTTAAAACCTCACTGGTAACCAAAACAAAACCGGCAAAATAAAAAAGAGGAAGAAGTAAAACGAAACCAGAGACACATCATTAGATAACCCCAAATAGTACGCCGGACATTATTTGTGTTTAATGTCTAGTTCTACAGTTTCGAAAAACACAAAACCTTGAAAATGTTCGAGTTCTCATATTACATGTAAACCGGCAAACATTGTAAGAATGTTTATTTTCAAGCATTGGAAGTAGACATACTCTTAAAGTTTTGAAAATTCAATTTTTATTTTAGTGGATCTTTTTATTGATAAAGGCTATGGTCATTTTGCGAGCGATAGTTAAACAGCATTTGCGGAACTGATTTTTTCCACACATCCTAAGCCAGTCATGATCAAGGTGGACAGCGTACTTCATGATCACGTGCTTATAACCGTAAATGTTTATGTTTCAAACGGAAATGACCTCAGACAAATAAAAAAATTCGTTATAGGACGCTTGCGAAAACCTTGAGGGCAAAAATCGATCTAAATCACCACTACTGAATAAATTTTCATGAAACTTTGCATACCTTAATCTGTTACCTATACAAACTCAAGGAAATTTAGTTTTTTTTTACTTTTAAATAAAAAGCTACTCTATTAACTATTACCATTGTTCTCCTCTATTTCTTGCCATTCTTACATAAGATTGATTGATTTGATGTTTAACGTCCACGGTAAACAACTATGGTCATGTCGGGACGGTCAGTTAACCTAACCACACTATTCCTGGGCAGGCTTAGACCTCCTAAGCGGTTAACCAGTACTAAGTGCACATACTTTCGCCATTAACTGACAACTACCCTTCTTGAATCAGCGGAAGGAGGAACGAAATTATGTGGCCAGACCGGGTTTCGAACCCAGGACCTCTGACTTATGAGTCAGGTGCCCTACCGATTGCGCTACGCGGCCCGGCTTCTTACATAAGAGGTAACCATAACACCAGCCATTGTTGCTTCTATAGTTACTATGCTAATACTATCATTCATTCACAAATTACCTTGTGGTGTGAAATATGTTACTCACTATTTGGTCAGGCCGTGTGGCGGCCGTAAAACGACTCCCCGTACATTATCCATAGTGCAGATTATATTCTATTTACATCCTTTGAGATCAGAGGATAGATTCTGAGAAACCTAAAATTTGAGATCGATTTAGACTAGTCTATTATTCTAGATCATCGTCTTTTATATTATTTGGATCCTTTTGAAATTAAACAGTCTTTGATTCGACTGTCCAATTAAAATTAGGAAATTACAGTATGTTTTTTCTAGTTTTGTTACCAGATATTGTCAGTGTCACTGACGAGGCTTTATTAGCCGAAACTACGTAGTCTGGTCCATGTTCCTACTTCTGTATGTATTCTCTGCTCTTGAAGGAACTTTTTAAGATTAAAATTTTACCTCACTGCATCTTGTGTTGTGCCGTGTGGCGGCCGTAAAACGTCTCCTCGTACATCATCCATTCTGCAGATTATATTTTATTTACATCCTTTGAGATCTGAGGATAGATTCTGAGAAATCTAAAATTTGAGATCGATTTAGACCATTATTCTAGATCATCGTCTTTCATATTATTTGGATCCTTTTGAAATTAATCAGTCTTTGAATCGACTGCAGGGTTAAAATTAAGAAATTACAGTATCTTTTTATCTGGTTTCGTCACCAGATATTGTCAGGGTCACTGACGAGGCTTTATTAGCCGAAACTACGTAGCCTGGCCCATGTTCCTACTTCTTTATGCATTCTCTGCTCTTGAAGGAACTTTTTAAAATTTTAATTTAATAATATTGGGCCAATCGCTTCAAAAGGATTTCTTAGTATACATCTCCTTAAAGGGGAGTAAATGCCCATATAAGAGATGCATAGGCAAATAGCCGAATCTTCAAAGTATGGCCCATGTTCTCTCCTTCGAATGTGTTTTCTGCTCTTGTAGGAACTCTTTAAGATTTTAATGTACATAACAATGATAACAGTATGTACAACATTGGCTGTTCCAAACATTACACCAATCAAGCGTAGAACTTCAATGATAAGAGACAAATTTTAACATGTAGTTTATCTGACAATTGTTTTATTTAATAATAAAAAAAGTTCTGGAATTCCTTGCATGAGTTCGTATAGGTAATAGATTAAGGTATGCAAAGTTTAATGAAAATTTATTCAGTAGTATTGAAAATAAATCATCATTTGCCCTTTTAGCAAATGACCTATATATCTCAAGTCTAACAAGGCAGGTTTCAATGTGATAAAAACAATTACCCCTTACTAATGCTGTTTGCTTGAAGGAATTGTCATTGGTTTATGAGAAGAGGCAATTTACATGTACTATGACACCTCGGAAAACTGACTTTAAGGTCAGATTTTGCACTGGTAAGTGGCGTCATTTCACGATATTGACAAAGAACGTTAGTGCGATATAAATGCGCTTTACGACAAATACGGACTTTTAAGCCCTGACATATAGCTTTTTTCAGCACAAACTATGTACTGTTATAATCATGTGATCATTGCTTACATTGTCTACCTTGAGGATAGTCAAATTAGTCATCGTCACCAGAGTGCAGCAACTGACATAATATCAGATTGGTCATGTATCATTTGTAATCCCAGAGTTCCAGATCAGAGGGGCTATTGAGGATTATTCAAAAATAATTTTCTTATTTCTCAATGAAAACATATGTTCTGACCCATCATTAGAACCGTCTCAGCGAGATGGTTCTAATGACGGGGCCACAACTTATGTTTTTATGGAACAATTTGAGAAATTGTCCCTAAATTATCCCTGTTGCCCCTTCTTATCTGGAGCTCTGGTACTCTGCTTCCTGTAATCCGTCTTTTTCATGATGCTAAATGACAGATTATGGTTGTACATAATCTTATTACAGACACGTCTATTTTTCGCATGGCGGAGTGTTATCTAACTGCCGGTAGTACCATAAAAATGGGACTCCTTAAACAATTACAGCATCAGTATTTATTCTTAGATTTAAACAAATTGATTAAGTATAATATATATTATAATGTTTGTGTTTTGTCCAAACTTGCTCGCGAGTTGACAAACAGTGTATACTAGATTAGAAAGAGCCGTGTGGTCAGGTCTGTAAGTTTGCGTAGGGGCAAACTGTCCAAATATTAGGGGTCGAACTGGTAAGCAGCTTGCAATGCATTCCATATTAACCTAGTATCGTCTTGCACAAATAATACATCTGCTATCATGGCTGTCATAAAAATCCTTGAAATATTGAGACCAAATGCTAGGGAGAAATTGTTAATTTATGCGTTGAACAACGCGATGTCCCCATGCAAACGGCTGTCACTAAGACTATGGGTGCATAAAGTCTTGTTTGTATATCGTCAGCCAATGTTTACCATCAGCCGAAAGCTACCGTTACTTTCTGGTGGAATAGATCTTAACTATTGCGAATGTACAGAGAGTTTTTTTTTGATATTTGCAATATTTCGTGCTGTAACTTGTTTTAAAGTTTGCTGTTGCACTATTATTCGAAATATTATATTGAATCAAAATGCACTCCTTTTCTTAGCTTAGATCTTAAAACTTATATAAATCTGTTTTATTTTTAGTGTTAAATCAGACCATTATGGGGTTTGAATACAGCAATAGAAAAGTCAGATACACCTAACTATTTCATTTATAACACTACATCATTCAAATATAGGCTTCTGAATTCATACATGTATTTCCTGAAAGTGTATTTAAGTCATCACTTTTTTTTATAGAAGTCTTAGAAAAGTAGAAACTTGTAACATTGCCTGCCATAAAGTTCGAACGGATGCATGTGTTCTGTGTTGGATTGGGATGGAAGCGCATTTGGCGGAAGGAGTGGATCATATTAAAATTTGAGACAACAAGAAAAGCATACTTAAGCACTTTCGGGGAAGAGCAGAAACACTTATAGTTCACGTAAATAAATATAGATGGACAGACTGATGATTGAGTGTTTTAAAAACCACCCTTATATTGGTCATTTCGGTACGACTCGGAGCGTTGTAGAAAGAAAACCTCTCAAACTGCCCTTGCCTAGAAAAGATGTGCATATGTTTTTCAAGATGTCGCAATTGTTCCAAAAAAATCATTTACGTTCCCTATCAAGACTGCATATGCACAGGGTGACTTAAATTTGGACTTTTTCCGAAGTTGCTGTAACTCCTTTATTTTCAAGGAATCTGTTCAGATTTTGTACGGTTGTAGCAAAATCAAAGATCTTGGTACTTGAAAACTTGTATTACAAAGTGTTACTTTCAACTTTCAACCTCAACAGAAAGTGATGTATTAATGATACATGTATCAGTTTCTGTCGTCATACCGTTTGAAACCACAAAACGGGCCTAAAGTAAAAACGAACATAGTTTCTGGGCGTTCTCGGCTTACAATCTGATGAAAAAAGAACGCAAATTGCCACAGATGGGTGAACGTCTGAACAGATACAGAACTGAATGACGAAATAGGCTGTTTATGGGGAAAGTGGAGAGTTTAGCATTGAAAAGCGAAGTCGCGGAGAAACAAAGCGGCTTCAAAATTCAATAACGAACTAGAAATGAGCCGCGACGCGAGAAAACCAACAAGGTGTTTGTGCGCCCAGCGAAGACTCAGATCAGTCTGGACATCCACCCATTCAGATGAGATTCTTCGCTGTACGCTTAAAGGGTAGCTAAGGGTCTAAGCTACCTTCTTGCGGACAGCGAAGACTCTGATCAGACTGGGCGGATGCCCAGGCTGATCTGAGTCTGCGCTGGGTGCACAACCACATTGTTGGTTTTCTCGCGTCGCGGCTCAAATGTCAAGGTCTTGCATAACGTTCTCTCCTATTTCCTTGAGATTCCTTCGAATTATCCTTATGGTGGAATGACTTCAGTACTTTTGTATTTTTGGAAGGTAACTGTAGTGGTCTGGCACTTTCCTACCACGCTCTACAGTTTCAGCATAACCAGATTACCAGGTCTTTAATTGTCCCCCGCCTTTTCGAAGAAAAGCGGAGGGACATAGTTTTCGGCATTCCGTCCTTCCGTCCGTCTGTCCTTCCGTCCGTCCGTCCTTTCGTCCTTCCGTCCTTCCGTCCTTCCGTCTTTCCGTCCCCCTAAAGTAGTAGGTACCTTGTGTGCGCAACTCCTCCTACAGTTTTATGCCGATTCTTTCGAAACTTTACAGATGTTTTTGCCATGGTCTGAAGATACGCATGTGGTTTGGATGTAATCCTGAGATTATTTTTTGTCACTTTTTCCACAAGTGGAACTTAGACATTTTTAGGCGTTTTTACTATCAGAGTGACTAGATAGTGGGTACCTTGTGTGCGCAACTCCTCCTACAGTTTTATGCCGATGCCTTTGAAACTTCACAGGTGTTTTGGTCATGGTCTGAAGATATGCATATGGTTTGGATATAATCCTCACATTATTTTTTATTACTTTTTTCGAAAATTGAACTTAGCCATTTTTCATACCTTTTTACTATCAAAGTGAATAGATAGTGGATACCTTGTGTGCGCAACTCCTCCTACAATTTTATGCCGATTCCTTTGAAACTTCACAGGTTTTTTGGTTATGGTCTGAAAATATGCATGTGGTTTGGATATAATCTTCACATTATTTTTATCACTTTTTTCGCAAATTGAACTTAGCCATTTTTCATACCTTTTTACTATCAAAGTGAATAGATAGTGGGTACCTTGTGTGCGCAACTCCTTCTACAATTTTATGCCGATTCCTTTGAAACTTCACAGGTATTTTGGTCATGGTCTGAAGATATGCATGTGGTTTGGATATAATCTTCACATTATTTTTATCACTTTTTTTTCGCAAATTGAACTTTAAAGTGGGTGGATGCCAAGTCTGATCTGAGTCTCTGCTTGGCGCACATGCCACTTTGTTCGTTATAATGTGTCCTGGTTTAATTCTTTCTCCGTGAAATTTCATTTCAGTTATTCATTAAATCAATTAAAAGTTTTGCTACCGTTTTATGCAGAATTGTCACTTCTACGATAACATACATCTGTCGGCTCATCTGACAACTCATCAATTCCAGATCTCTAAGGAAATGTCACACAGTTGCAGCCCGCAAGTTTGATGCATTTAAATGTTTTATTTTAATAAATTCTAGAAATGTTTGCTTGAATGAGTATATCATTTAATACATGTATTTATAATTATTTTAAGCGAAGAGTCAGCTTTAACATTTTTATGCATTTATATGCCATATATGTATGTTAGGTTGTGCGATTATACCGTAACGTTAAAGCCTGTATTTGTTTCAAATGGACTTTGTTACTATTCATATTTGTCAATATACCAAGATAATAGCATAATGCATAATATTCGTTGTTCTGTGAATGTGGTTGACAGACAGAATATGTTTGATCTAAAGTCTCAGTTAAATATGCAATTTGCATGTTGATGCCGTGTGAGAACGGTTTAGTATATATCCTGGGGCCGTATTCATAAAACGACTTAAGTGGTTGCTATGCTGTTGCTAAGGCTAAATATCTATAAAGGAGATTTCCTACAACTATGAAATTTGGTCTGGAGGAACAGTCTTTGTATGGTTTGAGGGCTGGATTTGGATTTTGATTGTTTCAGTTCCTGGTCTTTGCATACTTTTTACTTTTTTTTTTTTTGTAAGACTGTTCCTCCAGAGCAAATTTCATAGTTGTAGGGAATCTCCTTCAAAGAAATTCAGCCTTAGCAACAGCATAGCAACGACTTAAGTCGTTTTATGAATACGGCCCCTGATCTATTTCGAATCATAACTAGATAAGATTATATAAATCTAAAACAAAGAGACATTGTTTCATCAAGGCTTTAAATCAGCTCGAGACATACTATAACAGTATGGTTCTTTTAATATGGCAAAGTCATTAAAAAAAAACAATTCACACAAAAATTCCACCCAATTTCAGTACATGCCTGCATGAAGCATGCATACGTCTCACATTCTTGTAAGACTGTGTGACTTTTCCCGCCGTGCAGTTAATTAAAACCGCACGAGTGATACATGTATGTACAGGGGAATAATAAACAGACAACTATCGATATCTCAAAAATAAAATTCATCTCAAACTACTGTTATATCAAAGTAAATTTTCTGAGACCAGAAAATTTACTTCGACATGCCAATAGTTTTTGATAAGAGAAGTGAAATCTAAAAAAAAAAGTAGGAAATGTGTTGAAACTATATTCGTTGAATTAAGAGGGCACTTCTGCTTTTTCCGAGAATATTTCAAATAATGGCACCTTTAATCTAACAAATTCACTATTTGAGCAGATTTATCAAATTGAAAGTAATTCTAATTGCAACAAAATGACAATTCCAGCTGACGTTTCGAATTGATAGAGTTACGAATTTTTTACACCGCTTTTTTGTTTGTAATATGAAGAGAGTCTTCAAATTAAAAAAAATCGCACACATAATTTTCAGACAAAATGCGGTCGCTGTTTAATAACATGTGTGGACAAAACTGGAGGGAAAAGCGAATCTAAATTACGGACTTAAACACCGTAAAATAAAATATATTTTTTGTTCGTCTAAGGAAAACTATATCATAGCGAATATTAAATGCCGTTAAATAAAGTATCCCATGTAAGTTCTTCTAAACAAAATCATATGAAAGCGGACATTAAACACCGTCATATAAAACTTTTCATTTGATTTCATCTAAACAAAAGAATACCAGAGCGGATATTTTATAAAATGTTTCAAGTAAGTCCATTTAAAGAAAACCCTGTCATTGCGAACATTAAACGCCATTATATAAAATGTTTCATATAAGTTCATCTAAACAAAACCATACATGTATCATAGTTTTGTTGAATGCAAATGGGTACACTTTTATAGGCAGAAACACTGTTATTTGCATTTTTACCTCCCTTCTATTTCTCGTTTAAGACCGAAATATTTTCCTTAATGTTAGATCCCATTTTAAAAGCAAACCAGAAGTTATCAATGTTCTTCTAATTAGTTAAAATGGCGAAAAAGCATGCAGGTACATGTATACCCATAAACCTTAAAGAGACAGAACATTATGAAAAAAATATTAGAGTGTCAAGTTTTCCGATTTTCTTTTACTGTTCAGTGTAGCAACTCAATTTGTTTTAGAATTATTTTTAAATTAGTTAATGTGTGTGTAGATGAAACATATGAGTTGATTTTTTACAAAGAGAAATCTAGATATGAATTTTGTGTTCCAAATTGATTTAAAAGGGAAAGTCGTGACATAATTTAAGTGTTCCATGTCAATTTATATTATTCAAAATATTCTCGGAAAAAGCAGAAAAAAGAATGGACAAAAATCAAAATGTAGACATTAAGGTGAATGGATATACTTTAAGGGAAAAACAACTCTTCTAGTTCCATTATTTCTCTCTTCTTAAAAGGGATCTACTCTTATAAGAAAAGAATTCGCACAGACCTGTAAGAGCAAGGGCCGTATTCATAAAGCCACTTAAGTCGTTGCTATGCGGTTGCTAAGGCTAAATATCTATAAAGGAGATTCCCTACAACTATGAAATTTGGTCTGGAGGAACAGTCTTACAAAGACTGTTCCTCCAGACAAAAAATTCATAGTTGTAGGGAATCTCCTTCAAAGGAATTTAGCCTTAGAAATAGCATAGCAATCACTTAAGTCGTTTTATGAATACGGCCCCTAATTCTTTTCTTAGATATTAGACCTCATCGTGACAGACATTGTGATCCAGCGAATCAAACACAGACTCGTAAAGATTGTTCCCTTTTGTAAAAATGGCGTAAAATATATAGCGGTGTACACGTTCATCATAAAGCCGCAGCAACTGTCCTTTTTATTACGTTACAACATTGTAATATACATATAAAAAGGCGAGAATAACCTTTTTTTGACCGGTGGACTTGTCTGTTCTTATCACTTGGATAATTCACTCCCTAGTTTTAGGATTTTCTGGTGAATCTTATCACTTTTATTAGACGCAGCATTCTGCGTCATCTGAACTAGGTCTGCACTGTTTGCATATGTCCCTAAACAGGTTTTCAGTCTATAAAGGATTAATAAAAATTCCAGTAATAATAAATTACCTTGTCAAGTACATCCAAATAACTTTTATAAGCTGAAATTCGTGAACAGCAGGCTTGTATATCGTGCTCTTTCAGTCATGGTCCTGATTCACCAGGGCATATCGTTTAAATTTCTTTAGTGTCATTTCAGTCCTGAAATGTAACTTTATCAATGAATTATTACCATAAGTTTCCATGAAAACTAACTTTTGCCATCGGCATTATTTTATTAGACAATTTTAACAACATCACTCCTATCATTAGGAACAAAAGCCCTTTGAGCAGAATTATTTTATAGCTATACAAACATTGCGGTATAGATTTTCCCGCCACTTCATTACTTCTCCATGTCTTAACAGATTTTGATGGAAGAGGCTGACGCAGAAGCTACTCCAGAATTCAGTCAGTATTGGATACTATCATTCATAGCGATTAAGGTGAATGGATGCACATTCATGTTTATCCCGCTTTTTAACAGAAAGAAACTTTCTTTTCTGACTTGCTACTTGTTTTCTTGGACTAAGAAGCCCCTTCAAAAATGGCAGATACTCTTAACCCATTCCATTCGGGATACCCCTTTAGGGGTATTTGGGCAAACATTATGATCCAGATCAGGCCCCACAAACGTGGGGCCTGATCTGAGATCCAAACTGCTTGCTGCCCAGACATCATTTCTACAAGAGCTATGTGGACCAATATTGTCAAAATATTCTTGATTTTTGATGCAGACGACAATTTCAGCAGACGACAAAAAATACACAGAATACTATTGGTTAATAAAAAGGCATATTTCTTGAAAGAACTCAACAACGAAATGCTAGACAATTTCTTTTTGTGAAAAGTTACCTCCCGTTGTCGTTGTGTCGTGTTCGAGTGGTAAGAGCGACTCGGTTTTGGTGCAGAAAGTCGCCGGAAGGTCTTGAGCTCAAACCAAAGCTTGGTCAAAGCGGCGACTGAAAAACAATCTGTTGACCCAGCAGTAAATGGGTACTTATTTTGAATCAGGGAAGGATAAGGTAGCGAACGGGTAGAGACGGGCTCCATCTTTTAAATGCTGTGCCCAAGATACGGTGGGCCTCTGACCCTCATCGCCCATACAGCCTCAATGTTATGGCAACCTTTACCTGTTTACCTTGATGACGTTAACTCCACTTGGCAAAGATTAGTTTGAAGAGCTCACGGCTACAAACTTATTGAAGAAATAGGATATGCTGCGAATATTCATTTAAGTTTAATAAAGGCCTTAATTTGGGAATATATTGCTGTTGTTTGGATTAAAATGTTTGAAAAAAATAATACATGTTTACTTAACTTTCTGCGCACATGTTCTCTTACATTTAGTGCAGTCACATGATACTCCTATCCTTTCGCATTTGGTGTCTCTGAAAGGATGCAGAATTTGATTTATGTATAGGCACCACCAAATTTTCACACTTAAAAGATGCAAATACATTACCATGCATGCCGTTTGCCGCATAGCGTGTTATAGCCTACCTTTCTGTATCACGCCTGACAATCAGTCTCATGCGGAACCGGCGGTTAAGCAAAGCAATCCGTTAGATCGCTTTCCGGAGACGTAGAAGAGGAGCCGAAAAAGGTAAACAAACGACAATCGTTCGTGTAAGAAGACGATTTATTTTCTTAGAAACTGTGCTCTTTAGAATATAAGAATGCTATTTTGTCGGTAACACATTGTTTTCTTTATATGCCGAAGGATTTGCTGAAACGTTGTCTTGTTTTTGTCGTTTTTATTCCCTCCTCCGAAACACCTGTTCGGACTGGATTATACATGAGGTAAGCAACACATTTATCCGCTAAATCTGACATTTGTGTACATATGATCTGCAATTTAGACGGCGTGTGGATATTTTAAACAGAAAGTGAGGTATGTAATACCTTTACGTTTTGCTAGAACTAAGAATTCTTTTGAAATACATGCATAATTGGTCTCGAAAGTTTGGTTCCGCATGTAATCATTAAAAATAAGAAGAAAATAATTTCACAGATAATATTATTTTCAACCTGTAATATGTGCAGTAAAACTGTGCCAAGTATCATTCTGGAGTTTCTAAAGTTGACAAGTGCAGGTCTGACGGATAATATTTGCTTGAAACCAGACTGCAAGAGAAATCACGGAACACTGCTTTGAGCCATTATATGTTGAACATTAAGCATTGATTACGTCCTTGGAATATCAAATGACTTCATATACTATCTGTTTAGCTTATTTCAACACTTTTGTGTTGCCTATTTTTAAGGGAAAGTTCCCATGTCAATTTTTCCTGGTTACGCATGCGATAGCTCGGTTAAGCATTTGACTTCTTTCAAACTTCACAATTTCCTTTGCTTAAACTAAGCTATAAATGTCTCAAGCTATACATTTCACAATTTCTTTTGCTTAAACTAAGCTATAAACCTCTCAAGCTATACATGGATCGCTATTAAATTAGTTACGCAAATACTGTTTCTTCTGATTTGTCTTCTGATTTGTCTTCTGATAAAAATAGCCCCCGAAAACACTCATATGTCCTGCTTCAGTATCGTGATAATGGTATTAGATTAGTACTGAAGTAATTCCTCATTATGTCATGCTTACATGTACTTTGAGTGAATAAAGTTACTGTCTGTCTGGTAATTTACTGACTGTTCTTTATTGAGTGACGTTTTATGTCCCGCTCGACAATATTAGTTCTTAGGAAAGTTATGATCAGTTTATATAAGTTTCAGTCGCAGTAAGTCTTTACTGTTTTGTACAAAAATGTACTTTCGGGCAAATATAGTTTATTTGATTCCGTCAATGATATTGATAGTTTATCGTTGATCAAAAGGAGAAAAAAATGTCATTTTTACACTGTTTGGAGAAAAATAAGAGCTTAAAAATCTGAGAAAAATAGAGATAGAGCAAAGGCACACAAATTAAAGAAAAATATGGGCTATTTTTTTTTTCCTGATACAGAAATTCACACGTCAGATTCAATTTGAAAGGACATATTCAATCAAACGGTAAAGAATTAGGTTTAACGGCTCTTTGAGACAGTATTTCAGTCAATATCAAAACTTATGAGAAAGTCTAACTGAGGTTAGCTCTGAACCCCACGATCGCGCGAACTTTCAGTTTTAAGGGGTAGCCTGTCAGGAAACCCCACTTTTTTAGGCTGTCATATGCAGAAGGGAATCTGCTTTTTACCAGAGCAAGGATTTGCCCACATCACTGGTTTGTAGTTTCCAAACACTGAAAATACGTTAAAATTTTAAGATATATTTTTTTCTATATCATCTTTTCAAGTGGCACCATTACCTGGTTGATCCGATTTTCTGGAAAGTAGACCTCATCCATCTAAACTTTTTTCTGTTGATAAATGTTCAGCAATAACATCGGGTCTCAGACAAGCAGTCACTTTCCATCTCTAAAGCATATACCTGGGGCTGATATCTAGTATTCGTTTTTAAGTGTATTGGTCGGTTTCCGGTCGTTTCTGTTAGCTCCAAGTATGGACGTCGATGGACCTTGGTAACTTCTAGAACGGCAGCACACATCTTAATGCAGCTGAGTGAAAATATCAGTCAAATCGATCAGAGTTTGTGGCTTCTGAGGTATGGGTATCCGCATGTTTAGGGTCCCATGAATAACTTAAGTGGATATTATAGACCTACTGAGACCAAGACCATCTTACTTGACCAAAATTATCTGGCGTATGTTTAGAAGTATTTAAACGTGCTTTTAGATTCAAGCGCACAATCCCTTTTGAGAAGAATATAATTGTCCCCATGTCAGTTTCAGTACTATTGACCGCCGATAAATATTCGTTGAGGGCGTAGTAACAAAAGCATGCATTTTCTTGAAAGTGAATTTTCAACGCGGTTATATAAGTGAAGTGTCTTGCTGCATCGATAAGATTTCACAGAAAGTCTGCAAATGCACGCAGAGGGCCGATTTATCTGTGCAGGACTATTTCCTTCTTTCGGTACTGAACTTGGAGGACAAATGCAATATACCAAACACCACTTAAAACTGTTCATATCACTTGATTTTAGTTGTAAACAATACAATTGTAAACAACTAATAGCATGGCATTCTCCAAATTTTCGCAATACCTTTCCTTGAGAGAAAAATCTGAATTGACAGAAATACTGCTGAAAAACGTAAAATCGCAAATCATCCATCCGCCAGTTAAATTTTAAGCTCTTCTAAACTTTAAGAGTGGCTAGTATCATAAACAATTTTATTCAAATGGTTGTCGTAAGAAAAACAAGTCTTTCTGGCTACATGTCACACGACCAGGTCAGACAAAACTAGATTATCTGCCAGAGAAGATCCTTAGAGTTGTAGTTTTAATGATACAACAGCTTTTCAGTGCTAAACGAGCTGACCAAACCGTGCGAAGTCGCAGGTTGATCGATGTTTTCGTGGATCATATATAGGCCAGCCTGCATCGCAGCTAAATCAGGCACCCAAGCTCATTTGATTTTCCATACATTCCAATGCTCAACCGAACATTCTCATGCGCAACCACAAAATTTTTGACAGGAGCCTCCCATTCAAATGCAAAAAATCGAAATTTTGTGAAATCGTGTTAATTATTCAAATGTGATGTTAGAAATTTTAAATCAGCACGCATTTAAAACCATTGAAACAGTTAACACAAAATACCTTAGGGAATTAGGGAATGGGATCAGCTTTGTTCTGTTTTTTATTTTTGATTAAAACATAATCTCCAACTGCATAGATCCTACAAGTCTCAGCTGACATCTAACCAATGTTGAAAAAAAAACCATCCAGTATAAAGTTTATGTAATAAAACAGACTAGAATAAGCAGATTGATGTTGACATATTTCCTTCTATTTTTTAATGATTAAATGCTGAACCAAAACATTTCGCCCCTTTCAACAATGATTTTAGAACAATGCTTGATACCTGGTCACTGAAACATCGTTATTGATGTCAGATATTAATTATTACATTGATATGCAATGATGAATTCGGATGCTTTTTGCTCGTTTTTGAGATCGAGCAGAAAATGTTGTAATTTTATCTCCTGTTTTGTCTGACCTTGATCGTGTTGAACAGACATTTCGGAGGAGGGAACAAATATCAAGAAAACCGCGGAACCAATAATAGAATTATTTGGTGTGTTGAAGGAGCAATGTTTAAGTAACAAAATAGTATTCTTAGATTTTGGGTATCTCTCCTATCATTCTGATTTTTTTTTCTAAAATCTGACTGAGTAAGTATTGTTTACCTTTTTTGGCTCCTCTTCTACGTCACAGGAAAGCGATCTAACGGATTGCTTTGCTTAACCGCCGGTTCCGCATGAGACTGATTGTCAGGCGTGTGTATTGAGTTATAATCGTAATAAAGTTGACACTCGTTATCTCATAGTCGAAGTTAATCTCAAATTACTGATATTTCAAAGTAAATTTTCTGGTCCTAGAAAATTTACTTTGAGATACCAGTAGTTTGCAATACGAGGGATTGAAATGTAAAGAAGAATAAAAATATGTGTCTAAACTATATTCGTTGAGATGAGGGTATAATTTGAGAAATCAGTAGTTGAGTTAGCGAGAGTTGACTAATTACTGTTTCATGACAATGTAAATTTAAAGAGTAACTACACTTCAGGAACTGACTGAATCAGATCCCAAACCCATCTCCAACATCAAAGGGAAAGATTGACAAAGACATCCCAACAAACAATAATTACAAGTGATAAGCCGAGTCAGCAGCTCTTTCCCAAATAGGTGGCAACTCAGCTATCTTATTGAACTAAATAATTTAGACCAACAGAAGGGTTACAACAGACTAAGGAAATTATACGAAAAACATTTAACAATTATTTTTACCTATTTTCTATTTTTATTATAGAAGGGTTAAAATGAGAACACAATAAATTAAACAGCACCGAATATAAAACAAATGCAACCGCGACCAAAGTACCGACTTGGGACGGTCAGTAATAACTACTGGGGGTTTAAACCGGTTTTACTGGGCCCAAAACTTTCACCCTCACCCTCCGCAGCGGTGCACACAATTTATTTGGTAGTTCGGTTCGTATGGATATAGGCAACGATATGCAAGATATGCTTCGTTCAGAATATAGGCAATGACATGCAAGATATTCTTGCGGTGTACAAATTTTCTACAGTAAAAATGTCAGTTAAGTATCATGAGAGACAACAAAGTTATTTTCTTTTTCAGTTTTTCTTTGGTTTGTTATTATTATGGTTATCATTTTCGTTTTTTGTCCCACAGCATGGCATTCACTACATTCTGATAGTTGGTCGTAAAATAATTGGAATGAAAATAATGCAATACCTTCACAAAATAAAGACTGAGGCGATATTCTGAAGCAAGGAATTCATCAAAGAAACGAAACGTTAATTCAAATCACTTTTTATATAAGCATTAGATTATTGCAATATTCGGATATAGATTTGAAAACAAAATGTCAATTGACTTTCTTCTGAATCCTATTTGTTTAAAATATTGTGTAAAGAAATGTGTGTAAATGTATTTATGTTTATACAAATACAAGTAAAATAAAGTTTAAACTGAAGAAATGAATCCAGCAGCAAGCTCCTGCTCGTATGGGTCCCTTCATGCACAACAATGTAATACTGCAACACCGCCCATGTCCCTACCCCCAGCACCGGTCCCTGCGGAACACTCGAGCCGACTATTGACGAATCTGTATTTTTGAAAGTACTATTTGAATACAAGACTGAATATTTTTTAAACTGACTGAAAAGAATGTGTATGGCGATTATTATGACTCTACGTCTGAGTCATATCAACATCAATCACCGATGTCTTCACAATGCTGGTGCCTCGATAGTGTTTTAATTGAAACACTTTCCAATTTGGAATAGGCATACAGATTGAATATAAAAAACCCTTGGTATAGTAGTACTATGTGGTTTCCAATGGAATTTGCATGCGCAGTAATGGTCTACTGATTTCGTCAAATGCTTTCAAACCTTCTGTGGACCACTGAACTGTATGCACCAAATAAAGAGACAAACTGAAATTATAAGGAAAAAGTTTCCAGTTATTATTGTTATTATCATCATTATGTGTGATCCATTTATCAATTTCAAACACGGGAAGATCCTAAACTTTCGCGAGCATATGGTGGATAGAGAGATATGTGACACAATTAAACGAGTCTGCCATTTTTGTTTCGCTTATAAATGCGTTCCTCACTTCCATTACTTCCAGAGGCTTTTTCATCTGCATTTGAGCCGCGACGTGAGAAAACCAACAAAGTGGTTGTGCGCATAGGGCAGACTCAGATCAGCCTGGGCATCCGCCCAGTCTGATCAGAGTCTTCGCTGTCCGCATGGAGGTAGCTTAGACCCTTACCTACCCTTTGAGCACTTATCGAAGAGTCTGGTCAAACTGAACGGATGTCCAGGCCGATCTGAGTCTGCGCTGGGCGCACAATCACATTGTTGGTTTTGTCGTGTCGCGGTTCATTTATTTGATCTTTTCTACAGCTGTTGCTAAGTTCTTTGTGGCGGACGGTAAAACACAGGGTATAATCGATTCCGCTAATTTTCGCTTCCTGCAGAGAATGTACATCATATTTGGCTTCCGCCGAGACTGTCCGCGATTTCTGGCTTCTTGTCGAGACTTCTGTACATGATAAATGGCTTCTTGCAGAGACTGTCCGCGTGATTCTGCATCCTGCCGAGGCTCCCGGGAGGAGGCAGAGTCACGCGGACAGTCTCGACAGGAAGCCATTTTTCGAGGACAATAGTCCCTGCAGGAAGCAAGAGTTCGCAGACAGTCTCGGCGGAAGCCAAATATGACGGACAGTCTCTGCAGGAAGCGAAAATTGGCGGACTGGTTTATACCCTGTGTAAAACATCATGGTGTAGACTATTTATTTTCTAGTCCGTTTGAATCCCTGGGTTTTAAATTAGGGGTCGGCTGAAGAAGGCGCTTGGCGTGTTGCAACATTACATTACTGTACTTAAACCCACTTGAACCAAGTCTGATGTTTTCGTTGCTCTGATGCTTTAAGAGGATTCTTCAGAAGTTGTAGTATTTGCGCTAGTTTGAGTTCACCGTCTAAAATAAAAACACCAATGGAACAACTAATTATCAAGAAATGCTCAACTGAGAATATTTTTGACGCTAAGAAAGCAACAAAGGAACAAAAGCTGGAATAGGTTTCAGCCTATGCATATAGTATCATATAGAACAATAAAGTTCATTGGTATTCTGGTCGGTAATTATAGCAGACGGTAAATATTACTGTTTAATACTGCAACACATTAGAACATATTAAGCTATCAAAATGTCAAGGTATGCCCTTTAAAGGTTAAAATGCAATCAAGTATAAAAGTCATCTTAAGGAGACAAACTTGAAATAGATACAAATGTTATGGTTTTAGCTGTAACGTCTGTTTGTGCTTCACTGTCTTCCATCTACATTTTTATACTCTAGACGTACGAATAAAATGTTGAAGGGGTTATGGTTTACGTCTGTCCGTACGTCTTTCCGTCCATAAGTTTACATGTGCATTTAAGTAAGTCCTTAACATTTCTTCTGTTGCTTATATTTCTAATAACTTGCTCGTTGGTGCTAAGTGTTATAACAGAATGGATACTGATCAGTTTCCATTAACAACTGTCAAGGTCACACACTCGTAGATTTGAGCAGTGGCTGGGTGAAAGTTTGCAGTAAGTGTTTCTTGCTTTGAAATCTGACGGCTTTAAGATGTGTTAAGTGTTACAACAGGATGGAAACATATCAGTTTGCATTACCTGAATGCTGCTTCTGACGAAAAAGGTCACTGTCACAGACTTGATAATTTGTATATAATTTATGTTGAAGCTTTGTAAATCTGTAATAGTTTTGGCGGTTTATAATAATATAATACATAATAATATTATCATACTGATATACTTGAATCAAGTCTTTTGATATGTGACTAGGTGAAACGTTTTAGTAGACATCATCCGGATGCTGCTGCTAAGTAAGGTCCCTGGCTTAAAAATTAATGTAGAATTTTCGTATGTTAAAGACACATTTTTGATTGCATAAGACCCTCATGACCGTTTATTGGAATACGGAGATATGAGATAAGGAATCAGCAGGGGCCTTAAAGAGACCTTTTATTTCATACAGGTAGAGGCTGCAGTGAAGGAATTTTATGACACTCATAATCACTTAGATAAGAAAATCCTTTGGTGCTGGGAATTGGGAAAGGGTATGTTTATTGGAGGTGATAATGAGTGCCACCACTCTCAAATAGGCTGAAAATTCTGTCTTGAAAGTTTTACTTTACATTTCTATTATTTTGCTTATTGCAGAGTCTTTCAACAGAATTTATTGTTCAGTGGCTGGATCTATTACGTCATATGGTATTAAAGTCCGGATGTGTGTTTGTTTGTTAGCATTAGCTTAAATGTTGTGTGTAAAGTCTATTTTCAATAGCCGCTAGAGTTGCCTGGGGATAGACCTGAGTCCCGGCTCTCTACTCTGATATATTTTGACCTCGTATTGCAAGGAGGCAAATTATACTCAACAACGTAACATCAACGCTAAGAGAGTCGCAAAATTTGTTAGTTTCCATATTCTGTATTAATTCTTATACTAGCTTGACAACGCGTGTACTTTTGACCCCCAAAAAGTTTATAGAAAGGGTCAATGTATGCCATAATCACAAACCACAGCCAGCCCACGACACCAAAAGGAAGAGAAAAAGGACAAACACACACGCGCGCAAAACAAACACATGCACAAGAAGAAGAAATACCAGCTTACTCTTCCCCAAGCGAGGTGATCAGAATGCTTGAACAAACACAGAAACCAGTATAAAGAGCAGAAGACTTTATAACATAAAGCTAGATCAATTCATTATCATTCTTCTATTGCCCGTTTATAACGCTGCAATAAAATAACGTTGGAGAGCAAACAGCGGTCAGCATGGTTGGACTGACTTCAAAATAAACAAAGCATTTAGTCAACAGCAGTTATATGCATCACTCCAAGCTGTTTTAAAACATGTGCTTATGTCTAAAACTAAAATATGTACTTATGTCTAAAACTGAATATAATCATTATTTTTATCATTATTATGAGACACCTTCAGTGTTGGTCTACATATTTCATTTACCATTCAATAACACATTCTAGTATGCAAGAACATACATCATATATCATAACAAATAAATGTGTAATCCGAGCCTTCTTTGACTAAGAATATCCTTTTGATATATTTTGAACGGCGGCTTTTAGCGCCAGAGGACATTAGCATTGAAAACCCAAAACTTTATGAGCGCACGTATTCCAGCCTCTGTTGGCAAAGTTTTACGGTGATTTGCCCTATATAATAAGCTAATTTCTATAGAAGAATATTGGTTTTTCCTGATAGCATCCCGCATTTATTATTAACCTTCAGTTGAAGAACTTTTCTAACAGTAAGCGAAATCTAAAACAGCAATATATTTTGGCGACAGGACTGATATTGACCCATCAAAACCATGTTTAAAAATGCATATTTATTGCATTTTTGGCTCGTAGAGATAAATATGTTAAAACATTGAGCAGGTGAGAAAAATGCTGCTTTCACAGGATATACCATATTATTTGCAGTGACATAAATGACGTGACCGTGCGATAGCGGCATATTGGGGAATTTGACTGCTGATTTAATCTGACTATTCACACAACGTAAAACACGTGAAAGGTTAGAGAAGGCTCGGATTAATAAGTATGCGTGAAGAAGCGCCTCCGAAAAGGAAGCAATCTCTGTAGTATTTTAATTAAGAGTTGACTATATTGTGGGTGCAATATTATAAGAAAATGGCAGATTAAGGCCCGATTTCACGTCGCCTTAAAGACACATTTTTGATTGCATAACACCCTAATGACCGTTTATTAGAATAAGGCGATATGAGATTAGGAATAAGCAGGGGTCCTAAAGTCTAAAGAGACCTTTTAATAAATGCAAATAGAGGCTACAATAAAGGGAAGTTAGAACACTCAAAATCACTTAGATAAGAAAATCATGTTGGGAATTGGGAAAGAGCATGTTTATTGGAGGTGATAATGGGCGCCACCTTTCCCATATAGGCTGAAAAATGTGTCTTTAAAACATGTTTAAACACTGACCAATGACTTGTTTTGCATTACGGTAAAGGTAAAATTTTCGACAACTAAAAGTTAGTCTGTGTTTTTAAGGCGGCGTGAAATCGGGCTTAAGACATTCCGATCACCTATACTGTTTTAGGGGAAGTTACTGTCATGTTCGTCCATGCCTCCCTTCTAAATGGATTTCAGCTCTATAGAATAGACTGTTCAAAGGAGCAGAGAAAGTTAGGCCTTTTTGAAAGGTCTATGAAGCTAACAGGAGGTTATAAAAAGTTGTCTCTGAAACGAATTAAAGAAAATATAAAGGTTTACCAATAACCTTTTATGGACTATTAAAACAGCAAGCTGAACCTTCTACATGTAATAAACTCAGAGGCAAAAAAGCATGTCAGTGTGGTATTGTAAGATAACTGATTGAAACGCTTGACGTATTCGTACATGTTTATTTTAAAATGATCTACCCTTGGGTAAAAATAACCCAAGCAGATTTTCCGAACTGAACATTGAAATATACTTGTCAAAAGTTCTAACCGACCACTTAGTTTTTATAGTTTTTCCACAATCCTATTTGCAATCTCACAATTTAGTTTAAGCCACAGATATGCAAATATGTCGGTAAACCGTACCACTAAAAGGTTTAGCATTATTCAGTGCATTGCATCCAGGAGTAACAGATAAATGCGGGTACCCCCATTTTCAAAATTAACAAGAACTTGCATTGAGTGGTGGGGTAAGTTTTAAGATTTTGACCCAAAGCGGCCACTGTCATGAGGAAGAGTGTTCATTTCTGCATAAATCTGTTTATTCAGGCATTTGCTTTGTAATGAAGTGGTTTTGCTCACGTAAATTGCATAATTCAAATAATGATTTTTCGCAAATCGTAACGAAATGCTTGATTTTGTGGATTTTAAAAATGGGGGTACTTCTGTTCATCTGCACATCCTGGATATAATGTAAAGAATTTTGTGAAACTTTCTGATGGCTGGGTTGACTGACATATCTGCCTATTTGGGGATGTGAATGGAATTGCAAGATTATTTGAGGCTCTAAAATGTAAGTGGTCGCTTAGAACTTTTGGCTAGTATATAATAGAAATACATGTGTGTATTTCCATTTAAAAGTGTATACTTTCTTTTGCCTCGGAGTATATTATGTGAAGAAAAAAAGTAAAAAAGAAAAAAATATTATCTGCATGCCGATTTGTTCGAATAGCGTGTATAAAAAAGTAATCATTCGCTCGTGAGGGAGATTTCAGCTTTTTTTAATAGATAATAAATGTAACTAATGGCAACCGGCAGGAACAGAATATACAAGTCTTGCAGCAAAATAAATACTATCTATAATTTAAATATATTAAATACATTTTTTTCTGGATCATAAGCGCATTATGTAATATACAAGATCATTTCTGTTTGCATGCAGATATATACTGTAATGTGTTATTTCAACAGATATCTTGTATACAGCTGGTCTGTTTCTGACTTCAGCTATTTGACAAGTAACGTTCTCTCGTGATGTGGCAAGTAGCAAAATGATCTTAGCATCGTTGGAAATTAATTAGCATCGAGTAGCCCTCACACATTTTGAACTTTCCGCGATTTCCATAACACTTAGACATAGTGCAAGATTACTGTTTTATTGTAATTATTCAAGACTTGAATAAGTCGATTTTACTATGAGGCAACGATATTATATATATTGCCAAATGGCTTTCAAATCGATAAAAAAAAAATTTTGATTGGCTGTACTGCAACACTAAGCATATCCCAATATCCTAGGGTCAGTGAAAATGCTGACTCAGAGGGAGGACTCTTCAAGCTTAAAATGGAGGCGCGACCCGACAAAAACAACAAATGGCATGTTCTGAAAAACTGTGTGAGAAAATGATTATACATCGCTGTCCTATATCAGCCAGAACCAGAATCAGTTCTAAAGCACTACTGACCACTCGGTTGATGATAATTATCCTCGTTGACAAATTGTCCAGCAGCTTGTTATCATGCAACTTTTATCATAGAATGTCTTGGTTAGAAACCACTTTTCGAATACTACAGTTAAAGCTCACAACTGAAAATAACAGTGATAGCGTCGCCTTCGTCAATAATACTTTACTGAATTACTTGGAAATGGGGATGCGAAAAGGCGCTCTAATCTTCTCCCTTGCGTTCCGTCGTAATTCATGTGATTTTGATTCGATCTGCACAAAAGTTTTCAAGTTACCAGTACATCATAATCATAAGCACATGGGATGGTCGTGGTCGGGCGATGGTGCTGGGTAACTTTCAGTACCGAGGCGTCCTGCTAATTTGGATAATAGTAGGGCAAAGACCTACTGTGCTTGCAATAGATGCGGATGGGGTTCTTTGAACATTTTCTCTCTATCATCTCTCTTTTCTTTCTCCCTCTCTCTGGGAGACCACTCGATATAGACTGAAATACTGTCTCAAAGAGCCGTTAAACCCCAACCAACCAACAAACCAACCAATCACAAGCACATGAATCAAGAAATAATTGAGGACTCAACAGAAATAGAGGCACCGAAACTCTGAAGCAAATGATACACGCCAGTGTAACAGGGAAGAGGCTGCCTAATGATAGGAAAACATCAGGCGCCAAACACATTTCACTAAAGTGAGAAAAACATCAGGGCACAATTGTTTAAACGAACGACGTCGTTAGTAGCAATACGTTAAAATTTTAAACGTAATTTACACTTAAACACTGTCAGTTTTGCTGAAAAAATAAGAGGAACTTTTGCACTGCAAAAGTTCCTCATATTTTTTCAGCAAAAATGTTAGCACACTTGATTTTATGTGTACCAAAACATTTAACGAATCCTTGACTAACGGCTTCTTTAAGCTAAAGATGCTTTGACAACTGGGCCTAGGCATCAAACGCGTCCGACCAGCGACAGGAAGTCAGGTGATGCTTTAAAACAGGCCTAGTTCTTCTTACGTACAAACGCAATTTTAGTTTAGTATAATCTATTCACATATGCCTAAAGGAACTTTCATCATGAAACGTCCTAGTTAGAAAACAAATATCCAAGTTCTCGATCAACGACTCAAACGCACTAAATAAAACATACTTAATAATGCAGACTTCGAAATCTAGTGGGAATCAGCGGATTCACAACCGATTTGCAAAGTATTATAAATGATATTTGAACAAAAACAGAAGTCATGGAATTACTGTTACATGCTAAAATATTAAGACACCTTACACAAATTGCATGCACTGTAACAACAGTTGACTCTGGTTGTCTCAAACATTGATATTTCAAATTACCATTTTTTATCAAACAATATCGTTTCGACACATTTACTATCTTTCTTATACGCCCGCATGACTCAATTTACTGGTATCTCAAAGTGAATTTTCTAAGACCAGAAAATTTACTTTGAAATATGAGTAGTTGGAGATGAATTTCGACTTTAAGTTATCGAGAGTTGATTGTATAATGATTCTATACAATGAAGAAGTTGATTTACTCGTATCTTTCTTGTGACCAATAAAATTTAGAAGAATAGCAAGTTTAGCAATCAGACTTTCCTTTATACTTGAAAATACTGCTCTTCTATGGTAACGTTTATAGCCATTACATTAACAGCAGTGCACTTTGGGTGACTGGATACTCTTTCAGGGAAAGCAAGCCACTTTGCAATTTTATTTTTAGTCACCTTTCTAAATGGGACTCCATCCCTAAAGGAAAGACTAGGAATTTGAAACATTTCACAAAGGTTGCCATGACAATATTATTTTTAAAGAAACTTCTTTTACCGGTATACGATCAATACATTGTCTTCAACAACCTAGCTTAAAACGTAAGCATGTTGAATGTATTTGGAAACTAAATTTTGTATGAGGTGCCCCAAATTAATCAAAGCACTCCAAGAGAAAGTGTAATCTTATAAACAGTTAATGTAGTGAGCTTCACCATATGCTTCCTGCAAAATATCAGCCAAATCGATTCAAAGATTCTGGATCGGAACTCGTTTCCATACACTGACATAATGGTTGTCTTGAAATTTGGTCTGCGACCACTTTTGTATTAGTTTTTCTGATTTCCCAACCCATGCCTGCCGCATATTAAATTTCATGTCAACTGGCTGCAGCTAGTCATCTGAAAGTACTGACATACAACGGCAAACAGAACCTGTCCATCCTATAAGGAAAATTGAGGAGGGGGCGGGGGTCCAGATAAATGAAATTTATGTTATTATTGTGTTACTTTCATTTATTTTTGCAGACAATACATAATTAAGCCATGACACGACAGAAACCAACATAGTGGAATACATAGAGAGAGAACACTCAGATCAGCCTGGACACCCGCCTGACTGATAAGAGTCTTCGTTGTCCGCAAGGTACTAGCTTAGACCATTAACTTCCTTTTAAGCGCACAGCAAAGACTCTAATCAAACTGGACGGATGCCCAGGCTGATCTGAGTCTTCGCATGGCTAACATACCACTTTGTTGGTTTTGTCATGTCGCGGGTATAATATTTTTTGTTGCTGTGTCAAGACCAAGAAATTTATATTTCCTTGATGCAGATTAGGAACTGAAGGCAATTTAACAAATAAAAGGCTACACTCACATAATTTCTTTGCTTTTCGGTAGTTAGCCAGTTCTTACAGACAGTCAAAATCAAATCGTTCTCGGGATACAGGATTACATACCCGCAATGAATACTTTTCATTACTAGACGACAAGATTACGCATTTAGAATTGCAATGACTACTGTTTGTATGCTGGAATAAAATATTAGTATTTCATGAAAATATCTTATATATAGTGTCACAGTTGTTTTGTTCTTGCGCGCGCGCGCGCGTGTGTGTGTGTGTGTGTGTGTGTGTGTGTGTGTGTGTGTGTGTGTGTGTGTGTGATTTTAAACAAACAACCCGCTGTTAGTGTTATATTTGTTTTTGTTTGTCAAAAATAGCAGCGGAGCATTGGTATCTGCGAGTGTTTACTATGAAAAGATCACCTTGTTATTAAAATTTTGTCAATTATATATGGGCCGTGACACAAGAAAACCAACAAAGTGGTTGTGCGCCCAGCGCAGACTTAGATCAGCCTGGGCATCCGCCCAGTCTAATCACACTCTTCGCTAAGCGCTTAAAGGATAGCAAAGGTCTAAGCTAGCTTCATACGGACAGCGAAGTCACTGATCGGACTGGGTGGATGCCCAGACTGATCTGAATCTTCGCTTGGCGCAGAACCACTTTGTTGGTCTTGTCGTGTCGCGGTTCATCTGTGATGCTTCAAGCAGTCTAGATAATGAATGCTGGAAGCTAGAAAGAATACAGATTTAGAGTTAAGACATTTTAATTTATCATCAAAATAGATTTAATTAAACAAACGTCGCGCCTACACGGCAAATCCTTCCACAGATGCATTTTTATTTCAGTAAAAGGTGGGCATTTTTTCCGCTCCTTGAACTCGAAGTTGCTGCTTTGTCCGTTGGTTCTTCTGTTTGTCTGTTAGGCACCCTTTTTGTCTCGCTGATGAATGGGAAAAGACTGGCTGGAGCTCATTTGGTCTTATCAAGACAACACGTTTAACGTCATTACGTTGCATCACTGTTGATCGAATAGGAGACACATGAGCCATCACACGAAAAAAACAAACAAAAAAAAGAACACAGGGGCCTGTGCGTGTAGCAAAGACTCAGATCAGCCTGGACATTCGCCCGATCCAATCAGAGTCCAGTCTGATCTGAGTCTTCGCTTTGCGCACATGCCAGTTGTTGGCTTTGTCGTGTCGCGGCTTAAATTTATTATTGTTTCACCATTGTGTGCCTGTTAGACTACACGACAATCTGTAACATCATGAGGTATCCTACTGTACTTCATATATGAACCGCGACACGACAAAACCAACAAAGTGGTTGTGCGCCCAGTGCAGACTCAGATCAGCCTGTGCATCTGCTTAGTTTGATAAGACTCTTCGTTAAGAGCTCAAATGGTAGCCAAGAGTCTAAGCTACCTCCATGCGGACAGCAACGACTCTGATCAGACTGGGCGGGTGCCCAGGCTGATCTGAGTGTGCGCTGGACGCACAGCCACATTGTTGGTTTTGTCATGTTGCGGCTGATATTATTGTGCTGCCCAAAGAAATACCTTTTTCATTTCCCAGTTTTCTTTAATGGTATGATTGGTCGGGGCGAGGGAGTGTCGTAGGAATGTAAAAGCTAAGTTATTGACTAAATATGCGTTATTAAAGTCGTGGCGAAAATGCAACGAAAATGAATGCATCTAATTTCGAGACAGTTATTCTGATCACAGAAGTAACCGGACCCTATCCTATATGAAATGATAAAATTCGATAGTTCCAAATGTATCCGTATGAAAAAGATTGTGGACATTACTTGTATTAGGTTTGATATCACCATGTCAAGATTGAGCCATCGTCTGGAGAGAGCGAGAAAACAAGGAAAGAAAGAAAAGAAAGATATGACGGTGTGTGTGTGTGTGGGTGTGTATGTGGGTTGGGGGGTGGGATCGGTAGGGGGAAAGCAGGTGCGCAAGATACGGAAATTGATAAAACTAGCATTTACTTCCCACTCTCGCTATGAGCGCAACAGGCCTTGTTCTAGTTGAAAAAAATGACCTCCTCCGAATTAACCCTCGGTGGTTTATTGATCCATCATTAAGTTCGTAGGGAGAGGCACAAAATTCAATACCCTTGTTTAAAGGGTATCCGAACATTTAAAGAGAAATTGAGACCTTTTAAGGGAAAAGCCACGGAGTCAGCTCCTGTTTTGCTTGCCCTGTCAATATGGGTTGATACTTAAAGAAACGAATCTGCTCCTATAGGAATTAATACTGTCCTTTAAAAGTAGACGCTTTATTATGAAAGCCCCATAGGGACTTCTAAATTCACGTCATCCCATATCCAATATCTTTTACTTCTCGTTTCTAAAATTCCTTCTTCTCACTTCCGATAACCTACTTCCGACTTTCAACTACATGTACAAGTTGGGCGTCAGAAGTAAGAAGTCGGGAGTCCGAAATCAAAATGTCAAATAAAAAAGGCGGATGTAAGAAGTTAAAGGTCTAAAGTAAACAAGAGGACCATTAGGTCCTGATCGCGCCCCTGAGCCCAGAGACTTTGATGTTATATGAGTTTTTTTACATTTGATTTCACTATGAATTTATTGATCTTTTGTAGACATAAGGTAACAGTGCCGAAAATGGTGGTAAGCAATACAACAAGGCCTACTAGGTTTCGAGAGAAAGTACTTTAAATATTCAACCCAACCGTCCTTTGGCCAAGGTCACTTAATGACATCGACCTCTTGAATTCAAAGGGATTGAGGTCGATTGCATTTCCATGTCATAGAGTCAAAAAAATGCACTTTTTCAGCTTTGCCCATTCAAACGCCGAAAGGACATAATTTGACAGAATAAATGATCGAGGTCAACTCAGAATCATCAGTTATATTTACTTTGTAATATTTGTGTCCCATATGCTTTATACCAAGTTTCCAGGCAAACGGCCCATTGGTTCTGGAGAAGAAGATTTTTTTAAAATTTTAACCAAATATGGGCATGGCGGCCATTTTAGTCATGTGACCTCGACCAAATATATAAATGTTCTTTCTCCCTTTGCCTGGAGGCTGCATATGTGGTTCAATTGAAATTGACCCATAAGTCTCAGACGAGAAGTCCTTTAAAATTGATGACAGATGACAGACGAGTGACCTTTCCCCAAGGTCACTAAATGACCTTGACCTCTAGAATTTCTTAGGGGTTTAATATGAAAGCATTTCCATATTATAAAGCACAATAGCATCATAAAATGCCCTTTTTCAGCTTTTCCTATTCAAGCATTAGGGACCAAATTTAACCTTGCCATAAAATAGGTCAAGGTCAACCTAGGGTCTTTATTTATATAAACTTTGTAGAACTAGTGTCCCAAATGGTACATACCAAGTTTCAATGAAATCGGCCCAGTGATTCTGGAGAAGATAATTTCTTAATATTTTTACAATAAATGGGCATGGCGGCCATCTTGGTTATATAACCTTGACCAAATATATATACTTTCTTTCCCCTTTTGCCAGGAGGCTGCATATGAAATGTAATTGAAAATGACCTAGTATTTTCAGAGGAGATGTCCTTTGAAAATGTTGACGCCGGACGGCGGACGCCGGAGACTACCAGTCTATAAGCTCCCCCGGAGCCATTGGCTCAGGTGAGCTAAAAAGTGAGGTGTCGTGAATCTAGAAGTAGGAAGTCGCAAAGTTAGAAGTATAAAGATAGGCAATAATAAGGAATTAATACAATGAAAATAACATCCTGCACTCAAACCAAAAGGGAAAGACACACACACACATGCATGCACGCAGCCAAACATTCACGAAAGACGCGCGCACGGTCAACAGAACTTTCTTTTAAATATGGTTATTTAGCTCCCATAATTGAAAACAGCAGAAACATCTGTTTTTAACTATTTTGTATTTAAAATACAGAAAAAAAAAAAACAAAAAAAAAAAAAAACAGAATGGATAGTCAGGTGATCATATTGCTAGGGACAATAGACAAGCGGACATAATAAAAATAACATATGAGCCGCGACACGACAAAACCAACAATGTGGTTGTGCGACCAGCGCGACTCAGATCAGCCTGGGCATCCGCCCAGTCTGACCAGAGTCTTCGCTGTCCGCATGGAGGTAGCTTAAAGCCTTAGCTATCCTTTGAGCACTTAACAAAGAGTCTGGTGAAACTGGGCTGCTTTCAAGGCTGATTTGAGTCTTCCCTGGACGCACAACCACATTGTTGGTTTTGTCGTGTCGCGGCTCATATAACATTGAGGAACCGCATCAGACGTACCGACTCGGAAAGATGAGCGATATATTACTAGGGAAGGGAGGCATTTAACTAGTTTTACTGGATCCATTTGTTTTTGTTTGAATTTGTAGACTGAGTAACCATAATATTCACTTTCCAATAGGCCCCGTTGCAAAAGAATTTTTTAAAAGGCCTTGAAGTAAGTAAGGTTTGGAGTTAACCTAAACCTAACATAATGGTAACACATAAGGTTGGCGCCTGACACCCGTACTGGGACGTCTTGGGTCGCCCCCACCCCCTCCCGTGGTTAAACTGGTAGATGTATTCTGCTCCGCTATATCAGTGTGGCTATTTCAGTAATCCTCATGCTTATCTCAGTTTAAATATGATTTCTATGTTTTTGAGATATTACGCTTATGAGGTACGAATCTGCCACGCAAACCGAACAAGTAAGTGTCTAATGATCCAAAAGCAGAATCAAAGGCGAAGGTTGGTCGACCGCAAACCGGTTAAAGCCACCCCAACCTAACCTAACTAATGCTAACAGCTTTGTTTACCTCTTCGATTGCTCGACGGTGAGTCGGGCCTCGGACTTTATGAATGCGCCAACATAAACCTGACATAAAAGTTCCATCTGCTCTGGAATTTCAGTGTTGCTACGCAAACCGAACAACTAAGTGTCTGATAATCCACAGCAGAACCAAGGGTGACGGTTGTTCGCGAACACAAACTGGTAAAGCCCCAACTGGTAATTTCATTACTGGCCGTTCAAAGGCGGCACTTCTGGTTTGGTTCTTCTTGGTTGTTTTATGTGTTGTTTGCTGCTATGCCTGTTATTGATATAATGTTTGTAATGTTACGGATAGCCGGGTGACCACCTACATGGGAAATGGCTGTTCACATGGCTGCAGCTAATGATGTCTTTGATGGTGACTGATTTTGTGTTGTCTTTTTCCCACATGGTGTCTTGGGTGGGATCTGGGATTGAATTGTATCAATTCTTGAGACTTTGTACCCAAACACCATAGTCATCGAGTACAAGATTTTAAACGAAAGTAAAAAATCGGAATCGTATGTAAAAGGATCCGTATCTATTTCGCGTTTAAGATCAAAGGTGCCGCATTGTCTGCATTGTCTGCAGTTTGACGAGATACAGATCATTACGAAACCTATCAAATGTTTATCACGCAGTCAATCTTTGAAATAGGAAGCAAATAACTGATAAATGTTTTGTCTTATTAAAACTTCATGTCATAATTTCAAGGCTGCTGGAGTTCTTAAATAATTTAAATTGTCGCCTAATGTGGTACTTGTGTCTAGTCTAAGTTTCTTACAAAATGGTTTGACTTGAACGTCATTTTATACCACCTATATCAGAAAAAAGGAATAGAAGGACACAATTCGTGTTCAGGCCATCGTCTGAGATGTATTAATGAAAGTTCACCACAGTTCGACTGATTTTATATCCACAATACCATGTCGCGAACAAGTGGCAAGTCTTGCTGTATTGACTTACGACTTATTTATTTACCTTTTAAGGTGATGCTAATTTTTTCCTTGGACAAAGGTCTTGAACCATATAGAGTATAATTTTCATGAAACTTGGTGGCAATATATCACCCAAAAGAATGACACATCTCACTCTCTCACTTGAGGTAGTGATAATCACTGATTTGAGGCAAAGACAAAAATCTGCATAAAACGCTAAAGAAACAACTGATCTTCCCAAACACTTAGCAGATGCCTTCTTTAGGTCGTTTCTTATAATTTAGAACCACAAAATGCAGGATTTGTTGTTGTTAAAAAGCGTTTCATAAGGAAAGATCAAAGGGTAATTGTCTGCGCAGAAATCGAAAAGAATAATAAGGTTATTGAAAATATACTAAGTGCTGAGGTTACCTTGTTGCATTACGGAGAGCCAACTCTTTCACACATTATCAATCTGAGCAGGTAAAAAAGACATAGCCTGTGTCCGAATGTTTTGCCAAAACACACAGGTGAGACTATTTTCACAAGGTTGAACAATTTCGTTTACACACCTGTCCATAGTGTCAGTAATGTATTATCTATATTGTAGGTGTTATATAGGTATGCCTGCCTACCCTATATTCAATGCATGCGTCCAGTGTACATTACCTTGTACATGGTTGAACATTTGAGAGAAAGCTACTGTTTTCTGGTCTACATTACAATTTGAGAAAGAGTTGGAACAAATAATTGCTAGGACGCTCTTTATTATACAATAACGTACCTTAAGCGCTATTCGAATTTTCAATAACGATGTTATTTTTTCAGATTTCTGCGCAGAAAACTACTCTTTGATCTTTCCTTATAAAAACACTTTTTTAAGCAGCATGTACCCCTATTTTGTATTCTAAACTGTAGAGAACAAAAATAAGAAGTCTGCTAACTCTCAGGGAGATACGTTTCCTTTTTCATGGTTTATGCAGAGTTTTGTATTTACCATAAATACCCACCTTAACGAGTTACATGTTCTTGCCGTGAGTTGATATCCTTGCCATTAATCTTCAGAAGTGGAAGCTATTTGCATAAAATTCACAAATGTACTTACATTATCAAGACAGATAAAACTTACAGCCCTCAGGGCGTAGGCATGAGAAGGTACCTAACGTTAAGTGCAAACATCGAAGACCCAATTCATTTGCATATCTGTTCAGAAAAGATGAGCTCTACAGCCACCGCTTACTGTCATGCAAAAAGAGATGAGTGAATATTCCCTCTGGTGAGAAGCTTGATCGAGTTAAGTATCTTCCTCCTATACTCGGTTAATGTGTTTTCGCGGTATTGCTATCTTCGCGGTAACCCGTATTTCCGCAGTAAATAAACAGCCGCGCCACCTATCGTTTTTTTTTTAGAATTCACAAAACTCTTGCCCTCCGGACATTGCTGGGTTGTCTGCATAATGAGGTGACTCCATGGAAAACATTTTGATCACATGACCAGTCTCAGTGCGCAAAAGAGCCGTGTGCAAAGGTATGGAAAGCCAATTTTTTGTTTTCTTATTTTTTTGTTATGAGAAAAGTTTAAAGGATGAATCTGTTTGTACAAGGCATACATATAATTGAAGAAAACAATTTAAATAATAAATTTTAAAATTGTTTTAATGTCTTGAAAGTGTTCTTGTCATTCTGTCTTAAAGTTTTCATTTGGGATGTTAATTATACTGTACAGAAAGCAACGTTTTATTAACATTTTAAATGGGGAAAAAACTCAGAACCAAAAAATTTGGTATATTTCTAATTGCAAACTTTTACCAAATCAGGAAGGGCACAACCTTACCGTGCTTATGACAGTGCAAACCTGGCCCGTGCTTATGAGGCAACCGCATCTGGAATGTCAGTATACAGGGCGGCACCAGTCTACTCAGTTCCTGAATCTACACTTCGGGACAGCACCAGATGCAACGTTAGTTTAAATGCAACTCCGGGGCCTGATACCATTCTTTCTTGGGAAGAGGAGAAGCATTTAGTAGAGCACATAAAATACATGGGGAATATTGGCTATGGTTACACTAAAAGTAACATACAGTATATGGCCACAGATTACTGCAAATCAATAGGAAAAAGTGTGAAGTCGGAAAACGGTATCAGCAGTGCCTGGTTTTATGCATTTATGAAGCATGACCGGACCTGAAAGTTGCAAGCCCCCAAAAATTGCAAATGTCAAGAGCTAAGAGTGCATCCCAAGAAGTCTTGGCTAACTATTGCAAAGAACTAGGATCAATCCTACAGGAGCATAATTTGACAGAATCTCCTGAGCGAATCTTACACATCGATGAAAGGGGTATAAGCCTTGAGCATTTAACACCTAGGATAATTTGTGGAGCAGAGACCAACCCTCAGGCAGTGACATCACCAAGATCTTCAAACATCACCATTACTGCTGGAGCCAGTGCCGTTGGCAATCATGTCCCACCTTTCTGCATATTTCCAGGGAAGCGGTGGACAGATGAATTCCTTAATGTTGCTCCTTCAGGATCAGCAGGGAAAATGTCAGGAACTGGATGGTCAAATACAGGGCTTTTTGAGCACTATGTCATGGAACACTTGGGTAGACATGCTAAACTGAGTGAAGAAAACAAAGAGAAATGCAAAGTCATTCTTTATGATGGCCATAATTCTCATCTATCCCTAACCCTAACTGAATGGGCGAGAAAAAGGAACGTAATATTATATGTGCTTCCACCCCATACAAGTCATATCACACAATTCTTAGATGTCAGTGTATCTGGGCCATTTAAAAATCAATACAATAAAGAATGCCAATCATATCTGCAGAAAAATCCTGGAATTTCCATTACTAAGTATGATTTTGCGCAGCTCACCGCCAAACCCTCTATCAAAGCTCTCTGTCCTGAAAATATTATTTCTGGATTTCGTAAAAGTGGCATTTATCCTTTCAACAGTGCTGTCATCGCCCCTTCCCAAGTAGCACCAGCAACAATATGTCACAGTGAAGATAGTGAAGTTTCTCCAGGAACCACCTCATGTAATACAACTGCTAATTCAAACCCCAATAAAGTCTTAGCCCCATTTCCTGTATCTGACGGTGTGTTATCTGATATTGACTGTCAGACCCTTGTTCAGCCAAACGTGCCTGAAACAGACAAAACTGAGAAAATGAAAAGTTTCTTCCACGACAGAAAAATCAAAACTGTTGTTCAGCGACCAAGGAAAGAATTCATTCCACCATATTCAGTCATTGGCAATTTATTTAATGATGCTAACAGAGAAAACTTAGCAGGCCTGGCAAAGAAAGGGGAAATACTCTTAAAGAAAAAGGAAAAAATCGCCCCTCCTGAACCATTTAAACCTAAATGCAGCAAAGTATCAAAACAATATGTCAAACACAATCCTAGCACATCTGGTACAAGTAAGAAAGGTGGCCCAATAAACTTGAACTCACCTGAAGAGTCATCAGGCAGTGAAGGGGATTTTATGGCTGACGAGGTGAAATGGTGTGCTTGCAATCGTTTCCAGCCAGAATAATTGCGTGGAAGTCAACAGCTTGTTTTGTAAAATGGGGGCAGTGTGACTTCTGTACACACTGGACACATCTTCAGTATTGCACTGAGGTCAGGGTATTAAGGAGAGACAGTGTGTTCAGATGTCCACACTGCCTCCTTAAAAACTAAAAGAAGCCAAAACAGGATACTGAAGTTTGTAATTATGTAAACAAGTTGTTTTCTGCAGTTTCTAAAAGTTCAAGTGTTACTGACATTGAAAATATTCTCTCTTTACAGTGACAAACTTTCAACATGGTTAAAATACGAACGGCTGCTTATACATAATGTATTATAATTACCGCGGAGTCACGTGATGCCCTTTCCAAGATGGTGGAACGACCATGTGCTTGTTTGTGAAACGATGGAATGATGCCTCAATTGTGGGACATGAAATGTTGGTTTAAAGCACAAGGTAAGATAATATTAACATACTTTTTATTAGTTTCTTCCACGAATTGATTTTATTTATTTTCCGGTGATTAGTACCGCAAAGACACATTAACCCGGCATACCTAGTCTGCAAAATCCTGTTTTTATCTGACAATGACACAGATATGCGATAAACTGAGATTAATACATGGGTTTTTTCTTTATCACCCGATGTATTAGCCCCATACTCCAATATCGGACCGAGAGCTTGCCCGAGGTCCGATATTGGTCGAGGACAAAAAGGAAAAAAAGGCAAAAAGGGGCAGAATTGAAAAAAAAGCACTAATGCACATCTTCATACCAATATGTATTCACATATTTAATTTCAAGAAAATCCATCAAAGCACCTAGGAGGAGTTGCGATAACATGGGACATAAATCCACAATAAAAACGTCCCAGGACAAACTGAAAAATACCTATCAACTATTTTCTTATGTTGCATCCATAAACAAAATTTCAAACAAATCGGAGCAAAAATGGCAAAAACGCTATAAAATAGGGCAAAAAATACCAAAAAGGGGCATAACTTAGGCAAAAAGTGGCGGAATTTAAAATCAAAACCCTAATGCACATCTTCATACATGTACCAATATGTGTTCAATTATTTTATTGCAAGAAAATCCGTCAAACCATCAAGGAGGAGTTGCGATAACAATTTTTTTTTCTACGAAAAATACAAAGGGGCATAACTCAGCAGGAAAACATTTCCGGGCAAAACTGGAAAACACGTGTCAAGTATTTCTTATGATGCATCTATGAACCAAATCTAAATAACATCAAAGCAAAACCGACTAAAAAATCCCAAATTTAAGGCCAAAAATTTCAAAAAGGTGCAAAACTCAAAAAAAGGGGGTCAGATTTCAAAATGGAAACCTTAATGCACATCTTCATACCAGTATGTGTTCACATACTTGATTTCAAGAAAATCGGTCATGCGGTCTAGGAGGAGTTGCGATAACAAACTTTATTTACGAAAAATATAAAGGGGCATAACTCAGCATTAAAACCCATCCGCAAAAAACTGAAAAATACGTATCAACTCTTTACACATGCTGCATCCATGGACAAAATTTGAAACAAATCGGACCAAAAGTTGCGGACGGATGGAAAGACGGACGGAAGGACAACGTGAAAACAGTATACCCCCTTCAAACACAGTTTGCGGGAGTAAAAAAATGCAGATTGCTTCTTAGGCAGTCCAAAATTCTGTATCTATGTGATAAATTTGCATACAGCCGGTCTATGATAACAAATCCAATGGACATTCAGTGTTGAAACAACGTCGATACGACCTTGGGCATCTCCAGATGGGCTTTTCGCTATGCACGAGTCTAAAGTGAGTCTCGCCTCCTTGAAAGCCTTCTGACTGTCCGCAATTACAGTGTGCAAGAAATTACGTCTCTGCTTTTTATTACTATTAGTTCAATGATAAATAAATACAAATAAACACACGGAGAGAAAGATAGAAAGCGTCTCCATTTTTCGTCAATACAGGTTTGGGTTTCAAAAATTTATGTCAGTCTTTTACTGATGCATTTCATTCGGTTCATGCTGAGTTCACTGAAATTAATTGGTTTTCAATTCTCCGTTCAGTTTTCCGTAGGGTCATATTTATTTTATAACTGCAAACTCATTTATCTATCTAAATACATGTAATAAAAAAAAAGTAATTATCAAAATGCATTTAAGTCTATGGGAGTTCAGAGTCCTGACACACTTGTGGCACATCCTTTAAGAAAAGTGTACCTAAAAGTTTAGTGCGACAGACCCGCGTTTCTGAATGTTCGAGGGGGGGGGGGGAGGGGGTCCAAAATTAATGTCACTAGCATCGTTACTCCTTTACTGCAAATGTTCTATCATTTTGACTTGCTCTGCCCTTCGAACTGCACTCCATCTACCTGAATGCACCTTTTTAGCCGGTCAATCCAATTTTGGAAGCAGTTTTCATACTCTTCAGTGGGGACACCCATCAGATACTGATAAACCCGTAGATCTAAGGGAATTTCTCGAATTGTATCTCTTTCCAGATAGATGATATTAGAGTTTTGGAAACAGAAAATAGTCGCAGGAGCCAAGTCTGGCGAAAATGGTGGATGTGGTAGGATGATGACCTTCTCTGACTTTAAAAACTCGGCCATAAGGTGTGCCTTGTGAGCGGGAGCATTATCATCTAAGAGTTTGAGGTGCTCAAGTCCTGTTTTGCGGCGATGGGTTTTGTAGTACTTCTTCAGTTTTCAACATTTTTATAGAACTTTTCTGTGACCGTTTTGCCTTTTGGCACCGGAATTTGCATGACTTGACCTTTATTATGGACGAAAATTACATATATATAACCTTCTTTACCGTTTTTGTTCGATTAGCAAAACTTGGACGTCTCGTATTTTTTTGGCCAAAATTCGATTGGAACACTTCCGCTTTGGCTCAAAATAGTAAACCTAGGTCTAATCACCAGTGACTAAATTGTTGATAGCCTTTTTGCTATATTTTGGGTACATTTTCAGAATTTTTTTTGGCATTTGCTTCACGGGTCCTCTTTTGTTCATCTGTCAATACATGTGGTATCTATCCTGCATTTATTTTCCAAAGTTGTAAATACTTCTCCAAAACACCATGAACTAGTGCTAACGACAAGTTTGTCAACCGGGCTAATTGCCTCACTGTGAATCGAGCATCTTTTTTTTTTTAGGATATTGCGGATTTTTTCGATGTTACTTTTAGTTGTTGTTGTTGCAGGGTGATCTGTGTGAACAGCATCTTTAAAGTTAGCTATCCACCTGCAAATCGTTCTGTGAGACATTTGGCCCTCTCAGTAGATACCGCATACCTTACGCTAAATGTCTACAGGTTTTATACCGAGTTTCGACCTACCTTTTATGTAGGTCCTTATTTTTAGCACGTTATTAGCTCTTTTTCAAGTCATTTGGTGTAAAGTGTAATGAATACGCAATAAACTCGAAATGTTTTTCAGGGAAAAACTTATGTCCCCCCTCCATCCCCTCTCATAAATATAAAGCCTGTACAAATAAAGTATCTATGCAAGTTTGGAGAAAATCCATCCACTGGTGCTAAAGATATCCTACATATGACTATGTTCTTGAAAAAAGGGTCAGGGTCACCAACTGTTAAACATGTCTTAAACCTGTCAAAACAATATATTCATGCAACCCTGATGAATATCCGTCAATTGGTTCAATGTATAACTCATTTTAAGTGAAAAAATAAGCATTTATAAGTTAGCTTTTGACCTTGAAAATGGGGTCAAGGTCATTAAAACATAGTAGACTCTTGAGGTTGTCCCAAAGGTATATCTGTGAAAGAAAGGTGGAAATCAAGCCAAAGGCTAATGAGATATCAATTTTAGTGAAATTTTAACATATCTTACTCCTCCTGTTATCTTGAAAATGAAGTCAAGGTCACCAAAATCTGATCAGCTCTTAAGCAAGTCCCAGTATCGTATCCATGCAAATTTGGTAAAACTCCATCTACTGGTTCAAGAGATATCATGAATACAAGAATCTAAGTCCTCCAGTGACCTTTAAAATAAGGTTCAGGTCACCAAAATCTAAAGAGCTCGTAAACTTGTCCCATGATGTATCCATGAAAGTTTGGTGAAATTCCAATCATTAGTTTAGGAGACATTGTGGGTATGAAAATTGTCATCTAAGTCCTCCAGTGATTTTGAAAATGAGGTCAAGGTCACCAAAATCTAACCAGCGTTTAAATATGTCTCAATAATGTATCCATGCAAGTATTGTGAAAATTCATCCATTACTTTAGGAGATATCATGAGTTCAAGATATTGTCTTCTCAGTCATCCAGTAACCTTGAACATGAGGTCAAGGTCACCAAAAGTGATCCGCTCTTTAACTTGTCCAATATGATGTATCCATAAAAGTTTGGCGAAATTCCATGTATTGGTTCAGGAGGTATTGTGGGTACAAGAAATTGTCATCTTAGTCCTCCAGTTACCTTTAAACGAGGTCAAGGTCACCAAAATCTAAACAGCTCGTAAACTTGTACCAATCATGTATCCAGGAAAGTTTGGCGAAATTCCATCCATTGGTTCAGGAGATATAGTGGATACATAACATAACATAACATAAGTTTATTCGGCGTTAAATATATATATACATACATTTATAGCCATACAAAAAACAATTATAGTGAAAGACATGATTTCTCATAAATATTTCCTGAGAAGAATCTGAGATTTCCTATATATACAATCATTACATCATCATTAAGTGATTTGACGTCATGTACCCGCCGGGATACATGAAAGTGTCATTTAAGTCCTCGAGTGACCTTGAAAATATGGCCAAGGTCACCAAAACATAATCAGCTCTAAGACTTAAACTTATCCCAATAATGATTCATGCAAGTTTTGTGAAATTCCGTCAATTAATTCAGGAGATATTGTGGGTATTAGAAATTGTAATCTAAGTCCTCCAGTGACCTTGAAAATGAGGTCAAGGTCGCCAAAATCTAATCAGTTCTTTTGTGGGCCAGGAAATTAAAATAAAACTGAGGAATTTCAGAGCAGCGACATGAGAAAACCAACAAAGTGGCATGTGTGCCAGCATAGACTTAGATCAGCCTGATTACTCTTTAAACATCTGCCCAGTCTGATCGGTCGTAATGATATATCCATGCAAGTTTGGTGGAATTTCATCCATTGGTTCAAGAGATATCGCGCATACAAGAAACTGTCACGCCTACGCCGACGCACCGGGATCCGCACTAAAAACAATATGTCCCTCCTCACCTTCGGTAGGGGGACTTCAGAAATGTACACTGTATGAGCGAGATTTATTCCTTGCTTGACCTAAAAAGTCTGAAAAAATAGATGATGGGCAGGTCTCGTCACGCTATGAGCATCGCTCTCCGATTCACACTTACTGGCGTATTTTGCGAGACACATTAGCTGCAGACATGAGGTACATGTAAGAGGCACGTACGTATCAACTCGCGAGTGCAAGGTATACGCTTGCGTTTGATCCGTGCTATGCCCTCCTATTGTTGAGACCATGTTTTGCAACCAAACGAATGACCCTTGATTGTCTAGATGAACTTTACTGTTGTTGACCGCGTAGGATATTTAGTAGTATTTCAATTCTCCTATCGATGGTCCCCCAGCACCTAAGCGGAACGAATCCATAGCCGCAGTACACGTAACGGGGCGCGAAGGATACATGTATAAGTTAAATACGCGTATTTATTCTTTCTCGCTCCCATGCTAATCACCAAAGCGGCACGTGGCATCGGAATGACAGCGCTAACGTCGGTGCGACATGTCGACGCCGAATTGACGTCATCATTAAGTGATTTGACGTCATGTGCCCGCCGGGAAAACAATAGCCACCAGAATGTCTGGTAAACAAACCTCGCCAATGACAGCTTCTGCAAACCGCTACCATGCATTACATTTGAGCAGCAAAGCCACGCTTGTGTCTTGGTATTTGTCGGCACAAGTGATTAGCGCCGAAATGAATGAAGACTGCAGCACGTCTGAGCATAAAAAAACAACAACAACAACAACAACAACAAAAAACACAAAAAAACAAGAAAGTTTAAAGGAAAGGGGAGAATTACATTTTCACAGATTTTGTTTTGATTGAAAGCATTCGTTTGTAGAGCACCTTATGAACAAAAATGCGCAACTTTGATGATATAAATGTAGCCATACCAATATTTAGAGCGACAGACAAGGGTTATTGTAATTTACTTCTTTAGTGTCGCTAAACCCCAAAACTTTGAACGATAAGATATGATGCGCAGGTCTCGGCAGGCAACGAGTATTTCTCTTAGAGCCACACTAACCGTCGCATTCCGCGTAACACATTAGCTGCAGACATCAGGTAAAGAACGCCTACGTATTTACGCGCGAGCGCAGGTCTCCCCAATCCTCAACCCCAGCGTCTCGAGTAAGGCGACAGACCAGGAAAGAGATGTTCGATGCAGAAAGAACCCGCCAAAAGCCAAAGCAACCCAAAAGAATGGACGCCAAACTCTGCTTAGATTCATGTCGCTATGACAAGTCAGTTTTAGTTTTACTTTTTCTTTTAATCAATATTTAAGCAGTGACCCCAATGCCAGAGAACCAGAATCAACAATGAAATACTGACTAACTGGACACAGTTTATTCTTCCAGACAGACAGGGCACGGTTGTAGACATAGGTAATTGTCTCCCAGCAGGCACATGACGTTGAAATGAGCCACGACACGAGAAAACCAACAATGTGGTTGTGCGCCCAGCGCAGACTCAAATCAGCCTGGACATCCACACAGTCTTACCAGACTCTTCGCTAAGCGCTTAAAGGTTAGCCAACGATCTAAGCTACCTCTATGCGGACAGCGAAGACTCTGATCAGACTGGGCGGATGCCCAGGCTGATCTGAGTCTGCGCTGGGCGCACAACCACATTGTTGGTTTTGTCACGTCAAGGCTCAGATGACGTCGTTTGGCGTCATGTGCCTGCTGGGCTTCGGCTGTTTAAACTTAAGAAAAGTGAAGAAATGAGTTATGCAAACGAATAAATGTGCTTCTCATTATTTTAATCGAGTGTGTCCGCTAGGAGAGTTTGTTTACCGTATAATGACAATGCAAATATATATATCTATAAGTAACCCGAGACAATGGCGTCTGCTATTAATGAGTTGCATCAAGACAATACCAAGAGAGTGGCATGTGCGCCCAGCGAAAACTCAGAACTGTCTGATCAGAGTCTGATCTGATCAGAGTCTGCGCTATGCGCTGAAAGGGTAGATAAGGGCCTAAGCTATCTCCATGCCGACAGCGAAGATCCTGACATGCCATTTGGTTGGTTTTGTCATGTCGCGACTCGGTTTTGTACGTCTAATTACATGAAAGTAGTTAATGATTCTAAAAGCGATATACATGAACGGAACTAATCAGGTATTGATACTTATGAAATTATATTCTAGCTTACATTATGTATTCCTGTATTACTTTAAAATCATCCCTGACTTCACAAGTCCAGAACGTTACTCAATTCCGTGGAACCAGTATAACAATGACGTCATGCTATCGGGAAACGAGCTCTCAGCTGTGCATACTAAATTATACCGGAACTTGATGGACAGTTTGGTGTAACGTCGGGGGAGGTTGTCTTTGTTTCCCCATAGAAGCATATGCTCTGGCCGCTCATCGGAGCTATCTCGGTAAGACTGCTCTGATGAAGAGGCACGCCGTATGTTTGGATGATGTAAGAGGCATTATCCGGCCTGAGTGCCACATAGTGCTCAGTGCATGACTGTACTTTTGTTATTTATATACTTATTTGCCTTGCAAATACACATTATATATATATATATACATGTATATCCTCCATGATGACTTATTGACTTATTTGTTTTATTTTACATTAACTATATAATTTACATTTTTAATCAGTGCCCCCCCCCCCTCTCTCTCTCTCTCTCTCTCTCTCTCTCTCTCTCTCTCATCCGTCACTTTTTTAACAAACCATTTTAAAAGTAGATATTGTTTGCGTGTGTGTGTGTGTGTGTGTGTGTGTGTGTGTGTGTGTGTGTGTTAACAAAACAAATTCCCACCAACAGCTGCTCCGAAAACACATACATGAAACCACATAAAGACTGGCCATGCTTAGAGACCTAACAAAATGTCTGCCTTTTGCGACAATTGCATCTTTAGATAGATTTCAGTCTTATATCTTACCTAAATGTATAGCATTTATGCTGAAAACAATATTTTGTTGTGTTCATAAATTGAATAATTACCCCTAACAGCTTTTCACAAGTAATAAGGTCGTTAAAATTCTAAATGAATCATTCCTTAGCCTAGCTACTAGGCGAAGAAGTTACATCAGTCATTCATTCTATTTTCCCAGTTTCTACAGGTAGTCTATACTTATAGCTCGACTTCCTCTGATAATGTTTATAACAGAAAAGGAGCAGATTCAAGTTTAATAGACTGGCCAGAGAAAAGAAGGAAACAATTTTAATTATTATTCTATAACCGATAAACCTTTTCATTATCAGCCTAGGGCTAGTCTAATTATTCCTATATTGTAACAGTCAAACACTTTATTTTTCTGAAAACCACAATCGAATAAGACATAAATGAGCCCGGACAAGAAGAAAACAACAAAGTGGCATGTGCGCCCAGCGAAGACTCAACGCAGCTACGTACACTTTAAGTGCACAGCTAAGACTCTTGCCAGACTGGGCAGCTGAGTCTTCGTTAGGCGCACATGCTTCTTTGTTCGTTTTGTTATGTCGCGGCTCAAATATTGTCAGAAGACACATCCTGAATCTGACTCTCTTATTGACAACCCAGGTGTTTCTCATATCCATAATGCGATTCCTTATGAACAGAGCAGAGAAAATACCATTCTAGTCCTATTATCTCTACACTGTAAAAAAATACTGTAGAATTTACGGTAGAATAACTGGAAACCGGCTGCCAGTCCTTTTACCGTTATTTTTACGGGCGTTTGCCTGTAAGACATTATTAGAAATCACGAAATGGAAGTTTTATGTTAACTGGCCGCACTCGAAAATAACTTTGTATTGTTGAATGGCTATCAGACCAAAACGACACCTACTCTTTTCTGTCCTAATCTGCTTGATGATTCCTGCAATTTTTACGGGCGCCCGTAAAAATAACGGTAAAAGGACTGGCAGCTGGTTGCCAGTTATTTTACCGTAAAATGTACGGATTTTTTTTTACAGTGTATCAAAGATGCAGATGCGTATTCTTACTGTATAAGCGATCATAAAACACAAATATTCCGTTATTCGCATTGACGAAGCATTCTTGAAGCAAAAAACATTCCGTCAAAATAAGCAAGTAATGATAATTTAAAACGTCTTGGGATCTGTTGATGCATACTTCTGGGATGCAATACAAGTCGAGTCTTAGAATATCTTCCTGCCTGACACCTTGCTTAAACTCTAAAACGCTTGTCGTACATGTAGCGGCTTTCTACTATATGGCAGTTTTCATTAATTCGACAAATCTGACTGTCTGAAATGTTTCTCTTTTTAGACTGAATTAGACAGGATAACGGGTTTCTCCGCTACTAAAGTGCAGGTGTACAACGGTATTTTAGCTTCAAAGCAAACCGTCTTGTCACAAACTTAACGGTACCTGTCAGCTGTATTATTAACACATAAATCACAAAACACGTGGCAATGCTCTTCAACATACGATGAAATCAATCAAATAATAATAGTGAAAAAGGATAAGAGTCAAGCCCGACTGCGTAAATAATGCGCTATAAAATGAGAAAAGGCATTGTTATTATTATTATTATTATTATTATTATTTGATAGAAAAGTGCAGAGTTCCTGGTGGTTTAAAACGGCGGTGATAGTTTAGCAGTAATGGGTAAGGATGAAACAATCTGCAAGAATAAGACACTCGGGCAATAAAGATAACATAATTCGCCGCCCGTGTACATACTGGTAATACTGGTGAATACCCCTACCTGAGCTGTCATTTTAATTGATTGGATTATAAAGTAACAATCCAAGGAGAGTCACGAACTCGGCTGGATTCGATACCCCGACTTCTTCATTATGAATAAGAGAGCATTTATATTTTACCCGTCGGGGAAGACGACTCATCCTTTGGATCGTTATTAAAAAGGTCTGCATGTTATGTGTATTTGCGCAGTTTACTGTACAGTCTGGTCAGAGTATGCACCGTATGATTCGCCTATCCTGCAAGAGTATGCAGTATGCACCGTATGATTCGCCTATCCTGCAACATGTGCCTATCATGAGCATGCTGTTTTTACATATAGGCTTGTTTCGGCAACGACGCGGCTTGAATCCAAATGATGTCATTTTCATAGGGTCAACAATTTAAGAAAAGAATTTGTCCCATTCTGAAAGGGATGTAAAAATGAAAATGACAGTGTTGCTTCCCCGAAAAGTGTGCCCATTCACCTTAAGACAGGTCGTTCCCGATATCGCTTGAGGCAAAAATACCTAAAATGTACTTTACAAAGGGTGTTATAATCAATATCGTAAAGTGAGTGGAATTAAGCTTCCGAAAGAATGTTTTGTTATTTCAGAATTAATACTTTTTAAGCCCGTGATGCCACGCTTTCTTTTCTCCCTCTCTCTCCCTCTCTCTCTTATTGTCTCTTTGAAATGGATGATTAGTGAAGTTTCAAGCGAAGCCAAAGTCTCTCTCAAAAACTGAATGACACAAACTCTTTCTCTTTCTCTCTCTTTTCCCTTGATTGTCAGTACAACGACGAGTTGTCATACGAAGTAAACTCGTCTGTGGCAACTAAAGCAAAAGCAATTCTGTCTTGTCAGCGAGCCCTCGGCTTAGTGGTAAAGTGTTGTGATGCGAGTCTCGCCCGTGTGTCGTCGAAATGCCCCCCCCCCCCCCAGCTGGCACATAGCGTCCAATTGACGTCATCCCGACGTCGATGTGACGTCGCAATGTCACAGCGACGTTGGTATGATGTCATTTTGACGTCGTGCTTCTGGTGGACCTGTTCCGCTACCAGAAGATCAGTTTTCTCCCGTGCCTACCGATGGACTAGATTATGAGAAATACTCTTGCAAGAGCAGTTAAATCCATACCAAAGCACGTCTTGTGCATTGTCCTGTTACCGTCCGATATAAACTGAGCTGCAACAAGCAAAATGGGTGCTTAACGTATCTGCTAACACACAAGACTCAAACCAGTCTGGATCAGTGCTGTCTGACCATAGCTTTGCATATAGCCTTCAGTTTCATCAAAAACCATACATGGTGTGTATGGACGACAGAGTTCTAACCAGACTGTGCCGCTGCGCAGGCTTATATAACTGAGTCTGTTTTTGTTGTGTATGACATGAGCACCGTTTTGCATACATCACTGGGGCTTAACTTCGCCGAAAACAGCTATTTGGGATAAGTGTGCAAACTGCATAGAATGAATTCATCCTGAGCATTCACTCAAGTCTGATATGAAGTTTTGCTGTTGGCAAAAATGCGAACAACGAAGGCTCTGTTCAACCTCAGACAGTGCAGGAGAACGCCATTGACGTAGTTTCGTTTCGGTATTCTTCTCAAAAGGATCATCTTTTTGAAGAATAGAAGTTGCTTTCCTGGCGAATTCTTGCCTTTTAATGTAGTCTCCATTTTCGTCCTGGCATTGTTTAACTTGTATGCCCACATTTGGGTGTTGAAAACCAACTCGTGGATAAAAAGCTGTGGAAACCGATCATGACTGAATATGATCTTATCATAGCGGCAGAACTTGACCTGTAAACCACACAAACCGTCAATCTGCTGTCTCGTAAGAGACATGACCGTCGGAACTTTTGGCAGGAAAATGTACGCTGAGTCAAACAATGTACTTTGAGTCAGACAACATTTTAAAATAATTCGATAATTCTGAGATTTTTTTTCGTATTTATCAATAAAAACACGTTGTGACCCCTCGCCGAGTCATTTTGACCCCTCGTTAGAATCGTCTCGCAGAGACGGTTCTACTGAGAGGTCACAACACATGCTTTTGCGGAGAACGGAGGATAATTATCCCTCGATTATCCCTATTACCTCTTCTTATCTGGAGCATTGATCCATAGTTTAAAAATTCATTTGTTTGTTTGATGGAACTCTTTCTGCGACCTTTGTTTTCTGTGCATCTTCTGCTGAGACACTAACAAAGTCAAGGTCGCAATAGGCAGGGATGATGGTATTGTTATTGTTGCTGGTTTTTTTTTTGTTGTTGTTGTTTTACCAAAACTACTTAATAACTGTGCAGAAGGGCCAAAAATGCCAACCAGCTGTGTACTCAGTATTCATATATTGTTTCGAAGTACAGAACATATCATTAAATAATGGGTTGGCTATGACTGTCGTCTATAGTAGGCTGGTGGCATCATTTCTCCAGGGTCCGATTGTTGAAAACCAACGATGGCGTTGGTGAACGAGGCGTAAGATTTGCAAATATATGATAGGCCTTCGAAAAAACGTTGCTGCTCTTGATGAAAAAAAATCTGACAAGCTTTTCAAAAGTTATTCACATTTTTTTCTTTTTGGAGCAACACTCTTGATGTTACCGGGACGCTTTGAACCACCTGGCCCAGGACGTAACCCAGCAGGCAAGAAATATCGAAACAGCGTCATATCAACGTCACTACAACGTCAGGGTTCGAGGTTATAAATCTTGAGAATAATCTCAAACTCAAAATAAAGCACACTGACTGGCTGCTTCCGAGCATGTGCTCGGAAGCAGTCAATCAGTGTGCTTTATTACATGCTCGGAAGCAGCCAGTCAGTGTGCTTTATTTTGAGTTTGAGAATATACTCAAGTTTTATAACCTCGGGGCCATGAAAAGTTACATTGATATCAATACGACTGTGTTTCAACGTTATGTGTCTGCTGGGAACTTGACAGTGTGCATATCTCTGCATGTAGTAAGGATCACAATACTGCGAATGAAAATATATCTACGGCATAACTATGTAAAGTTGGTTCGAATTTTCCTCTTTTCTTGTAGCTATAACTAATTTCAAATGGTGGTGAAAAATGCTCGTATTTCATGATAATGGGAGCCCCAAGCTCAAGCGTGAACCGGGACAAAATATTAAGGGGTTGTTAATCTTGCCAAACGAAAAAAAAATGTGTCGAAGTACAAATGAGCCGCGACACGAGAAAACCAACAATGTGGTTGTGCGGCCAGCGCAGACTCAGATCAGCCTGGGCATCCGCCCAGTCTGGTCAGAGTCTTCGCTGTCCGCATGGCGGTAGCTTAGACCATTGCCTATCCTTCAAGCCCTAAACGAAGAGTCTGATCGGACTGGGGGGATACCCAGGCTGATCGGAGTCTGCGCTGGGCGCACAACCACATTGTTGGTTTTCTCGTGTCGCGGCTCAAATGTATCAGTATCTGAGCAGCGCGACGAAAAATATAAAGCTGAGACTGACATAGCCGACTCAAATTTGCTCTACATTTTCCTTGACTCTCAAATGAGGACATGAGTAACGCTGACAAGACAGGATTATCTGAGTCTTCGCTGTTCGCACATGTCCTAATGCACTCCCTTGATTATACTTACATTCTTTGTAATCCGAAATAGTTTGCGAGTTGTATGAGTTTAAAACCAACTTAATTCAGTTCATGGAGTGAAAATTAGCAGAATATTTGGCTTGAATAATGAAATTTATTAGCTTCATCCATTCTGAACAAAGTGTTATTTCTGTCTTGTAACGTATAATCCCAATTAGTTATTTAGTTCTGGCTGCATGATCACTTTTCATGTTTAGAATTGATTATTCATTAATCATAGCTTGGTTGTCTGCAGTTTTTTTGTGACGTCGCCGAAAAATCCCTCTTAAGTATCAGAAGGTCATTTTGCATAATTGACCTGTCAATGTTAATTAATGTGTTCAACCGTAAGAAGCTGACTGGACTTTTATCAGGAATTTATTTACCGATTAGCTTACTTTTTGTGTATTTAGTTAGTTATTTATTACCCCAGATGTTTCGTAATACGATACATGATATGATGCAAACTGAGTGAAAAGAAATCGTATGACATGTACCAGATCAAACGTTTTTTTTTGTTTGAATGAACAGCCTAAAAATCAGCTTTGGGCAGGTACAGGCTTAGCTGAGTCCCTGCTGTTCGTTGACGTCGCACAATCGTCTTTCTCGTGACATCAATTATGAACTAATTCGAACTTACGTAACAGCGACGAGCAAGATAAGTGAGCCGGAACAAAAGTGAAATATTTCTGATGGGTACAGGTGATATCAAATTAATCTCAGAATAATTTCAGCGATAAAAGATCCGACTCGGACAAATTGTAGGAAAATTAACGTAGTTTTTAGAGATATAAACTGAGATGCACAACCGTGCGGAAAAGAGGTGCCCAATGGTGAAATACTTCCAATTCGGGAAACAAACTAGACCGGAGGATTCAGTTTGATCACTTTACACAGATTTGAATGCCGGGGCTGCATACCGTGATGGCATAGCTTGCATTTTCAGGCGAGGCCTATCATATCGCGAGTGTGTTGTCCATAGTCGAAGTCATCAGCTCAGCTGCATGCAGTCATGCATCAAGAGGTTGATTTTTTACTCTTGGTTGACAAAATTTTTCAATCGTTGGCCGGGCCGCGACTTTCTGTGCTATAGCTATGCGCTCTAACAAAGGGACTACGGCGTGACACACAAATCACTAGAAAACTGTGCAGTCCAAAAGTCTGTAACTCTAGTAACACACGTAGGTTGTTTGTTTTGAGTTTCACGGCCCTTTGAGACAGTATTTCAGTCTATGTCGGGCCGTCTCCCAAAGAGAGGAAGAAAGAAGAGAGATGTGATAGCGAGAGAAAAATGTCCAAACAGCCCCACCCGCACCTACTGCAAGCACACTAGGCCCTTGCCCCACCATTATCCAAATCAGTAGGACGCCACGGAATTGGAAGTTATACCCAGCAGCATCGCACCACCCAACCACACCGGTAACACACTTGAGAGTCGTCAGGCTAACAGTAACGCTTTAGCTGTTGTGCACAAAACACAGGTTGGTCTGAGTCACCAATGCCCACATATGCCCTAACGCCCTTTTACGCGTCGGTTAAAGGGGCGATGGGAAATTAGCGAGCTGCCAAGTCTGGGATTAGACTCTGCATTCGTACAGAAATCCCGGGCTCGAGACGCGTTGGAAGCGGGTATCTTTTCAGTATCTTCTCAGTCATAAACAGCCCTTCATTATCACCAACACATCGTCCTGATATTATAGCTGAAATTATGTTAAAAAGGGCGTAAAATCTTTATTCATCCACCATCGACAAAAATTTATAGGTTCGCTTTTCAACAAATTAATCTAATAAAGGTAGCAGATCCGAATTTGTTAGCTAGTCAAAGCAGTTAAACATCTTTTCAAGCGCAGAAATTGATTGACACTTCCGGCTACTGATTACATCTCTCTACCGTTATATTGTCATGTGTACTCAATACAAGAGTCACAGGTCTTTGAGATGTTACAGTTATGTCTGTCACTGACCCGTTAAATCGTCTAGAGAAAGTAAACGTTGCAGACGCACAGATTTCACGTATTTTAGAAAAGGGCTGTAAACGACGTCAGCACTTTCTTATCTAGATGCATGGTATGGCGTCCGCAGCGAATTTGATCATGAGAGGCCATAGAAATCAGCTCCGTAGAAATCAGCCGATTTCAGTCTCTTGACATCTTAAAAAAGAAGTAACTGGAGACATTGTCGGGGGAAAAATAAAACCGCAAGCTAGTGATAAAGACGATAAAGAAAAAAAATAAGAAGAAGAAAAAAATCTGTTTTCAGCATCTCATGTTTGTTGTGCCTAATTTAATTTGAGCCGCGACACGAGAAAACCAACAATGTGGTTGTGCACTCAGACCAGACTCAGTTCAGCCTGGGCATCCACCCAGGCTGATCAGACTCTTTGCTAAGTGCTTAAAGAGTCGCTTAGGGTCCAAGCTGCCTTCATGCGGACAGCGAAGACTCTGATCAGACTGGGCGGATGCCCAGGCTGATCTGAGTCTGCGTTGAGCGCACAACCACATTGTTGGTTTTTTCGTGTGGCGGCTCAATTTTGAATCGTCCTTCTCGCTAGCGCGATTAAAAGCTTTTTATTGTTTCCAGTGTGTCCAACAAATCCGTCATATTTTTGCAGAAATATGGAGTTGAGTCTAGCTTTCATTTTAGACAAGTCGTCTTTCCTAGGAAATAGATATTTTGATGGAAACTTACAAATTAAAAAGGTAGAAATGTCGAACTGAAGGAAAAGCATCAGCGGTTTAATGGATCTCTTCGGGATTTACGAAAGTTATCCAGTTCATTTTTTACTCCAGGTACCTTTCAACAAATTGACATGAAAAGTATTCTGTTGCATGTAACGTGCAGTTTACCCAGTTATCGGATGCCTTTATGTAGACGTAGGTAAATATGGTACAGAAAAACGTTGGAAAATACATATGCCATGCAGTAATGCTATACAATATATAACACTAAGCGCCAGTGGTTAAACTGATTTGGAGAACGTTTTTACTGAAGAATGCGACACAAGGGAATAATTTATCCTCTTTGAAAACAAAGTTTAATTAAGTATTTTTTAAATGCATCAAGCATATTCATTAAAGATAAGACACGGGCTCTGAATAATGCAAAGTTCTTAGAATAGATTAATTACGATAGTGTCAGTCATTCTGTTTTGTAAAGGTGTCCTTAAGCAAATATACGTGCACTCAGTGAACAAAAAATGAAAACCAGCTCAGAAGATGAATGCTACCGGCATATGCCCTCTTATACAGTATTTGTATGTCACGTGCAACACGTAGGCTGATGTCATAGCTAACAATGTGTTTACCATGAAATGCTATAAAGGTTCAAAACGTAGCCAATATACAGACACGCCTACAAATTCTCGGTCGTGGTCATCAGCCAAAACAAACTAGCTGCTCTAAATATATTCGACCGTACTTACAAAGCAAAACTATGTATTCTAAACGTATTACGATTTGTTAAGAAAGGGCATAGCATATGAATGGCGGAGCCCATCCCTCCTTTTTTCGTTGAATTATCCTACCCTGATTCAAAAAAAGGTAACCGCTCCCTGCTGGGTTAACAGAGACATTTTGCAGTCGCCGGCTTGCCAAACGACGATTCGAACCCGCCGTCTTTTGCATCATAGCCTAGCTTCTCTAGCCACTCGATCGCGTGACGTTCAGCCGTACCTTAAATGAAAAGGTCATCGATTTATACATGGCTTCATTCTTTAAAGTTAGTTAAACTTTCTAACAGCTTCCCTGTTTGTTTTCTTTCATTTTATTCCAAATTTGCAAGGAGGGCAAACGATGGCTGGCAAACGCTTCTCTTGAAAATTTGACCCCTTCTGGGAAGGGAAATAAAAATAAATCATAATAAAACTGAGCCGCGACGCGAGAAAACCAACTATGTGGTTGTGCGCCCAGCGCAGACTCAGATCAGCCTGGGCATCCGCCCAGTCTGATCAGAGTCTTCACTGTCCGCATGGAGGTAGCTTAGTCCCTTAGCTACCCTTTAAACACATAGCGAAGATTCTGATTAGACTGGGCGGATGCCCAGGCTGATCTGCGTCTGGGCTGGGCGCACAACCACTTTGTTGGTTTTCTCGTGTCGCGGTCAACTGGTTGTAGTACCAAACATAAGTCCAAAGTCGTAAGTCATATAAACATTGACAATGCCGAGATATTTCAGATGTACAGACATAGACCCCAAAATAGAGAGGTTATCAGGTGCTCGCGAGGATTAAGCATCACCTGCCCATAATAATGCACCCACCATAATTGAGCCGCAACACGACAAAACCAACAATGTGGTTGTGCGCCCAGCGCAGACTCAGATCAGCGTGGGCATCCACCCAGTCTGATCAGACTCTTTGCTAAGCGCTTAAATGGTAACTAAGGGTCTAAGCTACCTCCATGCGGACAGCGAAGACTCTGATCAGACTGGGCGGATGCCCAGGCTGATCTGAGTCTGCGCTGGGCGCACAACCACATTGTTGGTTTTGTCGTGTCGCGGCTCATATCTATGTAACAGTGAAAATGAAAGCCCGGAATTTGAAAGAAGAACATTACTATGCTTCGACTGAGGCCATAAATAGGAAATAAGTTTAGAAACAACCACATTGTTGGGATCAATAAGGTCATGATGTCTCCCATAGAACTTTTTAACTGTTGCCACAAGCTCTGAGATAAGCATTTGACAACAATTTGAGCCGCGACACGACAAAACCAACAAAGTGGTTGTGCGCCCAGCGCAGACTCAGATCAGCCTGGGCATCCGCCCAGTCTGATCAGAGTCTTCGCTGTCTGCATGGAGGTAGCTTAGACCCTTAGCTACCCTTTGAACACTTTACGAAGAGTCTGGTCATACTGGGAGGATGCCCAGGCTGATCTGAGTCTGCGCTGGTCGCACAACCACATTGTTGGTTTTCTCATGTCGCGGCTCATTTAGTGGTGAGCAGCTTCTCTCTGTCAGCAAAGTCTTGATATTTTGAAATAGACTCTAGCACAGCGGACTACTTGAGAGACATAAACCCTGTATACAGGTGCAGAAGGAAAATGGAAAGTTAACTATGGAAAATTGAAAAACGGCTGATTTGCTTCGACCCTTGTAGAATCTGTGAACATCAAACACTTACTAGCTACGTTCCTAGTAATATATAGTTAAATCAGACATGGACGTATGTGTATAATTCGTGTCGCGTTGAAGCTTTGCGGTATGTGGGGCCAGGAAAAACTGCGCATTTGCGCTTTCTGATCAGAATATTTCCTCTTCGCATAAGCAATTAAAACTCGGAGAAATCTAAAATGAGGAAAGTGAAGACTCGTGTCAATCTTTGCATCTGCGCGAGCTGATTTAAGTATTCAAAGTACGCTAAAAGTCCTTATTCACCAATTATTTGGCGAATTTAAACTTCTAGGAAGCGCGGATTTATCAGAGTCGCCAAAGCTCAAAGAACCATTTTATCTAGTCAGGGCTAATTTCTGTGCCTTTATCCCGCTATTTGTTTGTGTTGCCTTCCTACTTTTTTTTCTTATTTCACGTTTTGATAATTTTACTAGTTCATCCTACGTATCATACTGTTCTTGATTAATTTTAGCAGATTCCTGCAAGCAGACAGCTGCAGGAAATCAATGAAAATCATATTGTGCATAGCAGAGAGAATAGCAACATTCAAACCGCGAAACATGCATTTATGTGCTAATGGAAATTTAGCCGCGGCACGACAAAACCAACAATGTGGTTGTTATCCCAGCGCAGACTCAGATCAGCCTGGGTATCTGCTTAGCTTTGCTAAGCGCTTCAAGGGTAGTTAAGGGTTTAAGCTACCTCCTTGCAGACAGCAAAGACTGTGATCAGACTACGTGAATGCCCAGGCTGATCTGAGTTTACGCTGGGCGCATAACCACTTCGTTGGTTTTGTCGTGTCGCGGCTCAAATATTTCCTTAGTAAAACATTCTTTCAGAATAAAACAAAAGTATTCGTAGTGAAATGCTGGAGTCACGTTTAAAACTATTGTATGTCATCATGAAAAAAATAAAAACAGTAAAGATGCAATTAAATGTATTAAATGAGCCGCGACACGACAAAACCAACAATGCGGTTGTGCGCCCAACACAGACTCAGATCAGCCTGGGCATCCGCCCAGTCTGATCAGAGTCTTCGCTGTCCGCATAGAGGTAGCTCAGACCCTTAGCTACCCTATTAGCACTTAATAAAGATCTGATCAAACTGGACGGATGCCCAGGCTGATCTGAGTCTGCGCTGGGCGCACAACCACATTGTTGGTTTTGTCGTGTCGCGGCTCAAATGTCTAAAGTCGTAAGCAGCTTTGTAACGTCATTACATCCTACAAAATGATCACATACCATATATCACTTAGTTTCTGCGCCACACATTATCCCGCCGTTCCGTGACAAAATTTATTCATTTATAATTATTTATTTTTTGTATTTGTTTTACTTTTTGAAGATATTGCCAGTTGTTTTTAAGGAGATTGAAAGAAAAAATAAACAAGACCGCCATATTGGCCTTGGATGCTCATCTGATCCATATCGTACAAATTGAAATGTAGGTAATATATCTACCTGCCACGATATGATTAACAAACTTGGTTATGAGTTGCTTGTACACAAAATTCATCTGTATGCAGTAGTTAAATTTGTGAACTGAAGCTGACAGAAGAACTCTAAAATTAGTTTGAAATCTGTCCAGCAGTTTAGGATGTAAAGATGTATTTTTTCTATTTTTAGCTCTGGTAGCCATCCATTCCTGGCCCCGAGGTTATAAAACTTTTTTCGTGCTCAACTCAGCTGAGCATGAACTTTTCTCTGCTGATAAATATGAAAATGCCAACTAATGTTGGCATTTTCATATTCATAAGCAGAGAAAATTTCATACTCAGCCAAACTGAGCAAGAAAACAACCGTACTTATCAGTAATTTGCTATTTATTAGCAGGTAAAATTTCATGCTCAACTCAGCTGAGCATGAAAAAAGTTTTATAACCTCGGGCCCTGGACTAGCAGAGCAATTTTGGTGGAGGGTGAAGCGGAACAGCTGAGCAATTTTGGTAAAGTGTCATCTAAAGAACATTTCTGTGGCATATTTCAACTTCTATTAATTAGTTTTGGAGGATAAATAGTGTAAAGCAAAAGTTGACGATGGGCGCATAGAATATTTCAAAATCCGTTCCCCCGCTTAAGAGGAGAAGTCGTTTATAGGTATTTTTGTTTTTAACTCTGGTGGTCATCTTGTTAAGTGGAACGGAATAGTTTGAGCAATTTTTTGTAGAGGGTCACCCAATCAACATTTGCGTGAAATTATTTCAAAGTCTGTTCACCAGTTTAGGAGGAGAAGTCGTTTAAAGGTTTGCTATTTAGCTCTGGTAGCCATTTTGTTCAGTGGAGCGGAAGGGTTTAAGCAAATGCGGTAGAAGGTTACACAAGGACCATTCCAGACCTGTGACATTCTTTCAAAATCCATCTAGCAGTTTTGAAGAAGAAATTATCTAATCGAAGAGTTGTCGGCAGACACACGGACGGACGGACGACGGACAAAGGGTGATTATAATAGCTCACCCTGAGCATTTCTTGCTCAAGTGAGCTAAGATTGGGCCTATAATAAACAGAATGTCTCAAATTGTCATTTATAAAACTCACAGAAGGCTCGTTTCAGAATTTGTATATGAAATGGTCAATCACGTGAACTTCTCTATACCAGTGCTGATGAAACTTTGCCGTGCAGTGCTCTTGGGATAATATTTTAAAAGGCACACCATGCAAGCGTAATTGATGAGCCGCGACACGGTAAAACCAACAAAGTGGCACGTACGTCCATCGAAGACTCAAATCAGTCTGGGCATTTACCCAGTCCGATCAGAGTCGTTTGCTGTCCGCATGGAGCTAGCGTAGACCCTTAGCTACCCTTTAAGCGTAAGTGAAGTCCGTCTGATCAGACTGGGCGACTGCCCAGGCCGCTGGGCGCACATACCACTTTTCTTGTTTTCTCATGCTGTGGCTTAAATATTGTAATAATGATAAATGGTTTGTGAATGCACATCCATATTCACTACTCTCGAAGAGTCTTTACACCGCTTTTCAGTTGTTTACGTTCAAACATGTTTTTTTTTTTTTTTTCGTTTTCTTTTTTTTTTGTTCTTTAAAATAATCGTGGCCAATATAGAACTTGTTAGTGATTCCGTTTGTCCAGCCGTCGGTCCATAATTACATCGACCCGAGCGATAAAGTCCATTTCGCTCAAACTTTTCTTGCCTACAATCCTCAAACATAATATAAAGTATTTCTTAGAATTTCTTTCAAAGCATGTTGCACTTTTTAATCTTTGACCTCAAGGTCGCCGGAAGGCAGTGAGTTCAAACCCGGGCTTTGCTATCCGGCGACTGGAACACTGTCTCTATCAACTCAGCAGTAAACGGGTACTTGTTTCGAAAGAAGATGAGGTCTGCCTTTCATATGCTGTGTCCAAGATACAGCGGGCCTCTAACTCCTAATGCCCCTACAGCCGCTAGGCTATGGGAAAACTTTACCTTTTTACCGATATTTCACGCTCTGCTGATTTTGTAAAATATTGTCTCCGAAATTGCGTTGTCGACTCTTACGTTCAAGTTTATTTCTCTCTGATTCCTGCATCATAAAACCTGACATAACGTTTTTCTGTTAGAGTGGTTTCAAGAGATATTGCATTTATTTTTATCACTGACCTATTTTTCACGCGCTGCTGATTTCATTTTTTTATTTTGCCCACAATGGAGTCGACCCTAGCATTCAAGCGAATTTTACTGTTAGTACAATGCGTATAATTATCTTATCTTGGATGAAGTTTTTTCTTAGTATGGCATTTTAGGATGCTGCTATATTTTGTACCCTTGACCTATATTTCATACTCTGTTTGCTTGGGAAAATTAAGGTGGTGTCGATCCGGCGTAAGACGAAGTTGTCAGTTTTCTGTGATAATATCCGATGTGCCTACATTAAATTTTTCAATTAAGGGTCTAAAAACTTGGAATATCAGGAACAGATTGGAATTCTGCAAGATCGAGGTCATCAGCGATCATAGATGACTGCAATATCATCAGTGAAATCGTGTGACTAATTGATTTATACGTCCTGGACTACTCCAAAGTCAATAAAAATCAGCTGATGTCTGCAATTGTTACAGCATGTAAGACTATGAAACAGTTGCTATTAAAGCCGTTTCTCTCTAGGGAAGCATTATACGGAATCAGACGTTTCATTAAAGCTGATTTGAAAGTCAGGCTCGTCTTTAACACCGCTTTTCAGAAGCTAATGGTTTCCTTTGTTGTCACCCAGTCTCTTACATCACTTCATCATCGTAACCAGTGCTTCAGATAAGTCTAAGAACAGGGACATTTTTTTTCTTTTGTTGGTGGTTAAAAATATGTTGTGACCCCTAATTAGAACCGTCTCGCGGAGACGGTTCTAATAAGGGGTCACATCATATGTTTTCATTGTACGTTGATAAATAAGAAAAAAAATCTGCTTATTATCCTTGTGAAAGCCAAGAATCAAGACCTCCGTGTTTTTTATTATTTTACATGTGCAGCGTATACAAATTTTAAGAGTAACTACACTTCAGGAACTGATTGCATCAGATCTCAAACCCTTTCCCCAACATCAAAGGGAAAGATTGACAAAGACATCCCAACAAACAATAAATTACAAGTGATAAGCCGAGTCAGCAGCTCTTTCCCAAATAGGTGGCAACTCAGCTATCTTTATTGAACTAAATAATTTAGACCAATAGAAGGCTACAACAGACTAAGCAAATTATACGAAAAACATTTAACAATTATTTTACCTATTTTCTATTTTTTTATAGAAGGGTTAAAATGAGAACACAATAAATTAAACAGCACCGAACATAAAACAAATGCAACCGCAACGAAAGTACCGCCTTTGGACGGTCAACCCTGCTGACAAAGTTGCTATCAAAGAAAAAGTCTCAGTTAAACCGGGACTCCGATTTTCGTTCTTTTGAGTGCTCTTTGTTCGCCGTCGCAACTTTAATAGGTACTACTTGACTTCACTGTTTGCCTTGTTGAGTGCTGTGTGGCAGTCGTAAACGTCTCAGGTTTAGGATGACACTATTTGTCATACGCGGAGTCTAAATTAAAACTGAGAATTCGAATTCAGTTCATGTATGTGTTCTGTGATCCAAGAACAACCATCATAGATTTGTCGAATGGTTACTGATATCACATTTGTATACCGAGATCACATTTTGTAGCTCATAGTCTTGAGAGCCCTTGTTTTAATAAATAATACGTTACCTCTTTGTGTTTGAAACGTTACCTACACATCCAATAAAGTTTACGTGACTTACAAGATACGTAATATAACATCTCTCGAGCCAAAACATGCAATAAAATGTTAAGGTTTCTGTTAAAATACTAGCCACATAAAAATAGGATCAAGTATCATAAACAACAGAAAAGCAGTTGATGAGATTCGAAAAGCTTTTAAATATCTGACAATTATAATAATATATATAGAGAGGATCTTACATGAGTGGTCATTTCATATGAAATTTATGAAACGAGCTTTGGCGAGTTTCATAAATTTTAATATGAAATTGCGACGAGTATAAGATTCTATATATCATATGACCCTTAAACATCATTTTGATATAAAACGCATTGTTGACATGGACGTTGTCAATGACGTTACGTGTACGCGCCAAAGTGTCGTTACACGTGTGGACATACGATTTTTATGACACGACGTTATCCATTGCATAACAGCGACGTCATAAATGTAATAGTGTTGAAAAATGCGTAAAAAGAGTGTTTGGCTATAAAAATGTCCACTGGCTGACATATTTACTTACAGTAAAATTCATTTACAACGTAGAGGTAACAAATTTGTGATATTTTTCGCCACAAATGTTTGTTTGGTGGTTAATACAGTTATAAATTATAAATTTATTCTTTCGTTTATTTTTTATGTAGTAGGTAATCTGTGGAATGGTATTGCATCAGGTCCTGATCATTGTCGTTTGACATTGCTTTTGACACATTAAGACACTACAAATTTGGAAAAGTGTGAGAATGTGTTTTAAAAATAAAAGATGTTTAGCTTAAGTTTGAATTTATGGCACAATTCTTTACATAGAATTACCTTTGCATTGATAACGGTCAAAATGTACCACAATTCCCATAAACTAGAATTATAAATGAAAAAAATGACTCTAGGTACTTCCACAAACTGATAGCTATCAATTTTCTATTCCCCTATCCATTTTTATATGAACTTTTCGGGACCGTAGGTTTCAGTATTCATTATTTTTTTCTTAAAGTTTTGCGGTCTACAGCTACAGTGCCTGTCACATTATATGCCCGGCTTGGTGTCTCGTTGCTGTTACTTTATCTCCTGTATTTTTGTCATCTGGTCGGGGTACAGTCTATGGCTAGTTTTTTCGATTCGTATGTACATTATACGTGTTAGACAGTTTAGTCTACTAATCAAGGGCGTACATGTACCTGCCTATACGCAATTACGCAGGAGCGTAATAGAAATTTTGTCCAATTGATAAATTTTCAACACGCACAGGTCTGCATATTTGATGATGCTGAAATTTTGTAAATTGGACAAGATGTAAATATTAATTGCAAACAGACGCGACTACATGAAATATCTTTGGTGCTAAACTTTTGTTCTTACACTCAATGTGTATAAAACATAATTGTGCGTAACGTGTAATTACTCCTAGTTACGCCCTTCTACCTTATGTTGCCATTGTAAGGGTATGGTATATAATCTAAACACTTTATCGGTATCTTCATTCGTATTTTCGACCATATGGCTTTTTATAGATAATACCATGTTAGTGTCTTGATATTAAGTTTATCAGGCGAGACCAGAAACAGTGCAGCAATGGCGACGCTTGCCAGTCCGACATTTTTCAGGTCGAGCCTGATAAACTTGATATCAAAAGACACATACATGGTTTTCTATTTATTATGCTTCCTGAAAAGATTTTTAAAAAGGCGTAGGAAGCGTCATAAAAATGAGAAAAAGTTTAAACACAGTTTTGTTGGAACTTGCTCGGTGCTGTTTAATGTATTGTGTTCTCATTTTAACCCTTCTATAATAAAACTAGAAAATAGGTAAACATAATTGTTAAATGTTTTTCGTATAATTTGCTTAGTCTGTTGTAACACTTCTGTTGGTCTAAATTATTTAGTTCAATAAAGATAGCTGAGTTGCCATCTATTTGGGAAAGAGCTGCTGACTCGGCTTATCACTTGTAATTTATTGTTTGTTGGGATGTCTTTGTCAATCTTTCCCTTGGATGTTGGGGATAGGGTTTGGGATCTGATTCAGTCAGTTCCTGAAGTGTAGTTACTCTTTAAATTTACGTCATAACGCATTTGCGACGACAGCAGACAGGTTACAACGGACTAAGCAAATTATATGAAAAACATTTAACAATTATTTTTACCTATTTTCTATTTTTATGATAGAAGGATTAAACTGAGAACACAATAAATTAAACAGCACCGAACATAAAACAAATGCAACCGCAACAAAAGTACCGCCTTGGGACGGTCAGTAATAACTACTGGGGGGGGGGGGGGGGGGGTTAAACCGGTTTTACTGGGCCCAAACCTTCACCCTCACCCTCCGCTGCGGTGCACACAATTAGTTGGTAATTCGGTTTGTATGGAGGTTCCCTAACTCATCAGAGAGTCATCACGGTAAGTCGGTGACGTCATTTGACCAATCGAACCCTGTTATCATGGTGAAAGTCAGCTTGTAGCCACTCATCTTCAGGGACCATTACTAAAGGCATCGCCGGATAACATTCGCGCAAGCGCAGTTCTAAACTAACACATAATTTTCGTATAATTTGCTTAGTCTGTTGTAACCGTTCTGTTGGTTTAAATTATGTAGTTCAGAAAAGATAGCTGAGCTGCCACCTATTTGGGAAAGAGCTGCTGACTCGGCTTATCACTTGTAATTTATTGTTTGTTGGGATGTCTTTGTCAGTCTTTCCCTTTGATGTTTGGGATAGGGTTTGGGATCTGATTCAGTCAGTTCCTGAAGTGTAGTTGCTCTTTAAATATGATATCACATTATGCTATCATGCCCCTGTTTTTAGGTGGACTTTGCTGCGAATGCATGATGAAAATGATTAAAGGTACATTGAATAGTTTGCCTTCAATTTCGTCGTGGAGTTTATAAAAAATATTTTATTTTCACTACAGCTCGTGCTGTGCCGTGTGGCGCCAGTAAAACGTATCCCCGTATATTATGATAGAAGTAAACTATCATTTAATATATTCTGGTTGTTTGGGATTCTTCTGTGTCAGTCTGAAATAAGGAGAAATCAATTGAAGCCGGTTTTGGATTTGGAGTTAGTGTGAGTGTGTTTGTGTGTCTGTGTGTATGTGGGGGGGGGGGGGGGGGGAGGAGAGGAGAGGAGGGAGTAGGGGGCGCGGGAAGCGTCACATTATATTACATTTCTGCACATGAAAAGACTTAGTTAGTACCTCAGACTGTCTTTTTTCTTTCTTCGATGGTTTCCTTGCTTCTTGAGGATCTTCTTTCAGAATGTAATCTATTTATAGTGTGATATGTTTGTACATATATTGTCTTGATCTTTAGTACGTGTGATTGGTATCAAAGATTAAAACCTGATATATCTTCTGATTAAAAATGTAGTACCGATCCATTATATCAGCTTTTAGCTGCTTTAACAATTATTGAAAACAAGGAAGAGAAAAAGGTTCAGTCAGTACGTACTAAAGAACCATTACGTATCAGTTTTCTTTAAAAGCCAGTAGAATATGTAATTTTCTAGTGAGGTAAAATTAGAAATTTCTACAACAGTCAATATATACTATTATGGTTTCTTTTTAACCAAAGCTGCCCTGGAGTGTTAACCACTTTGAGAATGCAATGTTTTGGCCGCATGTAAATGTATCTCAGACAATCATGGAATTAAATGACTTGAGAGTAATAATTTGTTTGAGAAAATCTGAAGTTTCTGTTGAAAGAACTTCTGTTTGAAATGTAATTGACAAATTAGTGAAGGATGGCATACACTTTATGCCGTGCTCCGATACCAATGACGTCATATATATGTAACTATAGTATCTAAGAGTTCATTTTGATACCAAAGTGACGTCATCGAAACGTCATCCTGCCAAGGTACTAAGCGCACTAGTTGGTGATATCATAGTTGGTATGATCACAGATCAATAAAGTCATCTCACTTTGACTTTGAGAGGAGCATGGCATACAGCATAAGTGAGATGCTGCCTGAAATTCTTACAATGGAAAAAAGTTTGAATTATTCAAGCCTATGATTCATTCTCAACTAATCAAATTATCTGCTTACAGTGGACAGCGAATGTCAGTACCTACAGGTATAGAAAGGGAATATGGCTTCACATATTTGTTTAAGATTTTGTTGCACGAAGCTGGCACTGCCTGGCGCAGCTATTATTTTAAGCCTGTTTATTCCTGATATAGTGTACCATGACGTTTGAAGGAATCATACATGTATAAATGTCATATGTAGCTACAGTTGAAATAGGTACAGCAGTCCCGCGTAATATTTTGCATTTATTATGTATCTTCTATAAACTTCAACGATAACAGGGGTATGATAACATGATTTGATGTCATCTCTGAAGAAGATTGGCTAGATACTGACGATGATCGTGATAACAACGTTCGATTAGTTAAATGACGTCACCGATGTACGTCATAAAGCACCACCGACTTACGTTACAACGCAACAGCGACGTCATCAAAGTCGAATAAAACTGCATTCACTTTTGATTTGTTTGACTCTCTTTACGCCTTAAAATATTCTAATGATGCAGGATAAACAGAAACACGTTTAGTGTTTTTTGATATTAAGTTTATCAGGCTCGACCAGAAATACGTCGGACTGGCTCGGCAAGCTTCACCATTTCTACGCTGTTTCTGGTCTCGCCTGTTAAACCTGATAGCAAAATACACTAACTTTAATATTCATTTTATATTAGGAAGTGACTTCGCTAATTAATAGACACATGGTGTCAGGAAGTGAAGCCATGGATTCGTTCAGAGGAATCTCTAAGACATCATCGTTACGAGATTTAAAACAAAAACATCAAGCCATTGTCTGTTGGAACAAACATTTTCTGCTGGTCATTAATTATTCCATATGGTAACTGAAAATTATTAGATAAAGCTACTTCATTGTCATGATATAAACTTTGAGCGGTATGATAATGGCATTGCTCAGTCCATTTATACAAAACTGAATATTGGCAAAGTTTGGCACTATGGGGCATTTCAGGATATTATTGGTCTAAGGTCAAGAAACGGAAGCTAACTTAAAGGTTGTTTAGCTACACCCTAACGTCTAACGGCTAAGCAAATGCTTATCGGCTGGACACAATGAAAATAAAAGAGGAAGCGGTAGGTAGAAGAAGTGGGAAGACATTACTAAAGACAGGCTGTACCAGCACCACTAAGGCAGCTGAAGACAGGATAAGATGGAAAAGGAATGTGATAAAGTCATTTGTGGTGCAAGGTTACAGGATATAAAATATAGAATATTAAATAGCAATTTCTGTATCATGTCCCTCAGAATTTTGTTGTTGAGTGCATCACATCGCGAGTGCGTAGCTTTATTGTGGACCCACTGCTACGGAATCGAAAATATTGCATACATATAATCGGCAAAGTTTTGATAATTACACTCCTTGTATGTTTTATAGAAAAGACAATGCCTATTACCTGTACAGGAGTATTCTATTATTTTAGAAGCTAGACTGACAATGTTTTCGAGTAAACAAGTTGCTAAAGACATTGTTTGTAATGTAACAAGTAGCAGTGTCAATGATATTAAGCAACTTGCAAAATAAATTTAGTTAAATGATGTCTGTTGATCTGACTCTCACTTGCATGCAGCAGAAAATTTTGAATAAAATGACTAAAAGTACAACGCGACATACTGTGTTGTTCAAGTCCTAAATATATATATTTTAAAACAAATCATTTGTACTATCTGCATAAACTAAATAACGTTATTATTCAAGTAGCATTATGTAAATCGTTCACTGTAGTAAAATGTTCATATTTTAATAAATGTAATAATTCACTGCAGTAGAATGTTCAATCGCAGTAGGTTATAGGTTTAGAAATGACAGGCCTCCCCATTAAAAGGGGAGCACGATTTAGATTTCGTCGCCATGCTATGGTATAAAACTGTGACCAAATCTTGAAATAAGCATGCCAAGACCTGATACCATTTCAAAACAATGAAAACAAAGTATGCAACTATGTAATGTGTGCATGAGCTGTTGTCAGCGAACCACTTTTGTTTTTCGTATAATAAAGTAATTTGGAACAGCCTGCTTTTTTAATAAGAAAACCAAGTATCATAATTGATGACCTTTGCAACTATTAAGAATGCATTAAAACGGGAAATTGGTTCTTTGTAAAGTTGATTACCGGCGAACAGTTCTGGGACAGATATTGATTTCGATGATATCTGTCATGTTTACTTAAACAAAGCATAGTTTTACTGTCAATCAGAAAAAGATCCGTTATCACTGCATCTTGGCATCTTTCAGATGACATAATAATTGCTTTGAAGTACACGGGACCTATGAAGCAACAAAGTAATACTTTTTCAACTTTTCCCATTTCTATTTTTTGTACGAGAATTTCCTCCTGATTGCAAATGACTTCAGAGGTTTGCTTTAGTTAAATGACTTTACATTGCCGCAGAATGAGCTACATTATTTTAGATCTACTGCGGACTGTTAAAAGGATATACTCTTTTCGAAGCAGTTATCGAAAAGGTAGAACCCGATGGTCCAGTGGGTTATCCACTGGCCTGCTGATCTAGCGGACCCGAGTTTAATTCTCTCTGAGGGTGTGTATATGTTTTGAAACATAAACGGGGTTCCACTGCCACGGCTTTCAATATCACCCTACCATCGTCTTGATATAGCTGCTATACTGTTGAAAAGAGCGAAGAGTCGCAAATCATCCATCTGTCCATCACAAAATATATTTTTATATGTTTTCTTGCAGGTAAGGACTAGACGATACAGCTGATATACTATTGAAAAGGGTGCAGAGTCGTAATTCATCTATGCATCCATCACAAAGTGTATTTTTATAGGGTTTCTTAGGAGTAAAGAATTTCTGGGGTGTTCGGTATCATGTTCATGCGGTATCTCTATTCGATAGATATATACTGCACAAAATTTCACAGATTTCAGGGCTTGAAAACAAACTTTTCCTGTTGAAAACTGGACCAGAATGCATATTGTACTTTGGTGTAAACAAATACAATGCTAGTCCCCTTATAGATACTGATCGGATAGGACTAAACGAACATATCATGCCAAAACGTGTATAGTTATGTCTGTCACAGCCTGTGTATGTTCAACAGAAGGATGCATAGCTTGCTGTCTTATGTCCTTTTCAACAGTACTTCGGTCATATCAGGAGGGAGGGTGAAAATGAAAAACATCACAACAGTAAAAGTTTGCTTACGTCGTATTAATTTTTCTGTCCCATTAGTTGACCTTTACTCACATACCACTGCTTACAGGATAGTCATCGTGTGCTTTCAAGACAGTAGCACTTCTAGCCATGTGCGATAAGCTACACGCGATTTCGATCGAATTTCTTTCTTCGCAGGCTTCCAAAATAGGATTTAGAAATATTCAGTTACATAATAATTGTAATGAAATAATCTTCTTCTAGTTTACCAGCTATTGTACCAGTTCTTCGGCTTTGTTCGATTTCCTATCTGAGGGGATCATGTTAGATTTATGACGTCACTCTCAATGTCACTCATTAAATGACGTCAGGATAGCACGTTTTAAGGTAGAAGCAAACAGTCAGCCAAATAATCGTTTTTTAAATAGTGGTAGGTGAGAAAAATAATAGACAACTGGTGTCCAGTAGGGATTGGGATCCCAACCCTCGGGTCTACCGTTCAAGTGGGAAACGCGGCAGGTTGGGATCTTCTTATCCCCACAGGTCAACAATGATAGATTCTATTTATCTGACATAATGTGCGTTATTTCAGACAATCATTGATGCTGTCATCTAACGGCTTTGCATGAGTCTGATCTCTATACTATCAGCATATCAAAGCAATGCGCGTTTCGAAAAAGGTAACGGTACTTTGTAAAGGATGAACAATGATCCACACATGCCCGGTAATTCTCTGCATGTCCAAGATATGGTTCAGGAATACACAGTGACTCTCTTTCCCCAGCAAATAGCCGTTCATCTGATAAAAACACATAACAAACACACATGTAACTTCCACCATTTGGAACTAAAACTGGAGTATATTAGACTGTACACATCTACTGACGCAACTTACATCAACTTCCAGTACTGATTCAAGTGCTCTAAACAACTAAATACGACAATTGCTATCTAGGACACGTATACGGCTGGAAGGCTGTGAGAAGTTAAATAACTATCATCAAGAAAAATATGCTTGTCTGTTCTTTCGATTAAAATATTGTCGCTGGAATGTAATCCTATTAGTTGTGGGATTATTACATAAACCTGGCTTGTGGGTCGATATAAACTTCGGTTTTAGTACAAATGGTTGTAGCGAAGGTGTAGAGCAAAAAGATTTAAACTGCATGACGCCAACTCTCGAACTTGCTCGCGTTTACTACTTGCTACAACATTTGGTCCCAAGCTCCCACTTGAGGCAGAAACATAAATGGTTTGAATATGCACATTCGAAAGTTGCATTACATATGTAACTTTCGAATGTGCATAATCCAACCATTTATGTTGTTCCCTGATGTGTTCCATAGCAATTCAAGCACTGACATATACATGTGATGGATTCTTTAGCACCGGCAAGAAAGAGCCTTTGTCCATATAAAGACTTCAGTTTGCGAGTGTATCAGCCTTTTCACATGATTAGTGATAACAGCAAAGATTGCGGTGATGCACAAGCTGGTAACAACCGTTTTTCAACTACGCTAGCTACATTATTGTCTGATACAGCTGTTTTATGTGGATACGTACTACTAGAGTTCTTTCGGATAAGACGCATCTGTAAACGTAGCCGTATCTGAACGTATCGGGACGTATCGGACAGGGATCGATTAGTTGTCTAAAATTCAATTTCCATTCGAGGATTTTTAAGGTAGCTGGGCACCAGAGGCACATGGGGGCTACCCAGGACAATCCAGATTAGTCGTTTAACTCACAGGCGGCTATCAGGATGAAGAACTGACCTGCATTCCAGGCCAATCTTCAAGCCCGGACGAAAGATGTGAGTTCAGTAAGATGTTGTGAGTTAGAATAACGGCATAAAGTGAACTGCCAATGGTCTATAGTTTAAGTTAATTCCGACTATTGCACAATGTCCCAGGCACCATTGCTCGGCTGGAAGGCCTTGAAAAGGGCCAGGAGTCAAAGGCAAAGGGCCTGCCTCCTGACCTCTGTCTGTCTGCTGGTTGGTTTGGTGGACTGCTGATGACATAGTTCGGCGGTCCTCTTCAGAGCTGCATGTGCCTCAGCCCCCCTACATGCCAATGGTCCATCTTCCAAGGTTCCCAGGGGGTACTGATGGTTGACGTGTAATTGAGCATGGTGGTCCGCGGCCTCTCAATTTCTTCGCCACCCGACCTTGGGTAGCCATCCCGAGGATGGATAATCAGCCGCCGGTGGTGTAACGATTCCTATTACGTCATAGCTAACACATGGTCGTCGATGCGCTAGTGGATCCGTTGGTACTCGAGCCCACCTGTATCGTTGCAAAGGGATTCTTATACCGTCTCAGTCGTTGGTTGATTTATTCTTTGGGAATTTATTCCGTTTTGCAGTAACTTCTCTTTTCTTTTTTTTTTTTTGAGAATTCTCATACGAATTTTCCCCAGGAGGCTCAGCGGAACAAATCCTGGCACCGAGTCTGTCTGTCTGTCTGTCCCCGTTCCAATTCGAGGAGGAGAATTGTTGTTGTTGCAAGCTGCTCGACTATTTTTTGTTTGTTTGTTTGTTTGTTTGTTCTCAATTCTCTGAGTTTCCGTTCCAATAATAAATCAATTTCATGTACAGCTGACTAACTGAGTTTGCATATGAAATAAATTGATAAAGAGAAACTATTATAGAAAACTTCCGATTACAAATCATTTTCTAGCAATACCTCATATGTTTTACAATATATATATTTTTGATAATCTAAGCTAAAAGGGAAGAATAAGCAGATGAAATAATGCATTTTATTCGTTACAACACTTACACAAGGGAAGTAATAATATTCATGGTGTGCTCTTACAAGGAGTAGCTTGAACAAAATACCTTTTTTGGATTTTTGGGGAATGACCCGGGGGCATCGGGGGGGGGGGGGGGGGGGTGAAAGGTGGCTATTTTGGGTGGGTGAGGGGTCACGGGGATAATAGGCGTTCGGTTTTCCGTCCGTCCGTCAACCCGTTCGTCCGTCCGTTCACAATTACGTCGACCCTAGCATTGAAGTCCATACAAATGACTTTTTCTCCAAAACCAATGAATCCAAGTTTCTCAAATTTCAATTAGGCCGTGGCTTTATTTAAGATTGTTTCCCTCGTTTATTTCATGTTTTCAGAAACAAAATAGCGCGACACGAGAAAACCAACAATGTGGTTGTGCGAAGAGCGCAGACTCAAATCAGTCTGGGCTTCCGCCCATTCCTTTCAGATACTTTGCTAAGCACTTTAAAGGTAGCTAAGGGTCTAAGCTACCTGCATGCGGACAGCGAAGACTCTGATCAGACTGGGGGGATGCATAGGCTGACCTGAGTCTGCGCTGGGCGCACAACCACATTGTTGGTTTTCTCATGTCGCGGCTCAAAATTTAATATTTTAACAAAATTTCGTTAAACCATATGTAATAGTCTCATAATTAACCGTACCAGCTTTGGGTAAATGGATGTTTTTTTCCGACAAATGTTGAATGAAAAATAATCTTCAAATTAAAATGCAAATAACCTACTTCCCCACGGCCTGTAAGAGTATCGATTTAGACCACGTGTGTCATGTGATCATTGATCATGTCCAGGTATTTTTTCTTATTTGTGCGCGTGATTGTGACGTATGAATAGATTATTTTTGTCCAATAATGGGATTTCGAGCGCGGTCCGCGATAGTTTAAAAAATTATCTTATTTTTTTGTTTAAAGTCACTTTTAGCAAATATTATTATCTAAACTCTGTTTCAAATGTATAGTTAGACCATGTCGGAGGTATTGCACGAAACATTTCATCAAATATTTTTTGTTATTATTATCAAGGGATTAAAACATTAAAATAAAAAAAATGTAGCGGAATTAGGTCACAGTGCCCTACTTTCTGTTAACAAGCCTTACTTTGCTAAACTTCCAATATCCCAAGTAAACATGAACGGATTTTGGTCAGATTTGGTCAGAATTGTTCATTAATGGAGTTCTTTCAAATTAAGTGATTGGAAACCATCTAAGATGGCCGCCAGCCACGGTAACTAATGTAGAAAAACATGAAAATGACAATTTTTCTGGAACCCCTGAATGAAATTGCATCAAATTTGTTCCAGAATGATCCTTGCATGAAGCTACTTCAAGATGTTTCAAATTGACCATCCAAAACAGCCGCCAGCCACCGCTACTAAAATAGCGAAAAACATGAATTGATATCTCATAAACTACTGAATGGATTTTGACCAAATTTGCATGTGTGACAAAATGGTGTTTTAAATTAAGTTTTTAATGTGAAGGTGCAAAGCAGGTGCGACATAGTGTTTCGCGGAACTCTTGTTTTACATATGGGCTCTAGTAACCTATTTTGCATGTCTTGCTGTTCTAAAAGGGATAAGCAAGGCACTGTTATTCTTGGTTAAACTACACCACGAAACTCTTAAAGCTTAAACGCCCCATTGCTGTATCATGGTAAACATTCATGAAATATTTTATCATGAGGTATCGCCGCAAGGTTCTCGCTGCCGACTTTAAACAAATAAAACAAGCTTGAGTTCCACATAGAACGGATTTGAAAATTGATTTTTGTCACACTTTCGATATCATAAGCCTGATTTAAATGATAAAAATACAATGTACAGGCATGGGGCCCATTAAATGTCCCGCTTTTGCATCTGCCGAAGGGGAATCAGGTTGGTTTGTTTGGTTTGGGTTTAATGGCTCTTTGACACGTTATTTCAGACTATGTCGAGCCTTCTTCTCCCAGAGAGAGGGCGACAGAAAATAGAGATAGACGAGAGAACAAAATAGCCAAACAACCCCGACCCGCAGCTACTGCAAGCACAGTAGGGCTATCCAAATAAGTAGTATGCCCATGCACTGAGAGTTACCCAATAGTCATTGCTTTTTCTCTCTGTATTGGAATATAGCTAGCGGTTGAAGGCTCATTTGCTCTGTCGTGAGATATTTTATAGTGAGGTACCGCTTCAAGCCTTTTACTACAGTTTTGAAGTTGTAAAAGACGGTTTTTAGCCTGCTTTTCACAAATAAAACAACATCGAGTTTCACATAAAACGCCTGTGAGAATTAATATAAAATGTCATTGTAGTCGGCAACTGAAATGACCGACTTTCGATATCATACACCTGACAAAAATAAATAAATAAATAAATAAATAAATAAATAAAAATACAATGTATAGGCATGAGACTTCATTCGTTGTCCTGTTTTTGTTTATACTGCATTGCTTGACGGGGGTCCGGAAATTTTGGAGCAATTTTTCATTTTTCAAAACCATGTTCTCCCTGTGTTTGCAAATTATTTGACTCAAATGATACACATATACACATGAACCAAAATTTTATCACCAAACGTGAAGGTTAACCCGCTTTGCATAAGGATTTGAGTTAAGTTGTTTTTACGCTGTTCTAAAAGGCCACATAGTTCTATCAGCATGAAAAATTTAGTCATGAGGTATCGCTGCAAGCTTCTCGCTATAGTTTCGTCATTGTAAACGACCGTTATAAACCAGCTTTAAACAAATAAAACAGCCTTGAGTTTCACATAAAAAGGGTATGAAAACGCATTTGGGTCAGTTTTGTTGGCAACAAAAATGACCTACTTTCGATTTCATAAAATGGTAAAAATACAATGTACAGGCGTGGAGTCCCACTCACTATCCCGCCTATGCTTATATAGCATTGCTAGACGGGAAACCAGAACAGGAAATTGTATTTTGTGGACCGATTAGTTATTTAAAAAAAAACTTGTTTTCTCTACTTTTTGCAAGTTATATGACTCAATATATGCACACCAACCCACATTTAATTACCAAACGTGAAGGTTGAACCGCTTTTTACAAAGATTTGAGTTTAGGAGTTTTTATCGCTGATAGGACTATGGAGACTTTAAGCGGAAATTCCTTCACCGTCGTAACTTGAAGAAAATGGCAAAAATACAATGTACAAATTTGGGTCCCCTTTCGTGTATATTGAAAATCTCAACGGGCAACCAGGAAGGTTTTTGTCATTGTTCCAAAAGCATGTTACCCCTACTTTCAGCCAGTTATATGACGCAATATATGTACATTGGCCTACTATTTTATCAGAAGAATTTATGTTTAGATATATTACCACTGATAGGACTATGGAGATCTAAAAAGTTAGCCCGGAACCTAGCTCACGGAGACAATTATTACTTGCAACCCATTCATCTGTCCATTTCACAGAACTCCAAAGAGTAAAAAAGAAATCATTGGTAAACTGGCTTAAAGCAGGACAAGGTCTACCGTGCTGGCAGTAGGTGCGGGTGAGGACTGTTTGGCTGGGTTTTGTTTCGTCTGTCCTGTCCCCTATCTCTAGCAGGCAACTTGTTATAGACTGAAATACTACCTCAAAGGCCTTTTACACCCTAAAGCAACCAACCAGTCGACGAAATACTAAACAAAACTTTGGACATTGCCTGTTGAAGCTGTTCTATATAACTGAGGACAAGGGAGGATAGTATCGTTGACAAGGGAGGATAACATTGTTAGCCAAATTTGGGCTTATTACATGTACAATCACTTCAAAGAGTATTGGAACGAATGTGTGACAGTCGAACGGAAAGACGGACGGACATGCACTATTTCCAAAATCACCCAATTATTAAGCGGCTGAAGACAATGAAGTATTGGGCAGACATACACCAAAACTCTTAAACAACAAGAGGGCCATGAGGCCCTGAATCGCTCACCTGAACAATTGGCAAAGTGGCTTTTTCTTATGTTTTGAAATTGTCAAAATATGAGTATTGGGTCAAAAGTCAAAGAATGACCATGACCTATTGTACTCATAAATCTTCATGTACTCATTAAGGCCCCGTAGTCGAGTGGTTAGAGTGGCTCGGCTATTGTGCAGAAAGTCACCGTAAGGTCGTGAGTTCGCGGCTCACTGTCGCCATACGATGACTGGAAAACTCTCTCTGTCAACCCAGCAGTAAATGGGTACCTTTTTCGAATCAGGGAAGGCTAAGGCAGCGAAAGGAGAGGGATGGGCTCCGCCTTTCATCAGCTGTGCCCAAGATACAGTGGGTCTCTAACCCCCACCGCCCCTACGGCTATTAGGCTATGGGAAACCTTTACTTTTACCTTTTATATACCATTTTTTAGGCAAAACTTTCCATGAAATCTTATGTTCTAGCATTTTCCCATATTTGACCATGCCGCAAAAAAAAGTTAAGGAAAAACCGAGGTCATCATTTGAACAGTCTTGGTAGTACTCTAGTACTCCATGCTACTTACCAAGTTTCAAGGCTATTGGTGTATTGGTTCTGGAGAAGAAAAAATATTTAAGGTTTATACCATAAATGGGTATGGTGGCCATGTTGGTCATGTGACATGGACCGTTTGAACAAATTTTCGTTCAATCAACCCCTGGAGGCTCTATATGAAATGTGATTACAATTGGCCCTTTGCCTTTTGAGAAAATGTTTGAAAATGTCAAAATATGAGAGATCTGGGTCAAAGGTCAAAGAATGACCTTGACCTCTTGTACTCATAATTCTTCATGACCTCATTAAGACGACTGTATATACCAATTTTTAGGCCAAAAACTTCCCATGAAATCTTATGTTCTAGCATTTTCCCATATTTGACCTTGCTGTAAAAAAGGTCAAGGTCAACCAAGGTCATAATTTGAACAATCTTGATAGTACTCGAGTACCCAATGCTACATACCAAGTTTCAAGGCCACTGATCAATTGGTTCTGGAGAAAAAGATTTTGAAAGTTTTTTACCATATATGGTCATGGTGGCCATGTTGGTCATGTAACCCAGACCATTTGAAGAAATTTTCATTTTTTCGACCCCTGAAGGCTCTATATAATATTTGGTTACAATTGCCGCATTGGCTTTTAAGGAGAAGTTTGAAATTGTCATACTATTCTGAGAATTCAGGGTCAAAGGTCAAAGAACGACCTTGACCTCTTGTAGTCATGAATCTTGATGTACACATTAAGATGACTGTATATACCAATTTTTAGGCCTAAATCTTCAAAACTTCAAAACAATCTTATGTTCTAGCATTTTCTCATATTTGACCTTGCTGTTAAATGGCCAAGGTCAACCCAAGGTCATCATTTTGAACACTCTTGATAGTACTGGAGTACCCAATGCTACATACCAAGTTTCAAGGCCATCGGTCAATTGGTTCTGGAGAAGAAGATTTTTTTAGGTTTTTAGCATATATGGGCATGGCGGCCATGTTGGTCATGTGACCTGAACCGTTTGAACAAATTTTCATTCCCTCATTTCCTGGAGGCTCTATATGAAATTTGGTTTCAATAGGCCGAGTGGTTTTTGAGAAGATTGTTTGAAATTGTCAAAATATGAGAGCTCAGGGTCAAAGGTCAAAGAATGACCTTGACCTCTTGTACTCACAAATCTTCATTGTACTCATTAAAGATGACTGCATATACCAACTTTTAGACCTTAATCTTCAAAACTTTCCCTGATATCTTAAGTTCTAGCATTTTCCCATATTTGACCTTGCCGTAAAAAGGTCAAGGTCAACCAAAGGTCATAATTTGAACAATCTTGATAGTATTCGAGTACCCAATGCTACATACCGAGTTTCAAGGCCATCGGTAAATTGGTTCTGGAGAAGAAGATTTTTCAAGGTTTTTACCATATATGGGCATTGGCGGCCATGTTGGTCATGTGACCTGAACCGTTTGAACAAATTTTCATTCCCTCATCCCCTGGAGGCTCTATTTGAAATTTGGTTTCAATTGGCCCAGTGGCTGTTGAGAAGATTGTTTGAAATTGTCAAAATATGAGAGTTCTGGGTCAAAGGTCAAAGAATGACCTTGACCTCTTGTACTCATAAATCTTCATGTACTCATTTAGATGACTGTAAATATCGATTTTTAGCCCAAAATCTTCAACAGTTTTCAAGATATCTTATGTTCTAGCATTTTCCCATATAAAAGCACAAGGAAGCAAATTAGACCTTGCCGTAAAAAAGGTCAAGGTCAACCCAAGGTCATAATTTGAACAATCTTGGTAGTACTCATGTACCCGATGCTACATACCAAGTTTCAAGGCCATCGGCCTATTGGTTCTGGAGAAGAATTTTTTTTAGGTTTTTACCATATATGGGCGTGGTCGCCATGTTGGTCATGTGACCAGGACGGTTTGACCAACTTTTCGTTCCCCCTTCCTCTGGAGGCCATATATGAAATTTGGTTACAATTGGCCCAGCGGTTCCGGAGGAGAAGTCGTTTGAAATTGTGGACGGACGGACGGACGACGGACGACGACGGACGACGGAGCCTTACCATCCTATAAGCTCCCCCGGAGCCGCTGGCTCAGGTGAGCTAAAAACTAAAAGCCATAATCTTATGTAAAACAAATGCTTCTATCTTCTGCAAACTAACATTTGATGGTATTATATAGATGTGTTTCAAAATTGCAATAATGATTTCTCCCTCTCCGATGCGTCCCAACTTATACAGCTACGTCTAATCCGAAAGAACTCTACTATCAGCTGTATAACTCTGTTGAATCCCATACTGGTTGCACTGATATAAATGTAATGTTAGCAACATGTAACTTCAAGATAGAAAATACCAATAGAATCCAAGAATATGTGCTGAACAGCAATGATGAACATACACAATGTGATAAAGATTAGACTCCACAAGTTTTGAAGTGTCCTTTTTTAGTCATAAAGGGGCAGTTTAGAAAATACCTCTCTTAGTAAAAGACGACTTAAGTAATCTTTGAAGACACATGGTCACATACTTTTTGCCTTTGACTTGACATTCTGAACAGGGGAAACATACTGCCTTCCATGCAAGGTATCAAATAGCAACACAATACGGGGAATGGGGAACTTTTTGAGTAGACAAAACTTACCAATGAGCCGACTGACGACAGTTTAAGTTTTCGAAGTCAATAAGAGCATGTGAGCCGCGATATGACGACACCAACAATGTGGTATGTGCGCCCAGTAACGACTCAGATCAGCCTGAGCATCCGCCCAGTTTGATTAGTGTCTTTGCTGTGCACTTATAGGGTAACTTGTTTTATGGTCGACTTGTTTTGGAATATCAAAGGGCCGTCTTTGAACGGCCAGCAATGAAATTACTTAGGGGCTTAACTTGTGTTATGGTCGACAACCATATTTTGGATCATCAAACATTGACTGTTCTACCCAACCAAACCAACTACCATGGTGCGACACAACAGAGCAACGAAAGCACCAATCCTGACAAAAAAAATAAACTGTGCGAGAAAGGTTAAACATGACAGGCTTTCAAAGAAAATAATTTCATTTATGTTTGATGTTAATAATATTATATTTTGAACTCAGGAACTGACACAATTCTATCCCAGATACTATCAAAGACACCATGTGGGAAGAGACAGTACAAAATTAGTCACAACTAAAGAAGTCATCAGCGGCAGCTAGGTGAGCAGCCATTTCCTATGTAGATGGTCACCTGGCTGGCCGGAACATCACAAACAACCTACCAGTAAAGAACATACCAACAAACAACACATAAAACAACAAGGAAGAACAAAAAAATGCCGTCCAAAAAAGTGCCGTCTTTGGACGGCTAGCATTGAAATTATTTAGGGGCTTTACTTGTTTTATGGTCGACAACCTTGCTTTGGATCATCAAACGTTAACTGTTCAATCCAACCAAAACAATTGCCATGGTGCGATACAACAGACTAACGAAAGCACCAATCCTGACAAAAAATAAACTATACGAGAAAGGTTAAACATCTATTACATCTATTTTACCTATCTTATATTTTTTATGACACGGCTAGCCTTTACATCCCAAACAATATAAATAAAAGACAAAGGAACAGACATATCAAGCAACCAAGAAAACCAAAACCAAAGTGCCTCCTTTGACTTTCAGAAATAGCAACACTGAAATTCTGCGGCAGAAGAAACTTAACAGTTAAACCACGCTGCGCCGTCCCGGAACGGGTGACAGGCGCCAACCGTCTATGTTACTATTATGTAAGGTTGAGTGTAGTGCCTTAACAAAGTCTTACACCCGATTCGACGTCGTGCAATTGAAGAGCTAAGCAAAGGTGTTAACCTTGACTGGCTTTACCACTAAGCATGCCGTTTGTCGCAGAACATCTACAATACACATCTCTGTATATGGAATTGAAAGGGGCCTTATCTGTTTAGCTAGTTTTGTGCTAATCAAAATCATAAGATAAATCATTTTTACCAGTTGTGTTTCTGAATTTATTCACCAAGTCGCCATAAAATTCAGTAGCTGTTTTTATATTGAGGCATATTGCGAGTAACTCCATGTCAGAGAATTAGATGCTAAATTAGTGAACGATATCGTAAATTTTTGTTTGGAGGTCCTACGTATTGAATACATAAGGAAAACTAAAACGTCATGTATACACTGCATCTGAGCAGTTTTGAATCTGCTTGCCTTCATTGAACCTGATCGAAAGTGTTGAAAACTGTGGAATTATTATTTGAACTTTAGACAGCTTTACTCAGTAAAAAGTATGCAAAGACCAGGAACTGAAACAATCAAAATCCAAATCCAGCCCTCAAACCATAGTTGGAAACAACTAAGATTACAAATAATCAAGATACAGAGAACATATGGCCAACCGAGTGAGCAGCTTGTTCCCAAAAGGTGGCCACTCAGCAACCCAAACCGAACCAAAAATAATAAGAACATACATAAGGTAAAACATCACAGAAACTCTGACACCAAAAACAGGCAACAGAGAACCACAACAGAAAGTAATGAATTACTGGGGGGCTTAAATCGATTTTACAGGCCCAACCTCACCCTCAGTATTTGTGTTTCTGTCAGGGATAATTCAATTTTTATTTGCACTATCTATAGGCCATCTGAATCTGAAATTTGAGTTTATTACAGTACTATTGTTCGAGCAAACAAAATAGAACCAGATTTGAGAGAAATTTATTCTGTTCTGTATGCCATAGCGCAGAGCCTCCTTTTAACCCTGATGAATCAATTTTAAACACAAGTACTTCAGTTGCTGCCCTGCTTATTTCTGTATTAGCCGTTATTAACCTTTTGTCTGTGACGTAGTTACTACTTTTCTCTTAGACCGGCTACTTTCAATTCCAGGGCGTCCTACTAAATTATAAATTTAGATATAAGTAGAGCAAGGGCCTACTGTACTTGCAGTAGGTACGGGTGGATGTTGTTTTGACAGATTTTCTTTCGTCTATCGATTCTCTCTTCTTTCTCCCCCTCTCTCTTGGAGACGGCCCGATTTAGTCTGAAATACTGTCTCAAAAGGGCAGTAAACCAAACCCAACCCAACCAACCCGTCGATAGAAAATAATAATTCATCGTATTTTCTCTGACATGCTGTTAGTTTGGAAAACAGATCTGTGGCGAGTCCATTTAGATCCTTCCGTTTCGACACTAAACAAGTTTGAAGACATATGACTTTCAGACAAATCTGTGTATCAGGCTGCAGTTAGTGGCTATTTCACAGGGAAAAATGAAACCTGTATAGCATACACATGTGTGATACAACCAAAAAAAAAAAGACAGGACAATTTCTCTAGTAGCTCGTTAATAATGTCAAAATACGAAATGAATATAAGAGCAATATCTATTTTCTTATTTCGACATGTAGGTAAGAAAAAAGAGAGGAAATTTTGTACTTGTAAAAAGCCACTTAAAAGCAATAAAAACAATGCTACATATCTCTTGAAAGGTTTTTTTTTATGTAATTGCCAATCAATCGATGATCTTTGACGGCTATTGGAAACACTTTATCTCGCTTAAGGTACTTATTTATTTGATTGTTTTCTTCCAATCAGTGCTAGAGACGCGAACCAAACGAGAAAATATCTTACAATTACCTGTCAGTCTTGTTTCTAAATACATTGATTATATTGTTTTTGTGTAATTTATGAATAATAATACGCTGTTTAAACCTACAGTAGCGACCCTTTGCTCCCAGCCAGATTATCTAAATATATAACATATTAAGTTTTTACATGCATCTACACTTTATTTTGCGTTAGATACTATGGCAACGTTTATAGGTATATATAACCAACCTCTTCAGCATTGCTGTGAAGCCGACTTTGTAGGTATTCCTATGAGCACTAACTGTGCGTCTCATGTAGCTGCTCAGTTATGAGAGAGACTTCATGCGGTCTCTTTCAGCGGATGCCCAATCTGAAGTTATAGACCCTTTCAATTCTACTTCTCGGTATCTTGATGACCTATTGAATATTGACGATATTTTCTTTGAAACATAGTCAGTCAGTTTTACCCTTCTGAACTTCAGTTGAATAAGACCAGCGTTTCAGATAACTAGGCCTCATTTTTGGACTAACATTTATCTACATCGGATGACATTTCATGTAGATTGTTGTCATTTTCCGGAAGCTGTGCTTATAACCACCTTAAGACTGAAACCTGACCATCATAAACTTCGTAAAGCGTTTTCGAAATTTTATCGTCGACATGAAATCTCGCCTAAGAGTCTAAATCTTATGTCGGTTTGAAAACACTTCTTTTGCAAGGCCTTTTAGGACCTGAATTTTATGGCGACTTGGTGAATAAATTCAGAAACATAATTTGTAAAAACGAGAGTCATTTTAAAAGGAACATAATTCAACATAAAAAGCTTGGTTATAACATAGATGTTTTGCGACTAACGGCATGCTTGGTGGTTAACCAAATCAAGATTGACAATTTTGCGTACCTCTTCGATTGCATGACGGTGGGTCGGGCCTCAGACTCTATGAAGACACCAACCTAAACCTATCATAATAGTGGTATAGACGGTTGGCGCCTGACACCCGTTCCGGGACCTCTTGGGTCGGGCTCATCGGGTTTATCTGGTGGATTTCTTCTGCTCCGGAATTTTAGTGTTGCTATTTCTGTGGGACATCATGTCTGTTTTATCTTAGTTTTAATTTAGAATTCTTTTTATTTTCTAGACATTACATTTATGAGCTAGGAATCTTCCACGCAAACCGAACACGTAAGTGTCTGATGAACCAAACAGAACCAAAATGACTACAGACCAGGTAAAGCCGCCTCAAACCTCTTCCCCACACCTCCACACCCAAACACACACCTAGTTACTTCATTGCTGTCCGTCCGAAGGCGGCACTTCTTTTTTGTTTTTTGTCACCCGACGTAGGCGGAGGGGGACTATAGAGATGACCCTCGTCCGTCCGTGTGTCCGTCCGTCCTTCCGTCCGTCCGTCCGTCCGAAATCTTGTCCCCGCAACTCCTCCTACGTCTTTCATCGGATTGATTTGAAATTTTACAGATTGTATTCTTATGATATGAAGATGTGCATGTGGTTTTTGATTTTTGTTTCGGCCATTTTTGATGGAGTTACGGCCTTTGCTGACTCAGTCCGTCCGAAATCTTGTCCCCGCAACTCCTCCTACGTCTTTCATCGGATTGATTTGAAATTTTTTCAGATTGTCTTCTTATGATATGAAGATGTGCATGTGGTTTTTTTTATTTTTGTTTCGGCCATTTTTGACGGAGTTACGGCCCTTGCTGACTCAGACTTTGTCCCCGCAACTCCTGCCACACCTTTTATCAGATTGACTTGAAATGGTGCAGAATGTTTCATCATGATCTGAAGATGTGCATGTGATTTTGGAATTTCAATTGTCCTATATTTTACAAAGTTATGGCCCTTTGTCATTTTTGGCATTTTTCCAATTTTTAAACCGTTTGACCGAGAGAGCTGAAATTTGGTATGCTATTAGCATTTGGTATATTGAGTATTCTGATTATTGTTAGGATAGGCTAAATTTATTAATGACAGAGATATTTCCTGTTCATAGATAATAGACATTCACTTATAGGTAAAAGGATAACTCAAGAATTATTCATATTAATGGGCTGAATTTTCATAAATGCATTGTTCACTTTTCATCAGATTCATATTATTAGGAGGATTATGATGTTTATTTGTGAACAAACATACAACATATAATCACATATTAAAATACAGTTCACATAAAGTCTTCATTAAAATAAGTTTATAAATTCACTACAGTTAAGATTTTTCGATCATTATTTCAACGCCCTGAGTTTTAAAAGTCCCCCCCTCAACCAGTTACAAGTTTATCACAGTATTAAACCTTATCACAATAAAAAAAAACTTTATCACAGATAAAAAAAAAAATAAATAAATAAATAAATAAATAAAAAAGACACTCAACCGAAACTAGACAGCATAGGTGATTGGGAAGGAGCCCCTCCTACCTAGGCCCTCTTGCTTTGGTTGGTATAACTTGAAACCTACATATACTCTGGAGAGATCCTTTTATTGAAACAATTTTTAGTGTGATATAATGTCATATATGAGCACAGGATAACCCATAAAGTTTGAAGCAAACTTATTTCCAATGGGGTCCTTGTCACTGTGATGATTCGAGATCAGGGGTTCCAGGCAAGCCATCAAGTACTGTGGCTTGACTGGAAACCCTGTCCTCCTTCACACTCCTGAAAATATAAAATAAATAATTTTTTGTCAACTCTGCAGTCAACACGACAACATAAGTTTGAAACGAGGGTCCTTGCGGCCATACAAAGCCAAATGGCAAGGACCCTTTTTGCAAAACAGGAAAATAAACAATCAGCATTATGCACTAATCAAATTGGTTTGGATGCAAGTATCATGCTCAATCGCCGCATACAAGCACCCGCCCCTAGCACCTAAAATTGCACACACGAATACAAGTGTGTTATCACAGTTTAAATTATAATCACAGTTTTTGACAAAGAGAACTGACCTATTAAATAATTACAAAATGGGCAACACTTGTGACTAGACTTGAAAAATAAGTATAATAAATTCTATTGAAAACCCTGTGAGGAAATGTCCCTCTAATAATATGCAAAAGAACTATTTTCGTTGTTCAAGCAGCTTTCAGACAGAAATAATTTAACTGACTTTTTGAATTCGTTAATCCTTTGACATCCTTTTACTGAGTCGGGCAATCCATTCCAATCATTGATAGCATTATAATAAAAAGAAGTACCTTCCATTCCCTTGATCCTAGGTATGCAAAAGTTATATAAGCTAGATCTGGTATTATATCCATGTGAATCGCAAATTTTCGAAAAGTTTTCCATTAAGTAAGAAGGACTGATTTCATGAAATATTTTGAATGCGTGGTTCAAACGTAACTGTGATACCCTAGTTTCAACATTTAACAAATTTAGACTTGCCAATACATGTGAATTAACACTAAACCTAGATGTTTCTTGCTTGATAAACCTCACTACCTTATTTTGCGCAACTTATAGTTTACTTTTAAGTTTTTTTATTCAAACCAGCGTACCAGGCAGAACATGCATAATCAAAGTGACATAGAATAAGTGCAGAACACAAAGTTTGCCTAGGTTTTGAATTTAAACATTTACTCTGTCTATACAGAAACTTTAACCTAGAGTTTGCCGATTTGTTTTTATTTTGTTATGAAAGAGATTTCATGACTTCTCTTTCTGTTGATAATCAAGCTGATGTCATTGAGGCATTTAACTCAACCTCTAGATATTTAGACGATCTTCTGAATATTGATAATCCTTATTTTGAAAGCATGGTTAACCAAATTTACCCACCTGAACTTAAATTGAATAAAGCTAATACTTCAGATACCGAGGCCCCCTTTTTGGATTTACATCTATCTATTTCTAACGGTTTTGTATCTTCTAAAATTTATGATAAACGTGATGACTTTGACTTTGATATAGTTAATTTTCCATTTTTGGATGGTGACGTTCCACGTCGTCCCTCTTATGGAGTGTATATTTCTCAACTTATAAGATTTGCTAGAGTGTGTAGTCATGTAGATGACTTTAATGCTCGTAATAAATGTTTAGCTGCTAAACTTCTTCAACAGGGCTATCGGTATCATAAGCTTAGAAAGGCTTTTTCTAAATTCTATCGCAGACACCATGAATTGGTTTCAAAATTTGATGTCGGATTAAAATTTCTTTTACACCAAGGCCTATCGGAACCAGAATTTTATGGTGACTTAGTATACAAATTCAAAAAGATTAAGGGTAGGACTGATTTTTCTGATCAATTCCGAAAAATAATAATACGTCACAAACGTATTGGCTATAATTTAAATGTTATGCGACAGTCTGCATGCTTAGTGATTAACCCAATCACGGTTGATAACTTTGCTGCACTCTTTAATTGCACACCGGTGGATCGGTCGTCAGACTCTATGATGGCCCCGACCTAAAGCTATATATTTTAGTTGGTTGGGACTGGAGCCTTTTTGTCTGTTGCTTGGTCCACCGGGGCTCAACTGGTGACCTTCTTTTGCTTCAGATTTCCAGTGGGGTTGTTTGGCAGGACAGGGAACTCCACCTGTCAGACGGCCCGTTGTATCTGTTGAGTCCTCGTCTTTGCTTCTTCATGGTGTTGAAATTTGATTTATGTGTTTACCGTGATGATTCATTGACGAGTTAGAGGGTTATCATGCGAACCGAACAACCAACTAAATGTTTTGTACCACTTCAGAAACTGAGGGTGAGGTTGGGCCTGTAAAATCGATTTAAGCCCCCCAGTTATTCATTACTGACCGTTCCAAGGCGGTAGTTCTGTTGTGGTTCTCTGTTGCCTGTTTTTGGTGTCAGAGTTTCTGTGATGTTTTACCTTATGTATGTTCTTATTATTTTTGGTTCGGTTTGGGTTGCTGAGTGGCCACCTTTTGGGAACAAGCTGCTCACTCGGTTGGCCATATGTTCTCTGTATCTTGATTATTTGTAATCTTAGTTGTTTCCAACTATGGTTTGAGGGCTGGATTTGGATTTTGATTGTTTCAGTTCCTGGTCTTTGCATACTTTTTACTTTTACTTTCTGAATAATTCCGTGCACAATATCTTCCCCAGATAAAACATTGTCTATTGTTACGCCCAAATATTTGACTTTTCCCTGAGAAGGTATACAATGTTCCCCACAATTGACACTAAAAGAATGGCCCTTGTTATTTTACAGTTTTGATGTTTTGGGCATTCTGTAAAGGCCTAAAGTTTCAGTAACTGGATTTTATTATACGCCCAGTTCTGAACCTAAGTATTTTATAACCTCATAGAGGCCCAGTAATTGGGTATATGTCTTTGCTTATGCTTCAATTATTATTTGCTTACCAGGTTCTGTTATACACATATTTTCTGGTTTTGGCCATACAGTTGCTCTGAAACAGAATAAAGGGCTGCCGTTTGTGACACATTTCAAACGTCGGGTGACTTTTGGCCGATGGCCTTTTATTTTTCTTGTTTTTTTTTTAAGTGTTTCTATGTCTTTTAAGGCTAGCCCGCTCACCACCTACTTGAGAATTGGGTATTCACCTAGCTTTTGCTGATGGTGTCTCTGGTGGTTTCTAATTTTGTGTTATCTTTTTCCCATGGCGTCTTGTTTGATATTGAACTGTTTCAGTCCTGAGATTTTTCAAACATACTAATGATGATGACGCACGTAGAGTAGTTGGCTTTGTTTACCATTTTAAAGGGAAGTCGCCTCAATGTTCGTGCGCATACATTTTGATGCAGCGTTATTGTTTCCTGCTATGGTTATCATGACGTCGTTTGCCGTAACGCTAAAACGCTTACGTCACTTTCGAAGACAACATGGGCTCTTTGTTGAAACAAACGTATAAGTGTTTTGCGACAAAAATGGTAAATATATAAGACTGGACAAAAAAAAAGACAGAAATGGAGCTGAAGAATTTTAAACGGAAAAGAAAGCGCCATTTTTTTTTGGCGGGTAGTGTGTAATGTTTTAGGAATTATTTGTCAGGTAAAGAGAGGCTGCGAAAAATGCAAACGCGTTTTGAATCTCGTAATTACTTAATGCAAGTATTAATACAAATAAGGACTTAAAAAGCTTTGCTTGAGTCATGAAATACCGATGCAAACAGTGAAAGCGGAGATCAGACTGAGCAAATGCGCAGGCTGATCTAAACTTTTATTGTTAGCTCATGTCGTTACGGTAATTATGTTTTGTCTTTTTCTTTTCTTTTTTAATAGTTCTTCTAAGATTTAACGCAAGTGACATAAGACGGTCAGCCATATTGTTCTAGTAAGATACAAATTTTGCAACGGCTAGGCGGCGACACTCTTATTTTTCACTAATCGCCCTAGACTTTCCACAGGATTCATAGATTGTCGATGCAAACAGGGAAAAATTATCAAAATGAACATCCTCCGAAATTGGTCTCATCATTAATCGTGCACCACGGACCAAGCTTTGCCGATGTTTCTGTGAAAATACATGTCGGGCAGAGGCCGGGTCCAATAAGTTGAATGTTCGCACATAAACTTGTTCATCAGATAAAGATCTGATATAATCTAGACCAAGAAAAAAGTTCGAAATTCTATGAGAAATAACAATGAACATACAGCATAGTCCCTCTCATTAATGTGTTATAATTTCTATCATTAATGTGTTATCTGCATACGAGAAAATTTTGAAGGCGACAATTTCATATAGAATGTACGTTCAAGACATAAGAGCATTGCTGAAATTGAATAGGGAAATATATTGCATTGCTATAAAAAAGCATCTAAAGGTAAGAGCGCTATCCATATGGCCGTTGATGGCGCCAAATAGAAAGCGACGTCAACGCATAAAACATTGACGACAATGCGCTTATATAAAAACCGCACGAAATAAAAGTGGTTTTCCTTCCATGACTCGAATATTTGGTCGATGACCTATATCTTTATTTGCTTATTTGCACGAGATGGATCACTCCTTTACTATATCAAAAGTATATAAAAATTCAATTGTAGAACTTTTTATATTGAAGAAATTCCACGTTTTTTCCAATAATGGGAAATGGCGGGAAACTAAAAACTGGAAATAACCTACATAATGAGGCATACGACGATGACAATTTTGATGGGCAAACAAAGAGACAAGAAAGAGGAGTTAATTAATCTTTATTTCGAAATGATCGGTCATCTATTTTCTCGGATGAAGTGTTCGTAATAGACATAGTCATGTTTCAATCAGGCACATAGATGGCGCTGCATTATCTCAAAAAGTAGTACGGTGACCCCATCATTTTATTTTATTTTTTCACTTAGCATTTAATATTCTACCACTGTTTGAAGTTTCAACAAAATTTCAATTGCAGTTTTTATAGGGTGATTTCCCTTTAAACAACATGGATCATGGTGAGTGTTTGGATTTGTGACCGGTTGCCTTACCTGGTTGTCGATTCAATAAACACTTAAGTTCGTTACCGCTATGGGATGAAAGATTACATGACCATCATCTCCAGACCAAGACATGCAAGGAAAGGTATCATGACTATGCTACACATATAGTCTCCGTACATGGGTCTGTTATGTAAGCAGTTGGAGACTTTAGGGAGCAGTCAAGAGAAGACGGAGAGAAATGTAAAGGATGTTGGAATATAATCCACTTCCACAGCCATGCTTTCTTCAGCGACGCAGGTGCAATAGTCGGCTCCTTCCTTTACAAAATTAAGCAACGGAGATCGCAGTTAGTACGAGGGTTGTTCAGAAAGTTCTGATCGTGATGTCATAGTTTGATAAGCATCATAAATACCAGACTTATAATAGCGAAACTTTATAAAGCTGTAATATGTCAGGACAACTGTGCAAACGCAGTGTATATTTTCTAAAGGACATATTTTTGAACGTCTTTGAAAGAGGTACACCCTACAGCCACTGCGAATTTTTACTTAAGAAGGTCATGGTTAACATATAAGCAGTCTTTAATTTTTGTTCGTCATGGCTACCTAAACACAAACCCTAGGCAACCGTGTTCTATAGATATCGCAGAAATTATATTTAATCTAGTTTCCATACTGCCCCTTGAATTTGGATTATCTGCATTTTATGTGGTAGCAAATTAACCCTGTCTGCTAAAGTCATCATTTTTTGAAGCGAAAACAAATGCCTTAGCATTCAAAATCTTGTCAGGAAAACCTTTTGCGTGGCCCAATTCGAAATTGTCGAATGATTAAAATTAATGTAAAAAACGAAGTTGTCACAGCCTAAGAAAATGACGTTGACGTCGATTTCAATAACGTCATTAGAACTGCGCATTGCTTTGCAAGGAATGAATTGGAAACGTTTGCTACCCCTCTAATTTTTAAATGGATATTGACGGCAACGACTGACAAACAGCTGACAAAAATTCATTTTGTATTTACGATGATTTTTTTCTTGAATGACACACTGAAAATAAATTCACACATGACTTTATCCCAGTGGTATGACTGGGGCCTAATAAAACGCGTTCTACCTCAATAAGAAAATGTATCTTTGTATAATGTTTGGTATCACTTTAAGGGCAAAATGTAGTGCTTTCAATACATGCAAAGCAATTGTCCCCAGCATGCCGTTAAACAAAGTTGTTCGGCGAGAATCAGAACTTTCTGAACAACCCTCGTACCTGGATCGGTTTGGCTTTAAGTAAGTGGCCACCCCGACCATTGCTAAACAGTTTTATTCTCAGCTTGGAAGTCTGTTTTTCAGACGGCAGAAGGCAAACCTGCCATAATTGGACGTGGCGTTTCCATTTTGGGTATACGTCAGTTTTTTTATTGCTATTTTCACATTTCTTCGGGTGCATCAGTTCTGAAATCTGCACTTTTAGATAAAACAACTTACCACTTATCTTTACTGCCTCATTCTTAACAAGAGACAATTCGTAGTAGAAATAAGCCTCTCGTGCGAGCAAATTCTTCCTTTAAGCTCTTTTCACGGACGGAATAACTTCTGTATATTTTCCAACCACAATAGACTATAAGGCGAGGATTCCGTGCGTGTAAAACCGATTTACCAAACCGCTCCACCGCGTCCCACTCCCAACTCCCCATCCATCTACACCCTCACCCCCCCCCCCCCCCCCCCACACACACACACACAGAGTAAACGCCCAAACGCCTCAAGCACAAATAAATCAATAAATAGTTTGTATATATAATTAGTTCTTAGAGCAAATTAGATGATGTACTTTTAATAGTTAATTCAGCAATAATCGACAGGAGTGTACCGTATTAATATTGATGAAGTTTTAATATGTTCGCCCAGGAACGGCTAAACCACAAACAGAATAATTTCAGTTTATCCTAGTGCCAGACACCAAAATAAAACATAATACAAGTATGAAGCATGTAATAGAAAAACAACCAGTACCTTTGCAATAACGGACACATTTTGTCCGCGACACGAATAAACCAGCAAAATGGCATGTGCGCCCAACGAAGACTCAGAGCAGCCAGAGTCTTCACTGTGTGCTTAGAGGAAAGCTCAGGGTCTAAGCTACCTCTCTGCTGACAGTAAGACTGATTTGACTGGGTGGATGCCCTGGGTTATCTGAGTCCTCGCGTGGCGCACATGCCACTTTGTTGGTTTTGCAGTGCCGCGGCTCATTTGGTCAAAAACGGTTCCTCAGCAATTCAACTGACTTGAAGCAGTCGACTGAGCTGCATTACTGAGATTTAACCAAATGGCTGACTTAACGCTCTCATTTTCTATTTAAACATTTTCAAGTCATATACACTTCAGTCATATCAGTGGGAGATTGATAATGGACGGCTCTGTGCAATCAAGCGACGTTTAAGTGTTGACAGAATCTCGTCTGAAGTGAGACTCAAATCCAGGGCCCTTTTGTTCACAGTCGGGAGTGCTGACTATTCGCCTACGTAGATGGTTCCAAACCGTGCGAGCACTTTGAAATATATCTATTTAAGTATGACAAGCAGAAAGTACAAGCCTCTCACTGATAAGATTTGTTGGTATTAGATTCACATGAAATGGAGATTAGAAAAGATGCGCTAGAAAACATGTATATGGAAAATGTGTGAAAATCGAATACTTAAAACATCCTATGAGTCCGTGCAGGCTGAATAGGTTCAATCTTTAGGTTGCACGAACATGGTCAGACATTTGAGAAAAAGTGACTGTTTTCATCTGGTCTACCTTACAAATTTGAGAAAGAGATGGAACAAATAATTGCTCGGACGCTCTTTTTAATGCTGACGTTATCTTGGACGACAGACAAGGCTGCGTGGGCAGATTTATTTTTTGCTGGAATTGTAAAACCCTAATTTAATTGGTTTAAGCTAAGGTGATAGCAAATCCATGTTTTAGCAGTTTTTTCAAAAATAAGTAAACTTTTGGGGTTTGTATTGTGTAGCTAAGCTAAAATGGTCTACTTTTAACAGAAAGAATATACTCTAAAACGAACAGATTGTTTCATTTTGGAGTTGATCCCAATGAAAATATGAAGCCTGAATGAAAACAAGAGTTTGCTTCAAAGTGTTGTTATTCACCTTAATAGTGAGCATATAATGCGAACACTAACGTTCAGGTGTGTACTCATTAATACACCTATTCAGTATTTAGTGCAAAACCGAGAGACCTAAGATAAATACATTTTGATCTTTTCATGACAACATTATTATATTGTAATTAGCTACAGATAGAAAAGATGTGTCAAGTTTGATCTGTGACATACTTCTTTCAAATTGCAACCCTTATAAGTATGATTATTCTTAGTCTAGAAAAATCCTTCTACTGCATGCGTACGGAATTTTTAGTCTGGCTATATACCCAATAATTAATATTTCAGTGCTACATAAAAATATCATTCGATGCATTCGATTCTCAGAGTGATACACGGGAGAGACTGGAGCCAAGCTAGAGAATACCAAATACCATTCAGGCGATTTTTTACCTAGATATCTACACGATTACTTTAAAGTTTTGAAATGCTCATCAATAGGCATTGTCTGAATAATTGAATATCGTTTCTGATGTTAGGTCCTTTATTATTTTCTTTAAACGTATCCATACGAAATTTAGTGCGACAGACGCGAATTTTTGATTATTTAACTTCTTCAGTGCCGTTAAGTAAGTCCTTTGATTTTCAGCCTGTAAACGTTTGAATTATTTCGCTCCATGTGGTACTTTCATCACTGTATTTATATTTTCTAACGTCCATTATGCCGCATTTTAGGTAATTCATCAATACCAATAAAATTTTAGGATGGTGATTTGTGGTAAGTAAAGTATACGAATAAAACCATTTAAACGTATCTTCCTGAAAGTTAGCAGACATTCCCACTTGGTGTCTTGGATTGGATCTGGGATTGATTTGTGTCATTCTTGAGAATTTTCCTCCTTACTTGTCTTATTTTTGTTGTTATCTAATGTTTAGAATACAATAAAGAGCGACATGCCATGTTAAAAAATGTTTTATAAGCCTAAGGAAAGATCCAAGTGTAATTTTCTGCGCAAAAATCTAAAACAATATAACATTGTTACTGATCATCTTTGTATGTCTAAAGGTACTTTAATGCATTTAGAAGGGCATCCTTGCAATTGTTTCAACTTTTTCTCCAGTTGAAAGGTGGACCAGACCAGATGAAAACAGTGGCTTCTTCTGTTCTGAATGCAGTCAATAAGTATAGGATATGCAGGTTGACCTATATCAACATATACAGCATAAAAAACTACATTACAGTGACCAAGCCAGGTGTGTAAGGAAAACTGTTCAGCCTTGAAATAGTAGACTCCACTATGTATATTTGACAAAAGTTTGGACACAGGCTACTTCTTTTTTGTTTATCTGTTAAGCCTGATAATGTAAGTAATGTTTGGAAAAATAATTGCTGGGACGCCCTTCTTCATGCATTCAAGTTTCATCAAATCTGTATACGTTATCTTTTAGATTTTGCGCCAAAAAATAACGATTTGATCTTTTATTTTTATATATAAGATGTAAGTAGGAAAACTCTCAGGAACTGACACATTTAATCCCAGGTCCCACCCATGAGACCATGTGGGAAAGAGACAACACAAAATTAGTCACCACCAAAGATATCATCAGCGGCAGTCATGTGAACAGGCATTTCCCATGTAGGTGGTTAACTGGCTAGCCTAAAGATCACAAACTATCTCGCTAACAGACACAGCAACAGACAACACTTAAAACAATAAAGAACCAAAACAGACCTGCCGCAAAACAACATAAAGAATACATCTGCTAAGTTTTGGGAAGATCTGTTGTATGTCAGCATTTCATGCAGATGTTAGTCATTTTCCGGAAGCTGTGATTATCACCACCTTAAGACTGAAACCTGACATTAATTGTCTTTGTTGTAATACCTCTGATTTATATAAATGACCAGTCAATATCGAGGTCACTGACAAGGTCTTATATAAAATGAAAAACTCGGGAAGCCTTGAACTCTGATCAGAAGATGTTGTGTTTTATTTCTAAGTGTTCATTGCTTTTACACTTTGCATGTTTTATTTGTCAACGTAAGATGTTTACCCTTGTGACATATCCCGTGGAAACTATTCGAGAATGATCGTAAATAAGAGATACAGTGAAACAAAACAGAGAGTACTGTTTTTTAACAGAGCTCTGCGGGATTTATTCACCAAATTAACTTGAGATAAAATTACTAAATATTCAATCAGTTTACCGTGCGTGGTGTTTATAAACTGCTGTCAATTTATGTATACTTCTTTCCTATTCGTTTCGAATGCATGGCATGGGAAGTGCTTCCTGATCATTGTTTACTGTTTTATGTAACAGGCTTCAAAACATGTGCATTACATATAGAAAAAGAAGTTAATATTACTCTGCATTTGAAAGCAGTCTATACCTCAATTAAATACTATTAGGCAATTTGAACTGATTCCGAAACCTCATTTTCGAGTTTACATTGTCTATATCAAACGGTTATTTTTCTCCTAAGTTTTATGACATACATTTTGGTTTTGATATAGTGAAATATCCGGTTCTAGACGGTGTCGTTGCACATATAATGGTGTTTATTCTTCTCAGCTCAATGTTATTGCCAGAACCTTAAACGTACGTAACAGAAGATTAACGGATAAACTTCTTGGAAAGGGCTATCTGTATAATGAATTCGGAAGTTTCTTCCCATTTCTATCGATGATACTTTAGGCTAGTTTCTAAACTTGATGTTGAATGGACAACATTTCCAAGGTCTTTTTTAAACCTGATTAGGACGGTGAAGTAGTGTATAAGTTGAAGAAGATCGTTGGTAAAAAATAAATGTATTTTGGAAGCTGTCTTTTGTTTTGTATTGTAAGTTAATAGTAAAATAGATAAAAAATTAGATTTTGATTCTGTTTTTTTTATTAGGGTAGCTGAATGAACTCCTGTTTGGGAAAGGACTGCTCATTCGGATTACCCTGTGTGTCTTTCGTGAACTTGTGTCAGTTTTTTCGTGTGTGTGCTTCTTTCCCTATTGGTTTTGAGAGCGGGATGTGGGGTTTGATTGTATTAATTCCTGATCATTGCCTACCTTTTAACTTGTTATCAAATTTAGTACGACAGTCCTGTGTTTACTACTACAGCGCCGCTTAACCCTGGAAGTTTGAGAGAGAAACGCACGTTGTATTTTTTCAAGTGACTTTTATTGAAGCAATCCGTTCGACAGACTAGCTGCAGCCATCAAGAAAGAGACGTCAGCGTATTAAATTGCTAATGCAGATGTCCTCCATTGACACATCTCAAACCTTCATGGCCCAAGAAGGCCAACAAGCAAGACCATCAGGAAGGACATGGCTGAATAAAACGAAAGGAAAATAAGCCAAACTATGCTTAAGCCCATGCTACATTATCAAACTGCTTTGATAAAAGAACGTTCTTGAATTATAGTGCTTGTCAAGAAAATGGTTGATAAATCATTCATGATACACCTTGTTGTTTCTTTCGTCAAAATTTCCTTATTTATTGTTGTCTAAATGAAATGTTTGTTTCAATATTCATGTCAAACTGTCAAATATTTAATTCATTATTCACCAAAACGGCTGCAATGCTTAGAATATTATAATTATGGCTGGCTTAAAACAAAGAGCTTATTTGAATGTCAGAAAAAGATGTTTTACTATAAAACTACCGTATTCGTATCCCTCATTCAGAGATATTCCATGTTTATCACGAGTGCTGCAGGTGCATGTCGTAAATTGTATCCTTATCAACCACTTGTCAAGAAATATTTGGAAGAGGGGTAGGGCGGAGTGGGGTGGGGATGGACCGGTTCTATCGCCATTCAATGTTTCTGATCTTATTTGAAATGCAATTAAGATATTTTTGTAAGTATGTTACATTGTCAAAAATGACAAGTCACGCTGAGTTTTAAATATATCTAAGTTCTGTCAGCGATACTGAAATGGTTTCTTCTGCTCCAGAGTTTCCATGCCAATATTTCTGTTGAATCTGACTTTGTTCCATCATGGTTAGAGTAAATGATTCACTTTCCCTTGATTCACGTTAATCCAGGAAAGGCTAGGTTGAGGTTTGGAGTACTGTACAATCGGTTCAACCGTCCCTTTACCCTGTCCCCATTAATTTATGATAGACCATTCCAAGGTAGTGCTACCCATGGGGTTTAACGATTTAATTGTTTGTTGTGTCAGCTGTCTTCAGTCTTCGAATATTCGGTTTGTTTTGAATATTTTTCTTTTCTTTCCCTTCAGTGTAAGTTTACGAACACTTATACAGACCACAGAAAAACGGGGGTAAAATAGGTGTTTTGTATGCCTGATATTTGATGTTTTGGTCTATAGGCTGACTTTATTTAGGAGAACCTGTTGTTCGCTTGTGTTATCTTACAACTTGTGCCGTTGCTTCGTGTGATTATTTCCCGTTAGGTGTCGAGTGAGATTTTGATTTTTATTATCATGATTATTACATAAGTTCCCTGATAGTTGCTTGTTCGTGTCCAGTACTTTCACAAATTTTAAAGATTTACCGCGAAACAGTGAATCGTGCTAAAATTCAATTATTTGTATTTGAATAATATAAGTCTACATGCACGAAATTTCGGCAGATAAATGTAGTTATATTCTACAGGAATTAAATATAGTGCTGGAGAACTCAACAGCTTGAGTTACTGGAGATAATTGCCTCTAAATCAAGTGAGACAGAGTCTCATAAGAATTGGACCGTGGTCATGTTTCAGTGCATCGTTTTAATTTTCTGATAAAAGACCATTTATATCCGTTTAGATAATTCCTTCCCCTGTTAATTAAGTTCTTTATCTGTGGGATTTTAGTGTCAAATCGTATCATTGCTTCTAAACACGAATTACTTACCGGATATAGCTCTATTGTTGGAATTAATTAGTGATATCAGCTCAGTAATTAATATCCATGGCTAATGAAATGACAAAGATAAGTGACCAGCCAGGCCAGAAATCAAAGTAATAGTGGTCATACTACCAGACATTCATGGTTCAACTCACAGATCATAGAAACATTGTCAACTCTCGATATCTCGAACACTGATATCTCAATGTACAGTCTTATATAAAAAAAATACATTTAGACTAATTTTCCAATTTTATTTACCTGTCAACTTCTCTTGTCTTAAACTACTGGTATCTCAACGTAAAATTTCTGGGACCAGAAAATTTACTTTAGTTTGAGATATCAATAGTTTGGGATGAACTTCGACTTTGAGATATCGAGAGTTGACTGTATATCCAAACTATTCAGATTAGGTCATATAGACACCTTTGCAGAGGTGCAAGCAGGTAGTCGTGAGGTTTAAGTATCATCTGCCTATCATAACAGTCCAGTCATGTCTGAGGCGGTCACTATGATGAGAAATCAGTTAATGTTTCCATGAAATAATATTTAAGTTGATAATATTTTTTCTATGTAACAAATAAAATAATCGCATTTAAACGCACATTCTTTGCTATCTCAAAACCAAAAAATGTATAAATATTTGCATGTCCATATTGTTCCCTTTTTTAGTCTAGGTTAGGAACTCTGAATTACATTTTATTAATATATTCGTTCAGTACAAATATCTTGGCGAAGCAAACTAACAAAATAATGCTCGAGTAGCGACACTTTACGTTTAAGTCAAGTTTGCACCATATTGACTGCTACGGTTTCGCTGTTATTTAAGTGTTTATGCTATTGGTTAGTTTTCTTAACAAACCGTAATAATTACGTTTCACTTACATGATTGCTAGGCTCTTAATTGCAGACATATATTGGGCTGTAAAGGGCGATGACCGCTCTAAACAGTTTGTGACTGGTTTAATGCAATGCTCTAGCCGTAACTGCAAGGCTCTTAAGTTTATACTTCTTCCTCCTCTGAGAACATTTTGTTTGAGTCACATTTTATCACTGACCTTTCTACCTTTTAAATGAGCAAACCACGATTCGTTGTTATACCCACCCGTTTCACTCGTTTATTAACACATCTGACGTACGATACGTTATATGAACTTAAACACTTTGCAAGTATTGACTTTCACTGCATACATAAAAAATGAACCTGGAACATATATTATTGCCGAAATCTGTCAGTTGGTGTGTGTGCTTCTTTCCCTTTCGGTTTGAGGGCTTGATGTGGGAGTCTTTGTATTAATTCTTGTTCATTGTCTATCTTTTTACACCTTGTGCAGAACTTGCTTGCGAGAGTTTCAAATGGGGATTATAGTTCCTGTTCATTCTTAGCAAGAGCATCAAAGTCATTGAAAAACGCCACCTGGTAATAGTTCTGCCTTTCATACTTACTATTCTATCATGTGCTTCAAGTGCAGCAGACATGGCATATTCGAGAACAATGTTGACGAGTGTGAGTGATACAACATAGCCTTTCCTAACTTTAGCTGCTGTTCTGAACCACTTTTCGCTGTTGCAATTCACCTGGACTGCGTGCATAGAGATGCAAAGTGTACGTCTAGCCTTGCTGTAGCTTGGCAGCGGAAATGTGCTTTGTGGCCAAAAGGCTGTATGCCACGCTCTGTCTAAGGCCTTCTGTGAAGACAATGTAGATAATTTGCATGTGTTGGAGGCTTAAAGCTTGATCAAGATGACGTAAAGCATGAAGTTGCTGGAATGACTGATGTGACCGAGTGTTAAGTAGGGCTGCAAAAGCTGTAGTGCGATCGGCGATTGAGTCCATTAGGAAGCTAATTCGGCTGTTCCCCAGGTCGTGTTACATATCTCCGTTAGAACACTGAATCTTAATCATGTAATGGTCTCCCAACCTGCTTGACCAAGTTTTTCTGGTATATTACCAGTTCCAATGGAATTCCTGTTTGTCATGTCTGCTATTGCAATTACAAATTATCATGAAGGAACGAACGTAGAACTTTATCTGATTGCTGATAGAAGTCTAGAACTGTTTTTGTTTAACATTATCCATACTTGTGTTTGTTGGTTGTTTTGTGTGTAACGGCTCTTTGAGACAGTATATCAGTCTATATCGAGCCGTCATCCAGAGAGAGGGAGAAAGAAAAGAGATATGATAGGTGAGAGATAAAATAACCAAACAAACTCTACCCGCACCTACTGCAAGCACAGTAGGCCCTTGGCCTACTATTATCCAAATATAAGAACTCCCCGGCAATGAAAGTTACCCAGCGCTATCACCGACCGCAACCACCTCCGACTTGTCTTTCGTTGTTGTGGATCTGCCCTGTTTCTCTTTGTTTAGATCCTTCAGCTGCTGATATTTACGATTAACCATATTTTGATCTCCTCAAACAGAACGTCTATCCAGTGTGAAAGATCTTTGAATGTTGGTTGACATGTGTTTTACGTTCTTTTTGACAGTATACCAGTCATATCAGGACAATGGGAGGGTGATAATAAAAGGATTGAGCCCAGGATTGCTAGATCAACAGGCAAGTGCTGAACCCACTGAGCTACCGGGTCCCTTGAGGGCTTACTTAAACCCATTTGTTTGGCCTTTAAAACTTTTGAAAATTAAATACTGACACCATTTAACCGCAATAAGTTTCAGTTAGTGTTATATAGCTACAAAGACATGTGTCTTAGCTAGGGACTAGCAACTTACAATACCGAATCTTATAGATGCCTTGACGACCGAATTCAGAATGTTTGCACAACGCTTCAATCTCTTAATTAGATGTCTATATCAACATTAAACATCCTATCCTTTGTTCTCAGGTTGAATATCCTAATGATAGGTTTACAAGATACATATTGTATACACGGCCTGCGTGATTAGCTCCGCTGTTTTCATATGAGATAATCAATGACCAGCCAGTTTAATGAAGCATTTTTACGACCCAGTAAATATTACCTGCATACCGCTATATAAACGAGTTGCAAAGCTTCTAGCAAACATATAGCTGCAATAACGTTGCCCCCACTGTCTAGAAACCAGGGTTTGAGGTTATAAAACTTGAGAATAATCTCAAACTCAAAATAAAGCACAATGACTGGCCGCTTCCGAGCATGTGATCGGAAGCAGCCGATCAGTATGATTTATTTTGAATTTGAAAATGTACTTAAGTTTTATAACCTCCGGGCCAGTATTGATTGCCGAGAAAGATAATGAAAAACAAGCAAACAATAAACAAGCGGTCAAAGTAACTTAATCAAGTCCAAACTCATAAGCCGTAGAACCACTGACATACCCGAAAGAGATACACAGACGTGTACCCCAGAGCAGAGATGTGACCAGGTGTCTTGTAGTAAGCGTTACATGCCTATTGCAATACATTTCCCATGACTTAGTATCCGATGGACGTACAGACATTATATGTCTGGATTAGCAAGTCATAGAAACATTACCTGAACAGACATGGACCACTGCACAAAGGTTATGATGAGTTTCTTGCGAGTAGTTAGCATCATATGTTTTCATACACCAGTAATGTCTATGTATGGTGGGGAGGGAGAGGCGAGGAGGTGACAGACAGACAATAAATATAAAATTCCAGAAACTGAAAACCTGATTATGTTTTATGGGGTTTAGAGGCGACCATATTGTAGGAACCAGGGAGATCATGATGACGAGGTCGATGCGACAAAAAACCCGATATATCTGAGGCAATTTCAGGGTCGCTGATGAGGATTCATAAAAAAGTAAAAGACCGAAGAGCAAATTATATTAAACTTACCTCTTTACATTTTCGAAGCTGAATAACTATAAATGACGCAGCAGATTCCGGATAAAATCTCAACACATAATGATTTCCGACTACTGGTTATAAGTGAATGTTTGTACTCTCGGTTCAACGCTATGAAAACCGGAAGAGCTGGTACATTGATTTCGCTACTGTTAAGCATGTTTTTGCATCTACAAATGTCGGATTTGTCACCCTTTCTATGGCTTATGAGTTCGACATAATTTTGGTGCTTTTACTTCTTCTGTTTTATGGAGTTCTATTTAAAATAGAGTTGGCCACGCATATAGCATTGTCGGTTTGTTGGGTTCTAGCAACAAATTATATAGTTCTCTCTCTCGCTCATGCCTACCCCCCCCCCCCCTCCACTCCCTCCCTCACCCCCTCGAATCTTACCTTTGCCGAAAACATTCAAGTAAATGTTTTGGCCATTCGAAGGAAACATTTTAATGATTGTAGCGGTCGTATAAAAGAAATTAAGCTTAGAAACAAACGTACAGTGGTTTCTATAAGTCAGAATAGATTTACTACTAAGACATGCAAACACCAAAAGTACTTTTGATCACATGTAATGAATACACAACCGAACTATCTAAATGCATTTTCCATCAATAGCCGATTCACTATACTCATAGGCACGTGGATCCGATCAAAACTTATATGCAAATCTTTTGAATTTGTTACCAAAGAGTGGCCTTGATTTTCAATACTGTTGTGGAAATCTATTCTTATTCTCTGTCCACTGGTTTGTTTATTCCTTTGAACGAAATAGGTCTATTTCCGATGACACAGCTGAAGGCGATTGCTCGTGACTTTTGTTACAATACAAGCTTTTTGTTTTGTGAATCCCACATTTTCAAACAAGAAAGGGGCTTTAATTTTCACCAGCGTTGCATACCACGTGTTCTAAGATAGCAGCCAAGCATATTGAGAACAATACAAGGCACTTCTATTTCTGATTACATTGCACAATAGGCGACGCTCATCCCAAACTGCGTTTGGCACTGACGATATAAGGCGGTTATGGATTGATGACGAGACGAATCTTTCGATTTTAGCAACAAATATGCGTTGCCATATAAAACACACTTTGATTTGAATCATGGAGACGGCGTTTACATAATGTTCTCAGCCTTGATTTTTGTATTATGAATGATTCAGTAGATTGTTGCATGTTATAAGCATAAGTGCATTAAGGTGATTTTTCTGATCTGGTTTATGACCAACTCTAAGGTTGCATGTACATACGAAAGGTGTATGGGCATATATTTAGGGGAAATAGCTCTGTCGTTTTCGTTCTTATCCCTTTCTAAAAAGGGGTTACTCCTAAAGGTACAAGCTCTCCTCTAGGAGCATTATTTCCCTTTTATAGAAGAACCCTTTCTCAGAAGGGCATCTTTCTTTAGGGACGCAAACAAGAAGTAAAAAAAAAAACTGTTCCCTGTTGAAATGTATCTAATAAACAACAGTAAAATGACATGCAATACGGTTTATCATAGGATTCCATATAACATATATATTGTGTGTTCCTAATATATTTGTATAGATTTTAGCGATCTCGTTTTTTCTCAAATTAAGTGACTTGAAGTTATATATACTCGTATTATTAGACGCGTTAAAAATTGTTTGTATTCCAGAATGCGTATTTTGTAGAACAAAGTTTTTGGTAATTTGAAGCCCTTCGTGGAATTAAAAGTTGGAATATAACATTTTCTTATAATCTGCAGATAATAAATGATCATTATAATCCATCAAAGCTTAGCCTAACAAGCTGTAGAATTTCAGTGGCGTTTAAATACTGCAAGTGCAAATAAAGGAATAAAAGTACACACTTTAAGGCATGATTAAGGAATAACGAATCCATAGATTAACCAAATGTTTTAGTTAAAATCAAACAAAATATGGTTTGCCAACTTCTGAACAGCAAAGTTTCAGTCAGATTATATGTATGTCCTTATTTTGTATCTGAGTCTTCCCAAATATCCTCAGTTCTGACAGAAATGTTTTTGGTTAAAATGATCGGTCTTGAATATTCTGAAACTTAAGACATTTTTCATTGAGACTCGAATCTTAGCGGAGTTTTGCCCATATTCTATTTGATTGTTCTGGCCCAGAGGTATAAAACTTGAGTACATTCTCAAACTCAAAATAAAGCACACTAATTGGCTGCTTCCGAGCACATGCTCGGAAGTAGCCAATCAGTGTGCTTTGTTTTGAGTTTGAGATTATTCTCAAGTTTAATAACCTCGAACCCTGGTTTGCTGCAGGTTCTCGCTGCATGAGTTTGCTCTGGGGAATGCCTGCTTTCGTGAGTAAATATGTTTCCATCTCTGACCTGATGTATGCGACTGCCATATATGAAGGACTGCATCGGTGAGGGTCAGTTCGAGGATGTCCGTTACCTGCCAAGAGCTGTGGGTAATTCAATTCTCCTGTCAACGTCCCCCCTCACCTCAGCGGAACGGATTCATAGCTGCAGTCACGGGGCCCTGTCCCGCCCCGCCCCGCACAAAGGGCTGTCCAGTCTGACGCACTTAAAGAGTACATGTAGCCTAAGGATCTCAGCTAGTTCCTTACGGACAGCAAAGACTCTGATCAGATTGGGCGGATGCCCAAGCTGATCTGAGTCTCTGCTGGCGCACATGCCACACTGTTGGGTTTGTTGTGTCGTAGATCATATATGGACAAGAAGGTTATGCAAGGTTTTCAAACATTGTTGCTATGAAATCAAACAAGCAAATTAGTGAGTGTTAAGAACAGAAGATATGGTGTAGATTGTTGACCGTCTGGCCGCTGTCTCTGACCTTGAAAAGCAACAGCTGCAGTATCCGTAATAGAGGACAATTGCTCTTTAAAATGCTGTTATGTAACCCATTAACAGATTACAGATAACATCCTTAAACTGCATCAAACGTGATCTGCTTCATGAGAAATGAAAGCGACATAAAAGTTCTAAGCACAGGAAAGGACACCCATGGCATGTTTGAGAACTGGCACGCTGTCACAATGTCTTCATCGAGCGTTTTGCATTTACGCTACAGAACATCGAAAACCGGTCCGGCATTCATGGCTAAATGCTGGAAAGGTTTCTGAAGCTCTGAGGTGTAAATGTAAAACGCTCGTCGTCGGGATGCACGGGCTGCCTAAAATCTTCACTGCTTGCATATGTCCTAAGATTATATTTGCCGTACTCAGACCTAATGTAGTCTGAATCCTTACCACAATTTGATCTGTACATAATATTTATAGTAAACATAATAATAATGGTCGATATTTTTATCATTATTTTTGTAGAGTCATGGTACATAATATTTACAGCCACTTTTTGTTCTATAAAGACTATTTATATTCATCATCATTATTGTAACGGCCAGTTTTGTTTTATCAATTTTTTTGTCGAATCATGATATAAAATATATTATCTCGATATTGTATCATATGCTTTCTCTGAACATTCCATACAACAATTATTGAGACACCTGAACGTGACTGCTTTCCCTCAGTAGATTCTGCTTAGAAATAAGTAAGCCAAAAATGCACCAAGTTACCTTACAATGGCATTTCCTTTCTTACTTTGTAAACAGAGAATCTTACACGAGTAAACAGAGAATCTTCGGTGAGTTTCATAAATTTCATATGAAATGACCACGAGTGTATCATATGACCTTTTAAAAATCGGATTTTAACGCCTTCAAACTCAACAGTATTTCAATAAGAAAATGCATTGTTGACATGGACGTTGTCAATGACGTTAGGTTTACGCACCAAAGTGTTATTACACGTGTGGTAATACGATCTTTATTACATGACGTTATCCACTGATTCTAACACAGTGCGCCTATAGAAGCAATGGAAAGTTACCGTGTTTTATTCTGCAACAATTCACTGTTTCGGAGCGCGTGAGTCTAATTGCTGACGTCACTGGCAATACTGACGTAATTTTGTGACGTTTTGTGACGTTAGACGGTGTAACGTCGCTTTTTCTTTCTAAAAGCGCCATAAAAACATACATTCATATTAGATACAGTTAAGAAAATTAGCGGGAACATGAACGTGCTGGCAAGATGGTTAGGAGAAATTGAATGAAAATAATATTTTTTTTGGCGTTTTTGAGTGTTAGAATCGAAATAGTTCAGCTCTAGCAGTGAATTGTTAAGTAATAATTCACTGTTTGTCGGTCAGTTGTAAGTATAAATATCACTCGCGCTCCGCGCTCGTGATATGATCTACTTTACAACTGACCTCCAAACAGTGAATTATTACTCAACAATTCACTGCTAGAGCTGATCTATTTCTTAAATAACAGCGACGTCATATGATAAATTTAATTTCTAGTTTATTGATGTTTATTACTTTTAGATCATTTCTGCCAAGTAACCGTGCCGTGAGATATAAAGTACTTGAACGCTCATATGACTATAGGGCATCAAGAACAATCATTATGGCAAAATGCCCCGAAGAACACATCCCGCTGAGTAAACGACGATGAATCAACATTGAATCAACTTTGATTCAAAGTCATGACGGTGAATCAAGGTTAATTCAATAATGTGTGCCTATTGAGATATTAGAATCACATTGTTCTACATAACGTGTATAGTACATATTCAGGGGAAGCCATTTTTACTTTCCTTCTTAATGGACGCCGGCTCTTTAAGGAAAAAAATGCTTCTATAGGGGCATTTTTCTTCTTTTACAAGAGCAGGCTCTATGTTTGAAAGATTCAATCGTAGAAAACAAATGAGATGCTCCCCTCAGTAAATATGGCGGACACACGGATGTATACCAATACACCTTGTTAAATGTTTAAACACACTGCAGTTTGCACCAAAGATTTTAGAACCTGTACTCATTCTGGAAGTTTCGGCAGCTTCAGATTCATTAAATAGCTCATCAGATACACAGGCTTGACGGGTGTATTGTATACTAGAAAACTGATGCTAACTACTCGCAAGCACCTAGGTTCGAGGTTATCTCAAACTCAAAATAAAGCACACTGATTGGCTGCTCCCGAGCATGTGCTCGGAAGCAGCCAATCAGCGTGCTTAATTTTGAGTTTGAGTCAAAATAAAGCACACTGATTGGCTGCTCCCGAGCATGTGCTCGGAAGCAGCCAATCAGCGTGCTTAATTTTGAGTTTGAGAATGGACTATGTATGAGTGTTTGAGTATGTACTTATCTATAACCTCGGAGCCTGATTTTGGATTTGCCAAAGTTTCTAAGATTTTCCAGCTTAGACTTACGAGCCTGGTACTCATGAATAAATAAGCCGCGACACGACAAAACCAACAAAGTGGCGTGTACGCACAGCGAAAACTCAGCCCAGCCTGGACAGCCACCCAATGATCAGTGTCTGCTGTGAGCTTAATTGTAAGTTTAGGGTCTATGCTAGCTCTGTGCGGATAGCGAAATCTCTGATCAGACTGGGCGGGTGCCCAGGCTTATCTGAGTGTTTGCTGGGCGCACATGCCATTTTGTTGGTTTATCATGTCGCGGCTCAAATGGGTTTCACAGGCCAAAGACTTAAGCCATTGCTTATGATATATTCAGGAAGAGAGACCATGACAATACTGGATCATTCAGATCTGAGCTGTCTGATTTGTGTCTGAATGGTGTCTTCAGATTTAAACCACGGCACGAGAAGAGCAACAATGTGGTTGTGCGCAAACCACAGACTCAGATCAGCCTGGGCATGCATCCAGTCTGATCAGACTCTTCGCTTAAGGCTTAAAGGGTAGCTAAGGGTTTTATCTACCACCATGCGGACGGCGAAGACTCTGATCAGACTGGGCGTATGCCCAGGCTGATCTGAGTCTGCGCTGGGCGCACAACCACTTTGTTGGGTTTTGTCGTGTCGCGGCGCTTTTATCTGTCACGCTATTTTCCCATTTATAATTTTATAACAGAGTCGTTACAGTGGTGTCAGTAATAAAAAATGTTATAAGGAACAAGGAACGCTCATTAACTTAACAATAACTTTGCGATATATTCATTTGATATATTACATGCCGTTTATATATCCACTATTAATAACAGTGTAAACAGTTGGAATTGAAAGCAATTTACAACAATTTCTGAGAAAAAAGTATGTTACCATGGCAACAGTGCATCGAATTAATAACGTTTTAGATATATTTAAAATTTAGCTGATTTTCATGAAGTGATATGCACAGTAGTTTGCCTATCATAAAGCAGTTTACGAATGTTTAAACCGATACAATTGCTATGAAGCAAGAAATATAGAACAATCCTTACAAACCAGGAAACGATATGCAAGAGATACTTGTTTGAAACACATTAAACTCGTAAAAATAAATAATTGAATAAAACGAAAAGGGCATTCCCAGCAAGAGTGTATGGAAGCGTCCTAGTGACAGGTTAAAAAAATATTTATCTCATCCGTAGGAGATAGGAAGTCCTCCGTAGGACATCTTCTCTCCTACGTAGGACTTACTAACTCCTACGTAGGACTTACTAACTCCTACGTAGGACTTACTAACGCCTACGTAGGACTTACTAACTCCTACGTAGCACTTACTAACTCCTACGTAGAACTTACTAACTCCTACGTAGGACTAAGTAAGTCCTACGTAGGACTTACGTAGGACTTACTAACTCCTACGTAGGACTTACTAACTCCGACGTAGGACTTAATAACTCCTACGAAGGACTTACTAACTCCTACGTAGGACTTACTAACTCCTACGAAGGACTTACTAACTCCTACGTAGGACTTACTAACTCCTACGTAGGTCTTAGTAACTCCTACATAGGACTTACTAACTCCTACGTAGGACTTACTAAGTCCTACGTAGGAGTTAATAAGTCCTACGTAGGACTTACTAACTGCCAAGTAACCGTGCCGTGAGATATGCAATACATGAACGCTCATATGACTGTAGGGAATCAAGAACACACATTATGGCAAAATGCCCCGAAGAACACATCCCGCTGAGTAAGCAACGTTGAATCAACATTGAATCAATTTTGATTCAAAGTCATGACGGTGAATCAAGGTTAATTCATTGTTGATTCAATAATGTGTGCCTATTGAGATATTAGAGTCACATTGTCTACATGAGGTGTATAGTACATATTCAGGGGAAGCCATTTTTACTTTCCTTCTTAATGGACGCCGGCTCTTTAAGGAAAAAATGCTTCTTTAGAGGCATTTTTCTTCTTTTACAAGAGCTGGCTCTATGTTTGAAAGATTTAATCGTAGAAAACAAAAGAGATGCTATCCTCAGTAAATATGGCGGACACACGGATGTATACCAATACACCTTGTTAAATGTTTAAACACACTGCAGTTTGCACCAAATATTTTAGAATCTGTACTCATCCTGGAAGTTTCGGTATTTTCAGATTCATTAAATAGCTCCTCAGATACACAGGCATTACGGGTGTATCATATACTAGAAAATTGATGCTAACTACTCGAAAACACCTGGGTTCGAGGTAACAAAACTTGAGAATAATCTCAAAGTCAAAATAAAGCACACTGATTGGCTGTTCCAAGCATGTGCTCGAAAGCAGCCAATCAGCGTGCTTTATTTGAGTTTGAGAATGTACAAGTTTTATAACCTCGGAGCCTGATTTGGGATTTGGCAATGTTTCTAAGATTTTTCAGTGAAGACTTACAATGTATGAGCCTGGTATTCATGAATAAATAAGCCGCGACACGACAAAACCAACAAAGTGGCGTGTGCACACAACGAAAACTCAGCCCTGCCTGAACAGCCACCAAATGACCAGTGTCTTTGCTGTGAGCATAAATGTAAGTTTAGGGTCTATGCTAGCTCTGTGCGGACAGCGAAAGATCTGATCAGACTGGGCGCATAACAAGGCTGATCTGAGTCTTTACTGGGTGCTCATGCCATTTTGTTGGTTTTATCATGTTGCGGCTAAAATGGGTTTCACTGGCCAAAAACTTAAGTCATTGCTAATGATGTATAATGATATACAATTAACTCTCGATATCTCGAAGTCGAACTACAGCCCAAACTACCAATATCTCAAAGTAAAGTTTCTGGTACCAGAAAATTTACTTTGAGATATCAGTAGTTTGAGATAACAGGAGTTGAAATGTAAACAAAAATAGGAAATACATCCTTTGATATAAGAAGATATTTTTAGATATCAGTGTTCGAGATATCGGGTGTTGACTGTATTCAGCACGGCAGACCATGGCATTACTGGAGCATTCAGATCTGAGCTGTCTGATTTGTGTCTGAATGGTGTCTTTAAATTTATCTGTCACGCTATGTTGCCATTATGGAATTTATAATTTTATAACAGATTCGTGACAGTGGTGTCAGTATTGAAAACTGTTATATAAGGAACAAGGAACGTTCATTAATTTGAACAATAACTTTTCGATATATTCATTTGATATATTACATGCAGTTTATGTATCCACTATTGCAGTGTCAACAGTTGGAACTGAAAGCAATTTACAACAATTTCTGAGAAAAATATATATTACCATGGCAACAGTGCATCAAATTAATAACGTTTCAGACATATTTGAAATTTAGCAGAATATCATGAAGTGGTATGCACAGTAGTTTGCCTAACAAGATACAAGATACAAGAAAATTTATTTAACGTCGGTTTTTAGCTTTACAACATTACCAATTAAGGCTATTTTACCGACAAACCACTGAAGCGAAAAACTATACACAATAAAAGTAACAATTTATCACAGTGAGAACATGGGTTAGACAAAGGCCAAGAGAAAAACTATGCACAATAAAAGTAACAATTCATCACAGTAAGAACATGGGTAAAACAAATGTCAGGTTCAACAAAACTGAAGAAAAAAAAAGAATCAGAGAACATATATCTAAGACATAGATCAGTGTATGACGATATCAGACGATACAACTGTTATAAAGCTAGAAAATATAGAACAATTCTTTCAAATCAGGAAACTATGTTTGAAACATATTAAAACCTGTGAAAAAAAAGACAACGAGAAAGGGGCTACCAGCGAAAGTCATATATACCTATGTTACTTTTAGGTTTTTCTAATGTATCTCAGTTTCCTTACATAGATTATTATCATATACGGCACAAATACATAAGAAGCTTGACCACCAATGCATTTTCTTCAAAAGTCAGAGTGGTATATGACGCTTCGGCCAAGGACAGAAGGGACAACAAAAGCCTCAATGAATGTTTATATCGGGGACCTATAATGTTGCAGGATTTAACAGGTATACTACTTCGCTTTCGTTTGAACAAGGTAGCAATTGTAGCTGACATTGAAAAGGCGTTTTTGCAGATAGGTTTGAATGATGGAGCAAAGAATGTCACCCGCTTTTTCTGGCTGAAAGACGCTAACACGCTAAATGTTGAAAACAATATACAAGTTTACCGCTTTTGCCGTGTACCATTTGGTATCATTTCGAGTCCGTTTTTATTAGGTGCCACCCTTGACTTTCACTTAAAATCATACCGATCTGATATTGCTGAAAATATAAGACAGAATATCTATGTGGACAATGTGATAACTGGTGCTAAATCAACAGAGGAAGCCATTCATATCTACAAAAATTCTAAACAAATATTTGCCCAAGCAGCAATGAATTTGCGTGACTGGACATCAAATGATACAAAAGTTCTTGATGAAATACCTTTCTGTGACAGGTCATTAGGAGAAAAGGTGAAAGTACTAGGATTAACATGGATTGTAAATAATGATCAGCTGTCACTGAATCACCCAAAGTTTGACCCAAAAACCAACATTACAAAAAGAGAAGTCCTGAAACAGATAGCCTCAGTATATGACCCACTTGGACTTTTTTGTCCAGTGACATTGAAGGGAAAGCTGTTTTTACAAGAGTTATGGCTTAAGAAACTGAGTTGGGATGAGCCTCTGTCCTTTCAAGACAGCATACAGTGGAACAACATCGGGGAAGAGCTGAAAAAACTTCCCAATTGTAGATTTCCAAGATATATTGGACTGAGTGAGGATAAGATTACATACCGTCTTGTAGGATTTTGTGATGCTTCTAAACATGCTTATGCAACGGTAGTGTATCTACATCAAAGAACAAGCGAGGGATGCAGATCAGACCTTATATTTTCAAAAGTAAGACTGGCTCCTACTAAGAATGTTAGCATTCCCAGGCTTGAATTACTTGCGGCTCTTATAGGATCAATGTCTATTCAATTTGTTTCAAAGCAGTTAAGGTTAGAAATAGCACAAAAACATCTCTGGATAGACTCTCAATGTGTCCTAGACTGGATATGCAAAGGAAAGAATTTACCTAGATTTGTCGAAAATAGGGTAACAGAGATAAGAAAACACCAGGATGTCTCCTTTCATTATACCCGTTCTACAGACAACCCAGCGGATATAGCTAGCAGGGGCGAAAACATCATCAAGCTTCTGGAGAACAGACTGTGGTGGCACGGTCCAGATTGGCTTTTGCAGCAAAACTGTGTTTGGAAAGTTTGGAATGAAGATATGCCAAACAGAGAAAAGAAGAGTTCAGAAGCGATAGATGAAGCAGAACTTTTCGCAGGTGCGACTACCAGTGAAACAATGAAACTGAACCCTGACAATAAGGGCCCCTTTGGAATTGACAGCAGCAGATATTCTTCACTGACAAAACTTCTGAGAGTAACAGCATTAGTTTTAAGATTTATCAACAAACTGAAAAACAAACTATCACCAAATGGCCCCATAAATACGGCTGAAATGGATAATGCAGAAGAATTATGGATGAAATACATTCAGAGGTTACAATACGATAGTCTTTTCAAAGCCATAGAGAGAAACAAATCAAACAATCTGATAAACCAACTAGGTGTTTACATTGACAACAAAGGATTACTTCGGTGCAAAGGAAGGTTAGAGAACTCAGATGTGGGAAATGAGGCTAAACGTCCTTTGCTTCTGCCCAAAACGGAGAGGTTCACTGAGCTAATAATAAACCATTTCCACAAAGGATCACTACATACCGGAGTAGCACAAACCTTAGCAAAGATCCGCCAAAAGTATTGGATACCACATGGGAGATCGGCAGTTAGAAAGGTATTGAAACATTGTTTGGTATGTAGACGATGGGAAGGTGGGCCATATCAAGTGCCAACAATGCCTCCTTTACCAAGCAAACGCGTGAAAGAATCTGTTCCATTCTCATACAGCGGAATAGACTATTTTGGCCCACTGTATATAAAGACTAGACCAGGGACGCAAAAGGTATGGGTTTGTCTCTTTACCTGTTTAGTTACCAGATCTGTTCATTTAGAACTGATGCAGGACATGTCGACAGAACAATTTTTACTTGGGATTCGAAGATTTGTGGCAAGCCATGGAAATCCATGTGAAATAATATCAGATAATGCTCCACAATTCAAACTAGCATCAGATGTGATCAAGCAGCTTTGGAGTAAAATACTAAAAGACACAGATGTTATTTCATATTCAACAAAATACATTTGATTTCATCAACTTTACAAAATAATCTGAAGAGTGCGCTGCGCCGTGAGGTCCTGCTACGTATCAAAGCAGAAGAAGCAGAAGTAAAATGATAAAGATATTTCCAAACCCTATTCTGTATCCTTGCTAATAGTAGTTAAGTCCGAGCCTTATTCTGTATCCTTGCTAATAGTAGTTCAGTTCAAGCCCTATTCTGTATCCTTAGGTCACTGGTTCGAATCCGGTTCGCGGGACCATTCAATGTGGCGAAAGATTCATAAAGATAAGCAATGTCATTAAATAAATATTATATTTGCCACATCGTTAAAAGCAAAAATACATTTGATTTCATCAACTTTACAAAATAATCTGAAGAGTAAAATGATAAAGATATTTCCAAACCCTATTCTGTATCCTTGCTAATAGTAGTTAAGTCCGAGCCTTATTCTGTATCCTTGCTAATAGTAGTTCAGTTCAAGCCCTATTCTGTATCCTTGCTAATGGTAGTTCCTTCTTGCTAATATTCCCTGTGAGTAATATTTCACTGCAAATCGTAGTTCACTGCAAATAGTAGTTTGCTGCAAGTTGTAGTCCTCCGCTAATTGTAGTTATCCTGATTAATCTCTTAATATTTGATTTTCTAAAGTTCTTCTATGCTGCTCTCTTCTTTCAGTCTGCCTTTTTTGTAACTGACTCAATTCCCCTAACAACGACGTCAACGTCATTTAACGTAACGTTAACTGACGTTGAAGTCACTTAATGCATTGGTTAAATATAGAAACACCTTAAAATGAACAGTTAAATGGCAATAAAGAAAGCAAGTCTTGATTAGATAGGGCGTAGAATATTACAGTTAACATGTCACAGTATTTACATTGTGGATTTCCACAACATAAAAAGCATAAAAATAAAGAACAAACTACGAAATTCCTGTTTAAATAAAAAATTGCTAGAGCAAATTATTGGTCGATAAGTTGGTTGAAACTTTATTTATTTGTATAAACATCATAAACTTTTGTAGAAGCGACGATTAACAGAACATTATTTTATATTTTTATTCAGAAGGAAGTCTGTCGAATTTTGTAAATCTGTATCCTTAGAAATAAATTCGTGCATAAAATTATGACAAACAGTATTTTTCAACAAATTGTAGGCTAGCAAACAAACTATGTAGAACGGTAAACATTCAGAAGAAAAAAAAATAGAGATTGTACAAACTATACTAAGATACAGAAAGCACAACTTATCTACGAAGATAAATTCATTTCTTGCGTGATAAATAGGGTAAACCATGTAAATGTCTTTTGATAACAAGTTTATCAGGTGAGACCTGAAACAGCGTAGGAATGGCGAGGCTTGCCGAGCCAGTCCGACGTGTTTCTGGTCGAGCCTGATAAACTTGATATCAAAAGACGCTTACATGGTTTTCTATTTATCATGCATCTGCAGAACATTTTTAGGGGTAAAGAGACTCAAACAAATGAAAAGCTTAAGCAGTTTTGTTCAAACTTGTTGACGTCGCGAATGCGTTATGACGTAATTCGGTGACGTCATTCAACCAATCGTACGTTGTTATCACGGCCAACGTCAGTATGTAGCCAATCGTCTTTCAGAGATCGCTTTGAAAGCATCGCCTTATAAAATTTGCGAAAGCGCAGTTCTACAGTGACATGATATCATCATATCCCTGTTATCCGGTGGAAGTTTGCAGCTGATGCATGATAAACTAGCCTCAACGGAGAAAAGAGGAGTTAGTGAACATTAAAGAAACTCAGTCTGTTACTCGAAGTAAGAAAACCGTCTTTAATTCGGCATTAGGTGTTTAGTGAAATTAAAGACGGTCGAATGTTCTCCGCTGGAGTCATTAGCTATTGTGCTACGAGTGGAGATTTCCTGAAACTAATCCATCGGAGTGAAGCGCAAACACAAGACACCTCTTAGTAACTGAAATAGCCAAACATCATTCCCTAACAATTCATATAATTCGGATTATAAAAATAGTAATGATAATGTCAATAGCTACACACACACACACACACACACACACACAAAAGAAAAGAAAAAAAAAAAAAAAAAAAGTCAGTATTGTTAGGAAAGCTGATCAGTTCTGAAACAGAGTGGAATGTTATACCAATTAACAATAGTTTCATACAAGTAAAAGGTTGGGTGGTTCGACATATTGATGGAGATCCATATAATGTTTAAAGTGAAATGAAAAGTCTCTATCGTACTCCCAAGTGAAATAAAAATCTAACTAATAAACACAGTTTATTATAAAACTAGATAATTGTGTCTGTAAACACAGCTGATGCCCACGTGCCGTGCCTGTCTCCCCTCCCCCTCTTCTCCCGTACCACCTCTGTCGCACTTCAAAAAGGCATTTGCAGTTTCTTTTTAATGTTTGTCATCTGTGAAAAGTTTCAAAGTGATTGTTTAAAATAACAATGTTGAATATACAAACTTGTCATCCTGTATCAGCAAGAGCTTGCAAGTTTGTCAAAAATGATTTTTTTCCCAGTTCAAAAGACACGTTTTTAATACATATGAAACACATATGCAAAGGTTCAGACTGATAGGTAAAACTGTGGCTAAATTTGAAAGAACCGTTAAAGTTTCAAAACATTTTTTTAATGTTTGCCTTCTGTGGAAAGTGCATATGAAACAATATATGCAAAGGTTCAAAATGATAGTTTAAGAACGGTGGGTGAATAAGAAAGAAACGATAAATTTCAAAGTTTGAAACACTATCAATTTTGTGAAAAATAACTTTCCCTCTTCAAAAAAGTAATTGCACATCTTCAATATGTCTGTAACATCTATGCAAAGTTTCAAACTGAACTGTGGAAGGAGTTGATAATACAATAATGCCATCCTGTATAAGACAAAACCCAAGAAGAAAACTAAATTTGAATAAAGCCTTAATTTTGATAAAAATATTTTTCCTCTTCAAAAACTTATATGCATATATCTTCAATACATCTAGAACATCTGTGTTGAATTCCATTGTGATAGCTTAGAAGCTTCCTATCCTGTATTATCCAGAACTTGTAAAATTTGTAAGCTTAAGAAAGCCATTATTTTGTCAAAAACGATTGTTTTTTTTTCTCTTCACAAAGGCATATGCTAGTGAGTAATACAATCATGTCATACTGTATTAACACAATCTCGAAAAAATCTAAAATTGAAAAGGCCTTTTTTTATCAAAAACTATTATTTCTTGTTAAAAAAAGCACATGCACATCTTTTATATGTCTGCAACATCCGTGCAAAAACTCAACTTGAAAGATTATAAACTGTGGAGTTGATTATACAAACTTGTCATTCTGTATCAGCCAGAGCCTAAAAAATTAAAGTCCGACAAGGCTGTAGTTTTGTCAAAAATATGTTTGTTCTTTCTCTTAAAAATACAGGTGCACATTTTCAATATGACTGCAACATTTGAGCCAAGTTTCAATTTATTGTTTAAAAACTTTAGGAGGACTTGATTATACAAACGTTTTAGATGCGACCGACAAACAGACATACGCACAGATGGACAAGGGTAAAACATAATGGGCCCTAAGATACGGAGGGCATAAAAGCGGTTCAGACTTTACGTTTTGTGAGACTGAATTATGTGTTGATGTGCATATATTGCTATATAACTGACAAAAAGGGAGAGTATATGTTTGAAAAATGACATTTCGCTTCAAAAAATACAAATCATTTTTGATTCTCGGTCGAAAAATGCACTTAAAAACAAAATCGGAACCCTTAATGAGGCCCCACCAAAATACTGTATGTTCACTAAGATTTCCAAGTGAGTAAATGTAATTTAAGGTTGTGTGGCATTTAGAACTTTCGGGCCAGTTTCTTTCCTGTGTGCATGCACATGCTGTTCTGAACTGCCTCTTTTACATAAACTTTTCCTCATCGTTTTGGATATGCTTTTTTGTTTTGTCCGCCTCAGTAGTTGCTCAGATAAAAGAATATATGAGCCACGATACGACAAAACCACCAAAGTAGAACGTGTGCCCCGCGAAGACTGAGACCAGCCTGGGCATTTTCCGAGTTTGATCATAGTCTTCGCTGTCGGCATGGCGATAGTTTAGAGTCTATACTACCCTGTAAGCGCGCGGCGAAGACTCTGATCAGGCTGGGCAGATGCCCAGGCTGATCTGAGTCCTAGCTGAGCGCACACGGCACTTTGTTGGGTTTTTCATGTCGCGGCTTACATGTAGAACATGAAAAGTATATCGGCCAGATAAATGATTGACATGTACTGCTAGAGATAAAAACAATAGGCTCACATTCCGCACTGCATGTCTATTAGACACGAAATACCAAATTAATTTGCTCAACTTCAAAGTCTTCAGACTTGGTTTGATAAAGAAGATATGGAATTTATCTTTTTTTTCTGGAGGGAAGTTTAACAAAACTAATTTAATTAGCATTTCAAAGGATTTCACAAAAGCTTACAATAGATTTATTAGCTTATTTGACGTCACTTATATTTGTTTGGATATTTCTATTGTATAACGTTATCATTTCAATATAGGATTTATATATATTTTTTTTTCATGCATTTACATTTGTCGGGTTGCGAGGAAGTCGTTAGAACTTGGTGCTTAGCCGAGTGTTCAAACGACTTCCAGGGGCCCGGCAAATAAACTTGACAAAAAATAGAGATCAAACCTTTACCCTGCAATTTCTGGAACATTTTAAATATTTGGTAAAGTAAATCAATTCTGCTTTCGAGTTTATTCATTTTGCAAGTTTTGTACGCTTGAGGTTTGAACCTATAGACTTTGTCTTGACCGAGATCAGCTTTTAGTCACACTACCCCTAAGATGAAGTGGTATGAATTGACAGTGTGTCAGTTTGTTCGGGCTTAGCTTTTAAAATGGCAACAAATTTTTTACTTGTTTCACCTTGCTGATCTTAGAAATGATTAAATTTGGTGTCTATCGACCGATTAAGCAAAAATTTCATGAATTGAAGAATCGAAAATTTTGTTGATTTTTATTTCTTATGGACTTCTGACCACTTTAATTTTTAGGGTAGTGTGATTTTAGGGACTACTGTGCTTAAACAAAATGGTGCAAAAAATTAAAATTGGTGACATAAAAAGAAGAAGCTAACTCACCATATAAAACAAATCTTGGATAAGTATCGGTAGACTCAAATGTCTGATCCCTATATCTTTTGTCCAGTATATTAGTGCAATGAATCAAGTGCGTATGAACGCTATTCTTGCTTGCAGTTTCAGGTATATTCTTGCATTTAAAACCTTTTTGAAAATGGCTGTGAACTGATAAAAAGTCGTTGTCCTTAGTACCTTGTGTATTGTGACGGCATTCCGCAAAAAATGCTTTGACACTTATAACAGTGAAACAAAAATGCCTAGTCCATGCCGGCAATGTATCGTCGGCTAACGTCAGGGAAAATGTAACAGTCCGTAACTTTAATGATAAGTCTAAAACGATGTCCGAACAACGCGAGAATCCAAGATTTAAACATGACATTTGTTGAATTCGAACATGACCTCCATCAATGTATGAGTACTGGTATCTTTGTCAGAAGTTCCGATTATATCGAGGCTCTTAAACGAGTGGTCATTTCATATGAACTTTATAAAACAAGCCTTCGGCGTGTTTCATAAATTTCATATGAAATGACCACGAGTGTAAGATTCTGTTTATTATATGGCCCTTTAAAATGGGATTTCATCGCCTTCAATCTGAAGAGTATTTCAATAAGAAAACGCATTGTTGACATGGACGTTGTCAGTTACGTGTACGCACCAAGATGTTCTATCACCCGTGTGGTCATACGATTTTTATGACACGACGTTACCCACTGAATAACAGCGACGTCATATTACAAAATGTATAAACCTTCTTATTTATACATAAATATCAATGGTCACAATTGTTGACATGGTAAACTATTTTTTTTTAGTTGCTGTTTTTTTTTGTGTTTTTTATATATATATATACTCGTCTATACATGATTAGTCAAAATATTTGGATGCTGCAGTATGCACGATTATGACTTCAGTAACTGTTATTCGGTTAATCACTGAACAGTTCTCGTTCGTAGTCTGTTCTCTGTATAACCATGATAACAGTACGGTTCGTTTCCGCTATGCAGATTAACATAATTATGTAGTCATGGGTTATATTTGTGTATTTTTGTATTACATGCTATTGTTTAGATGGTGCAGTACAAATATATATTTTTCCGTTTTGCGGTTATCCGACATCCGTAGGCCGTCACTCTTGCGCAATTCGGCAACCAGACAGGTTAACATCTAGTAACGAGATCTTAAGCAGTATGTGACCATGGTGACAATGCTGTCCGATCCTTTTATTTTCCGAAATATCTGACTATGGTATACTTTACCATAGACCAAAGTCCGGAACCATACTAAGCCCTTACTAAATATTTAATTGATGACGGACTTATATAAAAGCCGATCTGATCGTTATAAGCTTATTACGTGATCCGAATAATGTTCCTGCTTTCTAACTGCCAATGACGTACATGTATATTATGCTTACATGTATCTGTAGCTAATTTGACCTTCTTATCGATCACGAAAGAAACCATTTAGAAATAACGGGGGTCCTTGAAGCAGCATTATTTACATTTATATGAAGCGTTTGCATGAAACAACAACTAGATTTCTGCAGACACATGATACCTAAAAACGAGTTTAAGCATTTAAGCACCCCCTCTACCTCTCCCCCTACTCCAGTAATCTGTTTCTGGCCGTTCCAAAGCGGTACTTCTGTTGTAGTTCCTCAATATTACGTGTGCCTGTGTCCGCTTGTTTGTTGTCTCCTAGCTATACGGTCACCTGTAGAGCTGCCCGTTTTGCTTTCTGTTTTTTTTGCAATTTAAAATAGGAACTAGATAAAATAGATGCTACTCACGGTCAGCTATTTTCAGATAGGGTTGCTAAATAACCATCAGTTTGGGCAAGAGCTGTTCATTCGGTTCACCGTGCGTTTCTTTCGAGAACTGCTGTCAGTTTATGTGTGTAATTCTTTCCCTTCGGCTTTGAGGGCGAGATATGGAAAGTAAAAAGTATGCAAAGACCAGGAACTGAAACAAACAAAATCCAAATCAAGCCCTCAAACCATAGTTGGAAACAATCAAGATTACAAATAATCAAGATACAGAGAACATATGGCCAACCGAGTGAGCAGCTTGTTCCCAAAAGGTGGCCACTCAGCAACCCAAACCGAACCAAAAATAATAAGAACATACATAAGGTAAAACATCACAGAAACTCTGACACCAAAAACAGGCAACAGAGAACCACAACAGAACTACCGCCTTGGAACGGTCAGTAATGAATTACTGGGGGGCTTAAATCGATTTTACAGGCCCAACCTCACCCTCAGTATCTGAAGTGGTACAAAACATTTAGTTGGTTGTTCGGTTCGCATGATGGAACCTGGGTTCGAGGATATAAAACAGAATAATCTCAAACTCAAAATAGAACACACTGATTGGCTGCTTCCGAGCATGTGCTCGGAAGCAGCCAATCAGTGTGCTTTATTTTGAGTTTGAGAATGAACTCAAGTTTTATAACCTCTGGGCCTGATTGTATTATTTCTTAATTATTGCTTATTCATTCTTACTTTACAATTTCCATTGCTCCCAGGTCGGCACTATTTCAAACTCTTATGCAGGCTTAAATGTATACTGAACGCCAAAAGAAACTCCTACAAAGTATACAAAGTAAATTTGCAAAGGTATGCAACTGCTACATGTAGTATTTCTTGTATTACTAGTTTGACGTGCTTATGAGTTTTTGAGAAAAAGATTGTCTGAAACTCTCAATATCTCGGACACTGAAAAGTGTAAGGACCAATACTTTCTGTATGGGGAAAAATAAAAAACGATAAGTTAAAACGTTTTATTTTCAACTGCAGAGTCTTTGTGAAACATGGTTTTCCCTTTATCAGATGAAAATTGTCATAATTGACTTTGTTCTGGGACTGTCTTTAATTCTTGAAAACAAGGAAATAAATGTTAAACTCTGTTCATTAATTCTGAAACTGGGTTTTTCACTGCTCATACTTTTATTATCTAATTAATCCAGGTAAGACTGTGCATAGTGATAATACTAGACTTACGCCGATTTCTCATCAATGTGTCCCGTGATCCTGCCCTTCGTATGATACTGGGCTTACCTGCACGAAAGTGCAAATAACAGATTTTCAATCCGAGACTAAGTCCATCGGACAGGTTGGAAACGCTTTTTAATACCATATAAAGTGATCGCTATAAATAGTTTTGTGTACGGGTGGGGTTAGTATTCTAACACGTGTTCCGCGCATGCGAAATCAGTCAGCGTGACATCAAGCTAATCATCCGCATAACTCTGACTCAATTTGAAATTGATCACACCGCATAAATTCACACCAGACAAGGTTTTCAGTGTTTCAGTATAGTCATTTGCCACCGGCAAACAACGTCTACACGACGTCGTAACAGCCGCGTCAGTGCGACGTAATGATGTTCGCTGGCGCTATTTTAACGCAAATATAACAGCTTTCCGTAGTATGTTATAAAATTCTGAAAATCCAAAACAATTATTACCAATATTGAGTAAGAATTGCAAAGTCAAATATAAGGACAAAATCGTGCACCTCTCAAACTTATTACAGCTGCCCTCAATCAGTCTACTCCCCCCCCCCCCCCCACCCCACCCCCTCTAAAAAATAATATTATATAATATCCCCCACACTATCAACAACCTCTCTCCTCAAATAGTCTACCACCCAAACTCGCACCTCTCGGCATGACCCCCCTCCCAAACAAACACCTTCTTAGTCAATCTACCACCCAAACCTCCACCCTAGTATCTAGACACGCCCACCTCCAATAGCATCGGCTTCGTCGGAACTCTATTTTCAAAATGACACAAACAAATACAATAAGGTCTGAAATAAGATCCTTTGGAAGCAAGAAATATGGTAGTCTCGGTTTAATTGAGTCTGTTCATGTGCAGTAATGTTATGGTGCACAACTGCCCACGCCTAGCACCGGCTTTAGCGGAACTCTATTTTCAAAATTTTCAATGGAACTCTGTTTTTGCACTAGAATGAGTGTTCCAAATATTGTAAAGAAATTTGGTCTGATTTTCAATCCTTAAATCCAGCGTTGTCAAAACTGAAAAAAAATGTAGCGCATGCAGTAACCCGATTTTTTTCTTTCCTTTTTTTTTTTTTTTTATTTTGATGGGGGGGGGGGGGGGACGTAGCCGGAATGCAAAACGCGTTTTTTCTGGAATATCCTTCCTGTGACTTTGCTGGAGGACCATCAGTTATTACCCGAATGACCAGCGTGATACCCACGTGGAATGTATGTAAATATGTATGACTTTAGGCTGTCAATTTTCATCATATGGTCTTAGTTTGCGGATGGGGTTTTGAAATTTGCTGTTTCGTGTACCCAACTGCAGCATCAGACGCCAGCCTCTGATACACGAGACCTTGATGAGAAATCGGCGAAAGTAGAGCTTTATCATTATGCACAGTCCTGCCTGGATTGATAAGATTATAAAAGTATGAGCAGCGAAAGCCCCAGTTTCAGAATTTATGAACGGAGTTTAGGTATCAAGGAAGCGTAAGCAAGGATTTTAGTTTAGCATAGGATTTTCCACTGAACATTGCAACTCTGATATATTGAAAGTGAAAAGAAAATCTTTCTTTCAACAGTAATTCTGAGGGATTTCAATTTAGCCTTGGGTTTTCCACTGAACTTTCTAACTCTGATATGTTAAAACTGAAAAGGAAAATCTTTCTATCAATAGTAATACTATAGCCAAATCATCCATACAAGAACCTGCAGCGTGTAGTCATGCCATAAACAATGGCGTTATCAGTCTTCAAAAATTACTTTTTGTTTCATACAAAGTGAGATAATTTGAAAATAGACAGAACTTATAGCGCTGTTGTTTCATCATTAACCATAACATTCATATGAAATTAGCAGTTTACTAACAGTTGCATACATGTATCAGATATTATTTCTTAACATATTATGCTTTATTGGACAAGGAAAGATAAGTGCAATGAAATTTAATGTTTTTAGAGAAAGTGAGATAACTCTTATAAGCGAGATTTAAATCATGATCCCTTTATCGTGTACTGTGGTCGAATGAAAATCATAGTCTGCGCAATGATCGAATTGGACTCGGCAAATGACAGAGCCGTGAAAAAAGAATGTAAACTTGTGGTCCTTTCTTTTGCCGTTCAGTATATTATTGCGGGGTCAATTGCAAGCATTTGACAGAATGAAAATCAGTAAGACTCTCAGTCGCAGTAACTGTTATAATACGAGATACTAATTTACCGGCCGGTCCTTAAGGTTCTTTGCTCCCTCTCCTTCTGTATGGTAATGTTTCTTTTCTCATTCGAAACTAATACAGTTACTTTTGCTAAGATGCACAAATTTATAAAAGATTCATAACGATTCTAAGCATGTCATTTTATGCATTACGTACTAAGCGGTTTATATTGTCAGAAACTGTTGTCTGTGGTTGAGTGCAACTGTCCCTGAAGGTTCTACAACCCCCTTTGCCTTCTTTAAATGCAATTTTTTTAAAGTTCTTTGTCAAAATACAGCCATTTTCCCCTTTTTCTTCTTTCTTTCCACCAAATTCCATTATTTGTTTTTGGTTGGATTTGAAACGAACTGGACGAAAAGTTTAATTTATTTAGCTTGAGAAATATACACTATAATATAAACATGTTATAATTTAGTTAAGGGAAGGCATTTTATGTTAGTACTTATGCTTTCGTTCTTTTTTTTTCTTGAACATGCCAAATGCTCGTGTGTTTAGATGAGATTTTGGAAATAAAGTATGATAGTTTGAAACGTACATCGAATAGATTGTTTCTGAAAGTCCATTCCACATCATTTTTTTATGAATTCTATGTCTCGATGTAACATTTAGTCTTCGTGTCACTTTACATATGAGCTACGGTTAAAAATGTATGTATTGTCACAGGTAGGTCTGGGAAATCAGGTAGGGCAGACTCAGATCAGACCATTTCTCAAGGAATAGATGTTCAATGAAGCAGGTTCTGGTGAAAAATATATGCACTATATTTTCATCGTTTTTATTTCTTCATTACAGCGATTGGGTTCCGAGAAAACTGTCTAGCATAAGTTTAATTATCTGTAAAGGGTAAAAATTTTAAGTTCATTTATTTCTCTGTGGAAAATAATTTCTAAATCTTGTATATGAGCCGCGACATAACAAACCCAATAAAGTTGGATGTGCGCCATTCGAAGACTCAGATCAGCATGAGCATACGCCCAGTCTGATCAGGGTCTTTGCTGTCCACATGAATGTAGCTTACACCCTCAGCTTTCCTTTAAGCGTGCAGCGAAGACTCTGATTACTTTTCGCTTTTATTCATACATCTACATTCTATATTAAAACTAGCAAGAATAAGGGGAAAAATATTTACGACAAAAAGTGAAAATACCCTAAAAAATGACGTTTTACTAGTTCCAGTTGGGCAATTAAATATACATAAAAACGAGGCACATAAGGGTAAATTCGTCCTCTACAAAACAAGTACTACCAAATATTAAATTATCCAAGTTCCTTCAAACCTTTGCTTATGAGTAAATCGGTCGGTGTCATTTAAAAGGATGGAAGTGTAATTAGAAACCGTCAGTTATAACTTAATCACAGTAGCTCGAATTTACACCATTGGGCGGGTAGTCGGGCATTCAACATTATTTACCGCACATGCCAGAAACTGTGTTGTCTAGGATTGGCACAACAATACTTATATGCAATTACATTGTAATATATGAATGCATACACATCTGGCATTTCAGTGCTAATTTAAATGCACTTTTGTTTTTATGGTAGACACAATAAACGAGCCGCGACACGAGAAAACCAACAATGTGGTTGTGCGGCCAGCGCAGACTCAGATCAGCCTGGGCATCCGCCCAGTCTGATCAGAGTCTTCGCTGTCCGCATGGAGGTAGCTTAGACCCTTAGCTACCATTTGAGCACTTAACGAAGAGTCTGGTCAAACTGGGCGGACGCCCCGGCTGATCTGTGTCTTCAATGGGCGCACCACCACATTGTTGGTTTTGTCGTGTCGCGGCTCAAATGCTTTTGCAATGTTAGACTTTCAGGAACCATCTAGGGAGTCTGTTTGATATTGGATTGCTCGACAAAAGACAAAATATTACTATCGAGACATTATGATTGAAAGAAAAATAAAAAATGGAATGTACTTTCAAATATATTCGTTGCACTTTTCAAACTCAAATATGATGCATCCTTACACAGTGATGAATTCCTGAGTGTGTACGTCTAAAATTACGATAGAAATGAAATGAATGAATAAATGAATGAAAAATAATAAGTATCATAATAAAATCTGCAATTAAGAATAAACATTTGATTTTTCAGCGTTCATCATGCGGTGAAGCCAGTGGGCGGAGCTAAATTTCCATGAAGCGCGGAATGCTTCTTGAAGAATTTCAGCGAGGACCAATGGCTCCTACCCACGATGGGCGTTAAAAATCAAATTTTTAATTTTAATTCTGATATTTTTACTTTATTTTAAGACCTTTTCTTTGCCGTTTTCATGGTAAATTAGTGATGAATATGCAAAATATGAGTCGAGAAAAAGTAAGGACGTGTTTGGCCATTATGTTAAGCAGCTGTCGCTATGATGTGGCGTCAAACGAACGTTACCTTGAACAGTCAAGACGTTCGTTGACCTATGACGCCGCTTGACGACAACGTCACATGATCAAGTGTCGCTTATCTGTGTTTGAAGCTAGTTGCCATAATAGGTTAACCTAAGGGAAGTCAGTGGCAACTGTAAATACTAATTAATAAATAGTAACAACAGCAACAGTAATAATGTTAATCAGCTGATGGTAATGTACACAACCCGTGATGAATGTAGAATAATCAGTTTCTGGTGCCATGTATAGAAATGAAATTGGTCATTTCTTGTAGAATGATGCATTTTTTTATCAAGCTACACCATGTGGTTAAAGTTATATGGTCTGTAACTTTTGATCATTTTGACAACTTGTAAATGTTTTATTTTTAGCAATTTTAAAAGTTGAGTAAAACTAAGTTCTCATCATAAATCTATTCATTACACCTAACAAATGCATGAAAAGGTCATAACCTCTGTGAAAACAGGAGCTTTTTACTTTCAAGTAATAACATTCGGGACGAATGAAATTCTAGACAGTTATTAGTTTACCTAAATTACTATTGTTTTTGTAGCAGTACTGGCTTAGATTTGTTATTATCATGAGTGTTTCATCGCCACCTGGGCTTAATTACTGTATTCTTGAAAATAAGAAACATTGCAACCAAAAATAAATTCCTTGGAGTTACAGACCATATAACTTTAAGAGTTATGAGCAATTTCACTCATTAACTACAGCGGAAGGACAAACAGACTGATGGACTTGCACAGCGATTAAAGTGCACACCTGTGGGTCGCGCAATGCTGTTTAGACTTTCGTCACCGTTTTGCATGCCGGTGGCTGGACAATGTTAAAATACATAAGTATACACAATTTGAACCAGATATACCACGGGGTTCAAGAGTTATGAGCATTTTCACTACTTGACCGTAAATTTTTAACTTGTGCTCAGCAAAGCCTCGTCCATCAAAAAAGACAGTTATGCATGCAAGTCGTTAGATAATGTTGACATGTATAAGTATGCAAAATTTTATCAAAATATGGAATGCGGTTCGAGAGTTATAAGCGCTTTCGCTAACTGACAACGGACGGACTGACTCACACAGTGATTATAGTGCAAACCTGCGGGTTGTGCAATACAAAGTTTTGCAAACCAGTGTCTGGGCAATGTTAAATTACATAAGTATACAAAATTTGAAGCAAATATACCAAGCGGTCCAAGAGTTATGAGCATTTTCAATAAAAGAGCTCAACCGACCAAATTGATGCTCGGTGAAGCCTCGTTACTGTTTTGTATACCAGTGGCTGGGCAATGTTAAATTACATAAGTATACAAAATTTGAAGCAAATATACCAAGCGGTCCAAGAGTTATGAGCATTTTCAATAAAAGAGCTCGACCGGCCAAATTGATGTTTGGTGAAGCCTCGTCACTGTTTTGCATTCCAGTGGCTGGGCTATGTTAAATTACATAAGTATACAAAATTTGAAGCAAATATACCAAGCGGTCCAAGAGTAATGAGCATTTTCAATAAAAGAGCTTGACCGGCCAAACTCATGCTCGGTGAAGCCTCGTCACTGCTTTGCATACCAGTGGCTGGGCAATGTTAAATTACATACATATACAAAATTTGAAGCAAATATACCAAGCGGTCCAAGAGTTATGAGCATTTCAATAAAAGAGCTCGACCGACCAAATTGATGATCGGTGAAGCCTCGTCACTGTTTTGCGCATCGGTGGCTGGACTATGTTAAAATACATAAGCATACAAAATTTGAACCATATTTAACACGGTGTTCAAGAGTTATGAGCAATTTTCAACTTGTGCTCAGCAAAGCCTCGTCCATCAAATAAGGTTGGTATGCATGCGAGTCGTTAGACAATGTTGACATGTATAAGTATGCAAAAGTTTGTCAAAATATCCCATGCGGTTCAAGAATTATAAGCGTATTTGCTAACTGATTACGGTTTTCGCTAACTGATAACAGACGGACGGACGGACAGACGGACTCACACAGTGATTATAGTGCAAACCTGCGGGTTGTGCAATTAAATTCTTGAACCAGTCATTCCCTCTCTAGGAATCCTGAGAGGTAGAAATACGAGGCAAATCATCATATACTCAAAAGCAAAAATAACGCATATTTTTCGTTTTGGTGTTTTTATGTCAAAATAAAAATCTGCTGAAATTGGCAAAACAGGGAAGATATTATCAATGCATGGACTACACTTTGTCGCAAACTGATTGAAATTTTATTCGTTTATTCATGCGGAACAAAGGCGTAAACAACGAAGGGGTCAATTTCAAAATTCACAAATACTGATCAGTAAACTCATTGTCTTGAACTGAGTTGTGCCAGGCTCAAAAACAGATGCCCTCTTTATCTAGGACGCTACAATGTCTTAGAAACGTCATCAAGAATTTTCAGCATTGGTTACTGGTTATAAACAAAGTTATGCCCCTTTGAGCAAATCCCGTAAAGTGGGCAAGTTTTGCGATAGCAAAAGAAAAGTATGTGGATTTTGCAGCAAAACGAATTGGAAATGGATTCCAATTCGGGTTAAAAACAAAAGGGTAAGTGGTCAGTAATAAATGGAGTGTGTAACAAAGGGAAGTAACTCTGTACGTCCTTCCAATAATGCAACCACATATTGAACTTTTGGGCGCTGGATCCTTGAACTCATTGGGCAAAATTGAATGAAAATCATACAGCATCTTTATCATAGAGAGCAGTCTACGGTAAGCGAATGGAAAGACAAGATTTTTCCAGAAAAACATTTTCATCGGCTTTTAAATTTCGTAACTCCAACCAGAAGTGAGCAAAATACGTGCTCATCTAAAACCAAAATTTGTTTTGAACGGGTCCTTTACCAATAGCCTTACTCATTTTGAATCCCAAATTACCAGAATTTTCTTATAATTTGACGATTCAGACGATTTTCAAAAACTTCGAATAACTTTGGAAAAATGCAGTTTTTTGCATGTGCGATTAAACTGTGTACGAATCAAGTTTTAAACCGTTTTATACCGTTTTCCAGTTGGATACATCATGATGAACTCACGTGCAGTAAAATCGTATTGATAATTTATTTTGTGCCACTGTGAGCCAGAATTTCGTGATTTTTGCCTTTTTGACAAAAATCTAAATATTTTTTTCAAAGGATTGCGCAGTGACAAGAAAATGCTGCAGAACTTATGGCCGGGTATAGGCAAATTCCAGTATTAAGTTAATAGTAAAATATCATTACATTTAATGAGGCAAAACAAGACACTCAAAATATGCGTTTCTTTTGCTGTTGAGTATACATCTGTGTATATGTAAGTCGAGAGTGTCAAATCTGTATATGTTTATGACGTTATGTTAGTGGCTGCCTTTTTCAAGCGACACATGCAGCACAACCATGCTTTTGCAAAGGGTAGTATCTTGTTTTTATTTAAGTGCTGGTTCAGTTAATTTTCAGGCAAAATGAAAAAATCATTCCACATGGGGGTCAACAGAATTTTATGAAACTTACACACTGAATATGGTATATGATGCATTATTCATCCCTTAATTCTTTCGGAATGATTTTCATGCGTTGTTGAGAAAATCGAGTTTGAAATTTTAGACGCGTTTCACACATTTGCACTGAAGTCTATGGGAAAATATAGTCAAAATAGTGGACTATTTTCGTAACTTCTGAAGACGAGTTCGCAAGCGAAATACATATGGATATGAAGCAGAGTTATTGATTTTTGTGTTTCAAAAATAAAACGCTTGGAAAACTGAATTTTCGATTAATTATTTGCATTTCTTTACGTCTACGGTCCCACCAAGATTTTGGTATTCGTTTTCATTTTATATGATTATTGGAAAGTTGGGCACCAGTCTATTTACCTGTTACTACGAGAAACGGGCATGTGACTAAATCATGTGACATGACAAAAATGGCGACTGCGCGATGACACATGTCAGTGGTGAAAACTGGAAAATGCAGGCTTTATTTTTAGTTTACAATTAGACGGATGCCGTCACACTTCGCCAGTGTAAAGGAGCTATAACAAATCGATTTGCAGAGGGCATACAGAAGTGTATCTGGCCGAATCGGCTGTCGAAAGTGAGGGAAATGAGTGAATTTCCTTAGTAGTCCGTTCGGACTGTTGGTGACCCTTTCTTCAGTGTGACTGAGCTGATAGTCACACGGATTACTAGCATAATAGTAATTGTGCTAATAGTCACTTTCTAAAACGAAAGTAGAATTGGCAGAAGGAAATAAATGAATTTGGTAATGCTGTTTCGTATGTTTGGCATGCGATTAACTAACTTCTAGACAAGGCATATCAATCGTTTTACGTCGTAATGACGAAGCAACTACAATTTCGTATCTAATTTCAAATTGACAGGTATTGTGTTTTAAAACTGACCAATTTGTATATATTTTTGGAAATTCCCCCATATTCCAGTGAAGTATCAAACAGATGTAAAGGACATAGGGAAGGGGCCAGCAGTTATTTTATAGGGCCGGGAAATAATGATGGGAAATACCCATGGTAGTTTGACCCTAAATCAAAATGCCCTGCTGTTCCACGGCTCTACCGGGACAATGCTGAAATCAAAATATGGCACTTGAGGGCTGAGGCCATCCTCTGTGGCCTTATAGGGGCAGTGGTTACAAGTGACTGAGTCCAGGTAGCTCAGTAGGTTAAGTGCTGGCATGGTGACCTAGCAGTTTCCGGCTCAACACCCACTGGAGGCGTAAATCTTTCCAAACATAAACAGGGTTCCATTTCACACAGCCTTTCACTATCGCCCTCCTATCATCCTGATCATCTTTGCAAGCCAAGGGTACCAAGTCCACCTTGCTCCCCACATACCCTGGCCGACAGCCCATTTGCAAATCAAATTTCCCATCGTGCCATTTCATTGGATGCGAGCAACTTCCATAGCATACCTGCCAAGTTTTCGGAAATTCAAAGAGTGAGACTGCGCGCGCGCCCTTGATTTTTGCATATATTTTCGCACTCTAATGTGTCGGAAAATCTCCAGAAAAATTCTAAAGTTTCTCCAAAACAGACAAAAAATACTAAATAAGAGAGAAATAAACATTACTGTTTAGCCCTAACCACACCGGGTAGGCCGCAATCGAAAAGGCTCGTGCAATGGACGAACGCGGATCAAAAACAGTTAGAAACAGCATTTTCGATTACCAATTGACGACAATTTGCAATCAAAAATGCTGTTTTGCAATCAAAGACGCTGTTTTTGATCCACGTTTATCGATTGTTAGGAGCGTTTTCGATTGCCGCTATCAACAGCAGGAGCCTCATTATCTTGAAATGCAGTAAATATATAGCCTGAAGTAAATACTCCATATATCCACTTTTTTTTTTAACACAGAATGTTGCTTTTGAAATCCTTATCTTTGTCAATTAAAAAATATTGTGTTTGTGGCTTTTTCCATGTCAGTAATGCATTCATTTAACAAGACAGAAATGTAATGACTATGTTGTTGAAACTGATTGTTAATATTTTTCAGGTACACATAGTACTAACCAGAGAAGTTATGAGGATGCTCCTTTAACAGAGAAGCCCCAGATGTCTAAGGCTATGAACTCTTGATCTTCTGAACCTCCATCAAGCAACATAACACAGAAACTAAAGAGGGTAGATTTTTTTTGTGTTATACCGGCTCTTGTGAAGTGCCATATATATTAAAAAAAAGATAAAGGTTGTTTATCATATGACGTCGCATCTGAGGGTGTAATAAAGCAATGCATTAAAAACTATAATCCACTAGTGGATTAAATATGCAAATTACGTTGTAACGTTATATTCGTTGACGTCCGTTAAAATGTCGCGTTTTCTAATGGCGAAATCATGACGTTTTAGTGCAAATTTTGCTAATAAAATGTGATTGTAGTGTCATATGATAGATAGAATCTTGCATTTGTGCTCCTGTACTATTGAATTTATTAAACTCGTTGGGGAAAACCGATAAGATGCTCCGCAAAGCCTCACATATTATCTTTTTCCCCAACTCGTTTAATAAATTCAGTAATTCATGAACACTCGTGTAAGATACCGTATTTCTTTGGTTATAAGAGGGGAGTTTTTCCCATCTAAAACAATCCCAAAAAGTATAGATCCATCTTATAAGACAGATCTTGTTTTGTTGGATTGTTTTACTAGGGGACACCCCTGCCCACCTCACCCAAGAAAAAGATATAGGTTGTTTATACCATATTTCTTTGGTTATAGGAGAGGAGTTTTTCCCAGCTAAAACAATCTCAAAAAATCTAGATCCATCTTATAAAATGGATCTAGATTTGTTGGATTGTTTTACTAGGGGCAATCTCATCTCAAAGCAAAATTTCATAAGAGTGATGCAGATATATGGGGCTATTCTGGAAATGGAAAAATGCCATCTTATAGTGGAATAAATATGGTACACATTTGAACAAATGCCAACAATTTTTTAGTATTATAATTTTTGTTTTTACTTATGAGGGCCCCACCAGACAAAGTCGAGTCGGTGGAGGCCCTATTGTAATCACCTTGTTCGTCTGTCCACCTGTCAGTCAACCTGTCTGTCCATCTGTCTGTCCACCAGCATTTCCTGTCTGGTCCATATCTCGGAATCCAATTGAGATATTTTCAAGGAAAATGGTACAAATTTAAAGCATTATCAGACAACGCGGTGTTAAAGAACTGTAACCCATATACACTTTTTACGAAATTATGCTCCTTTGAAAATTTTAGTATGGCAATCCTGTCTGCTCCATAACTCTGAAATTGTATGAGATAAGTTTGCTAAACTTGGTACAAATATAAGGCATCATCACCCGACATGCAGAGAACAAGAACTATAACCTCCTACATTTTGACGGAATTATGCCCCTTTGTAAATTTTAGTATGGGAATCGTGTCCACTCCATAACTCTCAAACCATATGAGATATTTTTATTAAACTTTGTACAAGATAAAGCATAAGTAGGTGATGTGCAGAGAGCAAGAACCGTAACTCCACCTACATTGTTTTAGGGAATTATGCCCCTTTGTAAATTTTTCGTATGAAAGGCAAGTCCACTCCTTAACTCTAAAACTATATGAGATATTTTCATGAAAGTTTGTACAAATATTAAGCATCCTGGGATGATGTGCAGAGAGCAAAAACTGTAACTCCACCTACATTTTCTATGTAATTATGTCCCTTTGAAAATTTTAGTGTGGAAGTCATGTCCGCACCATAACTCTTAAACTATTAGAGATATTTTCATGAAACTTTGTACAAAAATAAAGCTTCGTGGGATGATGTGCTGAGAGCAAGAAGCATAACTCCACCTACATTTTTTATGGAATGATGCCTCTTTGGAAATTTTTGTATGGAAGTCGTATCCATAACTCTAAAACTATAGAAGATATTTTTATGAAACTTTGTACAAATGTGAAGCTCAGATGATATGCAAAGAATAAGGATCATAACTCCAATCTACATTTTTACATAGTTATGCCCTGTCATAATTTTCTGTAAACTGTTGAAGATATTTTTACAAAACTTGGTAGAAATAAAAAGCTTTATCAGACAATGTGCAGAGAACATGAACCATAACTACACCTTCATTTCTAACAGAATAATGTCCTTTTTTTAGTTTTAGGTATGCAGATCTTGTCCAGTCTATAACTTTAAAGCCTTTGAAGATATTTTCAGGAGCTCCGGTAGCTCAATGGGTTAAGCGCTGGCCTACTGATCTAGCAGAGAGGGTTCGAACCCCGCTTGAGGTGAGAATCTTTCCTACCGTAAACGGGGATCGATTGCACACAGTCTTTCATGATCATCCTTCCAGCGTCCTGATATAACTGAAATACTGTTGAAAAGGACGTAAAATCACAAGTCATCCAACATCCATCTATTGAAGATATTGTCACAAAACTTTGTAGAAATATAAAGCATCATCAGAAGAGCTGAAGATGGGCAGAACGCAAGAGTGGTAACTCCAGTTTCCTGCTTCACAGAGTTGTTGCCCTTGTTTTAATCAGTCATGATTTTGTATTTTGCCCATATCTCAATGACTCTACCAGAGGCTTATTTACAAATAACATATTAAAAATGAAGGAGCAATATGATAAAAGCTGTTATTGTTATTTCTGGTTGAGCACATATGACTTGAATGCCATCAGCAGTGACATGAAGGCAGGGGCTCATTAGTTACCATGTTTATAGTTGATTTAATTTTCTTTTTTTCTGGTGGTGGGGGGGGGGTTGTTTTGTAGAAAAGTAGGAAAACTTCTTCAAATTCTCATGTCGTCTGCCTCTCCGAAGACTTTTCATTCCCCAGATAATCAGTCTTATAATTTTCTTTCTTTTTAATTCAGGCTTGGGCAGTGTTGATTTTGGAGAATGCAACCCGTCTTGAGGTAATATCTTCTCAAGAAATGAGGCTGTAGCTGGACATATCAGATATCCTCAGACAAAAAAAAAGTGCACACCTGATACTTCAGATATTCAGCTTACTTGAGATGAACAGATGATGTCAGCATCAAGTGAACAGATGCCATGTGTTAAGCTGAATAGGTACATTTTTCCAAGGAAATCTGTAAGTGGAAAGATTTCTTCCTTTAGGGAAGTAAACATGATGTCACAAAGTTGTCTCCTTTTGAAGAAATGGCAGAAAAACAGGGAGGCATACCCATTTACCTACATTGAACAGTGTCACTTTGCATCAAGGATAAAGAATTCAGTGCCTATTCAGAATAAGACAGTTTGTTTTCATCAGAGCATTCATTTAGGTATAAAACAGAATAGATATTCCACAGAAATGTTATAGTGCATCTTTGGAGGGCTTACTTCTGTTGCAGACACTTTGCCACACCACCTGATGCAGTGGTACACTATTTCCACTGCTGTGATATTTAGTTGTAAATATTTAACATTCTGAGAAAATAGAGAACCATTAAAAGGCCATATGCAGCCTTGCAAATGACTTTGCTGTCAGATGACCTTGCTGTAATACGAAGACTTCCAATATAACAGAGGTTTTGTTCTTTGGTTGCTATGCCAACCACATATTATGTTTTCTTTCAGTTTCACTATTACATATTTGTCAGTTTTATTACTTATTTGTCAGTTTTGTCCAGCTGTATAACTGATACAACCGTTACCTTCACATTTTACAAATTCTAAAAAAAAAAAAAAAAAAAAAAATCAGAAAGCTGGTGGATATGGCCAATTTAGAAATTCTATGACAGGCACTTTACATTTGTTGTTATGACAGCCACATTTTGTTATCTTTTATCATTTCAAATGTGCATATTTACTCATCTCTAGTCATCTGTGTAAAATATGTGTTACAAATGTTACATGCACATATACAAAATCTGAAGAAGATTTCTAGAAAGATAGTGAAAATGGCAAATAGAGAAACATTTGACAGGCATCATACTTTTGTTGCCATGGCAACCATATTGTTTGTGGTTTTTTTTGGGGGGGAAAGGGGGGGGGTAACTACTATACAGTCAAACCTGTCTTTTAGGAGTCAGCCAAGGGAAGCACAAAATTTGGTTGCTTATGACAGGTGACCCCTTTATACAGGTTCATTTGCACTGTATTTTGGTTTAAGGGACCCAGAAACTGTGGCTGCTTAAGACAGGTGATCCCTTAATAGAGGTGACCACATGAGCTGGTTTGACTGTATGTTTCTCATCTGTCAACTGTATGAAATAAATGTTACAGCCAATACTTCCATCTTTAAAGGATTCAAAGAAATTGTCTTGAAAGAGGGTTAAAATGGCAAAATTTATAATTGCATAACTTTTGTTGCTATGGCAACTGTATGGTATGTTCTCTTCAGATTTTAATACCTTATATTTGTCAACCAAGGTTCAAAATATTGAATATAAGTTATTACAATTTCATCCATATTAACATTGTCCTAAGAGACAGTCTTGAACTTTGGCGAAAATGACAAAATTTAGAAATTCGTTGACAGGCATAGTACTTTTGTTGCTATGGCAACTGTACCTTTTTTTTTCTTCAGATTTAACTGTTATGTATTTATCAATTTAAGTTCACAATATAAGTAAAATGTGTTATAATTACATCCATGTTTTCAGAATATTAGAAAAATGACTTGAATTATGTTGAAAAAATGCAAAACTTAGATGTTTTTTCACAGCCATAGTTCTTCTGTTGCTATGACAACTAAATGCTATGTGTTTTTCAATTTTTACTATAATACATTTGTCAACTTTAGCTTATCATAGAAAATAAAAGTTATTACCATTACATCTACGTTTATGTAATTAGTGGAATTTGTATTGAAAGATGATGAAAATTGCAAAATTTGGAAATTCAGTGACAGGCATTGCACTACCGTTGCTATGACAACAGTGTTTTATCCTTTTCAATATATTTATTCATTGTAAGCTTTTCATTACGGGTCAGTTATAAAATCTGATTCATTCCAACTATTTGTACATCATCCAAAGCTGAAAAACTGGTTGACCTCAAACATAAGTGTAGCAGTTTTTCAGAATTTTGAAACCCCACATTGATTTATGTTGTCATGGCAACCAGGTTTATGAATTTTCCAAAAGTTTTATTCTTTATTCAAGTTGATGGGTAGTTGTTCTAATTCTATCATTATACCATTTAGCTATATCTGTCTTCAGAAGTTGAGATAAATTGGCCTTGAATCACATGAAAATGGCAGATTTGGCTTTTTAGTGTTAGTGGTATGACTTTTGTTGTCATGGCAACAGTGCCTGCAGTCCATAGGCATGATTTCTCTTTCGAATGTTACAAGTTAATTAAGTTGTCTCTGACACTGGTGTTTGTTTCTCCATGCTGATTGCTATTTATTAGAAATTACTTGTTAAATTTGAGCAAATTCAGTGCAATATTTGTCCAATTTTGGCCTAAAATTAGTTACCGTTGCTATGGCAACGGAAATTAAAATTTATGAAAACAAACATTCTCTGTATTGTTTTTTCATCATTGTCTTCCTGTAAAATGAAAATCAGGTAGATCTGCTGACCTTCATGTGGAGTCACCTGCCTGATTTTTATCTGAACCAGCACTTAAGAATCTAAATTTCATTTTTCAGCGTTCACCATGAGATGAAGCCAGGGAGTGGAGTTAAAATTCCATGAATCGCGGATCGCTTAAATAATGTAAAATTTTGGAGCCGGTCACTGCTTCTTGACACTATTAACGCGAGAAAATCAAATTTGAATTCTTAAAAAGCAGTTTCAGTTGATCAACTCCAGTAACTCGAGTAAATAGAGCTACCGACTGCACAGCGCGAGTAACCTCAATACCTCAATACGCATGCGCACATATTAGCGTTAACTCGACTGCCGTAACCCCCACCTAACCTCATGTAGCGTGGATTAAAGATTGCGGAAAGTGAACTTCCGGTGAAAAAGAAGCCATTTTTTTTTTTTCTTTTCCTTCATAATGAGACATTTTCACGCCAATAATTGCCTTTTTTCTTTTTTATAGTGAAAATGAGATAGGAATGTTCATCATACTGATGATTATGATTATTTTGCTTGTGTTTTTGCCATATTCAGTAGGGTTTAAAGGGGGTCAATAACGCCTTCAGAATAGTAATTTCCCATTACAATTTTAAGAATTCTTGAGAGTCCTGACTCTTGTAAATATGTATGTTTAAAACACCTGAGTTTTAAAAGAAAATTGTGAGAATAGGACTCCGGACTTTAAAGAAAAAAAACAATGGTCGTCGCCATTTTTTAGGTCACCTGAGCCATAGGCTCAGGGTGAGCTATTGTGATCACTCAGTGTCTGTCGTCCGTCGTCCGTCGTGTGTCGTGTGTCGTCCGTCGTCAACAATTTGCTTTAAATGACATCTTCTCTGAAACCGCTAGGCCTAGGTCTTTGATATTTGGTATGAAGCATTGTCTATTAGACCTCTACCAAGTTTGTTCAAATGGTGGCCCCAGGGTCCAAAACGGCCCTGGGGCAGGGGGTCTTGGGTTCGAAACTAAAATATACTTAAAAATCTTCTTCTCCGGAACTGCTTTGCTCAGAGGCTTGAAATTTGGTATGTAGCATGACCTTGTGGTCCTCTACCAAGTTTGTTCAAATGGTGGCCCCAGGGTCCAAAACGGCCCTGGGGCAGGGGGTCTTGGGTTTGAAACTAAAATATACTTAAAAATCTTCTTCTCCAGAACTGCTTGGCTCAGAGGCTTGAAATTTGGTATGTAGCATGACCTTGTGGTTCTCTACCAAGTTTGTTCAGATGGTGGCCCCAGGGTCCAAAACGGCCCTGGGGCAGGGGGTCTTGGGTCCGAAACGAAAATCTTCTTCTCCAGAACTGCTTTGCTCAGATGCTTGAAATTTGGTATGTAGCATTGCCTAGTGGTCCTTTAGCAAGTTTGTTCAAATGGTGGCCCCGGGGTCCAAAACGATCCTGGGCAAGGGGTCTTGGGTTCGAAACTAAAATATACTTAAAAATCTTCTTCTCCAGAACTGCTTGGCTCAGATGCTTGAAATTTGGTATGTAGCATGAACTTGTGGTCCTCTACCAAGTTTGTTCAAATGGTGGCCCAAGGGTTCAAAATGGCCCCGGGGTAGGGAGTCCCAGGTTTGAACCATAGAAATACATAGAAAAATATCAAAAAGCTTCTTCTTCAGAATTACAAGGCTCAGATGCTTGAAATTTGGTATGTAGCATTGCCCAGTGGTCCTCCACCAAGTTTGTTAAAATGATGGCCCCAGGATCCAAAATGGCCCTGCCCGAGGGGGTCTTGGGTTTGAACTATACAAATACATAGATAAATATTCAAAACTCTTCTTATTCAGAACCGAAAGGCTCAGATGCTTGGAATTTGGTTTGATACATTGCCTAGTAGTCTTTTACCAAGTTTGTTCAAATGGTGGCCCCAGGGTCCAAAATGGCCCAGCGGCAGAGAGTCCTAGGTTTGAACCATAGAAATACATAGAAAAATAGTTAAAAAATCTTCTTCAGAACCATTTGGCTCAGATGCTTGAAATTTGATCTGTAGCATTGCCTAGTGGTCTTTTACCAAGTTTGTTCAAATGATGACCGCAGGGCCTTAAATGGCCCCGCCCTAGGTGGTCCTGGGTTTAAACCATAGAAATACATAGAAAAATATTTAAAAATCTTCTTCTTTAGAACCTTTTGGCCCAGATACTCAAAATCTGGTATGTAGCAATTCCTTGTAGTCCTTTATCTAGTTTTTTCAAATGATGGCCCAAGGGTCCAAAATGGCCCTGCGGCAGGGAGTCCTGAGTTTGAACCACAGAAATATATAGAAAAATATTCTAAAAGCTTCTTCTTCAGAACCACTTGGCACAGATGCTTTAAATTTGGTATGATGCATTGCCTGGTGGACTTCTACAAGGTTTCTGTAAATGGTGGCCCTGGGATCAAAAATGGCCCTGGGGTGGGGAGTCTTGGGTTCGTAATTAAAGTATACTTAAAAATCTTCTTCTCCAGAACCCCTTAGTGCAGATGCTTAAAATTTGGTATGATGCATTTCCTAATGGTCCTTTACCAAGTATTTTCAAATGATGGCACCAGGGTCAAAAATGGCCCTGCCCCATGGTGTCCTGGGTTTGCCATAGAAAATACAAAGGAAAAATATTCAAAAATCTTCTTCTTCAGAACCACTTGGCTCTGATGCTTGAAATTTAGTATGTAGCATTGCCTAGTGGTCCAAGATTATTCAAATGATGGCCCCAGGGTCCAAAATGGCCCCGCTCCAGGGGGTCCAGGGTTCGAACCATAGCAATACATAGAAAAATAGAAAAAAAAAACTCTTCTTCAGAACCATTTGGAAATGGTTGCAAACTAGCAGGTTTGTTCAAATGATGACCCTAGTATGACCTTTAACCGTTCTGCTCAGGTGAGCGATTCAGGGCCTCTTGGCCCTCTTGTTTTCTTTACTCGAAGTGTTCGAAACTGCAGTATTCGAGAACCCTTGTACGCATGCGCTAACTTTCGACCCGAGTAACACGACTTGGCAACTCTTAAATGCTCATATCGACTCTTTTTGTGCCGTTTTCGTGTTTAATTATTGTAGAATATGCGAAATGTCGGTTGAAGAAAAGTTAGTAACTACATGTTTGGTCATTACGTGAAACAGCCGTCGCCATGACGTGGAGTCAATCAAACGTTACGCTGACAAGTCAAGAAAATCGTTTACCTAAGTCATCGCTTGATGACGTCACATAATCAACTGTTGTTCATTGGTGTATGAAGCCAGTTGCTCTTAAAGTTTTACCGAATGCCCCAGTCGCACACGCACACACATTACGGATTCGGCGGATAGTTGCGGACTTTAAATCCCCACAATTTATGGGCGTGGTCTCTACCGATATGCCACAAAATTTTAAACAGTTAAGATATTCAGGCGCGGACGAAATAACCATAATGATCCGTAACTGAAGGCATTTATCCGTATTTATCCGTATCAGTCCGTATCTAATCCGTATCTCGACCTATCGTTCCGCGGTGCTCCCAAAATTTGTGGACCGATACGGTTTCATACGGATTGTTACGGTTAGTAACGGGTCTCGTTCTGCGTATTGTTACGGACTAATGCCCTAGTCAGATTAGCTATTCACAGTTATCGTCACAAATACGTATCTGTCAGTATTGGAGTGTAAGTTATCCGTATAGAAACGTATCTGAAGGTAAAAGTCCTTAAACACACTCCGATTGAGACCCGTAACTAACCGTAATTGAAGGTAGCGATCTGCGTGAAACCGTATCAGTCCACAACTTGGCGCGGGCTGCGGAATGATAGGTTTATATACGGATTAGATACGGATAAGATCCTGATTGGATACGGGTTATATATGGATAAATGCGGATGAATGCCTTCAGTTACCTTTTGTTACGGATAATACGGTTTACTCGTCCGCGCCTGAATTTTGAAAATTTTCAAAATTTGGAATCGGAGCCTGCGGACCCTACGGATACGATACGGATAGTTACAGACTCTGCGGATGCGATACGGACCTTTACGAATAACACCGGACAGATACGGATGGGCCAACCGTAGATGCGATGCGGACAATTACGAATAAAACCGGACATATACAAACGGGTCATCCGTAACATCAACAACATCTTTTCGCATCTAGAAGTAACAGAAGGTATCAGAAGGTAATCCGATCCCTCATCGTATTGATTCAAAGGGAAAATATCTGACCGCCGACATCCGCATTTATCCTGAACCATACGCATTTAGGGGTAACTGTATCCGTAAATTAATCAGGAAAGTAGGCCACGCCCACAAATTTCTGCGGATTACTGTGTTTTTTTTTTTATCCACAACTATCCGCCCAATCCGTAATGTGTGAGTGTGACTGGGGCATAAGGAAAGTAAGTGAGAGGTGTAAATTTCAATAAATTGATATTTATTTTACCAATGATAACAGTGTTAAAAAAAATGCTCGAACCAGTCATTCCTTCACTGGAAACCCTGAGAGATGTAAATACGGGACAAATCATCATACTTCTGTTTAAATGTAAGTTGAAAATGTCAAACCTGTATCTAAGCTGCCTTTTTTGCTTCCGTTCGTATTTTTATATAGATATTGTCACAATATATGTTGTACATAGATTTTTCGAAATAAAATATGTTTAAACCAAAGCTGCCTTAAACAGGTGACACATGCGGCACAAACCCGCTTTGGCAAAAGGCGTGGTATGCTTTTATCTATAATTCAAATTTGATTTTTCAGCGTTCATCGTTAGATAAAGCCAGTGGGCGGAGCTAAAATTCCGCGCTTCTTGCAGAGATTTAGCGACGACCACTGGTTTCTTCATACTATAAACGCCGAAAAATCATATTTGATTTCTTATATTACAGTTTATTTTAACCCTTTTTTGTGCCGTTTTCATAGTAATTCTATGTAGAATATGCAAAATATTGGTAGAAGAAAAGTGAGTTACGACTTGTTCGGCCATTGCATTTAACAGCTGTCGCCATGATGTGGCGTTAATAAAAGGTTACGTGGATCAATCGAAATGTTTGATTACCTTGATAATGTCACATGATCAAATTGTCGGTTATTGGTATTAAAGCTAGTCGTTCTAACAGGTTTGTCTTAGGGCAGTTAGAGGCAAGCGTAAATAATAATACTCGTATTCGTTTACCTTTGAAAAAGTATATATTGTCAGTCAGTCCTCTGCAAAGATTCTAGACAAAAAAAAAAAAGGTTTGCTAGCAGTGGATCGTTTTTTATGTAAAAGAAAACATTAAAACCCATCCTAAATATGGCCAAGAAATGGAAACTGAGGTTGTTTGGCCACGTCTAAAGATTTTCTGGTTTGGCAAAGATGATTCCACAGGGATCAGTGAAAGGAAGAACAGGTGGACAGAAAAAGAGGGGGGAGACAACATAATTACAAAGTGGACAGGGACAAATGACGGGTCTCCATAAGGCCCATTTCGTGTCTAGAATAGATTTCCTTTAAAACTTTGTATGTATTGGCTCCTGATTGACGAAATATTAGATTGCACAGAAATCAGTTAAGCTTGATATGCACGATCTAAGTGGGTGGGGTAATTTCACATGATATTTCGCCAATCATGAGCAAATACATAGTACTTATAACAAACAAAGTCTGAAGGAAATCTATTCTAGCAACGAAATGGGCCTTATGGAGACCCGCCCTTTTACCAGCACAACTAGGGCAGCTGAAGACAGGACTAGGTGGAAAGGGATTGTTGTTCAGTTATCTGTGGCGGTCTAATGATCTTTTCAGCTTATGGGATAGACTAGACAAGGCAATATCATTTCATCCGACCGGTATAACGTAAGTCGAAAAGTAAGCTATGTGTGCTTTTTAGTGATGCGATAACATATTAACGAGTAGCAACGCCTGAAATTTGACTTTGTCGCTTCCAAATCGGCCATCTGTACAGACATGTCAGAGTCCTCATTTTTCACTTTTCAGGTAACTGATAGTTCATAGATTGATTCTCTAAAGATGTATGACTCTGATCAGACTGTGGTTATGTGCACGCTGGTCTTAGTCTTCGTTATTTTTGGCAATGACGAAGGTTCCTTTACACGCCACGCCATTATTTTTTTTCGTCTCACGGGAAAGTATCGTATGCCAAAGCGTATTTGCCTGTGCATCTAAGCAGTTTGATCAAAGTCGTCCCTTATGCATATCTTATGCATCCTGGAAGATCTAAAAGTGTGACTATTGAAAGTTATTTTCGCACATAGCTTAAAAGTCCAGTTCTTGCAGCAACAGACAAACTCAAAAGAATTACCAAAGGGACACAAGTTTTGAAAGCGAAGGTTGTACAGTGATAACCAGATTGTCGATTGCTGATCCAGACTGTTAACCGTTCGTTCTTTGATTGGGTACACGTGCTCGTTTTCAAAACAACACTTGTTACAATATATTAATGTTACTTGGTGCACTTTCAGGGAAAGCAACACTGTTCATTCCTTTTGTTTCCCTTCTCAATGAGGGTCTATTCTTAAAGGGAAAGAATTTGCTCTTCTAGGAGCAAATTCTTTCCTTTAAGATAAGGCCCGACTTTTTAAGGGACTTTGCCCTTTTGGGAAGGAAACAGACAGCCACAAAAATGTTCGGCTTGAAAAAAAGGCGAAAGAACCTGGTTGAGTTCCTATACATGTATATATATTGCTTAGATGGTTATACCCCCGGCATACGAAGTATGTCGAGGGGTATTTAGTTTTCGTCTTTCCGTCCGTCTGTTCGTCCGTCTTTCCGTCCGTCCGTCCGTCCGTTAACCCGTCCGTCCGTCCCACCATGTGTTACTTAACATTTGCGTTAAAGTTTTGCGTTAAGTTTTTTATTTTGCTTCTGTTGACCAGAACTTGTTCATAGATGCTTATTATTTTAGTAGAGGATGAAAACTAATAAATTCGCATCATCTAGATGCTGCTGCTGGCCTAAGGTCAAGGTCACAAACTTTGAAGTTTGTAGAATAGCTGTGTTAAAGTTTTGCGTTAAGTTTCTGCTTTTGCTCTGTTTTTCTGAAAGACTTAATTGTAACTTATTCATATGTGCTAAGTGTTAGTACAGGAAAGTGCATATTAGTTTGCATCATCTGGATGCTGCTGCTGGCCCAAGGTCAAGGTCACAGACTTTGAATATCATACAATAGCTGCGTTAAAGTTTTGTGTTAAGTTGTTTTTATGCTTATATTTTGAATATACTTGAATTGAACCTTTTTAGGTGTACTTCTAGGTTGAAATGAATTAACTGACATCATCTGGATGCCCTTTCTGACCTAATGTCAAGGTCGCAGACTTTGAAAATTGTAAAACTATACTATTTGCGTTAAAGTTTAATGTTAATTCATATTATTTGCTTATAGTTTGAATATACTTCAATGAAACCTTTTATATGCTGCTAGGTTGAAACTGATTTGTTGACATCATCCGGATGCTGCTGCAGACTTAAGGTCAAGGCCACAGACATAGAATTTTTTGTAAATTTGTGTTGAAACTTTATGTTAAATTTGTATGTCTTTTTCCTTATGCAAATTTTAAATGGAACCTTTTGGCTTTCATCTATATGCCTTTCACTGGGCTTGTTATAAAATTTCCACCTGTGTGTCTGTTGGTTAACATTTGCTTCTAAGCTTGGTATTAAATGTGTTAACAGGAATGGCGCTGGCCGGGGGTATACGTGAGCTCCTGCTAACTTGCTCTAGTTTACAGACGTTCCATCTCGTTAGTTTGATTTTTCATATATATATTCCTATATCTTAGATTTTTTCATTGAAGAGCCATCACTTTCGGATACCTGAATTTTTCGTGTCTGTTACTTTTTCTCTACCAATATTTGGTCTTCTTTGTTTGACATGTTTATTTGTTGAAAAATAAAAAAAGAAAGAAAAAAAGTAACATAATACGAGGTTGAAATAAAACTAAACATGACTGATTTACATGTATAGGTCTGCATTTCTACTATGGTGGTATGCTCTCATTGTCATTGTCAGTCTGCTTTCTGTTGGTTGTTGATGTTTTGTACATTATTTTGGAAGACAATCAATTCCAAGAAAGTATGTCAGTTTTCCCCGTGTCTCGCAGTACTATCCGACGTTCAAGAGACTATTAATTATATAATGACATCATTGAATAAAAGAGAAGTACGGCTTTATTTACTGCAATTGGTGGGTTTCACACAATTCATAAAATGACAGCAAAAGGTCGCGTATTTTTTATCGTTCCTCATATATCACAAAATATACTGTGTACTGTCGCAAATTTTTAAAGTTATCCAATCAGACGCCGAGTTAAATTCGTAAGTAATTTACAATTTAATGTTTTTGAGAGGAAATAGGGCAGCACGGATTTATTTGAAATTAAATTAATCAAAAACTGAAAACACCTCTTACCCACTTTGAAGAGTAAAAAAACTAAAAGGATAGGCAATTATCAGGAAGTTTAAGTGGTAAGAGTATCCAAATCATAAGTCCTAACTCGTAAATCATATTAACACTGACAATTACGAAATACGAGGTACATTTAAGAAATAGTGTAAATAAGTTTGCTTTTCATAGGAATGTTGACCGGTTCTTTAAATTCATATCTTAACTTTTAGGTTTACATAACAACTACTGGCCTACACTGGAAAAACGAGACACTAGTATTTTCTTCAAAATTTGCCTTGACAATCGTTGATAGGTTAAGGACACTGTGTAGAAACGGACGGAATATTCATGTGAAGACGAATTCATGTTTTTCTTTACTCTGGATACAAGCAGCTCTAGCTTGATACCTATATTATCTGTTATACTGAAAGTATTGCAGTTTAAAAATCATTGTACATGTATCAGCTTTGCTAGAACATAAGATTCACCTTGCAAGATCGTCTAATCATTTAACAATGCCCTTTTATTGATGAGTTTATTAGTTTATAAAAGTCTCATCCTGGTGTACAACATCACATACATATATACATATTACAAAATAGAAATACACCAACCCATTCAATATAGAATTATAAGAGACTATCACAGCAGTACTTATTTACAAGCATAATCAATATAGAATTAATATTAGAACCATTACTGAAAGATATACACAGTCTATCACACGCTCAACTCAGCAGGAAGCAATCCGACCGAAGAAACTCGTGGTACACCACCACACACGCACAAGGAACCAGAAGACCGATCCTGTGAGCCATCACGTACTGCCTAAACAAGGAACTGGTACAAGAGCGTCAAATACTTCTCCGCGTACCACTCCCGCATCTCGAGGAACGTCACTTCCTGCGCTAAATTAAAATGTAACTTGTTGAAACTTCGATATTGAGGTCAATTAAGGTGAATGTGAACATTTGATGACAGATATGAAACAAAAATATGTAAAATTTAATTCGCCATGCTTGTTTTCTGTCATAAATAATCGTTTACGGCACTTAATGATCTCCTGTCAGTGGCCTACCTAATTTTTTTACGATGTTTCCCTACCCACCCACATATTTCAATGTCCGTTTGTCATAAACATGTAACAAGTCTTTCAAGTCTTTATGTATGAATGCTCTTTCAATATGCCCCTCTAATTTTTTAAATTAAAGAAAGTTAAATATATTAGGCCTGTGTATTGCCATTAGAAGATAATTTCATTTTATTGTTTTGTATTTTACATGAATTGCTGCTACTTTGCAACTTTCGGCGTGGAGTTTGCATACGTATCATCCTGTTTCATCAATGATTTGATGCAAGTCGTAACAAAATATAGTAACCTAATCATTTCAGTAACATTATGTCTGTCATTTGTTGAAATTGAATGTGAATTAGTCAAAAATCACAATTTATTGATATAATGCAATTATAATAACTTTGCATCTTTAACAACATAGCAGAGAAACAATTTCGTGTATGTTACTGGTTTAAAAACTGGAAAAGAGTTCTGTATAACTTTCTTATTGTACATTGTAAGGACAGTATTACGCGTTTCTTCATTAAAATATATCATTTTCTCATTGAACAAACAGCAATTATAGAACACAAGAGACTTTCTGTCAAAATGAACAGTTTCCAGGATAATCACCCTGATGACGTTTAAGCACGTGCTGTCATACATGGGTGACTTACAAATTATTTTAACGCACACCATTCTAAAGCACTTGAAATTACATTTCCAATGATTCATAAAGCCACTGCTATCAGGGTTAGGCTACTCTGGAATCATGAACATTATTTCTGAAATGCCCCTCGTATGTTAGAAACACAGGCATTGATCCCAATACAAAGTTGCTAATCGGTGGTCTTGAATAATGAGCACCACCTGTTATTACATACTGCTCACAAAAAGTAAGGGATATTAAGACATTTAAGGCAGCAGAATTACGAAAAAAATGGATGACATTCAACTTTTAAAGTCATAAAACAAATATTCATAGAGTCCTTCAGTATGAACTTTTAAATGTTTATGAACTTATATATGTTTAAGCTTGTCATGTGACCTATAGTAAATCGGAAGTAGACATAGGCTCGACACCCAAATTGCTCACTAATCCTGCAGAGCAACGCCTCAATACAATTATCTTAATTGAAACAGACGCCCAGTGCTTCAGTGAACAAGATACAGATATTTTTTCATGCTGTTTTATCAAAAACGAAACGACAGGCGTAAACGATTGCATTGTGTGGGGTATTGTCTCACCGATAGTGACATTTGCATGAGCCCTACACCTTACATACCGCAATAATTCCCATCCAAAGTGGGTCCTCTCAGTTCAGAACAATATGAAGAATTTTCATTAACACAGACCTTGAGGGTCAAAAAGAATTTTTTTAGCCGACGCGAAATTGAGGTTTAGACCTCATCGTCCTTTATGTGTTGCTTTAGGTCATGTGATCTGTTGTGTCTGTCCCTGTTTTAGCTGTATATTGTCGCTTGAATAGTGTTCTATCAATGTACAATAAATATCTAACCCAGACATGATTATTCTTCTTTTTACTCGATACTATGTCAAACTATTCCCTGCTTTTTATCTTCAGTATAATACACTTGCCGCATCTATGTATCTGTGGAATAAGTCAGTGAAAAAGAAAATCCGGAATTTGAAACCTTAACTATGCTTCGACTGAGGCCATCAGGTCGGAAATAAGTTCTAGAGATCAACGACGTCATGGTGTCTTCCATAGAACTACAGCTCCGCTTTGCGATAATCCTGTGTCAGCCGTTTACTATTGAGTAGCTTCCCTCTTTGAATAAGTTTTGATACACTGTGTATTTGGAACGTTCAAGAACTAACACAATTAGATTCCGTATCCCGCCCGCAAAGCCGGGCCGGTTAGCGCAATCGGTAGGGCACCTGACTCGTAGGTCAGAGGTCCTGGGTTTGAATCCCGGTCTGGCCACATACTTTCGTTTCTCCTTCCGCTGATTCAAGAAGGGCAGTTGTCAGTTACTGGCGAAAGTATGTGCACTTAGTACTGGTTAACCGCTTAGGAGGTTTAAGCCTGCCCAGGAATAGTGTGGTTAGGTTAACTGACCGTCCCGACATGACCTTAGTTGTTTACCGTGGACGTTAAGCATCAAATCAACCAACCAACCAACCAACCGCAAAACGAAAAGGGTTGCTTGGTCCACCGGGGCTCAACTGGTGACCTTCTTTTGCTTCAGATTTCCAGTGGGGTTGTTTGGCAGGACAGGGATCTCCACCTGTAAGACGGCCCGTTGTATCTGTTGAGTCCTCGTCTTTGCTTCTTCATGGTGTTGAAATTTGATTTATGTGTTTACCGTGATGATTCATTGACGAGTTAGAGGGTTATCATGCGAACCGAACAACCAACTAAATGTTTTGTACCACTTCAGTAACTGAGGGTGAGGTTGGGCCTGTAAAATCGATTTAAGCCCCCCAGTAATTCATTACTGACCGTTCCAAGGCGGTAGTTCTGTTGTGGTTCTCTGTTGCCTGTTTTTGGTGTCAGAGTTTCTGTGATGTTTTACCTTATGTATGTTCTTATTATTTTTGGTTCGGTTTGGGTTGCTGAGTGGCCACCTTTTGGGAACAAGCTGCTCACTCGGTTGGCCATATGTTCTCTGTATCTTGATTATTTGTAATCTTAGCTGTTTCCAACTATGGTTTGAGGGCTGGATTTGGATTTTGATTGTTTCAGTTCCTGGTCTTTGCATACTTTTTACTTTTACCATAAGAATTCTAAGAATTGGGAAATCTGAAATCATTACCGTAACTGTCCTAAAACCGATCAGTTTGTGATTTAATGTAGTTTGGCGTCTAATAAATGCAGAAGGAATGGCAAACAGTGTAGACCCTGATCAGGCTGCTTCTGAAATCAGACTGCTTATCTAGTTCTTGTTTGTGTTGCTATATCTGTTATTGATAAATTGTTTGTGATGTTGAGGATAGACCGGCGACCACCTACATTGGAAATGGCTGTTCACATGGCTGCCGCTAGTGATGTCTTTGGTTGTGATCAAGTTTGTGTTGTCTTTGACCCACATGCTGAATTGGGTGGGATCTGGGATTGATTTGTGTCAGTTCCTGAGAATTTTCCTATTTACTTTTACTGTTTGCATAGACCTATCTGTCCCAAAAATTAGAAAATTACGATAAGACAAATTTAGTCTAGGCAAAACTCAAACATATATAAAATATTCTCATTTTTGTCTCGCCTGCGAAGCAGAGGCGAGACATAGGTATTGCTTTTCCGGTGTCGTCGGCGTCGTCGTCGTCGGCGTAAACTTTTGTCGAGTTTTTGCGTTTAGATCATTTTCTCAGAAACTATAAGGCCTAGAGCCATGAAACTTGGTTCATGCATACATCTGGAAGAGTAGGTCTCACAGCCATCATCAATATTGAGTCTTGACCTACATTTTACGGTTGACTGACTTTGCAAGTTTTTGTCAAGTTTTTGCTTTTAGGTCATTTTCTCAGAAACTATAAGGCCTAGAGCCAAGAAACTTGGTTCATACATACATCTGAAACTGTTACAGTAGATCTCAAAGCCATCATCAATATTGAGTCTTGACCTACATTTTAAGGTTGACTGACTTTGCAAGTTTTTGTCAAGTTTTTGCGTGTATGTCATTTTCTCAGAATTTATAAGGCCTAGAGCCATGAAACTTGGTTCATGGGTAAGTCTGGAAGAGTAAATCTCAAAGTCATCATCAATATTGAGTCTTAATCTACATTTTACGGTTGACTGACTTTGCAAGTTTTGGTCGCATTTAGGTCTGTTTCTCTGAAACTGTAAGGGCTAGAGCCATGAAACTTGGGTCATGCATTCATCTAGAAGAGGAGAGCTCAAAGTCATCATCCATATCGAGTCTTGACCTACATTTTATGTTTGATTCAAGTTTTAACGTTTAGATCTGTTTCTCAGAAATTATTAGGGCTAGAGCCAAGAAACTTGGCTCATGCATACATCTTTGCTCATTGAGCTCTGTTTTTGTGACAAAGCGCTAGCAGGCGAGACACCGCATTCCGCGGAATTCTTGTGTATAATATTATAATTTCATCAAAATACTATAATTACTCCCAGCAGATCCTAACACTGGAGCAACTTCGATTATCTGTCATACTTCATGTATAATTCTGTATTTTTCATCGGTGGGATATACCGCGAGAGTATACGCGTGATGTAAATACCAGTGCTCAAGAAGATTTTCCAGCGTGTATCTACGGCCGTGTGGCTTTAATATGGAATACGGAGTGGGAGGTTGTAATAGAAAAGTCAGTACCGAAATCACTGTTCGGCATCACGAAGCCTGCCGACGACTTTTATATCCGCACCTAACACCTATGACAGATACTCTTTCTTGTATACCGTTTAACTGTTGAAGTGCATACGTTTAGCGGCTAACTTATTTTGAAAGACGCCGAATCTTTTGACAACAGACGTTTGCGTTCGGCGTGAGTTTGACAGATGTCATTTGGCCGTCTGCCTGACGTCACTGTCTGAAAAGCCAACGTCCATTGACGACAAAAACATGTCTTATACCACCAAAGCATTGTCTACATAGTCTATTCGCGTGACTTATGCTGGTTTTGGTCATGGATGACATAATGTTATTGAGACTAGAAGTATTGTTAATGGGTTTAAGTGTTGAAAGAAAATTATCATAACATTTTAAAATTCATAATAATTATTGTAAACTTTTACTTTTATAAGAAGGTGATGCTTTTACCGACAGACGTTCGTTTAATTACAGTAACTTTCGGCGTAGAATAAACTGACGTCATTTGCGGGTTTATCATGGCATAGTCTAAAAACCCAACGTCATCAAACGATGTAGATACGTTGCGTCTTATATAACCAAAATATTGCGTTTTACCTGCTGAACTCTCGGATTAAGCCACGAAGAACCCATTTTAACCATCATAGCATCGCAGCCCACTTGACCACCCAGTCCTTTTGTTTTAGTCTTGGTTCTTGGTTTATTTCTTTCGTATGACAAACCGATATTCAATAAACATTGTGACATAAATACAAATATTATACAAAAGGGATCCAGAAGGAAGTCAAGAGACTTACTTGAATCTGTATCCCTGAACAATACAAAAATACGAGGGTTGAGCCAGAGGTAATGTCGCTGCAGCTATAAAATCGTGTAGAATAAAGAGAGAGCAACAAAATTCCGTCTCCAATACCTTAATTTATTTGCATTTGGTCTGAAAATGTCATTAAAATACAGTGCACAGTAATAGACCTTTTTCACATTGTTATCTCCCTTGCCGGCTCCTCTTCTATGGAGGTACGAATATTTACTTGGAAAGTAATATGGGGCAGTGATGATCTGGCCTGGCAGGAAGAGATGTCTTGGTGTTAGAAGTTTGAATATTTTTCGTGCGAAATAACCATTTAAATGAAATACGAATTGTGATTCCTTGCGTTTTTGAAAGAATGTTCAATTATAAATATTTATTTAGGATAAAAAGTAGCTTTTGTTAAAAAAGTACAAAATAGCTGAGGCATATATCGGCTGCGCGGTACAAAACTTTGGTATAAAGTAGTTTTTTATCATTTAACATGTTTAAATACATTGTTAAATTACTTTTTAAATCATTAAAACATCACGCTTTCGATATAAGGAATATCAAAATAATGTTTCAGGACAGTATGTACCAAACTATTTGTATCAAGAATAATCTAGTGGTATTAAAACCGGGACAGAAAAATTGCTAGCCACGGCAGTTTCTTTCGAGATGAAATCGGCCTCGCTCATGATTGAATTAATTAAATCGTCGGTTTGTTTTTAATATTTTTGTTTTATCTTTTTGAAAACATATTTTGACTTTTAAACGGAACAAAATAGAACAACAAATAAATAGCCGTAAACCGTCTAACCTGAACACAAGACAGATTCCGAATCTGGTCGCATCTTCATTATAAATTAACATGACATGCACAGATCTGTGGATGTGTCTGAATGTGTTTAAATAAATCATAAAGCCAAAATATAAAATGTATTGTCATACAAATTAGAATTGCATGAATATAAACATGTTTGGTTTGAATTACGGAAACATGAATAGCTGAACATTAGCGTCACACATGGACACAGGGGCCTAGCTACATTATTTTGCTTAATAATTTGTATTCAATTGAATGACTGCATATTTTATCGTTATTATAAAATTTCTACCGTTTAATTAATCGCAACAACAATTTGTTTTGTTTTTGATAACAGTCGGCATCAGCCGATAGCAAGTATCCGCTAATTATGCGATATCAATAGCACCCACTAAAGTGTGAAATACTGTCGGCGGTTTCAACGTATTACATGCTCCGTTGATTGCGTTTATTGTCAATAAATAAGTGATAGTGTATGTCTACCCTTCTGATAATAAGCAAAAAATAAAAATAAAAAAACACAAGACTATTTACATGCTAATTTGGGAGATTATTTCATTTGTTGAATGTTAAGTTTAACTTATTCATTTTGTTTCGATTGAAAAATTTCAACCGCATACATGAATGATTTTTACTTAGTTAAGACTTCATTCAAAAAAAGCAAAAAAAAAAAAAAAAAAAAGAAAGCGTATTTCAATAAATTAATAGATAAATAAATAAATAACCTGTATTTGATCTCTTAAAAGGTAAAGGTAAAGGTTTCCTATAGCCTAATAGCCGTAGGGGCAGTGGGGGTTAGAGACCCACTGTATCTTGGGCACAGCTGATGAAAGGCGGAGCCCATCCCTCTCCTTTCGCTGCCTTATCCTTCCCTGATTCGAAAAAGGTACCCATTTACTGCTGGGTTGACAGAGAGAGTTTTCCAGTCATCGTATGGCGACAGTGAGCCGCGAACTCACGACCTTACGGTGACTTTCTGCACAATAGCCGAGCCACTCTAACCACTCGACTACGGCGCCTCTTGATCTCTTAATTTGTCGTAGACATATCAGAGCATGCATGACCTGCATCCGGGTTTTTATTGTATGGGGGATAATAAACACAATCTGCCATTTGTGAAAAGAAACAGTTTTAAAATGACATTTTATGAATATAAACTTTTTTTGGCTTCGTTTCCTTTTTAATTTAATCGCCGTTATTTGCGGATAGACGTGTTTTATTCAATAATAACGAATGACGAATAGTGTATTTGCAAATTTCATGACCCGTTTGAGCAGCCGTAGATCAGGCGCATTCGAGTTTTCCAATCGTGTATTTAAAGGTCTAGTATGAAAGCCATAACCGCACCGCGCTTCCGATCTGCCGCGCCAGAAATCAGTCTTCTTTAACAACTGATGTATTTGTAACTAAAATTACAAAGAAACAAACAGTGTTTCCACTAGTGGAAGTCTGGGGGTCTATGACTTCTAAAATTGTATGCCAGGAAGTCAGTGACTTCCAATTTTTATCATAACCTACCATTTATAAAGTGAATATTGACTTAAATAATGAGTTAAATTTGTTGTAATAATGGTATTTCACCCATTAATCAAGGAGAAAGCAATATAAATATGGACATTCTGGAAGAAACCAAGTCTATCCTTCAGCATGACTTCCAAATGACAAACCTTGGAAGTCATATGACTTCCTGATTTTGATGGTTAGTGCTAGCACTGAACAAAATACAATGATAACAAAAAACTACTTTTTCGAAGCTGAACAAAAACTCAGACATACCCCTTATCTTTTTGAATTTGTATACTAAGTCATCATAAAAAATCTGGTTCCGATAGGCCTTCATGTGAAAGTGATTTTAACCTGACATTGAGTTTTGAAACCAATTCATTGCATCGGCGATAAAATTTTCTAGAAAAGGAATTATTTCGATGCAGGCTTATCTTGATACTCATTCGCTTAATTTCACACACGCTCACTCACTCACGAACTCACAAATTCACTCCCTTAGCAATTGGGCCAAACGAAGTCAGGGAAAATCATGAAAATATGAGGCAGATAAAGCTAAGAAATAGACTTTTAATAAGTGTTCCCCCGGTTACAGCTAGCTCCTGGTGAGGTATCGGTATTTTTGCAATTCAGTCATGCCATTAAATCTTACTTGTGGCAAATAAACTAGGGTATCGAAGTTGTATGAAAATGAGTAAGGAAAACATCAGTTTTGGCCATGGTGCCGCATGGTTATATATCTATGCGCCAGTCATTTGTATCCACAACCCCCACCTACAGAAACGGATTTTTTACATTTCAGAGACCTGTGATGATTAGCTGATGGTAACAATCTTGCTCTTATTTCAACCCTATACTACAGAAAATCTCACAGGGTAAAGGACCCCAATCTTAAAACTCCGGCACTATGGAAACAATTAAAATATAATTGCCCTGCACCTTGGTCCGGCTATCCCAGCGCCATTGTATTATTGTAGGCCCGGAACGTCCCGTTACCATAGTCTAGCTGCACTTGCAGTTATCCGTTGAGGGATTATTGGGTTGCCCTTTATATTAATTCATGTTTTGTCCACCATTTTGAAGGACTTCTTATTAAATCAGAAACCCCACAAACTCTCTTCGTTTATTGTGTTCCCGTTCATTCCTGGCGCAGCCAATCTTCGTAGGTTGGGGCGAGGATGCAAATGACAGCAGGCCGAATTGACCCGGACGAGTTGAATGGCGGCCGAGTTGACCCAGGAGCCGTGAAGACCCCAGGCTTACAGAAAGCAGGCCGAGTTGACCCGCTTCTTCCATGACATACTATCGCCAGACAATAGTTGTAATCGAACTTGACCAAGGCTGATCACGATAATCCTCACTCGGGAATTCATGTTTTGTCCTTGAACAAGACACATTTACGTTACAAAAGTACTAATAATACCCAGGAAGCGGTGGATCCGTCCTGACATGACTAAAAAGTTGTTCTTTAAAAACGAATTTCATCTTCGACAATTGTCTTTTTTAAAGATGAATCTTGTTTCGAATACATCCATTTAATCTCGACTTGACTTTTGTATTAGACGTACACCTTTTCTGAGTTTTCTGCTTATCTTTTGACGTGATTTCTTTGCAATTTATATTTTAATTACAAGTATTTATTATATTAGCTTTAAATCACTGTCGAAAATAAAAATAGTAAATAAGGCATCATTGGGACACAATGCCGTCGTCGGCAGTCCGGCCGATCCGGCCATGGCCGTACCACTTTTTCGGCCGAATATAGTATTGGCCGTACCATGTTTTTCATTCGGCCGAATATGGTATTGGCAGGACCACTTTTTTCCCGTTATTCCTTTATTGCCTTGTTCTCAGACTGCATTGAATTCGCTTCTAGAGACGTTCTGAATTCAAAAAAATTCTCGGGGGAAGTCCGCTAAACCCCCTTACAAGAGGAGGGGCACCCCTCTCGTGCTCCCCCCCCCCCCCTCTCGTGCCTTCGGCACTTGGGGAACACCTTTGGCAGTCTTTAAAAGCTAGGGTAAGTATTTTAAATTTAGCAAAAAACTCATTAAGTTTCACAAGCAAAATGATCTCAAAATGCATTAAAATCGCTTCTAGAGACGTTAAGATCGCTTCTAGAGACGTCCTGAATTCAAAAATTTTCTCATGGGATTTAAATTCTCAGAAAATCAACAGGGCTTCACGAGCGAAATTGGTCTCAAAATGCATTAAAATCGCTTCTAGAGTCGTCCTGAATTCATAAATTTTCTCGGGGGACGTCCCCCATACTCCCCATACAAGAGGGGGTACCCCCTCTCGTGCTCTCCCCCACTCGTGCCTTCGGCACTCGGGGCGTTCCATGGCCGTACCACTTTTCAAAAGCCGACGACGGCCCTGGGACAAAAAGAAATGTGAATATAGATGATTCAAACAATGATTTGTCAGTCATTACATAGGAAGTATCAATGGCTTAAAATCCTTTAGCCCCCTCAGTGTAAAGTCTCGCCTATTATTGGGAAATAACGCGTCACATGAGCGGTATACGCATGCGCAGAAACAATGTGAAAAAGGTTTATTGAAATATTGAGATAGACAGAAGGCATAGTAACGAAACGCGCCGCATGTCAATGGCGTCGTTGACGCACCAGACGAAGTTTCAATATTGTGTCATGTCTAAAGCAGCATATTCGTTGTTCCAGCAAAGCACTAATGTCTGTTCACCTATGTTTATCTTATCTTTTAATATTACATGAACAGCCCCGCAGCTCAAGTTTAAGAATTTTCACAATATTCGAATTGCAGAACATCGGGTTTCATATATGGGAATCAGAACAAGAGTGACATTATTGTCTGACATTGCATATAGAGGTATTCGGGTTTTTGTACTATATCTAGCGACTCATCTGCACCCGTATCGCGCTGATTGCACCTTACACGAGCCTCATAATAACTGTTATATCACCACATGACTAACTTAACCGCTCTAGAGTCTCTAATGGTGATATTCCCAATTTGAGGCAATACCGCATACATTTTACTCTCGGCAGTGATACGCATTAGCACTATACATAGCGAACTTCAAGGTGCAGTGACGATATTAAAATTTCAACAGTGGGGGGAGGGGCAGAAATATATTTTGTCATCGTATCTTAGAACGGAAAAAGATTCCAACTTTTTTTTATAATTCTGTTAATCAGAACTGAATTACAGTATATTTGATATAATTTTATAATAATGCTAGGAAGAATAAGCGCGCAATGGGCACAATGACTTCACTTCTGGATCAACCGTTGAACAATAATATTACTATAATCTATCGTGTTTGACAACTGCATCTATTCATCTATTTTGACGTATATGTTGTCTTGGTGTCTTATGTTTATGTGTACATACCCACATGCGTTGGCATCACAAAATAAGTATTGATGCTCGCATATGTGGGTACACACTTTTTTATATTAGAAGAAAAAAAAAAGCAAGAAAGATACAATATTACCAAGGTTTTACAATCAGTCAAAATAGAGCTCCACGGGGGAATAGTATATCTCTTTGGCTTTCTACTGAGTAATGAGCTTTAAGTATTCAAGTTGCCCTATATGAATATGTAGCTGTAGGTCAATGTCACTGTTGTTTTAATCAGCCTCAGGCAGGTTTTCTGCCTAAAAGCATACGCAAATATACATTAGAAATGATGTTTCAGTTAATTTACTCAAAAACCGCTAAGAATAATTTCTTACTAACAGAGTCTTATGATTCGGTACTACCGTGAAGAAGGATATTTAGTGTTGGGGGACAAACAATGAGATGGTGTTAATAAGTTCACCTCGAAGGTTCCTATATCGATGTTTCAGACTTGGACATATCTTAAATCTTTGTTCCATTAAGATGCAGACAGGAGGACGTCATGAAGATATGTTTTCTTCCACTTATATTTTCATGGTTTTTCGCACACGCTTTTATAAGTATGATAGCATTCATTGTCATGCCATTTGTAAGTATTTTTACTTCTAAGCAAACAATGTTGGCCTTTGTTGACAGGCTCAGGTTGGTCGGGTGCCCAGTTGGTATAACCAGTGTAATTCACGGGCCTTCCATTCTGCCAAGTCCAGTGTCCAGTCTTGAGTTTATCTTGACCACCCATCCAAAAGCTGTTGGCTAAACCGTCCAGAAAGTTCGCTGAAGGAAAAGGAAAACTTATAGAAGAGCAACAAACTTAATTAATGTAAAGATATCATTGTTAGAAACAGGCAACCTACATTGAAATCATTCCGTTGCCGTGATAAAAGTAAGAAGATCGCTGAGTCAGACACTTTTTTCAGCTATGATATGCTCTATTGATTTGTGAATCTTTGTTTGTTGTGGAAAACGCCTACCATATATTTTCGGTTATAAAATAGCGTGCTTCCATCTCGTAAAAAAGTCCACAATACCTAAAAGTGTCTTAAGAATACTAACAAGGAGATGCATTTTCGAGTCTAAAATAATTCCTAAAATCTAAATCCGTCTAAGATTTATTTGGAATTGTTTTGGAAGGGAAACCCCCGTATTCTAACCGCAGAAATACGGTATCTTCCCATCGTGTAGGTTTGAAGCGCTTGATCGCGCTTTATTCATACAGTATCAGTACCACAGCAGTTTTACTATATCTGAAATAATGCAAGAAGTGCTTATCTGCGGACACCTGGGTTCCTCACTTTTGACTGAATTTCAATGGTTTCCATTTCACCGAATTTGCCTTAACGGTCTACTGAAATAGCGGTCCCGGGTTTAAGCCCCGCTGAATGCGGGAATCTTTCCAACCGTAAACAGTGGTTCATTGCATACTGCCTCTAAAATCACCCTCCCATCGGCCTGATATGACTGAAATACCGTTGAAAAGGACGTAAAATCGCAAGTTATCCATCCATGTGTTTACACGGAAACGCATGTTGCATGACACAATACGGTAATGACCTTAAGTGCTCCGTTCTACTCGTGTCGAATCCGTTTTTACTCCGAACATTTGGACAATAGCTCGTTTTCGGTAAAAGAGTCGCAAATGTTAGATGAATAAACATAAGATGTGACTCGAATGTACTGAAATTACAATTTGGAGCTCTCCCGAAGAAAGCACGTGTTCGTTTAACATCATCGAGACAGCGAGAAGCCCGTTCGGGCTTCGCATAGTGTGTCCCATAACGCTCATGGTAAATGGATACACAACCAGTGGAAGCAACTTTGCGCTTTTTATTTTGCTGCTCTGTCCTATGGAAGCAAGCCCTTAAGGGAAAGAAAGAATAACTTCTTCAGTAGTTACTCTTTAAATTTCTATTCTTTAAGAATAGGGCACATTCTGGAGGGGCTATGTTATCCAGAGAAGCTTACGTTAAATATCAAACGTTATGACACTTGGAACAAATGACAGTAAAAAGATGTACCCATTTACCTTTGACTGCTTTTACGAGATTGGGATCAAAAGTAATGCAACTGGCTAGTGTTCATGTGAGTAACAATTTACGCATTGCACGTGTTCCCCTTGTTATAGCTTTCAATCGATGTATAAACTATACATATACAACATCTCGCTCATTTTGCACAAACCCAACTCGTAGGTGGGGAGACAAAATGGTTGGGAATGGTGGCCAAAATGCGTAAGAAATCAGGGCTCACTCTAAGACTCGCACTTTACTCGACAGAGGTTCAAAGGACATTCAATGCTGACATACATGCTGTTAATGGCAGTAGTCAAATGCCCCTTTCCCACAGTTTGCAGATGGGTTAGAAAAGGACTTCTATGCTTAAGGCGAGAATTTTCCCCATTAGACCGGCACGACAGGGCCGAATTTTCAAAAGTATAAAATGTGCAAATTTTTGTTAGTAGGGCTTCCACAAATATGTAAACTGTATGAAATTAGATCATTTGTTATTCAGACCCAAAGACATGGGGAGATAATTCAGGCTGACAATACCTACCCTAAATCCTACGTTTTCGCATACCTCATTTTTTTGAGATTATAATAATAAATATATTGAAATCAGTCATTCATTCCATATTTTTTGTCTTAAATGCATGCTAAATACACACACATCACAATACAAAGCAGTGATTTTCTTCTTGTTACGCCTGATTTGCTTTCAAACATGCAAAACCACAGCTGCACTTCCGGTCAAAACGGCCGAAAGAGAACGCTACACTATAACTAAAATACAAGTACTCCCTCCCCCTTGACCCAGCATTTCCTTTGTGCAGCAAACTTATGCGGTGCAAGTACGCAATATATATGAGTGGGAAGCTGGGTCACGGGGGGGGGACGATACTCATTAAGCCAAAGAAGAAGAATGGTCAACAGTATCACTATGATCTTCAAGGATTATATTGTGTACCATGACCTTGAAATGAGGTCAAGGTCACATACATATAGTCAAAACTATCCAGTGTTGTCTGTTATGTAAGTAAAAAAGGGTGAAATGTATATAATAAGTCATTATTTCAACGATCAGTTTGAGGATAATTTACAATTAATCTCAAAAGTGACGCCAACGTCAACGTATGTTTAAAGTTCTTTACATAGACACATACACTTGAAATTTCATTTGTCATGCAAGTTGCATGTCATAGTCATAAATGCAAAGCAGAAGTCAGTGATCCGTATAACTTTTTAATCATGGGAAAAATTCACGCCATAAGCATAGAAGTCCTTTAGTGCTGGCGTAGTCTGCAAGTCGTTCAAAGATTGTTACAAAAAACAAATAGTAAAATCAGACGCAACATATAATTCTCAGCAGATTTCGGACATCTGTATAGCACATTTTGTTATATAACTTAAAAATATGAAATTATGTCCGCCCTTTTTGCTCGACTTAGCACCCCCCCCCCCCCCCCTCACTGTGGCTTTTTCCTGTTACCTCGCCCCAAGTAAAAGCCTGCTGGCAGAAAATATATTTCCCGCTCAAAGTTGACGGACGGCATAATTCACCTTTTGGAGATATATCTATAAAGGACAATGAGATAGCTTTCAATGACTTGTTTAGGAGACTGACACTTTGTGTATCTGCCGTCAAAGGAGGGTACTTTAAAGGTTTCAAGTAAAGATTTCTGTAATCCCATTTTAGTTGTCATTTAACAGCATTGGCTGCATTTCTTTTTATCTCGCCCTCGTATAAACTGAGGAATAAAATTGAAGATATATAAAACATTGACTTACAACTAACGTTGATCTCTTCATCCATATTTTCGATATTTACCAGGTAACCTCCCTGTTCATTACATTGAAGCTGAAATGTAAATTTTACCCATAAATAAGTAACCGACTCTTCTGTCTCAATTTTCGGGCAAGCCCATTTCAAATATAAGGGAAATATGGTATTATTTTAATTATAGTTTTATTTTTATTTCCGTGATCAAAAGCCGCATTTGCAAAAATGCTTTTCCGAGCCCAAATCGCATTTCATTGCACATACCTCTTCATTACATGTAAATGAACCCTGTTACTGGTTGCTAGGTATTGGTGCGAAAAACAATTAATTTCTAAGGAATTAGAACCGTATTTCCTATATAAGTATGCATTTAATCAAAGAAAACATCATGCAACGTCAGAATGTGTATGGATACCCCTCCATTTTTTACCATTTATGAGGCACTCTATTTGCTTGCGTGGGCGATAAAGCCCCTCAAGAATAAAGTCTACTCTCAAGGTAAATAATTTCTCCAACGGCAGAAATTGTTTTCCTTTAAAAGTTGACCCCCATTAACCCATTAATGCCTGGCGTCCCATAAATAGGATATAGGAACTGAGTGCAGACCCTGACCAGACGCTGCAGAACGCTGCGTCTGGTCAGGGCAACACTATTTGCATAAAATATAAAGCAAATTTTTAAAGAACTGATAAAAAAATACACCAGGCACCCCTAAAATGACGAATCGACTCATCCAATTTATAAGGATCATGGAACAATCCACTAGGCATAAATGGATTAAGAATCGGAAGGGGTGAGGAAACAAAATCGAAAATGGCACAGTTCCTTCCTCTTTTCAACTTTAGCTAGCAACCTAATTCAGTTTCAGTAAGTATGGATTTTTTTTGCGTATGACAAGAATAACATGACATTAACAGTGAACAACTGTGCTCGGCGTTCACTAAGCCTTTGACGACAAACAGCGACTGATTCTAATATATTAGACAACCTGCTATTGCAGCTATGCACGGCACCGCACAGCCTGTTTTCGGTCTGATCCGTTCCGATCCGGTAATTAGGCCCATTTCGGTTCGTTCCGATAAATCTACTCACTGTATGGGCACCAATGAAAAACAGAGACTTTTACGGAACTGACCAATAACTAAATGTTTCCTCAAAACCGATAAAAGTCGGATTGATTAGAGAGCACTGAGCAAAATTGGTCTATCGCCCAACATTGACGGGCCATGCAATTTAATGCAGATGTCCGTTATGAAAATTTGGGCAGAAACCATGGAATTGTATCCATATACCTTCATGCGGCTTTATCAATGAATAATAACACGGAATTAAATGACTTGAGAATAATTAATTACTTGGAAAAAAAAATCCGAAGTTTTTTGTTGAAAGAATTTCAATTTGTAATGTAATTGAAAAATTGGCGGAGCATGACATTTACTGTGTGACATGCTCCGATATTCGATACCAATGACGTCTAAGATTTGTTACCATAGCGAGTAAAAGTCATATTGCTGTCAAACTGACGTCATCGAGACGTCATTTTGCCAAGGTACAATCCACAACAGTGGGTGATAACATAGTTGCTATGGTAATAGATATATGGCGTCATCTCAATTACAATTCGAGAGTACCATGGCATACAATGTATGCCATGCTCCTCTCGAATTATAAGTGAGATGCTACAATGAGCAAAGATAGTAGACCAAAATAGAAAATCAAACTATTCGTGTGATTTTCTCAAACCAATAATTCAGTCTTTAATCATTTAATTCTCCGTTTAATGTATAAAACAAAAATATTCGGACACAAGGGACTTTTTTATCAAATGGATGGCTGCTTATGATCAGATTAATTTAGGTCTGCTATATTTGCTCATACATGTAACTTGTAATACAATATTGAATAGATCATTAACTCTGCATATGTCCAATTCTTGAGTTCCTCAACAATAAGATAGCAATGGCCATTATGCTCCGGCCTCTATCTCTGCTCATATAATTATATTATTTACAATACACTACTGAATAGTTCATTACCTCTGCATATGTCCAGTTCCTAAGTTCTTCAACAATTAGATAGCAATGGCCATTATGCTCCATCCACTCTCCTGGCACTGCCGAACATGCACCTAACAAAGTAAAAAGACATCCATGTTAGTACCGGTAGAAGTAAAAACATCAAGCCTCATTTCTCTCGTCCGCTTCCAACTGTGCTTGCAGTTAGGCGCGGCCGTGCGGTTGGGTGATTTAAAACAGTATACATCTTTCCTATAAAACGATAAAGTCGCGCACGAGTTATCTGCCCAAGTAGACTGTGACGTCATCTATAGGAGCATCCCATATAATTTAGTACAACTCCAAGCACATATAACATGCATAAAGCAGACGTTTTGTAAATGTGAACTACAAAAAAAATACATTGAAAGACCAAATTAAAGTACAATTGCCCTGTTGTCATGTGACATTTTTGTTTATATATTTTTTTTAATCTTAATATCATATTGAGAATCCCGACAAGTCACTCATGCTTTTCATGACCCCTTTCCTCGACGCCGAGGAATACATTCACGTTTGTTCAATATAAAGGAGTTACATTTCGTATAAATAAGTTTCGTAACTCTGAAAAGTTCTATCCATTTTTCCGACAGGTAAAACGTCAGCATTCAGGTAGTAACTATGCATTATTACCGGACAGATTATAGCGCTGATAATTATGGTTTCCTGTGCGATACACCGATCTTAAAGCATCAGCATCCAGACAGTTTTCGTAAGTTTGAACCCGAGGTTGACTTTATATTACTTTTTTTCCATCTCTTACTTATCTTCGGTATCATTTATTTGTTCGTTTCCATTTCACGGTAGGGTGTTCTTAAAGCTGCCTTCGGAACACGTGTCGGGGTAATACACAATCACAGGTGTTTGTTTATTGCGGCAATGCGCGCGATTCGATGATTACACAAACGAATTCCATGTCAGCACACTTTGTTGTCTGCTTTATAATCAGCTAATCGTTCGTTTTGTATCTTTTGTAATAACGGTCTGAAAATCTTCCGCGATTTTCCTTCTTTTTCTTATGTTTTGGAAGCTGTACTGGTGATACATACTTTTACGATTACGGTAATTTTGGCCCGAAATTTTAGTCGCAAATCTTTTCATTTTATGTCAAATTCCCATATGCTATAAGTTATAAAGCTTATTTTCCGACAAAGAAAGAGCTAAATATAGTTCTAACAAAATAGTTGTCTTAATCTTAATCGTTGAATTTTAGTTTTGAATATACGGAAAACCGGCCTTTATTTGGTTATACAATGAAAAACAATAGCCTATCCTATAGATGACATCATAGGCGTTGCAAGGGACAAAACTCGAAAAGACTCTGAATTATAGGAAAGGTGTATATACCATAGACAGTTCGCTCAGGCACTTCTGCTCCGATATTAAGGTGAATGGGTTCTATTCTAGGGGATTTACATTTTTTGTGTCCCGTCTAAATTGAGGAGGTGGTGTGGGGGGATTGGTAAACTTATAGAGAAAAACAGTGTTTTCTTTAAGTGTTGATCCATTTTCGAGGGGCTTTGTCGTCCAGAGAGGGAAACAGGTAGTCACAGATTCTGAAGCTCTTTGCCTATGCCAAAATTACAGAAAAGCATAGAGGAACAACCACACACCTTAAAGGCCAAAACAGTACCTATACTTACATGATATGTTAACAGCTGACCAATTACCATCTGGCATACAGGTAGAACATCGCTTCTCCAGAGTTTCAATATTTTCAAATCCAGGATAACAACTGTAACAGACCTTGGAACCAACACTGTATATGTTACCCAGCAATATTGTGTCATTAATTGCTTTGGGGACGCCACATTCTGTTAAGGAGAACAAATTCAGAAGCTAAGCTCAATATCAGGGATGTACATGTATTTGATGGTGACTTTCGTATATGTTTTTTTTTCTTCTTCTTCTTATTTGTTCATAGAAATATAGGTTGTGAACCCGTGTTACATGTAGTACCGCCACGGAAAGGCGGTTCTATCGAGATATCAATTACAACTAATGCTCTAAATGGAGATATAACAGAAATCAAGTTTTCTTTAAATAACCATTTAATATATCCCTGGAAAAAAGTTAAGCACCCTCTAATAAAAATTCATTTTTTCCCATCGAGCGTCATAGAAAGAAAATGCAGATGTTGAAATCGATTTTGAATGCAATTCAAAAATCGAAACATTTAACGTTCTGACTGACTTTTGGACCATTTGCAAAATGATACAACGTATTTAAATGAAAAAGAGGGCGCATGATAATCTCCGGTATTCCCGGTATCCATGTCCCGGTATTCATGGGGGGTACATTGGTTTGGCAGGGTATAGATTCAAAACTACCAAACAGAATTTCATAAATTTGGTGTCATTTGAAAGGCAATACACCAATCTATAATATGAAATAAATTTTGTTCAAATTTATTTTATTTTCTTCTATTTATTTGCAACTAAAGTCCCGGTATCCTGATTTTGTTGTCCCGGTATCCATGGGGTAGGCATGTTTAACTTCAAATAAAATCCAAACTTCTGGACCGAATTTAGCATAGTAAATATCAGATAAAAGATAATGTTTTAGTCTAAACACTACATTTAAAGTTTGTAAATTTAGCTGTGTTATTTTGCAGAAATAATGTTTCAAAGTCCCGGTATCGGAATTTTTTGTCCCGGTATCCATGTGGTAGCTATCATTTGCCTTATATAAAACCTAAACTACTGAACCGAATTTCAAAAGTAGAATATCAGTGTACAGGCAATGTTTATATCTTAAAGAAACATTAGAATTTTTTTAAAATTTACCAGTTTATTTGGTAGCAATAATGCTTCAAAGTCCCGGTATCCGCTCTTTTCATTCCCGGTATCCATTGGTATGATGTATGTGACGTGAAATAAGATCATAATTTCCGAGTTAAAATTAATTAAAATTGCATTAACAGAACTAATTTTGTAATAAATAAAGGTTAAGATAGGTTCAACGTGCCTCAGCAGCCGTATACCACCAACATCCTGATATTTCGGATAATGGTAGGGCACGGACCGAACGTGTTTGCAGCAGGTGCGGGATGGTGGTTATTTAGATTTTTTTGTACTCTCATCTATCTGGTCCATTCTTTTTCTTTCTCTCTCTGTCTAGGAGACGGTATGATATAGACTGATTATTGTCTCAAAGAGCCGTTATATCCAAAACAATTTAACGTGCTTCAACAATGTATCAACAAATTGACTGGCAAGACTTGTATCATGAATGGTAATCATTGGATATATTGAATGGAAACTGCGAACAGGAGACCTTCATCGGCTAGCGTTTTCATGAGAACCGTCTATTTTCCAGACAACCAAAAGCCAAGAAACTGACCAGCATGAGTGGATACGCAAGCTGATCAGAATCCCAATCTTAATTCAATCCATGTTAGGTAGAGCATAAAAATATTATGTTTACAGTTGTCGAACAAGGATAATTTCATAGGGTAGGCAGTTCGGCTTTTTTTTTTATTCCTGCAAAACGTAAAAGCAGCCCAAAATGCTACATAACATGTTAAAATATCATATTAATTATCCATATTACATACGAAGAAAACAGCATCCTACAAGATGAACGAACCTAATTTACCCACAAATGGAGTACCCATGAAGTGCTAGTGGAAAGGCAATCAGTGTAGACCCAGGTCAGACTGCTCTCCAGGAGCAGTCTGATCTGGATCTGCACTGTTCAGCCCAGACCTGTTTGTCTTACTATTTACGTTGATCGCCTTGACATTCGCTGTTCATAAAAAAACTTGTCAGATAAATTATACGGTAATTAAATAATATGTAAATAAAATATATCGACAAAAATCGTTCTGAGAGCAAAAAAAAAAAAAAAAAAAAAAAAATCTGGAATAGCCTATCATAGAACAATGGAATATAATTTGATACTGTTATTGATATAGTCACGATCATGCTGAATTAATATGGTATATACTACAGTATTATATGAGAGTCTTACAACATTAAATTCAAACACATTTTACTATCATAATTTATTCCAATTTAGTATCATAACATATTCAACTGCGGAATATACATGATGCCGAAAACGTTGACTATTTTCAAAACATTATATAAAATATTTTTAGAATGTTTTTTTTTTTTTCCTAATTCAAAATTTGTCTTCATTTTTCTTTCTCCACTGCCTTAAAATGGAGTTGTAAAACTGTGAAATACTCAATTATACATGTAATGAGGCATGGCGACTCACGCCGATGGTTAACGAGACGTGAAACGAGCAGCTTTAATATGAAGAGACATGGGAAAACGTTTTTTTTTTTCTTCTTCTTCATCTACGCAATTTTGGTACTATTAAAAACGATAATACAGACCCATGGATCAAAAATTGCTTGAAGTATCAGTAGGTTTGTGTCGATTCAGCGCTGTGTGCCGTCAAACTACCAAAAAAGATAAATGATCAAGTACGATCAGAACTTTGGGTTTTAAAAAACGCCGAAAAACTTGTTTGATTTTTTTTTCTCTAAAAATTTCCAAGTTCTGTGATGACTATATATCGTTTACCCTGAATGTGTGCTTTCATAGGAAAAACATATACCTGTTCGATTTGTGTGTGTGTGTGTGTGTTGTCGTGGGGTATGTATTCGTGTGTGGGCGGGAGGGCTGTTGGGAGTTGGGGGGGGGGGGGTATGTTGTCCTTGAGGTTGATTAATTATTGTTTTGGATATAACGGCTCTTTGAGACAATTTTCAGTCTATATCATACCGTCTCCTAGACAGAGGGAGAAAGAAAAAGAATGAACCGGATAGATGAGAGAACAAAAGAAAATCTAAACAACCACCATCCCGCACCTGCTGCAAGCACGGTCGGTCTGTGCCTTACCATTATCCGAATATCAGGATGTTGGTGGTATACGGCTGCTGAGGCACGTTGAATCTATTTGAACCTTTATTTATTACAAAAATTGTTCTGTTAATGCAATTTTAATTAATTTTAACTCGGAAATTGTGATCTTATTTCACGTCACATACAGCATACCAATGGATACCGGGAATGAAAAGAGCGGATACCGGGACTTTGAAGCATTATTGCTACCAAATAAACTGGTAAATTTTAAAAAAATTCTAATGTTTCATTAAGATAAAAACATTGTCTGTACATTGATATTTAACTTTTGAAATTCGGTTCAGTAGTTTATGTTTAATATGAGGCAAATAATAGCTACCACATGGATACCGGGACAAAAAAAAAATACCGATACCGGGACTTTGAAACATTATTTCTGTAAAATAACACAGCTTAATTTTACAAAATTTAAATGTAGTGTTTAGACTAAAACATTATCTTTTATCTGATATTTAATTTGCTAAATTCGGTCCAGTAGTTTGAATTTTATTTGAAGTTAAACATGCATACCCCATGGATACCGGGACAACAAAATCCGGATACCGGGACTTTAGTTGCAAATAAATAGAAGAAAATAAAATAAATATGAACCAAATTTATTTCATATTATAGATTGGTGTATTGCCTTTCAAATGACACCAAATTTATGAAATTCTGTGCAGTAATTTTGAATCTATGCCCTGTCAAACCCATGTACCCCCCATGAATACCGGGACATGGATACCGGGAATACCGGAGATTATCACCCGCCGAAAAAGAGGCGCCGTAGTCGAGTGGTTAGAGTGGCTCGGTTATTGTGCAGAAAGTCACCGGACGGTCGTGAGTTCGCCGCTCACCAACGCCATCCGACTACTGGAAAACACTTTCTGTCAACCCAGCAGTAAAAGGAGAGAGGTGGGCTCCGCCTTTCATCAGCTGTGCCCAAGATACAGTGGGTCTCTAAACCCCACTGCCCCTACGGCTATTAGGCTAAGGGAAACATTTACCTGTACCTAAATGAAAACTTCTTGAATAGCATGACGGTCCTATTTTATGTATGTAGGGGTTAAACTTGACAATCTTATTCACGGAATCATTGAGTTACAAATTTTTAAAAACTTTAGACTTCATGTGCTTGTCAAATCAGTCACTTCTGGTTATAAAAAAAAAAACAACGAATCACGAAGTACCTTGATGGCAACCGGGAAGTTAAACAAGCCACTTTTTTTCGTCCAAAACCGAGCGCGCGATGGCAATTAAAATGTTTGACTGATTTACTCCAAACTGATGCCCATTTACTCGGATATCATGAAGCAGTATATCGAGGTTTAATATGGTTTGGAATACTATTAGTGAAAAGTCGTGAAAAGCTTAGATTAAACTTCTGCAACAATAATTGGGTTGTATACACCTCTTATGAAAAAAAATGTATTACTTGAGCTACACAGTAACGGTTACAAACTTTCGCATGAGTAGCTGTATGAATGTTCAGGGTATCCGAATCAATATTATTAGTCATTGTTTTGATTTTTTAATGATCTGTATTTATATTATGTTCTTTTAATTATTTAATGTTGTTTCATTTATTTTGCGTTTGATTTATTGGTACATCATCGTTGTTTTAGAGGCAAACGAATACACTAACAGGGGAAGCAATTTTGCTTTTTTCAATTTCGTCTCCTTTCTCAATGTGGGTCAACTCTATTGCGTAAAGAATTGGCTCTTTAAAGAGCCGTTTTTTTTTTCTTTTGGAAAGACCCCGTTCATGAAGGATTTTGCCGCCTAGGGAAACAAAAAGGAAGGTGCCGGAAAAAATAGGGAGATGAACTCAAGACATAAACTTGTAACATTTAGAAAATGTGCCTGTACGAGTGTCTTTTTATTTTTTTACCTTTTATATGCTAATTGGCTCATAATGCGGGTCCCAGACAGCTCCGGACACGAATCCATAGCAGGCAACGCCTTCGAGTCTCATACAATACATAAGCTTATTCCAAGTCAATATCATCTTTATTTTTTTCATTTGTACATAATTATATTGTAATATTTACCTTCAAAGTGATTTACTAAAAATATCCCTAAACATAAATCATTGGAACATAATATAGTTTACATTCCAATAATTATATTGAGCCACCGACGTCATATGACTTTAAACGATGTCAAAATAAACCATGGCTTTCTTCAATCTGACTGGACGTCGGCGACGTCCTGACGTCATTGACGCTTTTCCGCTGTTAGCAGAAAAAACTGCATGTACATGTTTTGCTGCTTCAATTTTAGCGCTTATATTAGATTGTTCATCGAGGTTTTGAATGAAACGAATGCAAATACAATGTATAAGCAATGTACTTACATGTATTTTCTGTTGTATATCGTAGTGTAAACTACAATGGGTCACTAACAAAGTTTACATAAAACCTGTGGGGTTCATTCACTTGTACGTGACCCAATGTAGTTAACACTTCGATAAAACTAAAAAAATGAACTTCATTCCTTAAATAATGCGTTAGACAAGGTCTTTGAAAATGAACGGTGGACGATTTTTTTACATTATTGATATACAGTTCTTTTCAAAATACATGCCTATGTATCACATAATATCAGTACCAAAGCAAATATCCATTTGCAACCCAATGCTCTATTTCATACATAAAAATAAATTCTAGCTATTTTTGAATCGTTGCTTAAAAATTAACTCACATTGTAACTCTGTTTTGAATGTGTCTATGACCCCAAAGGATCAGATATTTTGAAACACTTTAAAATAACTGAATCAAATTATATTATTTTTCTAGAAAATTTTCTTTCTGATGATAAACATTTAATTTCTGTGTACATGTATTCATTTTCTTATTAGGGACACATGATATAATGCTGTACACATTTGTGCCGCGACACGAGATAACCAGCAAAGTGGTTGTGCGCAAAGCGCAGATTCAGATCAGCCTAGGCATTCACCCAATCGGATTAGACTCTTCCCTCAGTGCGTAAAGGGTACATATGATTCTGCTCTGGGCGCACAACCACTTTGTTGGTTTTCTCATTTCGCGGCTCATCTCAGTTTTTTTTCCGTTTAAACCTTTCTTGTTACATCTCTTAACATGCAAACTCGATAACTTGACATTCTGTGCAAAGTGCTCATCCAGTTAACTGAGTGCGACGGCAACCATTTGAATATCAACACTTGGCTATTATTTGATAATCAACACCTTTTAGATGATGCTGTAAATTACTGCTGTAATTAAATATAGTTAAAACAATGACATTTTTTTCTTGCAGCTTTCTTTACAATTTATGTAAACAACAAAGGCATGTCAGAAATCGTGATATTCTGAATCTGAAGAAAAACACAACGAAACACATATTTTGGTATTCTACTCACATGAGAAGCAATAGAAACGACGTAATATTAAGTGAATGTGATTTTGGGTGATATGGGCCTTTATCATACCAGGACCTTTGCTTTTTTTCCAAAAGGAACATCTTTTTCAAACGAAGAATTCATTCTCAAGCAATTTTAATGTCAGGTTTATTGTAAAGTACAGGCGAAATTCAATGGCCGAAACATAGCATTTTTAACACTAGGAGTATCAAAAAATGAATACGGTATAAAATCCTTCGGAAAAAAATACGGAAGCACAGAACAAATCAGTCCGGTAGAAGTGTACCTTTTATCTCGCATGACAAATCTTCACAAGCTTCAGAATAACCACATGCATCGCAAGATGTTAAGGTTTGCTGAAAAAAGCAGAAAGCAATAATTAAAACAACGCCTATGCAAGAGCTAGGCGGCAGGTAACCAGTTCTATAAAATGCAACTAATGGTGGAATTTGTTTATTGACTATTAGTGTACTATTTTAGTTTTTAGGCACATATCCTCTGCAATGTACAAATATAGTCGTCATTTAGTCAGAGGCCAAATTTCATTCTTGACTATGCTACCTACATTGCACACACATGTAGTTTGTAACACCAGTCTTGCCAATTTCTATTCGTTTAATCAGTCTTTCTAAATCTTTTAGAAATATCAATTTTGTTATATATATTTGTATAGAATCTTCTTAAACTAAATCCCCACCGAATCTGGATTTTGCTACACACCCTATCGGCATTTTTTTCACCTGGCTGAGAAATATACACATAAAATGATGTAGGACGTGTATCTCCCCATCTAGTAACGGGAAATTAACAACATCGGTATGAAATCATAATAGTTTGAAAAAAAATACCACTAGATATGGTATAAGACTCAAACATTTTGATATAATACATAGCATAAAACTACCGTATACTTTATCCTAAGGGACGGGAGCACAAAGAACTGTTTAAATCATAATCACATAATTTAGTGTCTCATGAAAAAGGAAACAACTTATCTAAAACTACTTAAACTGTAATTATATTTCATAAATAAAGACTCCTATGGGACACCCACCTTTCCGGAGAAAACGTAGTGCGACACTTCATGGATTCAAACTGCATTTGCGGTTAGTTTCAGACCCCTTCGATTTGCATTGGTTATGTGTCATATTTTATAAATAAGCTCTTTAGGTCGCAATATCTTTATCTCCCACTAAAATGTCATTAAAAGGATCATAAAGTACACAACAGTCTATCCATCCATTTGTTGTGGAAAAATATTGACCTTATGTACATGTTATTGGTGCCTGAGTTAAATGTTGAATAAATCAACAATCAGCCATTTCATTCTTCTTAATGTCGTTTTAACCAATTTCAATTGATCTTCGGCACTGGTTTTCTTATCTTCTCCATCTGGAGTTAGACAAAGCAAACACAATATAGTTAGGACAGGAATCAATTATTTAACGCAAGACAGCTACTCAACCATTTGAATTCAGGCCTTGGTGCTGTTAAAGACAAAAAGGTTATTGATAAACTGAGCCGCTACATTCGTAGCTGCCTTCATATATGCAAGTCCGCATGGTCTTTGAATGCTGGGGAATTTATGAAGTTGGTAGCTTAATTAAAAGCATAAAGAGTTCCTTCAAGTCTAAGAGCAGAAAATATATTCAGAAGAAGGAATATGGGCCAGACTACGTAGTTGTGGCTAATAAAGCCTCGTCAGTGACCCTAATAATATCTGGTGACGAAACCAGAGAAAAGCCTACTGGGGTAGCTCTCTTGGAGCAGGCTTTTCGCATTACGTGAATTTTCTATTTATTTTTGTTGTGACTTTATTATTTTTTTGAGGATCCCTCGAATATTTTTAACAGAAAATTATTTTTTTTCGAGGATCCCTCGAATTTTTTAAGGAGAAAATAAGTTAAAATACCTGCTTTATTGATTTCATGTCGTGAATATTCTATTTATACTTTTTGTGACTTTTTTATATTTTTCTTTTCGAGTACCCTGCAGATTTTTTTAAACAGAAAATAAGTTTTATTTGTTTCATGTATTTTGTGTGACTTTTGATGTTTGTTGTATCGTCACATGGGTGTATTAAATGGTCTTAGCTCCACACCTTATATCCCACCCCCCAACCCCCTCTTCCACCTCCTCACAATCCCATTGCCCGTAAACTATTACTAACCGTTCAAAGGCGGTGACCCGATGTGGTTTATCAATGTCGCGCTTATTTGTAGTCTTCGAAAGGTTTAATATGTATGTTCTTTTTTTATTTAGATGCAAGTTTTTGGTGGAATATAGATAATAAAAATAGAAAAACAAATTTGCAGATTGTCAACAAATATCTAGAGTTGCTCAAAGATCAGTTTTTCTCTTTCGAATAATCATAGTCTAGACCCGTCTTATAAGTCAGAACCAGAGTTTTGGGTAGTTTTAGAGGTAACTAATACCATCTAATAACGGAATAAAAAGGTATGTTTGATTTTCATAATTGAGCCGCGACACGAGAAAACCAACAACGTGGTTGTGCGCCCAGCGAACAGTCAGATCAACCTGGGCAACCGCCCAGTTTGATTAGACACTCCGATAAGTGCTCAAAGGGTAGCTAAGGGTCTAAGCTTCTTCCATGCGGACGGCAAAGACTCTGTCCAGTCTGATCTGAGTGTGCGCTGGGCGCACAACCACATTGTTTGTTTTGTCGTGTCGCGGCTCAATTATAAGATTATTTTTATTTAAAAATAATTTTCCTTACCCGTGAATTATCGCTAATTAACACATGATGTGGGAGGGCAGATCGCGGAACATTCATCCACGACGGCAGAGCCGGATAGGATGAATATTTGAATCTGCCCGATAACAGATGTGTTAATCGGCGATAAATTCACGGGTAAGGATAAATTGTTTCGATTCTAGCAATATACAAAATGAAAATGGAAGTGTATTGCGATGGTTTCTAAAGGTCGATTGTAAGGCGGACGTTGACAGAGCATTTTTTTACACTCGACGTCATCAAGGCGCGAACTTCGCACGTCTTCACGTTAGCAACGTGATTTATCGCAACTTTTCACAAAAATTTTTTACAAGGTGCCGCTTCATATGCATTCAATGGGGAAAACGTTAATGCCATGTTAGAATACAATTTCTTACCATTGTCCATTCAGATTTATTTCCAAACACATATTTCACAGCATTATCAGTATCACTTTCATTTCCCGTTGCTTCGAGTAGATAACAGACTCTATATGATCTTTTGTAATTTATGGCTGAACACTTTTTTCGTGACTTACATTCATCAATACAGTCTTTAAGATTATCTAAACGAAAGGTTACGAAAGCATCAATTGATAATTGTTTTGAGAAATGTACTTTATCCAAATCTAAAAGATGGTCAAATCCATAGACCACTATTAATGATATCAGAAGAATATAGACATCACCATACATTGCTTTAAAGCATTGTAGAATACTTTTTTCTACTCTCTGGATGATTCCTTTTACACTCTCGTGCCAATAGATTATCAATTACTCGAAAGCAAACAGCGTTACAAAAGCCAACAAATATTTATGAAGAGAATATATTGACTGAATGTATATTGATGAATAAAAAAGGTTTGTTTGTGGCATCTCGGGTTACGATAATTTAATGTTCAATAACGAACAAAAATATCGGATTGTTTAAGCATCGGGAGCAGCATCCTAAGGGCATTTACCAGCAGATTGAAACAAAAGCATTCGACTGTGCAAATATAATGTAATTCAGGTGTTCGTGTTTACTGAAAAAAAAAAAACAGAATATAATTTTATAATATTATTTTACTTGTATTTACAAGTCTCTAGCTATCTACGTATGTATGTATCAAAGCATATTAAGATTTTACAAAAATATACTCAGTACATTTAAAATCACATTTCTGGTTTTATACTTTTGCGTAATAGATAATTATTTGGACGAAGAATAACATGTAGATTCATGACCCGCAATTGTCTGTATGTTTTAGCGGAGAATATCCCACCATGTCCCCGTGTTGCAGTGGATAATCACTCAGGTATGAAAATACAGTTTTGCTCTTGCACATTTTGTAAACACTTCGAATTTATGGTCTGTGTTTCTGAATAGTTATTTTATCAGCACTAAAGAAAAAAATCAATAACGAACAAATTACAACAAACAAAACTTTTCCTGCTCATTTAAACTTAAAGAAATTTCGCCTCCAGAATGCCGGTGTAACGAAGTAAAGTGACCCCCATAGAATAACGACCCTCTGGTCATTATTCTTTAAAGAATATTGACTCCCCGGTCATAATATTATGACTCCCCGGTCATAATATTATGACCCCCATACACGAAATAAATCGACCCCTCGCGAAGAATTGTGACCCCCATAGAATAACGACCCCCGGTCATTATTCTTTAAAAAAAAGTGCCGCCCCGCAGGTCATAATAGTATTGTCCCTCTACGCGAAGTTAAGAGGCAATTAGCGAAAAAGAAAAGAACGTCCCCCCGTCTCCCCCCTCCCAACACACACACACACACACACTCACCGTCTTCCCCACAACCACCCCGTACAGAAAAAAGATAAACAAATACAGGAAATAAACAAATGCATGAAATAAACAAATAAATAAATATAAAAAATAAAGTCATACTCGGAATAAAAAAATGAAGTCATTCCGAGTATAGTATACGCTCTATGGCTGATACGATTACATTAACACATTTAAGCCTAGCATAGAAGCAAACGTTCAGACCAAAGATCAGACGCAGCAGAAATGCGCATCCAATCACACTCATTGATAGCATAAAATTTACAGCAATTTCTATAAAATGAAAAACAAGAGGGCCATGAGGTCCCGAATCGCTCACCAGAGTAAAAAAGGTCAAAGATCATACTAGTGTCATCGCTTGAAAAAACCTACTATATGAATCCCAAAATGCTGGATATCATATTTTCAATATCAAAACATTTTGGAGAGAAGAATTTTAAAGGTTTATAACACATGGGCATAACGGACATCTCTGCCATGTGACCAGAACCGTTCAAACAAACTGTTGTTTCCCTGACTCATGGAGGTTCCATATGACATTTTGCTTCAATCAGCTCAGTCGTTTCGTTTAACAGAGAAGTCTGAAGCTGTTGAAATACGATTAAAGAACGGCCTTGATCTTTGGTACTAAAATTCTTCAAATATTCATTAACTTGATTGGCTATACCAAAGTCTTCAAAAACATGTTATGACATTTCCGAATATAAAGAAAATTTGACCTTGTTCTAAAAAAGGTCAAGGACAGTGCAATATCATCATCTACTGCAAGTTTTATTATTGGTAATACTTGTATATGTTGTTGTTGCTACTGCAACTGTTTCTGCTATCGTAGCAGTAGTAGTAGTGCTTACAAATTTCATGAAGAAAATTTGTTTTCGTGCTACTCAAGGAAATTTGACAAAATCTTCAACCCGGAAAATGACCACACACATGTCATTTCGATAAGTTTGCGAACAGTACTCGTATCATTCTACTCAATGTACTTTTCTTTAGAACTAATGGCCGGGGGGGGGGGGGGTTCTTAAAAAAAGTGACGATAGAGTGACGGGGGTCGTTATTCCAGGCGGTCACAATTCTTCGTGAGGAGTGATTAAATTTTGCATGGGAAGGATGTGTGTGTTGGGGGATTTATTGTGGTGCGTATGTGTGTGTTTTTTTTTTTTTTTTTTTTTTTTTTTTTTTGGGGGGGGGGGGGGTGCGTCATGAGATTATAATGACATGACCGCAGAGTCATAATATTATGACGGGGTGGGGTCACTATTCTTTAAAGAATAATGACCGGGGCTCGTTATTCTGTGGGGAAATTTCCTCGAGTAGCCCGAAAACAAATTTTCTTCATAAAATTTGTAAGCACTACTACTGCTGCGATAGCAGAAGCAGCTGCATTAGCAACAACAACATCAACAAGAAATGCTAATAACAAATCTTGCAGTAGATAATAGTCAGTTTATGGTCGATTAAGTGGGGATTATCATTTTATAGCTATCAGGTGTCAGTATTTTCTACAAACGGAGTCACTTTTTTATAGAATAATGACATGAGGTCGTTATTCTATGGGTTCCCCATAGAATAACGACCCCCGATCATTATTCTTTAAAGAAAAGTGACCCTCCTAACCCGTCATAATATTATGACTCCGCGGTCATGACATGATAATATAATAACGCTACCACTCAGTCCTTCATCACACACACACACACACACACACACACACACACACACACACACATCCTTCCCAACAACATCATACTTGAAGTATTACTAGATAATAAAAGTAAAAAGTATGCAAAGACCAGGAACTGAAACAATCAAAATCCAAATCCAGCCCTCAAACCATAGTTGGAAACAACTAAAATTACAAATAATCATGATACAGAGAACATATGGCCAACCGAGTGAGCAGCTTGTTCCCAAAAGGTGGCCACTCAGCAACCCAAACCGAACCAAAAATAATAATAACATACATTAGGTAAAACATCACAGAAACTCTGACACCAAAAACAGGCAACAAAGAACCACAACAGAACTACCGCCTTGGAACGGTCAGTAATGAATTACTGGGGGCTTAAATCGATTTTACAGGCCCAACCTCACCCTCAGTTTCTGAAGTGGTACAAAACATTTAGTTGGTAGTTCGGTTCGCATGATAACCCTCTAACTCGTCAATGAATCATCACGGTAAACACATAAATCAAATTTCAACACCATGAAGAAGCAAAGACGAGGACTCAACAGATACAACGGGCCGTCTGACAGGTGGAGATCCCTGTCCTGCCAAACGACCCCACTGGAAATCTGAAGCAAAAGAAGGTCACCAGTTGAGCCCCGGTGGACCAAGCAACAGACAAAAAGGCTCCGGTCCCAACCAACTAAAATATATAGCTTTAGGTCGGGGCCATCATAGAGTCTCTAGACCGATCCCCCGGTGTGCAATTAAAGAGTGCAGCAAAGTTATCAACCGTGATTGGGTTAATCACTAAGCATGCAGACTGTCGCATAACATTTAAGTTATAGCCAATACGTTTGTGACGTATTATTATTTTTCGGAATTGATCAGAAAAATCAGTCCTACCCTTAATCTTTTTGAATTTGTATACTAAGTCACCATAAAATTCTGGTTCCGATAGGCCTTGGTGTAAAAGAAATTTTAATCCGACATCAAATTTTGAAACCAATTCATGGTGTCTGCGATAGAATTTAGAAAAAGCCTTTCTAAGCTTATGATACCGATAGCCCTGTTGAAGAAGTTTAGCAGTTAAACATTTATTACGAGCATTAAAGTCATCTACATGACTACACACTCTAGCAAATCTTATAAGTTGAGAAATATACACTCCATAAGAGGGACGACGTGGAACGTCACCATCCAAAAATGGAAAATTAACTATATCAAAGTCAAAGTCATCACGTTTATCATAAATTTTAGAAGATACAAAACCGTTAGAAATAGATAGATGTAAATCCAAAAAGGGGGCCTCGGTATCTGAAGTATTAGCTTTATTCAATTTAAGTTCAGGTGGGTAAATTTGGTTAACCATGCTTTCAAAATAAGGATTATCAATATTCAGAAGATCGTCTAAATATCTAGAGGTTGAGTTAAATGCCTCAATGATATCAGCTTGATTATCAACAGAAGGAGAAGTCATGAAATCTCTTTCATAACAAAATAAAAACAAATCGGCCACAAGAGGAGCACAATTTGTACCCATCGGAATACCAACAATTTGTCTGTATAACTTATTACCAAATCTGATGTAAATATTATCTAAGAGATATGATAAGGCGTCACATACATTCTGACATGACCAAAGACTATATCCTCTATATATTTTACGGTCAGTAGAAGTGAAAAACGCTTTCTTATCGTTACAGGCAATATAAAGGGTATCTTCATTTTTGGAGAACTTTTTGAAGGCCCTCTCAATCAAATCAACAAGTTTTTCCTTTATTAAATTATGGGGTAATGTGGTATAAAGAGTAGAAAAATCATAAGTGGACAAACTAGTCGCACGGAACCCTCTTGACTTCAGTTTACTAACTTGCAGAAGTTTATAGTCAGTTAGTGGTCGATTAGATGGGGATTAATATTTTATAGGTATCATCAAGGGGGTTAACGGGAGTCAGTACGTTTCGAAATGGAGTCACTTTTTCTATGGGATAATGACCGGGAGTCGTTATTCTATGGGTTCCCTATAGAATAACGACCCCGGTCATTATTCTTTAAAGAATAGTGATCCCCCGGTCATAATATTATGACTTCCGGGTCATAACATTATAATATTATGACACCACCCGCCCCCTCCCACCACACACCCTTCCCACGCGAAGAATGACTCCTCAAGAAAAATTGTGACCTCTTAGAATAACGTCCACCGTCAGTTTTTCTCAAAAAGTTGACCCCAGCGATAAATTTTAAAGAAAAGTATCCTGGTCGTAATATTATGACTCCTCAACGCGAATTTAAATGATAATGCGCGAAGAAATTGCTTATTGAGGGGACAAAAATGATTTTTCGGTTTAGTTCAATATTTCCTTTCAAAAGGTGTTGCTCTGTATTCCCTATAAATAACACTTTCTTTATTTTCAAGCAGATAGAGTAAGACTTTTGGTGTTATTATAATTAAATGTATTGAAAATAAGCAAAGTTTTATAGAGATACTACCCCAACCTGATATTTTGTCAAAATCAACAGCAAAACCATTGTATGGTGCATAAGTCCACCTGTTAATACAAAAATCTTATATAACATTAACACCATGAGTCAACTAAAACATTGTAATTTATCTTAATTTGTGATATCGACTTTAATTTTGAGGTTGGGACCTATATCTTGCACGCGATACATTGTCTTTAGACATTTGTGCCAAGTCATTTTAAAACCCATCATCAAACAAGAGAGTTGTAACAGAACCGGACACAACATTCTGTATGCCATAAGCAGTATAAAGACTTCATTGCTTCATGGGGAGTCATAATAATATGACCGAGGTGGGGAGTGGGGTCACTATTCTTTAAAGTAAAATGACCGGGGGTCTCTATTTTATAGATATCATTAGGGGGTCATTATTTTTTAAAGGGAGTCAGTATTTTATAGAAAAGGGGTCACTTTTTCTGAAGAATAATGACCGGGGGGTCGTTATTCTATGGGGGTCACTTTACTTCGTTACACCGGCTCATAAAACCTCTGTTGTTAGAGTTAATTGGATGTCTTTACTTCTTGGCAATAGATTCCGTTTCCTCTGACCGACACACTAAAATCCATTAAGACCGGCTCACTCAAGAGAATACACCCACAGAAAAGAGCGATACATCATTATTATCATCTTAAACTCACGTGGTTACAGCACGCCGATGCTGTCCAGCAGATAATTGGGGCTCATGAGAATATTTCCCTTTGAAAGTGTAAACAATAAGAGAAGTAAAATTTTTGGTGAATTTTGAAGTTTAAAGCTATTTGCCAAATTTTGAGATGCATTTCTTTTTATGGGCAATATACAAAAAGCATTATTAGAGTTTAACGTTTTCGATATTCAACAAATTATTATAGAAAAAGTAATTGTTGCGCTTTTATATGTACTGAGTATATTTAAGATACTTTTCCCAGCAGACACACAAGGTTGAATCAATGTTATTGCCAATAAGTCAAGAGTAAATATGTATATAGGTATATAGAGTGTATAACTGACCAGTCTAACTGGTCCGGACCTTTTAGCCTAGTGGTGGTGTGCTCGCTTTATAATCTTGGGGTTTTTTAGCCTAGTGGTGGTGTGCTCGCTTTATAATCTTGGGGTCGCTGGTTCGATTCCCAGTCGGGGCGCTCGACGAAATTTTCTTTACAGATTTTTCTCCTCCTACTACATTGGTGCCTGGTGCCAGGATGATTACCGTTGGAGCCCAAGGGCGAAGCAATGGCTGGGGAGTCAAAAAGAACCTGGATTATAATTATTTCATTTCCTTAACATTTGATGCAAATGTTCTTTGGAAGGATGGAGGAGTGTAGTAGTACGGCCAATTAGTCAAGTGTAAATATGTATATAGGTATATAGAGTGTATAACTGACCAGTCTAACTGGTCCAGACCTTTTAGCCTAGTGGTTGTGTGCTCGCTTTATAATCTTGGAGTCTCGGGTTCGATCCCCGGTCGGGGCGCTCGACGAAATTTTTCTTTACAGATTTTTCTCCTCCTGCTACACATAAAAAAGCAGTGTCGTATGATTTTAACAGCCGTGCAACAACCGCCGAAAATCCATGTCCCAACAAGGGAATTTACGCGCTGTTAATGCACGGGTACGCAACTTTCAAAATGCTCGTTCCTGGGCCATTAAAATAATGCTGCCATGTACCCTTGCCTCTCCCCTTTCGGTTAATTTACAAAAATTGGTGGTGTGCTAATTATGTATGTAATGATGTATTTGATGTATTGAGAGGAAGAATATTGTTCTGTATTGCTTACCTGAGATCCTGTGATTAGAATATGAGTACATGATTTTCAATTTCTTCGACTGGCAATACTGACAGAAAACGAAAATACAGTTAAATTTTATTATCTGCAATCTAATGCACAGCTGACAACTTGGTGTTATTGGCTTGAAATCTGAGTTCCTTGGTGTTCATACATATAAGTAAGGAAGGAACAAGATAACCGTGGGGAACAAACTGCTGAATGTATCAATATCTTGACCATGCGTGTAAAGTTTATGAAAGATAAATATTAGCTTTTATATTAATACATTGATGGATGGATGGATGGATGATTTGAGATTTTACGTCCTCTTGAACAGTATTTCAGTCATGTCAGGAAAAAGGGTTAAATGATAATGAAAGGCTGTGTGCAACAGAACCCCGTTTACGATTAAGAATATTCCCGCTTCTTACGGGGCTCCAATCTGGGACCGCTAGATCAGCAGGCTGGCAGTTAACCTACTGAGTTGCCGGGACTCCTTTTTTATCAATCTTTTTTAAATAATCGAAATATTAATTTGTCTCTCTCGACCTTCAGGTCTCTTCAGTAAAGTAGAAACTTTTGTAGAATTATACAGGCGATGTCTATTTTATATTTCCCATTGCTTATAAATTATTTAACATATTTTGTTCTATAACAATTACCAATCCTGTCAGAAGTTGCCGCATTTATGGTGATTTATGAGCATGAATCGGTGATTCAGCCATATTTAGATATGAGTGACATCTCCAATTGAATTCATTTAATACCCCATATATTCCAACTGTAACGATAAAACATTACATTAACAAACTTAAAAACTTAAAAGCAGAAAGAAAAGCTGGAGTTATGCTGTTTAATATTTGAAGTTAAACGTCGTATATCAAGTAAACAGATAGGCAATGATAAAGAACTAATACAATCAGATCCCATATTCCACCCTCAAAACCAAAAGGGAAAGGATAAATTGACAAAGGAGCACATAAGATGCGCACTGTCAACAGAATTAACAGCTCTTCTCCAAATGGTGGGACATTCAGCTACCCAAATTAAAAACAGCAGTAACATCTATTTCTACCAATTTTCTATAATTCTAAACTGAAAAAAAAAAATTGAAAGTGGGCAGCTATACAGATGACCAAATCGCTATACAACCACAGACAAGCAGACAAAGAACGTGAAACATTACTTTGAGGAACCACAATAGCAGTGCCGCTTTGAAACGGTTAGTAATAGATGGACAGATTGCTAGTGGGGGGGCGAGGGGGAGCAGTGGGGTCTTAAACTAGTTTTACTGGATCCAAACCCTCGCCCTCTGTTTCAACAGTGACTCAAATCACTTAATTAGCTGTTTCTTCCGCACTAAGGTGTCCTGACTCATCAATGAATCATTACAGGGAATACTTAAATCGCAGATGAGACTTATGGTGAAGTTTTCCAGAGTTTATATGTAAGAAGAGTATACGAACCGAGAGAATCAGGACCAATAAGAATTTGTGATCATCTCCCTGTTTCTAAATGTATTTCTTATTCGAAGATTTTAAAGGGTCTTCTGCAAAACATCCGATCGCTGCCTGTTTTCCTCGCAAACGTATATTTCTTTGGCAAACAGAGGTTTTGCTATAAATCAGACGATAAAAATATTTCAAAGAAAAAGGTGGGGTACATGTAGTGGCGGGGTGGGTCGGGGGAAGGGGGATTTGTGTTGTTGTTATTTCGATCTGATCTGACTTGGTACGCTGCGTGGAAAAAAGTGAGTCATTCTTTTTTATATCAAGGTAATATCTTATTACCTGTCTTCTAATATCTAAAATCATTGAGCTATGTATGACTGTCTAGCCAACATCTTTTAGATTCTAACGACTCTTTGATCGAGCAGCTTAAATCACGGATTCTATCACAAAATTTCAATCAGATATCATTGAAACCAAAATGGCGTTAGCAGCAGGGACGTCAACTAAAATATTTCAACAGAATCCTTTCCCAAACAACGAATATTTGTGGTTCAGTCAAAATGTCGAGAGTACCGGAAAGATATTGACAGAAATGGTGCACGGTGCAACGAGAAGAGGATTAAATTCATGATTCAATCTTTTTTCAGAATGATATCTGTTTAATAAGATGATATAAACCAAACTTCACGCAAAGTATCGGTATTTCCCGAGCTGCGCATCAGAACAGAAAACGTGACCCTCCCATGGCTCCATCCATCTGACAAGAACACTTATTTTTAGGATTTACACATTTTTCAACTTGCAAATTTCAGGGTATGTATTGACGCTACATTCAAACAGTATGATAAAAAAGTAAATAGGAAAATTCTCAGGAACGGACACAACTCAAACAAGATCTCTTCCAAGACACCATGTCGGTAAAAAACAACACTAGTCACTACCAAAGACATCATAAGCGGCAGACATGTGGACAGCCATTTCGCATGTGGCGGCCATATTGGTCATGTGACCTAGACCGTTTTAACAACTGAAAGTTCTACACGAAATTACAATTGACTCAGTGGCTTTTCAGAAGATTGTCTGAAATTTTCCAAATATGAAGGACCTGGGTCAAAGGTCATAGAATGACCTAGATCTCTTGTACTCACAAATCTTTATGTACTCGTTAAGATGACTGTATTTACCATTTGTAGGCCAAAATCCGCAACAGTTGCCAAGAAATCATATTTTCTAGCATTTTCCCATATAAAAGCACCAAAGACCAAATTTGATCTTACCGTAAAATAGGTCAAGGTCAACCAAAGGTCATAATTTGAACAATCTTGGAAGTACTTACGTACTCACTGCTACATACTAAGTTTCAAGGCCATCGGATTATTGGTTCTGGAGAAGAAAATTTTTAAGTTTTTTTACCATATATGGGCGTGGCGGCCATGTTGGTCATGTTTTCAGGACCGTTTGAACAACTTTTTGTTCCCAAGACTCCAGGAGGCTACATATAAAATTTGGTCAATCGGCTAGTGGTTTCAGAGAAGAAGTCATTAGAAACTGTTGACGGACAGACGACGACGGACGACGAAGCCTGCCTATTCTATAAGCTCCCCTGGAGCCTCTGGCTCAGGTGAGCTAAAAGTTCGAAGATTGTATGCTACATAATCACACCAGGATGATACCACCAAGATTCGACTAAAACTGTATGCTAAGCAAACCCCATGCGGACAGTGAAGACTCTGATCATACTCGGCGGATGCCCAGGCTGATCTGAGCTTTGGCTCGGCGCATATGCCGCGGTTTGTTGTTACATGGACTGTAAAACTGTGTTTAATACCACTGATTTGTTTATGTTTTATCAAAAATAAAAGAGTCGAAAAGAAAAATACTTTCATTTAAACACCTGTTCTCAGAGTAGGCGCGCAATAAAATTATAAAAACGTGAAATTATTTTTTTTTCGGAAATGCAAATTTTCTTTATTTCATACATTTTAATATATACTAAGAGCCATATGTCAAAATATCTGCATTCGGGGAACATTCTTTAATAAACTTTCATTGTCTCCAAAGGGCATGGGGTAAAATAGAGTAATTTAAGTTTCTACCCCTTCGTTAGTGAAATGATGATAATGTACATCAGATATTGTTAAAATACCGTCTGTGAAACATTTTAGCACATAAAATTGTTGGGCATAGTAAAACAGCGGATAATACGAAACTTTCAAATCCCAAACTATTAGAATCTTACGAAGTGCATGTAATCATGCATTAGTTGTCCCAAACAGGTTGAACGCACTGACTTCTTTTTTATCAGAACAGAAAGAAAGAGGCTCTTGTGCATATTTACATATTAACGGATTGCAATACCAATGCATGTAAAAAATCAAGGGAAGAAGTAAGATAATGGAAAAAAGTAACAGTTTTACAATGAATTTAAATTGAGTAACGTAGCTTACATAATAAGTGAGTATAACAAGTAAATAAAAGATATAAAAATCTAAATGTTAGTAACATTAAAAATGTATTCTATTCTTAGAGAGAATACTATCAGTTAATATTTACAAGTGCACACACATAACCTTAAAGACGCAGTCAAGGTCACCAAAATTTAAACCGGTGTTAAGTTTGTGTCGATGATACAGCTATGCAAGTTATGCAAACCATAACTCGGTTCAAGAGGTATCGTGGGTACAAAGAATCACTATGCAAGTTATGCAAACCATAACTCGGTTCAAGAGGTATCGTGGGTACAAAGAATCACGTCTCCGCAGACAAAGAAAATATTAACAGCGTTGGAGCTCATGTGAACTTCAAAATTGGGTAAAAGTCACCAAAGCATAATCAGCTGTTTGGCTTGTCCCAATGATAGTCATACTACCTTGATTGAAGGGGTATATAGTAGATGCCTAGAATGCCGACAATATTCATACATCCACTGAGTCAAGGGATATAGTAGATGCGTAGCATGTCGATAAAAGCGTATGTCAGGATGGGTGGATGGATGGATGGATGGATGGATAGATGGATGGATTATGGTTGGACAGACGGACGGACAGACAGACAAACAGAATGATATATACTGTCACGCGACACGGTCGCCGGCACGGAGGAGCAAATTCTTTTAGGAGTCGGATCTTATTAGTGGTTTTTCCCGTAAATGAGACTATTTGCTCCTGTGGAAGCAAATTCTTTTAAGGGTTGAGAGGCAAAAATGAAGATGCTAACTTATTTCACCTGAACGTGTACCCATTTCCTCCATTCAAAACACTTAAAATCAACAGGCTACTCTGTGATTGAATATATATCACTGCATAAGAGAGGCTGGTGCCGGCTTGGTTTTCATAAAGCTTGCGAGTTGGTCTTATATCTTATGCAGTTAGCACGTTAGCACATTTAAATAATCATATGAGAAGTATGTTTATACAAATTCTGAAAGGTTTTTTTTTACATACCTAAAAAAAGGGTGCCTAGTGTCACAATAATGGGAATCAGACAATCGACAATTAGCAGACCATAAAACTGTATAAACCGGAAGTAGCAAGTTTTAAAAAGAAAATATATGTAAAGATAAGAATATTAACTGCTGTATTTCTTATTTGGCAAAACTTCAACAACAGTTATGGAACAAAGGCAAAATACTTAAAACGTAGCTTACATAACGTAGCTTACATCATACAATATAATTATGCATACTCCAATAAAAGAAATAGAAAGTCGGAAGTTTTTGATAGTTTTGCACTCCACCTGTAAGCATATCGATTACGAATGTAACAATTTTCCCCATTCTTCTGTAGATTATTCACAATTGAGGTAACGTAGCTTACATCCTTATCCATTCTGTTGAACGTGTAGTTATCGGAGAAAAAAAATCTTCATATTATAAGCGGTCAATGCATCCATATAGTGGTTATCGAATTTGACAGCCATAAATGATTATTTTACAGAATTATCTGAAAGCGGAACACCTGTTTATTGCTTGCTAACTATTCAGTATCATGCTGGTAACGTAACTTACATACATTTTACCGACAATGCAGATGAACAAAATGCTTTTCCCAGGGAACTGTAATTTATAAAACGGCATTTCAGGTTTACACATAAACATATTCTATTCAGTTTAGAAGCATCCATTTATTAAATTTTACATATTTTTTGCGGAAAAGGTGTGGTAGTTGTTTGAACCATTCAGAACGACATGTGTTTTATGCTATTTTTAGCCTCTTCAAGCATCGAGAATGGAAAAAAGTTGTTCATGTGATGCTTTAATTTACAACTGAAAATGAAAAACACATCTAGAGGCTGGAATGGAAGTATGTTTGATTTATGTGAAAATGTTTTTAATAGTAGTTTTGACTATAAGACATCGAATACCAGGACTTGATTGTCTATTCTGAGAACAGGTGTAAAGCTTCTTTTATCTGATTTTCCCTACAATAAAGGACGTATAGTGTAGATTCACTTTTATTTTTGTATTTGCTTTATACTGATTGAATATGAGCCGCGAAACGACAAAACCAACAATTTGTTTGTGCACCCAGCGCAGACTCAGATCAATTGTATATTTGAGCCACGACACGAGAAAATCAACAATGTGGTTGTACGCCCAGCCCAGACTCAGATCAGCCTGGGCATCCGCCTAATCTGATCAGAGTCTGCGCTGTCCGCATGAAGGTAGCTTAGACTCTTAGCTACCCTATAAGCGCTTAGCGAAGAGTCTGATCAGACTGGGTGGATGCCCAGGCTGATCTGAGTCTGTGCAGGGCGCACAACCACATTGTTGGTTTTCTCGTGTCGCGGATCAATTATATCGAAATGACATAGGACTGAAATTAAAAGTTGTAAAGGTTCCAAAATTTGGATCATTAAGAATAAGCCCATTGATTTCAAACCAAACGGTTTTACAAAAAGATAATGAAATGGGAAGAATGGAATAACATCTGCCTGTTTGAAAAGATTAAAGCAAGTACGAGGGATGTCCATAAAGACTGTGTCTCTATCTAAATAACTGTTTAACGGAAACAGTTGAAATTGTACATCCAAACTTGCATTCTATCATACATTTTCCTGAAATTTTCACATTAGTACACCGGGAACATATTGAAATAAACATTTTAAAATGTGCATGTAACTACTAACGAAACACTTTGACATCCTACGACGTCACGCCATTTACAATTTTTCGAAGTATTATACTGCCTTACAGACGCATTTGCGATGACGTTCACCGTATTGCGTAAAAACATGTCACTGTACCACGATTGCTTATATTGTGCTTCTGCATATATCACTGCCATGCGAAGTTCTAGACTGCCTTCAGTCTAATAAAGTATATTGTCACATGATAATGTGAATTCTATAAAACAACAGAAACGAATTTATTGATAGCTGAATTTATTAGACTCTAGTGATGCCTGACGATTTTTCAGTTTTACTGGCTGGAGTCTGGAGCCAGTCTATGCGATGTTCACGCAGGTCTTCAAAACGATTTCCCCATTAATCACCTTTCAGCCTGGGGAAAATGGTGAGGTCAAATGGCGCCAGGTCCGGACTGTACAGAACGTGATTTGAGCCGCGACACGAGAAAAACAACAAAGTGTTTGTGCGCCCGGCGCAGACTCAAATCAGTCTGGGCATCCTCAAAAAGTCATCCGTATCTTCGAGGCCGTGTGCCAGAGACAAACTACGGATCTTGCATATGCTATATAGTTTGATTTATCCAACGACAGGAACTTCTCAGTATCAAAAGGACTCATTTCGACATAGACACCGCGTTTGATGATAGCGCGCTGCTACACGCGGGACGTCAACGTCACATTTTTTCCGACATTTTGATCGCACATGTGTACTTCTGTTAGCTACTTCAAAGTGTTTACCGTCGGATGACTTTGAAACGTCGCGAACCAGATAACGCCGTGACGTCATGCAGGTTAATGCTGCATTAGAGCTCCAAATATTCAGATTGTGAGCGATTTTTAGATCGTGATCAGTCTTCTCAGTCTTCAGAAAACGTCAAATTCGACCTCGGTTGTCTTGGAGACCAATATCTCCAGTTGTATGAAATTTTCGATTCTTATTTTCCTACCGGTAATTAATGAATATTTTATCTATGCACCTGTATCTGTTTTATTGAAAAGAAATACGAACCGAACTACCACCTAATTGTGTGCACCGTGGCGGAGGGTGAGGATGAAGGTTTGGGCCCAGTAAAACCGGTTTAAAGACAGGAGTGGCACTATATAAGAAGGATTAACTTCCACAGTGTCATTCTGTCTCTTGTTCACATAGTGTCAACACCTCCAGTCAGCCAATAAAACCATTATAACTGTTGATTCTGGTCCACTGATTGGTTGACTAAATTCTCACACCTTTACCTGTACAGGTAACATTGCTATGTGCTGGGCACCAGACCCCCCGGCAGAGAAGTCCAGTCTTTAAACCCCCAATAGTTATTACTGACCGTCCCAAGGCAGTACTTTCGTTGCGGTTGCATTTTTTTTTTTTATGTTCGGTGCTGTTTAATTTATTGTGTTCTCATTTTAACCCTTCTGTAATAAAAATAGAAAATATGTAAAAATAGTTGTTAAATGTTTTTCGTATAATTTGCTAAGTCTGTTGTAACCCTTCTGCTGGTCTAAATTATTTAGTTCTATAAAGATAGCTGAGTTGCCACCTATTTGAGGAAGAGCTGCTAACTCGGCTTATCACTTGTAATTTATTGTTTGTTGGGATGTCTTCGTCAATCTTTCCCTTTGATGTTGGGGATACGGTTTGGGATCTGATTCAGTCAGTTCCTGAAGTGTAGTTACTCTTTAAATTTGAGATATAGACACAGTCTCAAAACGTTACGGACAACCCTCTTATATTATTGATATTTCAATCATAATCGATTCTTTTCACTATGAAAATATTCAAAACAAAGAAACAGAGGTAAAGACGTACATGTAGAAACTATTATATAATACCCCAACTATTATATAATAAAAAGTACTATGTAAATACTTTTAGCAAGACATTATGCTTACGGATCAACTAACAGCCTCGCCGAAAAGAAGAATAAAAAGGTCGATATTGCTAGTACTGCTGATTTCTGGATGTATGCTTCTGTCTCTAGTAAGTTTTTTTCATAATATAGAAGTCATGTAAATTAGTGACAAGATTTTCCATCTGAATTTAAAATGTTTACGGTTGCCCATAGCCTAGTGGCCGTATGGGCAGAGAGGGTTAGAGGCCCATTGTATCTTGGGCACAGCGTGTAGAAGGTTGAGCCCAGCCCCTTCCCTTAGCTTCCTCATCCTTCCCCGATTCGCAAAAAGATACCCATTTACTGCTGTGTTGAGAAAGATTTCCAGTCGCGAGTTGACCCAAGCCAGGATTCGAACCCGCGTCCTTCTACACCATAAACAAGCGTCTTTTATAGGGATTCGAACCCGCGTCCTTTCGCGCTACAACCAAGCGCCTCTAACCACTCGACCACGGCGCATATCTGCATTTCACAAGTCGAAAACTCAAAACTTGCCGTTCGTTGGGTCCACGGGGTTTAACTACTGAATATTTGTTTCGTGTTTCAGTGTTGGTCTTTCTGTGAGAACTTATCAAAGTGATGGAGTTGATTTATATACTGAGCCGACCCCAACTGTGTTTTATCTTGATATTACCAGGTTTCTAGAGCATGTATCGAACAAATCGTTTCTCCTTATCGAAAGTTCAATAGGGCAGGCATCTTACCCGCACAATGATTTTAGCAATCTGTTTTCATTTGTTCAAGAAACGAACCAGTTTATGGAGGCAGGACGGTTGAAAACAAAAATGAAAGAAAAGATAAATGCAAGGTGGTGTACCAGTATGTACTGTACCTGTGATGTACCTGTGACGTACATGCTCAGTAAAATATGGATTGTTTTCGAAGATTTCTGTTTGAAACTGGAATTCTTTGCTTTTTCAAGCGATTAAATTTGATCAAATTTAACTTCTGAGCAAACATGAAATAAGAAGTGCGCCATGCTTATTTGCCTACTTCCCGTCTTCAGAAAGTATCCCGATATCGATTTTATATTGCGTTGTATTTAACAAACGGCCAGATATCACTGTACTGAAATTTGATGTTAAAACAAGGCAAGATGTATTCAAACACATAGGCCCAGCTTATTTGCCTTACGTTGGAGTAAGTGACAGTGATTTTTTTTTAATTTTTTACCCCTTGAAAAGCTGCTGGGGGTCAATAATTCGATATAAAAAGATTGGTTATAATATACCGTATAATTGAAAATTGTCGCGTCACCATATTGCCGCGGATTTGCCCAAAAAACATGAAGATTGATTTTCGTGGTTTTTAATTTTCGCGGATGTGAGTATCCACGAAAATTTAAATTGCGTTTGTCCTGTAAAATATTGGCGTGACTAAAAAAACAAGACGTACAGGGAGAGAGAACCGTATAGAAACTGTAATCACTTTGCTATGAACACATTTGTTTAGATCGAATCGGCTTCTTTTGGGTTTGGGAGGATAGCCATCCATTTTTCAAAACCAGAGGACCAATGGTCCTGTAGCTCACCTGACATCTTCTGTCAACAGACACAATTTGTCATTTCGCTCATTTGTTACAAATTTGAAAACAGTGGCTTATAAGGACTACATATTTTAATTTTAAAATCTCAGTGACCTTGAGCAAAATTTAAAAAAATGATCTTGCCCTTTGATGAACTTATGTCTTCATGTATTCATTTAGTTAACTATATTTTCCAATTACTATATCTAGGCTTAAAGAATTTTCATGAAATCAACTGTTTAAGCATTTTCCCATACGAGAAACACAACATACCAAAGTTAAATTAGCTCAAGGTCAATGCACAGTCATGGTTTGTACAAACGATGATGGGCCCGAGTCCCCAATGCTGCAAAATCATGCCAAAAGGTTATTGGGCTTTTGGTTCTGAGAAGAAGATTTTTGAATATTTTTATACTATATATGGGCACTGCGGCCATCTGAACAAAGTTTGGTTTTCTTTGACCCTGTGAAGCTTCATATGAAAATTGGCCAATCAGCCCAGTGGCTTCAGAGAAGATGTTTGAAAATGTTGACAGGCAATAGAATCTCAGTGGCCTTGAACAAAGGTCAAAGAAAGACCTTGATGTTTAGCAGCATAATCTTTTATTTGCTCATTTAGTTAACCATATATACCAAATATTATACCTAAGCCTTAAATAGTTTCTTAGCAATCCACTGTTTAAGCATTTTCCCATATAAAAGCCTAATGCATCAAAATTGACTATGCCATAAATTTGGTCAAGGTAAATGCATTTGTACAAATTATGATAGACTCGAGTCCTAAATGACACATACCATGCCAAAAGGCCATTAGGCCTTTGGTTCTGAAGAAGAAGATTTTGAAGGGTTTTTACCATATATGGGCATGGCTGCCATCTTTGTCATGAAACCAAGACCATCTGGACTGTTTAATTTGTTTGACCAAGTGAAGCTCCTTATAAAATATGGCTTCAGTCGGTCCAGTGGCTTCAGAGGATAAGATATTTGAAAATGTTGAAAATGTTGACCGGTGACAGAATCTCAGTGACCTTGAACAAAGGTCAAAGAACGACCTTGACCTTCAGAAAAATATAATCGTCATTTGCTTATTTATTTAATTATACAGAGCACAAATTATACCTTAGACTTAAATAGTTTCTGAGAAAGATATTGTTTAAGCATTTTCCCACATCATACCGAAATTGACCTTGCCATATATTATGTCGAGGTCAATGCAAGGTCATGATTTGTGCAAATTATGATAGACCCGAGTCCTCAATGCATCATACCAAGCCTAAAGACCATTAGCCATTGGTCCTGAAAAAGATTTTTTTTTCGGTATCCTACCATATATGGGCGTGGCGGCCAGCTTGGTTATGTGACCAAGACCATCCTTCTATTCTATTCTATTCTATCCCATAACCTTAGTAGGTCGTTGGGGCACCACAGATACTTTCAAAACAATCCCTTTTCACCTTGTCCTGTCTTTAGCTGCCCTAGTTGAGCTGGTAAAACCCATTCCTGTCCACTCCTTGATATTGTCTTCCCTCTTCTTCTGTCTACCTGTTCTTCTTTTCCTTTTCCTGTGCCCTGAAGAATTGTCTTTGCTAAACCAGAAGACCTTGAGACATGGTCAAACCACCTTAGTCTCCGTTTCTTGACCAGCGTAAGGAGTTCATCATATTCTCCAATGGCTGCTTGGATCTCCCTGCGACCCTCCTCATTGATTATATGGTCCTTGTACGAAATGTTCAGTAACCTTCGGTAGCATCTCATCTCAAAGGCCTTCGTTCTTTTCTCTAACTCTGCTGTCAAGGTCCATGAGTCACAGGCATACAGAAAGACCATCCTTACAAACTTTAATTCCTTTGGCCCACTGAAGCTTCATAAGAAATATGGTTTCAATCTGCCGAGTGGTTTCAAAGGAGAAGGTGATTGAAAGTGTTGACAGGAAACAGTATCTCAGTGTCCTTGAACAAAGTTCAAAGAAAGACCTTCCTTGTGCGACACAATTTCTTCATGTGGTCATTTAGTTAACCATATATACCAAATGTTATACCTTAAACTTAAATAGTTTATGAGAAATCCAGTTTTAGCATTTTCCATACAAAAGCATAATGTAACAAAGTTAACCATGTCATAAATTAGGTTAAGGTCAACTTACGGTCATCATTTGTACAAACTATAATGGGCTTGAATACTCAATGCTACATACCAGGTTTCAAGGTCATAGGCCTTTTCGTTTTGGAGATAAGCATTTTTGAAGAGATTTAACTATATATCGACGTGGCGGCCGTCTTGGTCATGAGACCAAGACCGTCTAATTTAACTTTAATTTCTTTCGCCCTGTGAAGCTCCACATGAAATATGGCTTCAATCCGCGCAGTGGCATCAGAGAAGAACATGCTTGAAAATGTTGACAGGAGAAAGAATCTCTGTGTTATTGAACAAATGTGAAAGAATGATCTTGTCCTTAAGCGACATAATTTCTTCATCTGGTCATTCAGTTGACCATATATACCAAATATTACATCTTAAACTTCAATAGCTTCTGAGAAATCCACTGTTTAAGCATTTTCCCATTCAAAATCATAACGTACCTAAGATGACCATGTCGTAAATTAGGTCAAGGTCAACCTATGGTTATCATTTGTACAAACTATGATGGGCTCGAATGACCAATGCTACATACTAAGTTTCAAGGTCATAGGCCTTTTCGTTCTGGAGAAGATTTTTGAATGTTTTTTACCATATATGGGCGTGGCGGTCATCTTGGTCATGTGACCCAGATACCCCGAACAAACTTTCGTTCCCCGACCTAGGTAGGCTCCATATGAAATATGACTTCAATCGGCCTTGTAGTTTCAGAGGAGAAGATGTTTGAAAATGTTGACGACGGACGGATGGAACTACGACGAACGGACGGACGGACGGACGACGGATGTCTGGCTATACTATAGGCTTATCTATGAGCCTAAAGGCTCAGGTGAGCTAAAAACGCAAGATAGGTACTTGTACAAATCCATGTTTCGAACACAGAAACAGTGAACTGAAATATGCGGCAATTGATAGAATGACTATTGTTCAGTATAAAAGTAAACCGCAGTCAAATAAAAGTAATTGGATTGAACTCGCATAATCAGGTACAAATGACCGCTAATCAAGCGAAAAAAGTGACAGCCTGTTCAAATTGTAACTACCTGCTAGCTAATTACCCGCTTACATAATTGCTCCGAAAATAATTTCTCTTTAGCTACTTACTCTTAAGGTTTTTTGGGGCGAATTGAATACCGCAAACTACATGTTTGGACGATTAAACTTTCATATTACTTTTTGTACAAACTTGGAAAATATTTCGCGGAGTTTAAGGTTCGCGGATCTCTACTGACCGCGAAATTCCGCGAAAATTCGGCGACAGAAAATTTCCCATACGGTTTATATTTTGCGACAAACCGCAGGTTTGGCGATAACCCAGTAAAGGTTAGCAGCTTTGATTACCTCTTCGATTGCATGACGATGGGTCAAATTTCGTACTTATGAAGGCTCCAACATAAACCTTACATAATAGTAACACAGACGATTGAGGCCTGACACCTGTTCTAGGATGTCCAAGGTCGTTCCCACCTTGGATTTACTAGTTAGTTTCTTCTGCTCCGGAATTTCAGTGTTGCTGTTTCTGTGCGTCCACATGTTTTATTCATCTTAGTTTTAATTTTAATTTCTATGTTTCTGATATGTACTCCTCGCCAAAAGCTTAGCATGATTATTTGTGAAGTAAGCATCTGAAATAGCTCATTAAGGGGACTTCTTTTAAGTAAAGCAATTGTGGTTATTGATTCTATACGAAGCAGTAATGTACAATGAAAACATCTACACACTGGATTTTTAAAACCCTGCAGCTGTTTGGATACACAACGACAAAATAATGTGTTGTCTTTTTCCCACATGTTGTTTTGGGTGGGATCTGTAATTGAATTGTGTGAGTTCCTGAGAATTTTCCTTCATATATTGTTGACTAACATTTGTCATTTGTAATGCTTCATGTGACCTTGATATCAGGTGAAGGTTATTAAATCTATCAGCGCACTACTGCGTATTTAAAACGGAGTGAATACGTATTCTATACGGATATATACAGCTACATACGTGGCCTAGCTACATGTACGTTTGAATTGAAAATTCATTATAAAGGCAGCATTTCGAAATACTTACTGTATGCGTAGTAAAATCGTCTTGAAGCGTAGTCTAAACGTACGAGAGCGTACATGAAACATTTAAAATACACAGTCATACGTGAAGGTCCTGTACGTACTACTTCGCATTATATGCGCTTTCCCGCGTCTAAGTACGCTATGTGACGTTTTATTCTGCATTTTATTTTGACTTGGTATGTTTTACGACACCTACTCAAATGTCACTTTGACTAGGTAGTTATCCAATTCTTTATTTACACTCAGGCTTACATAAGTAAACAACATGAGAAGCAGAAAACGAAACATGCATAATACAACAACATGGTGGCATATCAAACACATAAATTTCAAGGCGCCACTAGAGATCAAAATTATCTATATGCGATTGGCATTCAGTATTGAGTATTTTGATTAAGCTATTGAGTATTAGAGAGAGGAGCACATACACTTACACAGACACACACATGCCCATAAACAGATGGGAGAACACATACTGCTACAATGGTGTGTCAAAACACCTTATGAAGCTACATTTTACATATTATATATGTAAGATATAAGTGCAAGCTATAATGACACAGCGTGATATACAGGTACTACAAATAGTAATGGCAGAATTAGTAATAAGTTCACTTTAGAGGACTCAAGCAAAATTTCATTACCCCAACCCTTGAAAACATACTTAGAACAGTATTGGCTGCCTATATATTTACGCATGGCTTACCTGCACGAGACTGCATTCAACGTTCAGTTGTTATCCCGAACCCTACCTATAGATCGAAGTTTAATATGTGGCGTTATCGAATATGGGCCTAGTCCATTTTTACTATGATTTAGGTGTTTCAGGTATAATAATGCAAAACTGATAATTATTTAAGCTTAAGCATGCATATAAAATACTGTAATCATTCCACTGACGCAGTGGATATAGCACTGTATTCTTGATACTTTTGACTCGTGTGGACATAGGTTCGAGTCCCATTCTATCTTTTTTTTGTTACTCAAATTTGTAAGAAAATAAATATATATATATACATCTTTATTTATTTTTAATGAGTTATCTTTTATAAGTTTTCTTTTAATTGTCTTATGTTTTTTTTTCTTCCTTTTTTGTCCATTATTTTTTTTTGTTGTTGTTGTTTTTGGTATGTTTACTATTATTTTTTTTAATTATTTTTTTTATTTTTTTTTTTTACTTTATATATATATTTTTTTAATAACTAGATTATTAATTTTCAGAGTTTTCAGACTTTCAATACATTAAATGCAAAGGCAGTATCTGTATCTGAGTAATCACTGGATTCATAAGCTGTGAAAGTTCCTTCCTCGTCGCTTACTTCGATCAGAAATTTCTCCACGACTTTCTCTACAGCGGGATCCGTCTCCCAAAATCTCTCTTCGACAGTCTCCACATGCCGAAAACGAGTTTTCCCATACGCTTGGAGGCGCGCTTTCAACAGCGTCTTCTGTCAGCTTCAGGACATCTTTCATCTTGAAGGACATGTTCGTGGCAGCGACCTTGCTCTTCACGTGAGCCCAGATCAGCTCTATTGCATTGAGTTCGGCGTGGTACTGGGGAAGGCGGAAGCATTCATGTCCATGCTGCTTTAGCGTTTCATCCAAGATGTACTTTGGCTCTTGTCTGTTCCTCTTGCAGAGCTCCAGCAGTTCGGCCTTGAGCATGTTCGGAGTAAAGGCAATTCCATTTCTTTCCAACCAGGACTGGATATCTGCTTTTCTTGTAGACTGAGTAGGACATTTGTCTTCCTGGATGTTGTGGTATGCCGCATTGTCTACTACAACGACAGAATTTGATGATAAGTTAGGAATGAGCGTTTCCTTGAGCCACTTCATGAAGTTTGTTCTATTCATCCCCAGATGAGGGCTTGGCCTTGAAGAGAAGATCTGGTATGAAGCCGTCTTTGGGGTCTGTGTGTACTACAATCAGCCTTTCCCCTCTAGAAAATGGAATCTTTACATCCACCTCTTTCGACTGCCAACACTTCTTCATGCTGTGGCTTGAATTCACATAATAAGTTTCATCGGTGTACACAATACTTCGTCCTTGTTCTCTGAAAATCTTTATTTTGCGAAGAAAGTTTATTCTTGCCATAACAATGTCATTTCTTTCCATCAGAATAGATCGGTTGCTTTCACATCTTTTCCAACCAAAACTAAGTTCTTTCAAAAATTTTCTGAGAAAGTCCTCTTTTCCAGGAAAAGAATTTTTTTCCTTCACCGCTGCTAAAATGGATCGGCTAGTTGGAGCTCTCCCCCCTTTCTCCAGCATCCCATGGACCGTCCTTCTGATGACATCTCTGTCGAAATTGTCTACGAAATAACGATTCTGTCGATGCTTCCTTGGCTTTCTGGTAAGAGGCATCGCACCCATACGTCAAACAGTCGTGATACTGACTCCTGTATAGTTAGCTGCCCTTGCCGTCGCTTTCTGTACTGGGACTTGTAATGCCCCCGTTTTATTCTCTTCTTTGCAAATCTGAAAATATAAATGATAAAAATACTTTAACCCAAGTTTTCAAAAAATGAAACCAATTTGTTAACAAGAGTTTTAAATTCTTTGGTCGAGAATTTAAAACTCTGGTGAACTGAGCAGGTCTCAGAAGTATACTGAAAATGCTCACATTTCGCGAAAATATCACTCCTTCCTTTTTCTCTCTTTTGTCTTTTTTTCCGCGAGTGAAAGTCCGTACAAAAAATCGAGTGTCGATATGGTGTTCATTTGAGTGGCATCACATAGAAAAAGATACGCTCATGTGCATAAAGCAAATGAAAAAAATCAGCCTGTGCAGCTGCCTTATACTGATCAAATGCTTAACTTTTTACTGCGTAGCTATTTTGCGAACAAGAAAAATAATCAGAATAGGCTGGTGAGTGCGCAGGCTGATCAGTGTTCACTGTTCGTATATGTCATAATGTACCGTCTTCGCGACGTAACGCCACTCAATTACGCGAAGAATAATTATCATAGAAACCTTCAGAACATTTTGTACGACGGATAATTTTGTGTCACTTATTTAGATATAAGACGTCTTTCTAACAGCAAGTAAAGTTCGAAATGTTTATTTGGAAACTTTCTTATATAATACTCATTAAAAACTCACTATAATTTGCACGAAGAAATCAAGACATTTGTGAATAACCATTATCATATTAGATGCAAAAAAAATGATAGACTCGAACACATCACGATACTGTTGATACATATTAACTGCTGTGCTGTATCCTTTCCGCCACTGCTTGTATAGTGACAATTATGTTTCTGATATATAAGTAGACAAACTTAATTAACTTTACCTTTGGACGATCCCATATATAGATAAAATTTCTAGCCTGTCGTGTCAAAAGGTCGCCGGTTCCATTCTGACCTCGAAAATGGGTAACAGTGGCTATACCTGTAGCAAAACAACCGTCCGCCCTTCTCCGGAATATACCCGAATGCACTCGTTTTTATCCGTCGGCATACTGCACGGTATAACTTCTGAGTAATATTAGAGACCAATACTCTGTCCGCTGTGGTGTAGTGGGTAAAGCGATAACCTCTTCATAAATGCAAAAAACATACATTTTGCATTTGCATACCGCCAGTGGGGCACTGTTTTTCATTTTTGTGTATGGGGGAAGGGCGGGTTATTTTTTTCTTTCCTTCAACATACATGTAGTATGATTTTTAATTATTTACTGGCCCCACTGGTACAGAAAATATTTTTATCGAGATACAGTGTCGTTTATACCCTGGTCTACTCAAATGATACTTGAAGGCGTTCACTCTTTCGTTCCATTTACATTGCGGACACGCTGGGGGGAGGGGGGTTAAGGCTGAGGAATTTGCTATTAGCTGTTGAACCCACATATATATTATGTCCGGACGATTGCCTGCCATGTAGACTTAGACACTTTTACATGCTGGGCTGGTCTGAAGTCTCCACTGTGTAAGGCGCATTGGATGATGGGGTGACGGGTTCGAGTCCAGCTGGAGGCGGGAATATTTTCGAACCTAACCGGCGCTTCACTGCACAGCGTCCTTCATAATTATCTCTGGAACGCCATGGCTTTCTCATTAGATCGATCTTCATGATGATCTGTTATGTATTACTAAGTACTGTTCAATTCCCATCATACCTTGTAACCCCATATATGTCATTGCAAATTACTATTATGAACTGGTACTTGCCATCATGCTTTCTTAAACTACTCTTATTTCCTGTTTGTAAAGCGTTATATTATTACTTCCTTGCATGCTGTCATTGTGCAGCACGGTCCTGTTATGATCATCTAAAATGCTGTTTTTTCTAAATAAAACATTTTAGTCATTCTTGGTTACTATTTTTTTTGAGTCAAATCATATTATGTGGATGTACAAAGCTGTCTTGTCGTGACGTCATTTTATAATGTCAGATAACACGCTGTCTTATTCATTGTAAATATCTAATTTTACACGATTATCATAACTTAGCAACTTCCAATATGTAATGATCTAGTAGAGGGCTGTCTTACTCGAAATGCAATTATCTTTATTGTCTTTCGTCATGTCTTTTCTAGGTAGCATTCTGTGCTGATACAGAAGGGTGCTGACTTATTTGAAATACTTCCTCTATGATCATTTGCCTCCTATCCATCTGACGTCGCATCATATGCTTTGATCTAAATTTCTGCTTTGTTTAAAATATGTCTTGTATGTTAAGTTCCATCCTATGTGATTAACTCTTTATCGTTTTCTTTAATTACTCATCCTGACTTTATGTATAAAAAGCACTTATTCTGGTTCCACGCCCACTTGTCCGTTAAACTCACATCATTATACTTTGACATCCTGTCTTTTTACTTGTCGTTATGATGTTTAGTATAATTGTAAATGCCGATACCACATCCGGTCGTCCGGTACTACTAAATACCACGAGACACCACTATATTGGTGTGGGGTTCGGGCGGGTAACCATTAGGAGTAAGGGTATGGTTGTGGTAGTTATAGACTGGGAGGGTGTGGTACGTAGGGTAGGGAATGTGAGAGGTTTGGAAGGCATGGTGGGGTAAGAGCAAGTGGTGACATTTGGATTAGGGTGGAGCCGGGAGAATGCTCGTAAGATCGTGTCGCGTAGGATAGGATATGGTATAAAAGGGCTTGGGTGGGACGGGCGTAAATTGGGTGGGGAAGAGTAGGTAAGGTAGGGTTTGCGAAGGAGTTTGGATTGCATGATATAGCGAAGAACAAAGGTGGAGTAGAGATCTAGCTAGGACTTGGGGCATTTGGGTATGGTAATGTAGGGTAAGATGGGATATGGGAAGAGGACTGGGTGGTATGGGGATGAATGAGGGTTGGTTGTGGGATGATAAGGGTATGGTAGGGTAGCTGGAAGCATTGGCTAGAATAGGTGTGAATGTAGATATATGCGTTACCATAATGAATAGTAGAATAGAAAAGGGTAGGGGTAGGGAAATGGTTTGGGATGTTGGTGCGTATAGAGGAGGTGATCGTCAGGATGGGACTTGGTTTGGGTATTGTTGGGTGTAGGTAGGATAGAGAAAAAAGAGCAGAGCAGATCATGGAAGGGGAGGGAATGGTATGTGGTGGTGGATAGATGGGGCTGAGGCTTGTGGAGTGCCTCTTTATACTTTAAGTAACTGTCTTACTTAACGGGTTCGAATTTAATGAGCATTTTCACTTCTGACTTTGGGTAGGTGGGTATGGTTTTGTGGAAAGTGGTGAGTTAGGGTAGGGAAAAGTAGTCTAGGGAAGAGGCAGGGTAGGGTCCTGAGAGAGGGCTCAGGGCAGATATGGTGTTAGAGGTAAAGTATTCTATTCATATTTGTCCTGCCAACCGCCATGCAACCTGCATCACCCCACAAACACAAGTCTTGACAAGAGAACATGTCAACCTAACTAGACATACTAGTTTTTGACAAGGCATAATGAAACTGTACAACACATAACAATAAGCGGACAAGACAACATGTCAAACTGACAAGACAGTGTGTTATTTTGCCAAGAGATGGTGAAAATGAACAGCATATAATAGCGACTGAACAAGACAGCGTGTCGAACTCACAAGACATAATGAAAATGAACAGTACATAATAACGAATGAAGATGACATCATGCAAACCTAACAGGACATAATGGTTTTCAGACATGGCATAATGGTTTTCTGACAAGATAAAATGAAAAATGAATTGCATGTTATAACAGTGAAGAAGACAGCATGTCAAATTGACTAGGCATAATGATTCTCAGACAAGACATAATGAAAATGAACAACATATAATGACGAGTGAAGAAGACAGCATGTTAAACCGAGATGATATAATGGCTTTCAGACAAGACAAAATAAAAATAAACAGCATGTAATAATGAGTGAGAAAGACAGCATGCCCAATTGACAAAACATAATGTTACTTAACAGCATATAATGCTTATCCATATTACATAATGACATGACCGAATATAAGACAGTTGTGGCGTTCCATAGTTATCCTTGCATCGTCCTGGCATGAGTGAAGTATTGTAGAACGTAAAGCCGCAAGCTCATCCATTCATCCAGTGGATACACGTTTTAATACAAAAAAACTGATACATTATACAAACAATAGCTGTTATGTTTAGTCTCTCATAACGTTATGGGAAATTCATTATTTAAAATACATTAATCAATATGAAATGAAATAAAGCAACATAATAAATGAGATAATAAATAAAAAGTAGAACACAAAAAAAGAAATACAGGGTTCGAACCACTGATCGGTGACTTTTAATCTAAAATCTCTGAACTGAACCTCTGCACCACACTGATATATCGAAATGATTGTAAATGGTAACATATAAATATGGTGGCTGGTTTGTGCTATTTCGTCTTTTCGCCGCGAAAAGACGAAAAGACGAAAAGAGGCCATGCGAAAAAACGAAAAGACGAAAAAACGCCAGGAGAAAAGACGAAAAGACGAAATAACACCCGGCGAAAAGACGAAAAGACGAAACCCGCCACGCGAAAAGACGAAATTTCAGTGCGAAAAGACGAAAAAACGCCATTCGAAAAGACACCATTTGAAACTCTTAAATTGTCGTCTTTTCGCGTGGCGTCTTTTCGTCTTTTCGCCTGGCGTCTTTTCGTTTTTTCGTCTTTTCGCATGGCGTTATTTCGTCTTTTCGCTTGGCGTTATTTCGTCTTTTCGCATGGCGTTATTTCGTCTTTTCGCGTGGCGTTATTTCGTCTTTTCGTCTTTTCGCGTGGCGTTATTTCGTCTTTTCGTCTTTTCGCATGGCGTCTTTTCGTCTTTTCGTCTTTTCGCGTCACATGTTTTGCATTAAGATGTATCAATATATCCTATTCTAAATGCAGCTTATACTTTGCATACTTAGACAGGTGTTTCTTTTTTAAACTGTGTAGACCCAGATCAGAATGCAATCTGTAAAGAAGTGTACTAATCACGGTTTGCAGTTTTTGCCGCTAAACTGTTCTTTTAAAAACATTACCAAAATTATGAGGAAAGAAGTCATTATGGTATTTCTACTGAACGGGCAGAAAAGAAAATGAGCCGTCCTAATGTTTCGGAGTAAGTACTCCAAAAAAATTTCATCCTATCTTAATTTTGATCTTAAACTGCCTAGAAGATTAACCACTCGTTGACCATGTAATCCCTCTCAAACTATGGAAGACGAAGGTGTCTATACAAACATTGAAACATTGTTGTACTTCGCTGCAAGTGTTATGATATGAAAAAATAATGATACGGTATTTTCTCTAATTTTACATACATTTCACTGCAGCTAACCAAAATTTGAACAAGTTTATAATCTTCTAAAGACGTGCCAATCGCAGACAAAGCAGAGCCTGATTAGACTTCTCTTTGGCTTACGCATATTTGTCCCAATATTTAAGAATATTATGGTATATTGAGCTTCAACTCAAGCCATAATACTTTCTTATGTCCCATTCATATGCGCAGTTTTACTTACGTAAGTATATTTGCATATAAGTACATTTGCTCACGTGAGTAAAATTACCTGGATAATGCTCTGGGTTTGAATAACCTACTCATGTATGCCAATTTGCTTACGTATGCATTTGCGTTCACATGAGGAATTTACTTACTTGAGTAAAATTTGCATATATGCAAAAAATACTTACGTGACCAAATCTGCGCATGTGAATGGGGCATTATAGGAAGTATTTTTAATCTGAATGCACCTCTGTGAGAGATCCATTTTATATTGAAAATGTGCCCCCTTCCACCATTTTTACAAAGGGGAACAACTACTGTTACTTCCTCTTCAAGTCTTCTTTAAACGGCAGGGATGGATTTTGCTAGCTCAACTAGGGCAGCTGAAGACAGGACTAGGTGGAAAAGGAGCGTTGTAGAGTCATCTGTGGTGCCCCAACGACCTCACAAGATTATGGGATAGACTAGAATAGACCAGCGGTTGCAGTCAGTTCGACCCCCCCCCTTCCACACACACACACACACCCTTGCCTCAGTGGTCCTTCAGATGTGACGCTAAATCGCGAGGTCCTGTCTACATTTGACCTTAATCCACAGCTGACAGTACTTTCCTTTGAAGTTGCCAGTACTGATAAATCCTGATACATGTATTGTTATCATGTACAGTTATTATGTACAGTTATCATGTACAGTTTTGAATAGACCAATCATTACAGAGCTGCAATTAAACAAACTTAGTAAACTCTGCTGTTTTCCCATTGGTCACAGATATATTTGTTAAGGGTATTCATTTGACTCCCCTCGCTCCACAACATATTTTATATGAAAATAGTCCATTAAATCATATGATTGCATTAGATTCACCTCAGGGGTTATTGCTGGTTACCAACTTTTTGTTCAGAAAATGAGCACTGAATTAAGGTCATAGTATTACGTACTCTGCCATTTTCATTTTTTGCCTACCTTCTCAATGTGGGACAACTCTTGATAGCAGGAATTTACTCCTTGCTCCTTTAGGAGCAAATTCTTTCCTTTAAGAGTAGATCACTGGGAAGAGCTTCATCATCCAGAGAAGCAATTTGTTCCTTTTGCATAAATGGCAGAAAAACGTGGATGTGTACCTATACATCTTAAAACATATGTTGTGGTTACTCATCAATTAGGTGAGTCCCTACAACATAAGTTTTAGTAGAAAAATGTTAAAATTAAGCACTGAAACTTGTTGGTAATCCATATAAAAAGGCACGCCAGCGAGGTTATTTCAGTAGCACAACATTTGTTTTATTAAAAAAAAAACATCTAGGTTATGGGTTCTGGGTGATCATTAACAGCATAACTGGTAATAGAAAAAAACACACACTAAGACATACGTGATTGAAATAACCCAAACAAAATGAGATTAATGAATACACTGAACAAACATTTCCTTGAATAGAACAGTAGAGCTTACCCAACAGAATTTGTTTAAACTTCAGCCCAATTTTCTGTCTCTTCTCTCCTGTGTACAACCTTAAAATGAGACAAACATTCTGATTCAAATTTCCCTCTGATCACTCAAGCCGTTTCTAATTGGTCAGGTAACTGATGACCTTATTGCATCAGACAGGAAGGTCCATTTTCCAGACAAGGTGAGGCAGGTTGAATTAGATAAAATAAAGAAAATAAGTATTTTTTTATTGGTTTAATTATTTGTTTTAGGTGAAAAGTTCAATAAAGCTGTGGATTAAAACAGATATATCCATTTCTTTTTGAGACGTATTAGTAAATATCAATACTGATTGTTAGATGTACAGGATAATTGGAATCGCCCTAAAGGGCTCGTCCATTATCCTGTACACCTAACAATCAGTACTGATATTTACTGATACATCTCAAAAAGAATGGATATATCTATTACTTAGCATTGGTGGGACGTTTTACCCAACTCTCTCGACCTCTCAGTTTGAACAATAATATTGTAACACAGTTTACTCAGAAAATTCATTAAGTAGTAGATTAGGTGCTAGAATTAAGTAATAAATTCGGAACATGTTACCATTATGATCCTAAATCCTAGAACATATATGTCCTGGGAAAACAGTGGTCTGGTCAGGCTCTGCATTGGTAACCATTCTGCGTATGTTATGATACAGCTCGAAATATTAAAATGTACTTGATCAAATTAAAAAAAAGAAAAAAAAAGAAAAAAAAGGAAATACGGTTATTTTTATGTAGGATGCATGGAGACACAGGCTTCCAGGCTTCAACATATTTGCATCTGTTCTTAAGGTGGACGGGACCACTCTCAGGGGAAGCAATTGTGCAATTTTTGCCTCCTTTCTTAAGGAGGGTCAGCTCTTGAAAGTAGAATTTGGTCCTCTAGGAGCAAATTCTTTCCTTTAAGAGTAGACCTATTTAAGAATCTAACTTTCTGTTTGCTTCACTTCCCTGTCTTGGGAAGCAAATAGAATGTCACAAAAGTTGTTTCCCTTTGTAAATATGACAGAAGGGGACAAAATGTTCAATATTAGAGAGATCTTTCTTGGAGGTGTATACATTCAGCTATACAGTCAATCCTACTTATGTGGTCACCTCTATTAAGGGATCACCTGTCTTGAGCAGCCACCTTTTCTTGGTCCTTTGAACCAAAATACAGTGCAAATGAAATGTATTAAGGGGTCACCTGTCTTAAGTAGCCACTTTTTGTCCTTCCCTTGGGTGACCCCGACAGGTTTGACTGTATTTCTCAAAAATGCTTGCTACAACAACGTATTAGGTCTGCCTACGCTCCTCAATGAGTAAATTTGCGTCCTCTAATTTTGAGGTCAACATGGCCCAGATATTTTTTAATCAATAACTGTAATAATTGCCGACCCCATACGAATATTTATAGCTATCATTTTCACTTTTAATAAGTTTTATTTTTCTGTCGGATAAAATAGAGTTTCAGTGGCAAATCCGTTCTAATTTTCAGAAGACTGCTGCTTGACACTGATTATCTTGATTTTATCTGTGACAAGGCACAATTTGTTATTCAATCTAAACGGTACCATACTGACCGAAAATGTTGCCGACCCCACGTTAATTTTATAGTTTATCCTTACAATTTTTAGCTGTCAAAAAGATATATTAAAAAGCATTTCAGTGGCAAATTCGTAGATCAGACTGCTTCTGTAGCTGCGTTTGCAGTAGTCTGATATATACACATTATTATAATAGTAACTTGATCTGGCGTACTGTATCACGTCGAGTTGATGAGCGCATACCATCGGATCACCCGAGACGCTTGCGTCGAGGGTGATCCGATGGTATGAGCTCATCCACGAGACGTGATACAGTACGCCAGATCAAGTTACTATTATAATAATTTGTTTATTATATACCTCAGAGAACAGCCAATCATTCATTATTGCCAGCGCTAGTGCATAGACCTGGATCCGAACTTGCGCGGCACAGATATATAGCTAGTCGTGAGACAAAAGCTACCGGCTGAGCTATCGAGGCGCGCCATTTTTGACGTGTTTGTTGACGTTACGTCACTAGTCCCGTTACTCTGGTTCTCATTTCTGCGATGCACTGCAAAAAAAGACGCGCCTGAAGCCGGAACTCACACAGAGCCTCGTTTTAAGGGATAGTGATACGGATTCAGAAAACGTCAGTTTGATACGGCGTTCTGTATCAGAAGGTCAGAAAACAGTCAGTTCAAAGGGTGTATCATTGATAGGTATATAATAAGAGTCTATATTATTTACTCAGACAAATCTGTCTTAGTATTAGGAATCAATACAGATATCAATAAAAGGGTATATGTGTGTCGTTATTTCGTCTTTTCGTCTTTTCGCCCGGCGTCTTTTCGTCTTTTCGCATGGCGTTATTTCGTCTTTTCGCGCAGAAAAGACGCCATGCGAAAAGACGAAAAGACGAAATAATGCCACGCGAAAAGACGAGAAGACGAAATAACGCCACGCGAAAAGACGAAAAGACGATATAACGCCACGCGAAAAGACGAAAAGACGAAATAACGCCATGCGAAAAGACGAAATAACGCCATGCGAAAGGACGAAAAGACGCCAGGCGAAAAGACTAAAAGGCGAAAAGACGACGAATTAAGAGTTTCAAATGGCGTCTTTTCGCATGACTTTTTTTCGTCTTTTCGCGCTGAAATTTCGTCTTTTCGCGTGGCGGGTTTCGTCTTTTGGTCTTTTTGCCTGGCGTTATTTCGTCTTTTCGTCTTTTCGCCTGGCGTTTTTTTTTCGTCTTTTCGCATGGCGTCTTTTCGTCTTTTCGAGTGGCGTCTTTTCGCGGCGAAAAGACGAAATGGCACAAACCAGCCACCATATATAAAGGTGTTGTGAACGATACTGAAAGAGCCGACTTTTTCCTTGACAAGCTGTTCAACCTATTTCAAGGTTTGGTCCAATATTAAAAGTGCACTGACACGACAGTAAACAAAATTTGATCTGTACCTGTTTCACCTATGTGTTATTGTTTGTTGAGCGTCCAAAATACCGTCGGCGATCTATAGTAAAGCCCTAGTAAAACGTATGGAATCGTAATAGGTAAGTAAACTGTTCTCACCCGTTGAGAAAGCGTCGCACTAAGCCGTTTGATAACCAGATAATTCGAAGTGAAAAATACAGACTGAATTTTTCACTATTATGAATCAAAGACGTAGGCTATTGCATTAATTTGCTAACGTTCAGTTTACGATTAAGCCTGTGGAATTTAAAATTGCCTTGTACAACATATAGTAATAGTATTGCCTTTTACACGCTAAATGCATTGTTCAAAATTGCAATACTCATACGGGTGTTCGTAGCTTTACTTGCACTGTAACGTTATTTATTTACAAAACGTGTGGCTTGAGACCTATTATCTAGCTTTACATTGATCAATGACTGCATTGCAAATATCTTCATAGTCTGTTTCCAGTGCGGACTAGCAGGCTTACTTCAATGAATCGCGCTCCCTTCCTGAAACCACACTGAACCAAACTTTACTTCACTTATAAACCCGTCACTTAACCTTAAAACACCACTGTGGTGTGGTGTGTGGCTCAAAAAACCCTTTGTGCTAACCCATCGTTCGAAGAAACCGTTACATCCTAAGTTTTTGGACAGACATGTCTGCACAAATAGTACATACCCAAGTTATGCACCTCCGTAACAAAGGAGTACGAGTCAAAAGGTTCCCTTTCCTACAGCTCGACACTCGACATCTTAAAAACATCTAAATACAAAAGCACATTGCTCAATATAAACGCTCACCCTTCGTCATCGGCAAAACATCTCTCGACCCACCCGTTTGCTCCAATTCCCGACGTCATTTATTTTTAACTCCCTACCCCACATATTGCTTCTTTTTTTCCATCCAGTTAACCACACTAGCCTTCTTTTTATTTCACTATCCATTTCTCCACTTCCCACCCTATCTGTCATCATTTAATTTTACCATCCATCTGTTTCACCCATTTCCTTCCGCACAATATTATAGCCGGGCTTCTCTGCTTTGTCCTCTTGTTTCTTCATACCTTTTAATATTATGATAACATCGCTGTGGAAAGAGGGAGCTGGTCCATATTTATAAAACCACTTAAGTGGTTGCTATGCTGTTGCTAAGGCTAATTTCTATGAAGGAGATTCCCTACAACTATAAAATTTGCTCTGGCGGAACAGTCTTTTTCCGACTGTTCCTCCAGAGCAAATTTCATAGATATAGGGAATCTCCTTCATATAAATTTAGCCTTAGCCACAGCATAGCAACGACTTAAGTGGTTTTATAGATACGACCCCTGGTCTTTGTGCTTTCTTTGCATTTTGCTTGTTCGTTTTGCAAGTGTAAGTTTGTGTCCTCCTTCTCTTCCTCTTAGTGTCAGGGTTGGTTGCAGTTTGTGATTGCGGCACACCCTGGATTTTTATTACCTTTTGACTCGTACTCCTAACGTACGGTTGGAATATTTCTAGAAGAAGCCCCAATGAATGGTATTTGTGTCTCAAGTTGGATATTAATTACCAAAACGTATGCGTAACAGTGTATCTTACGTGCAAGACTAATTCTAATTTATATAAATATTGGAGGTTCTTAAAGGACTTCTATGATTAAGGCATGAATTTTCCCCATGATTAAAAAGTTATACGGATCACTGACTTCGGCTTTGCATTTATGACTTTGACATGTAACTTGCATGACAAATGAATTTTCAAGTGTTTGTGTCTATGTGAAGTACGTTAAACATACGTTGACGTTGACGTCATTGTTGAGATATATTGTAAATTATCCTCAAACTGATCGTTGAAATAATAATTTGCGGTATATATTTCACCCTCTTTTGACTTGCATTACTTACATAACTGCCGGGCCGGGTAGCGCAATCGGTAGGGCACCTGACTCGTAAGTCAGAGGTCCTGGGTTCGAATCCCGGTCTGGCCACATACTTTCGTTTCTCCTTCCGCTGATTCAAGAAGGGCAGTTGTCAGTTCCTGGCGAAAGTATGTGCACTTAGTACTGGTTAACCGCTTAGGAGGTCTAAGCCTGCCCAGGAATAGTGTGGTTAGGTTAACTGACCGTCCCGACATGACAGTTAGTTGTTTACCGTGGACGTTAAGCATCAAATCAACCAACCAACAACTTACATAACAGACAACACTGGATATTTTTACTATATATATGTGACCTTGACCTCATTTCAAGGTCATGGTACACAGATCACAGTGCTACTGTTGACCATTCTTCTTCTTTGGTTTACTGAGTATCGTTCCCCCCGTGACCCAGCTTCCCACTCATATATATTACGTACTTGCATCGCATAAGTCTGCTGCATGAAGGAAATGCTGGGTCACGGGGGGGGGGGGGGGGGGGGGGGGGGAAGTACTTGTATTTTAGTTATAGTGAAGCGTTCTCTTTTGGCCGTTTTGACCGGAAGATTAGTATAACTATGGTTTTGCATGTTTAAATGCCAATCAGGCGTAACAAGAAGAAAATCATTGTTTTGTATTGTGATATGCATGTATTTAGCACGCATTTATGACAAAAATTTATGGAATGAATGACTGATTTCAATATTTTTATTACCTCAAAAAATGAAGTATGCTAAAACCTTGAATTTAGGGTAGGTAAGGTCAGACTGGATTATTCCCCCATGTCGTTGGTTCTGAATCACAAATGATCTGATTTCATAGGGTTTACATACTGGTGGAAGCTCTGCTATGAAAAATTTGCACACTTTATACTTTTGAAAAATCGGACCTGTCGCGTCGGTATAATGGGGAAAATCCTCGCCTTAATCATAGAAGTCCTTAGATGCATAAAGGATGTTTAAATAAATTTATATATGGCCATTTCCTTTGGGGAAGGCAGTTGTGCAGGCGCTCCAACTTTGCTTCGGTAAGCATTTGCGTCCCGCACCTCTGTAAAAACACCGAGATCGAATGGAGGCGGTCGGGTGGTGCAATGGTGCTGTGTACAACTTCCAGTCCCAGGGCGTCTTACTGATTTGGAACATTGTAGGATCAGGGCCTTCTGTGCTGTGCTTGCAGTAGGTGTGAGTGGGCGATGTTTGGACATTTTTCCTCTGGTCTATCATTTCTCTTCTTTCTCCGTCTCTCTGGGAGACGGCCCGATATAGACTGAAATACTGTCTCAAAGGACGTTAAGCCCCAAACAATCAATCAGTCATTGGTCTGTGAATACGAATCATACCACCATTTTAGTGGCAAACTTTGAAAAAAGAAATAAAACAAGTAAAAATATATAGTGTTTTTTACATTGTTTGCTAATTCAGATACTCTAATTGAGTTGTCTGAGTCATTCAATTCGCTCTGAAAACAGTATCCTACCAATCAGATTTCCCGACACTCTTAATCTCAGAATGAAAACGCAAATAAGAGCCTAGATGGGCCCAGTCTTGATGGGTAGGTAGGAGCACAGCAAACCAAGATTTTTTCAAAGATTGGCCTGAAGATCTTTTTTCTTTCTTTCTTTTTTTTTTTTTTTTTTTTTTTTGAGAATTCATAATTGATATCTTAACCCATTGTTGATTATACCAAGTAGAATTGCAAAAAGCTGCAAAATGTCGCGAGGCCGCTGTTATTAGTTCAGATGAAGCCTGTTTTAACGAGTAATCCGGAGTAGCCCGGTGACCACCTACATGGGAAATGGCTGTTCACATGGCTGCTGCTGGTGATGTCTTTGGTGGTGACTGAATGTGAGTTCTTTTAACCACACGGTGTCTTGCGTGGGATCTGGGTTTGAATTGTGTCAGTTCCTGTATATTTTCCTACTTACTTCATTTTTTTATAGTATATCACCCTTGTTATCAAAGTATCTGGAGCCTGAACCGCTTAAAAGTATATTTCTTCGTATTTCATTTTGAAATAATCGCATAATTTATGAAACTGGTTATTTGTATGCAACACAATTAAGACTTGTTAAAAATCTTTTCAGCGAAAATATCTTTGCTACGGAGGCAGAGACGATATATCAGTGCATACTAGTATCTTCTGGAATATTCACGAATATTTTTCGTCATAAGTTGAATGACTCCCATATAGCAATGAAAAGGCGTTTCTGCAAGATTGCTTTGAATCTTATGATTGGTAAATAACTTAAGGCCGCGTTTACACGAGCAAAGTTTCTATGTCACAGAAACTTTAACAAAGAAAGTACGACAAACATTTTGCGTTTACACGGAGCAAATTATTTGTTAAAGAAAATGTGCCGTAGAATCTTTGTCACATTAACTTTGGCAATGAAATATTTATTGCAGTGTTAACACGACCAAATATTATTCATCAAAGTTACCTGCAGCAATGGAACAAAATCTTTGACACATTTGCTACGCTTGTAGCAAAGTACTTTGTTACATAATCTTTAGCAAAGTTCTCCGTTTACACGGAAAAATTTAATTAATCGAAGTAACTTTACCATATATATTTGTCAAAGAAACATTGTCATATTTTGGCATTTACACGAGCAAATTTTTCTGTGGCAAACCTACTTTGTCAGAGAAGCTTTGCTCGTGTAAACGCGCCCTAACAATAGCATTAAACTCTAATCCGTACAAGTGAGTTCTTTTCAGTCAATAGGGAGGTTAAGATTAGAACTTGTACGCGTACGGCTACTGGTAGCTACACGTACACGTACAAGTTCTACATGTAATTATAGTTATTAAAAGTTAGATAAATGTAACTTGTACGTGTACGTGTAACCAAATAAATGAGGCGCATTATTTTAGACGGTCGAAGTAATTATAAAGAAAGCTTTCTGCATGAGTTTTCGTCCGTGTGGACGTTTGTGGGTTCACATTATCTCCTCTGTACCAAATGTTTCTGTCCGTTTTTGTCGAAACTTAACGTTCTAATTATTTTGGTGTCAAAAAGAAAGCATACAGGCCCGTTGACCAATATCACACCCGGCGACCATCTCATATATACCACATTTTTTTTCTAATAATTGCACTGTTACAAAGTCCCATAGGTTTTACGGGAAAAGACCTGGCACCTGGCTGCCAGGCCTTTCACCATAAAAAGTACGGGATATTACTTTAAGGTTTTGATATGGAACGCGACTGCATTGTGTAATAAAAGCACCGCAGGCACTGCATGATACCCCGCCACTGCTGTGCATCCTAACTTATTTTTTGAGATATATAATAGCTAAAGAGCCACAGAACTGAGATAGACAGAGATATGATGTCCTTACTGTAAATAAATATTAATATAAACCACCCAACAACGTGGAGCATTCTGACCAGTGTAGATTTAGATCAGGCTGTAAAGCATTTCTTTGAGCTGAGAGACTCTGTTTCCTATTCTATGGTGTTAAACATATCAGTGAAGTTTCATTCAGATATTCCATATAGTATAGGAACTACAAGTCAAAAAACATTTTTCAGATCTATCAAGGGGGAATACTCATTAACTGGAAAGGTAAGAGTGATGGTTCTTTGTCACAATATGTAACCTTTGATGTGAAACATACCTATGAAGTTTCGTTCAGATATTCCATATAGTAAAGGAACTACAGATAAAAAAACGTTTTTCAGATCAATCAAGGGCGGATAACTCACAAACCGGAAAGATCAGAGTGACAGTTCCTAGTCACTATATGAAGCCTTTGATGTGAAACATATCTGTGAAGTTTTATTCAGATATTCTATATAGAAAGGGAACTACAGGTCAAAAACCATTTTTCAGACCTATCAAGGGCAGATAACTCATGAACTGGAAAGGTAAGACTGATGGTTCTTTGTCACAGTATGTAACCTTTGATGTGAAACATATCTGTAAAGTTTCATTTAAATATTCCACATAGTAAAGGAACTACGGGTAAAAAATTTTTTTAATTCAATCAAGGGCAGATAACTCACAAACGGGAAAGGTAAGAGTGACGGTTCTTAGTCACAATATGTTACCTTTGATGTGAAACATATCTGTGAAGTTATATTCAGATATTCCATATAGTAAAGCAACAATAGGTCAAAAACCTTTTTTCAGACCTATCAAGGGCGGATAACTCACAAACTGGGAAGGTCAGAGTGACGGTCCTTAGTCACAATATGTAACCTTTGATGTGCAACATATCTGTGAAGTTTCATTCAGATATCATGAACAGTAAAGGAATAACAGGCCAGAAACCATTTTTCCAATACGAAAAAGGGCAGTAACTCCGTTAAAAATGGACGGATTTTGCCCATTAACAATCCCATCCCACTCATCGTCGATAACAATATGTATGCAAAATCTGAAAAAATTCCGTGAATAAATACTCAAGCTATCGATCGGAAATGGTGAGCACGGACGGACGGACGGACAGACGGACGGACGGACACCGAAAGGTATAACATAATACCCCGCCACTAAAGTGTGGCGGGGTATAAAAACCTTGCTTTAAATCCGCATTTAAGTTCTTTATAATAAATATACAACCAAACGCGGAATTAAAACAGCTTTTTAACACAGTGCAGTCAGTTTCCGTCATAAAAGGTTATGGAACTATCCGGTATTTTTACAGTAACGGAAAGCCCCTACTACTGTCAGTTCACTATACCTGGTCATACCTGAGCACACTCACTTCTTCTCCACCGTCCCCGATTTTTTTTTCGAAAGCTTTCATTGATTACAACGACCAACAGAAGCCCCTGTGTGTTATCCTTTTTTATCGTTTATTGGTAATGTAGCCGATACCCACCCATCTTACAGTCTGCTTTCCCCACTAAGATTGGGATATAAATTATCCCGACCAGCTGTCCCACCTCAAATGGACGGACGCACGGCGCCCCGTTTCTGTGGCCATGGTTTCGTACCGATGAGGTGCGTGGCCGAGGGTGGGGGACGTCGTTACGATAACTGAAAAACACATACTTCCAAACTCAGTCCCATTTATGATACTGACATGTGACCACATGATTTTTTAACTGCTGGCTGGGAGATTGATGCTGTAGACTCATGATGACGAGGTCGCGGGTTCGATTCCAGTTAAGGTCACGTTTCTTTTCTGCATCTTGTTTCTTTCAGCGTCGTCCATATCTCATATATTTCCCTAATATGCCCCACATTATTAAAATACTGTTGAAAGGGTCGTATAACTCGAAATCATTTATCCATCTATCTTTACAACTGCGGAGATATCTACAATAAATACTGCCTTTCCCTCGCACGTACCACCCTCACTGTAAACATTGGTGTTCCTTATTTACGCTTCACTGATTTTCAAGGGAACGCTTTAAATCATTTCTCAGATATATGCTCTGAACTCTGATACAATAAAATAAAATGTACATTTACGAGTGCAATCCGAAAAATGAATTCAAAGTACACGTTTATTAAGTTACGTGTAAACGCCCTCCTAGAAGTAGCCAACGTCTAGAATTTACTTCTGACTGGTAGAGAGTATGCAATTTTTGATGACGTATGCCCACAATTCATCGCTAGACGTACACGTACACGTACAAGTTAAAAATCTGAACCTCCCTAATAACTGTCCGAAGTCGATTAAAGAAAGGGCTTTGAATTATTGATGATATAACTTAACTATGACTGGTTCGATTGCTTGGCGTATCCAGTCTTTATTTCCCGCCATTTTGCTTATTTTCGTAAATTTGCCTACTTCAGTCACCATCACAAATCATAAATTTGGCAAATATTTTTTTTTTACTGGGGATCAATATCATACTTAATATATATTATTTTCGTGATATTAAAAAAGCACTGAGGGCGTATATCTTTAAGGAAGGATCATGAGATGAACCATACAGTTTCGGTACATGGCGCACGTATCATTTTGCCTGAGTAAACCTATAACATATGAGCCGTGACACGAGAAAACCAACGATGTGGTCTTGCGCCCAGCGCAGACTCAGATCAGCCTGGGCATCCGCCCAGTCTGATCAGAGTCTTCGCTGTCCGCATGAAGATAGCTTAGTCCCGTGGCTACCCTTTAAGCGCTTAGCGAAGAGTCAAATCAGACTGGATGGATGCACAGTCTGATCTGAGTCTGCGCTAGGCGCACAACCACATTGATGGTTTTGTCGTGTCGCGGCTCATATCTGGAAATCGGCTTGAGAAAGGATATTGTATGATATTTACAATACAAAACTGTCTAAGGTTAAGATGACCTGAATAGGGTAGAGTCGGGCACTTTTGGACATCGGGTAAATTCGGACATACTATTGCAAACCTTGAACATCCAGATGAAACGGCTCATTATGAGACGTCTCATCTGGATTTTCACTGTTTGCCCAGTCAATTGTTTTAATTAGAGTTCTTTCGAATTAGACGCAGCCGTATAAGTAGCTGTATCGGCACGTATCCGAGAGGGAGCAATCATTATTGCAAGTTTTAAACACATCTATATAATACCATCAAATGTTAGTTTGAAGATGATAGAAGTTTTTTGTTTTCCAATGATTATGGTTTTAGTTTTTGTTTAAGGGTTTTGGTGTATGACTGTCCAATACTTCATGGTCCTCAGCCGCTGAATTATTGGGTGATTTTGGAAATAGTACATGTACATGTCCCTGCGTCTTTCCGTTCGACTGTCTCGCTTTCGTTTCCATACTCTTTGAAGTTATTGTACTAAACCCGAATTTGCGAACAAGGATATCCTCCCTTGTCAACAATAATTTCCTCCCTTGTCCTCACTTTTATTGAACAGGCAGTGTCCTTATTTTGTCGGCTGGTTGGTTGTTTTGGGGTTTAAAGCACCTTTGAGGTAGCATTTCAGTCTACAGGTGTCAGTGGCGGTAGGGGAGTAGGACTGGGGGCGGGAGGGAGAAAAGCCAATGTCAGAAGTAAATAAAAGGATGTTTGAATATGTATATATAAATATATATTCAATGTGTTTTACCGTAAGTCTCTGTAGCTCAGTTAGTTAAACGCTTGACTAACAAACCGGCGGACCGAGTTCAAATTCCACTTAAGGATTTTTTTTTATCCTAAAATAACACAGACTTCCGTTCTTACCCTTTTGAAATATGATAGTCAATATATATGACTGAAAATCTGTTGAAATGGTTGTAAAACCACAGTGGACAACGCCACATGACTGTCACGCAACAGCAGTATGTATGTGTTGTATGGAAACACGAGTGCCATACGAATTCAGGGCCGTCGTCGGCTTTTGAAAAGTGGTGAGGCCATGGAACGCCCCGAGTACCGAAGGCACGAGTGGGGAGAGCACGAGAGGAGTATCCCCCTAGCTCTCGAAAGGAGGTTCGGAGACCTCTCCTGAGGAAAGTTTTGGATTTATAATGCATTTTGAGACCAATTTCGCTTGTGAAACTCAATTGATTTTATGAGTACTTACCTCCCATGAGAAACTCTGTGAATTCAGGGCGTCCGAGTCTAGAAGCGATTTTAATGCATTTTGAGACCAATTTACTTGTGAAACTCAAATAATTTTGTGAGTATTTGCTGTATTTCAAATGGTTATCCAAGCTTTTAAAAACTGCCAAGGGTGTTCTCCAAGTGCCGAAGGCACGAGTGGGGGAGAGCACGAGAGGCGGTTTCCTTTCTCTCGTAAGGGGGGGGGGGGGTTCGGGGCCCTCCCCCGAGAAAAGTTTTGAATTCAGGACGTCTCTAGAAGCTATTTTAATGCATTTTTGTGACAAAGGCAAAGAAGGAATAACGAGGAAAAGTGGTCCGGCCAATACCATATTCAGCCGAATGAAAAAAGTGGTACGGCCAATACCATATTCGGCCGAAAAAGTGGTCCGGCCATGGCCGGACTGGCCGGACCGCCTACGACGGCCTTGAATTTAATTTCGAAATCGGTGCGTCTTCAACTCCAGTGCGAATGTTGATTGATTTATCCTTCATTTGAAATATGGAATATAAATAAACTTTATTACTTCTCTGCCTGAGATACTCAAACGAAATAACTTGAAAAATGGTGTTTTTTTATTCATTACAGGGCTTACCTTTTCATTTATTCAAGGGAAGTAATAATGTTCATGATGTTCTTCCAAGAAGTAGCTTTAACAAAATACTTGTTTTGGTATACGATGTCGGGCACGCGACGTCGAAATGGCGTCGTTCTGACTATGCAACGTCATGTGCCTCCTGAAGGCATATCAGGGGATAACGTTATCAACACTGTGAAAAAGGGTTTGATGACGCGCTTTTACCACCCTTTCAACAGTATGTCAGTCACATTGAGCCGATGGAAGGAGGATAATGAAAGACTGTGTACAAGAGGACACCATTTACGATTATAAAGGACTTAACCTGCATCAGGATTCGAACCTGGACGGCTGGCTTAGCACGTAAAAGCCTAATGAATTACCACGGCATGAGACAATGGGTCAAGGTAAGAGCAAACACAATCTGATTCAGCTGGCTTAGAGGTCAGTGCCTAACCTAGTGAGCTCCCACTACGTGACACTATGGACCACGGCAAGAGCAAACAACTCTGATTAGCCATGATGCATCTGCGTGACCGCAAATTGGTCACTTACTGTCGACGTGTCAAGCTCTTTATATTGTCGGTATTAAAGGCCCCATTGCTCTATCAGCAAGAAATACTGCATCGTGCGGTCCCACCATAGTTTTGTCATTGAAAATGACTGCGAATAGTCAACTTTAAACAAATAAATTATCTTTGAGCTTCACATGAAAAAGGTTATAAAAATATCTGAGTCATTTAGTTGGGAAATAAAATGACCTTCTTTCGATATCACAAACTTTAACAAAATGGTAAAAATACAATGCACAAGCGTTCTGTGCCCCGTGTTCTGTTTCTATTCCATCGCTCGACGGGTAACCAGAAAAGGAAGTAGCGATTACATGTTCCCCCTATTTTTTGTCAGCGATAAGACTCAATCTATGCCCGTCAACTCTCATTTTATCACCAAAAGTGACGGTTGAAGCGCCTTTCATAAAGATTTGTGTTTAGACGATTTTACATCGCATAGGCATGTGGAGACTTTAAGGGGAAAGACTCATTGGGCTGAATTGTTGTTGCTCCCGCTTGCATTGAAGCGTGCGTGTTCAATCCTGTATGCTAGCAGAAGGCGGCGTGGAACAATAATTGAGTCAACGCCATGCAGCGCTGTAGAAACGTTGTATTTTTTATATGGCAGCGTGCCCACTGGGAGTGTCTCTCAGTAACCCGACCGGGGAAGCAAACAGTAAATACATACTAGCATCGAAAACAGGAAAGGACACCTCAGTCCCCGTTGCAGCAATGCATGTTGCAATGACCAAGAATTCCAACAGTATGCTGCTGTATTCATTACATAAACAAATTGCCAGTGATCTAATGTTTTAATAGTGTGAAAAACATCTTTTTGGGGACATAAATCAGAGCCATGGGGGCGATTGGTGTGGTAGGAGGCTATTTTGGGTGGGGGTGGTGTCGCAGGGATAATTTTACATATGTGCTCAAGTCATCTATGCTGCATGTCATGCTATTCTAAAAGCATGACAAGGCAATTCTTGTTTAAAATTCACAATCATTAAAGCTACAGACACCATTGCTGTAGCGATGTAAACATTTATGAAATATTTTGTCAGTCGCTGCCAGATCCTTACTGCCTGGTTTAAAGAAACAAAACTCATTGAGTTTCACCTAAAACGGTTTTAAATTGATTGTGGTCATACTTTCGACAGTAAACCTGATTTAACTGGTAATAATTCAATGTACAGGCATGTGACCCATAAACGTCCCGCTTTATCCATCGCTCGAAGGAAAACCAGAAATTGACGGATTGGGGTGTGTTGGTTTGTGTTTAACGGCTCTAAGACTTTAAGACATTATTTCAGTCGAGCCGTCTCTCAGAGAGAAGGAGAAAGAAAAGGGACAAGATATACGAGATAATAAAATATCCAAACAAACCCCACCTGCATCTACTGCAAGCACAGTAGGTTTATCAAAACGGCACCATAAGTCACGCAGCACCATCGTCCGACCACACGACCCCCACTAGATATTGAAACTGCATTTTATGGAACAATGTATCATTTTTCAAAAACATGTTCTGCTTATGTTTGCCACTTATAAGACTCAATTATACACATCAATCTAAAGAAAGCATTATGACATTTCCTGTTCAATATCACTGAGGACAAGGGAGGATATTATTGTCGACAAGGGAGGATATCATTGTTCGCCAGATTTGGGCTAATAACAATAACCTCAAAGAGTATAGAAAGGAAAGTGTGACATTCAAACAAAAAGACTGACGAACATGCACTTTTTTCCAGAATTACCCAATCATTAAGTGGGTGAGGACATTGAAGTAACTCTTAATCAAAAACTAAAAGCTTTAGGTATATGTAAAACAAGTACCTTTATCTACTTCAAACTAATATTTGATGGCATTATATAGACCTGTTTAAAAAGGCAAAACAATGACTTCTCCCTCTCCGATACGTTCAGATGCGGCTACTTATACAGCTACGTCTTATCAGAAATAGAACTCTATTACAAACAACCGACATTTAAAGGAAACAATGTCACTGTCCAACTTTACTCGCTGTCCATATTTACCCGACTTTATCCTTTCTTCAAATTTTATAAAATCTTTCTGATGCCTCTATTATCTTCCAGGGCTAGTATATGGTCTGGGGCATAGTTTCACAAACGTATTTTCTAGTGTCTGTTTTAGTGTAACGTTTAAAGACAAATATTATCTACTATATAGAACGCACCCCTAGTATTTATTGGTTTTATGACCCTGTATGTCATTACCCATGTGAGATGGGATATTTCCTTTGATGAAATGGCAGTGTCACTGGACTGTTGCATAATAGAGTTATGGCAGCCAATAAACAAGAATATGTGTCTTTAAGCAAAGTGATAATATGGTAATACATATGCCGCATAAGCTAATACTTTGATATTTTTTTCAAGACAATGATACGATATCCAGTGGTGGAGATATGGTATGGCACAAAGACGTCAGCTGATATTTTCTTTAAAGAACCAACTACCATAAAGTCGTCGGCTGATATGTACTTTCAAGAACCAAGTCAATCTTCGCATATTTTTGTAAACAAGGCAGGTGAAATCGTGATACCGGAGTCCAACATACTGAACCACATGTCCCACGCCAATCTTCGGGAGCTTTACCATCGCTACGTTGAGAATATTCAGATCCGTTGTCGTCGTCAGATACACCTTGGTGCGGAGCGTGATGGTGGATACCATATCTGTGAGGACTCGGAAGTGGCCCCCGTCCGCCCATGTCTTGTTTATTCCTTTGGTATTCGAGGTGATTTCAGTTTCGATGATGACATTTCTAAAACATTTGGCTGTGAAGTGCACAGTTTTGATCCCGGAGACGGACAAATGGATCACCGACATTCACCGAGCGTTATGTTTCACAAGCTCGGGATAGGCGGTAACAATAACGACACGAAGGCAGGTTGGAAACTCAGAACGCTATACACAATCCGAAACCAACTTGGGCATTCGAAGCGACGTCTAGATGTTTTAAAGATTGACATTGAAGGTGCAGAGTGGTCGTCAATACGTGAAATATTGCAGAACAAAAGTATAGTTGATGTTCGCCAGCTTATAGTAGAATTCCACATTTTTCTTGGGTGGAACGTTAGCCGGCTAGATCGGAGAAATGAGATGCATTACAGGGAACAGCTTCGTCTCCTAAGAGGATTGTATGAATCTGGATTTCGAATATTTTACTTCAGAATGTGGAATTTCGATGGAAACCATCTGACTTTTAAGGACGAAACGGGAAACGTTCGCACTGGATGTCATGAAGTTCATTTTATGAAGGCTACTGATGACCAACGCTGCAAATGAAATAAAAAAGAAAGACTGTAAATGAGCCGCGACACGAGAAAACCAACAATGTGGTTGTGCGCCCAGCGCATCCGCCCAGTCTGATCAGAGTCTTCGCTGTCCGCATGGAGGTAGCTTAGACCCTTAGCTACCTTTCAAGCGCTCAGGGAAGACTCTGTTCAGACTGGGCGGATGCCGAGGCTGATCTGAGTCTGTCTTGGGCGCACAACAACTTTGTTGGTTTTCTCGTGTCGCGGCTCATACATGTATATCAAATGAGAGTTCGTTGTGTTTGCATGGCGACAAATGTACCAGTCTTGACTGGCAGAAAGGCCATGCGAAAATCTAACATATTGATATAATAAAACTTTTAGACTTTCAGATTTAAGTTGCCACTAAGAATTTTGTCTAAATATTGATACATGTATGTGTCCTTTGAAAAGGTTCTGCATACAAGCAGATATTCCAGAGACACTGCTTGAACCGAAAAAGGCCTCAGGAAGTCTCACAGACACGAATGAGATCCAGAAAGTTTCAAGATCAAAAAGTGTTGAATTTGTATTTATTTATTTAATAAACATTCCACTGACCCTGTAAACTGTAAATCGTGCAATATTGGTATTTTTATTACAATAATGTACATATTGTCAAAGACACTCCCGGGAAAATAAATGATCACAAAAGACGGACATAGTTTCAGTGCATTTAATGGCAAAACTATGGACCACAGCTTTATATTTTTCTTAGTAGATGCATGCAATAAATGATGCAAAGAGAAAGAGAAGTCACACAGGACAACTTCAATTCGCATGAACACTGGGAACAGATGTCCGATGACGAGATGAAATTCAAACCTTATGCATCTGTCAAAGTGTCCAATGTCGAGCACTACTGGTGTAACCACTTGAAAAGTCTGCGCACAAAAAACAATCTATGTGAGCCGCGACACGAGAAAACCAACAATGTGGTCGTGCGCCCAGCGAAGACTCAGATCAGCCTGGACAGCCGCTCAATTTGATCAGTCTTCGTTAAGTGCTCAAAAGGTAGCTAAGGGTCTAAGCTACATGTACCTCCATGCGGACAGCGAAGACTCTGATCAGACTGGGCACAACTACATCGTTGGTTTTCTCGTGTCGCGGCTCATGTAAACATGACTTGAAAGCCGCGACCAACACTGTCAGAACCGCACAGGGACTAGACGTGCAAACGGGATCATCGCCAGTTTATGCACTGAAACACAAAGAAAACACGAGCAGGAAAAATAAGAAAGGCGTGGACAAAGAATGTTGTGGGCAAGCGGAGAAAGGCAAAAAAAAAAACCCGCAGAATAATACTGACAAGTTCTTCAACACATCTTGTCATACCACCTGATACTCTAGAGGTTAACACACTATTTTCCTCTCATGCAATCATGGTACACCTGACGGAATCTCAGAGGGTTCAGTATATTGCGTTGCTAATGCAAGGTCAAGACAAAAGCAGGTTGCTATGCAGTTTGGTGTGACTGTTTCCACAAAAGAACGTCTTGTCCGCCGTCCAAGAGAAACTGGAAGGCTTACCGACCGACCGCTTTTTCGAGACGCGGCGCGTAACGACGCAACGTCGGGACAGGGCTTTACATTTTGCCAATCTACGTAATCTCCACCTTACTGCCATTGAAACGGCTATCAATACGATATGCACTCATATCGCTGCATTGACCCTATAACTTTAAGGAACCGATTGCGTAAGGTGGTTCTGCGAAGTAGACGTCCCTACTTTGGCATATCCATACTGACCAGTACTTGAACTGATCGATTTCACTTTACTATATTGGGGGTACCGTAAAATTGTTTCCAATAACTCAAGAATTAAAAGTCAAAATTCAATGAAATTTTCTGAAATACTTGATAAAAGATAGCCCTTGATAAATTTATAAACAATGTTATATAACATTCTATCACCTCAAATGTTCACCCTGCGTTTTTTATCCTTTCAGTATATAAATTTTATTGAACATTATAACTGCAAAGGATTACTCGTATGCCGTTAAGTCAGTTGATGGATAGATGGATGGCTTCCGATTTTACGTTTTTTTTACAGTATTTCAGTCATATCAGGACAAATGGGTGGATGATAACGAAAGACTGTGATGAATCTAGCCCCGTGTACAGTTGGAAAGAAATCCGCCTCCAGCCAGATGCGAATCCAGAACCACTAGATCATCAGGCCAGCGCTTAACATACTGGGATACTGGGACTCCTTGGTGATCTGAATAAATAAAACATTCGTTTCGTGATATGAATTAGACCAGACGATCGAGAGCTCCATTAAAATCATGTTTAATTTAAAAGCAATTAAAGAAATTAATTATTGAAAGGAAGGCAGTGATAAAAAAATCGAGTTATATTTCAATACAGTCATGATCAGAAATACAAAGTATTAGTACATGGTTCTAAGCAAACAGTTAAGATCCAGACTCCAAACCAGACAGCTCGTAGAGGAGAAGTCTCAGATCAGGATCGAAGCTGATTTTTCTCTCTCTTTTTTTTTCAATCCGCATCTAGTGGATGCGTTACTGTATTGTTAAATCAAACTGTACCATTTCAACACTTTAAGCGCCAAAGACGAAAATAGCAGAATTTGCAAACAGTGTAGATCCTGATAAGGCGGCTCATAATCAGCCGCCTCATCAGGACCTACACTGTTTGCCTTCTGGTCTTTGAATTTTCAATATGAAATATCTAGGACAAGGCATTTTTTAATTTCTTCAGACGTTAATTTTGTCGTCTGCTTTTTTGCGCTTAAGGTAGACGAATACTGAATAGAAATATTGGCGGGGCATTCAAACCATTATACCGTCTAAATAACCCAAAGAGCTATAAAACATTTGGGTAAGAAAAAACGGAGTGGCTATTGCCAGTCGACTGGCAATAGCGATTTTATGTTAAAATCGCTATTGCCAGTCGACTAGCAATAGCGATTTTACGTTGAAATCGCTATTACCAGTCGACTTGCAATAGCGATTTTAACGTTAAATCACTATTGCCAGTTGACTGGTAATAGCGATTTCAACGTAAAATCGCTATTGCCAGTCGACTGGCAGCAGCGATATTAATGTAAAATTGCTATTGCCAGTTAAAATTTTGATCCAAAAAAGGCAAACACTACTTATCAGCAAGTAATGCTTGTGAATGTTTCTACTTTGTATTTATTGTTGCACCCTCATTAATGCAGCAAGATGTATGTGGCTCACCAACAAACTGCACTGTTGAATATACGTTTAGTTTTCTTAAGGTATTTAGATACACAATAACTCTGTATCGACTTATTAAAACACATAACAGAGTTATTGTTCATGGTGAATCAATCAACTATGGAATATTTTCACACTTACAATGCCTACCATAAAGATCCTAAGTTTTCGGGCAGATACGTTTGTATAAACAGTGGAAACCGTGATCAGACTGTTCCTTAGGAACCAGAATGATCAAGGTCTTTACAATTTCAATTCCATCTGCGCATTTTTGAGGCATTACTCTATGGTAGACCTGGAACAACAGGAAAATAAATAACAGGGCAAGGACCGGCTGTTTTTGCAGCAGGTGCAGTAGTTGGACAGTCTTTTTGGGGGATATTTTTGAACTTAAACATTGTTTTTCTAGGAAACAAAACGCTAAAATGTTTGTTTTTTTTGTTTTATTCTGTATCATACAATGTAAGTTTTACTGAAACAATATGCATAAGCATGCCCCATCGATTGAATATATTTTTCATGACGTTTTTCATGAAATTCAATTTTCTTGCATTGTTTAAAAAAATGTAAAAATATACTTATAATCAAGATAATTGCAATTTTTCTTACCAGTCTGTTTCAAATACCCTATATCAAAGATTATATGATTTGCAGAAATGAAAGTGCGTCCTTGTGCTAAAGACATGAATTCTAATAGAAAATGTGTAAAAAAAGTATGTATAAATACAAAAGTTTGTTTTTTAGGAAAACAGAACGGTGAAAAAATTTCTTTTCTTATCCAAATGTTTCATAGCCCTTCGGGTTATTCAGCTGGTATAATGAAATGAATGCCCCACCAATATCTTTATTCACCATTCGTCTACCTTAAGTCTAATTACTTAACTTGCTCCTACTGCGTTGAAATCTGAAATCCACGAGTATACTGGAAAGGAAGTTCTTTTTTAAATTATTATATCTTATTTTTGCAGTCCTTTGGATTATGCTAATATGATGTCACGAAGGCTTGAAAGATGTAGGAACATGGGCATAAGTCTGAGCTGAAAATCATTTTGTTGCATGCTGCTACTGCTGCAGCGAAATTTTATTCTCTTTTGGTCTCTATTACTTAACATGTAACCAATCAAGCAATCGCCAACACTGCAGTTGGCACAAGAAGTAGTCTAAAATCTAGATTTATTATTAAGAAGGACATTCCAGAAGGCTAGGATTCGACTTCACGCAAGCTGCATGAAACTCCAAATCCCCCCCCCCCCAATCCCAAAATTACGTTACCTTATAAGCGTAGTTATGAGGACATTATGAGAGAATTATAACGGTGACCATATCATTGTGAGGACAAACCATCTCGGCCCAATCTAGAAATAAATTTCTGGACACTTCGGTCCCTAGTCACTTCGGCCCCTAGTCATCACAGCCCCATAACCCTAGTCACTTCGGACCTGGTTTGACAAAGTTAAATAGTTTCTGTATTTGTATACATGTAGATTGTTACTATTTTTGCATATTTTAATAATCACATCATTTTAAAGTAGAATTCCTCGATAGTCCAATAGCATCCAACAAAATTATGAGCTCAGTGCCCGCCCATCTTGCCAGTATTTCAGTCTCTATCAAGCCGCCTCCCAGAGAGAGGGAGAAGGAAGAGATGATAGGCGAGAGAAAAATATTCTAACAACTCCACCCGCACTTACTCCAAGCACAGTAGGTCCTTGCCCTAATATCATCCAAATTAGTAGGACGCTCCGGCACTGAAAGTTACTAAGCACCATCGCCCGACCGCAAAAATGAAATAAAATGAATTAAATGAATATATCGCAGAAATAAAACATCTGTGAAGTAAGCCACACTAAAAAACAAAAAAATACAACAACAAAATCTGGCAATAGCGATTTCAAAAAAAACACAAAAAAACTGGCAATAGCGATTTCACGTCAAAATAGCTATTGACAGTCGACTGGTAATAGCGATTTTTATGTAAAATGGCTATTGCCACTCGACTGGTAATAGCGATTTTAACGTAAATTGGCTATTGCCAGTCGACTGGCACTAGACCTTTCCAAGAAAAAAACAATTTTCACCGTTTTGTTCTCCTAAAAAACAATATTTTGTATTTCTACATACTTTTTTTTACACATTTGCCATTAAAATTCATATCTCTAGCACATGAATGCACTTTCATTTCAGCAAATCATATAATCTGTAATATAGGATATTTGAAACAAACTGATAACAAAAAATTGCAGTTTTCTTGTTAATAAGTATATTTTTACATTCTTTGAAAAAATGCAAGAAAATTGAATTTCATGAAAAACGTCATGAAAAATATCATCAATCGATGGGGCATGCTTATGCATATTATTTTAGTAAAACTAACATCGTATGTTAAAGAAGAAAACAAAAAAACAAACATTTCACCGTTTTGTTTCCTAGAAAAACAATGTTTAAGTTCAAAATATCCCCCAAAACAGACTGCCCAAATTCTGCACCTGCTGCAAGCACAGCCGGTCCTTGCCCTATTATTTATTTTCCTGTTATTCGGTTCTACCACAGAGTAATGTCGACAAAAATGCGCAGATGGAATGGAAACTGTGAAGATCTTGATCATTCTGGTTCCTAAGGAACAGTCTGATCTCAGTTTCCACTGTTTGTACAGACCTATGTGCCCGAAAACTTAGGATCTTTACGGTAGATATTGTAAGTGTATATTATAACTGTATATACTCCACAGTCAGTTGATTTGATGATGAACAATAACTCTGTTTGTTTTTTAAACAAGCAAGAACAGAGTTATTGCGGGATCGTCCACCTTAAAGGGTTAGTACACTATCGGTAATTCTGTTACGTGTTCCGATGCTTAGAATCTTTCCGTAATGCCTACATGTACCAGGATCTGTAGTAATGTGTTTTACCTCTGGTTTTGGGGGTCCATGTCTGTGTATCTAGAATATTTCGGAATTTGTAAACTTTTATATGATTTCAAAATTCTAACTTTTGATTTCAGTAAGTTTTGACAAAGGACGAGTTACACTTTACTATTGCAATGTGCCCACTGAAAAGGCCGATTTTCGAAGGTAGGCAGATAACAACAAAAACATATAGAAATGTTAGCTACATGTTTTTAGTTTATTCTGTACGATTTCATTTTCCCGTATTTTAATGCATTTTAGGTAAATTTAGCGGCTGAATACATGTACTGTCAGCAACATTTAACATTGAGCCTATGGGAATTTGAACTACCAACATCCACTATACATCCAAATTTCACTTCATCCTACCCTCGTAACCACTACACTTTTTATACATAATTATTCCTCATATACATATTCATCATAATCAGGTTATATTACAGTGGTTACGAGGGTAGGAGTAAGCGAAAAATAAACTTTTTGGGTAAATTTTCATGTATCCAACACTAGGACTAAAGGATTTATATCAAAATCGCATTAGTATATTTTTTAATTGATAGAAAAAGAGGCATTATTCGACACAACACGTCTTTTTCAAGTGTTCATCAATGTAGAGTGTTTTCCTAATGCCCCCCCCCCCACCAAGGATCCTGTGTGGGTGGGGGTCGAGAAGGGGGCGCAGCGCTGGGCATGCGTATAGGTACGGCGTTATGTGCGTATGTAAGGCGTTCGACTGGGTGTTCTCCGTCATCATGCTGTGATATAACCTCTGATGTTATAATGTTGCGACGTGGTCAGATGATGTATCACTCAGCATGAAGCTGGGGCATTGTAAAATTCTGTGACCTTGAACTTTGGTCCACAAACTTTGTATGAAACTAGAAAAGAGCCCGCGCAAGCGCGGAAATATTTCATGATGGTCAAGTTTATATATAAAAAAAAAGCGAGTTTTAATTTTTCAATGTAAATGGCCTTAGGCCCAGGTGAAGATATGACCTTTACCATGAATACTCACTAAAGCTTCATTTACCTAATTAGTTGTCTGCATCTACAAACTTTCAGGTAGCAGACTGCATTGTTTCTAAAAAAATCAACTTTTTTTCACTTTTTCCTATAGAAAAGCCTAAGTGACTCAAAAGTTGACCTTGCCGTAAAACAGATCAAGGTCATCCCAGGGTCATCATTTATATAAATTTTGTTGAGCTTTTGAGTCCTTGATGCGACATGCTAAGTTTCAAGATCATAGGATTTGTGGTTCTGGGGGAGAATTGGTTGATTTGATGCTTAACGTCCACGGTAAACAGCTAAGGTCATGTCGGGACGGACAGTTAACCTAACCACACTATTCCTGGGCAGGCTTAGACCTCCTAAGCGGTTAACCAGTACTAAGTGCACATACTTTCGCCAGTAACTGACAACTGCCCTTCTTGAATCAGCGGAAGGAGAAACAAAAGTATGTGGCCAGACCGGGTTTCGAACCCAGGACCTGTGACATGAGTCAGGTGCCCTACCGATTGCGCTACGCGGCCCGGTGTGGTTCTGGGGGAGAAGATTTTTGAAATTTTTTACCGTAATAAATGTTTGCCACCTTGGTTATGTGACCTGTCCTGGGTATTTTTTTCTGGAAAAATTGGGTCCTGGAACGTTTTTGGGGAAAATATTCAAGCCCTCTGAAGACTGAAGGCTTATTTAGCTTCGTTGAATCATTGAAATTGATTTGTCTGCTTCGCTGGAAAAAATGCCCTTTCTTACCTGGCGCATTTGTGTTAACCTTAGACATTTATAATTTTTGTCTTTTCGAAAGTTCAGTTCAGTTTGAATTCTCCTCACGACGTTCCCCAAGTGGCTCAGCGGTACGTAACCATAGCCGCACACACTTGGCGCCGTGTGTCCGTCCAACTTTTCGAAAGACCATGTGCGTTGAGCTTTATTCTTCAATGGGCGAGTTCGATTGGCTACTCGTATTGACTATCGTTCTGGAAGAAAATGGGTCGTTTCGAGCCAGGGCCGTCGGGACTATGACCATTTAGTTCTTCATCCGTTTAGACATATGAGCAAAAATACAAAAATAAATCGTTATTTATGGGGAATGGCGTACGTTCATGGGTCGGATTTTTGCATTAGAACCTGCTAGATTTGGACTTGCTAAGCAGCGCGCCGATATAACGACGCAGAACCGAAACGACCGGATTAATTTAAAACGTGTATTCGAGTACACGATAATTTCACTCGAACGCACCCATTGTTGACATCGAAGTTTCTAGAAAAATACTTGGGAGAATTTAAAATGAAAGACGAATTTAATTCTCAAATTCTTTAAATCTACGTGAAACTAAAACACACGCTAACCGAAATTATCAATGATAGCAATATGCAAAAGAACCCGTATAGAAATTACGCTTGAAAATGCCACCAATTTTGCAGTTTATGCGTTACTTCGTTTATTTAGTATTATAGAAGTTATTTGGGTGAGATTTTTTCCTTACCTCTTTTGATGGCTTTGGTGTAGGGTGTTGATATTTGATCAGATCATATCTTTAAAATGTATGAACTGCAAAGCATCCATGCACACTGAGTCCTTGAACTTTCTGCATGGACCAGGATTTTCACTAAAATCTCAACACAGTTTTTGGATTCGCAACATAATTACAAATAGTTGGCCAGTCAAACAATGCAAACAAATAATCCTCATAATATTTAAAGGTTACTGTGACATATATTTAAAAGTTCAGTTCTTTTTCTTATATATTTAACATTATATATGCGTCGTACTAAAAACAATGGTTCAGTCAGACTTTGCAATTGACGTCATACTATTTGTTGGTCATTGTGACTTGTATTTCATGATCCAATGAATTAATCTTTTATTTTGAACTAATATTTAATTGAATCTTCATCGGACTTTGAATAATAAGTCACTTCAGCGCTGCGTCTCATATGGTACTAGATGTAGGTTCCTCTGACCTATATTTCTTGGTTCACTGATTTTGTCTAATATTTTAAACATCTGTACCTGTGTAGCATCCATAAATGCGTAATATTTCATACGTGATTAATATTTCATACGATGAATCTTTCATTATAGGTATAAATAGTGAATAATGCTTACGAAAAGGAGAAGGTTTATGAACTTTTCATGCACTTGCCAGAACGTGCAAAGGCGTTTCGCCAAGAATACACTGGCTTAACAATATTGGTCAGTTATAATCGACAACCAGTTCATTTGTTTCATTATTTTCACAAAAGCAAACGCTTTACATGCTTATTATTGTTTTAATAAAAACTTGTAAAATCTACTATTCTGAGGTTTCGTAAAAATTCAAACAAAATGTCTCCTAACTAGATGGTTTGAGCGAAAATATCCCTTTTAGACTGTGGATTAGAATCAAAAGTATTATATCTATCAGTTTGAAGGGCTGATATGCCAGTGGAATTGCTGATTATATCGAAAAACCGCAGGTACTTAGTGTACCCAGTTCAGCACCCCATGTGCAATAAACCGGAAGTCACGTGATTATTTATGAAACCGCAAACTTAAAAATGTGCTTATATAAACTGCCAAATGCCAAGCTTTTACAAACACAAATTTTATCAGGATCGGTCGTGGGCACAAAAACGGCCAAAGTGTAACCCGTCCTTTGGGAGGTACACTGTACACTGGAGGTACACTGTAGATCCTGATGAGGCTCACAATGAGCTGCCTCATCAGGATCTACACTGTTTGCCTTCTGGTCTTTGAATTTTCAATATGAAATATCTAGGCCAAGGCTTTTTTTAATTTCTTCAGAAGTAAATTTTGTCGTCTGCTTTTTGGCGCTTGAAGGGTTAGCACAATATCGGTAATTATATTATGTGTTCCGATGCTTAGAATCTTTCCGTAATGCCGACTAGGATCTGTAGTAATGTATTTTACCTCCGATTTGGGGGTCCATGTCCGTGTATCTAAAATATTTCGGAATTTGTCAATTTTCATATGATTTAAGAGTTCCGACTTATGATTTCGGTAATTTGACCAATGTTGCTTTACATGTATTCGCTAAACAACTTTTACTCCTTGGTTTGAAAGAGTAAATCAAACCGCTGTTGCAGCGAATAAATTTAATATCAAATGAGCCGCGACACGCCAAAACCAACAAAGTGGCATGTGCGACCAGCAGCGAAGCCTCAGATCAGCCTGGGCATCCGCCCAGTCTGATCGGAGTCTTCACTGTACTCTTAAAGGGTACCTAAGGGTCTACGCTACCCCCATGCCGAAAGCAAAGACTCTTGCATGTATCAGACTTGGCGAATGTCCATGCTGAACTGAGTCTGCGCCAGGCGCACATGCCACTTTGTTGGTTTTGTCGTGTCGCGGCTCGGATGATGTGGCAGTAAGTTGTTGCATGAATAAGTAAAACTGGCAAAACAAAGAAAAATACTCATCATTCATCAAGTTCGGATAAAAAGCAGAATGTTATCAGGTTATGACTTGAATACACTTTGCGTTTAGATGATGTAGGGATTTTATTTTAATACAGAATGCTGTCAGTATGATGTGCAAATTATTATTTGGGGCTTGACATGAGGAAAAAGGCCTTAGAGGAATCGCGAAAAATAAAGACCATAAATGAGCCGCGACACGAGAATTTGGTTGGTTGGTTGGTTGTTTTAGGTTTATTGGCCCTTTGAGACAGTATTTCAGTCTATATCGGGCCGTCTCCCAAAGAGAGGGAGTAAGAAGAGGGAAATGATAGACGAGAGAAGAAATGTCCAAACAACCCCCACCCGCACCTACTGCAAGCGCAGTAAGCCCTTGCCCTACTACTATTCAAATAAGTAGGACGCCCCGGCACTGAAAGTCACACACAGCACCTTCGCACCACCCAACCACCCCCGCGACAGGAGAAAACTAACAATGTGGTTGTGCGCCCTGCACAGAATCAGATCAACCTGGGCATCCGCCCAGTTTGATCAGACACTTCGTTAAGTGCTCAAAGTGTAGCTAAGGGTCTAAGCTACCTCCGTGCGGACAGTGAAGACTCTGATCAGACTGGGCGGATGCCCAGGCTGATCTGAGTTTGCGCTGTGCGCACAACCACATTGCTGGTTTTGTCGTGTCGCGCCTCAAATAGCTTCCTTCAGGCTGGGTTTGGGGTTGGATAGAAAAATCCGACAAAAGGGTCACTGTTCAGCATTCAGAGGCTTGCTCATTTTATTTAATAATCGAAAGTAGCCCAATGTTGTTGCCAATTAAAATGACCCAAATCGCTTGTCAAAACCAGTTTATGTGAAACTAAGTTATGCATTGTATTTTATTTGTTAAAAGCTGGCTAATCACGATCATTTACAATGTTGAAACTGTAGTGAGAAGCTTGCAACGACTTAGTACCCTTCGCCTGCAAAGATACGCCTGACCCGAGTCAGCGCTATTCAAATACGATATACGTGCTTGCTAATGGTAATGAATACACCTTTGTATGGTGGCTGGTTTGTGCCATTTCGTCTTTTCGTCTTGTCGCCGCAAAAAGACGCCAGGCGAAAAGACGCCATGCGAAAAGACGAAAAGACGAAAAAACGCCATGCGAAAAGACGAAAAGACGAAATAACGCCATGCAAAAAGACGAAAAGACGAAACCCGCCACGCGAAAAGACGAAAAGACGAAATAACGCCATGCGAAAAGACGCCAGGCGAAAAGACGAAAAGACGCCACGCGAAAAGACGACAAAATAACAGTTTCAAATGGCGTCTTTTCGCATGGCGTTTTTTCGTCTTTTCGCGCTGAAATTTCGTCTTTTCGCGTGGCGGGTTTCGTCGTTTCGTCTTTTCGCATGGCGTTATTTCGTCTTTTCGCATCGCGTTTTTTCGTCTTTTCGTCTTTTCGCATGGCGTCTTTTCGTCTTTTCGCCTGGCGTCTTTTCGCGGCGACAAGACGAAAAGACGAAATGGCACAAACCAGCCACCATACCTTTGTGTTGTTGTTTTTTTTGTTTCCTGCACTTTTATTTCCAGAAGTTTCCTGTTTACTTCACGGAATGACGTAGCCCTTCTAAACCCGGCCTTCTTTTCAAGGAAATTATTTTGACATAGCAAATCAGTACCTTAAAAATTGTACTCTCGTTGGCCATGGTGGCAAAACAGAATAGCAGGTAGTTCCCCTTCTTTTCTTCATCCAAAATGTATCAACAAAGTCGTGCTGTTTGAATCGTCTTTTTATAAGCATGCATCCAGTAGTTATTACATGTAATGAAAAATGGAGACTCTAATTGGTATGCACACTTGCCTAGTCTGATTCGCACTTCATACGAAGCACCTTCGTGTAATTCTTATGTCGCGACTCATATGTAACATTTACAGAATAAACAATGCGGTCTTTTCCTCAATAAATTTCTTGGAATGTAAAAACAATGAGACATTCATGGCAAACAAACAAAAATCGGCTAATTGATAATGATAATTAAAGTTTAATCATTAATTAGAAATTAATATTTATGTCGGTGCACCGATTGTTTTGCACATTTTGAATGAGCTGAAACACGTGAAATTGAGCCAAATGGCATTTGCATGTAGAAAGACTTAGCTGAACCTGCACAGCCAGTCTGTTTCAGCGGAACCAGTCTCCCAGTCTGTTTCCATTTTTTGCCCTGTAGATTAGATTGTTTGTTGCTGCAAGAAAGATTATACGCATGCGCACACATCTGATCTTCGGTGTGTATGTTTGGTGTATGATTCCGTTTCACACGATTCCAATCACGGTAAGAAATCTGAGTATTGGGACAGATAGGTTTGAGCAAAGTGTGCAGACCCAGATCAGACTGCTCCAACAGGAGCATTCTGATCAGGATCTACACTATTTGCCATCCCATCTGCATCCTTTGAACGCATCACCGCACGGTAAAACCAAACTGTTCCATATTGAGGACAAATGAACCGCGACACGAGAAAACCAACAAAGTGGTTGTGCGCCAAGCGCAGACTCAGATCAGGCTGGGCAGCTGCCCAGTCTGGTCAAACTCTTCGCTAAGCTTTTAAAGGGCAGCTAAGTGTCTAAGCTACCTTCATGCGGACGGTGAAGACTCTGATCAGACTGGGCGGATGCCCAGGCTGATCTGAGTCTGCGCTGGGCGCGCAACCAGTTTGTTGGTTTTCTCGTGTTGCGGCTCAAATACTGTAATTTTTTTGGTGTCTCATTATTTAAGTTTTTAGAAATTTTGCGGTATTGTATATATAAATTTGAAAGGCATTGCTGCCGCCCAGTACACTGCACGCTGCTGTCGGTTTAACTGAGAAAACACATTGCTGACGCCCAGTACAGTGCAAGCAGCTGTTGGTTTAAGTGAGAATGAAGTGGACTCAAGTGATCGTCGCAGTTGCGGTCAGTATTGAAAAGTTCATGTTTCGGTGGGTGGGGAATCACATGTTTGTTTTTTTTTTGTTTCTATACGCTGCACGTATAAATTTGAATGAATCGTCGTGGTAAATAGCTTATTTTTCTTTAAACATGTTTTCAATGATTGTTTCGTGTGTCACTTTCTAGCTTACATGTACGTCTGAAGTCCTCAATTCAAAAGACACTTTGCTAGAACCGCAAACATTCACATTTTCAACCAGGAAATATCAAAACTAAAGTGGTGGCGTCACCTGAAATTTGCCCTTAGTATAAACCTTTGCGGTACAATCCAAGTGAGACTGGATAGTCATGGATAGCTTACATTGTAAAACTATTTGAAGGAGCAATAACACGCTGGCATAAACCAAGATTCACTCACAGGATCGCCACTTTCCTTACAGCGTATCAAAACAAAAGTCATGTGATCCCTCACCCGACTCTACCCTATGTTAACATTTTTTGTTGTTGTTTTGAACCTAGATGGATGTATGGATTGCGATTTTACGCCTTTTTAACAGTTTTTCGGTCAAATCAGGTCTATGGGTGAGTGATAATGAAAGGCTGTATGCAATGGAACCCTGTATACGATAGAAAAGATTCCCTGTAGAGGGCCTCGAAGCAGGGACCGCAAGATCAGCAGGCCAGCGCTCATCCTACTCAGCTTTCGGGCCTCCATTTAAGCATTGGTATACCTCAGATATTAGACTTATGCAGAATTTACGGGATAAAAGGCAAACGCTTAAAGGGCTACTGTACTGTTTTTCAACATGCATTGAAATCACTGGAAATAACTGGACTGTCAGGTATTGTTTTATCTAAAAGAATGTCGAAAACCACAAAGAAAAATTTCAAACGGTTAAAAAGTTATAAGGAATTTTATTTAGCTGAAAAATATGCAAGGAATCTTATGACGTCATTTGAGTAATTCATATTATTAAAATTTTAAAAAAATCTTTATTTTATATTTATTTTTACTTTTTCTCCTTATATAGATTAAGTATGATAAGTTACTTCATTTTATTAAAAAATTCAAATAGTTTGCATCAGAATATAATGATAATAGCTGGAATCAAAATTACATTATGCAAATAAAGCTGTTGAAAAAAAAAAGTGGGCGGGGCTTAAAATCTAATTTGCATAAACTTTAATTGTCAATAATTACAGTTTTGGTTAGAATTTTTCGATGGCGTTTTCAGCATTCTGTTTCTCTCATAAATACCTGTTAATTGAAATTATTTCTAAAAATTATTTCTAAAAAAAAAGTGAAGAAAACAGTGTAGTAGCCCTTTAAAGCAGTAGAATGATTATAAAAGATACCGTGACAAAAACTAAACACCAAATAAGACAAGCTAAACGCAAGTATTCTCAAACTGTATAAGTAATTTAAAAGACACTACATCAGCTATAAGACGGGATTTGGTCTCTCCTAGAGTACTCCAAATATGAAAATCAGTTGTTTGTAATTTGGCTATTATTATTTTATTTTTTTTTGTTCTTGTTTGAAAACAATTCCAAAAATCTAGATCCGTGTTTTTTTTTTTTTTTTTCTTTTTTTTGAAAAACAATTCCAAAAATCTAGATCCGTCATCTAAGTCGGATTTAGATTTTCGGCATAGATTTGGAGGGAAAACCCTCCCCCCCCCTCCCCAAGACGAAAAAATATGGTATGTTCTCTCTTTATACGCCCGTCGAAGACGGATCATATTATGTAGTAGCCTCCGTCTGTCCGTCCTTACATCTTTCCGTCTGTAAAAAGAAATATTACCCTACTTTCAGTTTTGATAGAATTATGCCCCTTTGAAGTTTTCGCTCCGTATCTCGAAAACTGTTTAGGATTTCTTCATGAAAGTTTGTATAACATAAAGCACTATCAGACGATGTGCAGAGAAACAGAACCATAATCCTGTTTTCAGTTTTGACGGAATTATGTCCCTTTAAATTTTTCGTATAATAATTTCATATAAGCTTCGTGTCCGCTCCATATCTCAAAAACCGTTTAAGATTTCTTTATGAAAGTTTGTATACATGTAAAGCACCATCAGACAATGTGCAGAGAAAAAGAACCATAACCCTACTTTTACTTAATAAAATTACGCCCCTTTGTATTTTTCGTATTGTAATTTTGTAAATACGTGTCCGCTCCACATCTCCTTAACCCTTTCAAAGATTTCCTTGAAACTTGAATCAAATGTTCCTCTTATCGAGACAATGTGCAGAACTCATATTTCAACAATGTCCGTCAAAGTTCAAGGTCACACTTAGAGGTCAACGTTCAAGAGGTAAACATTATTTGTTCGCCCCATATCTCAAAAACCGTATTTGATTTCTTCATAAAAGTTTATACAAATATGAAGCATCATCAGACAATGTGCAGAGAAAAAGAACCATTAGCCTGCTTCTGGTTTTGACGGAAGTATGCACCATTGTATTTTTTATATATTAATTTCATATTAGCTTTGTGTCTGCTCCATATCTTCAAAACTGTTTCAGATTTCTTCATGAAAGTTTGTACAAATATCAGACGATATGCAAAAAAAGAACCATAACCCTACTTGTAGTTCTGATGGAATTATGCCCCTTTGTAATTTTTGTCTATGAATTTCATATTAGCTTCGTTTGTTTTGTAGTTTTATATCTGCCTTATTATTGAAGATTTAAGCTACTGGCAAAGTTCTATCATCTCTAGGAGCGGCTGTAGTGTAGTGGATAAGACTCCGGAATACCAATCCAGGGATTGCAAGATCGATCCCCCGCTTCTCCGGTCTTTCGGATGAGACTTTAAACCGAGGTCCCGTCTCCATATGACCTCGTTGTTGGTGGGACGTTAAACCCGAGCTCACTCACTCTATCATCTCTTGTTTTCTTTCCAACTTTAAGCCCCATAGGGCGTATATTGCCCCGCCCAGCGGAGCTCTTGTTTTATGTTGTTTCTCTACCACCTTTGCAGGAAAGATCTCCAAATCATTATATTTGACATTAACAGTATCTTTATAATGCTTTAAAAGGTATCCGCCTTGCTAGCTGAAGCCTTACCTGGGCCTTGGGTATGGTTGCCCCCAAGCCAAACTACTCAGTATGTGGCCAATGTGGCTGCCCAGAACTTCGGAGGGATATTGCTGCATACAAAACGTGTTTGGGGGGCTGTAAGTATCATATTCGGATATAAGACGAGATTTTCTTTCTATAAAAGTCTCCAAAATATGTAAATCCGCTATGTGTAATTTGGCTATAATTATGTTGGATTTTTTTTTGTCTTCCAAAAATAATGAAAACACACAAATGACGCTATTTTAAGCATAAAGTGAAAATTGTGGGGTACCTTTGACCGCTTGTACATTATGTACATCCTGTTGAGAGTGCAAGTTTTGGTTATCCTGTTGAGAGTGCAAGTTTTGGTTAAAGAGATCTTTAGCACCTTGAGTAGTATTAATGATAGTTTATTAAAATATAATCACAGGCTGGCATTGGCCCTTTTACTCAAAGGTCAAATCTGCATCAAACAATCATGCGGACAAGTTTTGGGTCTTCGTCCGACGGACTATGAGTATCAGGTGAAGACCATTCTTTGACTGCTACATGTACACATGAACATGTAGACCAAGGTCATTCAGATTCCAAAATTTAAAGCACCATTTTCTGTGAAGCTACTGGACCAACTGAAGCTGACCTTATATGCTTTCATATCCATCTAGGGAATAACTTCGTTTAAAAGGTTCAAACAGTAATATTAAGCTGACGTCCATAATAAAATCTTTTGCTGACGTCGTTCAATTAAATGATTCAAATAAACTGCAGATAATTTTCAAGCATTTTATAATGATATGTTACACTCTTTAATGAGTGAAATGATAATAAGCCAGCAATAAGAAGTGGAATCCTCTCAATACATTTTCCAACTTTTGTAATTGTTTAAGTGGTATTTATTTATTCATTTATTTATTTATTTGTTAGGAATTTATTGATTTATTTATTTATTTCATATATTTGATTTTAGTCTTGCTACAATATATTTCTTAAGTCTTGAAAACTAATATCATTCTTTTTTTTTTTTTTTTTTTTTTTTTTTTTTTGCCTTCAAAACACAGGGTTGGAATGGTACAAGATTTTCTCGATATCGAGTATGGATTCGGATCGGCTGGCCTGTAAGTAAACTTAGCTCCTAGTCCGAGCAGCAATCGTCATCTACTTGTTTCAGTTTAATAGACTTGAGTCGCGACACGACAGAAACAATAAAATGGCATGTGCGCCAAGCGAAGACTCGGTTTAGCCTGGGCATTCGCCCAGCCTAATCACAATCTTTTTTGTCGGCATTGAGGTACATGTAGCTTAGACCCTAAGCTACCCTTTATGCGCGCAAAGAAGACTCTGATCAGACTGGGCTGATGCCCAGGCTGATTTGAATCTTCGCGTGGCGCCTATACCACATTGTTGGTTTTGTCGTGTCGCGGCTAGGTTAGTCTTTTCTGAGGTTTCGACGCCATCTTAGGTAAATAGGTACACTTTCAGTGGAAGCAACTTTGCCAAGTTCATTTCTGCATCCCTTCCCTAAATGGGATCAGTTCTTATAGGAAAGAATTTGCCCCTAGGAGCAAATTCTGTCCTTCGAGAGTAGATCACATTTTTGGAAGATTTTTGTCGTCCAGAGAAGCAAATGAAAAGTCACAAAAATTCTTTCCCACGGCAGAAGGGCGGAAAACGATCATGGCTGTGAACCTTGTCACCCTTAGCCGTCGCAATTATAGTACTAGATAGAACAGTTGATCGCTTTCTTGATTCAAGCTTACATGTGGCCACATTTACATTTATGTTTTGGAGTTTGCTGTCTGAGGTTACATTGCACACAGCCTTTATTAGCACCGTCCCATCGTCCTGATATGTCTGAAATACTGTTAAAAAGGACGCATAATCGCAAGTCACATCAATCCGTCCATCTAAATGGGATCGACTCTTATAGGAAATAATTTGGTCCCCTAGGAGCAAATTATTTCCTTAAAGAGTAGATCACATTTTTTTAAACATTTTTATCGTTCAGAGAAGCAAACAAGAAGTCAGCTTCCTTTGGCGAAAGGGCGGAAAACAATCACGAATGTGAACCCATACACCTTTGGCTGTTTCAGTCCGAGTACTAGATAGAAAGTTGATCGCTTTCTAGATTCAAGCGTTTACAATGCATGTTTTGTACTTTGTTGTTTTATACCTGTCAACAAAGGTTCTTAATATACAGACGTGGAAATAAGTGTTTGACCCATCGATGTTTTGTCTATCGATGAAAAAAGGTGGTAGCAACGGCTACTACGTTTGTCTCCGTGAGCAAATATGATGGAAAAACTGGTATTAGTTCCTGATCATTGCCTGTCTTTTTTACTTTTGACATAAACTGAGAACTTTTGTGCGATTGTTATATACTCGCCAAAAGAAGTTCTGCCGCAGTTTTAATTGTAATATTGACGATTGCAGATGTAATATTTTCGAAGTATGTTGTTTTGAATTGGTTTCCCGAACATTTCTTCGTGGAAAAGGTTTTAAGGTTTCAGTTTCCAGCTGGTATGTGTACAGAGTTCCCTCGCATAACTAGTAAACACTAGGCGTTTACTGCGCAGGCGCAATACCGTTACGTTTATATCCTTTAATTCATGACATCCCCTAAATTTCAGAAACATCTTACAAAAAACCCGAACACACTTTCAAATTGCGAAGTTTGCATCTTAAAATCCTCAAGACCGTAAATTACCTCCCTTTGAATCAAAACAATAGGAAATTTGACTATCGAATAATGGACTTATTAGTCATAAATTTTAGCTCTGCTTTTCTGGACATGTAAGGAATTATCTTTGAAACTTTCTTAAATATGAATGCATCAGCTTATTGCAAAATTATGACAGGCGTACAGTTTTGAAATGTCAATGGCAATGCCACTGCAAAAGAAAGTCTGGCTTATCGGCCTAAACGTTGAAATTTAGAAGTGCTAGATTATCTTTAAATCATTTTTGAACGCCGATTTTCTTCAGCATGTAAGACATTTGGAACTCCAAAACTGCATCTAAGAGGAACAAATGGGAAAAGGGATAAAAACTAAAAGAAAAGGCGAGTTTGTTTGCTGAGAAATCTCGGAAAATTAGAAATAACCCCAAATAAAACTGAAAGTTGCGCAAACTGTCGGTTTAAATGAAAGTGTAAGAACTTGACTGTCTAGCGATATAAAAATGGCATTTTATTACCTCAATGACTATTTAACTTCATTTATTATGATACCTTTTTCAGAAGAACATGTTACAATCAATGCGGCGGAACTTCTTTTGACTATTATATGTAGTAGGCTGGCCTATAAATAGGTCTGAGGTATTTTGTTTTTGTCGCGTTCGTGCGTCCATGTGTTCGTTCGATTGCATTAAACTTTCATTCACTTTCCGAACATGCCAAAGAGGTCACATCACTGCTACATGTACATATAGGCCATATATATGCGATCGAGACCGCATCGCTGGCATAAATATATGAGCCGCGACACGAGAAAACCAACAAAATGGTTCTGCGCCCAGTGCAGACTCAGGTCAGTCTGGGCATCCGCCCTGTGTGATAAGTCTCTTTGCTTAGTGCTTAAAGGGTAGCTAAGGATCTAAGCTACCTCCATGCGGACCGTCGGACAGCAAAGACTCTAATCAGACAGGGTGGATGCCCAGGCTGATCTGAGTCTGCGCTGGGCGCACACAACCACTTTGTTGGTTTTCTCGTGTCGCGGCTCAATTGTCTTGTTCATGATAAGCTAACACGGTTGGCTCCTCAGTTTGGGGAGTTGTGATTGCTAATCATGGGTTCAGCTTCAAGCCGCTCATGCCGAGGGCTGTGCGCCCAGTGCAGACTCAGATCAGTCTTGGCAGCCGCTCTGTGTGATCAGGCTCTCAATATTGCCAGCGGCTCTAAGCACTCAGGTGTATGCGTTACAAACCTTTAGTAAATGGCATTGTGAACTGGGCTGTATTGTCTGTATTTCTTCTGATAAACGCACCTCTCTAAAGAAAATCCCCTCAGTTCCTTTTCTGTGGACAATTTGCCAAATTTCACAAAAAAATCCCCCCCCCCCAAAAAAAAAAAAAAACAAAAAAAAAAACGAAAAAAAAAAAAAAACTGGCATTATACCATCGAAAAGTATTAAACATTGGCCATATTTTTCTCACTTGCCTTGTAAAATGCAACGCCCACATTAGAAAAAATACGGCAAGTGAACAATACTAATGCAAAATGCCTAATACTGATCGTACTAAGTTTATGTTGTATGTTTTATATGTTTTCAGGTCCGTCAGTGCCTAGTTTTTGTCAACTGGCCTGGTCAAAGTCCAGTAGTTTCCAAGACGGTACTCTCCCCACCCTGGGCAACGAATTGGGGCCGCTCGCGTTGTTGGTTTTGACACAGCATTAACTTTATTATAGGGTAGAGTCGGGTAACTTCGAACAGCGGATAAATTTGGACATACCATTGCAAACAGTGAAAATCCAGATGAGACGGCTTATAATGAGCTGTCTCATTAGGATTTTCAATGTTTGCCCAGTTAATTTTAATTCCAAACAACTGACATATAAAGGAAACAATGTCACTGTGCGAATATACCTGCTGTCCGAATTTACCCGGCTTCACCCTATTCATTGTCGTGTGAAAAGGAACCTTAAGACTTGTTTGTATGGTTAGCGCACGAGGGTCAGACTTTTCACTTATCGCTTGCTGGATGCTCCAGGGTTAGTAGATGGTAGACCCCAATCAGACTGTGTAGATGCACACGCTTATTTGAGTATTTCCTCCTTGCAAATGTCGTAAGGTACCTTTTCATCCTACACAAATCATTCTATATTTTGTAAATTTTGCCAAACAATGTTAAAAAACAGCTAATTTGTGGTGTACCGGTGTAATTGTTTTTTTGTTTATTTTCATTTATTCCATTCTACTTTTCTTTTTTTTTTTTTATTTATTCCATTCTACTTGTCATTACAGAAGCTCTGGTAGCTCAGTGAAATCAACGCTGGCCTGTTAAGGTGGCGGACCGGGACCGTTTGATGCTGGAAGACTTGGATTTTACGTCCTTTTCAACAGTGTTTCAGTCATATGAGGACGATGAAAGGGTGATAATGAAAGGCTGTGGAGCCTCGTTTGCGTTTCGAAAAGATTTTCGCCTCCATTGGAAATCGAACCTGGAACAGCTAAATCAGCAGCTCAGCGCTTAACCAACTAAGCAACCCGGAGGAGGCTGAAATATTTCAACCGTACTCGTGTTTCCATTTACTCACTCTTTTATTATCACCCTCTTTTCTTCCTGATATGACTGAAAGGCATTTGAAAAGGGACGCTAAATCACGTCGAGACGTCTTTGCACCCTCACAATCTTGTCTCTTAACTATGGCCTTTTTGTACACAGCAATGTACACTGAGAAAAATACAAAAAACTCGTAGGTAAAGTGTCCAAACTGTATTCTATCTTTGAGATATTATTTGAGACAACAAGAATCAACTGCATGTAAATTCATTTTTATAAAAATTTCTCTTAACGTTAAAAACAAATGCTTCCCCAATAAGAAGGAAGACTGCGACGTCAATTTGTCCCATCGAGATGCGTATCTTAATCTTTTTTTGCCAAATGGACTCTTCCAACCTTATTAATTGGATGGGTTCATTCATCACTTCTGCGGCGTCCGATTTGGGTCTACACTGTTTGTCAATGTCCCTTATATGGGACACTAGACTTAAATGGGTAACGGTGCATAGGTACACTTTCAGGGGAGCAAACTCTACAATTTTCTTTTACGCCACCTACTTCTTTTTTATGTACCCCTGCTTTAGACTTTTTAAGCCAAGTCTTACAGGAAAGAATTTACTCTCCTTGACGCCAAAACATAAAGAAAAGAATTTGCCTCCCTTCTGGGAAATATAAAGGATTAGTCACATTTTCAAAGAGCTTCATTGTTCATGGAGGCAAACAGAAAAGAACAGACGTCGTTCCCCTTTGAAAAAAATAACGGAAAACGTGACTGCTAAAACGTTAATGCAACTCGTATGTGGTGCAGGTAATTGTTGTGCCATACCCTCATCACTGTTTGCTACTGGACAGATTTCCCATCGGAGTCTGCTGTAACGGTAACACTGTCCTGTACATCGTACGTCGATAATCGTTTAGCTGAATAACAAAACATTAACTTCAAACCGCTGGATAAATAGAGGGTACACTGTATTTACTTTTTTTAGGTGTATACCAATTATATTTCATCGAAGGTGTTAAAAATATCAGCGGTTTAACGTACCATGCAAAACTTATTAAAATCCCGAATTTGACTTAAAAATATTACCCTTCGCAGAACAAGCCTTGACCTTGCTTCACTCACTCCACCCCGCTTCCACCTCCGCTCCCCAACCTCCTTCTACCCCCTACCCCTCCCGGAAAATGTCGATAGTCTAAAAACCATCATTTACATATATGCAAAATCATTTACTGGCTGTTTTATATAAATCGGTTGTTTCAAAACTGTCGAAAGAGTGTTGCTACCCTATATTGCTTAAATTATAAACAAAAAGCACATCTTCATAAATGCTGGTTAGGCAGGACTGACTGACTGGGAAGATTATAGACCGTACGAAAATGGACAAACTCGGTGCCTAGAGTGTGCACCAATGGATACGTTCCACCAACCTCCTGGGGGAACATTGTTATGAGAATGGAAACAACAACAACAACGCTGAACATTTTGAAGCTTACATGTACGTGTACGCTGACACTTTTAAAGCATACAATTTTGCCAACACAAGGGCACACAAGGTTAAATCAACCTTGAATTAACCTTGATTCAACGTCACGACGTTGAATCAAGGTTGTTTCAAGGTTGATTCAACATTGTGTGCCTTCTGGGTGCATTTTGAGCTTCAGAACCCTTTATGCCTATAGCCCATCATTTGTAGCGTGTGCGAGAAGTGTCAGAGCAACGGGTCAAAAGTTGGGTGAAGACTTGCATATGAACAGAGTCAATTAAACAGCGTTGCTATTTTCGTTTCTTTGCCCCTCACTTCCACAGGTTCTTAAAAGTTCATTTATCTTATGTTGTGTCGTGAAAGTCTCCCCGTTCAACATCATACTGCAGAATCTTTCAGAGCTCTAGATAAGAGGGATATTTGATGATAATTTAGGGATAATTTTCTTTATTTCTCATTGAAACCATATGTTGTGACCCCTCATCTGAACCGTCTCGTCTAGACGGTCGAGACGGTTCAAATGAGGGATCACAACATGTTTTTGTCCAGAATTAACAAACATTATCACTAATTATCACCAAATACTCCTTCTTATCTAGGGCTCTGTGCAGATTATACATTTTCTGGTCCTTTGTGATCACTGGGTTCATTATAAGTTAGTTTGAAAATAAAGCTCCACTGAAGCCGGTGCTAAGATTCGTGTTCAGTGTAGCAACATTACATTACTGCACATGGACTGAGTCAATTAAACCGAGTTTGCTAATGTCGTTTCTCTGACGTGATCCTTGCTTCCACAGGATCAGGTTTTCTTTGTATTGGTCGAACATGGCCCTGAGGTTATAAAACTGTTTTCATGCGAAACTCCGCTGAGCATGAAATTTTACCCGCTAATAAGCAGCAATCTACTGATAAGTACAGTTGTTTTCTTGCTCAGTTTAGCTGAGTATGAATTTTTTCTGCTTATGAATATGAAAATGCCAACTGAAAATGCCAACATTAGTTGGCATTTTCATATTTATCAGCAGAGAAACTTTCATGCTCAGCTGAGTTGAGCATGAATATAGTTTTGTAACCTCGGGGCCTGGTTGGCAAGGCAGATTTGACAGATTCCTTAGTTCCAAAGATGGGGCTAAGCATACCAAGAACGTTGCTCGACTATAGAACGGTGCACACCATGGCGTACAAAACATTAATCTCTTCTAGTGCACGTATAAATGACGAACGTGATATTGAACAACGCTCGCGATACTGATATGTGCCCATACATTTGCATTCCCAGTACAGTTATTGTTCACAGAAATTTGAAGCAATGATCCAATTCAAGGCTGCAAAGTTGAATTTTACAAGAGCAGTAAAACACAACAACCTCAACTCTATATTTATTTATTTATTCATTTAAATCATGTTTCATTCTCAAATACATTATGTTCACACACACAAAATATACACACAGTTTTAGAAGTTCATTCATATTTCATTATCTTATACATTTCGTCCTCGTAAAACGACATCTTATCAAGTAATAAAATTAGGTCTTAGACCCATAATGGGGTTCTTTGGGCAAGTCAGGAAGTGCGGTAAACGTAAAGAACCATCGTATTACGAACTTCTTTTAACACCAGCAACTTCATTTCCATGTCACTCCAGCAAGCCAGTGTTAAACCAAGTATAACTCATGCAAGCCAGTGGTAAACCAAGTGTAACTCAATCAAACACATGTTAAACAAAGTGGAACTCAAGAAGGCCAGTGTAAAACCAAGTGTAATATCAGCCAGCCAGTGTTAAACCAAATGTGACTTCAGGAAGCTAGTTTTAAACCAAGTGTCATTCCAGTAAGCCAGTGTTAAACCAAGTGTAACTCCTGCAAGACAATATTAAACCAACTGTCACTCCAGCAAGCCAATGTTAAAGCAAGTGTAACTCATGCAAGCCAGTGCTAAGCAAATGTAACAGTTACTCCAACAAACCAGTGTCAAATAAAGTGTAAATCCAACAATGCAAATAAACCAAGTTTAACTCCAACAAGCCAGTGTTAAACAAAGTGGAACTTCAGCAGGCCTGTGTTACACCAAGAGTATTATCACCAGCAAGTGTTAAACCAAATGTGACTCCAGGAAGCCAGTTTTAAACCAAGTGTAACTCCAGTAAGCCTGTGTTAAATCAAGTGTACCTCCTGCAAACCAATATTAAACCAAGTGTCACTCCAGCAAGTGTATCTCATGCAAGCCAGTGCTAAGCAAATCCAACAGTTACTCCAACAAGCCAGTGTCAAACAAATTGTAACTCCAAAGCTCCAGTATAAAATCAATTTCAACTCTAACAAGCCAGCATTAAACCAAGTGGAACTTCAGCAGGACTGTGTTAAACCAAATGTAATACTAGCAAGCCAGTTTTAAACCAAGTGTAACTCAAGTAGTATAAGCCAGTGTTAAACCAAGTGTTACTCCTGCAAGCAAATATTAAACCAAGTGTCACTCCAGCAAGCCAGCGTTAAAGCAAGTGTGACTCCTGCAAGCCAATTCTAAACAAATGTAACAGTTACTCCAACCAGCCAGTGTCAGACGAAGGATATCTCCAACAATCCAGTATACAAAATGTAAAACCAAGTTTAACTCTAACAAGGCAGTGTCTAATTATGTATAAGTCTAACAAGGCAGTGTTAAACCAAGTGTTACTCCAGCCAGCCAGTGTTAAATTAAGTGTCACTTAAGCAAGTCAGTGAAAAAACAAACTTACAGCAGGACGCCTGTGTTAAACTAAGTGTAACTCACGACAGCCAGTGTTAAACCAAGCTTACACCAGAAAGCCTGTGTTCAAGTAAACCTAGTGTTACTCTAGCAAGCCAGTAGTAAACGAGGTTTCACTTTAACTCCAACAAGCCAGTGTTAAACCAAGTATAAGTCTAGCAAGCCAGTGTTAAACCAAGTGTTACTCCAGCAAGCCAGTGTTAAACCAAGTGTTACTCCAGCAAGCCAGTGTTAAACCAAGCCTAGTAAACGCACAATTTAATTCCCACATACAATGTAAACAGCAAAGATTCATGCTTCTGTAAATGGGTTGCCGAAATATAGCAAATAAATATCTCAAAGAGTTCCTTCAAGAGCAAGAACACATGATATAGCGATGCTGTTTGACTTTTAGATATTTGAACCATTATAAATGTTCAGCTCTGTAAAAGATAAATTTGTGGAGATATCACAAATCTCCTGAAAGTGGCCAAACCTAAATTTCGGTTTGGCCATTTTCGGTAGTTTTGCGATATCTCTACCATTGTTTGACTTTACTAGTATATGTCTTTCATATATACACAGATCAAATAGCGTTATATATTTTGGCAAATTATGCGCAGATACTTTAATTTTAAATGTTCAGGCGGAGTTGGAAATGTGCGTTTACCAGGCCTGTTAACAAGGTTGCAAGGTTGCCAATTGAAGAATACGGTGTTTATTTCTGTTTGGCGGCATTTCCCGATTTGCCTATACTTGCCATGATGGGTTTAAGAACTTACCCATTAACCCTATTAAACACCCCAAGAGCGTTGCATTTTACGAAAGGGGGACGCAATAGATCCTAAAAAGTAGTTAATCAGCCAATGCCAAAATGCTTTTATTAGTATTAAGGTGAATCTATATGCTTTCAGAGGAATCAGTTCTTCTACATGTATTTTCCTTTTTTTTTTGTCCCCCTTCTCAAAAGGGGCCCTCTCTTGAGGGAAATAGTTTGCTCCAAGAGGGATCAGTTCTTAAACACCCAAATAGGGTCCACTCTTTAAGGAAAGAATTTGCTCCCGTAGGAGCAAATTCTTCCCATAAAGAGTGGACCCTATTTGGAAGAGCTGCGTCCTCAAGGCCAGCAAACCGTGAAAAATTCATGTTCCCCTTGTGAAACTGGTGGAAAGAACGGAGGTTGGCAAAAAATTATTAAATTATTTCAGGAAAATATGCATGAAACATTTATTAGAGCAGGGGTGTTCATTAGGGTTAATACGGTAACACATCATATGATAATAGAAAAAATGATAGTCAAGTCGTCTTTCATTCTCAAATTCATTTTGCTCGCCACTGCTGGTGTGACCTTCACGTCAATTGTTCAGTATATTTCGACTTCGACTGGGTAATGGTCACTAATACCAGCTCTCTGCAATGGAAAGTAACGCACAATTAGCAGGAAATATGGTTAAACACTATGTTGTTTTGTTAACCTCTGATTTATAATTAGCTCTCTCTCTCTCTCTCTCTCTCTCTCTCTCTCTCTCTCTCTCTCTCTGTAACCTCTAATTTATTATTTAATTATTTATCTCTCTCTCTCTCTCTCTCTCTCTCTCTCTCTCTCTCTCTCTCTCTAGAAGATCTCTGATGCATGTCTGATTTGTTTGACAATTTTGTAACTAGATTTGATAAATTTGAAGATAATAAGCTTGCCCAACCTGTACACAGAGGCAGGGCCCGTGGGAAAGAAAAATAATTACGTGCCCTGTATAGAGATTATTCCATGTTTTTTTCCGTTATCACCCGATTTATCAGCCCGAGACTCCAATATCGGACCGAAAGCTTGCCCGAGGTTTGATATCGGTCGAGGGTTGATAAATAGGGTGATAACGAAAAACCTTAGTTATGATTTGATTATCATATAAATTTTACTTAAGAAAGGAACTACAGAAATTGTTGCCGCAGTAGTAGGTCTATATCCTATCAACAATTTTGAAGTTGCGGAAACCTGCTACCACTGCTGAAGACTATTAATAAGGAATCTCGCAAACACGACAGCGGGGAAGCCGAGTATGATTGTAATACATGTATTTGATTTTCTAACGAAACGCGGCAGGCATCTTAGTATGCCAGCTGAAATGCTTCCCCAGTTGAAATGCTTCCCGGCTATCCAGTCTTATAGCGCTAGCCGTTTTGTAGCAAAACATAGAAAATTAGTCATTTCATATTTGTTTTGATTTGTTCCTTTTGATCTAATTAAGAAAAATGACTTGTCACACGTTTTTTGTCTGTTGAATAGTAAGAGAGATAATTATTAGCTCTGAAAGGATTTGAAAATTTCTATTTTGCCACACTGCACTTATCATTTTGACGTCCAAGCATCTCACGTGACGTCATAGACGTCAGTTACAGACTGCCGGGCTGATAAAGCCTTTATCAGCCCGGAAACTCATTTATCGGGCGGGCTTGCAGAAAAAGTCTCTGAAGAGCCAGCTTTATCAAACATGCAGACTGCTTCTTAGGCAGTCCAAAATTCAGTATCTGTATAATAAATTCAAATAATGGACATGTATACAGTAGAGAGGTTGCTGGAGGTTTTGTCTGCATGACATCCCGTTCACGAGCGGTCGGATTTTAATAAATTTGCAAGAAGCTATTTTCATTATCTGAATTTGATAATTTTAATCCGAACAGTTATCAGTTCCTTTCAACAATTGTTACAGCACCCGTCCCGAGAAAAATTACAGGCATAGGTATCAGAAAAGATATGAGGCGCAACACGACAAAATCTATAAAATGGCTTTTGCGCCCAGCGAAGTCTCAGATCAGACTGGGCATCCACCCAGTCTGATCAGTGTCTTCGCTGTCCGCATGGAACTAGCTTAGACCCTTAGCTACCCTTAGGACGCAAAGCGAAGACTTATCAGACTTGGCGAACGCCTAGGCTGATATGAGTTTTTCGCTGGGCGCACATGCCACTTTGTTGGTTTTTTCGTGTAGCGAATAAGATATCCGTAGAGAGCTGATGCAACGAAAATCTACAACAAACCAAAAATAAGCCAAAGGAATAGAAGCCAAACTCAACTAACATCATGTTGCACTGACAAATAAGGCTTGGTTTGATGGATGGATGGATGGATGGATGGATGGATTGATGGATGGATGGATGGATGGATGGACGGAAGGAAGGAAGGAAGGACGGACAGACGGACGGATGGGTGGGCGGGCGGGCGGGCGGGCGGACGGACGGACGGACGGATATTTTATGTCCTTTTCAACAGTATTTCAATCATATCAGGACGATGGGAGGCACTCCCACAACTTTCTATGCCACTTTGAGTGCCGTGCGAATTTTATTGGATATACATTTGCGGCCAGCTAATCAACCAGAGGACAATCGGTCCTGTAGCTCACCTGAGCACTGAGGTTATGCTGGAAAAAACTTTAAGTTGCAACAGCAAAACAAAACAACATGCACAACAGCAATGAAACACCAATTTATGTAGATGATAATATCACAAACATTTATGCTAAAAAGATTCAGCTTTATCCCCCTCTTTATGGCTTCTGAGAAGATTTTTGGCAAAAAAAAAAAATGGAAAATTTGGCCTTTCAGTTGCGATGACAATCAACCAAAATCAGGGATTTGGGCAAAATTCATATGGCTGGTATAGGACTACTCCAGGAACATTTCTGTAAGGCTTATGTCAAAATATCGGCAGTTTCACAGAAATAAATGCCAAACTTCCATTTTCCCCATCATAAGGCTATGGAAAATTTAAGTTTCCATAGCAATGAATTCACATGGGCAACGATAATATAAAACATAATTTAGGTACAAGCTAATGTCATTAACATGTATGCAAAGTATCAGCTTCATCCCTAATATGGCTTCTGAGGAGAAGATTTTTGAATATTTTATTCAAACATTTACCCTTTATTTTGCCATGGCAACCAATCAAATTCAGCGATTTATTCAAAATTCACATGAATCATAAAGGACTACTCAAGAAACATTTCTATTGAAACGAATTCAAAATAACTGCAATGAGACAGCAAAAAATGCCAATTTCAACTTTTCCCATTATAAGTCAATGGAAACTCTAAGTTGCCATAGCAACCAGAGTTCTTATGGGATTGGAAGACAAACACAATTTATGTAGAGGCTAATGTCTTTAACATAGTTTACATGCAAAGTATCAGCTTCATCCTTCTTATGGCTTCTGAAGAGAAGATTTTTTTTTTCGAAAATTTATTTTGCCATGGAAACCAATCCAATTCAGCATTTGAACAAAATGCATATGAATTGTAGAGGACTACTCAAGAAATATTTCTGCAGAAAAAATTCTAAATAACTGCAGTGAGGCAGCAAAAATTGCCAATTTCCACTTTTCCCATTATAAGTCAATGGAAACTATAAGTTGCCATAGCAACCAGAGTTCTTATGCCAATGGAACAAAAAACACAATTATACATTCCCCCTACCTATAGATGCTATATGTGAAATATGGAAAGAATCGGCTCCATGGCTTCAGAGGAGAAGCCGTTTGATAATGTTGACGACGGACGACAGACGACGGAAGACGGATGCCTGCCTATACTATAAGCACACCTATGAGCCTTCGGCTCAGGTGAGATAAAATGTGGAAATAACCGCACTGTTTTATTTCCGATTTGAATAAAAGACATATCAATAAAATTCAGATTTTTTTTTTTTTTTTAAATTAAGAATGAACCGTAAAAATGATCATTTTATGGAAAAGAGAAATATTTAGGCAAAGTCTTTGATCAACGCAGTGCAAACTGTCATGATTTACTATATGTTCTTTACATTTTGAGGGTAGTCAACTTCAACTAAACGTGACCGCGGTATTTTTTATGCGAACTTTTCAAAAAAAATGTGTATCAGGATGTTCGAAATTTCATGCGGTTTTCAAAATAAACACGGAACAATGAAAGTGAATATAAAGAAAAATAAAATTAGAAGAAAAAGATTACTGTCCGGTATCTCTTAGTGTATTTCGTTACCTGTACGATTCCCGAATATCGTTTATCGACTTTTAAAGAGTGGTGTGAAAAGTTATCCTCGGTGATTATGAAAGGCTGTGAGAGACCGCAATATTCACAGAACGCATTTTTCACACGTGTGTGATGAATACGGTCGTATTCTTCACATTTAGCCAGTGTGACAAATGCGTTCGGACTTTGTAGCGATTTTTAATAGAAACGCATTTTTCACACATACAGCAAGGGAAGCTTGAGAAGGAATGATTTGTTATCCCTTTCCAACTACATGTACAACTATGAGTTTGAGCCCCTACTGCACTGAGACTTCGGTTCGGGGAGTTTATAGGAAAGGCAGTCTCCGCTGTCCGTCGTCCGTCGCCTGACGTCGTCTGTCATTATCTTCGAGGCACTATATCTCTTAAGCGTTTGGGTCAATCTCATCCAAATTTCATATACATGTATAACATTCAAAAGGCTTGTCCTTAAAGATAGTTGCTTGAGATTTTGATTGCTATTGCAAATGAAATATTCTGCCGGAAAAATATCCAAACTAGGGTTTTGATATTTGGGGTATTACTTAAAGCTAAATTGTAGAGCATCTGATTAAATTTTTGGCCCTTTTCGTAAATATATGATTGAACAATGCCTGAAAACTTTTTCTGCATGTTGTCTGATAATGCTTTATAGTTTTACAAAGTTTTCTAAAACTGACTTTTAAAGATATGTGACGGACAGACAGGCAGAAAGCTATGGGAAAATGATATGTCTGCTCTCCCATTTTTACCCAGATATAGATTTCCCGCAAGGAACCATATACCAACACGCGACTGAATATACCAATACCTTTAACCTTGATGCAGCGCTAGGGAGTGTAAAGAAGAAGAAGCTTCCTTCCAAAATTTTGTATTGGAAATGCCTAATATTGCACAGTAATACCGCAAGGTGTTCTCCCGCTGGATTTTGGGACCGCCCAACAGTTAGTACTAGATCCTGTGCACTACAGCCTACGTCAGCAGCATGCATGTGAATTAAAACAAATAAGGTAAAGGTTTTCAATGGTCTTGTGGCCGTATGGTCAGTGTTTGTTGGAGCCTACAGTATCTTAGGCACAGGTTATAAGAGAGGGAGCCTATCCCTCTTCTTTCGTAGCCTTTAACCTTTCCTGATTCGAAACAAGTACCCATTTACTGCTGGGATGACAGAGTCAGTTTTTCAGTCGTTGACACGGCTGGCGACTTGAACCTACAACCTTCTGCACGGAAGAGCAGAGCAGATTTCTAGTCTTCTTTTTTTTTTGTTTACTGTACGTTACCTTTTTTTCCCGAAAAAATAACTTTCATAATTTCAGAGTTTTAAAAATGTCAAGAAGTGAAAAATGCGTTTTCGTGATATTTTGTCATTTTTTAGGGGTGTTGCATGCGATTGGAAAATTACGTTTTCATGGTACATATCGAACGAAAATTTCACAGATATGTGAAAATTGCGTTCGAATTTTGTGAAAAATGCGACCGGATTTGTCACACGTGTGAAAAATGCGTTCGCATTTTTCACACATGTGAAAAATGCGTTCTGTGAATATTGCGGTCTCACAAGGCTGTGTGCAATAGAACCCCGTTTACACACCTCCGGGAATCCAACTCGAGACTGCTAGATCAGCAGGCTAGCGCTTTACCCATTTAGCTACCGGTGCTCCGGCTAAGTTTGAGAATTATCGGCAATATGTTAATAAGGTAGCTCACCCGAGCCAAAGGCTAACGAGATGAGCTTTAATCAAGCCATGGTCCGTCGTCCGCCTGAGCGGCCGTCCTTCGTCCGCCTACACATTCATACAAGAATATCTCCAGTGCCATTCTAGATTAACTCTATTTGTAGCATTGTCGGTAGAAAATTGAGTGCCATATCTCAGCCAGCACCGTACAATGGCTGCGATGTCTGGTTACTCATCAGCGTTTCAGCTCACTCCGAGACGAATCTCGGTGTAGCTTATGTGACCAATCTTCGTCCGGTCCGTCTCCGTCATTCTGTACTATAAGTATCTTTCATGGGTATGAGGTATGGATAGAAATATCCGTCACGAGGATCACTGTTCGGCATCACGAGGCTTGCCGAGTGATGCCGAACAGTGATCCCGAGTGATGGATATTTCTATCCACACCTCACACCCATGATAGATACTTCTTCTTGCACACCACGTTTTGTTTTAACTTCAGAACTTGTTAAAATGCGTAACTCTAGTGCTTGAGATGTTTTTATTTGATCTTGAAAGACGGCGCCGCTTTCAACGATCGCCATTCGGTTCTTTACGTCAATGTCTGACGAGCGTAAACCGACATCATTTTTGCCGTCTTCGTGACGTCATCATCTGAATTACCAACGTCACTTGACGACGCAGATATGTGACCTCCAAAACAACCATGGCAATGCATTGAATGCTCGTGATTTTTATTCGGTCCTGGGTAAGAACACCTGGGTAAGACAAGATTTTTTATCCCAAGTGAAACGAATGGCATTTTCCATTCGGTGTGCAAGAAAATGATTTCTGCGCCGAAAGCACTGTACCTATAGTTCTCATATTTTTTACCATTATCAGAGTCAAGGCTTTCTGAATTGCCAAAATGTGTTCTGCAACATTTGCAAAAGATTTTTGCATGTGAATAACATATGAGCCGCGACACGAGAAAACCAACAATGTGGTTGTGCGCCCAGCGCAGACTCAGATCAGCCTGGGCATCCGCCCAGTCTGATCAGAGTCTTCGCTTTCCGCATGAAGGTAGCTTAGTCCCTCAACTACCATTTCAGCACTTGGCAAAGAGTCTGATCAGACTGGATGAATGCACAGGCTGATCTGAGTCTGCGCTGGGCGGACGACCAATTTGTTGGTTTTCTCGTGTCGCGGCTCATATATTATCATTTACCTCTTCGTCGCTCAGCTGAAGTGCATCCTCAAAATTGTATATTCCAGCACTTTCCGGAATGACTGCGTAGGCCAGGTTAGGACCACTCACCACAATTCTGAAAGAAATACAAGCTGTGCACATTTAGTTAGAACAGCTCTATATTTCCAGAACCGCTTAGCTTAATATTTTTTTCTATGAAAGTCTGTATATACACCATGCATCATTAGGTAATAGGCAGAGAAAAAGAATCATAACCCCTTCTTTAGCTTAAACGGAATTTGGCCCTTTGTATCTTTCGTACAGTAATTTCAAATTTGAGCCCGCGACACGAGAAAACCAACAAAGTGGCAGTGCGCCCAGCGCAGACTCAGATCAGCCTGGGCATCCGCCCAGTCTGATCAGAGTCTTTGCTGTCCGCATGGAGGTAGCTTAGACTCTTAGCTACCCTTTAAGCGCTTAGCGAAGAGTCTTATCTGACAGGACGGATGCCCAGGCTGCTCTGAGTCTTTGCTGTGTGCACATGCCACTTCATTGGTTTTGTCGTGTCGCGGCTCAATTATATCGTAACGTACCTGTCATAAGCACAGTTGCTAGTACCGGTGGTTGTGTCAGCATCAAACCCAATCAGCCAGTTGAAATAAGTCTGGTCGTAGATCGGCAAGCCGTCAAGATCTTTGTCCCCGAGGTAATTGCAGTCAGCATTGAAATCTCCAAGTAGGATAACATCCTAAGTAACAAAATTAAAAAAAAACAAGAGCTGTCGCCTGACAGCATAGCTCGTCTGAATTGGTGCTTGCCCATCACACAGCCGCTATGGTGGTGTGGACTGCTATGCATAAAACTTCAGGCAAGCATGTCCATAATGAAAACACATTTATAAACAAAAGCCATCTCAGAAATAAGTCTTAAAATAATATCAAAATAATAAAAAAAAATGAAATGAAATTTCAAAGTCCATGAGCTTGAGGTAAAAAAAACTGAGGGGTGGGGGGCTAGGATGTATCAAAACCCTGAACCATTATCTAACATCAGTATCAGTCCAAGTATTAGTATCAACTGAGTCCATCATCGTGGCACTGTGAAATTATGTTTTCATTAATATAAAACTTTAACCAAAATCTTTAAGACAAAATTCTAAGTCGATGACCTTGACTTCAAGGTCATCCAGTTGGGGTACGTATAAGGTGTTTTGTAAAAACTCAAAAAAGTGTCTAACATCAGTTTAAGTATAAACTAAATCTCTGCAAAGCATTATGAATCAGTATGCAATTACAAAACTTTAATAAAGACCAAAATTTCCTAAGTCCCTGACCTTGACATCAAGGTCACTGAGCGGGGTTGGGGTAGTACTCTGTAGATCTAACTACAGTGCAAATATAAAAAGATTTCATCTATGGGTTCAGGAGATACCCCGTTACTGCGGCTATGGATTCGTTCCGCTGAGGTGCGGGGGTAACGTCGATATGAGAATTGAAATATGATGTTCAGGAGATATGTGTCTTTAAAAAACTTTAACCAAAACATCCAATCAATAAAAAGACAATTTTCTAAGTCCATGACCTTGACAACAAGGTCACTCAGGGGGATGGGGGTAGTACCTTCGAAAACTTTATACCAATATCTAACTTCAGTGCAAGTATCAAAGGAATCCATTCATGGGTTAAGGAGATATTGGGCTTTATAAAACTTTAACCCAAACATCCAGTCCAAAAAAACTCCCAATTTTCTAAGTCCATGACCTTGACATGAAGATCACTGAGTGGAATGGGGGTGGTACCCTGTTAAACTTTAGACCAATATCTAACTACAGTGCAAGTATCAAAAGAATCCATCCATGGGTTAAGGAGATATAGGTCTTTAAAAAACTTTAACCAAAACATCCAATCCGGACGCGGACGCAAACGCAGACGCCGACGCCGTGGTGACAACAATAGCTCTTCCTGAACTTTCGTTCAGGCGAGCTAAAAAAGGAAAAAAAAGTTATACACCATGAAATTTTTTTGAAAAACTGGGACACATAAAATAATTCCCATAATTGTCCTAAAACTGAAGGGGTGGCAGTTGGCGGGCGATGGCGCTGGGTAACTTTCAGTGCCGGGCGTCCTTCTAATCTGGGTAATAGTAGCGCAAGGATCTACTGTGCTTGCAGTGGGTGTGGATGTGTGGAGAGGGGAAGCGGTGAACATTTTTACATTTCCTAAAGATACTCCTTTTCTTTCTCCATCCTTTTGGGAGACGGCTTAATATAGTCTGAACTACTGTCTCAAAGAGCCCTTAAACCCTAAACAAGAATTCCGCGGAATGCGGTGTCTCGCCTTCCGGAGCTACCCAGTCAAAGTGACGTTTCAGTACGCATATCAAATCGTACTAAAACGCAGAATTAAACTTAACAAAACGTACTAAGAGGTGGTAAAGCGTATATAATGCGTACTAGTACGTATATGTAGATGACCTTCACGTACGGCTACGTATTTAAAAAGTTTCATCTACGTTCTGGTACGTTTAGTCTACGCTTCAATACGCTTTTACTACGCATACAGTAAGTGTTTCGAAATGCTACGTTTAAGCTGATCGCTGAGATAAAACGTAGCTATGCCACGTAGGTAGCTGTTAATATCCGTATATAATACGTATTCACTACGTTTTACTACGCATATTCCCGTTTTGGTACATTTTAAATTACGTAGAAAAACCTAGTCTCCAATACGTGACAGTGAGACTGAGACTTCGGGGATCTCTAGGTTATTCTTGTTACGTTTTTATACGTATTTAATGCGTTTCAGCTATGTTTTAGTACGTTTTGACCACGTTTTACTACGTGCTGGTACGTTTTACTATGTATACGCTACGCATTTCAAAATGCCATGTTTGAGTAAAAAACTCTAAATAAAGCGTACAACGGCCATGTATTTAGCTATATCTATATACATATGAGCCGTTCTCTGTGAAAACCGGGCTTAATGACATTACGTAATAATGACGTTGTTTACGTTTGAAAAACGCCAAAAATAATGATTTTTTCAGACCTTTTTATTTTCATGAAAATACCCTAGTCGTTGAAATATAAAAGAACACTTATGAATTCTGACAAAATTTAGTCATACATATGTTAAATGTTGCCATGACAAGGCTTAATCCATGGTAACCCTGAAGCCTTGAAAAAATATGGTTTACCATCACAAAGACCTATAACTTGTAACAGAATGTTGAATCATGCAAATTATCATGTGTGTGCTATCATATACACATTAAACATGAGCAAACACTCATTCTGTCCGAGTTATTTTGCCTAACACGCGCCAAAAGTTCGTACAAACAAACGTTATAACGTTGACGTCAAAACATACTTGCATGACGTTTACAACGTCATATAAAGAAACTGCACTATCAGCATGCTTCTAAAGACCATATCTTCGTAACAAATAGTGGTAACCGTCTGAAATTTTCAGGAAACGTTTCAAAAAGCTAATTTTTTTTTTGCGATGAAGTTATCTAAATTTTTATTGCTATGTCATTAAGCCCGGTTTTCACAGAGACCGGCTCATATTCATTACGTTTTACAACGTATACTGCCGTTTTGCCACGTTTATAAACGTAGTAAAACCTAGCGCTCAATACGTGACAGTGAGACTGTGGCCTTACATTTAATCAACGATGATTCAGTGGCAGGGAAATCTTATTTCTTAAATGATTCAATGTTGGTTCAACGCTGTGTGCTCATTGGGACTTTACCTGTCAGATGATCGAAGTTGTTGGCACTTTTTATAAAGATTTCGAAACAAAAATGCTTAATTGAGTGGTGAAATGAGAAAAACATCAAAGTGGTTGTGCCGCCAGCGAAGACTCAGATCAGCCTGGGCATCCGCTCAGTCTGATCAGAGTCTTCGCTTCACGCTTAAAGGGTAGATGAGGGTCTTATCAGCCATGATGCGGACAGCGAAGACTGATCAGACTGGGCTGATGCCCAGGCTGATCTGAGTCTTTGCTGGCCGCACAACCACTTTGTTGGTTTTCTCATGTCGCGGCTCATTTAGTAATGAATTGATGATATTTATGGCGTTATTGGTTGAAAAAAAGTTTGCAATGACGATACAAACAAACAAACGAAAATCCATTCCATGGATAGTATGTATGGATCATATGCTATTATGAGGTCTAGATTCAGAATCATTGACTTCCTTAAACTTGAGGATGACCTTGAATTTAATGCTGAAATAACATCTTACAAATTTAAAATTTATTTCATATTCCCTTCTCATTACAAGTCCATGATGGATGAATGGATGGATGGATAGACGGATGGATTGCGATGTTACGTTCTTTGCAACATTATCTCAGTTATAGCAGGAAGACAGAATGGATGACCATGGCAGGCTGTGGGCAATGGAACCCCGTTTAAAGTTGAAAGGATTTACGCCTCCATCGGTACTCGAACCCGGGACTGTTAGATCAGCACGCCAGCGCTGAAGCCACTGAACCACCGGGGCTACTACCCCAGCAGGCACATAACGTCAAAATGACGTCTTAATGACATCGATGCGACGTAATGACGTCGCGTCGACTTCGGTACGACGTCCTTTCGACGTCATGTGTCCGCTGGGACAACTCCGTTGACATTGTCAGTAAGATCACGCAAAAGACGTGACTCTTAACAGGATTTACATACAATTTTTAAGAGTGATATCTTCTACCATAAATTCAAGCTTGTCCTTGGGTCAATATAGACTCAAGTATATTAAGCGTTCTGGAGATGCTGATTTTGTCCCTTTGCTTCTTGGCGTGTTGATCTGATAAAAAATCTTAGCCATAATTTTGCTCCATATGAAATTCAGACATATTTGGAAAATAAGGTCGTCTGAGGGTGTGTCAACGAACGTGTATAAGTTGTCTAGCGCCATGGGGTTAAAATTATTTCGTGTATCATTTACAGCGATAGAGCCCAGCAGCCACATGACATTGAAATGACGACGCACTGACGTCGATGCGACTGGATGACGTCGCATCGACGTCAATACGACGTCATTTCAACGCCATGTGCCAGGTTGAAATGACGTCGCACTGACATCGATGCCACGTGATGACGTCGCATCGACGTCACTTCGTTGTCATTATATGCTTGGTGAGAAGTAGTCAGTTGTTTACCTGAACATCTGGCCAAGTCCGTCTCAAGTCGTCATAGACAAGTATTAAGTCGCGTATTTCTTCAAACGTTTTTGGTTTCTCTGGTTTTGCATGGAGTGCAGCAAGAGCAAAGTCCCATGTAACCCCTGTTAACATAATAGAATGACATCATGAAAAAGACATTTTATTTCTAACCTTATTTCTTGAAAAGAAGCAGGGGGCGTTTATTATAGCAGAGGCGTTTACTATGATTGATACGGTATGAACAATTCACGCACGGACCACGTACTAGCACCTATGTTATGAGCTCCTCGGAAACCTTCGGCGAATGGGAGCCGAAATAATACCGTATTTAATTCTATCAAACACTCGGGGCGTTGCTTGTTACGAAAGGGTAGGGGTCCTTATCATGAACCAGATAAATACCGAATCTGCACGAAAAGTAACGACTCTGCCTCCCGCCAAAATGCTTACAATAAATATTATTGAAAAATATTAACAATGAATAAATAATAACTGCACCTTTTCATCACTAATATAGCTGAAAGCTGCATGAAATGCTTAGCGGGCCATGATAAGGGGAACATTAAATCACAATGTTGACATATCAACATTGAATCATTTTGGCTACAGAAAGGGAAGGGGCGTTTATTAGAGCGGGGATGTTTAATAGGATTAATACGATATATGAGCCGCGACACGACAAAACCAACAATGTGGTTGTGCGCCCAGCGCAGACTCAGATCAGCCTGGGCATCCGCCCAGTCTGATCAGAGTCTTCACTGTCCGCACGGAGTTAGATTAGAACCAAAGCTACCCTTTGAGCACTTAAGGAAGAGTCTGGTGGAACTGCACGGATGCCCAGGCTGATGTGAGTCTGCGCTGGGCGCACTACCACACTGTTGGTTTTGTCGTGTCGCGGCTCATATGATATTAAATCCTTGAAAAAAGAAGCAAAGATGCCAATGACAGTGTCTTCTTTGAAAATATATCCAATTATCCATTCACCTTATCACGAAATGGCTCAAATGCTGAATGTGTTGTTGTTGGTCAAAATAAAAGAAACTAAGAAGAAAAAACACTATACATGCACCCTTCAAGCACACAAGGCTGAGTCAACATTCAATCAACGTTGAATCAGTGTCCTAACTTTTAGTCACCTTTATTCAACGTTGATTCAGCTTCGCACATTGATTTAATGTTGATTCAGCGTCTCATAACTCCGAATCAACATTGATCCACGTTGATGCTGAATTAACGTTGGCTTAAACGTTGATTCAGCGTTGTGTGACAGCAAGGATACCTTCTCCAACTGGTCTAAGTCTCACAGAATAAGGTTCTCTTTCATACACATCTTCTGAAGTGTCAGTGTACTGCCGGTCGGAAACTAAAGAGAGTCGATCTAGCCTGCAAATAAACAATAAAGCTATTGTGACAATATTGGCCGCGTTCGGTATGATTACTTGAATAAACCCGAGCAATATCAAGGTATTCGTACACATATCTTCTGGTAGCCCGAACAATCCGGCCTACGTATTGATCGGGTTACAAAAAGTTATACATTGTATATACATAACTTCTAGTAGCCCGACGAATGCCTAGGCGTTGTTCGGGTTTACAAAGTATATACATTGTATTTACATATCTTCTAGTAGCCCGACGAATGCATAGGTATTGATGGGGTTTATAAAAGTATATACATTGTATATACATAACTTCTAGTAGCCCGATGAATGCCTAGGTATTGATGGGGTTTATAAAAGTATATACATTGTATATACATAACTTCTAGTAGCCCGAAGAATGCCTAGGTATTGATGGGGTTTTTAAAAGTATATACATTGTATATACATAACGTCTAGTAGCCCGACGAATGCCTAGGTATTGATGGGGTTTATAAAAGTATAAACATTGTATATACATAACTTCTAGTAGCCCGACGAATGCCTAGGTATTGATAGGGTTTATAAAAGTATATACATTGTATATACATAATGATAAAAGTTTAGATAACTTCTAGTAGCCCGACGAATGCCTAGGTATTGATGGGGTTTATAAAAGTATATACATTGTATATACATAACTTCTAGTAGCCCGACGAATGCCTAGGTATTGATGGGGTTTATAAAAGTAAATACATTGTATATACATAACTTCTAGTAGCTCGAAGAATGCCTAGGTATTGATCGGGTTTATAAAAGTATATACATTGTATATACATAACTTCTAGTAGCCCGACGAATGCATAGGTATTGATAGGGTTTATAAAAGTATATACATTGTATATACATAACTTCTAGTAGCCCGACGAATGCCTAGGTATTGATGGGGTTTATAAAAGTATATACATTGTATATACATAACTTCTAGTAGCCCGACGAATGCCTAGGTATTGATGGGGTTTATAAAAGTATATACATTGTATATACATAACTTCTAGTAGCCCGACGAATGCATAGGTATTGATGGGGTTTATAAAAGTATAAACATTGTATATACATAACTTCTAGTAGCTCGAAGAATGGCTAGGTATTGATGGGGTTTATAAAAGTATAAACATTGTATATACATAACTTCTAGTAGCCCGACGAATGCATAGGTATTGATAGGGTTTATAAAAGTATATACATTGTATATACATAACTTCTAGTAGCTCGAAGAATGCCTAGGTATTGATGGGGTTTATAAAAGTATATACATTGTATATACATAACTTCTAGTAGCCCGACGAATGCCTAGGTATTGATGGGGTTTATAAAAGTATATACATTGTATATACATAACTTCTAGTAGCCCGACGAATGCATAGGTATTGATGGGGTTTATAAAAGTATAAACATTGTATATACATAACTTCTAGTAGCTCGAAGAATGCCTAGGTATTGATGGGGTTTATAAAAGTATATACATTTTATATACATAACTTCTAGTAGCCCGACGAATGCATAGGTATTGATAGGGTTTATAAAAGTATAAACATTGTATATACATAACTTCTAGTAGCCCGACGAATACCTAGGTGTTTTTCGGGTTTACAAAGTATATACATTGTATATACATATTTTTTAATAGCCCGACGAATGCCTAGGTATTGATGGGGTTTACAAAAGTATAATATACATTGTAAATGGATTACTAAAATCTAACAAGTTGACATTAGATACATTATCCCAGCTCTATGTAAAGGATAATCTACGTGCGTTATTACACAGGGTATAATCGATTCCGCTAATTTTCGCTTCCTGCAGAGACTGTACATCATACTTGGCTTCCGCCGAGACTGCCCGCGAATTTTTGCTTCCTGCCGAGACTTCTGTACATGATAAATGGCTTCCTGCAGAGGCTCTCGGTAGGAAGCAGAGTCATGCGGACAGTCTCGGCAGGAAGCCATTTTACGAGGACAGTAGTCTCTGCAGGAAGCAAGAGTTCGCGGACAGTCTCGGCGGAAGCCAAATATGACGGACAGTCTCTGCAGGAAGCGAAAATTAGCGGAATTGATTATACCCCGTGTATTATAAAACTCCTGAAAACGACCAATCAAACTTTCGTTCTAGCCATTTAAATAAGCCTTGTGATACATGTAACTCATTAATTGCTTTAAATATGTGCACATCAGCTCTTTATATATTCGAGTCGAATAGCATGTTATACATGTAGCTTGACCTACATTTTTTCTATCTTTGTTTGTTTTTCTTTGTTTAGCGCATATTTCCAGGGCCCATGGTAAGCATAACGAGCTCGTTAAAAGATCAACTCTTTAAGTATTACCAAATACACTGATATTTTTGTTGAAAAAATATGAGAAGCTTTTGCATTGCAAAAGCTTCTCACACTTTTTCAACAACAAATAATGGCGTATTTGAGATATAAACGTTTGAAATTTTAACGAAGCGTTAACTAACGACATTGTTAGTTTTGAACAACTGGCCCCAGGCCCCGAGGTTATAAAACTTTTTTCATGCTCAACTCAGCTGAGCATGAATTTTTTTTCTGCTCATAAATTTTAAAATGCCAACAATTGTTAGCATTTTAATATTTATAAGTAGAAAAAATAGCCTTCTTGGCTAATCTGAGCCTGAAAAATGCTGAATTTCTTGGTATTTTTATATTAATGGGCATTTTAAATTTCATGCTCAGCTGAGTTGAACATGAAAAAAGTTTTATAACCTCGGGGCCAGATGGGCATGGGAATGCGTGTTGTCTGCCTATTTTTTTTTTTCTTTTGGCGAAACAATTAAGTTTCGCGTCGATTAACATTCCTAGAATACACGCCTAAGCAAACTTAGGAAATCTTTGAGTACATGATAGCAAAATCAAAACCAACCCAACCAATGGAAGCACATGTGCACTTTTAGGTAGCAACACAGTCCTCGAACTGGTCGAAACACCGCCACTTTAGCTTTCGCTTTCCAGCTACTCAGCAAAGCGCGTAGTGGCTGACAACCAGAACAGAATCTGAATGGTCAGTTCTTTATAACTGAGCCGCGACACGACAAAACTAAAAATGTGGTTGTGCGCCCAGCGCAAACTCAGATCAGCCTGGGCGGATCTGATCAGAGTCTTTGCTGTCCGCATGGAGGTAGCTTAGACCCTTAGCTGCCCTCTGAGACTTTAACGAAGAGTCTGATCAAACTAGGCAGATGCCAAGGCTGATCTGAGTATGCACTGGGTGCACAACCACATTGTTGGTTTTCTCGTGTCGCGGCTCAATTATGCACTGTAAAAATGTGTTTAGAATCAATGCAAAAATGCAGTCCGATTTTTTATGTGTTCAAATCGTAACATGTTCAATTTGCAACATTTTGAGGTTTATGTTTAGAAATTAAACATGTACAAAACTGATTATATCTACCTTTTATTTTGAAAATTTCCTCTGTCAACATTTGCGACTCTTTTTTTCGTTCTTCAACGGGGAAAAGAGAGAATGGATTCATCCGAAACGTGTAACAGAATAAAACGTTTTTAGCAGACTTTGTCCGGGAAAATAATAGAAGGCGTACATGTTAAGCTATATGACATATTCCTGAACATGTTTACACCTAAACATGTAACCACTTGAGTTTTATAGCTAAGCGCGATTTTTACAGTGTGAGTCAAGACATGTCACTCAGTGCAGACACGCATAAGCTACCATAGATGCTGCAGTTCCAGTTTAAGTCGGGTATACAATTCTCGTCAAGCTACAATTATTATTAGAAAGTGCGTTACATGTATTACCTGTAAAAGTAGGCATACTGTTCTTTGTAACTTGTTCTTCCTAGCCTAGCGCTGATTGCTAACCCGTAAGGCTTAATTCTGAAAATTAATTTGTAAGATTTGCTGTAATTTATGATCACTAAATGAATTAGAAATTTAAAATTCGTCTCCTTCTGACATTCGGGTGTGATCCTGTGTCTTTGAAATGAAATGCATATTCTTGTAGAGAATTTGCTCAGCTTTTAATGAAATATTAAACACTATTTTCATTTCTATATATTTTTTTAAACGTACATTACAAATCCACCTTAAAGGGCTAGTGACCAATTTTCATCATTTTCTTTAGAAATGTTCTTAATTAACAGGTATTAAAAAATTAAAAGGTAATACATACGCATTAACCCTTGCATACAGATCATCCACAGACTCCATACTTGCGTCTCTTATTTCTTGGATCAAAATAACATCGTATCGTGTTACAATCTGAAACAAACATGTCAATTGTCATATTGTATAATGTATCAAAATCCTGTACTGGCTGGCGACCAGTGATGGCCGTTTTTTGTTACTCTTTTTATCTTGTAACGGACATATAGTGATTAGTGATTCTATATTTTGGTTTAATAAACTAGGGGTAACTGTCGTTATAATACTGATTTATTTTTTGAAATAGACTATAACTTGTGTCTGTGACAGATCCTCAAACTAGGTCACCAAAACGCATTGAAATACGAGCGTGGCGTACCAGTGATGGCTGTCACGAATGCCATGCGTTGAATGATGCATTTTTCAAAACCTTGTTGTGGATTTAAACTTTGATGATATGTCATTGTAAGCCTGTGGTCTTAAACAGTTTTAGCCCGTTCAGCACAGATAGAATATAAGCAACAATCAGAAACGGACTTTAAAACTGCGATTATATCACGTGCTAAGTTGTCGTTGCATTGGTCAGATATATTCTATCAGGTGACTTTGAGTGGCATTCTGGGTGAGGCTCCGAACTGTGTAGTCAGTTGCTTTTCTATACTTGGATAAAACTGAAACGATGATGTTTAGACTTATGATATAAGCAGTGTGACCCTGGACGGCCAGCACAACTGTGCAGGCTGGTAATGGTCTCACTGGAGCTGTTGTTGTACGTATTGAGTTGCCTTTTCTGTGCCTCACTAGAATTGCTGCAATGCTGATTAGTTAGTTTATGATACTAGCACTGGGATCTTGACCAGCCAGCTTAGATGCGCAGGCTGGTCATGATCTCACTCGCGCTGTATATTACGTTTTTTTTTTTCTCTTTTTTCTTTACTACATCAGAATTGTAAGTCCTGATCAGTTGGTCTTTGATACTAGCAGTGGGCCATTGACCGGCCTGCACAGCTGTGCAGACTCGCCATAGTCCCACTGCGCTGCTGCCATACGTATTCAGCTGCCTTTTTGTTTATACCTTATTAGAATTGTTACAAGTATGACTGGTTGGTCTATGAAACTAGCCGTGAGGCCCTGACCAGCCTGCACAGTTGTGCAGGCTCGTCATGGTATCACTGAATATCCAGCTGCTTCTTCTCTGCCGTGTTACCGTGTTGCCATTTTTATTGGGTAACAATGATGATTGCCGACCCTGACCAGTTTGCACAGTTGTGCTGACTGATCACCGTCCAACTGGTGCCACTGACATACGCATTCAGGCGTTTACTATCTTTGAACGGGCGTGTCACACTGATGATTCTCGACAGTGAGACCCGGGCGGGTTTGCATAGCTGTGCAAGCTTGCCCTGGCCTTGCTGTTGATGTGTGCAGTTTTCATTGTTGCCTACATAGATACCACGTGTGAACTGACCAGAAAACTCAATGGTTTTAAAGTTACATGACAAGGTTGACTTGGTCATAATAAGATTATGCCATTACTGGATCATAATAAAATCATGCCATTATCTGATTATAAGAAAAATAATGTTTACTTTTAGCGCAATATGTATTGTATCGTCCTCTATAAAAGTTACACTTGTTTACTATAGAGAACTTTTGTTTCTCGGTATTCTGATGCTGAATTAGCTATGTGTACCGGGAACAGACTGTTCTACTGAGCAGTCTGTTCTAGGCCCACACTGCGTCAAATGCACTCATTTTACAATTTGATCTGACTTATGTAGAAGGATGAAAACAACAAAAAAAAAAAAATCGGTAGATGTAGCATACAGATCGCAGCGGCGCTCGACCAGGAGACGATGTTGAATCGGCGATTATTCAGTGCTAAAGCGCTGAATCAGCGCTGTTTCGGCGTTTACTCAGCGTTGAGTGCCTGGTGTGACTGGATGCTGCTGTGAAACAATTATATTTTATATTATATTAAACTTTATTTTGGTGATAAACTAGGCGAGGTCTTTGTTAAATGAATTTTGAGTGGGGAGGACAGTACAATAGCCAAGTATTCATTGTCCCACTTTCATTATATAACGGCTACTAAATGCCTGTGAATGATGCACATCTGGTACTCAATGTTCTACCGGCGCCTTTGCAACGGTATACGTTGTATCGACGTCGGTACAACGTTGTGTTAGATACCCGCTGTGCAGTCACTGCTTCCACAAACATAATAACTTGGAATTAATTGAATCTATTGTTATAATTTCAAGGAGTTTTCACGATGGTAAACTGTAATATACTTTTCTCTTTGCTTGTATATATGCTTTTCTTTTTTCTCTTTTACACTCTTTTTCCTAACTTTCGAACGCCAGTGTCAGCTGCGGCCACAGGGATTTCGACTATGTATGACTGGTTGACAAACTCCATTTTTCATCTTGTGAATCCAGTATATCCAAATGGGTAGTTCAGTAGTTTCCTGGAGAATGTCGATTGGTCTATTTTACAATAAAGCATATGGGATGATCAGATCAACTTCTTTAGGTAAGATAGTACTTGATTTCTCTCGATTGTTCTTTCTTTTTAAACTTAATAAATCACATATCCTTTTTTGTAACAGTCTTGTCAAAAGTATCTGTAGCATAGAAAGGGTGACAGTTGTCCTGTTATTGTTACTACTGTCGGGCGATATTGAATCAAATCCAGGACCAAATTCTCAAACTGAGCACAGCATTTCGATTTTGCATTGTAACATTAGAAGCATACGTAACAAACTAGAGCATATTTTAAATAATTTTTGCGATTTCGATCTTTTGTGCTTCACGGAAACACATCTTGATAATAGCGTTACTGATGAAACCGTCAATCTTTCTAAAAAGTTTGATGTACCATATCGTAAAGATAGATCTTGTCATGGTGGTGGAATTTTGGTTTATATAAATTCATGCTTAATACATAAGAGACGGACTGACTTAGAAATATTTTGGGACGAATCTATTTGGGTTGATGTTCGCATAAATAATCGACCACATCTTCTCGGTATCTTTTATAGTCCTAAACCACAAGATCAAAACTTTTTTAGAGCTCTTAATCTAAATATTGAAAAAGCTATTGAGTCTACTGGAAATCTAATAATTCTGGGCGACTTGAATGAAGATTTGTTGAATCATAATTATCGTAATTTACAAGATGTTTTAACTATTAATTCTTTACAAAATATTATAAATGTTCCTACACGTGGGAGAGCACTTTTAGATCCCGTTATAGTACCGGATGATTTAACAATTTATGTCAGTGGTACAATTACAAATCCAGCTAATATTTCAGATCATTCGGCGACTTATTTAATAGTGCCTCATAATTATTCTGTTTCTTGTGCATATAGCCGCAGAATCTGGCTGTATAAAAGAGCAGATTTTGCTCAACTTGATGAATCACTAAGACTGTTTAATTGGGAATGTCTAAAGGAAGGCACCGTAAATGATTGCTGCGAACTGTTTACAAATAAGTTTATTGAATTTGTTAATTCTGCAATACCTCATAAAGATATCACTGTTCGACCAAATGATAAACCTTGGTACGATACAGAAATTCGTAAATATTCCAGAAAACGTGATCGTCTGAAGTCCAAAGCTATTAAATCCTCGTTATTGTCAGATTGGTACAAATATAAAATTATTCGTAATAAAGTTAATAATCTAAAAACACATGCAAAGGAGGTGTTCTTTAATAATCTTGAATTATCATTACTTACTAGTTATAGTAATAATAAGAAAGATTTTTGGAAAATTGTACGACATTTTGTTAATAAAAAAGATTCAGTGTCCACGATACCACCTTTACGAACTCTTTCGGACTCTGGCGAGACCATCTTTCATGTCTCTGATGAAGAAAAAGCCAACTGCTTAAATTCTTACTTTGCTTCTGTGTCTTCTTTAGACGATTCGCAGGCTACTTTACCACCTTTTACTGATCTTACTGATAAAGTTTTATATAATGTAATTACAACTGAACAGGAAATAAAGGATATCATAGATACGTTGGACATAAATAAAGCATCAGGACCCGATCTGATTAGTAATAAAATGATCAAATATGTATCAGGAGCTATTGCCATACCGTTGTGTATAATTTTCAATCGTTCTATGTTCGAAAGTATATTTCCTGATATTTGGAAAATAAGTAATCTAGTACCGCTGTTTAAAAAAGGAGAAAGGGCAATGCCTTCTAATTACCGTCCTGTAGCCTTATTGAGTAATTTTGGTAAAGTTCTAGAACGAATTGTTTTCAAACATATGTATAATCATTTGTGCAGCAATCATCTATTATATAAATATCAATCAGGATTTCGACCTGGACACTCTACTACTTTCCAGTTAATAGATATTTTTCATCACATTTGCCAGTCGTTCGACGAAAAGCAGTATTCGTGCATGGTCTTTTGCGATATATCTAAGGCGTTTGATAAGGTATGGCATAGGGGTCTCTTGTTTAAACTTCGCCAAAACGGTATCAAAGGTAATCTTTTAGGTTGGATCGCAAATTACTTGTCATCAAGAAAGCAAAAAGTTCATATCAATTCTGCATCATCCACGCAACTTACAACATCTGCTGGTGTCCCACAGGGGTCAGTTTTGGGACCACTTTTATTCCTTATATATGTGAATGACATAACAGAAAATCTTTTAAGTCTAACTCGTCTTTTTGCTGATGATAGTTCTTTGTTCTTTTCTGCTGCAAATCCTAGGGATATAGAAGGTATTCTTAATCATGACCTGCTTTTGATATCATCATGGGCAAAAGTGTGGTTGGTAGATTTTAATCCTGTTAAAACCGAAGCGTTACTTTTTAGTCTTAAACCTGTTGAATACATACCTTCACTTAATTTCAACGATACTGAAATAAAATTTGTAGATAGTCACAAACATCTAGGTGTTACTTTTACACATAATGGACACTGGCACACACATATTGACACTATTCTTAAATCTGCATACAAAACGGTGGGTATTATGCGTAAATTGAAATATACTTTCAGCCGTGAGGCGTTAAATCAGATGTATATATCGTACGTTAGACCTTTGTTAGAATATTCTTCTATTGTATGGGATGGTTGCACTGAACAGGATAAAAATGCTTTAGAAGTCCTTCAAAATGAGGCAGCTCGTATAGTTACTGGGTTAACAAGATCGACCAGCATTGAAAATTTATATAAAGAATGTGGTTGGGATTCACTTGTAAAAAGAAGGCATTTTCAAAAATTATGTTTTATGTTCAAATGTATTAACAACCTTGTTCCGGATTATATAACGGATATTGTCCCGCCTCGTGTTCGAGAGATCTCAAATTATCCCTTGCGTAATCGTGAAAATGTTTCAAATATGTACACAAGAACGGAAATTTCACATAAATCATGTATACCTTCCTCTATTTCCTGCTGGAATAATCTACAAACTGATATTAGGGAGGCGAACACATATTCATCCTTTCATCAAAGACTGAAAACTGTAATTTATGACAATATTAAAGTTCCTATTTACTTTGTTAAGGGCAACAGAAAATTATCCATTCTGCATGCCAGAATTCGTAACAACTGTAGTGACCTAAAAAGTGATTTATTTCGTAATTATCTATCTGCAAACAGTTGTTGTTCCTGTGGGAACGATAACGAAGATGCTCTGCATTATTTTTTCGAATGTGAAAACTTCAACTATTTAAGAATTTTAATGTTTCGTAAAACCCGACCGTTGCATCCTCTTAGTTTAAATATGATACTTTACGGTAAACCTGGTTTATCTAATGATGAAAATTTTCTTCTTTTTCAGGCTGTCCAACAGTATATAAAAGACAGTGGAAGATTTAATTAGATCTGTTTTTCTTCCCATACATTATCTGGTTTACTGGGGCTAATGGCTGACACTGTGGTTCTCGAGTTATTGGTCTTCTTGATTTCTTTTTTTTTTCTTCTGTCTTTCCTTTTTTCTATTATTTATTTTTTGATCTTGTTTATGTGCAGTTACCGTCATGGTCCTAAATATTGAGACAAAGAGTCAGTTGTACGGGATGGTGTGGGCTTGGATCAGACAGCTGCCAATGGAGCGGTCTGATCTGAGTCCTCACCGTTTTCCGCATAATATACATTAAACCGGATATACTGAGAGCATAAAGTGTCTCAATGTTTGGAATTATGACGGTGACTGAATTGTTAGCTGTTTGCCATGTTGCTGTTGTATTGAATATTGTAGGGGGAGGGCTGTAACTAATGTTGTGAGAACTTGTAGCCCGACCCCATTGCTACTATTTGAGCAATAAAATATGTTTAAACTAAACTTTAAAACTCTGACGTAGTCATTTCGTAGGCGCACGCTACATTACGTCGAAAACAAACATAAATAATGGTTACACGTGTGCTGTCCTTTACAAGAATTTAGATGCTTTTTTGCAGGCTGGTTGCAGGTTATATCTTTTGTCATCATAGGTAATCATTTATAAAGCAATTTGTTCATGTTTATTTCTGTATTTAATTATGTGTGTATCAAGGGTTGTGATCCCCGGCAAGGCAATAATGTTGGTATGAGGGTAGTTTTGGGAAATTGTGAACCTTTTGCCTTCCGGGGAGATAATTTAACCAGTCTTTTTTGTGGGAGTTCCTTTTGTTTCCTTTTACAAAATGTCCGAATCTGAGACGGATCAAATACGTAATTGCGCGTGCAAAATGCAAACGGCCACCACTGGTACGCGGCCACCACTGGTCGCACGCCAGTAGAGTTTACGGTAAAAAACCTAGCAATTGGCTGCCACACTGTAAAAAAACTGTAGATTTTACGGTAGAATAACTAGAAACCAGCTGCCAGTCCTTTTCCCGTTATTTTTTACGGGCGTTTGTCTGTAAGACATTGTTGGAAATCACGAAATGGAAGTTTTATTTTAACTTGGCGCACTCGAAAATAACTTTGTATTGCTGAAGGTCTATTTAACTAAAACCCGCTCTATTCTGTCCCATTCTGCTAAATGATTCCTGCAATTTTTACGGGCGCCCGTAAAAATAACGGTAAAAGGACTGGCAGCTGGTTGCCAGTTATTTTACCGTAAAATCTACCGTTATTTTTGCAGTGCAGGTCATTTACCGTAAAAATACTGGATAAATACCACACCTGTTTAGCTATGTTTTCAAGGATGCTACGAAATGAAAATGAGCTGTTACGATACGAAAAGTAGTCACAGTTACCAAACGAACTGATGACCATGTCGTTTGGTAACTATGACTATTTTTTCGTTTGCTTACAGCTCTTTTTCGTTTTGTACACTGTAAAAAATTACGGTGAATCGTTGAAATATTAATGATTTTAGCACCGTAAATCATTTTACTGTTTCTAATCGTATTTATAATGCGCGGACCGTAAAAGAAAGTCTCGACATATGATGTCGAAAATGAACATTAATGTTGTTAATTTCAGAAAGAGGAAAGGTGAAATGCATAGACATACTTAAATTTTACATTGAAAATGCATACTGATGCGGCATCAACAAACAAAAATATTTACAACTGCTAAAAATACATATTCATACTTTTATTTTTATATCAGTGCACCACATATATAAGGTATATAAATAAAAATGACTGTATTCAACAGGCTTGTAATTAACATACAGCTAGAGCGTATATTTCTCTCGGAAAATTTTCTCCGAGAGTTCTTCAGTTTAACCTGTTTCGCAGGTCTATATCAAATATTATAGAATTGTGTCAGTACTGAAGAAATAAGGAAAAAAACGCTCTGCTGTATCATAAAAAACTACGGTTCCGCCCGTAAATATTACGGTAAACGCCTGGAAACCAGCTGCCAGGTTTCCGCCGTAAAATTTTACAGGAATTTATTACAGTGTAACAGCTCTTGTTTATACAAACTTAAGTTAACCAGGGGTGAATGCGGGTTTAATATGGCAAAAAAATCAGCATTCAATTTCTTCATAATCAATAATCAATAAAAGGATCAAACGCGGAATTAAAACAAGGTTTATTAAAGCTGCCAGGTCTTTTACCGTAAAATCTACGGGATGTTTTACTGTGTTCTTCCATTGATAAAATCGTCTTAAATCGTTAAAAATGCGGTTCAACCTTTATGTTTGGTAATAAAATTTGGATCGCTATGCACCTGACAGACAAAAAGTAGGGGACATACATGTTTTAAAAGTGACAATCGCTCCACAAAATATTATTTCCTGATCTGGTTCCCCATACCTGTATACGTGTCATATTGTATTATTACCATTTTATTCAAGTTTAACGATACTGACGGTTGTCAAGAGCCCCGGTAGCTCATTTAGGCCTAAAAAATAAATAGCCGTTTTTCCACTAACCCGACCGACCCTGCTTCAGACCCCCCGACTCTGCTATTTCTATCAATAAAAGAATAAAACAAAAATTAAAACAGCGACTCTACCAGTTTCAATTTCCGACCCTACCCAGTTTCGTCTTTGCATTTTCCCATGGTAATTTCGGTTTTTCACTACCTCTTTTGTAGTTTTTGGCTTTCAGTACCTTCCAAAGTACAGACTTGACTTTTTCGAGCATCTTAAATGAATTATCATATACAGTGCAAGTCTCAAAAATACAATCTAATCAACAAAATACATGTACAAAAAACAAAAAAACATAAAAAATACAGTCCCGACCCAAATTTTTCGGGAGAAAAAAATAAAATAATAAAAAAACGTTTTTCCTACCTATCGACCAGATTTTTTTTCAGCATGTTAGTGGAAACACAGCTATTTTTTAACGCCTTAGCTAAGTGCTGGTCTGCTGGTCTAGCAGCAACCCCCCCCCCCCCCCCCCCCGCCCCCGAAGGCGGGAATCATTCCAACATTAAAAAGTGGTTCCATTGCATACAACATTTTATTACCTCTCTCTCTCTATCTGACTCTCTCTCTCTCTCTCTCTGTCTCTCTGCCTCTCTCTCTCTCTACTTATCCCAGAATAGTAATAGCTTTAACATAAATGTTTTTTTTTGCGAATTTCACTCGCGTTTGAACTAGCAATGCATGAAGTTTATGCTCAGAATATCTAGAAGATCTTTGCAAGCAATGAGTACAAGAGAACAGCAAATTTGGCTTCTCTCTCTCTCTCTCTCTCTCTCTCTCTCTCTCTCCATTTTACTGACACATTATCAGAAATTAAGGTGAATGGATACACATTCAGGAGTAACTACAGTCGATCCTGTCTTAAGGGTCACTGTATTAAGGGGTCACCTGTCTCTGGCAGACACTTTTTGGGGGTCCCTTAGCCCAAAATACAGTGCAAATGAACCTGTATGAAGGGATCACCTGTCTTAAGCAGCCAATTTTTGAGGGGCCAATGGGGTGACCCCTTAAGACTGGTTTGACTGTATGTCATTTTCATTTTTCCTCTCTGTTTAAATGGGCTGAGGTCTAAGAAAAAATGCTCCGGTAGGATCAAATTCTTTTATACATGTATTAGAATGGAACCTATTTTTAAACATTTTTGTTGTTTAGGGTCACAAAAGTTCTCTACGTTTGAAAGAACGACAGACAACATAATGGTTCATGTAGACTCGTACACTTTAACAACAACAACTTACAACAAAGAATCAGAGAAAACAAAGAAAAACAAAAAAAGCAATCATTTCCAGTCAAATATGGGTTTGCAGTTTTCCTGCCATGATCTTAAGCATTACAAAATTGCACCACCTTGGATAAATGAAATGATAACATGTAATGAAATATAGCCCGTGTTCCTGCTTTTGAATGTGTTTTCTGGTCTTGAAGGAATGCTTAAAGATTTTAATTTACATGCATATCTAATTCTTAAATCTGCTAGTACATTGTAAGATTTGACATTTGCCTTACAAAACATTCCCAAAGATCTAGATCCGTCTTGCAAGACGGATCTAGATATTAAGTATCGTTTTGGAAGGAAAAAAAACACTTAAAGCTGAATTACACAAGAATTACACAAAACTGATTTGGAAAGGTCTAGTGCCAGTCGGCTGGCAATAGCCATTTTACGTTAAAATCGCTATTGACAGTCGACTGGTAATAGCCATTTTACGTTAAAATCGCTATTACCAGTCCACTGGCAAAAGACATTTTAACGTAAAATGGCTGTTGTCAATTAGTTGATATTTTTAGTATTTTCCCCATATTTTCAATTATAAATTTAAAGATTAAGAAGGCGCATCCCACTTGAAGTTTATAGATGCATAGTGTGGAACTGTGACGTTGCTTACTGAGGAGCCTTGGCAACTCAAAAGGCTAAGTTCTTGCCTGCAAAGGTTGTGGTCTGGGTCGAATCCCGTTGGAAGTGGATCTCTTTTCAATCGTTAACGGGATCCCGTCGCACACTAATATTATCACCCGTTCATCTGCTGGACATAACCGAAATACTATTGAAAACGCCGTATATCCACCATTGATTCAACTGTCCTCTACCTTAAGAACCTGTTTATGGTACTGGTATGCAAATCATTTTCAAGTTAGACCGGCCTCCATGGCAAGTGGTTATCAATATCACGGCTTTGGGTTCCAGCTGTGTTCGGGGAACAGCTCTGTTCGCGTAAGGGCATATGATATTTTGAGGGAACCACTGATTTCCCCTAACTTTGCATACCAAAAGCCCGTTCTGCGGGGCAATATACACCCGTTAGGGTTTATAGTAGGAAGGGAAACAGCAGATGAACAGAACGGTTGATAGTAACTGACATCTTTAGTACAAGGGAATACATCGGCTAATCATGATGCTAAAAAGGGGCATTATAAGCATCTCAGCCTACGCATCTGCACAGACTGACTAGATGACTCGCCTTGACCCTGTACAGTCTACAAAATTAGTAGTGTTGATTATGACAGGCAAGACTCCGAAAAGACCGCGCAGGTGCTCGGCTTATCCAACACAAGTAGTGAGATCACTTCTCAGTACCCCGTTATCTGTTGATGGATAAAAATAAAATGAAATCACGGCCACTCATTAACTTTGAAGTTCGAAGGATGCTATTTTTGGACCAAAACTTAGCCGGGCCGCGTAGCACAGTCGGTAGTGTGTCTAACTCAATAGCCGGAGGTCTCGGGTTCGATACCCGGTCCGGCGACATACTTTCGTTTCTCCTCTCGCTGATTCAAGAAGCCTTAGGGCAGTTGTCAGTTACTGGCGAAAGTATGTGCACTTAGTACTGGTTAACCGCTTAGGAGGTCTTAGCCTGTCCAGGAATAGTGTGGTTAGATTAACTGACCGTCCCGACATGACCATAGCTGTTTACCGTGGACGTAAAGCAATAAGACCAACAAAACAAACAATGACAAAAACTTAAAGAACCTGGCATTAGCGTTTCTAATTTCATTTGCGCTTCTATCGGTCAACTGGCAATGGCGACTTTGAGTCCCCATCTCTGATTCATCATAGGCCTCTTTCCCTATTGGTTTTGAGAGCGGAATGTTGGATTTGATTGTATTTACTCCTGATCATTGTCTATCATTTTACTTTACTATTATTACAAGATAACTGGCAATAGTGATTTTACGTTAAAATGGCTATTACCAGTCGACTGGCAATAGCGATTTCAACGTAAAATGGCTTACCAGTCAACTGTCAATAGCGATTTTAACTTAAAATCGCTATTGCCAGTCGACTGGCAATAGCCACTCCGAACTGATTTACATAAATGAGCCGAGACACGAGAAAGCAAACAAAGTGGTTGTGCGCCCAGCGAAGACTCAGATCAGCCTGGGCGTCCGCCCAGTCTGATCAGAGTCTTCGCTGTCCGCAAGAATGTAGCTTAGACCCTTTGCTACCTTTTAAGCGCATAAGAAAGACTCTGATCAGACAGGGCAGATGCAAAGGCTGATATGAGCCTTCGCCGGGCGCACATGCCATTTTGTTTGTTTTTTCGTGTCGCGGCTCATACGAAGTGAAACATGTCTTACAACCAAATAAATAAGTACCTGAGCAATCCAGTTTGCAACGTCTTCGTCGCTCATCTTTGACTTGCCAAACGTCTTGATGTTGAAGGCACCTATTTTCAGAGGATATGGAAGATGGCCCCCAGTCTGGCCCCCGGTCTCACCCCCAGTCTCACCACCGGTCTCGCCCCCGGTCTCACCCCCGGTCTGGCATGGACACGTGCAAGTTTCGCGTTTTGTCAGCCGTTTTGCACGGGGGACCGAGCGTGCACAAGCTGCTCCAATTACGCACAGCAAAACTAGACAACTTAACCAAACAGGGACACCCATTTTCGAATGCTAGGTAATTACCAAGCTCCTGAAAGTAAACACATCCATTACGGTTACTCGTTCAGAAAATAATTTATAATGTCAATGCTCCATATCTCAAAGTCAAATTTAGTCTCAAACTACTGCTATCTAAAAAAATAAATTTTCTAGCCCCAGAAAATGTTCTTTGAGATACCATAAAGTTTTAGAATAAGGGGTTGAAATGTGAAGAAAAATAGGATATATGTCCAAACTATATTTTTGATGTTAAAGGGTACTGTAATTTAAGATGTCAGTGTTTGAGATAATGACAGTCAACTGTTGGTACCCTTTAGAGAGGAAGTTCATGTAACAAGCTTTTGGCATATTCAATTTTATATTGGAGCCGCGACACAACAAAATCAACAATGTGGTTGTGCGCCCAGCGCAGACTCAGATCAGCCTGGGCATCCGCCCAGTCTGATCAGAGTCTTCGCTGTCCGCAAAGTGGTAGCTTAGACCCTTAGCTACCATTTGAGCACTTAAGGAAGAGTCTGCGCTCGGCGCACAACGACATTGTTGGTTTTGTCGTGTCGCGGCTCATTGTTTCTTCGAGATGCGTGCAAATGTGTATTCTGTGCTTGTTATCGGGCAAAACTACGTTTACTCAGTTCTTCTCCTCCTTCTTCTTAATATTATCTATATATTTGCAGTAAACTCCCGATATCTCGAACACTGATATCTCAAAATATCTTCTTATATAAAAGAATTTATTTCCTATTTTTGTTTATATTTCAACTCCTGCTATCTCAAACTACTGATATCTCAAAGTAAATTTTCTGGTACCAGAAAATTTCGTTGAGATATCAGTAGTTTGGGCTGAATTATGACTTCGAGATATCGACAGTTGACTGTATTTATTTAACTAGTTAGTGAGTAAGTTATTATTGTTATTATTACTATTATTATTATTATCATATCTTACGGCTTCTTATTTCTAAATCTCAACCTCCACTCAGCCAATACTCGATGACTTCCTGACAGCTTTGTAGCACTTGGCTTATCGATCAATACTAGAATGTTTTAGACATGTCCAAAATGTTTAAGTGGGAAGCCGGAGCGATGCCGAGTAAAGTAGAACACCAGTACTACTCTTGCTGAACGAGCTCGACCAGTCCCCGATCGCTTGATCGAGCTTGATTATTTGATCTGATCGGCAGTGATAACACTGCCTTAAAGGCTTAGGTGTCGTGTATTTTTTTGTGTGATTTTTCTGTTGTTTCTTTTTGTACTTTTTTTGGAGGGGGGGGGGAGGGGTCAAGTTTGAATTCAAATTTTCTTTCTTTCTCTCGATACTGCACTCGGTCAGTAACTGAGTATGATGGCAGGCGCGGAGTGTGGCGCATAACTTTCAAAAAAAAAAAAAGATTATTTACATGCTCAATCCCTGCCCAACCCGAGGTTTACACTATTTTGGGCTTAAACCCCTCAACTGTCTCCGCAGAGACAGCTTCAGTTGTAAGCTCATTCCTAGCTGCAGTTGACCTGGGGAAGAAGGAATGTTTCAAACCGTCTGAATAAGCATCTGGACGGTGATACTGAAAGTGGTGGGATCTTGTTCTCATCTTCCCTCTACCGGTCTCAGACAGGTACTTATCCTTATCAATTATTGCCTGTTTATTATGAATTTGTAGAAAAGAGATAAAGAAGCCTGTTGCCGCCGTTCCTGCAGATCTGGCCATTCAAGTTCCTCTAGCATGTCACTTACATGGCTCTGGTTGCGCATGCGTCTGCAGGCCCAGCGTGCAGTCTGATGAACTGATGTTGTCTGGCAGTCTGATGATGGGGGGTCCAAACAGGTGCCGCATACTCTACAAGACTGGTTGAAGATGCAGGCAAGGACCGGAGCAATTTCAGCACTTCACTCTTTCAACACATGAACACTTAGGTCATCAGGACCTGAAGCTTTATGGGGGTTAAGACCGTCAAGTAGCTTTTTGACCCCATTGGTGTTTATTGAAAAATCACCTATGTCTGGATAAGGGCTTGGTCCTTTTGAGGGGGGGGGGGGGTCGTCAACTTGTTCCTGGGTGTATACAGACTCAAATTGTCCACTAAAAATGTCGGCCTTATCTTTGTTAGCTGTTTACAAAATTCTATTATCTCTAAGACAGATCACACCCGTTGAATCTTTTCTCAATTTTTTTATAAAGGACCAAAACTGTTTCAGCCGATCGTTCCGGTTACAGTCTTCTATAGCAGTGTCTGTTACCGATGGGGTGAAGATATTGGAGACATACTTCCAATATGCATCACGTATCTCCTTCTGAACAAGAGCTCTGAGGCGCTTATATATAGCGACTCTTCAGGCTTTCGTTATCTGACCTGCGAGCCTTGTGGTACATTTTTTCCTTTTTCCTAATCAAAGCCCTAATTCGTGCGTCAATCCATAGTCCTTAATATGGAAATCAAAAAGTCGCTTAAAAATCGATTTGGCTGCACCCCGAGAGGGACAAAGGTTACTTAGTCTCATTTGAAAGCTTAGAATGTGCAGATTTCGATTCTGTTTGTCTTCCGCTTGTACCTGTGTCCGTTTGCATTTTAGACAACTTGGAACAGACCCACCCTCTTGCCAACATAAGCGAGTTTGTCAACCATAAAATTGACCATACCGGGGCAGATATATGAAAACATTGTACATTTATTTGATAAAAGCATGAAGTTTGGCATAATGATAGACAAAGCTATTGTACGCATTTTAAACGTGGATACAAAGCTACAAAAGTTTGTTCATGGCGGCCATCTTGAATTTCAAAATTGCGGCCACTGAAAATGCATTTTATGGCAAACACAATTAAAGATTATCCAAAATGTTAGTTTTATTTTTCTATACAAGTTTATATTAGCCTTCAGCATGGTGTACTTAATTCTGTTTGCTATTTCAGCATTTGAGACCTATCTATGCCTCTGGGCGGAGACATGACACTGATCAATACTCATCAGTTTTATAGGTATAGATGGTAGTGAATGTCTTTGTCGCTCCACATGGTGGACAGAACTTAAAAAGAAAACACCGTTTTGCAATTACATTGTTTCTATAATAAAGAACACTTGTTTACAGGATAGTAACAAAAATCGTTTAAGTTGTTTCATTTTATTTGTATAAATATATCACATGCCGAGCTATATTACATGCCTAGCCCACAAATTTTAAGGGTTGGTCGAGTCGGGCGATGGAGCTAGGTAAATTTCAATGCCGGTATGTCCTATAAATTTGGATTATTGTAGGACAATGACCTACTGTGCTTCCAGTAGGTGCAGGTGGGGGTATTGCTTATATTTTCTCTCGTCCATCATCCCTTTTCGTTCTCCCTCTTTTTTTAGAGGCAGTTCAATATAGACGGAAATACTGTCTCAAAGAGTCTTTAAACCAACCAACTAACTAACCGAGTCATGAGAGGCAGAAAACATTATTCTGTCCTGTTATATATTGCATTTATTTTAATACATAAAGCAATGTGATGTTTTTAAAAGCAAAAGCAATCATATAAGATGTGTAACGTAGATAACGACGACACAATTACAATTAAACAACCAAGATCTTAATAACTCGTGATTTAAAGTTTATAGTTTAGATTCTCATTGAACATATACTATCATGCATTTACAAATCATGCCTTATCGACAGAAATGATTGACACCGTTTAAATGAGAGTTATGTAGCACTTGCAAATCAGCTGAATCGAGAATGAAATTTATTTTGTAAGAATTCATACAAATTCGACGAATGACTGTTAGACACAGATGAAAGTTCGAATTGTCGATAGTGTTTCTTCATTGTGGTCATACTTTATCTTAAGTAGCCCAACACAGACGTCACTTTATCGAGCTACGAATTTTATATGTCTTCAAATTATAATAATCTGAGTTAAATTGAAGTCTAGCAGAAACGTTGAGTAACATAGTTGTAGTCTATACATAATTTAATTTAGCTTCAATGGTCCCAGGATAAAATGTGTAAAAATTGTGTGTCAGGGGTCATTTGCGGCCAACAATCTACCTTTCAGTGCTTCATTATATACTTAAGATTGGTTGGTTGTCGTCCGTATATTTACTTAAGAACTCAAATTCAAATACATGTATTATAATTAGATCTTGAATAGTTCAAACATCTTAACAAGACACATGGTGGTCTTCAAAGATGAAGTAGTTTGCTCTTACTCATTTACAAATGTACCACTATAGCAACAATACTAAAACAAGCATTTAAAACAAACATTTAAATCAGATTCAGCAAGTACATATATTGGTGCGCATTTAACTGTAGTAAAACGTTTACCTTCAGAGGTGTAATCAACGTTACCTGTTTGTATAGCCCTCGTCATTAATACAGCAGCATATTACTGACATTAACTCAACCAATAGCAATTCTTTTTAGATTTGAGGCTTTAAACTTTGAAGCTTAGAACAAACCTTAGAGTTTCCCATAATCCATCTGTTCCCGAGCTCTATTTATCACCATCATATTACCATTTTTTTCCTGACCAGGTTATTTTCATGCACTTTGCTTATTCCGTTATGCTTTTAGCAGTGCATAAACTTTTATGAAAGACTGATAACATTCAAACAACTTTTAATACATATATTGCTTTATTATTTGTTTGGATACAGCCAAAATGTTGTATCATCTTAATTTGTTATATCTGGCAAAGGATGCTGTTGATAAGTGGTAGGACTTTATAAATAATTCACCCCAAAATGATTGCAACAAAATAGGCTGTTTAAGGCGAGATAATAAAAATAACGTTTTGTACTAATCCTTGATAAGTAAAATTATAAATTACTATATTATTTGTTTAAGGCTTAACCCCCCCCCCCCCCCCCCAGTAGTTATTACTGACCGTCCCAAGGCGGTACTTTCGTTGCGGTTGCATTTGTGTTTTGTTCGGTGCTGTTTAATGTATTGTGTTCTCATTTTAACTATTCTATGATAAAAATAGAAAATAGGTAAAAATAGTTGTTAAATGGTTTTTGTATAATTTGCTTAATCTGTTTTAACCCTTCTGTTGGTCTAGATTATTTAGTTCAGTAAAGATAGCTGAGTTGCCACCTATTTGGGAAAGAGCTGCTGACTCGGCTTATCATTTGTAATTTATTGTTTGGTAGGATGTCTTTGTCAATCTTTCCCTTTGATGTTGGGGATAGGGTTTGGGATCTGATTCAGTCAGTTCCTGAAGTGTAGTTACTCTAAAAATTTACTCAAAATGCCATATTACTACACATTCGGTGGGATGTATCAGTGAATTGCTCGACAGAATGGTTATAAACGTTACCCGTTGTGTTTTGCTACCTTTTCTTCTCTTATCATGCTGCAAAACATTATAGGAGAAACAGACAAATTAGCTTGGCCAATAAAGCCCTCATCACAATTGTCCTAAATTTATATTTTCCGTCCTTTTTCATTTGCAAATACACATTGATAGAACCATTTAAACTAATCCTACTACTGATACTTCAACTTGAAAAAAAAATAATTAAAAAAAAAAACCTTTGTCAATAAAAAGAACATAAGATTCCATGCTTTAGCAACTCTTTAAAGTACTGTTGAAAAGTATTTGACACACGAGAAAAAGCAAAAGTAGCAGTACGGAAATTAAGACAATCATAAAGGGAAATATTTCTCGAGCGCAACTCTAGCTTGCTGCATAGCAAATTACTCATCTCCTCGCATCACTAGAACAGTAATTTCAATTTCATTTTCTAATATTATACTCCAAAAGTCCTGCTTAACTGAGACATCATCGTTAGGAACATAAATAGACAATTTAATATAATCTTTGACATAATGAAATAATTTCCCGATTTTATCTAAAAAATTCAGTTTAACAAGAACATTTTCCTTCGTAACGTAAACTGTCCCTATAATCTTAACAAAAACAAATGTGCTCAACAAGAAAATGTTAAACTAACATTCAGTCAAAAAGAAAAAAAAACTTTTATTGTCAGTTCGCATTTCTCTTTTCAACAGCATTTCTCTTTGCATGCTCTTGAAATCCAAATCATTTTAATAAACACTATATACATGTGTTGTAGATTACCAGTGAAACTAGGCATTTCTACATGAAAAATTCATGCACAATGAGGCAGTTTCCTTACTAGACCAACTGCTTACTGTTTGTCAGTTGATTTGATTCATACATGAAAAATGCTGACCTACAACTACAGTGACTTTATGTAATGTATTTGGTTTGTTTTAAGACTTATGTAATGTCTTTGGTTTGTTTTAAGACTAACTATCAAGTATCTAGTGCCAAAAGAAAGACAGCAAGTATGCTGAGTTGGGAAAGTACAACAGTAAATTTGTTGATTTATACAGCAAGAATATAAAAACACTACAATGTGTTCAGAATTTGTCCAAGTTACAATCAGTATAAGATTGGGATATTCTAATTTTGTCACGTATAAAACACACACAGTGACACCGTAAACCTAAAGTGTAAAAGTGTCAACAAGTCTTAAGCAACAATTGTTAATAAAATTGGTCAGAATATAATATGAGAGGTTTTGAAAATATTTGGGGACGTTGACCAGTTTACTGGAATGGAATAATATGAAACATTGTTATTTACGTGACCTCCATAACAAAAGAAATCAAGCAGATTGTTATTTTTCCAATTCCTTAAGAAAGCGGCATGGGCAAATGCTAGCATGAAACATAACAAACTGATTTAGCGGCTATACCTTAATAGTATGGAAATATTCACAAGTAACATATGTAATTTACAGGCACAGGCTTAAGCCAAGCAGTCAGAGGGTTAACAGATGTTAGTCAACACCATTTTGACTGGACCTTCTGCAAATACTACTTACTAGAGCTCCACTTTAGAGAAGGGAATCTGTTACCAGCTCTATACATACATGAAATGGGCTCTGATCAGTATTTACAACATGTAGATATTGGCATTTCAGTTATATTGACAACAAAAAAGTGACGGAGGGTACCTTTACAAAAACGTGTCTACAACCCAAACGGACACCTCCACAAGTGAAAGACAAGCTGATTCTGAAAGCTTACATTCATACCTTTAAAATGATACCATAAAACCTTTGTCCCCTCTGGGGTGCAGCCAAACGAAAATTTAGCTGGGTCATCTCAAGGACTACCATGGGCAACCAAGTTTTCCCTTCGACATTTTTGAGGGAATAAACTTTTTTACCGCATTAAGGAAGACCGTCTTAATTTCAATCCACATGTCATTAACATTGATGTGAGTGAGATCCTGCGACATAAAACGGTCTGCAAAATTACGCATATGGTCTTTTAGACCTTGCATATCAGCCCGTTTATAAAGAAAAATCTCTTACGCGGTGACTGAATGACTCTTTTAGCTTTGATATCATACTTCACCAATACAATGTCATGGTCAGCACGACCAACTGGGGGCATACTCTTAATACTTGTCACGGAGGTAGATTATTAGTCAAAAGGATATCTAGGGAGTTTCTTGTCTGGTTGGGATATTTATAACCTGGGAGAGGCAGTGCTCCTGGACGATTTCAACTACCTGAGACTGTACCTGTCTCTTGGGCATACCAAGTGGTACATACCATTTCTTCCAATCAATATTCCCACAGTTAAAACCCCCACCTACATGTATGAGGATATGTGAGTTATTGTATGCCATAATACGTGTTAGAGAACTGTTGAGTTGATCCAGGTAGGCTGGATCAGTAATGTCTGGAGGTCGGTAGAAGGAAGAGAGGTACAAAGTTTAAAGCCTACAATCTGAAGTTTTACCCGAACTAGTTCACAATCTGCCCCAAGTTCTGGAACCTCTGTAAATATCAAATCCTTTTTGTAACACACAAAAACTCGACAGCGCTTGAAATGCCTTTGTACAAAAGATTACTTTTTTACATTTATAAACGTTTTGTTTAACTCTTTTGTTTCTATGTTGTATCAAAACAAGCGCATTCTGTATAAAATTTTAATAAGTGTCGCTAAAACCCAAACGTTTAAAACGAATAGGTGATGGGAAGGCCTGGGCAGGCAGCGGACGAGATACGAGCCGTGGCAGGAGAAAACCAACAAAGTGGCATGTTCGCCCAGCGAAGACCCTGTTCAACCTGGACATCCACCCAGTCTGATCAGAATCTTAGCTATTTGCATGGAGCTAGCTTCGACCCTAAGCTATCCATAAGTGCACAGCGCAACGTTTGATCAGATTTTGCGGATGCCCAGGCTGATCTGAGTCTTCGTTGGGCGTGCATGTCCCTTTAGTTGGTTTTGTCGTGTCGCAACTCATCGTATGATATTTTGTAAAATAACTGATTTGCAATAGCTAGAGTGAAGTCGGGTCATCATGAGCCGTCTCATCAGGATTTTCAATGTTTGCCCAATTAATTTTGTTTAAATTCCAAACAACTGACATATAAAGGAAACAATGTCACTGTCCGAATTTACCCGCTGTCCGAGTTTACTCGACTTTCCTATACATGTTCAATGCAATTCACATAGATAAATGGGTGCATATTGACAATTTGAGGTAGATATTGAAAGGTTGTGTGCAATAAAGTCCTTTTTTCGATTTGAAAATATCTCCACCTCCAGCGGGCCTCGAACCCGCCGCTAAATCAGTTTAATCCTTCGCATTGCTTTCTGAACTACATGTACCGGGGCTCCTGTAATTTATAATTGAGTCAGCCTAGAGTTCCTTTTTCTCACCCATTGGACAAGATCCCTTTCTAGAGCTGTCTGAGATATTTCTGTCTCGGCCTGCTATCTCAGCCTAGGCTCTGAAAGCTGTCTCAGAATGTCAATCATTGCTACAAAGTACAGCCCAATCATGTTACACACTTAATTTCAACAAATCCACTTGCTACATGTACTGTGATGTAAATTGCATGCAGAATATGTAATTGGCAGCCAGTGATGTGCATGAAGTGTCGTGGGTAGCTTTCTTATTAGTTGTCAGTCATTAAAAATGCATGCACAAGGTTAAATTAACACACATGTCAAACTATTAATAGAAATTTAGCTTCACGTTTATAAAAAATTCCATGAATATTCTGTTTCGTAAAATACAATGGGTGACAAAATAAGAATAATAAAATATAATCAATGATGGGGCGGAGGCCTCGACAAGGAAACCTCCGTCCCTTTTTCTAATTTTTTTCTCGGCAAGCCTAGCATAAGACTAAATAATCTGAAAACTAGCTTGAGATTTTCTTGTCCAAGCCTCAACCTCATCATAGATTCTATTATTCAGCGATTGTCGAGGGCGAAGTATTGAAAAATTAAAACATACCTCTTTAGTGCGACGGCCAATAACAGCATTAGTGACCGTTTTAATTCTGCTACTTATATCTGACTGAATATTTATGGCCATTTGTGATTAAGAGCCATTCACAATTAAGTGGCAATAAAATTTCAGGTCTTGAAATATTGCAGATGCAGTCATATTTGATATATATATACCCACAGCTAGGGAGTACACCTCATTAACCGATTTCGATGGCTAAAAATGTGCTTGGTGTGTGTGATTTGTTCAAGATTATATGGGTGTGAGGTGTGGATAGAAAAATCTGTCACGAGTGTCACTGTTCGGCATCACGAGGTTTGCCAAGTGATGCCAAACAGTGATCCCGAGTGACGGATTTTCCTATTCACACTTCACACCCATGACAGATACTTCTTCTTGCACACCACGTTTTGTTTTAACTTTAGAATTTGTTAAAATGTGTAATTTTCGTGCTTGAGAGATTTCTATTTGATTTTGAAAGAAGGCGCCGCTTTCAACGACCACCATTCGGTTCTTTACGTCAACGTTTGGCGGGCATAGACTGACGTCATCTTGCCGTCTTCGTGACGAAATCACCTAAAAAGCCAACGTCACATGACGACGCAGATACGTGACCTCCATTACAACCAATGCATTGGATGCTCGTGATTTTTATCCGTCCTGGGTGAGAGTGAGATAACCAAGGTGAGATGATAAGAATCTTTCATGGGTATGAGGTGTGGATAGAAAAATCTGTCACGAGGGTCACTGTCCGGTATCACGAGGCTTGCCGAGTGATGCCGAACAGTGATCCCGAGTGACGGATTTTTCTATCCGCACCTCACACCCATGATAAATACTTCTTGTATACCACGTTTTGTATTATCCTTAGAATTTGTTAAAATTCGTAATTTTAGTGCCTTAAAGGTTTCTATTTGACTTTAATAGAAGGCGCCGCCTTCAATGAACGCCATTGGGTTCTTTCCGTCAACGTCTGGAATGCACAAACTGGCGCCATTTTGCCGTCTTCGTGACGTAATCACCTAAAATGCCAACGTCACATGACGACGCAGACACTTGAACTCCATTACAACCAGTGCATTGAATGCTCGTGATTTTTATCCGGTCCTGGGTGTGATAACATGGGTCAGATAAGATTTGTAGGTACAGGGGAAGCACGCGGATATCCTTATCCGGTGTGCAAGAAAAGATTTGTAAGGACAGGGGAAACACGCGGATATCCTTATCCGGTGTTCAAGGAATAGTAATAGTAATAATTAATAGTAAATGATGAGAATAATGATAATTATATATAAAAAGTGTTTCACAAAGATATATAAATAAGCTACGATCTTTCTACAATAGATAGAAATAAATATATGACGCGATTTCAAATCCTTTTCAACAGTATTTCAGTCATATTTGGACAATGGGAGGATGATAATGAAAGCCTGGGCGTATTTGAAACCCGTTTGCGGCTGACATGATTTCCACCTCCAACGAGAATTGAATCCGGGACCGCTAGATCAGCAGACCAGTGCTTAACGATAGTAAACAGGCTGGTACATGTAAGTTGATGTAATTTTTATCGCGATAAATAGCCTGGACTAGGTGAGCTGAATTTTTTTCAAAATACAATGTCAAATTCGCCTACAGCCGATAGAAACACGGTGGTTTTGTGATAATTTTGCATTAACAAGGCGTACAGAAGAGACAAGGCCCTTTTAGTATGTTACATGTACTGGTATATCGGCAAATGATTCTAATATAGAGGATTTTATAATTACACTCGTGGCCATTTTATATGAACTATATGAATCGAGGCTTTTGTGAGTTTCATAAATTTCATATGTAATGACCACGAGTGTAAGATTCTGTTATTTGTATGACCCTTTAAATGGGATTTATCGCCTTCAAAATGAGCATTATTTCATCAAGAAAACGCATTTTTGAAACGGTCGATGTCAATGACGTTAAATCATTGGTGCCATTTTTTACGTTTGGTCATACGACTTTCATGTCACGACGTTATCCAGTAAATAACAAGGACGTCATAATATAAATAATTTATTTTTTTTACTCTAAGTAATTTTCTTTGCATATATCATTGTCTTACTGAGTAAACAGCGAAGTAACTCGAGAGACTAGAGACTTTCAACGCAAATGTACAGTTTCCTGTATCCTGGACTTTATAACATATTAGCACGTGTGGACTTGGGCGATTTTAAAACTTAAATGCATATCATTCGATAGGACTTGGGTTTACCTTTCTTATATAGAGACTTCTTTCTTCTCTAGAGACTAGAGACTTTCAACGCAAAGGTACAGTTTCCTGTATCCTGGACTTAATAACATTTTACCACGTGTGGACTTGGGCGATTTTAAAACTTAAATGCATATCATTCGATAGGACTTGGGTTTACCTTTCTTATAGAACCACTGTAAAATATCAAACAATAGGATACCCAGAGATCATTTTCATTGTTTCTGAAATACCCCGTGTTTGCATTATTTTTGAAATGCCCCGTGTTGTGCATTTGCATGTATTAGGCAATTATTGGGAAAATTGGGAATGATGGGTTAAAATTTGTCACTGATGATAATGTGATACGACTATCCCAGAGGGCACATTACGTTAAATCAACGTGAATCACCGTTCACTCAACCTCATGCCGTCGAATCAACGCTGATTCAATGTTGATTCAGATTTGTGCGCCCAGTGGGTATTACATGTAGATGAAAGAGGAGAAAGATAATGAAATTATACCACCACTTGCAACAGTAGTTTATAGAGGATAATAATTCACCTTAATTTACTGCACCCTTCTTGTGACTTGAAGCTTCACACATGATTGTCAAAGCAGGTCAGGTCAAATACTGGTGACAAGCCCAATACTTTGTCTTGTACATGTATTTTCAGACGAGAGTTTAATAATTTGTAAATTACTGCACCTTATTTGTATTCAGTTAGAAAAGAAAATCCCGAATCTAGCCAAAAGGCACTTTACTGTATAAAAACAGAATCGGCTCGGTTAAGTTTAACCTTTTCCTTCTGACCTCTTTATTCAAACCTCTTACTTCTAACTTCAAGACGTCTGACTTCTTACTAATGACCTCTAACTTCTGACAGCTTACTTCTTACATTAATAGTCGACTTTTGATATCTTAGGTCTGACTCCTGAATTTCGACTTCTTACTTTCGACCTGTTTATTCCGACTTCTGGGGCCGTATTTATAAAACGACTTAAGTGGTTGCTATGGTTTTGCTAAGGGTGAATTTCTATGAAGGAGATTCACTACAACTATGAATAGACTGTTCCTCCAGAGCAAATTTTATAATTGGAGGGAATCTCCTTCATAGAAATTTAGTCTTAGCAACAGCTTAGCAACGACTTAAGTCGTTTTTTTTTAAATACGGCTCCTGATTTCTTACTTCAGAATACTGACTTCAGAATTGACCTCTTACTTCTGACCTCACAGTGGTAATACCAATTTCCCTACCCATATTTTCGACCGAGTCAGTCAACTACCATACAAGCCAACAGTGGTTTTCGACCGATACAATCCACAGCAGTATCAGCTCGGTCGACAGTCATTTACAATAGTACCATTCACCTTTATTGGTAACGCTTACGATCGTATTCCCGATCGAAAGCCACTTTGTATAGTTTAGACTCGGTCGAAAGCACAGGTAGCCAAATTGGTATTACCCCCGTGGACCCGTTTCTTCTAATTTCAGGCTTCTTATCTGACCTCTTACTTCTAGCTTCTTACATTTTACTTCTAACTTTTGGTTATTAACTTTCGACTTCTTACTTCTGACTCACTTACTACTTCTGATTTTTGCTCCCGACTTCTGACTTCTTACTTCCGACTTCTAATTTTCAAGTTTCTAGATTTTTGCACACTGACAAACTCGTCATTTTCATCACGACTTTGCGAAGCGAAGACTGTTTATATACAATACCCTTCGTGTGCGATCAGGTGCGCGTTCCAGTGCGCGTGCGCGCGCCTTTATCAAAATATTCAACTCTTTCGATTAGCTCAGTTTCTATGTAACCACAAGGGCTAGAGTCTTCAAACTTGCCCCATATATACTTGTTGGAAAGATCTACTGAAAGCAGCGATGCATATAGGGACATAGTATATATTAAACGGATGATTGAACATAGAAAAATCATATTTTGCGTTTAGCTCAGTTTGTAAGTAACCGCAAGTGCTAGAGTCTTCAAACTTGCTCCACAGATACCGCTGGGGAAGATCTACTGAAAGCAGTGATGCGTATTGGGCCCTAACCTTTATTTCACGGTTGATTAAACACAGAATAGATATTCACCTGTTGCTTTAGCTCAGTTTCTAAGTAACCGCAAGGCTAGAGTCTTCAAACTTCTACTGAAAATCTACTGAAAACAACGATGTATATCCAAGTGGCACTTAATTGTCTTCTGGCAGTTCTTGTTTTATGTTTTCATTTCGCTCATCAGTCGATGTACTCTTTTTTTCCCTATTGTTTGCAAAGTTTGGCGCATTTCAACAATGCAGCATTAGTATTATTTTTTCTGAAACCGGTTTCTGTCTGAAGTAAGGTTGGTTGGTTGATTTGATGCTTAGCGTCCACGGTAAACAACTAAGGTCATGTCGGGACGGTCAGTTAACCTAACCACACTATTCCTGGGCAGGCTTAGACCTCCTAAGCGGTTAACCAGTACTAAGTGCACATACTTTCGCCAGTAACTGACAACTGCCCTTCTTGAATCAGCGGAAGGAGAAACGAAAGTATGTGGCCAGACCGGGATTCGAACCCAGGACCTCTGACTTACGAGTCAGGTGCCCTACCGATTGCGCTACCCGGCCCGGCTGTCTGAAGTAAGGGATGTGTGTCTGTAGAAGATCATAAATGTATGGTTTCATAGCTTGTACTATATCATGTTACTCTTAAACACCTAATTCATACACTGAAATTTCAAGGTCTTATTTCTGCAGACGCTACTAATCGTAGTATCTTCTACAAATAGTTTTAAGGTGTAAATTCTACTTTCAAGTTTCCATATTCAACAGACGTCTAATTAATAGTGGAGAGTCGGGTAAATTCGGACAGCGGGTAAATTCGGACAGTGACGATTTTCCCTTTTTATGTCAGTCTGGAACTAAAACAAAACAATAACTGGCCAAACAGTGAAAATCCTGATGAGACGGCTCATTATGAGCCGTCTCATCTGGATTTTCACTGTTTGCAATGGTATGTCCGAATTTGACCGCCTGCCCGAAGTTACCCGACTCTCCCCTATGCATTCAATTTAGTAAATGAAAGCTTGCATATGTCATTGTGGATAAACTTCTGAATATGCTGGTTCTTGAAAAAGGACAAATATTAACCCAAAAGCTGCAAATTCTTGACGGGCGAGGATCAAAATCATATTGCTTCAAGAAGAGTTGTCTGATCAGGATCTGCCCATTTTGAACTTCACGATAGGAAGCCATGACAAATAAAACATTTCATGACAATAGGACCATCTACATTCAAAGATCACGGCGCTAATACCAATTTGCCTACCTGTGCTTTCGACCGAGTCAGTCAATTACCATACATGCAAAAGTGGCTGTCGACAATCGACAGCAGTATCAGCTCGGTAGAAATGTTTTATACATAAATCACACCAGATTAACTATGTTTATAAGGCTGTTACAAAACAAAAAAACAGCCTGTAACAAAAAGAAAAAGAGGTTGTTCATATTTCCAAAACTAGTTTGTCATCGTGGCTGAACAAATTTGATGACCAGGTCCATGGGGAACTATGACTCTGTTTCGTTTGGCAACAGCCATTGTGTATATACGAGTTAACTGGGATGTAAATGATCTTAGACAGTCAACGGCGATGTTTCTATTGCTTGAACGCGCAGATGCTATTTATATGGCAGAACAATTATACACGCTTTGATTCTGAAATGTAGCACGCACTTATCCTGAAGCAGTTTCTACCTGCTATGCTTGTGACTTTATTGACACTATTGTAAATGTCTGTGTGAATTTTGTGTCACTTTAAACTATGCATGTGCGGTACAAAATCGGAACATGCTCGGTTTTGCCAGCATCAGTGCGTTTAAAGTTGAGCCGCGACACGAAAACGAAATGTTATACGAAGCCCATTGCGCTTGGATGTAATGAATATACAGTGATTTGAGCTGACAATTACAGTTTCAACAGCTTTTTTAAAAAGCTGTTGAAACTGTAATTGTCAGCTCAAATCACTGTATATACTTACTTTGTTTTTAACACGAGGAACAAAACCAACCCATTCGAACTCAGATATGTATCTGACGTGGTGAACAGCTTGGGACAAAGTTTTTTTTTCTGTTTTGATGGTGGGATGGGGATGAAGGAGGGGGGGTGGTGGTTAGGCGATAGGGGCACTAGAGAAAAATGTCGCTTATTCATATGGCATTGTGAAACGCACTTATACTGTACAGGTAGCACAAACGTAATCTTGTCGAAAGTCACTTAAATGTATCGCGTCCACACATCTGTGCTATCTGCGTCTTTATTTTAGTCTATGTTTGTCAAACAATGTTTCCTATAGTTTATATAAAAAAAAATATCTTTTAAACAGGAGTAAACATGGTAAAAAAATTAATTAATAAAACTGATATGAGTACTCTTATACTAGTACTGTACGAGTATATTTAATGTTGGGTGAAATTCTACTTCATCATTCTTAAAATAATTACAATGACACTAATAGTAATAAAAAATGACAACTACATCATCGTTATTATTTTATCAAAATAAAATATTATTGCAAATATCATTAATATTAATAACAATAATAATAAAAGTAATAATAATGACGACGGTACGGGATGATCAAAACCGCCAGTGGAATAATATTTTCATCTCTCTTTTAATATAACATATGTTATTCACTATAGAACCAAATGTTGTAACTCTGCCTTCTGGCAGAGTTACATAAGTAGTAAAGGGTGCCACTCTGGACACGCCGTCCGGAGACTAAGTCCGCAGCCTGGGGCAGTCTCGGGTCGGGCGTGTCCAGAGGTGACACCGCCTTAGTAAGCTTGAAAAGGCTAGTTTGAAATAACTTAGTCTTTTTCATGGGGGAAAGTCTATGTTAAATGGCATAGGAGATGGCTTAAGAGGCTATACAGTAATATGCGTCTGCTATGAGTCTCTTGGCCCTGTATCTCAAGACCTCACTATACCAGAGGCATAACTCTATAGCGTCAGTTGATGGTGTGAGTTGCTGTGGCATACTCTTGTTTATTCTGTTCAATTTCTGAGGCTTTACAGTAATATGCGTCTGCTATCAGTCTCTTGGTCCTGTATCTCAGGGCCTCAGTTTACCAGAGGCATAACTCTATAGCGTCAGTACTTGTTCCTTGGGGATTATAAAATCTTGTATCTCGAGATTTTAATGTTCTGGACTGAAATTATTTCTTACTAGCCTTCTAAAGTTTACCTGAAAAAATAACAACGACTGTATTTTTTCAATAACAGAACTTTAATTACCCCGCTAACGAACTAACTGACGATTGACAAAGGATTAGGGTCGTCCCTCTGCCATCGTTTACAAACATATTTACAACATCGTATACATTGGATATTTCTTTGATAAACAATTGGTATATCTTAAGCATTTACAACTTTGAATCCTATGTTCAAAGAACTGGTCTGGTGGCGTTATTGTCTTTTTCACTGATAAGTATAGTCTTCCATAATTCAAACTGAACCACATTTCAATGTCTCTGTCATTTTGGTATGGATCTTCTCCTGTTCCCATCAGGTTCTCGTGAATGGCCGTCTTCAGATCTAGTCCTCTGCTTAGCTGATGTAATATGTAGATACAATACATTCCACACACTTTACTCCATGGACTCTGAAGCATCTCTGTATTTTCTATCCACGTCTTGGTATTTCTTTGTATGAATGGTAGAATGTAGTCTTCTAATGGTGGTTGTCCATATGAATCGAAGTAAATCGCCTTGTCATCTTTGAAGTATAAGGCCACCCAATGTTCTCCTGGTTTGTCCGAGTCATCTGTATTAATGATGTATGCTTTCACATCCAATGGCTTCTTCTGTGGCAGGAGATCCTTCGAGACAACTTTGGCGTTCAAATGCATAAGTTGAGACGCCTTGGACAGAAGGGCCGTCAATTCTAGCGTATTCATCTCTGTTGTAGGAGTCTAAGATTCTCAGTTCCCAGTATTTTTTCCAGTCTTCATTCAGTGGAGAGCAGTATTGGTTTTTCTTCAGAAACATCCAGTTTTTATAGGCTTCCACGGCTTCTTCCGGCGTGAGATGACTCATGCCTCTTGCATCTCCAGTGTCTTTTAAGCCAAATTTTAGGCACAGTTCATGGTTCCAGTCTTTGATGACATCGTAGATGTTGAGACATTCTAATGCCGGTTCGTGATAGTGTAAGTCTCTTATCCAATCATCTCCGGCTCCTAGACAGAGCATGTGATTTTTCTGGCTGGGATGATCTATTCTGCAACCTTCACACTCGTGTTGAGCATATTCTCTGACAGCTATTCTCAGGTTCTTTAGCATTGCAAATATCAAAGCAGTCTTGTCTTTGCCAATAAATGTTTTTGGTGGTGACACATCAAATTGTTCTAGCAGTTTTCCATTTTTATCACACACAGATCTGATCTTTGGGTGTAACAGCTGTTCAAGTTCGTCCTCCAAGGAACCAATTTCGTCAGAGTAGGATCCATGTAGTTGTTCGTAGCATTCCACTCTAAACTTAAGTTCTTGTTCTACAAAGTATCCTTTGTTCATGGTCTCAGTAGTCTGTGATGACTTCTCTCAAACCGTTGATTTCTATTAGGTTGTCAAACTCTGCATATACTATGACGTTGATGGTCTTGCCGAGTGCTCTAGCAAACTGAAGTTCCACTCGCAGGTTGCCGGTTTTTATAGGATGTAGATGGCTCTGATCGGCTCCTTGGTCTGGCGTGAAATCGTATCCCCAGAAGCAGTATCCATCTTTGTAGTCGTCGTAGTCGATGTTACAATTCTGAATCTGATTTTGACTGCCCAAAGCTTGATACAGAGACATGTAAGATCTGAGATATTGATCCAAGTTAAATTTCGGTTCAAATGGTTTTCCATAAATGCTGTGACCGTCACAACTCACTTCAAGTTTGCTGAGACCGAAATGTTTGAAGTTGAAAGGATTTGTGGCGAACGATCCATTGAATGTTGCATTATCTACCATGCCAATGAATAATCGTTTTGGAAGTTGTCCCTGAAACAAGTGGTCCTCGACTTTTGATCTAAGACCGGTGCCTATGGTAAATGTCTTAACTTCTACACGCCGTATGGGAAATTTTGCATTGTGATGTGCAATAGTTTGATTGAGATCATTGGCTATGGCTGGCAAAAGTTGAACATTGCGAACCGATAAGACTGCTGCATCGATCTTAACCATAACAGGGTACTCATCCTTAGACATGATACAAAATTGAGGAGAAGCACGATTGAGACGAAGTCTTAATTCTATTCCATTAGGTAAATATTTTTCCTGCATGGCCAAATCTAGATGTAAACGCCCTTGAAGTTCCTTAGGGTTACTTAGTTCAAAAGGGGTTATACGGGCTGTTACATTGACATGACCAAAATCTTCAAAGTGACCAGGTTCGTCTTCGTACCAAAATTCTGCAGCTTTAAGTTGATTGTCTTTCACATCAGATCCAAAAGAAAATAAGTTTTCAATGTAAGCCCTGTAGGGATACGTATCCATATTACTGGTCACCAGTTTATTGTTAAGATATAGATCAATTCCACTAAACATACTGTGAAAGAAGTTGTTGATGGGAGCAACTTTTTTATCGTTCTCAAGATTGTCACCCTTTGCTCTCAAAATCCTGAATTTCAAGTACAAATAAGTTTGTGATAAATCAGTGTAATATTCCGTATGGCCTGGTACCACAAATTCGATGGGTGCATGATAACTGTCTAGAGAAGCTATGGGATGATAATCTATCCACTGAGAATCTTGCATGGTGGTCAGAGTTGGAGGAACAGTTTGCATGTCTATTTCAGACTTGCTACATTCACAAGATCCACTTTGCATCATTTTCTTAGTCAAAAATATCGCGGTCAAATTTTAGATTTGAATATTTTTTCCTAATGGCTCTGTTTACAGAATTCTTTCTGCCTCTACCCTTTTGCAGTTTGTTGTGAACAGTTCGACGATTTGTCTTAGACTGAGTTTTTCTACGTTTCTGACTTGATTTTATACCTCCCGAAGCCAAATGATCCAAAGCAGATTTTCCCAAAGATTTTAAAGCTGATTTACCTCTACTTTTTAAAACTTGTTTGATATTTTGACCATCCAAGATGTCGCGAAGTGCATGAATTCCTTGATCTTTGGCTACATGTTTGAGACTTTGTAAACCTGCTTTTGCAACAGGTTTTAAGATTGGCATGACCGTTCTCAAGGCAGTTTTAAACATGGACCCTAAACCATAACCGTACTGTCTCGATACACCTCTGTAAACTGGAAAGTTATTTCCACCCGACCCTTGTTGACACACTACACCACGAGTTTGGAAATACATTTTTTTGGCTAATTATCTTTGAGTCTGAAATGTAACTTGATCAAAGACTTTCCCGTGATAAATGGAATATCTATTCCCGTATCGCCTTTTATACTCACGTGAACTTGATCTATGAATGATTTTGCCACCGGAACGTAATGCAAGTTGACAAACTCTTGATGAGAATGATGAGAGCGTTTTGAAATCTCAAATGGAACAACTCGCAAAATAGGAGCAGTTATGTCACCTACGTAAGTGTAACTGGCAATATCCGAGTAAACGTACAGTTGATTATTAGCCGTGTTTAAATCTACTTCGTATCTAAAAGCATGTCTTTCGTTTCCGATGGGTCTTTCTGACATTTTTGGATTTACCCCTAATTTCTCCCCAAGTAGTTTTGGGAATATCAGTCTGACGACTTTTGGATTGTTGTAAAATATTTTGACACGTTTACTGTTATTGCCATAACTCATTTCTATCGAAGCATTAACACTTCTCAAAGCACTTCCGAAACGTGTATCGATGATGCCTTGTATTTCTTCCACCAAATGTTGTGGACTGCTGTAATTTCCTTTTGGAATTTTCAACTCGTATTCTGCGCAGGTGTTGTCTTCCGTACAATCCTCGCTCATATTTTCTACTCCGAATTCTTGAGCTAAGACTTTATCGTAAAATCTCAAGTAGAAAAAATTGGTTTCATCCGAAATATTCATGATTTGAGTTGGTGTAATCATTTCTACCAAAGCAACTTCCCACTTTTCTTTTTCGATGTTGATGGGATGATCTAATCTGACAGTAAAAGAACTTTGTGTATTGTCGGGAAAAGTCGTCATTGAACTGTCACTTAACAATGTCAAATAAAACCCTGTCATGGTGCTTGTTTGGAAGTTTCTTCAAAACCACTACGTTTTCTGAATTTTAACCCTGGGGAAGGAAGAATATAACCGACAGAGCTGCTCAATAAAATCAACCACAATTCTTTATCTGGACTTTGAAGACTGATTTAAACTAGAGAAGTGATGATGATGGCATAAACGATAATGATTTGAGATAAAAATGTCAATCTATTTTTGGGTAACTTGGCTAAACTTTCAGAAGATTGCAAAGAATCCGTATCCCTTCTTATGACTGAAGATTTAAAATTCATGTTCGTGTTTTTATACAAGATCGGATTCCAAAATCCAACTGTCAAATTTGGATGGATAACCTTTCCAGTGAACTTTAATTTCTTTGACCCACTTTTTCCCAACTTTTCGTTTACGACGATCTAAGACAGATTCTATTTCGTAAATTTGATCTTTGTCCACACGTTGTAATTCTTGCGAATAAAAAGTACCTTTTATGAGTTCCCCGTCTAGATCTTCTATTTTATAGGTAACGGGACTCTGACTTTGTATGACACCCCTAACCTTAAACAATTCTTGCGTCCAGTTTGGTAAATAACCTTTTTCAAAAGTGCGTTTTGTTTTGTTGATGCGCACAAAATCACCCACTCTTAATTCAGGACTTGCAACTTTTTGCTTTTTGCCGTACAAAATTTGGGATACTTGAACTTCATTTTTGACATCGACAGATGCAGGCGTACGTTTAATGCTGCGATGATAAGCATGATTGTACCCGTGAACTAATTTTGGAAGTACATCGACATATTTCAGTGTACGATTATGAGTAAAATATTTCCACATGCGACTTTTCAGAGTTCTTTGAAACCTTTCTACAATACTTGCTTTTGTTTCTGGATTTTCTGTCGTGAAAAAATGAATATTTTTAGATTTCAAGAACTTTTGAAACTCTTTATTTTTGAATTCCGTACCTTTATCAGTTTGCAAACTTTTTGGAATACGTCCATGTTTCAAAACAGATGTAAAAGCTTCCACCAAAGTTTTTCCAGATTTGTCTTTGATCGGTACAACCCAGGCGTATTTTGAAAATACGTCTATCAAACAGAGCAAGTGACGATATTTGTCGTTATATTTTGCCATACTAGATACGTCTGCCAAATCTCCCTGCCATTGATAATCTATTCCTGCCACCACAGTTTTGCGACGCACAAATTTTCTACGTATGGGTTTGTGCAAAGTGTAAGTTTGTTGTTTTCTCAACCAAGTTTTCACATCGTCAAGTTTGATTTTCTTTGAAATTTTCTTTGCTGCTTTATACAAAGCTTGCAACCCCGTATATCCCACTGGACTTTTAGGATCGTAATAAAGTTTTGATAATAATTTATTCATTGTTCATCATAAGATAACCATTTTCTAGGTGATTCAAACAGTTCTTCTTTTATAGGTTTGATAGAACTGGGTGTAAACAGTTCGTCTCTGATATGTTTTCTAGTGGCAGACAAACTTTGAGATAAGTCTTTCTTGATGTGTTTTCTAACAGATTGTGTAACGGGACTTGTTCTTTTTTTAAGAGTAGGCATGCGTCGGTGTTTGGTTTTAGGAGTGACATACTCTTCTTCATCTTCGTGCTGAAGAGGAGTACGATGCATCCATTCCCATCGTTTCTTATTTCCGACAAAATCTTGAGGCACGTTCATGTCTCTAAGAGCCTCAGCAAAAGGTTGCCAACCCCTGGGCTCAATGTCTTTTCTCTGTCTTAAAACATCATTGACTAAATCTATGATATTAGACCCTGCAACTGGTTTGCCATACATTTTAACCGTCCCATCTTCGTCCCAAGATAAGTTAGGATTATTTTCTAGCCAAGATATCAATAATTTAGCTTTCTTTCGCATCGTGGTAGGAACACTATCAAAAATACGTTGATTAATTTTCGATTCAGGCTCTACTGGGAGAGAAAGTTTTGTTTCTGTCAATGCTTTGCGATGTGCCGTTTTAAATTTATGTAAAGTTTGACCAAACAATTGAGATTTTTCTGCCTCTGACAAATCTTCGTTGGCCATGACCGAAGACAAGTCTCTTTGAAGACTGGCCGTCGCAGAAACATTTGGATTGGGTGGAAGTCTTGGTTTTTGAATTTGTTCTTCTTTCCAGCGTTTCATGTCTTCCCAAAGTTTAAATGGTACCACGGCCATTTTACGCCCTTCCATTGCAATTTTTTTACTGACCAAGAATAGATCCTAAGACTGAACCAAGCAAAGGTTTTAAAAGTAAACCCAGGAGTGCACCACCTTTCTGATTGAGAATTTTTTTCTTGTTTGCTAGTGCAACACGTTTTGTAGACAATAGTCGAATATCATTCTTCCTAGAACGTAATTGTTCTTTCTGAGCTTTTGTGAGTTTGACATTGCCTTTTATAAGATTTAAACAACATTCCCCTACACAGTCTAATATCTCTTTTGGACAATCATTGACAATTTTTTGACGAAACCGATATGGAATGTTACAAAGTCCTTCCAGAAAAGGACCATACTTTTTAATCAGTGAACCTCTTTTCTTTTTGATATGTGTTCTTTTCTTACGTGCAGCCATGATTGCAGTCAAGAATTAAACTAGTAAACGATCATGTCAACCAAGTCCTTTTATAGTGAAAGTTTACGTTTAGCCAACATCTGTTTCATGGCAGCTTCAAATCCATGTTTTCTGGCAGTACGAAGATATTCGTTTGCAGGAGAAGAACTCCTTCGAGGAGAAGCCCTTAGCGGAGAAAATCTAGAAATTTCTAGAGCAGGTGATTTTGCAGCAGTGCGTCTTTCACCAATTTTTCTGAGACTAGAGTTTGGAGTAGAAAACTGAGTAGAAAATGGAGAAGGTGTTTTTGCAGGAGTGAATCTTTCACCTATTTTTCTGATACTTGAACTTGGAGTAGAAAATCGAGTAGAAAATGGACTTGGAGTTCTTAGACTAGAGTTTGGAGTAGATGCAGCAAATGGACTTGGAGTTCTTGCAGTTGACGGTCCTGCAACAGGAGATGGAGGTTTTCTAGGTTTCTTAATTCTTACAGTGACAAACTTATCGTTCACTTTTATTTTTCTCCTTGATTTAGTCTTTGGGGATTTTTTACTCTGAGTTTTTTCTTTGGAGATTTTTTCCTGCCTGTTTTTTTCTTAGACTTTTTAGGACCTTTTCTACCCACTTTCTTTTTCTGAGAAAACCGTCTAAGTATTTTATTACCGTCCCAACGAATGAGAGATCTGATTATCACGCCACCAAAAAACCCACCGCCACCAGGTTTTAGAATGATTTCTCGTTTTGTATCTGCATTTACCAAAGGACTTGCTAGTTTTCTAACATCGTCTTTGCGTTTGTCCATGAATTTTTGAGTTTGTTTTGGTAATTTCATTTTATTTTCAGCTATTTTTCTAGCTGCTAAAGAAAACCATTTGATCATTTCCATCAACCCCGCATTAAGCAAAGTTTTTCTTTTATTCGAATTATGCTCTCTACTCAAATTGTAGAGAGCCCTGATCAAGTTTGCCGATGCTTTTTGAGCCATGTCTGGTTTCATTCTGATCCATGTAAGACCAAACACACCATTTTATACTGGAAAATACACAACTGGACCTTGTTGATCCGATTTTGTATACCAGTTTGTAAAAAATATCTGTTCTAAACCTCAAATGATTTGGTGTGTCTGGTTTTAAATCAATCAGTAAATAACCGTGTGGCTTAGAAGTGGCATCGTTGAAGGCAGACATCAAGTGTGGAGCTTGAAGTTGTTGTGATAAAACTTTAATTTGCATTTTGTCTCTTGGACTTTGAAACAAAATCAAGTAATGGGCATTCAAACTGATGGTACGTGTCGATTTACTCTGTTGAAACAAGTTTTGTGTAATGTACACAACACTTGCATTTCTGTGATGACCTTTCCTCGTGAACCAAAGTTTAATTTTTTCTTCGTCTTTGTCGCCCAACATATCGTCAAAGACAATCAAGTGAGTTTCACTCGTGTCTGTGACAATATCGTCGTCGTCATTTGGAATTCCTAAAATAAATCTGATGTTTAAATCTTTGCGTTCTTGCAAGATATTGTACACAGGTTGCCATTCTTTGTAACACCACACGATACGTTGTGGTAAAATATCAAACAAGTCTTCTTTGTACTGAATCAGCTTTTTAACAAATTCAGTTTTTCCCGATCCACTTGGACCCGATATAAAAATATTAGCAGGATGTTTAAAAAACAAACTACCAATATTTTCTTCTTGAACTGTTACCGACATGATTGAAAGATAAAATGAGAAAGAATAATGAAAGACATGTGTATATATAACATATTTTTATTTTTCTACTAACAACAAATTGTTTTAATGACATTCTTTACAAATAATTTTTCTTACTGAAAACACTGTTTCACAACAGTCTCTGATCTGATTTTTTTTGGTTTACAGTACATATCCATACGGAACAGTTTCTCCACTTTTTAAAATCACACGTTTGTCATAAGTAAATCTATATGTCTTAGATTGTCTCTCAGTCGTAATTTTTCTGTCTTTATGTTTTCTTATACGGTGTTGATATTCCACAGATTCTTGAAAATCCCTCTTGTCGCTATTCGCCCATTCCATCATGTTGTAGAAATGGATTACTTGTGAAGTATTGTAATCCAGGGTCAGTCCTTTGACTTTACAGGTAGACTTGCGTTTCCCAGTATCGTGCTCCACATACTCGTACCCATAATTCTTCGGTCCCATACCCACAAACTTGGTGATTTTCGCAGTAGGCAGTTCGTCTGTCCATTCACCGAGTCTGTTATTGATGATCTCTGGATTCCATAATTCTGGTTTGTGAATGTAGATGACAGAATCCGTATCGAAGTACAACACACGTTTGTCAAGTTGATGTAGGACACTGTATAACTTCAGTCTGGCTTGTGCTGTCACAAAGGATCCTACCACCACATTGCTGCAAGCATGAGGTTCTACAATCGAGTCCAGATCTTCCCAGTTGACTAACAAAAACTCTTCTCCAAATACTTCGACATTCTTCACTTTTTTCAATGGATTAGTCACCAGTTCAAAGTAGTCAGAAGGATCTGACACATATTCTGTTTTGGTCATGTTGTCTCTCTGCGCTAATTTTCCCCACAAACTGTTTAAACTGATCTTGCTGATTCCACGTCGGCCTTTGTTCTTTTCCACCTTCTCTAATCTGATACCTTCTGCTTCGAAATAGTCCTGTTTGAATTTGATCTTGTCCAATTCCGTCTTGCACCAGTCGGGATATCCACTTGACTCTTGTTTAATCTTCAGGAAAGTATCGATATATCCAGCAAAGATTCCACCTTGTCCAGTTGACTTGTCGTACTGTGAAGATTGGGGAAAATGCCATACTTCGTACACATCTTTCAGCTGGTAACCCAGTTTCATCGCCTCAAACAATTCGATGCTCACCCAAGTTCCCACTAATTCTCTGTCTTCTTCTCTGTCGTGAGTACATAATTTCGAATTGTCAGATGTCTCTGCACAACTTCTACAGAGTGGAAACAGTAATTTGTTGTTGCACTTGTACGGCAATACCGGGTGATACAAGTTTCTGGGTGGTAACACTTTACATTTGATCAGTCCAAAATATTGATGTATATTGTCTCTGTCGATGTCTTCTTGTGAATAGATTTCTGGATGTCCAATAGGAAAGATTCCGTACTTGCAGATGTATGGATAGAGTGAACACACGTCGATATACTTAATTTCCTCGTCTCCTTCAATTTCGTAGAATAGTCTTGTAGAATTCGTACGTCCTCCAAATAGCGCATCTCTGGGTTTGAGTGGATCTAAGTTGGTAAATTCTGCATCCACCATCTCCTTAAAATCTTTGTCGTCTTGATAATATTGGTCGTAATCGCATTCCCACATTTCTATCACTTGATACCCAACTCTCTTCAATTTCTCGGTCTTCTCCACAGTCTGTTTGTATAGCTGGTACATCGTCTGGCAGTTGTAAGTATTGATCTTAGTTCTGTCTGGAAAATGTTTGGGACACCCGTGCCAGTAACATCCATGGAACTCGTACACTGTTTCGTTTTCTGGATCGTACCCATCCACATAATGTCCACAAACTTTCTGTTCTCCACCATTCAACGCGTGACGAATTTGGATGTGATTCTTTCTAGCCATGGCTTGAATCCAGCGTACAGCTTTGATAGAATACTTCTTTTGGTTGGGATAGCCTTCTGGTGGAATGATGGCCACAGAGTTTTCAGGCATGTGATTCTTTCTCCATACTTGGGAACAAGCTTGAGCGATCGTGCATGCATTAGCAAAAGGATCCAAGTCGCTGATATCTATCGATTGTTTTCTATAACATGCACAACCTCTCCTCAGGATATCTACATCGCTGCGACAGTATTCTTCCATTTCACGTCTGAAGTCAAAGATGGCATTGGATTCTACTTTCTGCTTATGCCATTCCAGGAAAGCTTCTCTGTCTTTGACCGACATCTGTCCAGGATTGTACATCTCCGCGGGAAAGTAAGCTCCCACGTGATTCTGGTTGGCATCAACATTTGCCAAATGTGGGAAATAGCCTTTCTTCATCTCTGTCAATCCAAAGGTATCTGGAAAATTGGCTAATCTCATATGCAGAAAATGATACGAGTCCAAAAACTTGACTTTGGCAGCAGTCATCGTCACGATAGTATTTCCATTCATGATCACATCGGGTTTAAATGTTCCATTTTCTAGTATGTAGCGTAAAATAAATTGTCCATCATATCCTCCAAAATTATGTGCAATGACAGTCACGCCTTCATTTTCTTTTCTAAATAGCCAGGAACAGAACTCTGATAACGTATTTTCACCTTCAAAGATCATTTCTCTTCCAAACTGACTACAAATGTCACAATACTGATCTACAGGCAAATTAACGCAATGGTCACACGCATTGTTTGTGAACTTATTACAAATTTTACATGGGTGTTCAATTGGTAAATCCATACACTGATCACACGCTCTCTGTGCAATACAAAAGTTGACAATATGTTCGCCAGAGTCTTGCTTGGATTCAAAGTCAAAGAAAATGAATTGAGGTTGAATAACGGTACCTTTCTCTTCGTCGATGATATCGTCCTCCTCGGCATCTTCTTGGACACTTCGGTCTTGGGTTTGCACACGTAAGGTTGAATATAACACTGATGTTCGGCTCCAACAATCAGTTTACAAAACTTACATTTTTTCTGTCCTGGGCACACATGATTTCTTTTATTTCCTATAATCCTATTTCCACATTTCTCACAATTATGCACAAGTTGACAAATAGATTTTTTCTGTCCTGGTTTGACTAAGGTATGATTAGCATAACAAGATGCACTATGAAATGTTCTCTTACATTTTGTACAGTACTGGTTTTGTTCGTGAAGACATGGCGTTGTACTATAACAACTAGTACATCCATTCGAACAAGCATGATCCTCTCTGTTGCTAAATCCCTTGTCACAAAACTCACAATAGTAATGACATCCTTGAAATCCTTTGACATTGGTGATAGTGTCATAGTGATCTGTGCCATTGAAATAAATATGAACCACTTTTGTTTTGTCACTAGGTTTAAATGCAAGTGGAAACAATAATCCGTCTTTGGGATGCTGTGAATGTACTTTGATCAAATAATCAGGAGCTAACACAGTTTGAATTTTCTTGTATTCTTCAAATCCACAAGGTTGATTGTGAGGAATCTGAGCACGATCTAATAATTTCATGGCTTCTCTAGTTTGTAGCGGTCTGTCAGATTTTTGTATATGTTTCCAAGTTTTCTTCCATGAGTCAGATGCGTCCCTGTCGGCATGATGTTTTCCTACCACAACAGCTCTGGCCATACACATGACATCATTGGTGTTGTTGATTTGAACAATACTAGTTTTCATCTTTCTCATATTGCGTGATTCAAAGTAAAGTCCATGGTGTAATGCCTTTCTTCCACTTCCAGTTGGTAACTTGGTGTGTGTCACTTCCAAGCTCATCTGTCCATCATTGATTTTAAAATCTTCATTGGATTGCAACACTTTCTCGATTTCTTGAGTCAAAGATTCCCCAGTCAGACTCGTCACATCTGTGAATGGTACAAAGATTCCTAATTTCAGTCCGGGATGGTAAATGCTCATTCGAATCCTGTCATTGCCTTGAGCTTGAGAATGGGTCTTGATGTCATCCACCAGCTGTTGAAACATCCGAGGTACAAATTCCAACGGTGATACATCTTCTGGAAATTTTTTGACATCCACATTGTACACATTGGCTCTTGTTCTGAAACGTCTCGACTCACGTTCTCTAACAGGCTTGATCGTATAATACTGTTGGTAATCATCTTCTTCATCGTCCGAATAAATCACCATAGGTCTTTTTCTTGGTGGTGAAAATTCATCTTCAGATTCCTCACTGTCGGAATAATCCACAAGTTTCACCTTCTTTGGCGATGGTAACTCGTCCTCCTCAGAGTCTGATGAAGTGGGTGGGGTACGTATTCTCTTCCAATGTCTCTTTGGCATGTTGTCTTGTCACTTTTCAAACTCAGAATGTCAGAAAATCTGAATATTTGACGTATATATCTATCATCAATTCATACAAGATTTGTCAGGCAAGATACATAGTATTTGACTTAACAGGCGAGACAACAGTCTTAAGGAACTTTTGTGGTACAGGCGAGACTACATGCTATATGGAATTCTAATTAACTATCAGGGTAGACTACGCGCTTTATGGAATTCTTGTGCTACAAGTCAGACACATTGCTTATGGCTAAACAGGCGAGACACTGGGCTTTACGGAATTCTAATTAACTATCAGGGTAGACTACGCGCTTTATGGAAATCTTGTGCTACAGGCCAGACACATTGCTTATGGCTAAACAGGTGAGACACTGGGCTTTACGGAATTCTAATTAACTATCAGGGTAGACTACGCGCTTTATGGAAATCTTGTGCTACAGGCCAGACACATTGCTTATGGCTAAACAGGTGAGACACTGGGCTTTACGGAATTCTAATTAACTATCAGGGTAGACTACGCGCTTTATGGAAATCTTGTGCTACAGGCCAGACACATTGCTTATGGCTAAACAGGTGAGACACTGGGCTTTACGGAATTCTTGTGGTCAGGCAAGAGACATGATTCATGGAAATCTATTACTAGGGTTGTCTACATACTTTAAGGTTGAAGAAAATAATGGGAGGATAGGCCACATTGCTAACAGCTTTTGTACAATCTTAACTATTTTTTTTTCATGCTACAGGCTAGACTACATAGCTTAAGGAATTTTTGTGCTCCTGGATTAATAGCATTTACAGAATAAAAACAATGAGTAATATGTCTTATAGTAATTTTAGTTAAACGCTCTTTCTTAATAAATTTTAGTATTACAATGTCCTACTGACCTAGTTATTAGAATCATTCTAACGGTATCAGACCTGATAGAAGGCAACGTTAATCAAAATAATCGCGTGACGTTATGTACTCTTACTAAGATCACGCCACTTTTTTATGACCTATATTTCTAACTACCTAGCTGATACAGGCGTATGAAGACGTTAAACGAGATTTCGTTACCAAACCTTGTACAAGACAATAAAGCATACATAATCTGATAATTAAATAATCTATTTCTCGTGTGTCGGTTTTACTGTAAGAAGTTCAAGTCAGTACATATTTAGTTTATCGATTTTCACTTTGTCTAGTCTGTACACAATTTAACCCAATAATTCGTTCATTTACATAGAAGCAAAAACAAATATGATTGCAATATCAACCAAACAATGGTTTATTTCTCGCATGTACCATAACACCTTCTTTATAAACAAGATTTCAGAAACATATTTGAACCTGTAACCATACAAATGAAGATATATAATGTGTACATTTCATTTTTGCAGCTCATAAAGTTTCAAGATGTCTGAAGAACTAGTCGATCTGGGTGTGTTACCAACTGAAATTAGAAGTATAATCTACTCAAAGCTCGTCAATATTTCGAGGAAAAGTAAAAAAGTTAGAGACGAACTTCAACTGACGTGGTTTAATATGTGTTTTCAAAGAGCTCTGTCTTGCAACAATTTTTACCAAAGGCTAGCACAGCTATTATATGACATCGATGGAATATCGAATCTTGACCAGAACATGAGATTATACTTTCACAAACGCATGATGGAAGTGTTGAAGGATACTCATTCTAGACATGACCGATGGATCTTTACGATTTACAATTTCAACAAGGAAACATGTGAACAGTTTTTTGAAAACTTGTTTCCTTTCCATTATGACATTTACGTACATGGAAAAATCGTGAATGGAAATCTGACTGGGCTTCTAGTATTCTTTCAGAGTTTAGCATTTTTTTACTACTTACCATTTCTTTACCAGTTAAATTTTCCTGCACCTATGAACAATTTGTTATTATCAACCTGGGAAGAGCATATAAACAGTTTGCATGGTCGCGATGTGACATTTGGAAATAGAGACGCATATGAACAAGTTATCGAGAGTGAAGAGAGATTATTACCACTAAGTTTTCCAACAGTCTATTCAGACTTTCTACTTGGAATAAAACAATGAACGTGATCAAGAAATCTCCTCCAGTATCGTTAGGTCGAATTTTACAGTTTGACATTTATCGAGGGTCACTTGAACACACGCTGTCCTTACAGCCTACAAGTTCAGAATTTCTGAAGTCAAAAGATGGACTCAGAACGTGGTTGGGACGATATGAAACATTCATGACCTTTCGACAAGCCATGTGTGAAACAGCTTTGATCATGAACACTATTTTAGACGCATCGCCTGTGAAGTATAAGCAATGGCTACTTCATGTGGCAAACAACGAGGGCGTGGTTACTTACCTTTGCAACATACTCAAAGAAGTTGAAGAGGCGTCTATGGATATCGACTCAACAACAACAACAACAGAAAATATGGAAATTGAACAGGCATCACAGGAAGAACCAATGGATATTGACATGGATGAATTGACTGCAAAATTTGAAGCTTTGACACTATAAAGTGGAACTGCTTGTCTCTTGCAAAATCATTTATCTTACGGCAAGCATGGAGACAAAGTGGTTTGAAATTCCTCTGACACAAATTCTGAGATTCAGACCTTACAGAAAATTACTAGTTTGTGTTTACATACTGCATTCACATAAGAACATTACTTTAGATGAAATTCAGATGAAATTAAACACAGAAGAATATTTCAAAGATTTTAAAAGACTCTGGTGTTCGTGTGCGAAACAGGAATTATCAGAGGAGACGGTCTTTACATTTGACAACTGGAAACTTCATGTGGCCAACAATTCAAAAGTGATTGACTATCTACACTCGAAGACAAGGCGTATATAAGGACTACAACTAGATCTGCGAGTCATTTCAGCTCTGACTTTCAAACTGTCAAGATGGAAAGTAAACCTGTGGATCCAAGACTTAATAAATACAGTGATGCCAACAGTATTTATTATCACTGCACAGCATTGAAGAAACTTTTGAAAGAGAATGACAGAAAATTAATTCAGCCATTGGAAATTTCACTAAAAGAACAAGGCCTGTTAAAACCACCCTATGGTTATTGCTACAATTGTGGGTCGGTGGATCATTGGACTGCCTCGTGTACCGAGGAGAAGAAGAAAACTACTACAAATAAACCACCCAATGGGAATTGTTACAACTGTGGTTCACCTGATCATTGGACTGCCTCATGTACCGAGGAGAAGAAGAAAACTACAAAGAAGCCACCGTATGGGACTTGTTACAACTGTGGCTCGCCTGATCACTGGCTACCCTCATGTCCTCATACTGACTTACAAGATGAAAGCTTTGGATCACCACAACCGGCCGAGAAGTCAGAAACTACGAGGAAAAGACGCCATACTGATGATGACTCTGATGTACCCAGTAAAAAGAAGTCAAGAACGGCTTCACCAGAACCGACAAAACCTACTGCTAGACAACATAAGAAGAAGAAATACTGTGTTGTGTGCAAAGAAGACACTCATATGATGAAAAACTGTCCTGAAATAGTGAAAAACTAGTGACTAGATAAGAGACCTAGTGGATAGACAATATCTAAACGGTATTGTGTGTCAACTGGACAATGACTACTATTGTGTTCATAATGGATTAGTTTTCATATTTACATGTAAGTTTTTATTCAATAAAATTGTTTTTAAAGTATTTGTTTTTTGTCATTTCATAAGGTTACTCTTTAAACGAAAGAGTTGGGTAGCCCTGAAAAGGGCTGTTTGGGTGTTCTAAGTCTTCACTTACTGTGAAGACTTAGACACAGGTTTTACAATCCCCACAACAGGATTCGTCTTGGATAAGTCGATCCCTCTCCGCCTCATAAATACTTCAAACCCCATCTTATTCTGCTGCCTTTCAACTTCTTTCCAATCTTTCTTCTTAAAAGCTTTACACAGTCGGCTGAGGTCAAAAGGAATATACTTTGACAAACCCATTTTTGAGAATGAAGTTGTTAAAGGCAGTTGAATATATATATTGACTCATGGCGGACGTGAAAGAAAGCAGTTTCATAGCCAATCAAATATGACGTTCTAACATGTTGCACGACCGTCAACAAAGTATTTCAGTTATATTCAGGGAGAATTAAATATCAGAGGAAGCAAACAGGAAAAACACAAAAGTTCTTCCCCTTGGCAAAAATGGAAACGTTTCCATTTCAGTTATACTCGGAGACAATCAGATGTCCGTGGAAGCAAACAGGATAAACACAAAAGTTATTCCCCTTAGCAAAAATGTCACACGACTGTCAACAAAGTATTTCAGTTGTACTCGGAGAGAATCAGATGTCTGTGGAAGCAAACAGGAAAAACGCAAAAGTTCTTTCCCGTGGTTAAAATGGACAAGTTTTCCTAACGTTAAAATAATGATTTCTATATTTCTTTGCGACTGAAAGCTGTTAAATGCAGGTTATAAGTAAATATTTATTACGAGTCCAATACACATAATACAAATCTGAATTATCGATCGGTTTAGGTCTTATATATGCGAATCGCACGGACGTGAATGAAAACAATTTTCACACTGCATAAACAGTTATTCGATACCGTGAGCAAAGAGTTAAAGCTAGTCATAAGGTATTTCTTTCTAAATAAGTTGTGATGGCCCTGAAAAGGGCCGTTTTGAGGTTTTAATAAACCTTTCTATGAGCAAGGACACCGCGAGGGCCTGCCACCACAAGCTGGACAGCGTACTGACCAGCTCGTGTACGTCACAGTCCTCCCTGTTGGCAAGTAGAATGGTGGCTGGTCCGCCTCCCTCTCCCAATCTTCACCGGATGGCCGTTCTTCGGGCTCTTGCTTCACTTCTTCGGGCTCTTGCTTCACCACAGCCATCTGTCTGTCGACCGTCACCATCCTTCTTACGATGCCTATCAGCTCTACGAGCCTCTCTGCACTCTCCATTACAGACCTAGTCTGTGCCTCCAAAGCATCGAGATATTCGTCGCTCAACATCTTCTCTGTGTATAGCATAAAGACAATGTGACGAAGTGGGTCAGTGTTCCAGTATTTATTCTCTCAGCACCGACCTGAAAGAAAGCACTTTTCGAAGTAGGTCAATCCGGTCTTGGGAGTATAAAATGGCACTGACCTACTTACAAACTCAGTCATGGAGCCACTACTGACCATAGACGATCTCATAAAAGAACCAGACCTTCTATCGGCGGCAATTAACTCAATTGCTACTGATGGATCGTTAACTCAACAACAACAACCGAACGTGCAGACCTATTACTACCACCCACAGCATTCACAACTGCAACAAACACAACCACAGGTGTCACAGCCAAAGACGGGAGCTGTAGAAGTCTTGCTCAAAGAACTCAATGATCTCAAGAAAAGAGTACAACAGTTAGAGGACCAAAAGCAACAACGTCACATGGAATTAAATCCGATCAGAATACCATTAACTATAGAAGTAATGACACCAGAATCGTCTGTGACCGTACCAACTCAAAATGGACTTGGGTCACATAGCAAGAACATAGATAATTCAAAACGAAAGAAGAAACAATAGATTCTTCTCAGCTATAACCACAAAAACAGTCCTTTTCAGGACTACCAATTATATCAGAAAGAATACCCTACTGATTGCCCTAATACTAAGGGAGCGATAGAGTTATGCCTCTGGTATAGTGAGGTCTTGAGATACAGGGCCAAGAGACTCATAGCAGACGCATATTACTGTATAGCCTCTTAAGCCATCTCCTATGCCATTTAACATAGACTTTCCCCCATGAAAAAGACTAAGTTATTTCAAACTAGCCTTTTCAAGCTTACTAAGGCGGTGTCACCTCTGGACACGCCCGACCCGAGACTGCCCCAGGCTGCGGACTTAGTCTCCGGACGGCGTGTCCAGAGTGGCACCCTTTACTACTTACATAGTTGTTTCTATGGTGAATAAACCTAGACTTTGTTTCAATACAGACTTCAAATAAATTATCTTCAAATTTTTGAATACAGAATAATGCAATTCTACTTATCTGTAATTTTGATGCTGTTATTTCTGCGGAAGTTTATGTCGGAACATGCGTCCAGCGCGCTATTTTATACTATTTCGGAGACACACTTAATACAAAGGTAAATGCTCTCGCTGTAAAACGTGCAACACATGGTTAAATATAAACTTTAAACAAACAAATTTAAGCGGGCATCACAATCGTATCAACATCCAGTGCGACGTTGTGTCAAGGTTGTGCACAAAAAGGGATGGCGGGGGGGGGGGTTATTTTGCATAGCATTTTGCATAGTACATGTATATAAACCCTTAACAATGTCTGGAACTGAATTGTTTGTTCTTGCTTAACAGACAAAGTTTTCTGCAGTTTCACCCGGTGCTGGAAAATCATATCCTACACCCCTTATCCAGCCATAGAGCTAGACAAAGAAGCGGGGATATATCATAAGTAGTTAGTTAATGCATTGTTCGTAAAGCAGGTGGTCAGGTACATGTACATGTATCTGTGTGTCGTCCATTGACGTCATGAAGACGGCAAAATGTCAAACTCGACGTTAAGGCAAAGCATTTAACGAAGGACGATGATTGCGTTGGCGTCTTTCAATTAAATGGAAATCTCACAAACGCGAAAACTGTGCCTTTTTTAATCAAATGTCGAAAATCAATAGCTTTGCAAGAAGTGTTTAAATTAATGGAAAGAGAAAGATGCGGATATAAAATTGCGTCTTTCTGGATCACTTTTTACTGTAAAACACTTATATTTGGCGGCAGCAAAATTTGGCGGTTTTTAAATATGGACCTTTTGGCGGATTTTTATTTTGGCGGTTTTGTGATTTCTTAAAAACAAAATATTTCTGCTGACGTCGTTTTTGGCTCTTTAGTTGAGCTCTATATTGTCATGGTGATTAAAATAATAACAATTATTATTATAATCATGTTACATTTTGGGTAGTTAATTGTTTAAAGTCACAGCTTTTGTGTTCCTTTTGATTTAATCAACAAATTGAAGTTCTAATTGGTATTTTCATACTCCGTTTTCTTCCACTTGCTGTTTGCGAGGTATCTTCTTTTTCGCTAATATATGTGATGTGTATTAGCTTTTAATATTTTGGTAGAGGAAATAGGATTATATGCACAATAATATTTTCTCTTCTTTCAGTATCATGAGTTTATATTAGCGGCATCTTAATTCGGCGATTTTCTTCTTTTCCGCCAATATCGCCAAAATAAAGTGGCCGCCAAATATAAGTGTTTTACAGTACATAATCGTGAATGGCGTTGTGAATGGCCTTGTGACACCCATGATGTTTTTTTTCCGAGGCGCAGCCTCGTTTTATTTCGATATTGTTCCACATTTCACAAGATTTCATTGATCAAATAACGCGTATGTCATAATTTAGCCAATAATATCAAAGGTCAATGAATATTTAATCTTCGCTTTTTCCCGTCGTACTGCTCTGTGAATACTTGCACTCTGTCTTACATTAATTCAAAATGTTTCTCTTGTTTGTAATTTTACAGTAGTAATGGTAATGTTATCGAAAACAGACGCAGATATTCAAAACTTTCTTTTTTTCGTAGTAGATCTACTTTCGATTTCTACTTTCGGTTTAATACACACAAATAAACAAACATTGCAACATTTTGATAGCTATTTAGAAATCAGGTCAATTTCAAGACTGACCGCGGTCCATTTTGGGATTCCAAATTGGACAACTCAATTTTAAGGTCGCTAGACTGTGTCAAAATTACGGTTGTGAGTGCCTACCGACATAGCTTACTTATTCATGAAAGTTATTGACAAATATTCAACTAGAGACATATAACAAAACACACTTCCATTTAATCTGCGCGATTATCTTTTTTTTAAAGATTCTTCTTGTTAATTTATGAGATGAATGTTTTACTTGGGAAGGAGGGGGAGGGGGGGGGGGGTAGAGAAGAAATGGCAAACAATGCGCTCTAATCACGGGCCTAAGACGTAACACGACCAGAGTTTACACTGCTTCCAGAAACATGTATGTTCACCATCAAATAACATCTGAGCCTCGACACGAAAAACCGCAAAGTGAAATGTGCGCCCCACGCAAACTCAGATCAGCCTGGGCATCCGCCCAGTCTGATCAGAGACTTAGCGCGCGGAAAGGGTACATGTACATGTAGCTCAGGGTCTAAGCTAGCACCATGCGGACAGCAAAGACTTTGAACAGGATGCCCAGGCTGATCTGAGTATTCGCTGGGTGCATATGCCACTTTGTTGGTTCAGTCATGTCGTGGCTCGTATATTCTGAGTGGCGTCGCGAGAAAAATTAAGATTAGACAATGTGCGAGCAACTAATACCTACACTTTCAGAGGAAGCAACCTTGCCATTGTCATTTTTATTTTCCTTCTTAATAAGGGTCAACATTGAAAGGAAAGAATTTTCTCCTCCAGGAGCAAATTCTTTTCTTTAAGAGTACGACTACATCCTTCAGGAAAGCAAACAGGCAGTTGGGCGGAAAACATAGAGGTCTGCCCATATACTGTCAAACAGCCTGCGAACTTTGATCAGACTGCACAAAGTCATAGTTTATCACGAGACAATACACAACTATAATGTGAGCCGCGACGTGAGAAAACCAAGTGGGTGTGCGACCAGCGCAGGCTCAGATCAGCCTAGGCATCCTCCCTGTCTGACCAGACTCTTCTCTAAGCGCTTAAATGGTAGCTAAGGGTCTCTGCTACCGCCCTGCGGACAGCGAAGACTCAGATCAGACTGGGCGGATGCCCAGGAGTATCAGAGTCTACGCTGTTGTTTTTCCCTGGTGTCGCGGCTCATGTATTCTTTTGCCTTTTGAGTTCATAATGTGAGGGGTTCTTTACTGGGGGATTGGGGAGGGGATGAAGGACAGAATGGCAAATCACGCAGTCTAATCACGGCTCCTTAGACGTCACACAACCAGGGTTTTACACTGGTTTCAAAATCATATCTGTTCACCATTACATGACATCTCGTTTTACGCACAAGAAAAACAGCAAATGTTACCCTGCTATATTCAAATATGGTTATCAACGGTATAGTTGCAGCACGACATTGTAATGATGAATTTACTGATTTTACTCTTTTCGCGATTAAGTACATGTAGGAGCGAGGAAGTCTGGTGATTAGGCGCTAGGATACCAATCCAATGGTCGCAGGTTCGACCCCCCGCTCGACGGGTCTTTCGAATGAGTTCTAAAAGCGAGGAAGCCCTCTCCGTATAAATTTCATTTGGTGGGACGTTAATTTAATTAGAGGATTGGAGCGCCGTGGTCGAGTGGTTAGAGATGCTCGGTTATGGTACAGAATGTCTCCGGAAGATCGTGAGTTCGCGGCTCACCGTCGCCACCCGACGACTGGAAAACTCTGTCAACCCAGCACACTTTTGTCCAGAGCCTACAAGTTCAAATTCTGGTGAACTTTTCAGCATGAAACTGTTTGTTTACATAGATGACTGATAAGCAGCTGTAACTGTTGCTTAAGTGGCATCCTGCTGCCAAACACTGGTCAAACTGTTTGATGTTAGAGATTTTACAAGCTGTATATGAGCTTCTTGTTTTCTTATGCTATTAGAGGCTAGTTAACAAATAAATATAACAATTTTATCTGATCCTTGATTCAAGGGACATTCCATAGGCTGGAGCATATAGTAAGCAGTGAATGGGTACCTTTTTCGAATCAGGGAAGGATTAGGCAGCGATTAGGCAGCGTCTTTCATCTGCTGTGCCCAAGATACAGTGGGTTTCTAACCCAACTGCTCCAGGACCTACGGCTATTAGGCTGTGGGAAACTTTTATGATCGTTTTAATTTAATGATCCAGATAAGCAAAGGATGCATGAATATTTCTGGGATAACATACCATTTTCTCCATAAAACAAATTGGCCTGATTGCACAAAGCTAGTTTAAGAGTTAACCTTGGGTTTATCCTCAGGTTTAAGGGTTTTGGATTGCACAATTGCAGTTTAAAATAACCTCAGGGTTAAGTGAAAGTTTAGCGCAGACGGATTGCACAGAAGTAGTTTAACTATCCTCTGGCTAAAGGATTAATTTTTTGGATTGCACAAAACTATTTTAGCTAAACCTTAGTTTTAATCTATCCGTCATCTATTGAATATTTAAACCTGCTTAGGGGGTAGTTTAAGACATTTTTATGTCAAAGTTGCAGAATGAATTGGAAGAAATATGCGCAAATTCCACGTAGCGATGTATAAAAAATTCATGAGAAAATAAAAAAATAAATAAATACAAACAATGAGATAAAAATATATAGTTTTGGAATCCAACTTTCAGGCAAAAGACTGTAATCTGAAAAAGGATATTTGCCTTTCATGTGTCCCATCCCAAACACTAAATACAAAGATCTGATGTACAATGTATTTATTTGTTTTTGTTTTTTTAAATAATCATTCAAAGAGCGACATGTCATAAAACAGGGCTTCAATAAACTGATAATTTGTCATTTGTTTGGAAAATTTGGCATGCAATTCTAAAGGTCTGTGTATGTATCTATCCTTTACCCTTTGATGGAATTTGTAGATACTGCAGTAGACTGCAGTGGTTCAACATATAACATATTTCTACCTTGTTATTTTCAACCGATGAAGGGATTCTGTCACACACAGAATTTCATTATTGCCCTCCAATCATCCTGAGAAAATTGAAATACTGTTGAAAGAAGGTAAAATTGTATGTCACCCATCTCTCTATTTTTCTCCATGAAACTGACTTAGAAAAATTAGTATTAGGTTAAGATTCCTAAGAGTGTACAGTTTAACAGCACACAGATGGATTTTGCTGGTATTTGAAAGTCTCAATGCCCTCCCAGTGGTATTAATTCATTTAATATTTTATCTTGAAGTATCATTACAAGATTTCTAAACAGCTTGTCACAGTTATTACCGTGAATGGCCAGCTTTCAACTAAAATAGAAAAAAAACATTGACGCTCTCATCGAAATGACCCACTTTCAGTATTATGAGCATTAATATATATACTAAAAGTATAATAAACAGGTGAAGTATACCATCATTGTCTTGCTTTCGTTTAAAAGGGAAGTAGAATAAAAAAGGACTTTGTGGTTAGAGGTTTGCCATTTTTATACCCCCAAAGGAACTTTGGGCGGCATGTTAAAAACCACACTGTCCATCCGTCTGGTTATCCGTTACAAATCGTGTCTCAGTGATAACTTAAAAACTACTGAAGCAAATTAAATAAAACTTCACAGAATGGTGCAGCATAATGAGACAGTGTGTTGCATACAAGGTCAAGGCCAAGGGTAAACAATCCGTCGAGATGTCAATTTTATCTCAAATCGTGTCTCAGCAATTACTTATAAAATACTGAAGCAATTAATGAAACTTCATAGAACGATAAAGCGTAATAAGAAAATGTGTCACGCACAAGATTCAAGGTCAATGCCACAATCAGGGGTAAGAGATCAAAGTGGGTCTCAGCAATAACTTAAAACCTGTTCAAGGAAAGTTTATTGAAGAAAGGTAAACCATAATTATACCCCCGGCATATGAAGTATGTTGAGGGGTATATAGTTTTCGTCTTTCCGTCCGTTCGACCGTCTTTCCGTTCGTTGGTTTGTCCGTTCGTTCGTCCATCCGTACGTAAGTTAACAATTTGCGTTAAAGTTTTGTGTTAAGTTTTATTCATTTGCTTCTATTGTCAGGACCTCGTTCAATGATGCTTAGTGTTTTAGCTGAGAATGGATACTAATAAGTTTGCATCATCTACATGCTGCTACTGCTGTCCCAAGGGTATGGGGTTAGATCATGTCTTGGCATTTACTCAGAAAAGTACCAAAGCAAACTTCTTTAAACTTCACAAAAAGATAAAACCTAATGAGAAGGTATGCCAAGCACAAGACAGGTTCCCACCCCAAGGACAAGGTCGCAGTCAGAGGTCATGTGGCTTTCTTTTCATTAACTTAGAAACTACCGAAGCAAATTTGATTTAATTTCATGCAAAGGTGAAACAAAATGAGATGGTATGTCACAAACAAATTAAGGTTCTGTTGCCCACGGTCAGGGCCACAGTCAGGGCTCAAAGGTCAAATCATGTCTTTGAAATGACTCAACACTGCTAAAGCAAATTCTATCAAACTTCATAGAAAGATAAAACATGACAAATGTTGTTTTTTTGCAAATTTTAGGATCCCATGCCACAATGTCAATGTCACAATCAGGGGTAAGACATAAGATTTCTATATACTAACTCGAAAATAGCTGAAGCAAATTTGATCAAACTTCACAGAAAGGTAAACACGATGAGAGGGTCATGCTCAAGATGTCCCATGTATAGTCTTCGACTTCTGAAGTGCATTTAACATCACAGAAAATACTAGAAAATTGTGTCTGTAAGACACAGATGATGCCCCTGTGCTGTGATTATGCCATACTTCCCCTCTTCTCCCGCTACCCCCCCCCCCCCACACACACACCCTCTTTTGTTCTTCAAAAAGGCATTTGCATATCTTCAATATGTTGGCAACATCTGCAACAGGTCTCAGACATTGTTTAAAAGCTGTTGACAATATTGAATATACAAAATTGTATTGCGTTAAAACTGTATGAGGAGTTGATTATACGATGTTTTCATCCTGTATTAGACAAACCTGAAAAATTGCTAAATTTGAAAAGGCAGTAATTTTGTCAAAAATACTTTATTCCTCATGAAAATGACACATGCATATTTTCAATATATCTGGAACATCTGTGCTTAATTTCTAGCTGATTGTTTACAAACTCTGGGGTAGTTTGATTATACAAATTTGCCATCCTGTATTAGCCAGAACCTGCAGAATTTTAAAGTTTAAAAAGGTCGTAATTTTGTCAAAAATGATTTTTTCTCTTCAAAAAGGCATATACACATCTTCAATATGTCTGTAATATCTATGCAAAGTTTCAAATTGATTAGTAATAAATTGTGGAAGGAGTTGATTATACAGTTTTGTCATACTGTTATAGTCAAAACCCAAAATAATTTCTAAGTTTAAAAAAGCCCGTAATTTTGTCAAAAATTATTTTTTCCTCTTCGAAAAAACACATGCACATCTTCAGTATGTCTGAAACAACTGTGCAGAGTTTCAAATTGATAGCTTAAAAACTGTGGAAGGAGTTGAATATACAAACTAGCCAGTACCGGTAAAAAATTCTTAGTCCAAAATGGTTGTAATTTTTTCAGAAATGAATTTTTTCTCTCCAAAATGGCAGGTGCACATCTTCAATATGCCTGCAACATTTGTTCAAAGTTTCAGATTGATTGCTAAAAAACTGTAGGTGATTTTGATTATACAAACTTTTAAGGCGAGATGAACAGACAGACGGATGGACAGGGATAAAACATAATGCCCCCCCCCCCCCCTGACTATCGTCATGGGGGCATAAAAAGGAAATAGAGAACATATGTCAGTGTAAGACTCAGGCTCCATGCCCACACTTAAAGTAAAAGGTTCCCTGTTGAGCAATGGAATATAAACAAAAGTGGGACAATGAACGGGTCCCAGGCTTGTACATTGTATTTTTACCCTTTATTTCTTTAAAATGACCCACTTAATTGATAAACCTTTTTATATGAATCTCAGGGACATTTTATTTGTTAAAAGTTGGCTACTCACTGTCATTTACAATGACAAAACTGTACTGAGAATCTCATGATAAACTATTAGTATATATGCATTTCACCACGCATAGAGCTATGGGGCCTTTCTGTAGCAAAATCCAACAGCAACGACTTTCTATACAGAGTAATTTGTTTCTTGATTCCATAGCTTACATCACACACTCACAGCATTTGTTATCCTAGGCGTAATGAAACCCTTCAAAATAAGACATGTATTATGTTGATCCGGTATGCCCCATGATTTTGGAGAAAAAATATGACTTTTTAAAAGTGGTGAGTTTATTGATGCTGAGTATAATATATTGCTATAAGCAACTGTGAGTCAAGACTCTGAATGCAGAAGCATTCTCGTAGTATGGGCTCTTCTTTTCTTTCATACATATGCAAGAAAATCGCCTTTATTCAGCAGGGACAGCTCATATACAACCTGGTAGCATTGTTTAACTCAATTACTAATGACAACACAGGTGATATGAGACAAATTGCATCAATAATTTTATCTGGGCTAACCTTGCTCTTATCCTAGGATAACTATCCCAGGGATAGCTATTCCTTGCTTAAACTTCTTTTCTGCAATCCACTTTAGTACTCAGTTCTAACTATCCCAGGATAAGCCTTAGTCAAGGGATAAATTAAAATAGTTTTGTGCAATCGGCCCATTGTGTTTCCCCTAATTAGAACCGCCTCGCCTCAATAGTCAGATATCAGAGAATACTATCAATATTCGTGCATGCGCATGCTTGTATACTTAAGGACAAAAGTTCTGCACGGATGTTAACATCAGACTGGGCGGATGCCCGGGCTGATCTGAGTCTGCGCTGGGAGCACATTTTTCCTGGTGTCGCGGCTCATGTATTCTTTTGCCTTTGAGTTCATAATGTGAGGGGTTCTTTACTGGGGGATTGAAGAGGGGATGGAGGACAGAATGGCATATCACGCAGTCTAATCACGGCCCCTTAGACGTAACACAACCAGGGTTTTTGCAATGGTTCCAAAATCATATCTATTCACCATTACATGACATTTGGTTTTGCGCACAACAAAAAACAACAAATGTTACTCTGCTATTATTCAAATATGGTAATCAACGGTATAATTACAGTACGATATTGTAATGATGAATTAACTGATTTGACTCTGTTCGCGATTAAGTAGGAGCGAGAAGGTCTGGTGGTTAGGCGCTAGGCTACCAATTCAATGGTCGCAGGTTCGACACCCCGCTCGACGGGTCTTTCGAATAAGTTCTAAAAGCGAAGAAGCCGTCTCCGTATAAATTTGGTGGGACGTTAATTTAACTAGAGGAGCGCCGTGGTCGAGTGTTTAGAGACGCTTGGTTATGGTGCAGAAAGTCCCGGGAAGACCGTGAGTTCACGGCTCACCGTCGCCATCCGACGACTGGAAAACTCTGTCAACCAAGCAGTGAATGGTAACGTTTTTAAATCAGGGAAGGATTAGGCAGCGAAAGGAGAGGGCACAGCTCCGTCTTTCATCTGCTGTGCCGAAGATACAGTGGGTTTCTAACCCCACTGCTCCTACAGCTATTAGGCTGTGGGAAACTTTTATCGTTTTAATTTAATGATCCAGATAAGCAAAGGATGCATGAATATTTTTGGGATAACATACCATTTTCTCCATAAAACAAATCGTGTTTCCCCTAATTAGAACCGCCTCGCCTCAATAGTCAGATATAAGAGAATACTATCAATATTCGTTTATGCGCACGCATGTATACTTATGGACAAAAGTTCTGCACATATGTTAACATCAGACTGGGCGGATGTCCAGACTGATCTGAGTCTGCGCTGGGCGCACAACCACTTTTTTTTTTCGTGTCGCGGTTCATGTACTATTTTGCCTTTGAGTTCATAATGTGAGGGTTTTTTTTCTTGGGGGACTGGGGAGGGGATGGAGGACAGAATGGCAAACAATGCACGCTAATCACGGCTCCTAAGACGTAACACTACCAGGGTTTACACTGGTTCCAGAAACATGTCTGTTCACCAATAAATGTCATCTGGGTTTGCGGAACTACATAACAACAAATGTTACCCTGATATATATTCAAATCCGTGCAGAACTTTTGTCCTTAAGTATATTAGTTCTATTTTGTTATACGCACATCCGAATAGGTCTGCTACAGACCCACCCTTAGAGCACACGCGAATGTTGGATTTGATGTGGAGATTCGTTAAAAAAAAACGCCAAAATGGGATTTGAACCTGTTATCAAGGAAGATTTTCACCACACGCTTACATGTATGATTTCCAATCTGTGCTTTATTTGTAATGATCACAAGATGCTATCTTTTAAACGAATCGTGACTTTGTAGCACATGCGCTGTGGAACATATGCAGAAGAAATAAACAAAATAACAAACTCCTGTTTGTCAAAACATATTTCTCATTAAAAGTGGTACATTTTATATACGGTGACCTTTTTAAGCTTAACTAGGGTGCTTTCTTCCCAGTTTGTACAACTTAAGCTAAACGTTGGTCTGGCCGCAGACAATGTTTGAAAATTCTCTACTGCTGAGATAGGAATCTGACCGTCGGAAGAGAGAGATTAATAGAATCTATAATGGGCTGAGACCGAGACAAGGAAATCTCAGGCTGGTTTTCAGATTATTTAGTCTTATGCGAGGCTTGCCGAGCATAAGACTTAAATCATGTGGAAACGAGCCTGAGATTTTCTTGTCGAGACCTCAGTCCCTTCATTGATTATTTTTCTTACCCATTAGATTTCATAAAACAGAATATTCATTTAATTCTTAACTTCTTGTTAATGCCATTTCTAAAAACTTCAAGCTAGTTTTCTATTAATACACAAGTAGTTTTGACAAGTCTGTTAATTTAACTTTGTGCATGCATTTTTTCATGACTGGCAGCTGATCAGAAATCTACATTATCTTTAACACTTCATGTACATCACTGGCCGTCGGTTGCGTATTCTGCATGCAGTTTACATGACAGGTACCAAATGGATTCGTTGAAATTTAGCAAATGGATTTGTTGAAATTTAAAAGTGTGTAATTAAATGGGCTATTTTATATATACTGACACAAATAAGAAACGTCCACTTTACATTTGCGAGAGAGTGAGCCAGTGAAGGAAAATCGGGTTAACGTCCCACCAACAACTAAGTCATATGGAGACGGGACCTCGGTTTAAAGTCTCATCCGAGAGACAGGAGAAGCGGGAGATCGATCTTGCGACCCCTGGATTTGTAGTCCGGAGTGTTCTCCACTACACCACAGCCGCTCCTTTACATTTGTATCTGTTAATTCAAAAGGCATACAGGGATTTCATTCAAATATTTTGCTTTAAAACGTAAATTATTTAGCAATGGTATGCGCTATTCGAACAACCTTAGCGCCAAAGACTACTCCGCAAGCACCAGTACCCAAATTTCAAAAGTCACAAAATCAATATCTCGTGTGTTCTTCATGTTTTACGCACCGCAGCACATCCCAGCATCACTGAACAGACACGCTGCTTAAATTTTATGCGAGCTAGATATATTTCTTGCTGTCACGACCACTGGCATAAATCTGTCACGTAAAGTGAAGTCACACACAAAACGTCGATCGCGAATATGCGTAGATACACGCATCAATTTGAAAGTCATTGACTTACATGTAGGACTACTTCCAAATTCATTTCTAGCCAACATTGGTATCGAAATCAGCACAATTCAGCATCGCAGCAAGTTTGTTACAGAAAATACTGGATACATTTTCTGTAAAGGGTGGGGTAATTAGCGCAGATTTTACCCGAATTTCAGATTTCCGCCTTGATTTTCAGATTCAAGAAATTTCAGACACAAGAATAGCCGATTAAAACAAAATCTGTGTAAAAAATGAAAGGTTATGGAGATATGGAAGTTCAAAAATTATTTAATTTAAAGGTAGTAAATTTCATAACTCTTAGACTTTGGGCTACTTTCTCATTCGCGCATATGACACTTTGTTGGTTTTGTCGTGTCGCGGACTCAGTTATGTTTTCTGCCATTTTTTAACGGAATACACTTTTATGATTTCCTCTTTTCTATGAGGACGAGGTTCTTCTACATCAGAGTTACGCTTAGAGGAAAGACTAGTCTAGTTCCTTCCCTTAGACGGTTTTCGCCGCTTTAGGGCAACAAGTCCAAAGACAATTAACGGGCACAATCGAATAGAGAGTTGTCTACCCTTAGCTTTGCGCATGCGTGAAACCTTTAGACATGATTACATGCTGATTTTATTTAAGGCCATGTTACACTATCAAACTTCTTTGATATCAAGAACATATTTGATAAAACACTGTGTTGCTTATTTAGTTAATTTTTCTTTATTTATTATTGTTCAAATGAAACGCTTGATTCAATAATGATGCCACACTGTCAAATATTTAGCCTCAAAACTTGGTGGGCGCATCATTGTTCATCAAAAAGGCCGGAACGCTTAAAATATTATAATAACAAAGTGTTTGTGTTAATGTCAGCAAAAAAGATGTTTTATAATAAAACCTTCCAGACCCTGTTTAACACGAGTGATGCAGGTGCAGGTTCTAAATTGCATCCTTATCATCATTCGCTTGTTAAGAAATATTTGGGGGTGGGGGGGGGGGGGATTTGACCGGTTCTATCGCCATCCAATGTTTGTTAGCTTCTTTGAAATGCATTTAAGATTGTTTTATTATACAGTGAAAATTCTGACTGGCGTTGCGAGAAATTGAAGATAATGCCATGTGCGAACAATAAACACTAGTCCTGAAAATGGATAGGTACACTTTCAGGGGAAAAAACTTAGCCACGTTTATATTTGCCTTCCTTCTGTAATAGTAAACTCTGAAAGGAGCAAATTCTTTCCTGTAAGAGTACATTTCTTTTGGAATGACTATACATTCTTCCGGAAAGCAAATAGACAGTTTGGCGGAAAAATCATATAGGTATGCCCATACACTGTCATACACATAGAGGTATGCCCAAACACAAAGAGGTATGCCCATACACTGTCAAACAGCCTGCGAAACTTTGCTCAGATTTCGCAAATACTTAGTTTATCATGCGTCAATGCACAATTATAATGTGAGCCGCGACGCGAGAAAACCAACAAAGTGGATGTGCGCCCAGCGCAGACTCAGATCAGCCTGGGCATCCGCCCAGTCTGACCAGACTCTTTTCTGATTGCTTAAAGGGTAGCTAAGGGTCTCTGCTACCGCCCTGTGGACAGCGAAGACTCTGATCAGACTGGGCAGATGCCCAGGCTGATCGGAGTCTGCGCTAGGCGCACAACCACTTTGTTGTTGTTGTTTTTTCTCGTGTCGCGTCTCGTGTTCTTTCGCCTTTGAGTTCATAATGTGAGGGGTTCTTCACTAGGGGATCGGGGAGGGGATGGAGGACAGAATGGCAAATCATACAGTCCAATCACGGCTCCTAAGACGTCACACAACCAGGGTTTTACACTGGTTCCAAATCGTATCTGTTCACCATTACATGACATCTGGTTTTGCGCACAACAAAAACAACAAATGTTACCCTGCTATTATTCAAATATGGTAATCAACGGTATAATTACAGTACGACATTGTGATGAAGAATTTACTGATTTTACTCTGTTCGCGATTATACTTTATTTAGGGGCGAGGAGGTCTAATGCTTAGGCGCTAGGCTACCTATCCAATCGTCGCAGGTTCGACTCCCCGCTCTACATGTCTTTCGCAAGAGCAACAAATCCATTCATTTGAAAAATCGATATTTTGTTAGTAAGTACAACACGTAGATACATGTATAGGAGATAACGGGAATCCCCGGAGTGACGTCATCGGATGATCACGTGGGAACATTGGTTGGCAAAAGATAGCGACAGACAGTGGTCTAATATGGAATTTTGCTGAAAATTTACCGCTGAACGTGCGTGAAATATACTTTGGAAGGCTTCGAATAAATAGCGACCGATGAAACCTTTGCGAATATTGTCACAATCGGTTGTCTCCCGAAAAAAAGGGAGTTATTCAATTAGTTAATTTTATGTTATTATTCGGTCCGTATTTAATTACTTAATTTACTTAATTACTCGGTCCGGAACCGGACTGTTTCTCTGAATAACTTCGACTGAAAAAGAAATAATTAAATAAAATAGAAATAAATCGGAGGTACTGAATAATAATATTTTAACCTTTTTCGACGATCACGGAGATTTGAAAACATAACAGGGGTAATAGGAAATGAAATACACAATAAACTATAGAAACTAGAAACTAATGAGAACTAAAGCAAAATTAACAAAAAATCACCATCTGCTCTAGGGACAAGAACATTTAAAAAATAAATGAGTAAATAAATTAAAATTCATGCTTGCGATTATAAAATGGTAAAGGATAATATCAAACAGAACCTTTAATGTTTTGAAATGGCTATCAGTAATTACCACATATTTAGTCCGAGCTCATGACATCTAAACAACAATTCTCTCTCTCTCTTTCTCTCACTCTGATTGTTTGCCCGTGATATTATATGAAGGGAAAAATATATCAATATCAATTAATTGTAATAATCGAGTTTTATTTGATGTGTAAATTAGCTGCACCGCCAACACAGTTTGTTTATTGAATCTGAAATTGTCACAATTGGACACCGGCGGCTTACTTTGAAATGTGATAATTAAAGACATCCCTTATCAAAACACCCGCCGAATACCGCGTCATTCACTTACAAACAATTAACAACCGGTTTAAGTTCAGAAAATGTACAGACACAAATATTTTTAATTAAAGCATCCATGATCAAACGTACATCTCAAAGCACTTCATCATGTGGAACCAATTTAAAAAATGCATTATGAGTGACAATAAAACAATATTTCACATTTAGATACTCACTCTTCTCAGCGTCATCATTAAATATAAAAAAAACATGCATCATAATGCGCAAAATACAAGGCATGATCAAATACATATTTTAACATCGACCCCTTAACGTTCAATATCGCCTGAGTGACTATCGACTTCTTGCCAACCAGCCTGGGGAATACCCTTGCAATCCTTATCGATGACGTCACCGCGTTTTCTCCTATACAGGTGAACTGCGGGGTTTTCGAGCATAAACATTAAGAATTTTTTAAAACATAGTTAAATTCCCCTAATTATTTCTACATCTCTCCTGTTAAAATATATATCTAAAGAAAGAATAATTATTGCAGATTTCGAATCCGTTTGCATAAATTATGTAACTTTATATATAAAAATGATTTCGCGAAATAAATAGAGATGCCCCTGCATTTTAGTGCATTGTACTATATAAGTAAGCCATTTGAGGGGTTATGTTTACAACCTAAAAATCCCCCAATTCAATATTAACATAAAATTATGAAAACACAAGCCATTTCAGGGGTTATGTTTACAACCCAAAAATCCCCCAATTTAATATTAACATAAAATTATGGAAAAAAAACCAATCAAAACACTGAAGAAGAATTGAATTTTAAGAGCCTGGATGCATAAAAAGTCGGTGTTCATTGATGATTTTATAATATCGTATGAAACGTGTCTTTCCTATACAATTCAACACATTTCCCGCAGTTGATTGTGTTGATACGTGTTAAAGCAAATGATGAGATAAGATGCGATTGCATATTGGAAAACACAATATTATCTATATCTATTTATCTATTTATTTACTTGTTTATTTTTTTATGGTTCTTCCAGTTACCTGTTGTGATGGGATTCTGAGCTAATTATTTAACACTTTCAAGAAGCTTATACAAGTCTCTTTTCATTTGCCGTAACAGCCAGAATATTCATTCAAAGTGACATTCTTGGGGACCAATGAAGCAGGGTACTATTTGCGTGCAAAATATCTTGAAGGTGTTCACAACCAATTGAGGAAACAACGGTGGAATAATTCCTATTTCAGAACAGTTTACGAGAAAACAAGGCAAAGTCATATGAATCTATTGGAAAGTGACTGAAATGATAATAAGTCTCCCTTTTTTTCACTGCATTTTCATTCTCACTCGATGTAAACGATGGCTAGCTACTCATATGCAGTATCATCTGGTAATGAATGAAGATGGTGAACAAAGCTAAAGAGAATAACAGAAAGAAAAAAAATCAGTTCTCGCGAGAGAAATGCAACATTTCGATGCGAAAAGTTTCGGATGTTTGCAACAAATGACTGTATGGACGATGGGAGATAACTCTATTTAAACATGGAGCTCAGTAGTACATTTTATAAAAAGCATCTTCCTGGCAGGCACATGACGTCCAAATGACGTCGTATTGACGTCGATGCGACATGGTGACGTCGCATCGATGTCGGTGCGACGTCATTTGAACGTCATGTGTCTGGTTTTGGCCTCGTCAAGGTTCATGCAAATTATTGCTGGCGAATTAATCAATCTTGTTGGTTTTAGATAGCTTAAAGATAGGTTCCTGTACTTTGGAATGCATCATAATTTTGATTATCTTTCATCCAAGTTGTTGGAAAGCACTTATAAAAGGGAATGAATAAGTTTTCTAAAATGTGTAAATCAAAAAAATATTAGAAAAGTTGTTTTGCAAGGGATTTCCTAACTCTGCTTCGCACACCGGTTAGCGCTATTTTTAGTTCGCGCCAAAAATAGATTACGCAGCTGACGTCATGCTGCATTGCATTTTGAGATAGTTTTAACCCGTCCGCCATGCCAGAACCTCTAGGAGAGCTCACGGCAAGGGAAAACTGACCTTTGGAGAATGGCATCAGAAATCCCGCACTTATAGACATAATAAACATAGTTATTTTTATAACTGGAATTCCAACGAAAGAAAATAAACCAAAAGGGAAAACGACTATTCTTCAACATCTGACGAGTTTCTCAGTAGCAACAAATTCAGAAAAATAAGAGAATTCAATACTGCTCAGAAAATTATTTTGTGGACATAATGGTTATCGCTAGTCCAGGAACCTACCTTTAAACAAGTTTTCTTTGATCATGTATATCTCTGTCTGTACAGTATGTATATTTGAATACCTTTATTGTCTGTCTGTCTCTTTGTCTTTGGTAGGAGCCCCGGTAGGTCAGTGGGTTCAGCACTGGCCTACTGATCTAGCGGACCAGGTTCAAGTCCCGCTTGAGGCGAAAACCTTTCCGGCCATAAACGGGGTTCCATTGCACATATCCTTTCAATATCGTCCTGATATAACTAAAATACTGTTGAAAAGGACGTAAAATCGCGACATCCATCTACCTTTGTCTTTGGTATAGTAAATGCTGTTGATGTTACTATTCAACAGATTTACCACCCGGGTGATGGTCAAAATATATACAGTGTTGTTAGACAAAGAGTATTGCTTACTTCGCGAAAAGAACAAATTCTTTTTTTTGAAATATTAAAGATTTACTCCCTCTATAAAAATAACAAAAATGATTTGATGAAATATTTCATGCAATACCACCGACATGGTCTAACTATACATTTGAATTAGAGTTTAGATAATAATATTTGATAAAAGTGACTTTAAACAAAAAGTAAGATATTTTTTATACAATCGCGGACCGCGGTTCGGAAATCGCATTATTGGACAAAAATAAGTTATTCATACGTCTCAATTACGTGCACGAACAAGAAAAATACCTCTACATGATCACATGACACACGTGGTCAAAATCGATATTCTTACAGGCCATGAGGAAATAGGTAATTTGCATTTTAATTTGAAGATTATTTTCATTCCACATTTATCGAATAAACATGCATTTTCTCAAAACTTTTACGGTTGATTATGAAACTATTACATATTGTCTAACGAAATTTGTTAAAATATTTGTTTATGAAAACATGAAATAAACGAGGAAGACAATCTTTAAAGCGCATTCTTTAAGAGCCGCACCATCGGAAAATTGCCACATGCGACGAGAAGAATCAGCCCAGTGTGTGGTAACATTTATGCGTTCACAACATGTATAAACAATCTTGAGCATCATACACTGGAGCGCCGTAAAGTGCGCGAAAAGAATTGACACTAATCGGACTGCATTCGTTTCTACCAAAATGGGGTGAAACACCTTTAATCTTGCACAAACCTCGTGTCGGGATAAAACTGTCAGTCCTATGTCATACGCAAAACATGCGTGTCCAGACTGGATGCATGCGCAATCAGAACAGGGTAGACTATACATGAGCGTAGACATATCTTGGTACTTCCTGGTTGCGTATACATACATATTTCGCTTCAAACATTATGGGCTAAACACACATTTTTCCTTGCGCAGGCCATTTAAGTCATGTCGTGATAAAATCAGCCGTATCGCATATGCAAAATACCTATGTCCAGACTAGTTTGTGCCCTAGCACAATCAGAACAGGTCATGAGGCGCACTAAGTATGCCATCTGAGAATCAGACAGGCACTGCACTTACTGCGACAGACTACGCAATTGCATAGACTTATCTTGGACCCACTGTTTGCGTACAGCGTAAAACATATTTTGCCCCCACAAGGCTAATAACGTTAAACGTAAGAGATGAGCATAAAATGCACGTGCAAATATGACCGACCCTTGATTATTTTGATAATCAATGATGTAACCCAAGAGCCGCACCCTCGGAAAATTGCCACATGCGACGAGAAGAATCAGCCCAGCCTGTGGTAACAGTTATGCGTTCACAACATGTATAAACAATCTTGAGCTTCATACACTGGACCGCCGTAAAGTATGCGAAAGGAATTGACATTAATCGGACTGCATTTGCTTTTACCAACATGGGGTGAAACACATTTTTCCTTGCGGATACCTCGTGTCGTGATACAACCAGTCCTATGTCATACGCAAAACACGCGTGTCTAGACTAGATGCATGCGCAGTTAGAACAGGGTAGACTACACATAGGGTAGACATATCTTGGTACCTCGTGGTTACGTATACATACATATTTCGCTTCAAACATTATTGGCTGAACACACATTTTGCCTTGCGCAGGCCATTTTAGTCGTGTCGCGATAAAATCAGCCTTATGGTATATGCAAAACACGTCTAGACAAGGCTAGACTAGTTTGTGCACTAGCACAATCAGAACAGGGTAGGCGCAATCAGTATGCCTTTTGAGAATCAAACGGTGCACTGCATTTACTCTGACAGAATACGCAGTTGCATAGACTTGCCCACTGTTTGCGTACAGCGTCAAACATATTTTGCCCGGACAAGGTTCATAACGCTCAACACAAGAGATGAGTATAAAATGCACGTGCAAATATGACCGATCCTTGATTATCAACGATCTTACCCAAGAGCTGCTAGATTAACAAACAATTGCCGCAGTAATCCTAAATTTTGGGATAGATGTATCTGAGAAATCAGTTTAGAATCAGATCAAGATGTGCAATGCGTCATATCCTATCAGTAGTTTTGACACACTGTCGGCTAATATAAGCACCTGTACAAATTTTAGTAGAATAATTACAGTAATTTTAAGGTGTCATAATAGAGAGGGTAAATTTAAACGATGCAAACTGTTTGAACAACATTACAAGACGCCCAGCAGGCAAAGACGTCGTAATGATGTCGAAATGGGGTCGATGCGACGCCCTCATGCTGCATCGACGTCAATACTACGTCATTTCGACGTCTTGTAACTGCTGGGCGGTAAATTATATCCCAGCGGGCACATGACGTTAGACTGACGTCGATACGATGAAATCTGGTTGTGTCGACGTCAATGTGACTTCATTATTACGTAGTGGGCCAGCTGGGTAGTATGTATCAATGTGAAGATCTGTTCCGTCTATTTGGGTATTCCATTAGGTATCAGAAAAAAATAATGATATTGGAAGTCTGTCCACAGTAACGTCCAAGTAAACTGGGTCCACGTTTCATTAATATCGATCTTCAGACGAAGAAAGCAATTCGATAGGGAAAAGAAATAATGTCAAAATTCTCACTGGCGTGCGACCAGTGTTGGCCGCGTACCAGTGGTGGCCATTTGCGTTCTGCACTCGCAAGTACGTATTTGTTGAGTCTCAGATTCGGCCATTGTTTAAAAGGAAACAAAACAAACGCCCACAAAACAGATGGGTAAAATTCTCTGCCTGGGAGGCAAAAGTTTAACAATTTCCCCAAGCTACCCCAATATCAACATCATTGCCTTTCCGGGGGTCTACAACACTTGACACGCACATAAATAAATTTGCTGTATTAATGTTCACCTATCACTAAAAAGGTATAACCTGCAACCAACCTGCAAAAAAGGATCTAAATTCTTGTAAATCACAGCACACGTGTAATCATTATTTATGTTTGTTTCCGACGTAATATGTAGTAGTCTGGTTGCCAAATGAAGATTTTGGGTGTAACCCCAAAAATAGTCCGCACAAAATGTTTTTGCACAAATGTGTTCACAAACATGTCTGTACACTGAAACTGAGTGATGCCACCTTGGCATCGTTGGGTAAAATAAAATATTCAAGATGGCGTCCAAGATGGCCGCCAGGGGTTAAAATCCTCAATATCTTCTGAACTATGTGGGTTAGAAACATACTTTTGGTGGCTACGTATAGGTTTTCGAGGTTGAAGAATCGATTAGGAATGTTTAAAATTATTTCAGACAAAGCAGTTACAAAATGGCGGACAAGATGGCAGCCAAAGCATAAAAATCTCCATAGCTTCTTTAGTATACGGGCTAGAAACATGATTTTGGTGTCTGCGTAAAGGTTTTCTGGGTCAAGGAACCCATTAGGCATGTCAAAATTGACTTTAAGGCACTTAGTTACCCAAAATGAATGACAAGAGAGCAGACGAAGCATCGATTACGGTTGGTTGGTTGGTTGGTTGATTTGATGCTTAACGTCCACGGTAAACAACTATGGTCATGTCGGGACGGTCAGTTAACCTAACCACACTATTCCTGGGCAGGCTTAGACCTCCTAAGCGGTTAACCAGTACTAAGTGCACATACTTTCGCCAGTAACTGACAACTGCCCTTCTTGAATCAGCGGAAGGAGAAACGAAAGTATGTGGCCAGACCGGGATTCGAACCCAGGACCTCTGACTTACGAGTCAGGTGCCCTACCGATTGCGCTACCCGGCCCGGCCATCGATTACGGAACTGAATGTCTAATAAATGCATTTTTTGACAGCTGAATTCAAGTTTTAGAAATTTTTAGCCCGGAATTTCGAAAGTATATGATCTATGAATATAAAAACCCGAAATCACAAAGACCACATTTTGCATCTGATAGTGTTACTACCAAGGAGACCTTGATGATTCATGTGAGCCCAGTCTAGGTATGGGCAGACAGCCCTGTTAAGAAAATTTCAGTCGCAACATAAAGACATTGACATCTCGATCATTCATTATTATTTTGAGAATGTCGTTTGTAATGTGTTTTTTTTGTTTTTCATAATTCCATGCATGTACTTTTTATCACAGTAAAATGATAGACAAAGATCAAGAACTAATACAATCAGACCCCACATCCTGCCCGCAAAACCAAAGTGTAATAAATAAATAAATAAATAAATGACAACAGATCCCGAAAGACAAGCATGGTAAACCTAATGAACAGCCCTTTCACAGACATTCAGCTATCCCAATTGAAAAACAGTAACATTTATTTTACCTATTTCATATTCTAAATAGGACTAAACAGACAGCAAACTAGGCAGCTAAAAGGTAACTATATTGATAGAAGGCCACAGACAAGCGGACATACGAACACGTAACATTGAGGAATCACAGCAGAAGTATTGCCTTGGAACGGTCAGTAATATATTACTGGGGAGAAGTTAATTAGTTTTTCTTGGCTCGAACCCTCGCCTTCTGTTTCTGCACTGGTTCAAAACATGTAGTCAGCATTTGGTCTGGATGAAGGTTACCTAATCGAGCAATGAGTCATCACAGACTACAAATAAATCACGGATAAAACCGGTGATTAATCAAATATGCGGACTTGACAGAAACAACGTATTGCGACACCTGGAGATCCCTTCGATATCAAACAACACCGATGAAATCCTGGAGCAACAGAAAACAAACCAACAGTAGAACTTCCGAATGGCGAAGCAGTGGGGCAAAATTTTGTTCTTGGCACAAAGGGTTTATTTTTTTGATGGCTTCGTCGATTTTAAATTTTGTAAGAAAAATCCTTTTCTCCCCTGACATTATATTTTTCGGTATATTAGGCTTTAAGCCGGGGTAAATAACGCAGCCTGAAGGATAAAATTTCAGTCGTAACGGAACAAATCTGTTTATTTTGATCTTTTGTCAGCTGTTTAATAAAATCACTTTCAGCTCTTTGATTTTACGATGAAATATCTCAGTGTTACGCTTATAGCATATGGGCTAGAGGCAGCAATTAACAACCCTTGGCCACAAAAGTTTGACTCTGCAAGGAAACTTTATTGCAGTTTTGGAAAATCCCGTTCAGAGATGGTTCTAACTCTACTTGTACCTATTCTTTTCCAAATGTAAAGTCAGTTATTCAGTTTGTCTACAGAGTACGTGACCTGGGTTTTGGGGTATGCGTGATCCATTGTTTATTTGTACATATTTAAGTCTTGAGAGAAGTGTGAACTATTATATGAAAATACCAACTTATGTGTACTTCAGTGGTTCAGGAGAAGATGAGTTTTAGATGAAACGATGACATCTTGGACCGCAAGCATTCATACCAACTTTCGTTCTCTCAAACAAATGAAGTATAGTAGCCTGGCTCCAGTCGAATCTGTATATTACTCTGGTGGTCAGATTCTGAAATACATGCTCCTTTGCAGGGGATATACTGAACATATGATCTGTAGCCAGACTAGAAGTATACATTGTAGCTATATATCAAATTATCCCAGCAGCCTTGTGCCGTTGGAGCAGTTGGTTGTGAGATCCTCATTGTGTCTTTGGCATAGCTTTATTATGAAAGGTCGGGCTAATTTCTATCCTTATGCCGCCTTTGACCATCCTTGATTCTAGTCAGGTACACACTTTTGCTGGGTCGACAGATAGCTTTTTCAGTTGTTGTCAGAGATGGGATTCAAACCACCTATTTTCTGTACCTGAGCCAATTACTCTAGTCACTGAAAAAGTGATAGAGATCGGCCCAGCGGCTTCGGAGAAGAAGCTGTCTGAATATATGGGTGGTCGAAGCTGACGGACTATGAAGTCAGTTTATACTCATATTAGCTTTCCCGTAGCATTGCTCGGGAGATTCAGTTAAGTAAGAATACTTGCACAAACTGGCATGACAAGTATGTACTTTTTAAGCTAAAACATTTTAAATGTGCACATACAGATTTGCAGTCAACTGTCTATAATCATGGGAAGTATTTTCTCCTTTATACCTGAAGGAACTGGGAAAATACGAAAATTTCAAAAAAGCTGATTACAAAATTTGTTACTGCTTTGAAGTACGTATGATATTTTCTGACATGTAAATTTTCTATTCCGCCCAGATGCTATAAACTCTGGCTCTGGCATGGCACGAACCTGCCACCCTCATACCACTAATGCCAACCATGAGCTATAATTTCAAATGACGCAAGCAACCGACAAATATATCAAAGTTTCTTAACCTGAATTTTAATTGAAGAAAGTAAAATAGTCAAGAGTTTACATCAAATTTCTTGTAACCTTTAGATCATTACTCGTAACGATAGCTTTCTGTAACAACTAAAGCTTTGTCAACGGAATTATCTGCCCCTGCCTGCACCAGGTTCCTGTGAACCATCATGGATTCTCTTGTTAAAATGCTGTCAAAATGGGAGTTTTATACTGTGATCTCATTTTTATATTTAACAATCTTATACATGCAAATTCCGGGTTTCTAATATACAAAAACATGAATTCTGCTATCGGAAAGTGCATTTCCCCGACATTCAGTGCCGTGACCGTTGCTTTTCCCACCATGTTGTCCGCCATTTTGTGTAACTGGTGTGCCATAAAGTCAATTTTGACATGTTAAATCAATTCCTTGGCCCCAAAAAATCCATATGTAGACACCAAAATCATGTTTCTAGTCCGTATATTAAAGAAGTTATGGAGATTTTTATGCTTGGCGGCCATTTTGTCCACCATTTTGTAACTGATTTATCTGAAATAATTTTTAACATTCTTAATCGATTCGTCGACCTCGAAAACCTGTATGTAGCCACCAAAAGTATGTTTCTAACCCACATATTTTAGAAGATATTGAAGACTTCATCCCTCAGCGGCCATCTTGGACGCCATCTTGAATATTTTAATTTACCCTAGAATGCCAAAGTGGCATCATTTAGTTTTTTGTTAAGGATATCCTAAATAATAAGAATCTGCATCAAAGATTTGTGCGGACTATTTTTTCGGGTTCTCGTCTCGGCACCCGGACTATAGCGTGTGCCAACGAAATGTCAACGTCACAGTTTTAAAGTCCGTTTCTAATAACTGTTTCTGTCACCGTCTCATATGATATATGGAGAATTAGGCATACTGCCAATTACAACTGAAATACAGTCCCGGGTAATAACATATTGGAGTAAATTAATAGAAAACGTCGAAAAACCTAAATTATCATCTATTATTTATATGGTTTTACACGCGATGCACGAAAATAACCATCTTACGTCAGCATGGATGGATAACGTAAAGCAGCTAATGTGTTCACTTGGTTTCTCTGGTATATGGTACTCGCAAAGTTTTCTTAACTCTAAATGGCTCATTAAGGCAGCAAAACAAAAGATAAAAGATATATATTTGCAAACTTGGTACTCCACAGTAAGTATCTCCTCCGGAAGTAACAATTATAAATTGTTTAAAGATAAATTCGAAAAGAGTCCTTACTTACATTTATTACCACAGTACTTAGGTAGACGATTACTCGCGTTCAGAACCCGAAATCATAAATTTCCTATTGAGACAGGTCGATGGAGTGGACAGCCAGTGACGGATCGAAAATGTGTCTTTTGTACTCGCGATATAGGAGACGAATATCATTATTTACTTGCTTGTGAAAAATTTAAAGAAGAACGAAAAGCGCACCTAGACCCGTACTACTATGTCCGCCCAAATGTTCTTAAATATAATAAGTTAATGAATACGAAACACGAACCCCACTTAAAAAGGTTAGGCCAATTTGTCGATATAATTCTGAAAATGCCGAATAATAACAGCTAATTTTCTTTTTTCTTTTTTACAAAATGATATATACATTGCCTATGCCACCAGCATTTCACAGTTCAAAAGATGGTTTAGAGTATTGTAAATAATCACATATAGTACATGTGTAGCGATATGGCCCGATCAGATGGACGTCTTCAACACGTGTCTACATGTTTAATGATCGGTTCCTTTTCTAAGAAATATACATATGTTATGAAAAGTCCTTCAAGTTATACGCAAAAAAAAAAATAAATAAAAAAATAAAATAAATCCATAAGACTTGTAGATGTGAGCGTTGACAGCAGTCTAGGTAAGGGATATGACCCCATCAGCTGTTCGTCCTACGCATGCATTTACAAGACTTCTAAAGATTCCCTAAGTGCAATTACTTTACTTCCGGGGTTATAGATATGATGTATATCAAATCTGCTTAAATTTGGAAGGAGTTATGGGACGACCTTTCCACTCTGGACATATATTATATTCAGGTGGTAGTAAAAAAATTAAAGTTTGTATATTCCAGTACATCGTCCTCCCATAAGTCGTAAGCCAAAAGTCAGTTAGCTATATAATTTGCCGATTAAAACTTGAAGCACTTTCATCCACTCTCCACATAAGTTACTTTCACCCGAACACGTGATGAAAATGTCTTTTTCACCACTATGCCATGTCTTGTATATGCTTTATATACTGCTCCTTTTGTTGTTTACACATTGTAAACCTAAGTGTAATAAAGAATTTGAATTTGAATTTGTTGCTTATATTCACCCTCTGCTGAACGCGCTAAAACTATTAAAATGTGACAAAGACCACAGATTAACAACAACATATCATCAAAGTTTATACCGACTACACGTTTTTGGAAAATGCTTTATTCAGCACAGGGTAATCCTGATGGCTACAACTGGTACGCTACGTTCGTATCTTAATGCTCGTTTGTGACCTAGTTTGAGGGTCTGTCACACGCACATGTTATAGTCTATTTAAAAAAATAAATCGGTATTATAGCGATAAGATCTCCTAGTTTATTGAATCAAAATGTAGAATCACTAAACACAATGTGTCGGTTACAAGATAAAAAGGTGTTTTAAAAAACGGCCACCACTGATAGCCTGCCAGTAAATATTTCCAAAATTTATAAATTCTGCATTTCGATCATACAAAACAAAATTGACAAGAAGAAAACGTATTAACTGCCCTTTTAATTCATTTATTACTTTTTAATTTGTTTTAACTATTGCAGAACTTAACTGTACAGATAATTAGATGTGTCTGCGTGTGTGTTTTACTGCCCAAATATAAGTATGTGTTCCATAGAAATTTTGGCATGCATTTATTATTCTAACGGGCCACCAGGGTTTAGCTCACATAAAGTGCGGGTTACTATGGTGCTTATGTGGGTTCCATCTGTTTGTGCGACTCCACTTTGGATGAAGGTACATCATTGTAGAGTCCGGATGCGCTTAAACAGGCTTACATGCTGCGACCTTATACCCATGCCCCTGTGCTTGCACCACGTCTATGTTGTATCAGACAGGCCGCAGTAAAAGTATCCAAGACGCAGTAGACAGACAGTAGACACTTCATTGGAAGTAAATAGTATACAGAAAACCGCGAACAACATGCACTGCTTTTCAGCATGCTCCAAAACAAAGAGCGAGTAGACAGTGCACAGAAGACGGTAAACGGTACAATATATCAAAAGGTCTTTAACGTTGAAAGAAACGTATCTTCCTTCGCACAGCTTAAAAATACATGTATTGGGGGGGGGGACTATAAAAGAAAAAAAACAAGACTACAAAAGAAATAAAGAAAAGCAGACAAAAGTCTGCAACACCCCGTATTCCCATGCAATCACCCATCCAAGTACTAACCGTGTTCGAAGTTGCTTAACTTCGGTGATCGGACGAGAATTGGTGTTTTCAAGGTCATATGGCAGTAGACAACAAAGTACCGATTTTTAACATTTCCAAAGTCTACTTTTGAGAGTTTGAGATCAGTATAAAAGTTATAATATCCTGCAGTTCTAACTACTGGCACAAACATTGCAGGCCCAGTAAAGCAGTCGTATCAGGATCTGTGCTGTTGCAGTTCAGTCTCATCAAGCCAGCGAACACAAAATGTTGAACCATCATTGAATCAATGTCGATTCACCGTGACTCAATGTTTTTGATCAGTGGGTAAACTAAAGCAAAGTATCTTCAATAAGCCTCTTTATTACTAAGGACAACTTTGCGCCTCATATAATCAGCTATGTCTAAATTAACATGTAACCGTCAACATGCGCACATGCACAGTCTGCTCAGTAAGTGCACAGAGAGTCAAAACACGCAATTTCTTACTAATTCCAGTGCGTACTACACTTTTTCTGACTAGAATGCACATTTACGCAGACTAGTCTATTTTATTAGTAAGCAGTACAGGCTCTCTCGCAAAAAGGTTCGGAATGAAAGTTTTTCACACCTATAAAATAGCTCAACACTTTAAAAACACACTGATAATTTGCAAGGTTATACATTCGGATACTCATCATGCTCATAGAGGCTACGCGATTTTACAACGCATCTATGTTTAGAAACTGAAATTACAAATGTTTTGAAGGATAAGGTGCGTATTTTAAAATATCATTTTATGAAGAAAATGAAATCGGCTGTACATGTACATGATGTAAGTCTTAAAAAGCCGAAGAATTCAAATTAAGAGTTTTTCCCCTTCAATATTATTTTGAACAAGAAAGGAAGGTACCCAGATTTGTAGAAACAAAATTTCCATAGCTAGCTATTCGGTCATCCCCATCACCTGCCTAGAACGCCCCTCCCCGTTGCTACCCCCCCCCCCCCCCCCCCCCCCCCACACACACACACACTCCTACACCCACATCAACCATCCACTTGTGTTTTTGTGTACAACAGGGAGAACCTTTTATATTTTTACCTTTTATCGTGCCACTGTTCAAGAGCAACAAATCCATTCATTTGAAAATTCGATATTTTGTTAGTAAGTAGATATGCAGGTGAACCGAGGGGTTTTCGCGCAAAATCATTAAATATTTTTTTCAGATATAGTTAATTTCCCCCAATTATTTCTACGTTTCTTCTGATAAAATATATATCCAAAGAAAGAATTATTTTTCGCAGATTTCGAATCCGTTTGCATAAATTATGTAACTTTGTGTATAAATTGATCTCGCGAAACAAATAGAGATGCCCCCTGCATTTTTAGTGCATTTTACTATATAAGTATGCCATTTGAGGGGTTACTGTTACAATCCAAAATCCCCCAATTTAATGATAACATAAAATTATGAAAATACAAACAAAACACTGAAGAATAATTGATTTTTAAAAGGCTGTATGCATAAAAAGTCGGTGTTGATTGATAATTTTATAATATCGTATGAAACGCGTCTTTCCTATACAATTCAATACATTTCCCGCAGTTGATTGTGTTGATACGTTAAAGAAAATGATGAGATAATATGCGATTTCATTTTGGAAAACGCAAGACTTTCTATATTTATTTATCCATTTATTTACTTACACTGGCGCTCACGTATTTGTACACATTCAAAACGCGTCGGGGACGCAGTTGATGCGCGCGGGATACGCGGTAATTATGAACGCGAATATTTTAGTAGCCAATGAAAATTCGTTCTCAGTTTTGCGTATACCGCGAAGCGACGCGTGCAACGCGCATTTTATGCAAATTTCATGGACCCAATCAAAATTGCGCACATGATACGGGTAGTGACGTAGTCCTTTGCGTCTCAACGCGCGCGTACGGGAACCAATCAAAATCGCGTATTGAATGCGCATTTTAGGGAGGTCAACTTTAAGTAAATCATGTGAAAGAAAGAGCCATTAGTCTACATCAAGCTTGATGTCGAATGCTCATTTGGTCTTACTTGAACCATAACGGGAAAGAAAGAAAAAAAAAGAAGCCTAGAAACTCGACCGGCAACTCAAAACTAAATGCGACTGGGACAGTCCCATGACACTTCGCCATTGAAGTGGAACAGTGACCCATATAGGTCACTGAGCGGAAATAGCCTAAATCGCACTCTTCAGCCATAAATTCCTTTCGTATCAGAAATTAAAATCGTGGAATCTGAAATTAATATGGCCTTTATGGAAAATAAGTGCCAGGCGGCAGTCATTTTGAATCTTAAAGAATTCAAGTCAGGGTGGGGGGATAAAAACCTCTGATCAGTGACCTATAAATAGCAGTGACCTGGAGGGCTGATTGGAGTTTTACGAGAGCATGTTTGGGAGAGGAGTGGTAGGTCACTGCTCTGATCAACATGAATTGGAAACGGTTGTCTCCAGGGCAGTGTCCTCAGCCCTATCCTATTCATTGTAATAATAAATACCCTTGATGATGCTGGGTGGGGGGGGGGGGGCAAACCTCTCTCTTTCTCAGTTTGCAGATGACAGTGCTATCTGGACCTACCGATCCTCTCCCAAACATGCTGTCGTAAAACTCCAGTCAGCCCTCCAGACAATCGAGATATGGTCCACGCTCTGGGGCTTCAAAATACCCACTATTAAGATAAAGGCTATAATTTTCCCTTAAAAAGACTTAATATTGAATCACTTTAAAAACTCTCCCTTTTTGGGACAGAAATAGAATTTTGTGACCATATCACCTTCCTGGGTATGATCCTAGATAGCAAACTAACATATGGGGTCAGCATATTAAAAATCTGATTGAAAACAAAAATGTAATAAAGACCTAAACCTCATGAGGACGGTTTCAGGCACCTCCTATGAAGCAGATAAAAAAATCCTATTGACATTATATAAGGCCCTAATCCTCAGTAAAAGTTGATTATGGTGCGCAAGCTTATAACTCGGCACCCAAACATCTACTCTCAAAGCTCAAGACCTCATCCAAAACAACTCAGCACTCCGTATTGCTACGAGGGCATACCACTCCGCCCCTATTAATGCTTTAGAAGTTGAATGTGGAATTAAACTCCTACAGCTGAAGGTGCCGGGCAGCGTAGCGCAATCGATAGCGCACCTGACTCATGCCGGAGGTCTTGGGTTCGAGAACCCGGTTGGGCCACATACTTCGTTTCTCCTTCCGCTGATTCAAAGTTGTCAATTATTGACCATCGGCACTTACAACCATACCAAACCCTCAAAACTGGACGTTTATCCCCTAATAAATGAAGCAGTAACCAAAAAATGGCAATCCCAATGGACCAATAGCAACAAGGGCCACACCTTCCATTTCGTCAAACCAAAGGTTAAACTTCAATGTGACGTATATAGTCTCAATAGACGTTTCGACATAGCCTATTCCGGATAAAGGCTGGGACACTGCGGGCAGGGCTGCCTTCACTACAGTAACCAGTCCGCCATATGCCCCCACTGCAATGATGCAGAAGATCTCAACCATATCTTCTTTGACTGTGTGGCCCCATAACTATCAAATGCGAGACCATAGAATCCACCATATTCAAGTTAGGCTATCACACAATAGACCTGGGACTGCTCCTGTCTCCCCCAAAGAAACATGCAAATACAATACAGAAGGTAGTCTTTGAATACCTAGACAAAACCAATATCATTGCCAGGATATAGATAGATTCCAATACAATAGGGAAAAAATCCCCCTAATTTTCTCTAATTCGATCCCCTGTTGCTAACCACCTACCAAACCCATTTCCCAAAATCCCTGGATCCACATTAATACCCTACTAAGTGCAATGCTCATGACAAAAACTCCCATTACCCAGTAAAAGCCCAAAACCCATCTGTACGACTACAATCTGACTTTCCCTACGGTCGTATAAATAACTTTTGTCTATTGACAATAAAGGGTAAAATTAATCTGTATCCAACCTCCTTAAACTCACACCCAGGCTAAGTTACCTGGAAACTAAATGAACCATAATAAGGTTCAGCACATTTGCTTCCTAGAAACAGCCAAAAGAAACTGCCCTCTTTTCCCGTCAATCCGCAATAAGAGATAAGCTATAGTCCTCTGGTCCATTGATAATACTCTCCATTTCTTCCCCACCCCCGAATTAATGTGTATCCAACCTCCTTAATCTCACACCCAGGCTTAGTTACCTGGAAACTAAATAAACCATTTTAAGGTTCAACTAATTTGCTCCCTAGAAACGGCCAAAAGAAACCGCCGTCCTTTTTGAACAACCCGCAATAAGAAATAAGCTACTGTCCCCGTGTCTATTAATAATATTCTCCATTTCCCCTCCAAAAAATAATGTGTATCCAACCTCCTTAATCTCACACCCAGGCTTAGTTACCTGGCAACTAAATAAACCATTATAAGGTTCAACTAAGTTGCTCCCTAGAAACAGCCAAAAGAAACCGCCGTCCTTTTTGAACAACCCGCAATAAGAAATAAGCTACTGTCCCCGTGTCTATTAATAATATTCTCCATTTCCCCTCCAAAAATAATGTGTATCCAACTTCCTTAATCTCATACCCAGGCATAGTTACCTGGAAACTAAATAAACCATTATAAGGTTCAACTAATTTGCTCCATAGAAACAGCCAAAAGAAACCGCCGTCCTTTTTGAACAACCCGCAATAAGAAATAAGCTACTGTCCCCGTGTCTATTAATAATATTCTCCATTTCCCCTCCAAAAAATAATGTGTATCCAACCACCATAATCTCATACCCAGGCTTAGTTACCTGGAAACCAACTGAACCATTATAAGGTTCATCACATTTGCTCCCTAGAAACAGCAAAAAAGAAACTGCTCTCTCCTCCCAACAATCCACAAATAAGAAATTAGCTACAGTCCTGTTGTTGACTAATAATATTCTCCATTTCCCAAAATATTAGAACACTAAAAAAACTCCCATGAAAATACAGGACCCTAAAAGTTAAAATATGCAATATATTTTGGAATCAACTAAACCAAGATAAGGTTTAGAACAAATGCTACAGTCCTAGGTCCCAAAAGGAATTTTTACCCCACCTACCTCCCTCCCAACAGAATTAAGCTACGGTCTTCTCTGAGACCAACGGTCGCAATTCATGATGTAACCCAGGCAGTCTCAATTACTCATGAGGGCCACAAAAACATGAGACAACTGCATTCCAGATCACCCTCAATTTCTTATCCCCCACTGCCTATTGCATTAGTTGATAAGGGAATTTGCTCCCCACCTAAGAATTTGCTCCCCATTTCCCCCTAGACCTGCCCTGGGCCCAGCCAGGACAGGGGGCTTGTTCCGGCAGGACTAGCAAAGTGAAGTCTGATGGAGGCCTGCAGTTTGGGGAAGATGCATTATGGCTTGCCTCTCATGCCATGCGTTTCCAGAAGCCCTGAATTGTATTGCTAAAGCCAACCCACAGTGGGTCGCGAGGGCTGTGTGCATGAGAAGTGATTTATGTGGATCTGTGCACAAGTCCATTTGGGTTCTATCCCATTGCTACTTAATGTTTCTGGAAGTTTTTGCTCCCCACCAAAGATTTTGCTTCTCCCTTTTTCTGAGACGTCACCTGCCCAGGACCCAGCACAGGTCCACTTCGGTACAACCCCACTAACACATGAATCTGGGCAGTCTTTTGCACCCGCCCCCTCCCCACCAAAGAATTTGCATCCCATCCAAGAATTTGCTCACTGTTCCCTCCTCCTCCTCCCCCTTTTTTTCCTCCATAGAACTGCCTTGGACCTAGCCAGGACAGGGGGGCTTGTTCTAGCTTGGGTCTAACTTCGGTTAGAAAACCAAGTTCTTCTTGTAGAGAGTCAGGTGTTTTTTCTTGCCGGGGTTCTCGGTTTTCAGTCACCTTGATGATCATTCATCTCTGGCCCCATATGCTGAAATTTTTTGCAGCATTAAATTGCTTTCTGGAAATCAAGGTTTATCTTGGAATGTAGGTTACTATTCTGCCTTCAGCCAAAACTACATGCTACAAATGAAATATTCTTAAAATTTATTTTGTTTACTTTTACTCTGTGTAGAGGATATCTGTTTCGATTCGGCACAGATTGCTCTACAATAAGGTAATCCGAAGAGAACCCACTTGTCTGTTCAGACTATACCATTTCCAATTTAATGCAAGTTACTTCGTAGTAAAATAATGTTTTTGATTGGATGCAAGTTACTTTGCAGTAAAGTAAATGCAGCCTGCTCAAATGTTAACATGACCTAAACATGCCCGAGGTCAGTTCAAAAATAAATTTTAATGCGGCTTTGCTTCGGTTTGCTGTTTAGACAGGACTTTTAATCCGAAGTAAAAGTTAATTCGGATTCGATCCAAGGTACTCTGTAGGATTAGTTTAATTACTCCGAATTAGTTTTTAATTCGAATAAGATTTTTTGCTAGTCTAATCAGCTAATTCAAAGCAAATTCTGATTCGATTCGGATTAAAACTCTAGTCTAAACAGGATTATTGAAGGTATAGAAAATTCAGGCGAATGTTTTTACATTGTCTCAAAAGCAAGGATAATAGCTTATTTGTGGCCTTGGTTGTGGAGAAAACTGGAGTACCTGAAGAATACCACCAACCTTCCTGCAGAGACTGTCCGAGTGATTCTGCTTCCTGCCGAGGATCTCGGCAGGAAGCAGAGTCACGTGGACAGTCTCGGTAAGAAGCCAATTTTCGAGGACAGAAGTCTCTGCAGGAAGCAAAAGATCGCGGACAGTCTCGGCAGAAGCCAAATATGATGTGAAGTCCGCCGAGACTGTCCGCGAGTTCCTGCTTCCTGCAGAGACTTCTGTACATGATAATTGGCTTCCTGCCGAGACTGTCCGCGTGACTCTGCTTCCTGCCGAGAGGCTCGACAGGAAGCAGAATCACGCGGACAGTCTCTGCAGGAAGCCATTTATCATGTACAGAAGTCTCGGCAGGAAGCAAGAACTCGCGGACAGTCTCGGCGGAAACCAAATATGATGTACAGTCTCTGCAGGAAGCGAAAATTAGAGGAATCGATTATACCCTGTGGTATTGTTTAACTCAATATAATAGTCTGGGTCCAAATTTCACTGGTCAGTTTAATTCTTAGCGAGGGTTACCGTGTGTGTTCTGGCCCAGATAAGTTGTGCCTTTTTTTTGTTTGTTTGTTTTCTGGGCTTAGAAGTTAAGAAAAATAGAAGTTATGTATAGTTTCTAAGCCTAGAAGTTCTATTATAGAGTTAGTCTAAATAGTAGTTAATGAGTCCCTTTGAATTCAGAAATCGAGACGTTACGAGTTGTAATGTAAAAATTGACCCAGATAATGTGGGACTACTTTATGGTTCCCGTCTTCTGCGCATCGATTCGGTCAGATTCCCGGTAGAGAGATCGATACAATATTTAATTAACTTAGTAACTTATATTGTTTTAAGCTATCTTGAAACTATTTTAATTAGGCCAACGTACAATCTGCGGTTGTACGCGTATTGAACAAGTCATGAATATCCATGTTATCATCGTTTGCATCTCCCGCGTCGAGACGCGTCAGGGCGCGTCTAGACGCGTCTGATGCGCGGTTCTAGGTGATACGCACGCAGCACGCGCATGCAACGCGGTACGAACGCGTTTTTGGTGTACAAATACGTGAGCGCCAGTGTATTTATTTATTTATTTATTTGTTGTTTTTTTTTTGTGGCTCGAGACCACGACCAATTTTCAAATATAGTCCATGCTTTATAGTTTGTATTCATCCAAAAATGGAACTTTTTCACAACAGTCCTAACAGCTGATGCTCTCTTTTCTTCAAGTCTGTGAGACATAACAAACAATCGTCGGCGTCACTGCGACGTCATGTGCCACCCTGAATAAGGGCACCTACATGAAGAGTGAGATTCACGTTCTTCCAGTTACCTCTTGTGATGGGATTCTGAACTAATTATTTTACACTTTCATGAAGCTTATACAAGACTCTTTTCATTTGCCGTAACAACCAGGAGACATTCTTCGGGACCAATGAACCAGGGTACTATTTGCGTGCAAAATATCTTGAAGGTGTTCACAACCAATCGAGGAAACAACGGTGGAATGATTCTTATTTCAGAACAATTTACGAGAAAACAAGGCGCAGTCATATGAATCTATTCGAAAGTGACTGAAATGATAATAAGTCCCTCTTTTTTTCACTGCATTTTCATTCTCACTCGATGTAAACGATGGCTAGTCACGTCTTCTCATATGCAGTATCATCTGGTAGTGAATGAAGATGGTGAACAAAGCTTGACAGACTAGCAAAAGAGAATAGCTGAAAAAAAAATCAGTTCTCGAGCGAGAAATGCAACATTTCGATGCGCAATGTTCCGACAGTTTGTAACAAATGACTGTATGGACGATGGGAGATAACTCTATCTTATCATGGAGCTCAGCAATACATTTTAGAAAAAACATCTTCCCGGCAGGCACATGACGTCCAAATGACGTCGTACTGACGTCGATGCGACATGGTGCATCGTATCGATGTCAGTGCGACGTCATTTGGACGTCATGTGCCTGTTTTTTTTGCCTCGTCAAGGTTCATGCAAATTATTGCTGGCGAATTAGGGCCTAATCAATCGTGATGGTTTTAAATAGCTGAAACAAGTTTTCTTTGATCATGTATATCTCTGTCTGTATGTTGAATACCTTTGTTGTGTGTCTGCCTCTTTGTCTTTGGTAGGAGCCCCGGTAGGTCAGTGGGTTCAGTACTGGCCTACTTATCTAGCGGACCAGATTCGAGTCCCGCTTAAGGTGAATACCTTTCCAACCTTAAACGGGGTTCCTTTCATTATCGTCCTGATATAACTAAAAAAACTGTTGAAAAGACGTAAAATCGCACAATTGTTCACCTTGACGAGTAGAAATGTCTGTTCAGGTTGGTCTAAGGTCAAGGTCACACTTTAAGGTCAAATAATAATTTAAAAATGGTCATAATGTGTGCTTGTCATGGCCATAGTTCCACTTATTTTCCTTCATAAGAAAAAAAGAAAGAAATATGCAGCATAATGCTGTATCGTGATATATGATTGTTTGGCTTCTTTCTAATAAGTAAATGAAGCAATTAGTCTTGACATACTTATAGGTCACTAAAGCAAACAGTGGGCTCGACAAGTTGTCCCTGGACAACCATGTTATTAATTCTTTCCCATGTTCCAGTGGTGTGTCTGTGCAAGTTTGGTCACACTCGATCTATTCATTCCGGAGATATGGTGCAAGCAAGCCATTTTTAACACTGTGAGTCCTCATGTGACCTTGAATATAAGGTGAATGTCACCAAAGTCTAACAGTATTCGTTCCAATCCCTAAGCCTGTACTGTTAGAATTTGATTGTATGTTACTTGTAATTGAGAAACAATAAATATGTTTAAACCAAAGTCTAACAGTATTTCCCCACCTCCTTATAATATACCTGTGCAAGTTTGATCAAAATGCATAAATCTCTTCAGAAGATATGGTGCATACAAACCATTCTGACTGTTTTTGACCTGACTGTATGGTCAAGGTCACCAACTTTTTTCCGTTCTTTTCCACTTCCCTGTGATATATTTGTGCAAGTTTGATCTAAGTCTATCAACCCCTTAAGTACATATGGCGCCAACAAGCCATTCAGATACCTCCCATGACCTTGAAATGGGGTCAACGTCACCCAATTTTCCCCACCAAAGATGTATCTTTGCAAGTTTGGTGAAAATACATTCAACCCTTCAGGAGATAGAGTGCAGAAATGAAGTTATGCTGACACACAGACACCGACACCAATGCAGGCGGGATCTGCACCAAAACAACATACCTGCCTTCCCTTTCCTCCCCCAACCCCCCAATGGTGGGGTGGGGGGACATAAATATGTTTATCAATATGATAAATATATGAGCAAATTTTCTTCTCCATTATAAAAAGTATTTCTGCTCATTTTATGTCCTTTATTTGCTTGCTACCAGATGCACTCAGATAGCAACTAAAATATACCGAATTATTAGCTCGCCTGTACGAAAGTACAGGGAGAGCTATTGTTGTCACTTTGACGTCGGCGTTCGCGTTGGCGTGGGCGTGGGCATTGGCGTGGGCATTGGCGTCACACTTTAAAGCTTTACGTCAAAGTTTTTTAAAGTTTCAAATCTCAACAACCACTGGCCAGAACCTTTTGATATTTGGAATATAATCATATCATAGCATATCCTTCTATTCTGTAACACCATACCCCTGGGTGAGTTCTTGGGGTGGGGCATATTGGTCAAAATATAGGTCACATCCACTTTAAAGTTTTACGACAAAGTTTTGAAACATTTATATCTCAGCAACCACTAGAAAGAATCCTTCCATATTTGGAACATAATCATATCATAGCATAACCTTTCATTACATAACACTATATCTCAGGGTCAGACCGTGAGGTGGGGCGTAGGGGTAAAAAATAAGGTCACACTCACTTTAAAGTTTTGCGACAAACCTTTTCAAACATTCATATCTCAGCAACCACTGGCAAGAGGCCTTTTATATTTGGAACATAATTATATCATAGCATAACCTTTCATTACATATCACTATATCCCAGGGTCAGACCCTGGGTGGGGCTAAGGGGTTAAAAATTACTAGCAGGTCACACTCACTTTAAAGTTTTTAATTAAGGAAACATGTATCTCCTTTTCTCATGATTGGATTCATTTGATATTTGCACTGTTGTTAGATACTGGTTCAAAGTTTTTTTAGAGTCCCACCCCCACCCCACTCAGTGACCTTGAGGTCAAGGTCATGGGATCAAAAATTAGGTGACACTCACTTTAAAGTTTAAAATTAAGTATATCTCCTTTTCTCATGATTGGATTCTTTTGATATTTGCACTGTAGTTAGATAATGGTTTAAAGTTTTTTTAGAGCACCACCCACCCCACTCAGTGACCTTGAGGTCAAGGTCATGGACTTAGAAATTTAGGGTTTTGTTAAAGTAGTCTGATAGCATACTGTTAGATAGTGCTTGGGATGGATTTCATTTATACTTAAATTGATGTTAGATATTGGCTTGAGTTTTCACAAATACTTCCCCCACCCAACTGAGTGACTCTTAAGCCAAGGTCATTGATTTTATAAATATGTTGACAATACTTTGACATGCTTGCATGAAGTTTTATGTAGTACAAGCCATACCGACAAATGCCTGTGAGATGGGCAAGCACCAGTTCAGGCGAGCTATGCTGTCAGGCGACAGCTCTTGTTGTCCAAGATGAGACTTATTTGGCCAATAGAAAGTGTATACATAGATAGAAAATCACAATCAACACTTTTCAACAAAATTTGAATGTTTTTAAATATCCAGGAGCCCCGGTAGCTCAGTGGGCTAAGCGCTGGCCAACTGAAGTAGCGGACCGGGTTCGAAACCCGCTTAAGGCGAGAATTTTTCCTACTGTAAATGGGGTTCCAGTGCACACAGCCTTTCATTATCATGTCCCATCGTTCTGATATGACTGAAATACTGTTGAAAAGGACGTAAAATCGCGTCATCCATCCATCCGTTTTGAATATTCGTTTCCAACAAAAACAGACTAGTGATAGAGTATTGGTTGCCATGGTTACTACATGATAAATAAAAAAAACTAGAAATGTTTGTTTTACAAAAACAGATGAACCCCTTCCTTTCTCAGCTGTATCATTTTCCCTAAATATTGCAAAGTAAGGATCTCTTGTAAATCTTGAAATTTGGGTCAAGGTCACCACCATCTAATCAGTACTTTTCCACCTCCCGATTATAAACTTATCTATGTTTCGTCATAATCCATCAATCCCGTTAGGAGTTATCATGCAGACAAGCCTCATTTCAATACGCTACAACCTCCTGTGACCTCGAAAATGAGGTCAGGGTTGCCAAAATCTTATCCGTTTCTTTTCCATCTCCCAGGGATATGTTTATGCAAGTTTTAATTAAAATCCATCCATCCATTCAGGAGATATGGTTCAGACAAGCCATTTTTCAACATTTCGGACCTCCGGTGACCTTGAAAGTAGGGTCAAGATCACCAAAATCTTATCAGTTCTTTTCATTTCAGAGTGATATATCTCTGCAGGTTTGCTTTAAATCCATCCATCCATTCAGAAGATGTCGTGCTGATAAGCCATTTTTTCCGGCACTCAGTGACCTCCCGTGACCTTGAAAATAAGGTCAAGGTCAGAAAAATCTAGCAAGTTCTTTTCCATTTCACAATGATATATTTGTGCGAGCCTGGTAAAAATTGATTTATCCATTTAGGAGATACGGTGCAGAAAAGCCATTTTTCATCATTCTTTGACCTTCTGATTTATTCATTTAGGAGATACGGTGCAGAAAAGCCATTTTTCATCATTCTTTGACCTTCTGTGACCTTGAAAATAGGGTCAAGATCAACAATTTCTAATCAGTTCTTTACCCCTACCCCTGCATTGAAACAAAGTGGGTGGGGTAATTTAACCCCAAATTGTAGGGTACTAACGTATTTTTGAGAGTGAAAACTCTCTATGTAGTTTTCTTCAGTTGTTAATCATGCATCAACTTGTATTTTGGCTCATATTTCTTGAAAATGTTCAAGATATTTTATTTTATCTCAGAATTTCAATTATGAAAGTTCCTTCTGATTTCTCTGACGGTGACTTCATTCAAAGAAAAATATTTTCAATTTAAAAAATATACTATCTCCAATTTTTTGATATATCAATAATTAGGATTCATTGACGAGTTAGAGGGTTATCATGCGAACCGAACTACCAACTAAATGTTTTGTACCACTTCAGAAACTGAGGGTGAGGTTGGGCCTGTAAAATCGATTTAAGCCCCCCAGTAATTCATTACTGACCGTTCCAAGGCGGTAGTTCTGTTGTGGTTCTCTGTTGCCTGTTTTTGGTGTCAGAGTTTCTGTGATGTTTTACCTTATGTATGTTCTTATTATTTTTGGTTCGGTTTGGGTTGCTGAGTGGCCACCTTTTGGGAACAAGCTGCTCACTCGGTTGGCCATATGTTCTCTGTATCTTGATTATTTGTAATCTTAGTTGTTTCCAACTATGGTTTGAGGGCTGGATTTGGATTTTGATTGTTTCAGTTCCTGGTCTTTGCATACTTTTTACTTTTTGTACTCTCTGCACCAAGAGAATGAAAAAAATCTATAGCCGCATTTTTTAGTAAAACGTCTTAAACATTTGCTGATTTTTGATGTTTTGAAATAGAAGCCTTACAAGGTGGAAGTCAAGGTCACTGACTGCTTGACCATAGCAATATGAAGAAAATTTTCTGTATTTGTAAGCAGCACTTACATGGTTCTTTTGTAAAATGTAAGTATCAATACCATTTGTTGTGGATAACTATCAGAACAATTGGAGTCAAATCTTGCATTTTTCATGTGAAAAATCACCAGATTAGGCTGAAAAACAGAAACTCCTGGTTGCCATGGAAACGGACAATTCGATTGGAGAAAAATTTGTATTTTTGTTCATCACTTGACATAAGCTAAAAAGACACTAAGTTTCATAAAAATCTGAGATATGTCATTTTCACCCTCTATTGCAATTTTTGGTGCTTACAGAGAAGGACTCTTAAGTTCTGCAATAGTTAAAACAAATAAAAAAAATAACAAGTAAATTAAAAAGGCAGTTCTGACATTTTTCTTGTCAATTTTAGTTTTGTATGATAGAAATGCAGAATTTATCAATTTTGGCAATATGCACAAATTCTGGCATTATTTCTTTTCCCTAGAGAATTGCTTCTTTCGTCTCAAGATCGATGTTAATGAAACGTGGACCTAGAATAAATTAGTTATGACTGTAGGCAGACTTCCAATATCATTATTTTGAACCACGACGCGAGAAAACCAACAAAGTGGTTGTGCGCCCAGCGCAGACTCAGATAAGCCCGGGCATCCACCCAGTCTGATCAGAGTCTTTGCTGTCCACATGAAGGTAGCGTGCCACGTTAGACCCTTAGCTACCGTTAAAGCACTTAGAAAAGACTGTGATCATACTAGGCGGATGCCCAGGCTGATCTGAGTCTGCGATGGGCGCACTTCCACTTTGTTGCTTTCTCGTGTCGCGGCTCATTTTTTTCTGATTCAGATAAACGGATACCTAATTGGAAGCTCAAGGAGACGGATCAGATCTTCACATTGATACATACTACCCAGCAGGCACACAACGTTATAATGACGTCGCATTGACGTCGACGCAAACATTACATTTCATCGACGTCATTCTGACGTTATGTGCCCGCTGGGAAATACTTTACTGCCCAGCAGGCACATGACGTCGATATGATGTCGTATTGACGTCGATGAGGCATGGTGGCGTCGCATCGACCCCATTTTGACATCATTACGACGTCATGTGCCTGCTGGGTGTCTTGCAATGCTTTTCAAACAATTTCCATCGATAAATTTACTCTCTCTATTTGGACACCTTTAAATTACCAGATTATTCTAAAATTTAAACAAATGCTAAAAGTAGCTGACAGTGTGTCAAAAATACTGATAGGATATGACGCATTGCACATCTTGATCTGATTCTAAAGTGATTTCTTAGAAACATCTATCCCAAAATTTAGGATTATTTTTATTTATTTTTTGTTAATCTTGCAGCTCTTGGATTACATCATTGATAATCAAGGGTCGGTTATATTTGCACGTGCATTTTATGCTCATCTCTTTAAACGACATGAGCCTTGTCCGGGCAAAATATGTTTGACACTATACGCAAACAGTGGGTACCAAGATAAGTCTATGCAACTGCCTAGTCTGTCAGAGTTAGTGCAGTTCACCGTTTGATTTCCAGAAGGCATACTTATTGCGCCTAACCTGTTCTGATTGTGCTAGTGCACAGACTAGTCTGGACATAGGTGTTTTGCATACACCACAAGGCTAACTTTATCACGACACGACTCAAATGGCCTGCGCAAGGAAAAAATGTGCTTCAACCCATAATACTTTCAGCGAAATATGTATGTATACGCAACCAGGAGGTACCAAGATATGTCTACGCTCATGTGTAGTCTACCCTGCTCTGATTGCGCATGCGTCTAGTCAAGACACGCGCGTTTTGCTTATGAAATAAGACTGGTTTTATCATGACTCGAGGTATGCGCAAGGAAAAATGTATTTCACCCCATCTTGGGAAAAGCGAATGCAGTCCCATTAGTGTCTTTTCTTTTCGCACTCTTTACGGCGCCACAGTGTATGATGCTCAAGATTGCTTATACATGTTGTGAACGCATACATGTTACCACAGACTGGGCTGATTCTTCTCGTCGCATGTGGCAATTTTCGGAGGGTGCGGCTCTTGGGTTACATCATTGGCAATCAGGATAATCAAGTGTCGATCTTATTTTCACGTGCATTTTATGCTCATCTCTTGTTTTGAATGTTATTAGCCCTGTCCGGGTAAAATATGCTTGACGCTATACACAAACAGTGGGACAAGAATAAGTCCATGTAACTGCGTTGTCTGTCAGAGTAAGTGCAGTGCATCGTTTACGAGAGAGCCTGCACTGCTTAGACTAGTCAGAAAAAGTGTATTACGTACTGGAATTAGTAAGATGTTGCGTGTTTGACTTTCCATGCACTTACTGAGCAGACTGTGCATATGCTCATCTGAAGACTTTCTTCGCGTGGCGCAACACTAAATATTCCAGCCACATTCAATGATAACAGATTTATTCTCATGCTCAGCTGACACACAGCGCTGACACAACGTCGTGTCATTAACGTTGGTTAAACGTCACTATTGCGTTGAATTAACGTTGATATTGACGGTTACTTTTTACTTTAGACAAAAGCTGATCATATGAGGCGCGAATTAGTACTCCGAAATAAAGAGGCTTATCGAAGATGTTTTGCCAAAGTTTAATCGATGATCACAAAACATCGAATCACATTGAATCAACGTTGATTCGATGATGATTCAACTTTTTTTGTCTGCTGGCATGATGAGACTAAAATGCAAACAGCGCAGATCCTGATACGACTGCTCTACTAGGCCTGCAATGTGTGTCCCAGTAGTAAGAACTGCAGGATAGGCTATTACTGATCGCAAACTCTCAAAAGTACACTTTGTAAATGTTGAAAATCGGTACTTTGTTGTCTACGGCCATAATACATTGAAAACATCGGTTCTCGTCCGATCACGGAAATTAAGCAACGTCGGGCCCAGTTCGTACTTGGATGGGTGACCGCCTGGGAATACCGGGTGCTGCAGACTTTTGTCTGCTTTTCTTTATTTTCTATTTTTATTTCTTTTTTTCTTTGATAGTTTTCTTCCCCCAATTTCACGATCACTGTATATGTATCTCAAAGCTGTGTGAAGGAAAATACTTTTCCCTCAACTTTATAAACCGTTTACCGTCTGCTGTGCACTGTCCACTCGCCCTTCGCTTTGGAGCATGCTGAAAAGTAGTGCATGTTCTTCGCGGTTTTCTGTATACTATTTACTGTCCAGTGAAGTGTCTACTGTCTGTCTACTGCGTCCTGGATTCTGTTTACTGCGGCCTGTCTGCTACAACATGGATGTGGTGCAAGCACAGGGGCATGGGTACAAGGTCGCAGCATGTGCGCCTGTTTCAGCGCATCTGAACTCTAAAATGATGTACCTTCAACCAAAGTGGAGTCGCACAAACAGCTGAAACCAACATAAGCATCATAGTAACCTGCACATTGTGGGAGATGAACCCTGGTGGCCCGTAAGAATAATAAAGGATTGCAAAAATTCCTATGTAGCACATACCTATATTTGGGCAGTAAAACCCACACACAGGCACATCTAATTTTCTGTACATTTAAGTTCTGCAATAGTTAAAACAAATAAAAAAATAACAAGTAAATTAAAAAGGCAGTTCTGACATTTTTCTTGTCAATTTTAGTTTTGTATGATAGAAATGCAGAATTTATCAATTTTGGCAATATGCACAAATTCTGGCATTATTTCTTTTCCCTAGAGAATTGCTTCTTTCGTCTGAAGATCGATGTTAATGAAACGTGGACGTAGAATAAATTAGTTATGACTGTGGGCAGACTTCCAATATCATTATTTTGAACCACGACGCGAGAAAACCAACAAAGTGGTTGTGCGCCCAGTGCAGACCCAGATAAGCCCAGGCATCCACCCAGTCTGATCAGAGTCTTTGCTGTCCACATGGAGGTAGCGCGCCACGTTAGACCCTTAGCTACCGTTAAAGCACTTAGAAAAGACTGTGATCATACTAGGCGGATGCCCAGGCTGATCTGAGTCTGCGATGGGCGCACTTCCACTTTGTTGCTTTCTCGTGTCGCGGCTCATTTTTTTCTGATTCAGATAAACGGATACCTAATTGGAAGCTCAAGGAGACGGATCAGATCTTCACATTGATACATACTACCCAGCAGGCACACAACGTTATAATGACGTCGCATTGACGTCGACGCAAACATTACATTTCATCGACGTCATTCTGACGTCATGTGCCCGCTGGGAAATACTTTACTGCCCAGCAGGCACATGACGTCGATATGACGTCGTATTGACGTCGATGCGGCATGGTGGCGTCGCATCGACCCCATTTTGACATCATTACGACGTCATGTGCCTGCTGGGTGTCTTGCAATGCTGTTCAAACAATTTCCATCGTTTTAATTTACTCTCTCCATTGGGACACCTTTAAATTACCAGAGCCTGAGGGAGAGGAATCATATAAGCATTTTGCTTTCATTCCAATCCCAGTAACTATTTTTTGCGTATATCTTATGTTGCATGTGAAAGAAATTATGAATAAAATATGTTTCAACTAAATTACCAGATTATTCTAAAATTTAAACAAATGCTAAAAGTAGCTTACAGTGTGTCAAAAATACTGATAGGATATGACGCATTGCACATCTTGATCTGATTTTAAAGTGATTTCTCAGATACATCTATCCCAAAATTTAAGATTATTTTTATTTATTTTTCGTTAATCTTGCAGCTCTTGGATTACATCATTGATAATCAAGGGTCGGTTATATTTGCACGTGCATTTTATGCTCATCTCTTTAAACGATATGAGCCTTGTCCGGGCAAAATATGTTTGACACTATACGCAAACAGTGGGTACCAAGATAGTCTATGCAACTGCCTAGTCTGTCAGAGTTAGTGCAGTTCACCGTTTGATTTCCAGAAGGCATACTTATTGCGCCTAACCTGTTCTGATTGTGCTAGTGCACAGACTAGTCTGGACATAGGTGTTTTGCATACACCACAAGGCTGACTTTATCACGACACGACTCAAATGGCCTGCGCAAGGAAAAAATGTGCTTCAACCCATAATATTTTCAGCGATATATGTATGTATACGCAACCAGGAGGTACCAAGATATGTCTACGCTCATGTGTAGTCTACCCTGCTCTGATTGCGCATGCGTCTAGTGAAGACACGCGCGTTTTGCTTATGAAATAAGACTGGTTTTATCATGACTCGAGGTATGCGCAAGGAAAAATGTATTTCACCCCACATTGGGAAAAGCGAATGCAGTCCCATTAGTGTCTTTTCTTTTCGCACTCTTTACGGCGCCACAGTGTATGATGCTCAAGATTGCTTATACATGTTGTGAACGCATACATGTTACCACAGACTGGGCTGATTCTTCTCGTCGCATGTGGCAATTTTCCGAGGGTGCGGCTCTTGGGTTACATCATTGGCAATCAGGATAATCAAGTGTCGATCTTATTTTCACGTGCATTTTATGCTCATCTCTTGTTTTGAATGTTATTAGCCCTGTCCGGGTAAAATATGTTTGACGCTATACACAAACAGTGGGACAAGGATAAGTCCATGTAACTACGTTGTCTGTCAGAGTAAGTGCAGCGCATCGTTTACGAGAGAGCCTGTACTGCTTAGACTAGTCAGAAAAAGTGTATTAGTTACTGGAATTAGTAAGATGTTGCGTGTTTGACTTTCCATGCACTTACTGAGCAGACTGTGCATATGCTCATCTGAAGACTTTCTTCGCGTGGCGCAACACTAAATATTCCAGCCACATTCAATGATAACAGATTTATTCCTCATGCTTAGCTGACACACAACGCTGACACAACGTCGTGTCATTAACGTTGGTTAAACGTCACTATGCCGTTGAATAAACGTTGATATTGACGGTTACTTTTTACTTTAGACAAAAGCTGATCATATGAGGCGCGAATTAGTACTCCAAAATAAAGAGGCTTATCGAAGATGTTTTGCCAAAGTTTAATCGATGATCACAAAACATCGAATCACATTGAATCAACGTTGATTCGATGATGATTCAACTTTTTTGTCTGCTGGCATGATGAGACTAAAATGCAAACAGCGCAGATCCTGATACGACTGCTCTACTAGGCCTGCAATGTGTGTCCCAGTAGTAAGAACTGCAGGATAGGCTATTACTGATCGCAAACTCTCAAAAGTACACTTTGTAAATGTTGAAAATCGGTACTTTGTTGTCTACGGCCATAATACATTGAAAACATCGGTTCTCGTCCGATCACGGAAATTAAGCAACGTCGGGCCCAGTTAGTACTTGGATGGGTGACCGCCTGGGAATACCGGGTGCTGCAGACTTTTGTCTGCTTTTCGATATTTTCTATTTTTATTTCTTTTTTCTTTGATAGTTTTCTTCCCCCAATTTCACGATCACTGTATATGTATCTCAAAGCTCTGCGAAGGAAAATACTTTTCCCTCAACGTCATAGACCGTTTACCGGCTGCTGTGCACTGTCCACTCGCCCTTCGCCTTGGAGCATGCTGAAAAGTAGTGCATGTTGTTCGCGGTTTTCTGTATACTATTTACTGTCCAGTGAAGTGTCTACTGTCTGTCTACTGCGTCCTGGATACTGTTTACTGTGGCCTGTCTGCTACAACATGGATGTGGTGCAAGCACAGGGACATGGGTACAAGGTCGCAGCATGTGCGCCTGTTTCAGTGCATCTGGACTCTAAAATGATGTACCTTCAACCAAAGTGGAGTCGCACAAACAGATGAAACCAACATAAGCATCATAGTAACCTGCACTTTATGGGAGATGAACCCTGGTGGCCCGTAAGAATAAAAGGATTGCAAAAATTCCTATGTAGCACATACCTATATTTGGGCAGTAAAATCCACACGCAGGCACATTTAATTTTCTGTACATTTAAGTTCTGCAATAGTTAAAACAAATAAAAAAATAACAAGTAAATTAAAAGGCAGTTCTGACATTTTTCTGGTCAATTTTAGTTTTGTATGATAGAAATGGAGAATTTATCAATTTTGGCAATATGCACAAATTCTGGCATTATTTCTTTTCCCTAGAGAATTGCTTCTTTCGTCTGAAGGTCGATGTTAATGAAACGTGGACCTAGAATAAATTAGTTATGACTGTGGGCAGACTTCCAATATCATCATTTTGAACCACGACGCGAGAAAACCAACAAAGTGGTTGTGCGCCCAGTGCAGACTCAGATAAGCCCGGGCACCACCCAGTCTATTCAGAGTCTTTCCACATGAATGTAGCGCGCCACGTTAGACCCTTAGCTACCTTTAAAGCACTTAGAAAAGACTGTGATCATACTAGGCGGATGCCCAGGCTGATCTGAGTCTGCGATGGGCGCACTTCCACTTTGTTGCTTTCTCGTGTCGCGGCTCATTTTTTCTGATTCAGATAAACGGATACCTAATTGGAAGCTCAAGGAGACGGATCAGATCTTCACATTGATACATACTACCCAGCAGGCACACAACGTTATAATGACGTCGCATTGACGTCGACGCAAACATTACATTTCATCGACGTCATTCTGACGTCATATGCCCGCTGGGAAATACTTTACTGCCCAGCAGGCACATGACGTCGATATGACGTCGTATTGACGTCTATGCGGCATGGTGGCGTCGCATCGACCCCATTTTGACATCATTACAACGTCATGTGCCTGCTGGGTGTCTTGCAATGCTGTTCAAACAATTTCCATCGTTCTAATTTACTCTCTCTATTGGGACACCTTTAAATTACCAGATTTTTCTAAAATTTAAACAAATGCTAAATGTAGCTGACAGTGTGTCAAAAATACTGATAGGATATGACGCATTGCACATCTTGATCTGATTCTAAAGTGATTTCTCAGATACATCTATCCCAAAATTTAAGATTATTTTTATTTATTTTTTGTTAATCTTGCAGCTCTTGGATTACATCATTGATAATCAAGGGTCGGTTATATTTGCACGTGCATTTTATGCTCATCTCTTTAAACGATATGAGCCTTGTCCGGGCAAAATATGTTTGACACTATACGCAAACAGTGGGTACCAAGATAAGTCTATGCAACTGCCTAGTCTGTCAGAGTTAGTGCAGTTCACCGTTTGATTTCCAGAAGGCATACTTATTGCGCCTAACCTGTTCTGATTGTGCTAGTGCACAGCCTAGTCTGGACATAGGTGTTTTGCATACACCACAAGGCTGACTTTAACACGACACGACTCAAATGGCCTGCGCAAGGAAAAAATGTGCTTCAACCCATAATATTTTCAGCGAAATATGTATATATGCGCAACCAGGAGGTACCAAGATATGTCTACGCTCATGTGTAGTCTACCCTGCTCTGATTGCGCATGCGTCTAGTCAAGACACGCGCGTTTTGCTTATGAAATAAGACTGGTTTTATCATGACTCGAGGTATGCGCAAGGAAAAATGTATTTCACCCCACATTGGGAAAACGAATGCAGTCCCATTAGTGTCTTTTCTTTTCGCACTCTTTACGGCGCCACAGTGTATGATGCTCAAGATTGCTTATACATGTTGTGAACGCATACATGTTACCACAGACTGGGCTGATTCTTCTCGTCGCATGTGGCAATTTTCCGAGGGTGCGGCTCTTGGGTTACATCATTGGCAATCAAGATAATCAAGTGTCGATCTTATTTTCACGTGCATTTTATGCTCATCTCTTGTTTTGAATGTTATTAGCCCTGTCCGGGTAAAATATGTTTGACGCTATACACAAACAGTGGGACAAGGATAAGTCCATGTAACTGCGGAGTCTGTCAGAGTAAGTGCAGTGCATCGTTTACGAGAGAGCCTGCACTGCTTAGACTAGTCAGAAAAAAATGTATTAGTTACTGGAATTAGTAAGATGTTGCGTGTTTGACTTTCCATGCACTTACTGAGCAGACTGTGCATAATATGCTCATCTGAAGACTTTCTTCGCGTGGCGCAACACTAAATATTTCAGCCACATTCAATGATAACAGATTTATTCCTCATGCTCAGCTGACACACAACGCTGACACAACGTCGTGTCATTAACGTTGGTTAAACGTCACTATGCCGTTGAATTAACGTTGATATTGACGGTTACTTTTTACTTTAGACGAAAGCTGATCATATGAGGCGCGAATTAGTACTCCGAAATAAAGAGGCTTATCGAAGATGTTTTGCCATAGTTTAATCGATGATCACAAAACATCGAATCACATTGAATCAACGTTGATTCGATGATGATTCCATTTTTTTGTCTGCTGGCATGATGAGACTAAAATGCAAACAGCGCAGATCCTGATACGACTGCTCTACTAGGCCTGCAATGTGTGTCCCAGTAGTAAGATCTGCAGGATAGGCTATTACTGATTGCAAACTCTCAAAAGTACACTTTGTAAATGTTGAAAATCGGTACTTGTTGTCTACGGCCATAATACATTGAAAACATCGGTTCTCGTCCGATCACGGAAATTAAGCAACGTCGGGCCCGGTTAGTACTTGGATGGGTGACCGCCTGGGAATACCGGGTGCTGCAGACTTTTGTCTGCTTTTCTTTATTTTCTATTTTTATTTCTTTTTTCTTTGATAGTTTTCTTCCCCCAATTCAGGATCACTGTATATGTATCTCAAAGCTGTGCGAAGGAAAATACTTTTCCCTCAATGTTATAGACCGTTTACCGGCTGCTGTGCACTGTCCACTCGCCCTTCGCTTTGGAGCATGCTGAAAAGTAGTGCATGTTGTTCGCGGTTTTCTTTATACTATTTACTGTCCAGTGAAGTGTCTACTGTCTGTCTACTGCGTCCTGGATACTGTTTACTGCGGCCTGTCTGCTACAACATGGATGTGGTGCAAGCACAGGGGCATGGGTACAAGGTCGCAGCATGTGCGCCTGCTTCAGCGCATCTGGACTCTAAAATGATGTACCTTCAACCAAAGTCGAGTCGCACAAACAGATGAAACCAACATAAGCATCATAGTAACCTGCACTTTATGGGAGATGAACCCTGGTGGCCCGTAAGAATAATAAAGGATTGCAAAAATTCCTATGTAGCACATACCTATATTTGGGCAGTAAATAATGATAAAAGTTTAGATCCTTTAAGAGCAAAGAAAACATTCATAAGTAAGAAGTTGGGCCATACCGCGGTTTCGGCTATTCAAGCCTCATCAGTGACCCTTTAAACCCACACGCAGGCACATCTAATTTTCTGTACATTTAAGTTCTGCAATAGTTAAAACAAATAAAAAAATAACAAGTAAATTAAAAAGGCAGTTCTGACATTTTTCTTGTCAATTTTAGTTTTGTATGATAGAAATGCAGAATTTATCAATTTTGGCAATATGCACAAATTCTGGCATTATTTCTTTTCCCTAGAGAATTGCTTCTTTCGTCTGAAGATCGGTGTTAATGAAACGTGGACCTAGAATAAATTAGTTATGACTGTGGGCAGACTTCCAATATCATTATTTTGAACCACGACGCGAGAAAACCAACAAAGTGGTTGTGCGCCCAGCGCAGACTCAGATAAGCCCAGGCATCCACCCAGTCTGATCAGAGTCTTTTCTGTCCACATGAAGGTAGCGCGCCACGTTAGACCCTTAGCTACCGTTAATAAGCACTTAGAAAAGACTGTGATCATACTAGGCGGATGCCCAGGCTGATCTTAGTCTGCGATGGGCGCACTTCCACTTTGTTGCTTTCTCGTGTCGCGGCTCATTTTTTTCTGATTCAGATAAACGGATACCTAATTAGAAGCTCAAGGAGACGGATCAGATCTTCACATTGATATATACTACCCAGCAGGCACACAACGTTATAATGACGTCGCATTGACGTCGACGCAAACATTACATTTCATCGACGTCATTCTGACGTCATGTGCCCGCTGGGAAATACTTTACTGCCCAGCAGGCACATGACGTCGATATGACGTCGTATTGACGTCGATGCGGCATGGTGGCGTCGCATCGACCCCATTTTGACATCATTACGACGTCATGTGCCTGCTGGGTGTCTTGCAATGCTGTTCAAACAATTTCCATCGTTTTAATTTACTCTCTCTATTGGGACACCTTTAAATTACCAGATTATTCTAAAATTTAAACAAATGCTAAAAGTAGCTGACAGTGTGTCAAAAATAGGATATGACGCATTGCACATCTTGATCTGATTCTAAAGTGATTTCTCAGATACATCTATCCCAAAACTTAGGATTATTTTTATTTATTTTTTGTTAATCTTGCAGCTCTTGGATTACATCATTGATAATCAAGGGTCGGTTATATTTGCACGTGCATTTTATGCTCATCTCTTTAAACGATAATTATGGGCCTTGTCCGGGCAAAATATGTTTGACACTATACGCAAACAGTGGGTACCAAGATAAGTCTATGCAACTGCCTAGTCTGTCAGAGTTAGTGCAGTTCACCGTTTGATTTCCAGAAGGCATACTTATTGCGCCTAACCTGTTCTGATTGTGCTAGTGCACAGCCTAGTCTGGACATAGGTGTTTTGCATACACCACAAGGCTGACTTTATTACGACACGACTCAAATGGCCTGCGCAAGGAAAAACTGTGCTTCAACCCATAATATTTTCAGCGAAATATGTATGTATACGCAACCAGGAGGTACCAAGATATGTCTACGCTCATGTGTAGTCTACCCTGTTCTGATTGTGCATGCGTCTAGTCGGGACACGCGCGTTTTGCTTATGAAATAAGACTGGTTTTATCATGACTTGAGGTATGCGCAAGGAAAAATGTATTTCACCCCATCTTGGGAAAAGCAAATGCAGTCCCATTAGTGTCTTTTCTTTTCGCACTCTTTACGGCGCCACAGTGTATGATGCTCAAGATTGCTTATACATGTTGTGAACGCATACATGTTACCACAGACTGGGCTGACTCTTCTCGTCGCATGTGGCAATTTTCCGAGGGTGCGGCTCTTGGGTTACATCATTGGCAATCAGGATAATCAAGTGTCGATCTTATTTTCACGTGCATTTTATGCTCATCTCTTGTTTTGAATGTTATTAGCCCTGTCCGGGTAAAATATGTTTGACGCTATACACAAACAGTGGAACAAGGATAAGTCCATGTAACTGCGTTGTCTGTCAGAGTAAGTGCAGTGCATCGCTTACGAGAGAGCCTGCACTGCTTAGACTAGTCAGAAAAAGTGTATTACGTACTGGAATTAGTAAGATGTTGCGTGTTTGACTTTCCATGCACTTACTGAGCAGACTGTGCATATGCTCATCTGAAGACTTTCTTCGCGTGGCGCAACACTAAATATTCCAGCCACATTCAATGATAACAGATTTATTCCTCATGCTCAGCTGACACACAACGCTGACACAACGTCGTGTCATTAACGTTGGTTAAACGTCACTATGCCGTTGAATTAACGTTGATATTGACGGTTACTTTTTACTTTAGACAAAAGCTGATCATATTAGGCGCGAATTAGTACTCCGAAATAAAGAGGCTTATCGAAGATGTTTTGCCATAGTTTAATCGATGATCACAAAACATCGAATCACATTGAATCAACGTTGATTCGACGATGATTCCACTTTTTTGTCTGCTGGCATGATGAGACTAAAATGCAAACAGCGCTGATCCTGATACGACTGCTATACTAGGCCTGCAATGTGTGTCCCAGTAGTAAGAACTGCAGGATAGGCTATTACAGATCGCAAACTCTCAAAAGTACACTTTGTAAATGTTGAAAATCGGTACTTTGTTATCTACGGCCATAATACATTGAAAACATCGGTTCTCGTCCGATCACGGAAATTAAGCAACGTCGGTCCCGGTTAGTACTTAGATGGGTGACCGCCTGGGAATACCGGGTGCTGCAGACTTTTGTCTGCTTTTCTTTATTTTCTATTTTTATTTCTTTTTTCTTTGATAGTTTTCTTCCCCCAATTTCACGATCACTGTATATGTATCTCAAAGCTGTGCGAAGGAAAATATTTTTCCCTCAACGTTATAGACCGTTTACCGTCTGCTGTGCACTGTCCACTCGCCCTTCGCTTTGGAGCATGCTGAAAAGTAGTGCATGTTGTTCGCGGTTTTCTGTTTCCTATTTAATGTCCAGTGAAGTGTCTACTGCGTCCTGAATACTGTTTACTGCGGCCTGTCTGCTACAACATGGATGTGGTGCAAGCACAGGGGCATGGGTACAAGGTCGCAGCATGTGCGCCTGTTTCAGCGCATCTGAACTCTAAAATGATGTACCTTCAACCAAAGTGGAGTCGCACAAACAGATGAAACCAACATAAGCATCATAGTAACCTGCACTTTATGGGAGATGAACCCTGGTGGCCCGTAAGAATAATAAAGGATTGCAAAAATTCCTATGTAGCACATACCTATATTTGGGCAGTAAAACCCACACGCAGGCACATCTTATTTTCTGTACATTTAAGAGTCATTCTCTGTAAGCACCAAAATCATGTGAAAATGACATGTCTCAGATTTTCACGAAACTCAGTGTCTGTATTGCTTATGTCAAGTGATGACCAAAAATAAAAAGTTTTTCTTCGATCAAACTATCCGTTGCCATGGCAACCAGGATTTTCTGTTTTTCAGCCTAATCTGGCTATTTTTCAAATGAAAAATGCAAGATTTGACTCCAATTGTTCTGGTAGTAATTCACGACAAATGGTATAGATACTTACATTTTACAAGAGAACCATGTAAGTGCTGCTTACAAATACAGATTTTTTTCTTCATATTGCTATGGTCAAGCAGTCAGTGACCTTGACTTCCAGCTAGTAAGGCGTCTATTTCAAAACATCAAAAATTAGCAAAGTTTTAAGACATTTTACTAAATAATGCGGCTATAGATTTTTTTCTTTCTCTTGGTGCAGAGAGTACAAAGCCTAGTTGTTGATATATCAAAAAATTGGAGATGGTATATTTTTTAAATTGAAAATAATTTTCTTTGAATTTAGTCACCGTCAGAAAAGTCAGAAGAAACAGTCATAGCAGAAAATCTGTTATAAGAGATAATATCTGGAGAATGTTAAGCAAATATGAGCAAAAATACAAATAAATACATTCAATACAGTGGAGGAAATTTAAATGCTTTTCTCATTCAGAAGTATGTTTAAAATTTACAGTTTGGGGTGCAATCACCCCACCCACTTCCTCTGAATATGAAATGAATGCAAAAGTAACATTCCATGGATTTTATATCTCAAGTTTCCATATTTGTGAGTAAACTGAAACATTTTTAAAAGATTACCACATGTTTGCTGTCATTGTTTGTACATTGGTTAGCATTTGGCAACAATGGTAACTGTTATTCTGTTATGGGTCAGTGTTCATTTACACGGATATTTACAGGAAATTGTTTCAGTGCTTACGAAACATGTTCCTTGTTATTTACTTTTTACATATGCATACGCATTCAAAGTGTTGATTTTGTTTAATAATATACGATAAATCAGTATTTTTATAGTTGCTATGACAAAAACCACTCATTCCTTTCACAAAGAAATTAGGCAATCTGAGTGTATGTAGTACAATGTAGAGAAAGAACTGCAACTGAGCAGAAATAGAGATAGATACATGCCTTGGAGAAGAAATAAACCACACATACAATGTTTATATTTTTTTATTCATTAATATGTTTAATCTGTATATTTAAGGGGTGAGTCACCCCACCCACCTCATTTAGTTATACAACGAATTCATAAGTTACGTACCAAGTTTTGTGAAAATATCTAAAACGGTTTTAGAGTTATGGAGTAGACACAGTTTCCGTACTGAAATTACAAAGGGGCATAATTCAGTGAAAAATGTAGAAAGAGTTACACTTCTTGTTCTCTGTACATCTTCTGATAATGCTTTACATTTGTACCAAGTTTCGTGAAAATATCTCAAATAGTTTCAAAGTTATGGAGCAGACACGATTTCCATACCAAGAAATTACAAAGGGGCATATTTCAGTAAACAATGTAGGAGGAGTTGTGGCTCTTTCTCTCCGCATACATGTATTGTCTGATGCTGTTTTACAATTGTACCAAGTTTCATGAAAATATCACAAAGAGTTTCAGAGTTATGGAGCGGACATGATTAACATACCAAAAAATTACAAAATTACAAATTACTTCGTCCGGCGGGGCCCTAATAATCAGTTATGAATCTTCTCCAAATGATGATTTAGGGCTAGTTTAGCATATTTCCAACAAATGCTTCGTAATATAGGGTATAGATAAGCCATTTTTAAACATTTTAAGACCACCTCTGACCTCCAAAACAGAATAAAGGTCAAACAATCCGTTTAGCAGCTTTCTATGACTTCCTGGGACCTTTAAATCTTCTATATTTAGATTTCAAAATAATTGTGCACAGTTGTTCTCCTTGATGAGCAGAAGTGCCATTTGAAACATTCGTCAATGTAGGTCCAAGGTCAAGGTCACACTTAAAGGTCAAATGGTAAAATGGACATATATTGAGCTTGTCCGAGCCATTACTTCTACATTTGTAGATGGATTTCAAAATAATTTGGCACAATTGTTCTCCTTTATGAGTAAAAGTGACATTTGGAACATTTGGTCAGGTAGGACCAAGGTCAAGGTCTCATTCGAAGGTCAAATGCTAAAAAATGTCATAAATTGAGCTTGTCCGGGCCATAACAGCTACATTTATGCATGAGTTAAAAAACCGGCACAGTTGTTCTCCTTGATGAGTTCAAGTAGCATTAGAAAGATCTGCAGGTATATCCAAGGTCAAGGTTACACTAAGGTCAAATGATAAAAATAGTCATAAATAGGGCTTGTCCTGGTTATTACTTCTATATTTATGGATGAATTTCAAAACAGTTTGGCACAATTGTTCTCCTTGATGAGTAGAAGTGGCATGTGGAATTTATTAAGGTAGGTCTAAGGTCAAGGTCACACTTGAAGGTCAAATGATAAAAAATGTCATAAACTGAGCTTGTCCGGGCCATATAATTTATACAGAAATGCATGAACTTCAAAATAATTTGGCACAATTGTTCACCTTGACGAGTAGAAATGTCAGTTCAGGTTGGTCTAAGGTCAAGGTCACACTTTAAGGTCAAATAATAAAATGGTCACAATGTGTGCTTGTCATGGCCATAGTTCCACTTGTTTTCCTTCATAAGAAAAAAAAGAAAGAAATATGCAGCATAATGCTGTATCGTGATAGATCATTGTTTGGCTTCTTTCTAATAAGTAAATGAAGCAGTTAGTCTTGACATACTTATAGGTCACTAAAGCAAACAGTGGGCTCGACAAGTTGTCCCTGGACAACCATCTTATTAATTCTTTCCCATGTTCCAGTGGTGTGTCTGTGCAAGTTTGGTCACACTCGATCTGTTCATTCCGGAGATATGGTGCTAGCAAGCCATTTTTAACACTGTGAGTCCTCATGTGACCTTGAATATAAGGTGAATGTCACCAAAGTCTAACAGTATTTCCCCACCTCCTTATAATATACCTGTGCAAGTTTGATCAAAATTCATAAATCTCTTCAGAAGATATGGTGCATACAAACCATTCTGACTGTTTTTGACCTGACTGTATGGTCAAGGTCACCAACTTTTTTCAGTTCTTTTCCACTTCCCTGTGATATATTTGTGCAAGTTTGATCTAAGTCTATCCACCCCTTAAGTACATATGGCGCCAACAAGCCATTCAGATACCTCCTATGACCTTGAAATGGGGTCAACGTCACCCAATTTTTCCCACCCAAAGATGTATCTTTGCAAGTTTGGTGAAAATACATTCAACCCTTCAGGAGATAGAGTGCAGAAATGAAGTTATGCTGACACACAGACACCAACACCAATGCAGGCGATATCTGCACCAAAACAGCATACCGGCCTTTCCTTTCCTCCTCCAACCCCCCAATGGTGGTGGGGGGGGGGACATAAATATGTTTATCAATATGATAAATATATGAGCAACTTTTCTTCTCCATTATAAAATGTATTTCTGCTCATTTTATGTCCTTTATTTGCTTGCTACCAGATGCACTCAGATAGCAACTAAAATATACCGAATTATTAGCTCGCCTGTACGAAAGTACAGGGAGAGCTATTGTTGTCACTTTGACGTCGGCGTTCGCGTTGGCGTGGGCGTGGGCATTGGCGTGGGCATTGGCGTCACACTTTAAAGCTTTACGTCAAAGTTTTTTAAAGTTTCAAATCTCAACAACCACTGGCCAGACCCTTTTGATATTTGGAATATAATCATATCATAGCATATTTTTCTATTCTGTAACACTATACCCCTGGGTGAGGTGGGGCATATTGGTCAAAATATAGGTCACATCCACTTTAAAGTTTTACGACGAAGTTTTGAAACATTCATATCTCAGCAACCACTAGAAAGAACCCTTCCATATTTGGAACATAATCATATCATAGCATAACCTTTCATTACATAACACTATATCTCAGGGTCAGACCTTGAGGTGGGGCGTAGGGGTAAAAAATAAGGTCACACTCACTTTAAAGTTTTGCGACAAACCTTTTCAAACATTCATATCTCAGCAACCACTGGCAAGAGGCCTTTTATATTTGGAACATAATTATATCATAGCATAACCTTTCATTACATATCACTATATCCCAGGGTCAGACCCTGGGTGGGGCTTAGGGGTTAAAAATTACTAATAGGTCACACTCACTTTAAAGTTTTTAATTAAGGAAACATGTATCTCCTTTTCTCATGATTGGATTCTTTTGATATTTACACTGTAGTTAGATACTGGTTCAAAGTTTTTTTAGAGTCCCACCCCCACCCCACTCAGTGACCTTGAGGTCAAGGTCATGGGATTAAAAAGTAGGTCACACTCACTTTAAAGTTTTCAATTAAGTATATCTCCTTTTCTCATGATTGGATTTTTTTGATATTTGCACTGTAGTTAGATAATGGTTTAAAGTTTTTTTTAGAGCACCACCCACCCCACTCAGTGACCTTGAGGTCAGGGTCATGGACTTAGAAATTTAGGGTTTTGTTAAAGTAGTCTGATAGCATACTGTTAGATAGTGCTTGGGATGGATTTCATTTATACTTAAATTGATGTTAGATATTGGCTTGAGTTTTCACAAATACTACCCCCACCCAACTGGGTGACTCTTAAGCCAAGGTCATTGATTTTATAAATATGTTGATAATACTTTGACATGCTTGCATGAAGTTTTATGTAGTACAAGCCATACCGACAAATGCCTGTGAGATGGGCAAGCACCAGTTCAGGCGAGCTATGCTGTCAGGCGACAGCTCTTGTTGTCCAAGATGAGACTTATTTGGCCAATAGAAAGTGTATACATAGATAGAAAATCACAATCAACACTTTTCAACAAAATTTGAATGTTTTTAAATATCCAGGAGCCCCGGTAGCTCAGTGGGCTAAGCGCTGGCCAACTGAAATAGCGGACCGGGTTCGAAACCCGCTTAAGACGAGAATTTTTCCTGCTGTAAATGGGGTTCCAGTGCACACAGCCTTTCATTATCACCGTCCCATCGTTCTGATATGACTGAAATACTGTTGAAAAGGACGTAAAATCGCAAGTCATCCATCCGTTTTGAATATTCGTTTCCAACAAAAACAGATTAATGATAGAGTATTGGTTGCCATGGTTGCTACATGATAAATAAAATAAACTAGAAATGTTTGATTTACAAAAACAGATGAACCCCTTCCTTTCTCAGCTGTATCATTTTCCCTAAATATTGCAAAGTAAGGATCTCTTGTAAATCTTGACCTGTTGGGTCAAGGTCACCACCATCTAATCAGTACTTTTCCACCTCCCGATTATAAACTTATCTATGTTTCGTCATAATCCATCTACACCGTTAGGAGTTATCATGCAGACAAGCCTTATTTCAATACGCTACAACCTCCTGTGACCTCGAAAATGAGGTCAGGGTTGCCAAAATCTTATCCGTTTCTTTTCCATCTCCCAGGGATATGTTGATGCAAGTTTTGGTTAAAATCCATCCATCCATTCAGGAGATATGGTTCAGACAAGCCATTTTTCAACATTTCGGACCTCCTGTGACATTGAAAGTAGGGTCAAGATCACCAAAATCTAATCAGTTCTTTTAATTTCAGAGTGATATATCTCTGCAGGTTTGCTTTAAATCCATCCATCCATTCAGAAGATGTCGTGCTGATAAGCCATTTTTTCCGGCACTCAGTGACCTCCCGTGACCTTGAAAATAAGGTCAAGGTCAGAAAAATCTAGCAAGTTCTTTTCCATTTCACAATGATATATTTGTGCGAGTCTGGTAAAAATTGATTTATCCATTTAGGAGATACGGTGCAGAAAAGCCATTTTTCATCATTCTTTGACCTTCTGATTTATCCATTTAGGAGATACGGTGCAGAAAAGCCATTTTTCATCATTCTTTGACCTTCTGTGACCTTGAAAATAGGGTCAAGATCAACAATTTCTAATCAGTTATTTACCCCTACCCAATTATGTATGCATGCAAGTATGGTCATAATCCATTTATTCCTACATGACATAGAGTGCAGGCAAGGGCTACGCAGACGCTGATGGAAAAAAAAAAAGTATGTCCCCCATCCAGCCCCCCCCCCCCCCCCACCCACCCACCAACCACTGTGGGAACATTATGAAAACAAAGAAAGAAGACAGAAAAAATGAGCTTGTAGAAGCCCCCTAGACCATTCAAAATCAGCAAAGACTGAGATATATTCATTGTAGCATGAAACTTTTAATTTGGTTTTGCATTGAAAGAAAGTGGGTGGGGTAATTGAACCCCAAATTGTAGGGTACTCACGTATTTTTGAGAGTGAAAACTCTCTATGTAGTTTTCTTCAGTTGTTAATCATGCATCAACTTGTATTTTGGCTCATATTTCTTGAAAATCAAGATATTGTATTTTATCTCAGAATTTCAATTATGAAAGTTCCTTCTGATTTCTCTGACGGTGACTAAATTCAAAGAAAAATATTTTCAATTTAAAAAATATATCATCTCCAATTTTTTGATATATCAATAATTAGGTTTTGTACTCTCTGCACCAAGAGAATGAAAAAAATCTATAGCCGCATTTTTTAGTAAAACGTCTTAAAAATTTGCTGATTTTTGATGTTTTGAAATAGAAGCCTTACAAGGTGGAAGTCAAGGTCACTGACTGCTTGACCATAGCAATATGAAGAAAATTGTCTGTATTTGTAAGCAGCACTTACATGGTTCTTTTGTAAAATGTAAGTATCAATACCATTTGTTGTAGATTACTATCAGAACAATTGGAGTCAAATCTTGCATTTTTCATTTGAAAAATCACCAGATTAGGCTGAAAAACAGAAAATCCTGGTTGCCATGGAAACGGACAATTCGATTGGAGAAAAATTTGTATTTTTGTTCATCACTTGACATAAGCTAAAAAGACACTAAGTTTCATAAAAATCTGAGATATGTCATTTTCACCCCATATTGCAATTTTTTGGTGCTTACAGAGAAGGACTTTTAATGCTTAAAAGTGTGGACGTATGACGTACGACGGACGACGGACCAAGCCTATACTATAAGCTCACCTTGTGAGCCTTCGGCTCAGGTGAGCTAAAAAAAAGACTAGAAAAGAAATAAAGAAATGCAGACAAAAGTCTGCAACACCCGGTATTCCGATGCGATCACCCATCCAAGTACTAACCGTGTTCGACGTTGCTTAACTTCGGTGATCGGACGAGAATTGGTGTTTTCAAGGTCATATTGCGGTGGACAACAAAGTACCGATTTTTATCATGCATCTGCTGCAAAATTCACCTGATAACAGGGGTAAGATAACCTGAAGTGTTATCATGTCACTGTAGAACTGCGCTTGCGCGAATGTTATCAGGTCAATCCTTAAGAAGCGATCTCTGAAGACGATAGGCTACACACTGACGTTGGCCGTGATATCAGCGTTCGATTGGTTAATTGACGTCACCGACTTACGTCATAACGCATTCGCGACGTCAGCAAGTTCGAATAAAATTGCGTTTGCTTATCACTTGTTTGCTGCTCTTTACGCCGTAAAATCTTCATGATGCATGATAAATAGAAAACTACGTAAGTGTCTTTTGATATCAAGTTTATCAGGCTCGACTAGAAACACGTCGGACTGGCTCGGCAAGCCTCGCCATTCCTACGCTGTTTCTGGTCTCGCCTGAGAAACTTGATATCAAAAGACACTAACATGGTATTGTCTATTTAACGTGTCCAAAGTCTACTTTTGAGAGTTTGAGATCAGTATAATAGTTAAAATTCCCTGCAGTTATTACTACTGGGACACACATTGCAGGCCTAGTAGAGCAGTCGTATCAGGATCTGTGCTGTTTGCAGTTCAGTCTCATCAAGCCAGCGAACACAAATGTTGAATCATCATTGAATTAACGTTGATTCACGTTGATTCTGGGATCAGAAAATTGAATTTGAGGTGTCAGTAGTTTGAGATGAACTTCGACTTTAAATAATGGGGATAGACTGTAGTTTGTAGATCTTATGTATGTCGTCATGGTTTTTACAATTTAGGTAAAAGAGTACAATTTCAAGAACGGTAACTCTGTCAATTTTAGTTCTGACTCCCTCCTTGATACGGGCCAGCTCTTAAAGAAAAAGTTCTTTAAGAGTTGATTCATTCTTTTAAGAGTAGACATCATTTTGGAATGTCTATATAATAATCTAGCCATAGGCACATGACGTCGAAAAGACGTCGCACCGACGTCAGTACGACGTCATCACGTAACCCTTTGTGACGTCATCACGTCGCATCGACGCCAGACCGACGTCATTTTGACGTCATGTGCCTCATGGGTAAAGTTGCAAATAGAAAGTCACAAAGTTGTGTTCCTTTGAAAGAACGGCATAAAAATGCGCAAGTGTTTCCATACTACTTTAAAAAATGAAAACCAGCTACTGTAAAACAAGTGTCCAGGACCCGGTTGTATCAAACCGCCATTAAACTAATGACAAATTAACCGCTAATCTATCATTAAAGTCCTAATGACAAATTAGTTAATGGCGGCATTAAGTCCGGTTGTATCAAACGTTCATTAAACCGTCATAAGTTAATGATGCGCTAATGACGAGTTTGTCATTAAATCTGACGTCATCGGAACATCGTAATGTGACGTTATTAAGACTGCGTGCTATTTAATTGGATTTTCGCGCACTGGTTAAGCAATTAAAATCTTTTCCTACCAGTTTTACCTAGTTATTCTTGAGTGCTTGATCTTTTTCTGCATTTTTCGCACCGAAAATTTAACAACATTTAATATTTTGGTTAAAAAGTTTAACAAATAGAAAAGAATAATAATAAATAAATAGAAAATAGAATAAATAAAAACTGTCTCCCGACTTCATCGCAACGTTCTCCCTTCCTCGAAACGATCAAATCAATCAGAAACAGTTACAGGATTAAATAAGCTTGTTGGCGTGTTGTTTGGGATTTAACGGCTCTTTGAGACCGTATTTCAGTCTATATCGGGCAAGCACAGTTGGCCCTTGCCCTACGCTTATCCAAATGTGTAGGGCGCCGCGGCACTGAAAGTTACCCAGCGCCATCGCCTGACCCTAAAATAACTAAATAAATAAATAACTTTCAAGTATATTATATTAAGGTGAATGGGTACACTTTTAGGGGAAGCAACATAAACATCCCCAATCAGCCTGTCGCCATTCCAAACCGGGACCAACTCCCAAAGGAAAGAGCGAAAAACAAAAACTGCATTACTCTAAAGGCCCCTACAAAAGGGCCATGCCAGCCGAGGGAAAAAAGGAGGTCATAAAACTTGCCTCCCCTGCTAGTGATCGCTCGGTTCTATTTATGACGTAACAGATTTACGTCATATGAATTAGGTGATCTAGAAACGACAGCATACCAGTAACTTATTTAGGGTTTTAAGCAGATCTAGATCTTTATTAAGCTCGCCTGTACGAATGTACAGGAAGAGCTATTGCACTACCCCCGGCGGCGACGGCGTCGGCGTTAGCAAAATGTTTAAGTTTTACGTTAAAGCTTTTTATATGATGGGCAAGGCGCTGTCAGGCGAGCTATCCTGTACCACGGAGAGGTCTTGTTTTTCTTTTATCTCTTTTTTTTCTTTTCATGGAGAGGGCAAATATACCAGAATGGTAAATGATTCATCAGCAAAATTCGTTTTAATGCTTTTCATCGTCAAACTTGGCTTGAATTAATTTTTCATGTTTTTTCTATCATCGGATGCGGACTATGAAATTGGAGGCTAGGGCTTGGCCTGCATGCTATACTTTATCGACAACAGAATAAATTTACCAAACTATGTTATCTCAGGACCAGTACACAAATCCATTGTCTTCTTCTTGGGTAGGCCCGATCCCTGGTGTGGAAACTTGTTTCGGAAGAAAGAACGAATATATAGGGAATGAGACGATGCTATAGCAAACACTTTAGTATGCACCATGATTTATTTACTATCGTTATTTTTATATAAATAATATGAAACGCGACACGAGAAAACCAACAAAGTGGTTGTGCGCCCAGCGGAGACTCAGATCTGCCTGGGCATCCACCAAGACTGATCAGAGTGTTTGCTAAGCGCTTAAAGGGTAGCTAAGGGTCTAAACTACCTCCATACGGACAGCGAATACTCTGATGCCCAGGCTGATCTGAGTCTGCGCTGGGCGCACAACCACTTTATTGTTTCTTGTATTTTTTTCGTGTCGCGGTTCATATGTTCTTGCAATCAGAAGTATTCAAATGTATTATTCTCCTTGTCTCTTCATGAAATGGTCGGTACAAATTGTAGTTTCGCGCCGCGAGTCATTGGATAAAGCATGATGTTTTTGTTTTTTTCTTAGCCCATAAGTTCTTTCAATACCTATCAGAACCGACTGGTGAGTCGCTTCAACATCGCCAGATGATTCTCAAGAGGGCACAACATACGTTTTACAGAAGAAAAAAAAACAACCTCCCATGCCAGACTGATGTCTGAAATGTCAGCCGAAAATGCAGTAGGCTATTTTCTTTCTTTTTTTTTTGAATCTGGAAAACCTCACATGTACATCTTAAATATGCTTGTGACATCTTTGCATGGGTTCAAATTGATTGCTTGAAAACTGTAGCTGAATCCATAAACGTGCTATCCTATATTGAATACTAATCTAAAAATGTCCAAGTCGAAATCATGGCGGTTATTTGTCAAGAATGATATTTTCGTCTGCAAAAAGTCACATCTTCATCGCAATTTGCTTGTAAGATCAGTGCGTCGTTTCAAGTTCATTGTCTAAAAACTGGGGGTGGGGGGGGATTACACAAAGTTGCTATCCGATATTTAGGCCTAACCTCAACATTGTCTAAGTCGAAAACGCCGTAAGTTTGTAAACCTTATTTTTTTTTAATCCCAATAACGTCACATGTGCATCTGCAATATGCTTGTAACATCTCTGCAAAGCTCCAAATGGATTGCTTGAAAACTCTGGGAGGAGTCGATTATACAAACATTTCATGCATGAAGGCAAAACAGTCGGACGGACCGAACTGACAGGGGCAAAACATAATACCCCCTGACTATCGTCACGGCGGCATAATAAAGTTTATGATATATATGAGCTATTTTGAATGCCAACCAAGAAACTTTGCAGCACTTTTTGTCAGAAGCCGAGTCTTATTTTATTTGTTTAAAACTGGCCAAATACGGCTGTTTAAAAGGATGAATCTCTTGTGAAAATCTTTCAGAGATAACTACAGTAAAATATTCCATGAGTTTATACCATTTTGATGGCTTTCCGAACAACTTCAGTATTTTATCTTTCGCAGGGACGTACAACTTTTCCTGTGTACCTCTTTCTCGTGTTCCTGTGCACTGTGTACTGTGACAAATTTTACACGTGCGAAAAGCATGCACAGATGCTGGTTTTGTACTTTTTTGTACGGCAAATTATCTGGCAAATTATGAGCTGTGTACTGCTTACTTTCTGTTGTGGCTTGCTTAATATCTACTGCCTATTGAAAATAGCTTTTCGAGCATAGAGCATGCGCGCACACATCAAGCTTTAGCTCAAACTCTGGCATGTGCGCAAAGGCAATGTGGAAGTTGAAAGAAAACAGTAGACTGGAAGCAGTATACAGCAATAGTCTCTGGGCAAGCACACTAAAAGGTATAAACCCTGCAGGCAAACAACGTTGAATCAATATTGATTAGCATCTTGATTCAACGTCGGTTCAGCCGGGCCACGTAGCGCAATCGGTAGGGCACCTGACTCATAAGTCAGAGGTCCTGGGTTCGAAACCCGGTCTGGCCACATACTTTCTTTTCTCCTTCCGCTGTTTCAAGAAAGGTAGTTGTCAGTTACTGGCGAAAGCATGTGCACTTAGTACTGGTTAACCGCTTAGGAGGTCTAAGCCTGCCCAGGAATAGTGTGGTTAGGCTAACTGACCGTCCCGACATGACCATAGTTGTTTACCGTGGCCGTTAAGCAACAAATCGATCAATCAATCAACGTCGGTTCAGCGTCATGACGCTGAATCAACGTTGATTCAGTATTGATCGGACGTTGTGTGCCCAATATGTAGGCTCCATTGAATGGGAATGTCATGCATGGAAAGGGGTACATACATTGCTGGCTCGCACCGTTGATTCAACGTTGTAAGACGGATGTGTAGGCTCCCAAATGGGAATATCATGCATACAAATAGAAACACAACGCTGGTTCAACGTTGTGTATCCAAGACATAAGCTCCCAAAGGCATACAAAGGGGTACATACCCTCTTGGCGCACACCGTTTAATCAACTGTGTGTGCCTGATATTAAGGCTTGCAGAATGGGATTTGGTCACATTTCCTGCTGGTCAGACAACGTTGATTCAACGTTGTGTGTCCGATGGTTAGGTCCGAGAATTGGAATGTCATCCGACAAAGGCCTGAAAGGGTACGTATCATGCAGGCACACGACACTTGTTCAACGTTGTCTGCCCGATGGGTAAGCTCCCAAAACGGGTATGCCATGCATACAAAGAGATACATTGTAGGCACGCAATGTTGAGTGATCGCTGAGTGTCTGATGTGGAAGCTCCCAGATTGGGGATGTCATGTATATAAAGGGGCACATGCCCTGCATGCACAGAGCGTTGAATCAACGTTGTGTGTATGATGTGTAGGGTCAAAGACAAAGGGTACATATTCTGCAGGCACACGACGTTGATTGAAGTTTGGGTGCCCGATATGAAGGCGCCCAAAAATTGGTATTGTATGCATACAGGGGTCCGTACACTGTAGGCACACTAAATTGATTCAACCTTGTGTGTCCCATGTTCGGGCTCCTAGAATTGGAATATCATCTTCATGATCTTACAAAAGAGACACGTTCTACAGGTACATTAATTAGGCCTACGATGAACAACGTTGTGTGTCCGATGTGTAGGCTCCAAGACTGAAAGTGACATGTATACAAAGAGATGCATACCCTGCAGACACACAACGTTGATTCATCGTTGTGTGCCATATGTGTTAAATCCAGGTATGGGAATGTCAAGCATACAAAGAGTTGCTTACCCTGCAGGCACACAACTCAGGCTCAACGTTTTAGGCTCGATGTGTAGGCTCCCATATGGGCTGTTGGCATACAAAGGGGTACATACGCTGTAGGCACACATCGTATTTAACGTTGTGTGCCCGATGTGTGGGCTCCTGGAATGGGGGTGCCATGCATATGAAGGGGTGCATACCCTGCAGGCACATATCGTTGATTCAATGTACGCAGTTGTGTAGACCCCAAGAGTGCCGATAACTTACAAAGGAACATTTCCTGAAGGCACACAACGTTGATTCAACGTTGTATCATCGACGTGTAGGCATCCGAAACAGAATGTGATGCATACACATGGCTATGTAGCAGGCATACAACGTGGATTCAATGCTGTAGGTGCAATGTAGGCCTATAGGCGCCTAGAGTGTGGAATATAGACGTTATGCCTACCCTGCTGTCACACAACGTTGAATCAGTATTTAATCAACGTTTGTTCAACGTCGATAGCCCGGTGTGTAGGCTCCCGGAAATCCAACAACCTTAGAAAGTTTAGTTTTATAGAGTTTATTGGTCATCAAGTCAAATCGGGTCATAAGTTCTATCAAAAGTCCTTAGATATTGATTGCGCGCTGCCTGTTGTCTTATGACGTCATCATGTCGTGAGCAGCTGGTCGATACATTTCAAAACAAATAGAACTTCAATGATGTTTACATATTTTTACGATGCCAACGGGAAAGAAGCAAGTTTTAAAGGAAAATGTACCAAGCTTTGGATAACTAACAACTGCTGTAGACATTTGGGATGACTTTAGGTTCTTGCTCTGCATGGAAATGATTGCAGATCGAGGTGTTTGGTTTCTTTTCATGAATTTCCATCTCCTTCGCATTCTACATCGACCATGTTGTCTTTAAAATGGTCGCTTTTCCGAAATATCGAGGTCGAATCGGACGATGGCGGCCATCTTGAATTGCTTAATGACGGTTTAAAGATACCCCCAGACCATCATTAAGTTAATGAAGAGATAATGACGAAGTCGCGTCATTAAAAGTTTCATACAACCGAATTTAATAACGCGTTAATTAATGGCGGTTTAATGACGGTTTAATTTGTCATTAAAGTTTGATACAACCGGGTCCAGTAGTCAAACACAACACAGCTGTTATTTTCGATTTTTACGGTTTTTAGGACAGAAACAATTACATTCCTTTGACTCTCTTTCGGTAAACAGTGTTCATACCTGCATCATAGGCAGGGGCGTAACTAGGGGCAATTTCATAATACGCACAACCATGTTTTATTCTCTACTTCTTGAAGGGAAAATACGAATTTCAGCCTCTTTGGGAGTTGGTTTAGAAATCTTGTCTAATTTATAAAATTTCAGCGTGCAAATATGCAGGTGCGTTTTGAAATTTTGTCAATTTTGACAAAATTATAATACGCACTTGCGTATTTGCCGTATACGTAGCTACGCCCTTGATAGGAACAACAGTCGGTCACACACCATCGTTGGTACGCAATCATGTCACATATAAACACAATAGAAATCTAAAAGAGTTCCTTCAAGTACAGAGAAAACATTTGAAAGAAGGAACATGGGCCATACTTCGAAGTTTCGGCCATTCAAGCCTCATCAGTGACCTTGACATGATAGTGTGACAAGAGCCAGAGAAAACATACTGTAATTTCTCAATATTAGTAAGATCGTCGTTTTAAAGACTGACCAGTATCAAAAAAGGGTCCAAAAGGAATAACAGCAATGATCTAGAATATGAGTCTAAATCAATAAAAAAATTTGATTTCTCAGAACATATCCTCTATTCTCAAAGGACAAAGTAAAGTATCTGCACTATGGATAATTTTATATAGAGGATCTTACATGAGTGCTCATGTATTATTGAATTTATTAAACGAGTTGGGGAAAAAGATAAGATGCGAGGCTTTGCCGAGCATCTTATCGTTTTCCCCAACGAGTTTAATAAATTCAATGATACATGAGCACGAATGCAAGATTCTATTTATCATATGACACTGAAATAGCATTTTATTAGCAAATTTTGCATTAAAACGTCACGATTTCGCCATAACGTTACGACGTAATTTGCATATTTAATCCACTAGTGGATTGTCGTTTTTAATGCATGGCTTTATTACACTCTCAAATGCGACGTCATATGATAAAGACAATTTAATACTTATCTATAAGCAAAGATAATGAAAGAAATCTGTTATTGGATAGAAGCTGCCCAAGTTCTGTGTGTCGTTTCAATACATGACATTTTTTGAATTTGAAAGAATAGTCTAAATGTTAAGAGTAATGGGGGGTCTGGGGGTACCCCCCCCCCCTCAGTCCCTGAGACATTTTTTTAAAAATGGAGACTGATGGAAGAATTCTGACCCCCCAATATGCCTAATAAAATATATGATCTCCCCTGCTCCACCGATTACTGATTTTCGACCCCCTTCCCCCACCCCCAGAGTACATCAACACAAAAATCCGACCCCCCGAAATATACCCGCCCCCCACCTCATAATGAATGACTCGTCCCTAACTCACTGTGTAGTGTTTTACATTTCTCTGATGTAATGAGAGTACACAAACGGGCATATGCAGCAAAGCAAATGCGAAATCGATTCGGCATCTACCGTAAAAGCTCTTAATACTGGAACAGATAGCTGTAAGCAAACAGTGCCGACCCAAATCAGACTGCTCCACAATGGGCAGTCAGATAAGGTTCCACACTGTATGCAGTTCCACTCCAATCTTTTGTACTTACAGTATAACTGCATCTTACCCGAAAACTGTTCTATCTTCAGTACACTATAGGTGTACAAGTTTTAAGAATGTTTACGCTACTGGTGTACGACCAGTGGTGGCCGCGTACCAGTGGTGGCCGTTTGCATTATTCACGCGCGATTATGTAACTGATGCGTCAGAAAACTCGGCTATTTTATAAAAGGAAACATAAGAAACGCCCACAAAAAAAGATTGGTAAAATTCTCTACCTGGACGGCATAAAGGTTAACAATTTCCTCAAGCTATCCTCATGGCAACATCATTGCCCTTCCCGGGGACCATACCCCTTGATACACACATAATAATATACAGAAATAAACTTGTACAAATTGCTGTATAAATGTTTACCTATCTCGAAAAAGGTATAACATGCAACCAGCTTGCAAAAAATTATCTACAGGGTGTTAAGAAAGTTCGAAGACATTAAAATACATGTATTGCTTATAACTTCAGAAGTTATATTCATTAAATCTTAGAACTTTACAGGTTTCAAGAACTATTCAATATTAAAGGATCCACAATGTAAAACTTTTACAATTGTTCTTTACCGTTACAAAATTAGCAGTTCATACCCAAGGTGTCAAAGTGGCCTGCTATTTATTATGGATTTTACGCATAAAGATGAGGCATATGAAACTGTTTATTATTCTTATCCCTCAGATAATTATCATTTTAAAACTTACGGAAATGATAAAGACTAAGCCAGACAGTATTTTATTAGTTAAGGTTTGTAAGGAATCGTAGACAACATGCACATTTTGACAGATGATTCATTGACATGAAAAAGCAGATGAGGCATTAATATTTTGCAAAGGGGGTGGGGGTAATGAATTAAGATCTGAAACGAAACCTGCCATCAAAACTTGACATAAAATCATTTATATCATGGAGTGGGTCCTAGAGATATGGGAGACAAAAATAAAATTTCAAAAATTTGTGGTGTATCTGAAAATTATTAAATATTTGAAATTTTACCACCAAAAAGTCAAATTATGCAAATGTGTTAATAAAATAGCATTTCTACGACAATAATGCATCTACATGACAAGAACAAATGTTAATTCAGGTTTTGTTTTACCCCAGTATAAAATATTTCAACAGTTTCCTAAACAATTTCATATTCTTACCTGATTTGATTCAAAACAACAAGGTTTTATTAGTGCAAAATTCAATAAAAATGAATTTGAAATTAAATGTAAAGAGTAATTTTTTAAGACTGATTTTGCAGAACAGTATGAAAAGAAAAATCAAATCAAATGTTTATGCTCGATGTGAGAACAAATCTGATAACAAGAGACTAAAAGAAATCTGCAAACTGCCTCTGTGTTTACAATACTGATATAGATTCTATCCTTCCCCCCTAAAATTTAAAGTTTCAATTGAGAATGGGGTACCCTTTCGATTTAGTAAAAATATTCTTAGTAAACCGCCGAAAAATAATAAAATCTAAAATAAAAAAATCACGAAAATATTCCCTGCAATACAAGTACTTTAAAAGCTTAGATACTTCTATTAGTTTAAAATAAAAGAAGCTCTAAATATGCCGAACTCCAATGCAAATCAAAATTTAGCCTTCACCAATATTAGCCTTGTAGAGGGTGTGTCCATGACAATTCAGATTTTTTCATCATTTTGAAATCAAAAAAAGAATCTATATGTTGGTTTAAACAATATTTTATTCAATTATGTACATACATGTATGGTACATTCAAATTACAATTTTCATGAAAAGGATTTGGTCGAAAGCTCATAGCTTGTATAGACCATTTCCAATTTATATGTTGCATATCTTTGGTAGTGCTTCCAATATCACACTTACAAAGTTTTCCGAAAATCATAACTTTATTGAGCTTTCAGTGTAGATTTAAGTACTGTCTACGAACTTTCTTAACACCCTGTAAATTCTTGTTATTCAAAGCACACGCGTAACAATTATCTATGTTTGTTTTCGACGTAATATGTAGCGTGTGCCTACGTCATGACTGCGTCAGATTTTTAAAGTCCGTTTCTGATAAGTGTCTCTTTGGCTTTTACGAGGGGTGATCATTAAATAATAAAAACAAGCATTTATCTCATTAAATATGTGTTAGAACAGTATTTTAGATATACAATACCTAAGAAGCAAGCATATGCCAAATAATTAAGTTCCAAAGTACTGTTTATGAATATCGTTGCCATGACAACGATACCTTAAACATAGAGGAGTTTAGTTTCAAAAGTTTCGCAAATTTCAATGCATATTTGCTGCTGATAAGCAATAAAGAATGCATAAAAGTTTGTGATGGTGTGGTGGCTAAATGTACTTCTTAGATACTGAAAGAAATATAAAGTTATTCATGATTTGCTCTCAAACCTGGCAGAAATACAGACCGTGAAAGACTTCTGATCGAGCAAAATTTGACGTTTTTTGCTGATTTTAGGCATGAGGTACCAAAATTGTTACGTCATTGCATTTAAACAGGGAACGTCTTGGGCTAATTGTATAGCAGAACGAACAAAAATTTGCCTGTACTTGACAACCGATCAATTAATTTCAGCATATTACTGAACATTACGGATTAAGATCTCAAAAAAAAAAAAAAAAAAAAAAAAAATCAAATATTTTGGCCACTGTTCGTGCTTTAATTCATACCAGATTCCAAAACATTTTCATAAACAATCATTATATGTGTGTTTGTTAAGCCAAAGCCTCACTTAAACGGAAGCTTTTTCTAAATTTTCAATTTCTCTTTAAATATTTTACATAATAAGCATAATACGAACACCTGGTTACCAAAATGACGTCGAAAAATTCACACGGCGTACCCGGCATAAACGTGACGTCATATGTTGCTATGGCTTCTCGTCAAATTTCCAATTTCAAACATGAATTTGAAGCTCAAAAGAGATTCGTTGGCGTTAGATAAAGTATAATTATTTATGTGAAACGTTTACTAATCTACAAAGGCGTTTCTATTATCTAATGATCACCACTCGTTTTCCGCCTCTGCTGAACTAGCTAAAACTGTTAGAATTTGCCAAGACTTACAATAACATATCATCAAAGTTTAAATCCACAACAAGTTTTTGGAAAATGCATCAACCAGCGCATGGAAATTGTGATGGCCACCACTGGTATGCTACGTTCGCATTTCAATGCTTTGTGGTGATCTAGTTTGAAAATCTGCTACAGGCACAAGCTATAGTCTATTCAAAATATAAATCAGTTTTATACCGAAAGTTAAAAACATAGTTTATTTAATCAAAATATAGAGTCACTAAACACAATATGTCGGCTACAAAATAAGAAAGTGTAACAAAAAACGGCCACCACTGGTTGCCTGTTAATAAATGTAAAACATAATTTAATAATTAGAAGCAGAACAATCATTATTTGCTTTAACTACTTGGACATAAATTGACAAAATCCTTAGCAATGGAGCGAAACGGATCGCCTTGTGACGGCATCCTGCAAAGTGTTGCTCGCGGCCATTTTGAGTTTTGACTCCACATCGTAGGTAAGGTTCGATCGATTTCTCTATACATTTAATAGTCAAGTAAGTGTCCTGTTTCATACTGCAATGCTGGAGATGGCAATGCTGTTTTCTACTTTCAAGTCCAAACACTTGGACACAATTATTATATAGTAATGCATGACATCATTCTTTCGTAACTGATTTCAAAGTAAAAACATGCGAAATACAAGTTTCTCGATAACAAGTGTATTGTTGTTAAATTATGAAAACTTATTTACAGCTCATGGTATAAAACTAACGTTTTTATTTAAAAAAAAAAAAAAAAAAAAAAAAAAAAACATATCAAACTGACAAAGCTCCTAAGATGGCTGCCTCTGTGGTCGTGAACAAACATGGCCCCTGCTAAAGAAAACGTGATATCTATTTGATTATCAGCATTTAAGCTGTAACTTAACTGTTCAAAATTACATTTTGCAAAAAGTTTTTAAAATATGGACATTAAATGAGATCAGATCTCTGTTGTGATCTATGGGTGCATTCAAGTAGAAATTCACTGTTTTTAAAAAGGCAAAAATGCATGGCGTTCAAAATGCAAATCCGTACACGTATACACCATGACATTGCCATAGCTTTAAAAAACTATACTCTAATGTACTTACACATTGGGACACATATAACTATTAACTTTCCATTTTGGCCAAATGGAAAATTAATGGTTTTAGGTGTCCTAGTAGTTAAAAACTTTAGACGACACTGTTTTATTATTATTTTATTTTTGTTTTTCATTTGCTGTTGTTGCATTTTGGAATGGTTGTGGAGGCTGTTGTGGCACTAGGGGTTCTCGTGTTAGATTATGTAGGTACTGTTGTAGTTCCTGCAGTGTAACTATAGTATGTCCTTTGGTATCTGTTACGGTACTAGGGATTCTCGTGTAAGATTATGTAGTGGTAGGCACAGTTGAAGTTCCTGCAGTTTCACTGTGGTATCTCGTGGTATCTGTTGCGGTACTAAGAATTCTCGAGTTAGATTCTGAAGTGGTAGGCTAAATTGTGGTTTTTGCACTTTTACTTTGAAATTTCGTGGCATCTGTTATGGTAATGAGTGTTCTGTTGTTAGATTATGTAGTATTAGGCAAAGTTGTAGTTCCTGCAGGGCTACTGTGGAATGTTGTGGTGTCTGTTGTGGTACTGGTCCTCGTTTGAGATTATGTAATGGTAGACACAGTTGTAGTTCCTGCAGTGTTATTGTGGAATGTCGTGGTATCTGTTGTGGTACTGGGGATCTCTTATAAGATTATTCAGTGCTACCCATTGTTGGAGTTCCTGCAGGGTTACAGTGGTATGGCTTGGTATTTGTTGTGGAACAAGGGGTCTCTTGTTAGATTCTGAAGTGGTAGGCACTGTTTTAGCTCTGCAGGGTTACAGTGGTATGTCTTGGTATCTGTTGCAGTACTAGGGATCCTCGTGTAGGATTCTGAAGTAGTAGGCACAGTTGTAATTCCTGCAGTGTTACTGTGGTATGTCGTGGTAGCTGTTGTGGAACTGGTTCTCCTGTTACATTATATAGTGGTAGGCACAGTTGTAGTTCCTGCAGTGTTACTGTGGAATGTCGTGTTATCTATTAGTTCTCGTGTAAGATTATGTAGTGATTGGCACTTTCGTAATTCCCGTGGTTGGAGGTGCTGTCTTTGTTGTCGTGGTCGATGTTGTAATTTGAGATATCGTCGTTGTTGTCGTGGTGGATGTTGTGGTTGGAGGTGGCAGCGTTAAAATCGTGGAGGAGGTTGGTGTTGGAGGTGGCGTCATTGTTGTGGTGGTGGATGTTTTAGTTGTAGGTGGCGTCATTGTTGTAGCTGTGGATGTTGTGGCTGCATGTGGCGTTATTGTTGTCGTGGTGGATGTTGTAGTTTGAGGTGGCGTCGTTGTTGTCGTTGTGGACGTTGTACTTGGAGGTAGCGTCGTTGTTGTCGTAGTGGATGTTGTGGTTGGAGGTAGCGTCATTGTTGTAGTGGTGGATGTTGTAGCTGCATGGGGCGTCGTTGTTGTCATAATGAATTTGTGGTTGGAGGTGGCGTCATTGTTGTCATTGTGGATATTGTGATGGTAGACGGCGTCGTTGTTGTCGTGGTGGACGTTGTAGTTGTAAGTGGCGTCGTTGTTGTCGTGAGTAATGTTGTGGTTGCAGATGGCGTCGTTGTTGTCGTGGAGATGGTTGTAATTTGTTGTTATGGTGGATGTTATGGTTGGAGGTGGCGTCGTTGTTGTCATGGTGGATAATGTGGTTGGAGGTGGCGTCGTTGTTATCGGGGTGGATGTTGTAGTTGGAACAGGCGTTGTTGTTGTCGTGATCAATGTTGCGGTTGTAGGCACCGTCGTTGTTGTCGTAATGGATAAGTTAGTTGTCGTGGTGAACATAGATGTCCTGGTGGATGTTATAGTTGGAGGTAGCGTTGTTGTTGTCGTAGTGGATGTTGCAGTCAATGGCGTGGTTGGTGTGAAAGATGACGTTGTGGTTGGAGGCGGCGTCGTTGTTGTCGTGGTAGATAACATAGTTGATGGTGGCGTCATTGTTGTCGTGGTGGATGTTGTAGGTGGAGATGGCAACGTCATTGTTGTAGTTGTGGATGTTGTGTTGGAGGTAGCGTCGTTGTTGTCGTGGTGGATGTTGTAGTTGGAGGTGTCTACGTCGTTGTTGTCGTGGAGGATGTTGTAATTGGAGGTGGCGTCGTTGTTGTTGTGGTGGATGTAGTTGTTAGTGGTGGCGTCGTTGTTGTCGTGGTGGATGTGGTAGCTTGAGGTGGCAACATCGTTGTCGTGGTGGTTTTTGTGGTTGGAGGCAGCGTCGTAGTTGTCGTGGTGAATGTTGTAATAGGAGGTTGCGTCGTTGATGTCGTGTAAGATGTTGTAGTTGGAGGTTGAGTCGTTGTTGTCGTAGAGAATGAAGTAGTTGGAGGTGGCGTCGTTGTTGTCATGGTGGATGTTGTAGTTGGAGTTGGCGTCGTTGATGTCGTGGAGGATATTGTAGAAGGAGGTTGTGTATTTGTTGTCGTGGTGGATGTGGTACTTGGATGTGGAGTCGTTGTTGTCGTGGTGGATGTTGTAGTTGGAGTTGGCGTTGTTGATGTCGTGGTGGATGTTGTAGTAGAAGGTTGCGTCGTTGATGTCGAGGTCGATGTTGTAGTAGGAGGTTGCGTCGTTGTTGTCGTGGTGGATGTGGTCGTTGGAGGTGGTATCGTTGTTGCTGTGGTGGATGTTGTAGTAGGAGGTTGCGTCGTTGTTGTCGTGGTGGATGTGGTCGTTGGAGGTGGTGTCGTTGTTGTTGTGACGGATGTTGTAGTTGGTGGTGGCGTCGTTGTTGTCGTGGTGGATGTGGTAGTTGGAGGTGGAGTCGTTGATGTCGTGGAAGATGTAGTTGGAGCAGGAGTCGTTGTTGTCGTAGAGAATGAAGTAGTTGGAGGTGGCGTCGTTGTTGTCATGGTGAATGTGGTCGTTGGAGGTGGTGTCGTTGTTGTTGTGGTGGATGTAGTGGTTGGAGGTTGAGTATTTGTTGTCGTGGTGGATGTGGTAGTTGGAGGTGGTGCCGTTGAAGTTGTGGTGGATGTTGTTGTAGGAGGTTGCGTATTTGTTGTCGTGGTGGATGTGGTAGTTGGATGTGGAGTAGTTGTTGTTGTGGTGGATGTAGTGGTTGGAGGTGGTTCCGTTGAAGACGGAGTGGATGTTGTTGTAGGAGGTTGCGTCGCGGTTGTCGTGGTGGATGTGGTAGTTGCAGGAGGCGTCGTTGATGTCGTGAGGGATGTTGTAGTAGGAGGTTGCGTCGTTGTTGTTGTGGTGGATGTTGTAGTTGGAGGTAGCGTCGTTGTTGTCGTTGTGGATGTGGTAGTTGGAGGTGGTGCCGTTGAAGTCGTGGTGAATGTTGTTGTAGGAGGTTGCGCCGTTGTTGTCGTGGTGGATTTGGTCGTTGCAGGTGGTGCCGTTGAAGTCGAGGTGGATGTTGTTGTAGGAGGTTGCGTCGTTGTTGTCGTGGTGGATGTGGTCGTTGGAGGTGGTGTCGTTGTTGTTGTGGTGGATGTTGTAGTTGGAGGTGGCGACATTGATGTCGTGGTGGATGTGGTCGTTGTAGGTGGTGTCGTTGTTGTTGTGGTGGATGTTGTAGTAGGAGGTTGCGACGCTGATGTCGTGGTTGATGTGGTCGTTGGAGGTTGTGTCGTTGTTGTTGTGGTGGATGTAGTGGTAAGAGGTGGTGCCGTTGAAGTCGTGGAGGATGTTGCTGTAGGAGGTTGCGTCGTTGTTGTTGTGGTGGATGTTGTTGTAGGAGGTTGCGTCGTTGATTTCGTGGTGGATGTGGTCGTTGGAGGTGGTGTCGTTGTTGTTGTGGTGGATGTAGTGGTTGGAGGTGGTGCCGTTGAAGTCGTGGTGGATGTTGTTGTAAGAGGTTGCGTCGCTGTTGTCGTGGTGGATGTGGTAATTGCAGGGGGCGTCGCTGATGTCGTGGTGGATGTTATAGTAGGAGGTTGCGTCGTTGTTGTTGTGGTGGATGTTGTAGTTGGAGGTGGCGTCGTTGATGTCGTGGTGGACGTTGTAGTAGGAGGTTGCGTCGTTGTTGTCGTGGTGGATGTGGTCGTTAGAGGTGGTGTCGTTGTTGTTGTTGTGGTGGATGTTGTTGTATGAGGTTGCGTATTTGTTGTCGTGGTGGATGTGGTAGTTGGATGTGGAGTAGTTGTTGTTGTGGTGGATGTAGTGGTTGGAGGTGGTTCCGTTGAAGACGTGGTGGATGTTGTTGTAGGAGGTTGCGTCGCTGTTGTCGTGGTGGATGTGGTAGTAGGAGGTTGCGTCGTTGTTGTCGTGGTGGATGTGGTAGTTGCAGGAGGCGTCGTTGATGTCGTGGGGGATGTTGTAGTAGGAGGTTTCGTCGTTGTTGTTGTGGTGGATGTTGTAGTTGGAGGTGGCGTCGTTGTTGTCGTTGTGGATGTGGTAGTTGGAGGTGGTGCCGTTGAAGTCGTGGTGGATGTTGCTGTAGGAGGTTGCGTCGTCGTTGTCGTGGTGGATGTGGTCGTTGGAGGTGGTGTCGTTGTTGTTGTGGTGGATGTTGTAGTTGGTGGTGGCGTCGTTTTTGTCGTGGTGGATGAGGTAGTTGGAGGTGGCGTCGTTGATGTCGTGGAAGATGTTGTAGTTGGAGCAGGAGTCGTTGTTGTCGTAGAGAATGAAGTAGTTGGAGGTGGCGTCGTTGTTGTCATGGTGGATGTTGTACTTGGAGTTGGCGTCGTCGCTGTCGTGGTGGATGTAGTGGTTGGAGGTTGAGTATTTGTTGTCGTGGTGCATGTGGTAGTTGGAGGTGGTGCCGTTGAAGTCGTGGTGGATGTTGTCGTAGGAGGTTGCGTCGTTGTTGTTGTGGTGGATGTGGTAGTTGGATGTGGAGTCGTTGTTGTTGTGGTGGATGTAGTGGTTGGAGGTGTTGCCGTTGAAGACGTGGGGGATGTTGTTGTAGAAGGTTGCGTCGCTGTTGTCGTGACGGATGTGGTAGTTGCAGGGGGCGTCGTTGATGTCGTGGGGGATGTTGTAGTAGGAGGTTGCGTCGTTGTTGTTGTGGTGGATGTTGTAGTTGGAGGTGGCGTCGTTGTTGTCGTTGTGGATGTGGTTGTTGGAGGTGGTGCCGTTGAAGTCGTGGTGGATGTTGTTGTAGGAGGTTGCGTCGCTGTTGTCGTGGTGAATGTGGTAGTTGGAGGTGGCGTTGTTAATGTCGTGGGGGATGTTGTAGTAGGAGGTTGCGTCGTTGATGTTGTGGTGGATGTTATAGTTGGAGGTGGCGTCGGAGTTGTCGTTGTGGATGTGGTAGTAGGAGGTTGCGTCGTTGATGTCGTGATGGATGTTGTAGTTAGAGGTGGCGTCGTTGATGTCGTGGTGGACGTGGTCGTTGGAGGTGGTGTCGTTGTTGTTGTGGTGGATGTTGTAGTAGGAGGTTGCGACGTTGATGTCGTGGTGGATGTGGTCGTTGGAGGTGGTGTCGTTGTTGTTGTGGTGGATGTAGTGGTTGGAGGTGGTGCCGTTGAAGTCGTGGTGGATGTTGTTGTAGGAGGTTGCGTCGCTGTTGTCGTGGTGGAAGTGGTAATTGCAGGTTGCGTCGTTGATGTCTCGGTGGATGTTGTCGTAGGAGGTTGCGTCGTTGTTGTCGTGGTGGATGTGGTCGTTAGAGGTGGTATCGCTGTTGTCGTGGTGGATGTGGTAGTTGCAGGGGGCGTCGCTGATGTCGTGGGGGATGTGGTAGTTGGAGGTGGCATTGTTGATGTCGTGGGGGATGTTGTAGTAGGAGGTTGCGTCGTTGTTGTTGTGGTGGATGTTGTAGTTTGAGGTGGCGTCGTTGTTGTCGTGGTGGATGTGGTAGTTGGAGGTGGTGCCGTTGAAGTCGTGGTAGATGTTATTGTAGGAGGTTGCGTCGCTGTTGTCGTGGTGGATGTGGTAGTTGGAGGTGGCGTTGTTGATGTCGTGGGGGATGTTGTAGTAGGAGTTTGCGTCGTTGATGTCGTGGTGGACGTTGTAGTAGGAGGTAGCGTCGTTGTTGTCGTGGTGGATGCGGTCGTTGGAGGTGGTGTCGTTGTTGTTGTCGTGGATGTTGTAGTAGGAGGTTGCGTCGTTGTTGTCGTGGTGGATGTGGTCGTTGGAGGTGGTGTCGTTGTTGTTGTGGTGGATGTAGTGGTTGGAGGTGGTGCCGTTGAAGTCGTGGTGGATATTGTTGTAGGAGGTTGCGTCGCTGTTGTCGTGGTGGATGTGGTAGTTGCAGGTTGCGTCGTTGATGTCGTGGTGGATGTGGTCGTTGGAGGTGGTATCGTTGTTGTTGTGGTGGATGTTGTAGTAGGAGGTTGCGTCGTTGTTGTCGTGGTTAATGTGGTAGTTGGAGGTGGCGTCGTTGATGTCGTGGTGGATGTGGTCGTTGGAGGTGGTGTTGTTGTTGTGGTTGATGTTGTTGTAGGAGGTTGCGTCGTTGATGTCGTGGTGGATGTGGTCGTTGGAGGTGGTGTCGTTGTTGTTGTGGTGGATGTAGTGGTTGGAGGTGGTGCCGTTGAAGTCGTGGAGGATGTTGTTGTAGGGGGTTGCGTCGCTGTTGTCGTGGTGGATGTGGTAGTTGCAGGGGGCGTCGCTGACGTCGTGGGTGATGTTTTAGTAGGAGGTTGCGTCGTTGTTGTTATGGTGGATGTTGTAGTTGGAGGTGGCGTCGTTGTTGTCGTGTAGGATGTGGTAGTTGGAGGTGGTGCCGTTGAAGTCGTGGTAGATGTTGTTGTAGGAGGTTGCGTCGCTGTTGTCGTGGTGGATGTGGTAGTTGGAGGTGGCGTTGTTGATGTCGTGGGGGATGTTGTAGTAGGAGATTGCGTCGTTGATGTCGTGGTGAACGTTGTAGTAGGAGGTTGCGTCGTTGTTGTCGTGGTGGATGTGGTCGTTGGATGTGGAGTCGTTGTTGTTGTGGTGGATGTTGTAGTTGGAGGTGGCGTCGCTGTTGTCGTTGTGGATGTGGTAGTTGGTGGTGGTGCCGTTGAAGTTGTGGTGGATGTTGTTGTAGGAGGTTGCGTATATGTTGTCGTGGTGGATGTGGTAGTTGGATGTGGAGTCGTTGTTGTTGTGGTGGAAGTTGTAGTTGGTGGTGGCGTCGTTGTTGTCGTGGTGAGTGTGGTAGTTGGAGGTGGTGCCGTTGAAGTCGTAGTGGATGTTGTTGTAGGAGGTTGCGTCGCTGTTGTCGTGGTCGGTGTCGTCATGAAGAGTGTTGGAATATTTTGAGTATAGTTACTTGTTATTGTAGTCGGCGTCGTCATGAGAGCGGTTGTTTTATTTTGTGTATTGTTTGTTGTCATTCTAGTCAGTGTCGTCATGAAAGCAGTTGTTATATTTTGAGCATTGCCAGTTGTCACTGTAGTCGGCGATGTCATGGAAGCGATTGAAATATTTTGAGAATTGTTAGTTGTTATGGTAGTCGGTGTCGTCATGAAAGCAGTTGTTATATTTTGAGTATTGTTAATTGTTCCTGTAGTCGGTGATGTCATGGAAGCAGTAGTAATATTTTGAGAATTGTTAGTTTTTATTGTAGTCGGTGTCGTCATAAAGGCAGTTGTAATATTTTGTGTAGTATTTGTAATTATGGTAGTCGGTGTCGTCATGAAGGCAGTTGTTATATTTTCAGAAGTATTTGTTGTTATTGAATTCGGTGTCGTCATGAAAGCGGTTGTAATATTTTGTGTAATATTTTTTGTCATTGTAGTCGGTGTCGTCATGAAGGCAGCTGTAATATTTTGAGTACTGTTACTTGTTATTGAAGTCGGCGTCGTCATAAAAGCAGTTGTAATATTTCGTGTATTGTTTGTTGTCAATGCAGTCGATGCCGCTATGAAAGATCCTGTAATATTTTGTGTAGTATTTGTTGTTATCGTTGTCATGAAAGCGGTTGTAATATTTTGTGTTGTGTTCGTTGTCATTGTAGTCGGTGTTGTCATGAAAGCAGTTGTTATATTTTGAGTATTGTTACTTGTTCCTGTAGTCGGCGATGTCATGGAAACGGTTGTAATATTTTGAATATTGTTAGTTGTTATGGTAGTCGGTGTCGTCATGAAGGCAGTTGTTATATTTTGTGTAGTATTTGTAATTATGGTAGTCGGTGTGGTCATGAAGGCAGTTGTTATATTTTGTGTAGTATTTGTTTTTATTTTTGTCGGTGTCGTCATGAAAGCGGTTGTAATATTTTGTGTAGTGTTTGTTGTCATTGTAAATGGTGTCGTCATGGAGGCAGCTGTAATATTATGAGTATTGTTACTTGTTATTGAAGTCGGCGTCGTCATAAAAGCAGTTGTAATATTTTGTGTATTGTTTGTTGTCAATGCAGTCGATGCCGTTATGAAAGAGCCTGTATTATTGTGTGTAGTATTTGTTGTTATGGTAGTCAGCGTTGTCATGAAAGCGGTTGTGATATTTTGTGTTGTGTCTGTTGTCATTGTAGTCGGTGTTGACATTAAGGCTGTTGTAATATTTTGAGTATTGTTACTTGTAATTGTTGTCGGCGGCGTCATGAAAGCGGTTGTTATATTTTGAGTAATGTTACTTGTTACTGTAGTCGGCGATGTCATGGAAGCGGTTGTAATATTTTGAGTATTGTAAGTTGTTATGGTAGTCGGTATGGTCACGTAGGCAGTTGTTATATTTTGTGTAGTGTTTGTTGTTATTTTAGTCGGTGTCGTCATGAAAGCGGTTGTTTTATTTTGAGTATTGCTACTTGTCACTGTAGTCGGCGATGTCATGGAAGCGGTAGTAATATTTTGAGAATTGTTAGTTGTTATTGTAGTCGGTGTCGTCATGAAAGCAGTTGTTATATTTTGAGTATTGTTACTTGTTCCTGTAGTCGGTGATGTCATGGAAGCGGTTGATATATTTTGAGTATTGTTAGTTGTTATGGTAGTCGGTGTCGTCATGAAGGCAGTTGTTATATTTTGTGTAGTATTTGTTTTTATTTTTGTCGGTGTCGTCATGAAAGCGGTTGTAATATTTTGTGTAGTGTTTGTTGTCATTGTAGTTGGTGTCGTCATGGAGGCAGCTGTAATATTATGAGTATTGTTACTTGTTATTGAAGTCGGCGTCGTCATAAAAGCAGTTGTAATATTTTGTGTAGTGTTAGTTGTCAATGCAGTCGATGTCGTTATGAAAGATCCTGTATTATTTTGTGTAGTATTTGTTGTTATCGTAGTCAGCGTTGTCATGAAAGCGGTTGTAATATTTTGTGTTGTGTTTTTTGTCATTGTAGTCGGTTTTGTCATTAAGGCTATTGTAATATTTTGAGTATTGTTACTTGTAATTGTAGTCGGCGTCGTCATGAAGCCGGTCGTAATATTTTGTGAAGTGTTTGTTGTCATATTCGCCGGCGTCGTCATGTTGAATGTCGTAATATTTTGAGTATTGTTAGTGGTCATGGCAGTCGGCGTCGTCCAGAAGGCGGTTGTAATATTTTGTGTAGCGTTTGTTGTTATTGTAGAATTTGTTGTCATATATGCGGCTGATGTAATATTTTGTGTAGTATTTGTTGTTATTATGGTCGGTGTTGTCATAAAACCCGTTGTTATATTTTGTGTAAAGTTTTTCATTAAAGTGGGTGTTGTCGTGAAGGTCGTGGTGTTTTGTTGAGTTTTATTTGCTGTTATTGTGGTCGGTGTTGTTAGAAAGGCTACTGTGTTGTTCTGTGATGGTGTGCTGTTAGTAATTAAGGTTGCTGCCCCTGACTGAATCAATGCTGTTTGGTTTACTGTCGTCGAGGCCGTTGTGTCTGTAGACAAAGACGCCGTAGTCGGTGTTGGAATTAGTTCATTTCTCCAGTCGTTAGTTCCCCACCAAGCTACTGTTTTCCAGGACCCTGACAGCCGTTTAACAGCTAGACCCACCATTGTTCCTTAAAGCAATAAAAGATTTATAACCACATTATTTGCTTTTTATGTTTTGCATATTGAATAAATATTTAGACAAAGAATAACATGTAAATCTATGTCGGGTAGCTGTATCTTAATTTTCCGGCATAGAATACCCTCATGTACTCGCCTTGCGGTGGATAATCACTTAAGTATAAAAATCAAGTTTTGCTCGTGCGCGTATTTCTAAACACTTAAAAATTTGCGGTCAGTGCTGCTGGATAGTCTGTAGATCAACAGAAAAGAAAAACAACCAATACTAAACGAATATCAACAACCAAAAATTTTTGGCTCGATTAAACTTGACTAAATTTCAGTTTCAGAATGCCGGCGCACATAATCTCAAAGGCAGGACCAATTAGATGGCTTAACTGACGGGACATCCTACTATATGTAATTTGGATAATAGTAGGACAAGGGCCTACTCTGCTTGCAGTAGTAGGTGGAGTGGTTTGGACACCTTTTCTATTGCCTATCCCTTTTCTTTCTCCCTTCTCACTGGGAGACAGCTAGATATAGACTGAAATACTGTCTTCAAGAGCCGTTAAAACAACCAACAAATCAACTAAACTGCCGTATCGCTAGGAAATTTTCCGGTAATTGGTTCCCTTCCTACTGGCTGACACCCTAAAAGATTGATAAACACTGGCTCACTCATAAGAATTCACCCACAGATAAGAGATATGGATCTTTGTCATCAATTTCAAACTTACGCTGAGGCTATCCAGCAGACAAGTGGGACTCAAGATAATTTCTTTAAAAGTCAAAAGAAATTCAGAGAAATAAAAATTTCAAGGAGTTTTAACCTTTTACGCTCTTTGCCAAATTTTGTGATGCATTTCTTTTTATGGGAAATATACAAATGCAACGTTTGAACTGAAAGATGATCAGATCTAAATTTATTTAATGTGACTCCATCTGACACCAAATTGCATCCTACTTCCAGAAGGACCATCTTTGTCATGCGACTGATCATCAAAACAGCATGTCTCAGATGAATAGAAACAGGGCGTTGAGATGTCTGACTCTTCTTCAAATAATGTAAACTTTTTATAAAGGACTCATCTAGAAACGGAACTAAGGTCCACAGCATTCGATGACTAAAATAAATCAGGGAATAAGAGGAGGCACGGACCAAACACTACGATATGACCTTGGTAATTTTTATTTTAGGAGTAACTTACTATAAGGAGCGCAAACTTGAAGGCAAAACTAACAAATTGCCCTAAAAGTTCGCTAAGTGACAGATAAGATATGAATCTACAGTAAATTTTCCATGAGTTGTAAATGTTTCTATTAGAAATTCAACAAATTATCCCAGAAAAACTAAGTGTTGAGATTTCAAATGTACTGAGGTATATACTGACAGCTTTGAGCCGCTGTAGCCTTCACTTCATGTTTTACTTTAATATACCGATCCACTTTCATTATTGAAAACGAATGCGTTTAAAGTCAGCTATAAACAGAGAAAACATTGTAAATTTCTCCATTGAAATGTTTTGGTCAGTATGGTTGCAAACCGTGGAGGCCTCTCAATTTAAATTGGTATAATTACCTATATATTCGTATTCAAATTTAGAACGAGTTTTAATTTTCTTTACTGTTTTTTTTTATTATTTCAGGCAGAACAGGACACCAGTGCTTTCAGCATTTTTTTTCTGTTTCTGTCCGAACAGCCGCGGTCTATGCCAATAGAAAGACAGTTGTTGTGGCTTAAGGTCTCCATAGTCCTCCTAGTGGTGTTAGCGCCAAAATAAATTAACAGGGACTGAACCTTATAGTACAATGACAATATGCCGGTTGATATGCATATTCTGGTAAAAGGTGGTGTGAGAAGAGTTTTGCAGGAAATAAAACAAATCGCTCCACTTAATATTTGAGCCGCGACACGAGAAGCCCAACAATGTGGCTGTGCGGCCAGCGCAGACTCAGATCAGCCTGGGCACCCGCCCAGTCTGATCAGAGTCTTCGCTGTTCTAATGAAGGTAGCTTAGACCCTTGTCTACCCTTTAAGTGCTTAGCAAAGAGTCCGATCAGACTTGGCGAATGCCCAGACTGACCTGAGTCTGCTCTGGGCGCACAACCACATTGTTGTTTTTTTCGCGTCGCGGCCCATTTGTCTGGTCCACCATTTGACGATTCAAATCACTGGTTTGAACTTTCATCGGCGATGCAAATACATGTACAAGGTTCGTTGTCCGTGAAGCACGACAAAGGCTTCGGCATTCTGTTTAAATCACATCTTTATCTGTTAGGGTATTTTAATACTTTTTTTTACAAATTAACTTGGCGTATGTGAGCCAAGACATGACAAAACCAACAAAGTGACATGCACGTCCAGCGAAGATTCAGCTCTGCCTGGGCATCCACCCAGTCTAACCAGAGCCTTTGCTGTGCGCATGGAGCTAGTTTAGACCTTAACTATTCTTTTAGCTAGCAGCAAAGACTCCGATAAGGCTAAACTACTGCCCAGGCTGATCTGAGTTTCCCATAGCGCACATGTCTCTTTGATGGTTTTGTCGTGTCGCGGCACATGTTATTTATCTCAGTAAAAGCACATCAATCCATATTTTATCATCATACGTGGAGGCTAACCGTTTTTCAAACTGATTTGTGTTTTGACGTTTTTACGAGTAGGAATACAATGGAGATTGCGAGTGTTGAAAATGTGTTTATCATATGACGTCGCATCAGGGAGTATAATAAAGCCATGCATTAAAAACGATAATCCACTAGTGGATTTAATATGCAAATTACGTCGTAACGTTATGCATTGACGTTCATACAAACGTCGCTTTTCCTAATTGCGAAATCGTGACGTTTTAGTGCAAAATTTGCTAATAAAATGTGATTTTAGTGTCATATGATAAATAATATCTTGCCTTCGTGCTCCTGTATTATTGAGTTTATTAAACTCGTTGGGGAAAACCGATAAGATGCTCGGCAGAGCCTCGCATCTTATCTTTTTCCCCAACTCGTTTAATAAATTCAATAATACATGAGCACTCATGTAAGATCCTCTATTACCTGTTATTGCAAGACTGGTGCTTGTTTGTCCATACGAAGCAAATTCACTATCATACGTTTTTTTTTCGCTTCCTGCAGAGACCGTTTTTTTCGCTTTCTGCAGAGACTTTACATCATATTTTGCTTCCGCCGAGCCTGTCCGCGATCTCTTGCTTCCTGCCGAGACTTCTGTACATGATAACTGGGTTCCTGCAGAGACTGTCCGCGTGATTCTGCTTCCTGCCGAGAGCCTCGGCAGGAAGCAGAGTCACGCGGACAGTCTCGGCAGGAAGCCATTTTTTGAGGACAGTAGTCTCTGCAGAAAACAAGAGTTCGCGGACAGTCTAGGCGGAAGCCAAATATGGCGGACAGTCTCTGCAGGAAGCGAAAATTGGCGGAATCGATTATACCCTGTGAAGAACAGGCAACCGGCTGCCAGGCTCTTTAACCTAACGATGTAGGATAAAAAACAACCTTTTTTCAAATGTAACAAGGAAAATGACAGCATTGTATGAATAGACTATAACTTGTTTAATATATTCAATAATACATGTGCACTCATGTAAGATCCTCTATTACCTGTTATTGCAAGACTGGTGCTTGTTTGTCCATACGAAGCAAATTCACTATCATACGTTTCACCAAACGTCTCTCTATAAGGATAAGTGACCGACGTTTCATAGCCCGGTTCCAGTTGTAAGGACACAAGCTCCTCATTGGTTATTGCATACCACGTGAAACCATCATCATCACTGCGCATATGTGTGACGTAATTGTTTGATAAACCAATCACAATTGTTGTTCCAGAAATAACTCCAATTACTTTTGCTACGATTTCATCAATCCCTGAATCGAGTTAGAGATATTTTATAATGGTATCGGCATTATTGCAATGTATATTACAAACCTATTCCATGGAATTTTTTATTATCTGCCTAACAATTACAATTTTAAAATATTTTAATTATATGTGATGATCTGTTTGCTTGGTCCCGAATAGTTCACACGTGTTTTATTAAAACGAAAAAAAAAATTAGGGAACAAACTCAAAAGAGTGTTATACATGTAGTTTAGTTTAGTGCTTGCGTGTCTCAACGCTGCGTTTCGTCTTCATTTCATGTACCAAATGCTTAAGCTTCGTATCTTGATACATATCACACCTGGTTAACTATGTTTTCAATGAAGTTACGAAACGAAGCATAGCTGTTACGAAACAAAAACGAGTCAGTTACCAAACAACCTGGTCATCAGGACGTTTGGTAACTAACAACCGTTTTCGTTCCGTAACAGCTTTCTTTTCGTTTCGTAACAGCCCTTGTATACACATAGTTAACTAGGGGTGCATATGGGAAAACAATATTGCCGAAGACCAGCATAACGGATGAACTAAAACAAAAGCACCGCCGAGAGACGGTCAACAATTGAGACGCGACACGACAAAACCAACAATGTGGTTGTGCGCCCAGCGCAGACTCAGATCAGCCTGGGCATCCTCCCGGTTTGTCCGAACTCTTCGGTAAGTGCCCAAAGGGTAGCTTAGGGTCTAAGCTATGACCCCGCGGACAGCGAAGACTTTGATCAGACTGGGCGGATGCCCAGGCTGAACTGAGTTGCGCTGGCGCACAAACCACATTGTTGTTTTTTTTTGTGTCACGGCTCAATTAAAGTACCATGGGACTTAAACAAGTCCGCGAAACGTAAGTGACCGATCTAGGTTCTGCAATGTTCATTAGAGCCGCGACACGACAAAAGCAACAAAGTGGCATGTGCGCCAAACGAAGACTCAGATCAGCCTTGGCAGTTGCCCACTGGCACTCAAAGGGTAGCTGAGGGTCTTAGCTACCTCCATGCGGACAGCAAAGACTCTGATCAGACTGGGCGGATGCCCAGGCTGATCTGAGTCTTCGCTGGATGCACATGCCCATTTGTTGGTTTTATCGAGTCTCGGCTCATTAGAACATTAATTACCTTAGTGTATAATAGCCGGGTTTTTTTTCTTCTTTAATATTTATGCCTGTTTTCTTTCTTTTTCTTTTTTTTTCTTTTCTTTCTTTTTCCTCTTTTTTTCTTTTCTTTGGAACAAATATAAACTATAACAAAAATGAACCAAGACAGAAGTACCACCTTTCGACTGCCAGCAGCGAATACACGGGTTAGAGGGGGATGCCTCATCAAGATTACTCGTACATGTATGTGCAACATGCTAGAGCCTACATATTGCGAAGACACTATCCATAGAATGCCATCAAGGCGTATGCAACAGCGAAGGCACAGACCAACTTTGCGCTAAATGCACACCTGGTCTTGTCGTTGCTGTTCACATATACACCGGACACCTTAACGGTTTATTATTTTATTCTGCGCTTCAAATCCAAAAATGATCAAAAGACCTCCTGAAGTTTAGAAGCCTGCCTAAACCAACATGGAAATTGATGCATCCTGCTTTTGCTTGACAATTAAAGAGGCAAAACCTACAAGTAGATTTGACGGATTTATTTCCCCCGCTTAAAACAAAGGATGCACAATCACATACAATTATTTCAAAATAACAGAAACAACACAGACCCAAAGTATTAAAAGAGAGGTAAGAATTTGTGTGAGGAGCTGTACACACAAGGGACACTTACTAAGAACTATGCTAGAACTGAAACCCGAAAATGTACTATATCAAAATAAGTTGCAAACACAAGGTACCCATTGTCTACACTTTATTAGTATCTGGGCTTAAAAATAACTAAGGCCGAAAAGCGAAAAAAGTGACAAAATTTATCAGACTGTAATCCAAAAGTCACATGCACATCTCGAGACCATTTAAAAGAAGCCTGAATTTTTTTTCAAAATGATTCATGAAAAGCTCATAATGAGCCGTCTCATCAGGATTTTCTCTGTTTGGCCAATTAATTTTTGTTGTAGGTCCAAACAACTGACATATAAAGGACACAATGTCAGTGTCCGAATTTACCCGCTGTCCGAAGTTACCCGACTCTCCCCTATCCCATTACTGCAGGAGGTCCCACTTACCGAACCAAGAGTCCCCCTCGTCATCAGAGCTTGAGCAAGTCACATCACCACTGTAAACAACATAAGAAGTTTTCGTCATACGGACATTCTACAAAATTTGCTACAGAAATTAACTGAACTGATAAAATTCAGCATCCACAAATACAAACCCTGTTTCTATTTATTCATTCTGTGCATGCGTTTGATCCCGAAATGACCCATCTTGTCACAATCTGACATTTTATCTTACACCTGGTGTTGAGTTGACATGGCAGTTATAAAAGGTTTATCTTTATAAATGTTATGCTTTTTGACAAGCGGGACGACTTCAATTTTCCTATACTTAACTTTCCATTTTTGAGTAGTAATATCCCTTCGGCACCTGCATACGGAGTTTATGTTTCTCAGCTAGTTCGCTATGCTAGAGCCTGTTTCAAATATCAACACTTTTTGAAAGAGGGAAGCTGCTCACCCGTAAAGTGCTGACACAGGGTTATCATAAAGTAAAGCTTGTGTCGACGGTTATAAAGTTTTATGGGAGACACCATGACCTCGCTGATCCCTACAATGTGCCCGTTTCTAAACTTATTTCCGACTGGCCTCAGCCGAAGCGTAGTTAAGCTTTCAAAACCGGACTTTCTTTTACAGCGACTTTTCCATTGATACATAGATATGGCAGGTGTATTTTAAAACACAGGTGATGCTTACTATTCGCGAGCACCTGATCACATCTCTATTTTGGGGTCCATATCTGTGTATCTAAAATATTCCGGCATTGTCAATGTTAAAATGACCTACGAGTTCGGACTTATGATTTGGGTACTTTGACCTCTTTCATTTATCTTTATTTATTCTCCACGCAGTGTAAATTTCCGTGTCCCTTTTAGAGCATCGAGCCCCGTTGAAAAAAAAATTAAATCAGAATTCTCGACTAAACTATGTCATAAGTCGTATGATACAAAAAACATTTATGGAACAGAATTCTGGACCAAACAATACCAGAAAACAAGCGTATGTTCATTGGTATAGTTTCGTCCCAAATTCTCTTCCATTAGTATTACATGTAGATATTTTCATTATTTCAAAAACATCGATCGCATAATGCTTTAATGATTTGACATAGTATAGTATACGATCTTGTACATCACACTACTGCTAATACCAGACAAAGCCATTAGCGTCATGCATGGCGTGTTCCTTGTATTCAGTTATTCATCTTTTTCATTTTTACACATGCCATGGTCTTCATTTCTGGTTTCAGTTCAATTTATAAAAGTTCTAGTTTTTTAGACGAGAGCCACGCCTTATTTATGAGCACCAAATGGTGGAAATGCAATGCACGCTGATTTAGCTATCGCCGTAAATACGTTAAGGTGTGGCGCACGACGCAAATACAGTTATCATAAAAAACGATGCAATCATCGAAGAGAAAAAAGAATCTTTCAAACCAAAGTTATGGTTCATTGAAAAACAAAGTTTAGGCAGATTCTTTCCTTATGTGTATAAATAGTAAAATAAAAACATACCCAATTCCACTTGGACCACAAACAAATATAGTGCCAGATACACTGTTTATGATATAGCTCCGCTCATCTGTTGACGTCGACGTCAAATTCACACAACCTACGAAGCAATGGTATACCGTTATGACCAGAAAGGGCCATAGATTTCCCCCTACTAGCTGTAGTGCAGCTTCTTAGAACTAAATAAGAAATATTTTCATTCTAATTCTGAATCAACTGTTCTGACAATTGTTTCGTTTCTCTTTTTATATGGTCTGTGTTTATATGTGTAAACTGCTCTGGATCTAAAACATATGTCAAACCTAAACATTTTTAAAGAATAGAAAATGCATCCTAAGATCAAATTCAGATCCGATTATTGAACGGCTTCTTTGTTCCGGGAAGCAAACAGAAAATCACAAAATCTGCTTCCCTTTGTAAAATGGAGTAGCACCCATTTATCTTAAGACAGAGACCATTTGCCCTCTCTCTTCCATGACAGAAACTGTGATGCCGTGCGCTGTTAGGCACGAGTAAGGATGTACGATACAACCATACATGTATGTCTCTCCTGTAACCGCCGGCAGTTCGTTTAACATTTAATGACCCGCTTGTTAACGATTTAGCTGAAACTGATGATTTCTCGTGTATTTCAATATCCCTGTCAAGCTGACAGTCGGTACGCACTTCTTCTTATTTATTCATTATTTCCTTCTTTTAAAGTATACTTTATAACTATCCGTATGTCGAAATGGACAACATGTGCGATTTAAGACTCAACGTATTCATTCGATGGAGACTTACACCCGCCTGAAACTGACCGTTTGTCAATGAAAGGGCTCTGAGATATATGCCTAGACTGCATAAGCAAAAAAATGATTTCAGCTTTTTCTGTGCGCGTATGCTCTATGAAAAGAGCATGCGCGCACAAAAAATTCGTGTTTTAAAGGCAAATGAATATACTGCCATGCTTCTATGCATTTTGCCTACAGAGACAACTTTTGCGATTTCCTATTTTCTTTCCTGTAGTGAGAGACTAAAGAGTCAATTTAAAAAAAAATAAATAAAAAACGAAAAAGAATTCCTGAAGGAGCAATTCGTTCCTTTATGAGTCGTTTCGCATTAAGAAGGAAGGCAACCAAGAATATAGAATAATTAGAAGCTTGCCCCGAAAGTGTAGCCATTCACCTTAAGTCAATTATAAGGTATCACTAACCGTGATTTCCTGGATCCCGAACGCCAGCAAATTCAAGCCGAAGACCAAAGATACATGAAACGGGAACTGGAACCAGTCTGATATACCGTGCTTTAGGCTGTTCTGTTGTCTGCAAATCAATCTTATAGACATCTGCAGCAGAGTTAGTCCCACTTGAGGTGTCGACAGAAAATACCTGTGAAATTAATTAACTGTTTGCAAAACAGCTTTGAAGTTATGTTCAACTGACTTTCGTTATCGCAAACACTGATATCTCAAAATCCTCTTATAACAAAAAATTTAGTTTGGACACATTTCTTTTTTTTCTTTACATTTCAACTCCTGTTATCCTAAACTACTGGTATTTCAAAGTAAATTTTCTTGGGCAAGAAAATTTACTTTGAGATATCAGAAGTTTGAAATGAACTTAGCCTTTGAGATATCGAAATTTGGCTGTATGTAATAACTGTTGTCTTTTGTCGTGTGTAGTGTCTTACTTAATATCACCTGGCATGTCGTGTTTCTTATTAGACAGTAGTTTAATTGAATATGAGCCGCGACACGACAAAACCAACAATGTGGCTGTGCGCCCAACGCAGACTCAGATCAGCCTGGGTATCCACCCAGTCTGACCAGACTCTTCGCAAAGCGCTTAAAGGGTAGCTGAGGGTCTAAGCTACCTTCATGCGGACAGCGAAGACTCTGATCAGACTGGGCGGATGCCCAGGCTGATCTGAGTCTGCGCTGGGCGCACAACCACATTGTTGGTTTTGTCGTGTCGCGGCTCATATGGTGTACTTATTTTTTTTCAAATTGAACACAGAAATACTGGAGTCTAAGGTCAATGCTTTGTTTGGTTTCATACTAAATAGCGGAACGGGGAAATTTACGCTTTGAGTGGAGTGCGTGCTTACACTACAAGAACCAACTGATCAAATTTTGTTACAGTCATTTCAATGCTCTTTTCATTTTGGACAAAACCTAGAAATAGTTGAACAGTTTGTCACGGAAAAGTCGGGTCTTTCCCTATCGTTAACAACACCTTTATATATATTACAATTTTCAGCAATTCTGATATTACAGTTTAGTCCAGAGGTTAAGCTTGTAGTATATTAGACTAAAACTTACGGGTCAGTGGGTCGAGTCCTGTATCTTCTCTCCTTATTTATTTATTATTGTTTTTTTTGTTTTTTTTGTTGTTGTTTTAAATTTTATTTTCACTTTGATTTTTTTTATATTTTAGCTTGCCTGTACGAATTTACAGGAAGAGCTGTTGCACTATCCCCGGTGTCGGTGTTGGCAGTTATTACTCAAGTTACTCAAGAGTCGTACCATGCAGAATGACGGATGCATGTAGGTATGTAACGGAGAAGTTTCGTGCACAAACGGTCATGAAGGCGTTATAAAAGTGGGACAATATGTGACATAGCAGTAAGAGAAGACGATGAGAAAAAAGTTAAATGAAACCTGATATGCACAGTTTATCATAGTATAGCTTTTAGTTGCTGGACTTTCAGTTTACTGACTTATCCCACAGATGCGTAGATACGGCAGGTGTATTATGATATTAAGCAGATGATGCTTACTACTCGCGAGCACCTAATCACATCTCTGTGTTTAGGTCCCTGGCTATGTATGTAAATATGTCAATGTTTCTATGGTTTACGGGTTCAGACTTATGGTTTGGGGCTATTAACCACTTTTTACATCTAAAAACCACAGTCATGATGTTGTGAGCCGGGCCGGGTAGCGCAGTCGGTAGGGCACCTGACTCATAAGTCAGAGGTCCTGGGTTCAAAACCCGGTCTGGCCACATACTTTCGTTTCTCCTTCCCCTGATTCAAGAAGGGCAGTTAATAGTTACTGGCGAAAGTATGTGCACTTAGTACCGGTTAACCGCTTGGGAGGTCTAAGCCTGCCCAGGAACAGTGAGGTTAGGTTAACTGACCGTCCCGACATGACCATAGCTGTGTACCGTGGACGTAAAGCAACAAATCAATCAATCAATCATGATGTTATGATTTCAGCTTTAAAGTACAGTATTTTGGTGCAGCGTTTCAATTTTCACATCAATGGTGAGCAAATGCTACGAGGGATTTCGGATCTATGTGTTAATTCAGATAAAACATTGATGAATCGGCCAAAGATATCTCTCAAGAATGTACATGAAATCATTAAATAAATTGGAGAAAGAACGGTTTAAACACGTGTGGTGTTCATTGTTCGTGGCGATGATTCTTACGAATTATGATTCTTACTAATTATGTGACGTCACGGAAAGTCGAAATAATTTTTCATTAACGAGAAATCACGTTACGCGAAAGCAACATCTTAGCAAAAATGAACTCCTGACGTGTTTAAACTGTTTTCTGTCGAAGAAGGATAAGGTGTGAAATCAGTGTTTTCGTTTGGTAAGAGTCTATCTGTCAAATACATCATCAATGTTTCACCAGCCACTTAAGAAAGGCTAGAAAGAGACTTACAGTCAAAGCTTATGTAACGGGCACGAACAGTCGAGTAAATCATTTTTAATAGTAAATAATTGAGTTTGATGGTAGCATTGCGTTCAGCTAATAATTGTATGATTTAAAAAACTAAATGAATAACTTGCGGCCCAGTTACGTTTAGCTGTTGTAGCGTTTAAAGGTCATACTGCCCTATGTGTACTTCTTAGTGGCATTGTGTCAATGCGTATGTCGTCGATGTAAAAGAATCTTATTTTTTAGAAAGAAATTACCAGTCTGTCGTTCGAGCTGCCATCCGTAAGATTTAACCAACCAATACCATTGTCACTGTACTGAATACCAAATGACGTCACAATATCTTGATAATCGTCCACGCTTGACTGTATCATGAGACTGGTGACTTGTGTTCTGGCACCAAAGTCGATCTTGAAAAATACAGTTATATACATAAGTTCTCTACTTAGAAACATGTAAGCCCCTTCGAAAGAGAACAAAATCATCTTTTTGTTCCACAATACAGCTGCCCTGTATTAATACATAAATTTAAGAACGTATAACAAAAAGAAAACTTAAAAGCTTAATAACATGACAGTTTTCTTTTGATACGCACTGCTGGTGTTTGTCGTTCGGATGCTGAATTACGTGACTTCACTTGGGCGTTTTCATAAACATTCCCATTACATGACATATTTGACTTGGAAGTATATTCTTAGAAACGGGCATTCAATCATTTATCGTCATTTCGAGCTACTACAAAATTACCAGAAAAATGCAATTCAGGTTACATAATTTGTCTACGTCTAGTATATTGTAGATTCTCTACAAATGTTTGCGACAGCGCATTGTGTTCACTTCTAGAATATGATTCGCTGTTGTATGAGCCGCGACATTAACAACCAAAAAAGTTCCATGTGCACCCAGCGAAGACTCAGATCAGTCTGGGCATCTGCCCAGTCTGATCAAAGTCTTCCGCACTTCTGGCCGCTTCAAGGGTAGGTACATGTAAAGCTATCTTCATGCCGACAGCAAAGACTCTGATCAGACTGGGCGGATGCCAAGGTTGATCTGAGTCTTCGCTGGGTGCAAATGCCATTTTTTTGGTTTTGTCGTGTCGCGGCTCAAATAAGTATCATGTCTTTACCTTATAGTGTATACTTTGGTACTGGTTCCAGTGTAACATATGTTCAGCATTATAAATTAGCTAAAGCTAGTAAACACAGGAGTTTCAAAACCATATTTAAGACTCGACACGACAAAACCAACAAAGTGGCATGTGCGCCTAGCAAAGACTCAGATATGCCTGGGAAGCCGCCCCGTCTGAGCAGACAATTGCTTTACGCTTAAACGGTAGCTAAGGGTCTAACCTAGCTCCATGCGGACAGCGAAGACTCTGATCAGGCTGGGCGGATGCCCAGGCTGATCTTAGTCTTCGTTGTGCGCACATGCCACTTTGTTGATTTTGTCGTGTCGCGGCTTATTTTATTTACTTTCGGACCAGAAATTATGTGTATGTCTTAAATAATCGTTTTCGCTTCTTAACGTCTGAGAAAAGATGTCTCTTTCGTATTTTAGGGGTGGGGGGGGAGGAGGGGGACTCGAAATATTTTCCGTTAGAGTAGATTCGTCTCTGAAAGTTTTCGTCCTTTCATGAAGCAAAGAGGAAGGCATAAATCTTGTTTCAGGCTCAAATGAGTCTTAGAAGTTGGAATGTATTATTGTATCGCAACCTTTTTACCTGAATATGTTCTTCCCCACAGAATGGCTTTCCTCTGACTGTTGGCTTCCATCCTCTCCCGACGTTCAGTCTTGCCTCACTTGCGCTGTATCCCGTCAGCGCTGATGACGCTGTCAGCTGACAGTCTAATATGACGCCGGACTCCATACCCAATTCGAGAGCTGAATCTGGAATAAAAAACAAACTCTTGTATTCAGGTTTTAAGATACGCATCTACATGGGATCACACTATTTTTCTGTTTTCGAAGAGGTTTCACCTTTGCAAAAATGAATCAGTATGGCTAGAGTTTATTTTCTAAGTCATATGTGGGCTACTAGCAAAACCATAATTTGATTTTACCTTGTGGGCGTAGGCAAATTCTTTTCTTCGAATGCTCCCCAACGCGAGGAAGCGATAGCCTGTTTCCCTCCTTCCTTGAGAAGAATGAGAAGGGAACAGACCCTTCCAGGTTATATTGGTCTCTCAAACCAATCACTTCTAATACATGTATACAGCTGACTGTCGTTGTTTCATACACTGTTAACTCAAATTACATTTTAAATCAAAGATTATAGTTTGGACCCATTCGCTACTTTTCTGTCATTTCAACTCCTGCTATCTCTAACTAGTTGCATTTTCAAGTTAAGACTTTGAGATATCAAGTGTTGATTGTTGTATCAAGATTGGCCAGAAACGGGGGTGGGGTGGGGGCGAAATAAAATTGTTGGGCCACGATGCATTAAGTTTATTTTCGCGTTTATGGAGGTTTACGACAACAAGTTTATTTTCCAACTAATATAAAACATGTTTTCCGTTGCTTTGAATTTAAGGTAAATGAGTACACTTTAGAGGAAGCAAGCTTGTCATTTTCATTTTTGCTTTAATTCTCAACGGGCGTCAACCCGAAAAGAACGAATTTGCTCCCGAAGATAAAAATTCATTCTCTAAAGCGTAGACACCATTTTGACACGGCTTTGTCCTCAACGGAAGCAATCAGGAAATAGTGTTAGATCTAACCCATTGAAAAAAAAAGCCGGTAAAATGGAGCTTCATGTACTCACCTCCACAGATTTTGAGCCATGATTAAAGAAAACCCAATATGAAGTAATTAATATTCACTTAATTGGTTCTGAATAATACAACACGTACAATGTAACGACAGATAAAAGAATCGAACAGGCAAATACGTACCGCCATTAAATCCGAATTCCACGACAGAGATGTTCGTGAAGAAGCTGTAGCCAGAGGCTAGCCTGTCCGTTCTGTTGACAGTTTCGTATGTAACCTGGGCTGGTACCACCGTCTCAATATTTATAGCCCCGGTAGGCATTACATAGCTGGGATCCAACACCGCCGTAAAAGAAAACTCAACGTTGTCAAAGAAATCAATTCTTGGAATCTGCAAAATATAACAAATCTGCATTTTGCTAGTTTTTTTGATGCTACGTCACTAGTCTTGTCCCTCAGAGGTCTCACTCCTACAGTGCACGTTTACAACTGACTAATCTGAAGCTGAAACGTAGGCGTAACCTTGTTTTACGGAATGGTGATATGGACTCAAAAAACACCAGTACTTAGATCCGGCTTTCTGTGATGATCAGATGGCCAGCAAATAAGCAGTTCTAAGGGTCATCATTTATACAAAATGTAGGAAATAAGCTAATGTTTATTAAAAAGAAAAATGTACACCGGTATTGGGAGGTAATAAAAGTATGTAAGTAAATAACGACTTTAAAGGTAAAAAGGTTTAACTAGTGGATTATCGACCTGTTAGTCGAACAAACAGTTGTATATCAGATTCATTGACATTGATACTCCATTTATGAAACATTTTGTGCAAACATTTGCTTTTTCAAGCAAGTATGACTCATCTTCCATGAATATGACGTCATTTTCAGCATATGTCCCGGTACATTCTTACCGTAAATATTATTTCGGGTTCTGGTTTTAATGACGTCACTCCAATTGTTGCGTCTCCAGATTCGATGATGGCGTCAAAGGAGATATAGTAAGGCAACATCATGTGAACTATTACATTCTCAGCAGCAGCAGTTGAAGTGTCTGTATGGTTAATGCGAACGTAGAATGTAACATTGTCGCTGAAATACATGTCAAATTTATGCCATTTTTTTCGATTTTCAGATATTCAATTTCTATAAATCGTCTGTGTTTCTGTAACTAGCATTGGTAACAGAGACTAATTACTCAATATTTCATGGCTGTAGCAATTCTATTCCCATTCTAACGCTAAAAATGCAACAAAGACGTTCAATTTGTCGTTTTCCTCCAAATTCTCCAAGTCTTTCCGTATGCTCTTTCATAATCACGTCACATTCTTCATTCTAGATGTACATGTAGTACAGACAAATGCATGTTGATCTGATGATTTCCTATAATAAAGTACGTTTTACTGCCTAGCGCCAGGCAGCGTAATCAAACTCATTAGTAATTGCCAATTACGGATTTCAGAGATTAGACTAGCGTGTTCCGAAAACACACTTTGTTGTAGACTAAAGCATGAAATGCTTCCATTGCTTGTTTTCGAAAAATGAATATCATTATAATCAGATGAGTTCATTTTTTAAATAAAAATGTATACCTTTTACTTTCCTTTTATTACTGCATCAGATACAGATGGAAAAACTTAGGATTGCTTAATAATGCAAGATATAATACAGGTACATACCCGCTGCTTTTCTCATAATAATAAAAGTTTTCTACTGCGAACCACAAATCCAGGGTTGGTTTTTCATTCCCATTAACTTGCAATTTGATGAAGTGAGTCTCTGACGCCGAAGATCCAAAATAGCCTGTCAGATTCGTTGTGATTGGGATAAAAAAGTGATTAGTGTTATCTGAATGATCTTCTATGAGAACCCAAACACGGAAAATGACATCGTTTTCTGTTCCATCCAGGTCACCCACAAAGTTTCTGCCATACGTACCTAAAATACCAATAATAAAGAAATGAGCCTCTCGATACGACAAAATCAATAAAGTGCATGAGAAAATTATCAAATGACGGAATAATTAAGCAATGACACTAGAAAACCAACAAAGTGGCATGTGCGCAACGCCAAGACTCAGATCAGCGTGGGCATCTGACTAGGCCAAACAAAATTTTCGATTTCGGCATGGAGGCAGCTGAGACCCTTAGCTACCCTTTAAGCGTACAGAAAAATAAAATCTGAATAATTTCAGTGGTCTTAGAACGAGTATTTTGAAAGATGCTAAGCATGTTATATCAGCATGTGAATTGCCTTCTTAATTCACGTTTTTGTGTCCGTTAAAACATGCATGTTAAAAACATGTGACGCCGTTATTTATACAATAACGCACAAAACCTTGAAGCTGCTCACGTGAACCAAACATTGAAGACAAAAACATCTTTCAGAAACCAACTGTAAGTGATCAAAACATAACTATTTTATTGACTTCAATATATATTATCTTTCAGAAAGAACATTCCAAAACGACCTTAAACAAAATAGGACATCAACCTGAACAAGGGCTTCGCACGCGGCACATAATACGCCCGTTTAAATGTCACAGAATGAACAAGATTGTTTACAAAAGGAGAGACAGGCAGACAAACAGGGACAATCACTCTATGATTAATGACTGCAACATTATTTTAATATTTAATACATAAAATACTATTAGTATACAAAAAACAGCTTCATGGTGAAGTTGCTCAGAAGTTCAGTATTTCCAAATCAAACAAGGGAGATAAACTGAATATACTAGATAACCCATTCTTGGTTCTACTACATACCCTTGACAATATACATCATATCACCATTAAGTTTAAACGGTTAAGGTATTACAGAGTAAACATGAAATTTATGCAAGGGCAGGTAATTCAATAAGTAAGCCAGAGTTGTGGGTCTTGCTCAGGATACATTGCCCGAATATTATACACATTCCTACAAAGTTCCAGTCTAATATTTCAAAAGGTTAAGAAGATAACGAGTTAATGAGAAACGCCTAAAAATACTAATCAAAGGGAGGTTACTCAAAAAGTAAGAAAGGGGGAGCAACCATTCTTATATGCAACACATTGGCTTGTGATCATGCACATTGCTATAAAGTTTCATCGTGGTATTCCAAACGGTTACCAAAGTAAAGGTATGCACAAGATAAGTTTACACAAAAATAGCCTAAAAGAACTAATGAAAGGCCTGTAACTCTAAAACGAAGATAGGGAGAGCAACCATTGTTGTACGCGACAAATTGCTGGGACTTCATACACAGTGCTATGAAGTTTCATGAAGATATCCCAAACGGTTATCTAGTTATGGCGCGCACAAGACTTGCAGGGAAAAATTATCAAAGGGGCATAACTTGAAAACTAAGGAATGGGGAGCAACCCTTCTTGTATGCGACACTTTCCCCTAACCTATTACATATTCTTACTAAATTTCATGAAGATATCCCAAATGGTTACTGGGTTATGGCGCGCACAAGAATGTTTACGGACGATTAGACAGACGGATGGACGGACTATGCTACGACATAATACGTCCGTTTTTTTTTTCAAAACGGGCGTATAAAAATGGATCTCCGACCGAGTGAACATCCTGTACATGTACACCACTTTTATGGCAAAGCAAACTGAAGAATGTACATAAAATTAAAAATCTATAAGAGTTCCTTCAAGGGCAGGGCACACATTCAAAAGAAGGAGTCTCAAGTCCAGTGGGCGACGTTATTGTTAAAATGTCGAGTGACAGTTTGATATTTTGTTTTCGCGTGAATGTGTTCACTTTCAGTGAAAGCAAACTCAGCCATGCTAATTGTTGCCTCACATTTGAATGGGGTCAACCCTTAAAAGAAAGAATTTGCTCAAGTAGGAGCAAATTCTTTCTTTTAAGAGTTGATCCCATTTCGGAAGGGTAACACTGTCTTGGGAAGCAATAACGGAGTCAGAAACATTGTTTCATTTTGAAGTATATGTAATTGAGAAAAACATGGAGGTCTGCAATATATAAGAAGCAGTGACTGACTTACTTTTCGACGTATTTGCCGGCGGAGGCCAAAATAAACATATTTGCCGGCGGAGGCCAAAATAAACAATCATGGTTATTTTAGGCAAAGCAGACTAAAATAATCAATTTTGCGAAAATGATTTTACTGAGACGTGACATACAAGCGCTGCAATTACATGTCTACTAGAATCTCTACTCACCTGTATTGGTAAAAATGCCGGTGTTGAGCGACATCTGGACAATCTGGGAATCAGAAGTCAGCTTGTCCGTTGAAACAGTGTAATTTACGTGACCGAAACAAGGGAAGTTCAAACCAGCATTGATAAGTTGAATGTCAACAACAGATGCTAGAGCTTGCCCTGAAGATGTTGGTGCTATTACGGTGAAATTAAACTGGTCGGTTGTCTCTGTTATTGTTGTACTTATGTTAAATTCTACAGTTTCATAGATGATTCCAGCGATTGTTGGGGATACTGCCACAGAAATATTTCCAGTAGCCTAAAATATGATAATGCTACATGCCACAAACCATTTTGCAAAGGAAACCAACAGTATAGCGTTTTGTACATTGTATTTAGAAGAGGATTTCAAACTCCAGCTTAAAACTGCACTGTAAAAGAATCCCGTAGATTTTACGGCAGAATACCTGGCAACCAGCTGCCAGTCCATTTCCCCCTTTTTTACGGGCGCCCCTAAACATTTGCAGGAATAATTAGGCAGAGTAGGATAGAATAGAACAAGTGTTCTTTGGTCATATTGCCCTTCAATAATTACTATAAAGGTATTTTCGAGTGCAGCCAGTAAACATAAAACTACCATATCGTAATTTTTAACACTTTTCTATAGGACAGGCAAACTCCCGTAAAGATAACGAGAAATGGACTGGCAGCTGGTTGCCAATTATTCTACCGTAAAAGTCTGCGGATTTTTTTACAGGTGGATTTGAAAAAGCTAAAACATGTGATTTCGGTTATCAACCACTACAATATACATTGCGACACATAAAAGGGAACAAAGTGTATATGCAAACTATCAAGCAATAAAATACAATACAGCCTTAAACTTTGCCTGGTAGGTGTCTCAAGATAAATAATAACTATGCCAAATCGACGAAAAAGTCTCTGACCAGACTTTGCACTTGCCATGCGCTAATGTGCTTGTAATTCTGAAATTGCAAGCATCTAGTTGGCCGTTTTCATTTTTCGTTTCGTTAATGTTTAAGAGATTTTGCATGCGGGTTTGTCATAAACATGATAGACATACTCTAAAAACTGTAAGTTACTTTAAAGCCATAAAACCCACGTAACCTAGAGACTCTTCTGCACCTTAGCAATAAGACAGAGAGACATCTGTAACCTACACTCAGTACCTACTGAGGCATGCCGCTGTGTACTCAATAAAGCCTTTTAAAGCCTAACTTACTCGCATATGATGGTGAAGCAAGCTGTTGATGCGTCAGAAATTCCCCATCGGAGTGGCAAATGGTGCAGATCCTGATCAAACTTAAAAAGGTAAAGATTTCCCATTGCCTAATAGCCGTAGGGTTAGAGGCCCACTGTATCGTGGGCACAGCAGATCTCTTTTCGCTGCCTTATCCTTACCTGTTTCGAAGCAGGTGCCCATTTACTGTTGGGTTGACAGAGAGAGCTTTCCAGTCGTCGGTTGGCGAATTCCGAGCGCGATCTCAAGACCTTCCGGCAACTTTCTGCACCATAATCGAGCGTCTCTAACCACTCGACCACAACGCCTCTCTAATCTGTAATCTCTCTTATCAAACTTAGAATGATTCAAAACTTGGATTATATTATTTGTACTGGTCAGGCCCTTTGGCTCCAATAGTCAGGTAGAATAAAGAAAACTCACCAAAGACGGATCCAGTGTCTCAGAGACCGTCAGGTTGATGCTGTCAGTTATAGTCCCATTATTGTCATACGTTAGACCTACATCTAGTGAAAAGGGGTCACCATTGCTAACTGAAGAATTTGCAGGCACATATGTAACTATTTCGATCCTAAACTGAAACAAATAATGAAATATAATCATGTTTTAACTTTGTTCTGAAATTCGTATGACTGTTTGTAACGAACTTTCCCAACGGGCACATGACGTTTAAATCACGTCGTACTGACGCGGATGAGACGTCGTCACGTCAAATCGACGTCAGTGCGACGTCATAACAACGTCATGTGCCTGCTGGGTTTTATGGCTTTATTGGAATATTGCAGACATTACATGGAACTGTTCCCTCAACGGGCGAACATATTAACAGCATGTATTGGAAAGCACGATCATACATGTATCTTGAACAGCGCATAATTACGAAAACCACCGTCAGACAAAATTCCTTTATAAGCATTATTTTTCCTTTAAAATCTATAAAGGGTACCCTGGGAAGTACAAAAAATACAAAAGGAAGTCTCGGTTTTATTTAGACTATTTGTATGACAGAAATGTTGTTTGCAAGGTAGTTTACACACTAACCCCTCCCCCAGACCCCCCCCCATCTTCCTGGCGCCATCTGAAGAGGTATTTGGTTTGCAAAGTCCCCCCCCCCCCCCCCCACACACACACACAAAACTCCTAGCGCCCTCTGATCGATGCGTTATTTGGTTTTCAAAGATAAAAGATGCAAAAGAAAAACAACATTCGTATAAACTGCTTTGACATTGTAGTCTTTTTTCTCTTACCTCATTTTCTTTGCCACTTATAACAGCGTCTGGGACAAGACTAGACACACCCCCTATATTTATGTCAGAAGAACTTTGGCACTTATCATCGCTCGTGTATGTAAATATTGCTAAACCATTGTCATCCATACAAACACTGGAACCACTACTGACGACGCGTACGTCACAAATACAAGCTTCCGTCATGCTGGTAGCCACTGATAGATTGTATGACGTCACTGATCCGGGTGGTGTGGTGATATCGGTCGTCAAAACGAGGCTTGAACCTTTCACTATAGATGTATCACCATATAACGCTTTCAGTGTAATATTTGGTGCTTCTGTCTGAAAAGAAAATAAAATCTCTCAGATTCAAGGGAGTCAAATGAAGCAATGGGGAACAGCTAAAGTAGGCAAGCAATAATCCGTGACGTGTTCAAATCCTGAACAAAACGATCAATTTGGATTATAAAAAGAAGGTAGTAAAATATGACATGTTACTTTCTTGATATTTCTCTTTCTTCATGCTTCTTGAAAAACTGTATTTTGCCCATTTTAACGCGCCTTTGCATAAGCCAAAGAATGCTTATATGATATCCTTTGTGTGCGTGTACATGCGTATATGTACACGTGCGCGTTTTCGTGCTCGTCCTCGCGCGCGCGATCAAAAACTTCACCTTTTGCGTGTATCTCATTATTCTAAGCATCCAAAGGGCTAGAGTCTTTAACCCTGCTACATGGTAACATCAGGGGAAGGGCAACTGAACGCAGCTACGCATATTGGACCACGACTTATGATATACGGTTCATTGAGCATACATATTTAGGTTCACCTGTTGCGTTCGGCTCAATTGCTAACAATCAACAGAGAGAGAGTTTTCAAATGACCTACATGAAAAAGAATAAGACCAACTGTGTGACCTTATTTAACAGAAATGATGCGTTCAGCTCAGTTTGTATACCGACTTCATACTAAGTACACAGATCTTGGGAAAGACATCTATATGCAGTGAAACATACGTTATATTGATCTATATTTGCTCATTGTTCGTAAAGATAAAAACTTCAACTGTTTTATGTCCGTTTATCGGAAACTATAAGAGTTACAGTCCTAATATACTCCTCATCAAAAGTTTAGCACATTTCAGCTCTATGGTACCTTTGCTACAAATTCTGCAGAAAACTAGCAAACTATCAAACAACGATATAATTTATGGATTTGGAAAGATGGAATACTTGAGCATATGCCTGATGACATTTTTGTCCCAAATTATCAGGTAAAAAATGTTTGGCGGGTTGACATTTTTGTGTAAAATAATAGATTTTTATCTTTTATTTTCCGCATATAAAATGTCGTGCTAGGAAAGAAATGTCTCACGTCAGACAGGAGACCACGGAAACAGCGTGTTATACATAAAAATTTGAAGTGTCAGTATCAAAGACCGACAGTTTTCAGTAAGACAAAAATGATAAGAATTCATACGAAAAATGCATTGTTAATGATTAAGAATACAAGTATTGACAAGAGTTTCTTTCATATCTGATTTAGAAATGACTGAGCCACAATCAATGTAGCAAATTACGATTTAACATGTCGTCTACAGACTATGGTTATTTAGTATGTGAAAGAAATAAAACTGATGATGTTTTGGAAACAGTTTTAAAAAGTGTCAAAAATTGTACTTTAAGTACAGTAGTCTTAACTTTTGTCGTTGAGTATCCAAACAGACGCAGGGTTTCAAAAATCCAGTGTGTAGGTATTTTCATAGAACATTACTGCTTCGAATAAGATCCATAACCACACATTTTACTTATAAGAAGTCCCCTTTATCAGTTATTTCTGTTGCATACTTCACAAATAATCATATGCTAAACTTTTGGCGAGGAGTATATTTGAAATAACCCTACATGTACATCTGGAAATAACCACATAATGCAATGAACTATATCCGAACCGCGACACGAGAAAACCAACAAAGTGGTTGTGCGCACAGCACAGACTCAGATCAGTCTGGGCATCCGCCCAGTCTGATCAGACTCTTCGCTTAGCGCTTAAAGGGTAGCTAAGGGTCTAAGCTACCTCTATGCGGACAGCGAAGACTCTGATAAGACTGGGTGAATGCCCATGCTGATCTGAGTCTGCGTTGGGCGCACAACCACATTGTTGGTTTTCTCGTGTCGCGGCTCATCTGGTATCGACATACGTGTTATTGGCCAGTGATTACGCCTCATATTTTTTAACACTAATTCACGGTGTTTCACAATACTTGGGGTGATGGTTCTGGCTGAAACTGTATTGACTAGTTGTAGGTCAGTATGACCCATATCCCATGGTCCAGTGATTCGAGCAAATATTTCTTACACCGTTGTATGGCTTGTATTATATTTGGTGTAATGGTACATTCGGATATAGTGGCTATCTTTGCCAGATGGAATAGCTTCTGGCAACCTGTCACGGATTATGAGACTTTAAACCGAGGTCTTGTCTCCATATGACCTCTTTGTTGGTTGGACGTTACACCCGAGTTCACTCACTCACGCATTTCTGAAACCAGGAGCATACCAAGCAAGCACACAACGTTGATTCACAATGAATCAACGTCGATTCAATATCATGATGTTGAATCAACGTTGATTCGATTTTGGTTCAACGTTGCGTGTCCAGTTTTACGTGTTTGCTGTACCAAATGAGTTACATCGTCATGCACTTAACTATTATACAACCTATTATTAATTAACTAAGTAATATATAGCACTTTCACTGGGAAATCGGTCTGTACCGTACTGGTGACGTTTCTTTTTTTCATACAGTATGACCTCCGCTTAATACAGCTTGACCTCCTACCTATACGGTTGACCTCGTGTCATATTGATTAAAACCTTCGATCTATACGGAAATCCACGCATCCGATTGGTTAAAAGTTCTGGTCACGCAAGGGCGCTCTCCTGGCTGGATGATGTATTGACCGTCAGCTAAAAGTTAATTAATAAAAATGTCATTAATCAAGTGTTTTCGTATTGGACCAGTTACAGGTCCGCGGTCAGCTGTATTGGCCCTCGGCCTTCGGCCTCGGGCCAATACAGCTAACCTTGGACCTGTAACTGGGCCAATACGAAATCACTTAATTAATAACATTATATTATGAGTAGTTTCTTTACCATCACTGGAAGGAAGCCATCTATCACTTCAATTTTCTCAGCAGTTGACCATGCCAATGTTTCATTCAGGTAAACTTCTAAGTTTAGAGAGACACTGTCACCTGGCATGGCGTAAGAAGGAACCCGGGCTACAATTTCCACAAAAATATCGCCGTCGCCTGGCTTCCTTGTAGTAGAATTAAAACCTGCAATATATTTTAGACACCATTTTTAGGAAAAGAAAAGAAACTAAAGGCAAACGAGGACTGCGCATGCGCGGAAAAGACGGCAAATTTTCAGTCTGCTCTGGGCACTCTTGCCGTTTGGTTTTAATGGCAAACTTACACTGGGAAATTGGAACATCTTAACTATGTCTTTGATTGTCCTAAAGCACGAACAGTTTTGGTTTGGAATATAAAAATGTGTCTGAAAGATGAAAGATGCAAGTGGACCGGCAAATAGTGCAGGAGAAGTCTGACCTGGGTCTGCACTCTCTGTTGAGAACTATATGTTCCAATACTGAGAAATTTACAGTACAACCGGTCCTATTAGATGTGAACTTTGAAATAGTCTAAATTAAACAATCGTCATGAACAAAGTTTTTGGAATTTAGGAGTTATCCACTGATTAGGTTAATATGCACATGATGTTCCAACTCCAAACATATATTTTAGTGCCAAACCTGAAGATAACTGTTGTGCCATTCTTAGACCTTCTTCTGGCGTCAACTTTCTCCTGAAGTATTTCGAACACCAAATATTTCGAATAAGATTCACGAAGATCGGACACATGGGCAGCTTAAATCGTGCCTCATTTTATTAACCATGGTATATGTATTACGGTAAACTGAGCCGTGACACGAGAAAACCAACAAAGTAGCATGTGCGCCCAGCTTAGACTCAAATCATAATCGGCTCAGTCTGACCAGGGTCTTCCATGTGCGCTAAAAGGGTAGCTAAGGGCTAAGCTAGCTCCATGTGGACAGCAAAGACTCTGATCAGACTGGGTGGATGCCCAGGCTGATCTGAATCTTCGCTGGGCGCATATGCCACTTTGTTGGTTGTCTCGTGTCGCGGCTCAATTGAGGTCTCCTTGAATCTATGTGGGTTAAGCCCTGTCCTTCTGGGCCAGCGGTCAGAGTTCAGATCCCTGCGGTTGTGGTATTCTTTTAAATCGTAAATAGGTTCCATTGCACATAGCCTTTCATTTTCTACTAGATATGACTGAAATACAGTTGAAAGACTCCTACCGCAACACATTATACCGTATACGCGGTAATTTTCGCGGATTCAAATTTTCGCGGCTAAGGGTCAAAAACATAAACATAAATTTTCGCGATTGTTAATTTTCGCTGTTAATAACATGCGCGAAAAGCAAAACTACATCTTTTTCACTTGAGCAAGTTCCTTCATTAAACCTGCAGCGGTCCCGCAGGTTAATGAAAGAACTGCCTCCAGTGAAAAGTACCAGCAATTACCGAAGCAAATAGAAACAAAATATATGAACACTGTGTCTACAGAAGATACTTTCTTAGAAACAGGAAATTATTTCACGATTTAATGTTCGCGGTTTCTAAGTGACCGCGAAATGCCGCGAAAAATGGAACACCGCGAAAATTATCTTGTATACGGTAGTACATTGCCGTTACTCCAGCTGATTGTGCTTAACCAGAATTTTTGCTTTGATCATCCGATTCATACACAATTGACAGAGAATTAAGACTAAAACTGACCTAGAGATCTGTCGAGAGATAGCCGAATTACGCAAAAAGTTACGGTTCCTATTTATGTGTTCCTTTTTGCATGTACGTACTTGATGAACAACGCAACAGCAAGGCTCGTACGTTGTTAAAATTGTCTATCTATCCAATCATTCAAACATAAAATGAGCTGGGACACGACAAAACCAACAAAATGGTAATTGCTCCCAGCGATGACTCAGACTATCCTAGGCATTAGCCCAGTCTGGTCAGTCTTTAGTGTGCGCTTAAAGGGTAGCTAATGCTCTAAAGATCCTACACACAGCGAATACTCTGATCAGTCTGGGCGGATGCCCAGGTTGATCTGAGTCTTTACTGGGCGCAATTACCACTTTGTTGGTTTTGTCGTGTCGCAGCTCAAATATAGGCCTATACAGTTTTAAGGAGCAGCCAGTGTACTTTAAGGAGCAGGTATTTTATTACGCCGTTACGAGAATTGAAACAGAACAGAACAGGTAATGCATTCTAGCGGTAGCTTAGCCAGAGTGCCAAAAGTTATATAAGCTGCTTGAAAATATATTACAAAAAAATCCCAATATTTTTATGTGAAAGTAAATCTTGGTTATACCCAGATCTCAATCAGATTCTAGAGTTCTAAAGTACCCACAACAGTTTCATTTTAAAAATTGATCACGTGGTCAGCATAGTCCTTGCATATGTCCAACCTTGTATACACCCAAATCCTCTTCATTTGCCGTTTGATGTGTTTTGCATCACTTTAAGTGGGACAATTTTATGCTTAGAAAGTCTTGAACACCCATGTTCAAACTATTATATGTCCGTAACAAAAAAAAAAAACACAAAAATGCATGCATACCTGTATTTATGGCGTACGGGATTTCTAGCGTCGTTTTCGAGCCATTTATCAGGAAAACTGTGAGGCCTTCTTCATAACATTCAAAACTGTCTCCCTTTTGCGATATAGAAATATAACAAGCCGGATATGTATACGTTCCAGTAACCCAAGCATCTACTCTGGCGTCATTTACAGCGTCTTTGAGGCAGATCTTCAATGTCCAGTAATCGTGGGTACCAGCTGTGACATTTGTAGGGCCAGTTAGCTCGAAATATAGAGATTCTTGGGAAAACTGTAACAAAAACAAATTAAATATTTGTTATAAGTGTCTGTTGTTTTAAAAATGAATGCAAATGGAAACACTCTCCTCTTTGAGTTGGCGGGGTGGGGGGGGGGGGGGGGGGGAGGGGGAAGGGGGCGTGATGGTGCCAGGACGTCCAACTGATTTTGAACAGAGTAGGGCAAGAGCTTACTGTGCTTGCAGCAGGTGCGGATGGGGTTGTTAGGACATGTTTCTCTCGTCTGTTTTTTTCTTTTCTTTCTACGTCTCTCTGGGAGACGGCCCGATATAGACTGAAATTCTCTCAAAGGGCCGTTAAACCCAAAACAATCAATCAATCAATCAATCAATCAATCAATCAATCAATCAATCAATCAATCGATCAATCAATCTCTTTGAGCTGGAGGGGACGGAAAAAGATCGGTGCCATGAGGTGCCTCTAATTATTGAGCCGCGTCAGGTGACTTCCAACAATGTTGCAATTTGGTCATGTGATACATGTATCAAAATCACCCTTCTCATTTATACAGGGTAATTCGATACCTCACTTTTGGCTCTATGGCTTGGGTTACTTATATAGATGACTGATGTGACAAGCAAAGGCTCTGGTTAGACTGCATTTATATGCAGTCTAACCTGAGCCTTTGCTTGTCACCAGTGCCACATTTTGGAAATCACATGTTGTGGCTCAATTATGGATTCGTTTCACTGAGCCTCCAGGGGAACATCGTCATGAGAACTGTACAAAAAAAAAAACATTTAATCGCAAGAAATAGTTAAGATGATTAACCTGAAAAGGGCTATTCTTTCCGCAGCTTCAGTACAGTACAAATTCTTATATATGGGACACTTAAACGCACTGTAACAATCATAAACAGGGAACAGTTTAATACTGGCCATATACGAGATGCAAATGGAATGGCAGAGAGAGTCGGTCCTTTAGGAGCAGTCTTATCTTGGACTGCACAGTAAGCGCACGTGTTGAAGCGAATGAGCTGCGACATGATAAAACCAACAAAATGGCATGTGCGCCCAGGGAAGGCTCAGATCAGCCTGGGCAGCTGCCCAGTCTGATCAGCGTCTTCGCTGTCCGCATGGAGCAAGATTAGACCCTTGGTTATCTTTTAAGCGCACAGCGAAGGCTCTGAGCAGACTGGACGGATGCCCACTGTCAGGCTGATATGATACATGCTACTTTGAGCAGCAGGAGGACCTGCTATACTGACCAGATTCATAGTTCTTGTTACAAAGTCGACAGTGTCTGTAGCAGTCGCGCCGGTATCGTTCAGAACAGCCGAGGCGTACACCTGGTAGTCTTTGTCGGCCGCAAAACTGCTGGTTGGCAAAACAATAGCTGCAAACGTCAGGTTAATTTGGCTATCATATGGAGCTGAAGAAAAGCCGTCGTTCGTTATAATGCCAAAGTTTATAAACGCCTCGTCGTACTGTAAAGAAATAAAATAGTGACATGCAAATACAAATGAGACACGATAAACAAACAAACTGACATGTGCGCCAGCCGAAGACTCAGATTAGCCTGGGCATGCGCTCGGTCGGATCAGAGTCTTCGTTGTCCGAAAAGGCTCGCTTAGGCCCTTAGCTACCCATTAAGCGCACAGCAAAGACTGATCAGACTGTACGGCTGCCCAGGCTGACTCGAGTCTTGCAACTTTGTTGCGTTTATCGTTTCTCGGCTCAAATACTTGTCAGGTCTTAAAGGACTTCTATGCTTAAGGCGTGAATTTTCCCCATGATTAAAAAGTTATACGGATCACTCTCTTATGCTTTGCATTTATGACTATGGCATGTAACATGCATAACAAATGAATTTTCAAGTGTTTCTGTCCATGTAAGGTACGTTAAACATACATTGACGCTGACGTCATTGTTGAGATAAATTATAAATTATTCTCAAAATAATCGTTGAAATAATGATTTATTGTATACATTTCACCCTTTTTTGACTTACATTACTTACATAACAGACAACACTGGATAGCTTTGACTATGTGTATGTGACCTTGACCTCATTTCAAGGTCATGGTACACAATATAATCCTTGAAGTTCACAGTGTTACTGTTGACCATTCTTCTTTGATTTACTGAGTATCGGTCCCCCCCCCCCCCGTGACCCAGCTTCCCACTCATATATATTGCGTACTTGCATCGCATAAGTCTGCTGCATAAAGGAAATGCTGGGTCACGGGGGGGGGGGGGGGGGGGGGGGGGAAGTACTTGTATTTTAGTTATAGTGAAGCGTTCTCTTTTGACCGCTTTGACCGGAAGTATAAACATGGTTTTGCTAGTTAAAATGCCAGTCAAGCGTAACAAAACGAAAATCATTGCTTTGTATTGTGATATGCGTGTATTCAGCATGCATGTATGACAAAAATGTATGGAATGACTGACTGATTTCAATATTTTTATTACCTCAAAAATGAGGTATGTGAAAACATTGAATTTAGAGTAGGTAGGGTCAGACCTGATTATCTCCCCATGTCTTTGGGTCTGAATCACAAATGATCTGATTTCACACGGTTTTCATATTTGCGGAAGCGCTGCTAAGAAAAAAATTGCACATTTCATAGTTTTGAAAATTCGGACCTGTCGCGCCGGTCTAATGGGGAGAATCCTCGCCTTAATCATAGAAGTCCTTTTAAATACGCTTGCTTGTTTACCCAATTATCGAGCTCGTTCGATCAGGTTGGATGTATCCTCGTTTGGTTTAAAGTCTCCATAATCTTACCAGTGGTGAAAATCGTTAAAATACAAATTATTATGAAACCTGTACGGCCTTCAGAATTAATGAAAATATTTCGGTTGATGTGCTTTTTTTGTATCATATAACTGACAAAAAAGAAGGAACAATGCATTTTGATAAAATGATGAGTGTCTCCATAAAAATATGGGTTTCATATCTGGTTCCCCGTTAAGCAATGAAATAATGCAACCGCAGCACAATCAATGGAATTCTTGCTCAACATTTTGTATATTGTATTTTCATCAACTGTTAAACGCCTGTACCTTGTATTTTTATCTCCTGTACCTTGTATTTTTACCACGAAATAAAGCTTGTGAAATCGAAAGTAGGTCATTCTAGTTGGCAAACTAAAATGACCTAGTTGTTTTTTCAAATCTATTTTATGGTAAACTCAAGGACGTTTTGATTTTTCAAAGCCGGCCAATCACGATAACAATCAACGGCGAAACTGTAGTAAGAAGTTTGCAGCGATACCTCACGATAATGATAGAGCTATAATATGAGGCCTTTGAATTTTGAAAGCACATTTACAGGTTATGTCATAAATGTAATATTAATATAGGTACTGTTTGTCATCATCATATTATGTTAACTTTTCGAGTTCTTTGCAGTAGATCGAGTACATGGATGGATGGATGACTTGCGATCTTACGTACTTTTCAGCTGTATTTCAATCATATCAGGTTGGTTGGTTGGTTGATTTGATGCTTAACGTCCACGGTAAACAACTAAGGTCATGTCGGGACGGTCAGTTAACCTAACCACACTATTCCTGGGCAGGCTTAGACCTCTTAAGCGGTTAACCAGTACTAAGTGCACATACTTTCGCCAGTAACTGACAACTGCCCCTCTTGAATCAGCGGAAGGAGAAACGAAAGTATGTGGCCAGACCGGGTTTCGAACCCAGGACCTCTGACTTATAAGTCAGGTGCCCTACCGATTGCGCTACGCGGCCCGGCAATCATATCAGGACGATGGGCATGTGATAATGAAAGGCTGTGTGCAATGGAACCCGTTTACGATAGGAAAGATTCTCGCCTCAAGCGGGCGGGGCTCGAACCCGGTCAGCTATATCAGTAGGCCAGCGCTTAACCCACACAGCTACTCCTAGATCGAGTACATGTATCACAAATCCAAATAAAGTGAAATTTAGTTTACAGCTGTTTTAATCCCTGGCGTTCAGGTCTCAAAGAAGCAAAATACGAAATGTTGATATTTCAGTTAGATGGAACAATATGAGAATAGTAAAAAGGAAGTGGCTGCTGACAACCGGTTGTCATTAGCCTCACAGGCTGCTGACAACCGGTTGTCACTAGCCTCACAGGCTGCTGACAACCGTTTGTCACTTATCTAGATTATTATTGTCTGGAAGTCATTGAGTTATTCATACAAATAGCTAAAAGATATTTTGCATCACATGCACACAAATTTACCTTCATGGAAAAAAAAGGTTCTACATAACTTTTTCCAGTTACCATTACATGCTCTGTCATATAGTTCTTGCAGTTTAGTCAAGCAAATTTGTTTATTTACTGATTCTATCCACTAGGAAAATTAAACTACAAATTCATAATATGAATACAAGTATAACTACTATAATCATGGAGGCAATTGTGCAAAGAAACATAATTAGCACATATTTCAGAGAAAATTGTTAAGTGGGATTATGAGTTAGTTCCCTTACAAAGTATGCTTTGAGTTACTTTCCTTGGAAAATCTATATTTTTGCTTTTTCATTTGTAGATTTTTTGTTGTTGTGATTCATTTTTAGCTTGATTTAAAGCATAAACCTATTGAGAATTATTTGGGATGTTTATACAATGAACCAATGCTTCCTGTCCTTTAAAATGCATATTAATTTACTAGCCGGTTGTCAGCAGCCTCACAGGCTAGTGACAACCGGTTGTATCTAGCCATGAGGCTGCTGACAACCGGTTGTATCTAGCCTATGAGGCTGCTGACAACCGGTTGTCACTAGCCGTCGCCTAGTAAAAATTCTGAAAATAATAATGTGTTACCTGATAAGAATATTCAGCAGAACAGTTTGCACACCTAGAGTACACCGGAAGGAAGGCAGAAGGAGAAATGCCTCCAAAATTGCTTCCGATTCCATCAACCTTGTATGAACAAAACGAAAATGTCGGTTCGCCACCATCTTTGGTCGCCCCCAGTGCAGTTTTGAAGTCGAAAGTTCCATTTGGTAATGTGATCGTGAACTTGAATGTTATTTGATTAGAAATACGAACATAAGTCACTCCATCCCATTCCGCAGTCGCATTCAAGACAGCGGTAAGGTTGTCAAAAACACTCTGAAAAAAAAAATCCTTCCTCAAACAGTTTTTTATGAGCATAATTGATCTAGTAATGACTATATTCACTATGAATTCATATATTGAGCAGGAAATGTTTCAAACTTTTGCCAAACTAGAATGTAAACTTACGGTCGACATCATGTTTTGCCATTAAAAGATCGTATGGTCAGAAAAAAATAAGTTCATTAAGTACGCTTTTACTCCCAAAGTCATTTAATTCTCTGAAGTATATACATGTATTAACGCGCTAAGCTAAGCAATGCAGTAATTGTTTTGCTGATGGAAAAGTATACATGTAAGTCAATGGGATTTGAGAACAAGTTGATAAAAGTTTGACACTGTGTATGCTACATGTATATGTTTATACCAAGAATAAGATAACTTGAAAATAATTATTTGTTTGAGAAAATCTGAAGTTTCTGTTGTGAGAATTTCAGAATGTAATGTCAGTGAAAAATTTTCGGAGCATGGCATACCAAGATGCACTATTTGCCATGCTCCGGAATCAATGACGTCATACATATGTTCCAGTAGTAACTAAGAGTTCATATTGATGTCTAAGCAAAGTCATCGAGACGTCATTCAGCCAAGGTACTTAGCACAACAGTTGGTAATTCCATTGTTGCTATGGTTAAAGAGCTATGGCGTCATCTCATTTATAACTCGAGAGGAACATGGCATACAATGTATGACATGCTCCTCTCGAATAATAAGTGAGACGCAAGGCTGAAATTCGTACACTGAAAAAGTGTGATTTCTCAAACCTCTGAGTATCTGAAAAAATGTAATTCTCTGTAAGTAATGATGCATTTAGGATTACCATCTGCACAAGCTTTAAATCTTTATTTTCATGTGGTAATGGAATTGCACGTTTACCAACTATGGTTGAGGAATAACTGAATTGTGGACTAAGCTATGTTCAGTTGGTTCACATGGTGCTTTATATCGGAAAAGGTAATGAGCCACGACACGAGAAAACCAACAAAGTGGTTGTGCGCCCAGCACAGACTCAGATCAGCCCGGGCAGCTGTCCAGACTGATCATACTTTTTCCTAAGCGCTTGAAGGATAGATATGGGTCTAAGCTAGTTCCATGCGGACAGCGAAGACTCTGATCAGACTGGGCGGATGTCCAGACTGATTTTAGTCTGCGCTGGGCGCACAACCACTTTGTTGGTTTTGTCGTGTCGCGGCTCAGTCATTTTGCTATTAACATACGTACACCAGAACGTTTGTTCCGTCTCAGGCGTGCATCTTCAATACTTGTGTCGTCATGAACTAGTAGAGCTGGAAACAGATAAATAGGAAAAATTGTTCTAGTTCAAAGTACCAACACAAATCTATTTTTATGACAATACATGTAGCGAAAAGATATGTAAGTCTCTAAGCGATAGCAGTACCCTTTTCTGTCTCTAAAGCTGCATAACAGATGGCGTTTTGTATGTCTTTACGGAGTGGCTATTGTCAGCCGACTTGTCGCAGCGCAAATAACGTAAGTTTTGGTTTTAAAAGGGCAAATTCTATTTATCAGCAAGCTTCCTTCTTTAAATTTATAGTTGCACTCTCGAATTACTGATTGCTCTATATTCGCAATGTTTTTCATTCGACCTTCTAAGTTAATGAGTGGCCACGATTTATATACTTTTATTCCATCAATAGAAAGCAGGATACATAAAAGTGATCTTAATGCCTGTGTTGGATAAGCCGTGCATGACGTGGTCTTTTTGGAGTCTTCCAGTCTTCTAACTTGTATCAATCATTGTGTACTCATGTAAAAAGACTAATTGTAGTCTATGGAGTACTTAGATGGTACATATATTTCTTATGGTGCGCATTCGACTTTAATGTAATTAATAATTGGTTACCTTTAGAAACATGTAACAAAATTAACAAATATATTGCACAGTAACATAGTATATCCATCTGTTAGAACCCATAAAATACAGAATACAGAACACTCTGCACAATGAAAAGTCAAGACATTGCAAAGTCATAATCTAATAAATTATTGGTCAAGTCATATCGCCTAACAGAAGGACCCACGAGAAAAGATGACTTGTAGCCAGTGCTAGAAATAATAAACAAACAAACATGTTCTTATTTTTCCTTTGTTGAATTAGCTATGATTAACATATGAGCCGCGACACGACAAACCCAACAATGTGGTTGTGCGCCCAGCGCACACTCAGATCAGCCTGGGCATCCGCCCAGTCTGATTAGAGTCTTCGCTGTCCGCATGATGGTAGCTTAGACCCTTAGCTATCTTTTGAGACTTTAACAAAGAGTCTGATCAAACTGGGCAGATGCCCAGGCTGATCTGAGTATGCACTGGGCGCACAACCACATTGTTGGTTTTCTCGTGTCGCGGCTCATATTAATTCACGACGGCGAAGCCCGAATGAATTTTTAAGATTGATATTTTCTAATTATTTCGATTCTTAGGTTATACGGAATGAAAATTCAAGATTATTGTGACGTTTCCTACGGGAAAATTTTAAGCGGACGATTATAGAAGTAAATCTGACGTCATGATTCATGGGCAATTTGCACGCCGCGAAATTCACAGCGTGATTTATCACATTTTTTACTCAAAGCCACTACCTGTCCTCTCAATGGTGAAAACTTAAACGTCATGTCAGAATACTCATATTATCAATACATTATCTATAGAGCCTTCACTACGGGTTACTTAGATATTTCAAGATTCATTGGCACTTGATGAGAACGGGAAAGAGTCTGATAGGAGGTTTTGCTACTTGTTAATGTAAAAGGTACATTTGCTCCTGTAGCAGCTCAAATATCTACTTCCTAGTATTTGCTTCTTTAACAAATTTGTTTGCACAAGACATTTTGCTGCTGATCTTGATCAATAAATATTTGAGCCGCGACACAAGAAAACCAACAATGTGGTTGTGCGCCCAGCGCAGACTCAAACCAGCCTGGGCATTCGCCCAGTCTGATCAGAGTCTTCGCTGTCCGCATGGAGGTAGCTTAGACCCTTGGCTAACCTTTAAGCGCTTAGCGAAGAGTCTGGTAAGACTGTGTGGATGTCCAGGCTGATTTGAGTCTGCGCTGGGCGCACAACCACATTGTTGGTTTTCTCGCGTCGCGGCTCAAATATTTACACTTGCCACTGACTTCCCCGATAGGTGAACCCTTTTAGAGCAACTAGCTTCATACACCGATGAAGGACAATAGATCTTGTGACGTTGTCGTCAAGCGACGTTTCATGTAAACAAACGTCTTGATTGGTTCTTGTAACGTTCGATTGACGCCACGTCAGGGCGACGGCTGTTTAACGTTATGGCCGAACACTTCGTTACAAACTTTTCTTCGATCCATATTTTGCCTATTTTACACCAAATTGCTACGAAAACGGCATAGAGAGGTTCACAAATAAAGTGTAAATATAATAATAAAAAAATGATTTTTCAGCGTTCATCGTGTGAAGAAGCCAGTGGTCGTCGCTAAAATTCTACATGAAGCGCTTCGCGCTTTTTGGAATTTTAGCTCTGCCCACTGGCTTCAACACACCATGAACGCTGAAAAATCAAACTTTAATTCTTAAATAAACTGCGCCTTCAGCAACAGAGGTCATGGGGCATGAACAGACAGCGAAGACTTAGAACGGACTAATCAAAGTCTCCACTCTTTGTATCATATTTCAATTCAAATACTGCAAAGCGAAGAACCGATCATATTCGCTCATGGGCCTGCCGATATGAGTTTTGGTTGTTCATATACTCATGCTTCACAGGGCCCTTTTGCTCTTCGTCCTCTTGAAATATCAATTTTATGTGAAATTCCGTAAATGGTAAGCACAACTACCACGATAAACAAAGAATACATATGAAAGAAAGAAAGAAAGAAAGAGTGGAATGATAAACAGCCAATCGCCAAATGGGCCCCCGAGAAATGGACATGTCAGTAAGTGTAAAACAATATTGAAAGCAGTAATGGCTATAATTCAAGTGATAATAAACGACCATACACTGTAAAAATCGCGCTTAGCGTGGTTACATGTTTAGGTGTAAACATGTTTAGGAATATGTCATATAGCCAAACAGTTAACTATGCCTTTTCTATTATTTTCCCGGACAAAGTCTGCTAAACCCGTTTTATTCTGTTACGCGTTTCGGATGAATCCATTCTCTCGTTTCCCCGTTGAAGAACGAAAAATAAAAAGACGAAAATGTTGACAGAGGAAATTTTCAAAATAAAACGTAAATATAACTAGTTTTGTACATGTTTAATTTCTGAACATAAACTAAACATGTTGCAAATTGAACATGTTACGATTTAAACACATAAAAAAATCGGACTGCATTTTTTGCACTGATTCTAAACACATTTTTACAGTGTAGTTCTAACTGAAATCATCTGATTATATGATCAACTTAAAAACAGTTGCTGAAGTCCATTTCTCTTCTGGTAAGTTTCATACATCTGGATGAGAGTTTCTTCTGTACGTTACAAGCTGATGGACAGCTCCAAACTAGGGCCCTAACCAGGCCCCGAGGTTATAAAACTTTTTCATGCTCAACTCAGCTGAGCATGAAATTTTACCTGCAAATAAATAGCAAATTACTGATAAGTACAGTTGTTTTCTTGCTCAGTTTAGCTGAGTATCAAATTTTCTCTGCTTATATATATGAAAATGCCAACATAAGTTGGCATTTTCTTATTTATCAGCAGAGAAAATTTCATGCTCAGCTGAGTTGAGCACGAAAAAAGTTTTATAACCTCGGGGCCTGGAAGATAGGATCATGACCATGCTGAAAGCTAATTTACTTCCTCTGACGAGAAGATATTATTGATTGATTGATTGATTGTTTTGGGTTTAACGGCCCTTTGAGACAGTATTTCAGTCTACATCGGGCCGTCTCCCAGAGAGAGGGAGAAAGAAAAGAGAAATGATAGGCGAGAGAAAAAATGTCCAAACAACCCCCACCCGCACCCATTGCAAGCACAGTAGGCCCTTTCCCTACAATGATCCAAATCAGTAGGACGCCCCGGCACTGGAAGTTACACACAGCACCATCGCACCACCCGACCACCCCCGAAAATATTATTGAATGTCCAGAGCAATCATTTGAATGCTGATGGAAATGTTGCTTTCACAAGACTTACGTCAACAGACTGATCGAGGGCTGTAACTCTGGCAGATCAATCCTATCGTGATGCAGGTAAAATATGATCCATTTGAGATTAATAAGAACAATTACATTTTGTACTTAAAAGTTTCAAGAAATCAGACGAAACCTAAAGGAAGTTGCAGCCACAAGATTTGCAATACTGGAATGATAAAAGGCTGCTATATAGCAGAAAGAATCAATTCATGATCCCGATTAAAATAGCCGCGACACAACAAACCCAACAAAATGGATGTGCGCCCAGCGAAGACTCAGATCAGCCTGGACAGCCGCCCAGTCTGACCAGACTCTTTGCTGTGCGCTTAAAGGGTAGCTAAGGGTCTAAGCTAGCTCCAAGCGGACAACGAAGACTCTGGTCGGACTGGGCAGATACCCAGGTTGATCTGAGTCTTCGCTGGGCGCACATGCCACTTTGTTGGTTTTAACTAGCTCCATGCTGACAACGAAGATTCTGATCAGACTGGGCGGAAGCCCGGACTGATCTGAGTCTTCGCTGGGCGCACATGCCACTCTGTTTGGTCGCAGCTCATTAATATGATCCGCTTCAGATGTAGATAATCGTATCCTAAACGTTTTCTGAAGATCGGCTGAAAAATGTAGTAGTTTTCACTTGAATGATAAAGGGCAGTAACTCTGCAAAAAGGTCAGACTCTGGCCCGAATAACATAATTGAGCCGCGACACGACAAAACCAACAATGTGGTTGTGCGGCCAGCGCAGACTCAGATCAGCCTGGGCATCCGCCCAGTCTGATCAGAGTCTTCGCTGTCCGCATGGAGGTAGCTTAGACCCTTAGGTACCCATTAAGCGCTTAGCGAAGAGGCTGATTAGACTGGGTGGATGCTCAGGTTGATCTGAGTCTGCGCTGGGCGCACAACCACATTGTTGGTTTTCTCGCGTCGCGGCTCATATTATGATCTACTTCAATAAGGTGCTAGCAATATCCTCAATTAAAGTCTAAAGGCATTACCACAGGATGTAATCGATTCCGCTAATTTTCGCTTCCTGCAGAGACTGTACATCATATTTGGCTTCCGCTGAGACTGTCCGCGATCTCTTGCTTCCTGCCGAGACTTCTGTATATGATAAATGGCTTCCTGCAGAGACTGTCCGCGTGATTCTGCTTCCTGCCGAGGCTCTCGGCAGGAAGCAGAATCACGCGGACAGTCTCGGCAAGAAGCCATTCTACGAGGACAGTAGTCTCTGCAGGAAGCAAGAGTTCGCGGACAGTCTCGGCGGAAGCCAAATATGATGTACAGTCTCTGCAGGAAGCGAAAATTAGCGGAACCGATTATACCCTTTGATTACTGCCACAAGATTTGAATTGCTGGACGTTTTAAGGCCTGCAACTCTGACAGAAAGGATGACCTTATAAAATATGTTCATCTTGAGATGGTGATAACAACGTTTTATGAAAATCAGATGAAAATGGAAAAAAAACGTGGCCACAAGGTTGGAGCCACTGGACAGATGAAGGGTCGTTACCCTGGCAAAGAGGGTCCGATCATGACCCAATTAACATTTCATTAACGTCATAAAGTAATAAAGGTGTCGTGAAAGTTTTATGAAAATAAGTAGAAAACCGAAGGAGGAGTTGCGCCGACAGGATTCGACCAGATTTGCAGATAAAGGACCGTAACTCTAGCAAAATTGGTCCGACCATCACCTTAATATATTTTTATCAACGTCAAAGGGAGATCAAAAATATCCTAAAAGTGTTACGAAAATCGGTTGAAAACTAAAAAGGAGGAATTGAGGCCACAGGATTTGACCAAAATTTCAGATACCTGTAAAAGACGAAGTCTAATAGAAACTGTGCAATCATGACCCCGATTTGCTTGTACGTGTAACGCGTTGGAAAAATCATTGTTTTATTTATTTATTTGTTGATTTACTTACTAATTCTTTTCCTTTATTTTTGTTTTTCTTTTTTTTATTATTCAGTTATGTTTTAGTTGTTTGTTTACATTAAGGAACTAAAGACTTTGGGGAAAAAATATTTTATCCGAAAGTCTTTAAGAAGCCGAAGTCGATCTAATGAATTTACCTTATAACCTAGGCTATTTGTATTTGTGACCAAACAAATGTGTCGTAATAACATTGCCTACCTATATGCTTTGTATACTATGTGTGAAATAGGATTATCCCAGGATTAAGGAATCAACGGATTTCCTCAGACGTTGTACATGTTGGATTTGTCCGTCTACATAGTAAAGTTTGTATACATTTCTTTTCCTCTCAAGTTAAAGTTTCTATGATAAAATGCTGAAATAATAGCCTTACGTAAATGATGCGTTTTATGAACGGATAAAGACACAGGGTATACTTATTTTACATTGTAAATTGGTAAGTAAACTTAGTTATAAGATTGTTTTGGGTAAACTGCCCTTTGAGACAGTATTTCAGTGTATACCAAGCCATCAAAGGACCAGTTCCGCACCTACTGCAAACACAGCACAGTAGGTGCATGTCCTGTCTTAAAGTCTCCATAGTCCTACATGTATCAGTAGTAAAGTCTTCAAACCGCGAATCATTATAAAATGCGGTTCATCATACACAAATATCGACAAAATATTGGTTGATGTGCATGTATCAGGTTAGATAACTAGCAAAAAGTAGAGAGAACATAATTTTGAAAAAATTCAAATCGCCCAACAAAACACAATATTTTTTCTGGTTTCCCGTCGAGCAATGCAGTATAAGCAAAGGCAAGACAATGAATGAGGTTCCAGCTTGTGCATTGTATTTTTACTATTTTACTCGAGTTAATAAAATCGAAGGTAGGTCATTTTAGCTGCCAACTAAAATGACACAAATACGAGGGTTGATCCAGAAGTAATGTCACTGCAGCTACAAAATCGTGTAGAATAAATAGAGGGCAACGAAATTTCGTATCAATGTACCTTATTCTATTTGCAGTATGGTCTGAAAGTGTTATTAAAATATAATGCACAGCAATCGAGCTATCGAGATCGGCAGAAGGCATGGTAACGACACGCGCCGCACGCCAATGACGTTGTTGACGTTCCAGGCGAAGTTTTGCTATTGTATCATGTCTTAAGTAGCATATTCATTGTTCTAGCATAGCACTAATGTCTGTTTACCCATGTTTATCTCATCCTTCGATATTATTTGAACAACACCGCATCTCATGTTCAAGAATATACACAATCTTCGAATTGCAGAACATCGATCTTCATGTACGGGGTCCAAACAAGAGTGCCGTTATTGTCTGACATTGCACATAAAGATTTTCCGGTATTCGGACGATCCTCTAACGACTCATCTGCACCCTTACAGCGCTGATTGCACCTTTACACAAGCCTCATAATTATGGTTATATAACCGCATGTCTAATTAAACAGCCTATAGTTTCTAATGGCGATATTCCTAATTTGTGGCAAAACCGCATATGTATCTGAAGATGCGTTTGTCAGAAGTCAGCATTTTTTTCACTTGGCAGTTACAAGCATTAGCACTTCCTGGCGAACTTCAAACTGCAATGACGATATTAAAGTATCAACTGTGGGTGGCAGGAATATATTTCGTCATCGTATCAAATTTTCATCTGATTTGGCGCGTTAGTTTGATTTTAATTTAGGGTTGCCTTTGAAAATAATGTTCATGTTATTAACGTTACTCTGGCGTGCGGCGCGATGGCGACGGTGGCATACTTTGAACGCCTATATAATTTGAACGGGAAAAGATTCCAACTTCGTATTTATTCTGTTAATCAGATCTAAATTATAGTGTGCCTTGATATAATTTTTATACATGTAATAATGCTACGATGAACAAGCGCGCAATGGACACAGTGACATTACTTCTGGATCAACCCTTGTAGTTTTTTTCGAACCCTTTTTATGTGAAACTCATGGGCGTTTTGTTAGTTTAAAGCTAGCTAATATCACGGTAACTTGCAATGACAAAACTAAGGTGAAAAGCTTACAGCGATACTTCATCATCAAATATTTAATGCCGATAGAGCTATGGAGCCTTTAAAGTTTACATTGTTTTCTCGGTAGTAAAACCATATAGACACAAATCATACTGTGTGTATAAGAGAAACATGTTTTTGAAAAAATGTCAACATACAGCTATTCTTCTAGTTCTCCAACAAGCAAGTCAATGTGAACAAAGCGAAAAAGAGTGGGAACTTAACGCATACATGTACATTGTATTTTTACTATAAATTAATTTCATGATCATTTGGCAGCCGACTAAAATAATTCATATAATTTAAACCTGCCTTTTAGAGAAACAAAAGGATGTTTTATTTGTTTTAAGTTGGCCAAATCTTTGTAATTTATAATGACGTAACTGTATAATGAAACACAGGGTATAAACCAGTCCGCCAATTTTCGCTTCCTGTAAAGACTGTCCGTCATATTTGGCTTCCGCCGGGACTATCCGCGATCTTTTGCTTCCTGCAGGGACTCGAAAAATTGTCCGTCATATTTGGCTTCCGCCGATACTGTCCGTGATCTTTTGCTTCCTGCAGGGACTCAAAAAATGGCTTCCTGCCGAGACTGTCCATGTGACTCTGCTTCCTGCCGAGAGCCTCGGCAGGAAGCAGAATCACGAGGACAGTCTCTGCAGGAAGCCAAATATGACGGACAGTCTCTGAAGGAAGCGAAAAATGGCGGACTGGTTTATACCCTGTGATGAAAAGCCTGCAGATAAAATAGTAATACTTTTTATTGCAGTATTCCCAAAAATTCATGAATTGGCGAAATCGAAATTTTTGGTGAATTTTCTTCTTATGGACTTCAGACCACTTTGATTTTTAGGGTAGTGTAAATTGAAGGCTGGACTTGGTCACGACAAAGGCTAAAGGTTCAAACTTCATGTTTACAAAACTTGCAAAATGAATCACATGGACGGAAGAAATGATTTATTTTACCAAATGTTTGAAATGTTCAAGGAAATCGCAGGGTAAAAGTTTGACCACTTATTTATTTTTTCGAGTATTAACGCACAAAATAGGAGGAACGGGTTTTTGAAAGATGATAAATCTCTCCATAAAATGCCGTATTTCTCAAGTTAAACCCTGGGCAATAAAGTGAGACAATGAATGGAATTATAGCTCTTCTACGAATTTTAAAAACTGTTTACACTTTCTAGTTCAGTGGTGGTAAGGTTTATTCACTGAATAAGGGATGTCACACCTGTATGATTTAGCATACAATGCATGTGCAATCAGTGCACTGTCCAAAATCTCTCACCTAGCTAGTTGTGCGTAAATACTTGCTTAGAAGCCACCCTATGACTCCTTAAAATGAAAGCATGGAAAAAGCCAAATTCTGAACTTCATGATTCGAATCGAATGCTAATACTGTGCTGTTGAAATATTTGAACTGGTTTCTTAACTAAAACTGGATATTTGTGGAAACTGCACCTAAAAACAGCTATTCAGAAAACCTTGAATAAACAGCATAAAAGCAATACAAGGTCTTGAGAAACAGTTTTCAAACTATAAGAACTTGTTGACTGGCTTTCACCATGGCAGTTTAGGCCTTACAGAACTGATGCTTATTGATATATCTCTTTGCAATGCATAGATACCTTTCCCTCTTCATCTTATTTAGTTTACTGTTTACCATGTTCATGCATGTACTTGGATTTTCACTCAAAGTGACATGTAAACACAGGTATGAATTTGGTCTTACAAGCAAATAAATGTTCAAATATGATCTTTAAAACTTCACCACCTCACTAAATATTGGGACAGGAATGTCTGAGCAAATACTGTAGACCAAGGCCAGACTGTTCAGGGACTGCAGTAGTATTTCACATTCTGCCAGAACATTTATGCCAAATTGATGACAGTCAAATCAGTAAAGGTAAAATCAAATTAATTTAGGTCTACAATGGCATCTGCTGCAGAGATGGTTTCTGTCAATATTAAAGCTGCCATGATAAGGTATTATATCAATAAGCAGTCAGCTGTAGCAGAATAAGTTTAAATTGTGCTAAAATGGGCAGCCAACCTTAGCAAAAAGTGGACTTGTCGGTTACGCATCAGACCTGTTCTTAAAATTTGTATAAGACCTATATTTATCTATATATTATAGTTTTAAAAATCTATTAAAATTTATTTTATCGAAAGTAGGTCATTTTAGTTGCCAACCGAAGTGACCAAAATAAATTTCCAACACTTTCTATTAAACAAACTAAAGGATCATTTTGTTATTTAATATTTAAACTAGCTAATCATGGGCATTTACAGTGACAGAACTGTAGTCATATTGCGTAGATATATCTCACAATAATATTCGCATGAACTTATACCACTGGGAGAGAAAAAAGGTTCCCTTTGAAGCTGTCCCAATATTTTTGTAACACCAGTATGTTATAATTGTTTACAAAACATAATAGCTGCACTATTCTAAGGGTCATATGTTTAGTTCAGGGTCACAGTTTAAACTTGTCATTATTGTCTCTCTATCTAGTCATCAGCTTGAAAACCACACAATGAATTTTAACAATGGCGATTTAAATGAATTCTTTTCATAAAGACACGTTAGAAATTCAGTCGTGTGAATTCTTACAGAAATTATTTATTGCAGACGAAATGTCTTTGTTCATAAAAGCATATCAACGGTTCTTTACGTGCCTAATCGACATTTCAGTGTTTGTATTTCAATATTTAAATGCCATCTCCTTAAAGGATATGCTTACCTGTCCCAATTTTAATGAAGGAAAAGTTTTATCAGATAAAGAATTCAGGATCTTATCAACAGCCAAAGGTTAGAATATATGTCTGCATACGGAAGCTGTCTCAGACGTTTTTACTGTTTTTTGTAAATGTGTCCTATGCGAGTATCATCTTCATCTGTGTTCATTACAGTGCATTTCTTCATGTACTATACATTTGAGCTGCGACACGACATAACCAACAAAGTGGCATATGCAACCAGCAAAGACTCAGATCTGCCTGGGCATCCGCCCAGTCTGATCAGAATCTTCAATGCTTGCATGGAGCTAGCCAGGACCCTTAGATACCCTTTAAGCGCAAAGCGAATACTCTGATCAGACTGGGCGGATGCACGGGCTGATCTGAGTCTTCGCTGGTCGTACACGCCACTTTGTTGGTTTCTCATTTGTTTGCAAATGGTGCCGGATATGATCACTTTTTATCCTGCGTAGGTGTGTTACATTTTCACAGAGGGGATTTGTGACATGTTTGCTTCACTCTGCAGCAACCTCCTTCCAAAAAGGGTTTTACACTTGAAGGAAAGAGTTTTTGCAAAAGGAAGCAAGATTTAATCCATGTTTCGAAAGGAGGCAAAGTGAAAACACCAGAGTAGCTCCCACTGGATATTTGAGCCGCGACACGACAAAACCAACGATGTGGTTGTGCGCCCAGCGCAGACTCAGATCAGTCTGGGCATCCGTCCAGTCTGATCAGAGTGTTGGCTTTGCTCTTAAAAGGTAGCTAAGGGTCTAAGCTACCTCCATGCGGATAGCGGAGACTCTGATCAGACTGGGCGGATGCCCAGGCTGATCTGAGTCTGCGCTGGGCGCACGACCACTTTGTAGGTTTTCTCGCGTCGCGGCTCATTTTGTTTTTTCCAATTTACCTTACCCTAGTATGTGTGATGCTACAAACCTAGCAGACACATCTAGTGTGACTTCCGCTGCTAAAATAAAAAAAATAGAAAAAAATCTTAAATTTTTGTGAAAATATGACTCCAAATTCACAGGGATACCTTGTGTTTTTAGATTAACAAAAGTCTGGAATCAGCACCCGGTACATGACCATAACTACTGATAGGAATCAACTCTGACTTCTTCTTCAGAGTCGTGATGCATTCATGCAACAAGGGCCCTTTCCGTAACATTACAAAGCGCTACATGCACAAATATAATCATATTGACAACTAGGAAAAACAAACGTATCTTACAAAAATTTCTGGCGCAGCCGTCTTCCAACAATGCCTTTCGAATTTACCTAAGTTTTCTGGATACGACATCTAAAAGAGTCACTGGCTATTATCTCATAAGCGTCTTGACTGCTTCCAAATTTCAAAATTATGCAGGTACATGTACAATGTAAATATGATAAATATGCATGCATGTTCAAAACATCTTCTCCAGAACCACAAACCACTAAGGCCCCATTGCAGCTAAGGCGTTTGCTAAAAGGAGGGTTCATAGGTAATTTATTCCGAATTTGTCAGCCTGTATGACTGTTGTTGCTGCGTGTACTACCTTGTTTTATCATATGACGTCGCTGTTATTCAGTGGATAACGCCGTGTCATAAACTCGTATGACCACACGTCATTGACAACGATTATAAAATTTAATTCGAATCTCTCTTAACCTGTAGGGCCATGGTTACTGAATGCCATACTTTGTCCCGTTCTAGATAGGTCCTTATTATAGAGCTTTGCCTGAATGTGTACATTTCTAATTTTCTCTTTCTGTTTTAGGCGAGACGCAACAATGGCGACTAACTGAAGTTAAGGAGTGCATAATCACTCTGCAAGTAGTCAGCTGTGATTCACGACTCGTCAGTGAAAATGGTTAGACAGTATCAACACTCCGGATAGATTTGAAATTAAGAACACGTGTTCCAGGCAGTGTTAAATAATATTTAAGTGTATGAATGCAATATGTCTGAGTTGCTAAGCAATTCGAAGAGAAAATATATTGAGAACTGGAGACAGTCGGTGTGTCAGCATATGGATAGTGGGACCATTTGTAAGGTGACCATCTCTGAAATGACTCCTGAACCAGCAGGATATATTGGTGGCTACATTAAACCCTCCAACGAACATGTCAAAGCAATGGTAAACACCTTTAATATCATAAATGTTTTAACTTTTCTGGACGCACGTGTAGTTACTCTCAAACTGTGGGTAAGCATGTAAATGTTCTTATAGTAAAATACTAATAAGAAAGGTCGCACTGAAAGCTATTTTAAATCTCATTTATTATCCCCGCCGAAGGCGAAGGAATATTGATATCTCCATGTCCGTCCGTCCGGGATCATAAGTAACACTAAATGGAATGTCATGAAACTTAAATATATATCAGGATAATGCGCTGATGCATGCATGTCAAGTTTCATGAGACTTGCATGGTAGTGCATGAGTTATTTTCCTAGAGTTGATTTAAAATAAGTAAAATTAGTCCGTACTAAGTAACCAATTACCGGGACTTCATGAAACTTAAACTGAATATGTATCATCATTACATATTAAGTTTATTAGAATGGCGTTTGTAGTGCATGAGTTATGGCCCTTGAATTAATTTAAAATTCAGCCATAACTAAGTAATCTTTTAAACTTATACTTACTATGTATCACTATGACATAGTTTTGCAGCTTACGTTTCGCCGGAATTGCATCAGCAAGCAATGAGTTAATGCACTTGGATTGCTTTGAAATCAACAAATTGTGACTTTACTAAGTAACCAATGTGAAAATTTAAACAGTTATGTATTTTCATTTCGCGGCAGTGCAACTTAATTTTTGTCATACTGGCACCAGTAGTGCAAGATTCATTGCCTTGGAATTGATGTAAAATCCACAAATTAACCATAAATAAGGGTGTACAAATTTGTTGAAACTAAATTAGAATGTTTAAGTAACAAACAAAGTTTCTTGAAACTAATTTAAATGTTTAAATAATTTCAGGCTTCTCGCAGTCCACCGCCAACCACAGAGAACATCTCTCCAAGTCATCTTCCCGCTGTGAAATTTGGGTATTCGCACGGTAATGAGGATGCCAAAAAGCACCACAAACACAGGACTGTAAGGCACTACGAAATATCACGTACTGTTCTTCCGCCATCACCGAACGGAATGCTGGTCCAAAATGGCGGATCGGAAAAACCTACACCACATGATCGGAAGTCCAATACCCTTCGTGCTATTGAGAATAATGTGAGTTCAGACACAGTAGGACAAGATGTCACAGACTCAAAGGACACTAAGGAGCACGCAACAAGAAGTGCACAACTAGCAAGAGAGATTTATGATAAATATAACATGAAATCACGTGTACAAACCACCCTACCTGGTAAACATATGTACAGTGGGATGGATCAGTTTACAATGCCATGGCGGAATAAAACGTTTCTTACGTTACCAGTGCGTTTTAACGAGAGTGCTAAACGCAAACACATGAAATACCTTGCTCGCGAAAGAACGTCATTGTCGAGCAGAAAGGATGATTTGAGCAGCAGTTTATTGACAAACGAAAGTAGATACAATTTTCGTGATTTGGAAGGGGATATACCATGATTTTCGAAAACCTGAAGTATTCTGCATTGCATCCTTTAATGTTCAAGTATGGGAAAAGTCATTTCTCCTGCCGGGCCGCGTTGCGCAATCGGTAGCGCACCTGACTCAAGAGCCAGAGGTCTCGGGTTCGATACCCAGTCCGGCCACATACTTTCGTTTCTCCTTCCGCTGATTCAAGACGGGCAGTTGTCAGTTACTGGCGAAAGTATGTGCACTTATTACTGGTTAACCGCTTAGGCGGTCTAAGCCTGTTCAGGAATAGTGTGGTTAGGGTAACTGACCGTCCCGACATGACCGTAGCTGTTTACCGTGGACGTAAAACAACAGCAACAACACTTGTTGGTGAGCAACTTTGCCGGCTTTCCTAGAAGATATTGATTTAATTTCCTCATTTTCTACCCAATTATTTCCGTCCGAATAATATATGTAAACGCAGTAAACAAAGTTCTCAAAAATAATGATACGTATACGAGTACTTCGGGACAAAAGTTCCGCACGGATGTTAAAGGAACATCCGTGCAGAACTCTTGTCTTTAAGTACAGTATATATGCGCTATGACATACATTGATACATTTATGCACTATGACATACATTTTGTACATGTATATCTTCATTAAGATTAAGAACACCTTATAAGTAATATTCAAAGTATATCGCAAGAAAATGGTTTTAAAATACAGAAAAAGGAAAGAAATATTTTCTTCCTTTTTTGTTTTTTGAATTGAAAGTAGACCCATTTTGGAGGGGTTCAGTTGCCGAGGAAGCAAATAGGGAAGTCACAAAAGGCGTTGCCGTTTGTAAAATGGTGGGAAAATTTAGATGTGTTCCCATTCACGTTATAAGAGATTGTACAACTCCTGAGGAACCAACTGCCATTTTTATTTTGCTTCCCTTCTGTATGCGGATCAACTCTCAAAGGAAAGAATTTCCTAAGGGAGCAATTTTTTTGTTTTAATAGTGAACCCGTTTTGGAGGGGCTCAGTTGCCAAGGACACCAACAGTGCAGTCCCAAAGTTGTTTAATTTGTAAAATGTTGGGAAAAAACATAGGTGTGCCCCATTCACGTAAAAGAGACTGTATAAATATTAGTATGAATGGTGAGAATCGACTCTGTTATTGGATGCACAAGCATATGTAAAGGAGAGCGTTGTCAGCAAGTTATAGGATCTGGGTGCATATACAATGTAGGCCAGCCTCGCTTCATGCCAAGATGGTAATTTTGTCAGTGTACACTGTCAAGTTTGGAGAAGTATCATTTATACAAAACAGTGAAGACGCAGATTAGATTTCCTAAGGATACATGTACATAAATTTATGCGAACAGCGAAGCCTTTTCCTCGAGCCGATGCTCAATTTTATTGGTAAAGATTTTATTTCAGGCCAAGTTCTTGCCTCATATAAATACCAAAAAAAAAAACTGTGATGTTTGTTAATTATCTCTGTCTCGGGTACGACCTTGGGGGTTATTCTACCGTATTTACCACAAACATTATGTCAATCTTATTCTTTTCTTCTGATTATTTACACGTTGTTGTAATTGTTGGGGCATTTTGGTCAACTGTTACACTTTAAAACTAAGTATGAACTTTATATTATGTGAGAAGGATACGAATTCAAAAGCATTAATATCGACCAACATGTGGGTTTAACCTACTGACCTAAGGTGAAGAATTATTACCAAGCATGCAATAATTGTAAGTTTACTGTAATCTGACATAATCCACGTAAACCTCCGCAATGGAAACAATTGTATTTTGCACATGTGCATGGCGACACTCCCTAGTTGACGGTCATTTTACAAAGGAGACATATTTAAGGTGAATGAGTTCACTTTTGAGGGCTGTAACTCAACCATTTTGATTCTTTTGCATCCCTTCATAATGGTGATCGACTCTTAAATCCGTTCCGCTCCGCAAATACCTTAAAAAAATCTCCTCTCGTTAGAGCAAGTTATTTCTTTATTAAGAGTAGATCCCATTTTAGAAGGACTCCGTTATCCAAGGAAGCTCACAAAAAAATGGTCCCCTTAAAGTTTGTAAATATTACAGATAAAGTGTACATTATCCACTTATCTTAAAGTATTTGCTCCCCAAAAATGTGACTTTTATTATCAAGAGGAAACCTATCAGGACCTTAATGTAGTTAAATCGGTAAATTCCGTCTCAAACATCGGCAATCATCGGCATACATCGTATTCTGGCTTTGTCCGATGTTCGCAAAAGCGGAATGCGATATCGTCGGTGATAGTCGTTGATTGCCGATGTTTGACGAAATTTACCGAAGATGACTCATCTTCAGTAAATTTCGTCAATCATCGGCATTCGAAGTGATGAAGTTTGCACATGTTCATTTCTCTTTTATGCAAAAGTAGCTACATGTTACCTGCATAAGCGTGACCAAAGAATGCTCTCAACAGTGCCAGAGGGCCAGAAAGACTCAAGAAAATATAATTCGTATATAACAAGGCGAAATCCACATATTTGTAACCATACACAGAAACTGTGAAAATTTTTAAAAACGTTTAAATTTTTATATAAAAAATGCAATTGTTTTACAAAATATCGTTCTAGATTTCTATTTGCTATGCCTAATTGTTTTTGTTAGATGCATTTGTGTCACATTTCGATTACAGACATTGGAATGATTCCATGGCTTCTGAAGGGCAAAAACTAATAATTATGTATAAGTAATTACAGCATATAATAGCTGCCATATTGCATGACTTATGTTATTTGCATAGGACAAACAAAACTTCCAATAAACAAACACAAGTTTGAGGCTTACGAAAACCATACCGCATACATGTATTTACAGTCCAGTATTTCGCACAGCCTTAATATCTGGTACCATAAGACTTAGCATTTTGCTCTCTTGAATTTAAAATGGCGTCTTTCATGGCTCACCAAATTTAAAATGCATTGAATCTAGCATAAATGTATACTTAGCCTAGCAGAACAACCAGTTCTTAAAATACGTACATGTAATTAGTATTAAACAGAGCTGTCATCCAGATATCTAACGTGTACATTGTAGCATCGCGCTATTGTGTTGGAATATTGGAACACTTTAAACACTTATATAAAAAAAAATCTGGTAAATATTAAACTTTTACAAGTTAGTTTACAATCAATAATCCTAAATGGCATCTAATCTGGCTGTTCTTTATGCATATTACATGCCCGTGTATTTGCTTAGCTACTTCTTACCCTGTATTTACTATAATAACAATTGTGCAAATTAAAAGTACAAACTGGTTCCAATGTTTCTCATGCTGATCAAACACAAGATCAAATTAAAAGTGTTCAGCCGTCTGTGCTCTCATTTAAACGCCAAATGTTTTACAATAAAGCTGTATTGCTAAACAATATAAACAAATAAGGTCAAATGAAAAGATAGTTTTTCATATAAAAATGAAAGATTTGAGCACTAAGAAACTGAATAACAAAAACTGCATCCAATCATCTTTAACAGTTTTACAGATATTAAGAGTTGAAGCTGAACATTTAAAGAAGGATTATTGTAAAATACCCTTTTAGTCCTTATAAACGTCCCTGCTCTAATAAACGCCCCCTGTCTTTTTCCTGGAATATTGTTATAGGCCTATTACATTGTAACTTAAATGAATTCCTGCTTGCTTCGCTGAATAAGGTAGCTCTTTGAATTGGGGTCTACTCGTAAAAGATCGAATTTGCTTCTTGAAGAAATGAGCGCTAGTAAAAAAAGGGAGACAAAGAAAGTAGTAGAATCGCTTCCTATGAAGTGACCCATCGTCTTTATATTGCTGATTAGAGGTATTTTGGCAGTGGTCGATTTACTACATATTTGGCTCTAAACTACGCCTCCCTTTCGCAAAATGCAACTCCCCCGTGCGTTTAAAAGGATTAATATGGTAAATCCAAGATACCACGGCGAGCCCGACCAAAGGCATGAGTCGTTGTTTGGTTTTAAGTACATTTACCTGCACAAGGGGCAAATTGCGTGTTTGCATGGAGTGGAATTTCTCAATAAATTGAAGACCACGCTAAGAAAATATAGCTTTATTAAGTATATAAAACAAATCTACAGAGACATCTGACAAACAAATAAATTCGATAAAAATACAATAATCATACTTTCCAGACTTTCCACAGCTTAAGTATATACACCCTTAACACAACAGTAACACAGCATTTTAGTTATTATAAATATTTCTTCCCCGCCCCAACCCCCTCTAACCCCACCTGCTGATATGACTTCAGGCTGGGTTAAATGCAACGTATAAAACGTCGCGTCAACGTCGAAGCAACGTAACAACGTTGCATCGACGTTGATATGTACTCGTACGGCCTCACCTACTGAAAGTATGCTAGCATATTGCAAAATAATGAAGAGAGACTTTTGGTTGTTGTTGTTTTTGTCAGGTTTATGGGCTGTCAAAATGGCCTCTTCTCACACTACCAGAGACATTAAACTTTTCAATACCATTATGGATACTGTCGTTCTCATTAGCTTGTCATCTACTCCCCCATATAGGGCAAAACCACACCAGGTTAACTCTCTTTTCAAGAATGTTACGAAACGAAAAAGAGCTGCTATGAAACGAAACGAGCCCTTGTATATACATTGTTAACCAAGGGTGAAAACCAGTACAATGATATACATGTACATCATAAAATCTTAAATCATAACATTATATCGCTAAATACACACAAAATCCAATCATATTAAGGCAAGCTTTGCTATTTCCTCTGAAATGCAAATTACATTTATAACCTTGTACACCTTTATCAAGGGCGTAGCTACCATTACGCAAATACGAAGGTGCGTATTGAAATTTTGTCAAATTGACAAAATTTCAACGCACACCTGCGTATTTTCATGCTGAAATGATGTTAATTGGGCATAATTTAAATACTAACTGCCTCTATTATTGCCCTCAAAGAGTATAAAACATGATTGTGCGTACTGTGTAAGTGGCCCTAGCTACGCCCCTGTTTATTGACTGTCTGATGCAGAAAAAGAGTGAATAAGTGACAAGAAAACAAAAGCTAAAATATCCAATCCCGCACCTGCTACAAGCATAACAGGCCGTTACCTGAAGCCAGTACAAGTACCACTAGTAAACTGGCAATTCCATACCAACATGGAAATAAAAAAAAATCAAGCTTTTCCAAATACCGTACTAATACTTATAAACGCCCTGCACTAATAAACGCCCCTGCTTCTTTGCCGAAAATAATGCAATATTAATCCATGAATTAATATTTGCTTCTCTGGATGAGTTAGCTCTTGGAAATGGGGAAAACTCGTAAAGGAAAGAATTTGCTTCTGCAGGAGAAACTCTTTCTTTTAAGAGCTGAACCCCGACGCAACCGAGAAGAAAGGCAAAAACAACAGAGTTATACACTTCCTATGAAAGTATACCCATTCATCTTAATACTTTTTATCACAAGTATTTTGGTAGTGGCTGATTTACTACTCTTTAGGCTCTAAGAAAACCCTCCCCCATTTCGTAGAATGCAACGCCCCGGGCGTTTAATAAGATTAATATGGTAGATATCCAAACGCTGCAACGCTGTTGGCTCGTATGTATGTAAAGGTTATTTGTTCACATTACTTCTTTTGAAGCCGGGCCGCGTAGCACAGTCGGTAGCGCGTCTGACTCAAGAACCAGATGTCCCGGGTTCGATACCCGGTCCGGCCACTTACTTTCGTTTCCCCTTCCGCTGATTCAAGAAGGGAAGTTGTCAGATGCTAGGCGCACTTAGTACTGATTCTTAGTACTGATTAACCGCTTAGGAGGTCTAAGCCTGCCTAGGAATAGTTTGGTTAGATTAACTGACCGTCCCGACATGACCATTGCTGTTTACCGTGGACGTAACACAATAACACAACACAACATTACTTCTTTTGAAATAATAGAATTGAGCGAATCACAAAACTCCAGAAAGTGACCAAACCGTAATTCCAGCTTGACCACTCAGGAATTTGATGACAACACTAGTTTATCATTTACAAAGCTGACATTTTGTATAAATTTGCTCCACAAACGTATGAGTCGAATAACAGTGATTTATGTTGGTATGCCATTTGCAAAAGTTTTAAAACTTCGTGTTCTAAATGCGAGGACGCCCCAATGCCGAAACTCATTTGCCAATCCGCTAGCTGGTTATCGCCCGAATGCGCCCGTCAGAGTCACTGGATTTGTTAATTCTTTCAAATGATACATACATGAACTCTTTTTCCCTGTGCTGCTTTTCTTTCCTTCTTTTTTCTGTCTGTATATTGTTTTGCACTGGACCAAACGTAATTTAGCCTTGTCCGGGCAAAAACTCTCTTGCGGTACCTACAGATAATACTCAGACCAAGATGTGCATCTGCAAGCGCAGCTTAGAGCTTCCATTCTTCGCACGCATGAATGATGAAAAAAAGAGAGAACAGTCTGTTATGATCAGTGGAAAAAAACTGAAATTCAGGAGTTTTGCAATAATTCCGCCACTTTTTCTGGCAAAGCTGAAAATTTGAATGACTTGAGGATTGATGAGGATTGATTCTCATCTTTATTAAAATCTAGTACCAATATCATTCTTAATGATTTGATGATACAAAAACAATTATTACTTTTATCAATAGAACACTACATAAACAAATCCAGACACATGTATTGTCATTTAAATTCTACCCAATTCGCAGATCAAACAACACAGTCTTAAAGGCCATATGTCATGGGTCATAATCGTAAAGGACCTTTGTCTTTATTCAAAAATGTGGTTCCTAGAAACTGATCAGGTTGTGCCCGTGAATCTGCGAGTGTCGCCCGTGTGATGTTGTCCATGTGAAAATCTTGATTACGTATCTCCGAGCTGTTGAACGGGATCTTCGGCCGGCGGTGCTGAAAAGATGACACAATAGTCGTTATAGATTCAGAGTGGAAGGCGTTCGGTTATTTAAGTTTGGGGGAGGGGTGAGAGAAATAACTGTACTCAAAATTTATTTGGAGAGGCAAACTGTTGGTTCTATGGTCGCATATTTCGAAGCCGTAGAAAGCAATTTGCCACCATAAAACCGACTATTGCCCTCCTCAAATAACACTTTTCAATGTGGTTATTCCCATTCTAATGCAGAATTTCACCTTTGAAAGTGTACTAATTCACGCCCTACAGAGCAAGCAGTTCCATAACGTTAAACGTCTGGTTTAACGTTAGCCAATAAGAAGCGACGTTAAATGTTAAGTTCCCGACAATGTATTGCAGGATATGCTGTCGCAACTTTTCGACCGTGTTATCCAATCAGATGCCGCGTTATATCGTACATGCATTAGAATTATTGGTAAAGCGCTGCTAAATACATGTAACACTGCTACATGTAAATAACACTGCCGTCAACTGGCATAATTCAGACACTGCTAAGGGCGTAATACAACAAAAAACTAACACAAAGTAAACCGTAGGGCTTAAATAAGCCACGACACGACAAAACCAACAAATTGGCATATGCAGCCAGCGAGGACTCAAATCAGCCTGGGCATCCGCGGAGCCTGATCAGAGTCTTCCCTGTGCACTTGAAGGGTAGCTAAGCGTTTAAGCTAGTTCCATGCGGACAGCGACGACTCTGATCACTGGACGGATTTGTTGGTTTTTGTCGTGTCGCGGCTCAAATAACCTTTTCTGATCAGTTAAGGTAGACGAATACTGAATAGAAATAATGGCGGGGCATTCAATCCATTATACCATCTAAATAACCCATAGAGCAAAAAAACATTGGATAAGGAAAAAACAATTTTCACCGTTTTGTTTTCCTAAAAAGAAATATTTTGTATTTCTACATACTTTTTTACACATTTTCCATTAAAATTCATATCTCTAGCACATGAACGCACTTTCATTTCAGCAAATCATATAATCTGTAATATAGCATATTTGAAACAAACTGATAACAAAAAAAATATGCAGTTTTCTTGTTAATAAGTGTATTTTTACTTTCTTTAAAAAAATGCAAGAAAATTGAATTTCATGAAAAACGTCATGAAAAATATATTAAATCGATGGGGCATGCTTATGCATATTATTTTAGTAAAACTTACATTGTATGTAAAAAAAAAAAAAAAAAAAAAAAAAAAAAAATCACCGTTTCGTTTCCTTGAAAAACAATGTTTAAGTTCAAAATATCCCCAAAACAGACTGCCCATATTCTGCACCTGCTGCAAGCACAGCCGGTCCTTGCCCTACTGTTTAATTTCCTGTTATTCGGTTCTACCATAGAGTAATGTCGACAAAATTGCGCAGATGGAATGGAAACTGTGAAGATCTTGATCATTCTGTTTCCTAAGGAACAGTGTGATCTCGGTTTCCACTGGTTGTACAGACCTATGTGCCCGAAAACTTAGGATATTCTCTGTATATACGCCACATTTTAATCGATTTGATGATGAACAATAACTCTGTTTTGTATTTTAAACAAGTAAGAACAGAGTCGTTCCCTACACGTCCACCTTAAGGTGAGGTGGGAGTAATTGACAAAACACATGATTTTATTCATACTTCCTTATATTGTACATTTTCAGTCCCTCTTTCAGAAAATGTAAAAAAAAGGGGGGTCGCCGATTTCGTTTTCAAGATATCTGACCTCGAAAACGTCAATTTTTCCACTTTTTCGAGCCGACGTTATAATGGCGTTCTATGGAAAACGCACTTTTTTGCTCGTCACTCTTGGATAAAAACATTCATTCTGAGAAAACAAAACACATTTTTTTCTTCAAAAACTAACACAGTATGGCCCAATGATAGAATTTTACGTTAAAGCAATAAAAATAGTAGGTCGCCGACTTAACTTTCGAGCTAATGTGCATTAAATGCCCAGCTTGCCGTCTCTTTTGACTGAAATGTTAACGTTGTGCATGGTGACGTTAACGTTACTTAACTTTTCGCGCCACAAATCAACTATCGCGTTTTGGTAGGCTACCGGAAAATTTGTCTGGGACTTTCATCACTCATGATTGTCATCGTCGGGAAAGTGCAGGATGAAGGCAGATGAAATACTTTTCTCTCAGTCTCTGCATAAACCGTCTTAACTGACTAGTTTTTAATTAAAAATCGAAAACAGTGAAATTATGCCCTCCCATAAAGTTGACGCGCACCCGAGTTGACAAACTCTCAGAAGCAACAACTTTAGGACTGGCTTCCACGTGTTATGACATCTGAACAATTCCCTTGTCCACTTGTCGTTTATACACTGTAAGCGAGTCAAGTTTTCTATTTCCTGACCCGACCCAAGAAAGAACCTATAATATTCTGCACAATAACCTAGCGTTCCAATGACTGGACTTTGGCGACTCTCTCTCTCTCTCTCTCTCTAAAAATGATAGGCAGCTTGAATACACTTTCGTGTCTAGGTGATACAATAAAACGACTCTTTTATATACACTTAAAACAGAAAGAAGAAATGAAAGACAGAAAAGTGAAAGAAAGACAAGGAAACAGAAACACCACATTGGTTTTTAGCTTATTGACAGAACAGATCGTTGAACTATCGTATCAACGTCGATAAAAAATTCTAACGACATTGCATCGACGTTGATACGGCTGTTTAGCGTTGTTCAAATGCTAGGGACAGTCGAAGAATTTTTAATACAACTGAAATTTGGCATAACTTCTGCTATTAGTATTTTAAGTGTGGGTGGTATGAAAACGACTGTCTATGGCTGCTACCGTGTCAACTATAAAGTGCGTGGTCGAAGTGTAGACAGTGATCTGACTACTCATTGTACGATTCTGGATTTAATTTCACGAGACTTTGTTGTCGTATGAAAAAATCGTAATAAAATTACTGCAACTCAACAGCTGCGAACTCCGTCTTATAAACTGATAAGAAACTGTCAGTTATCCCGCAAGTAGTGTTCCGCACGAAAATTTTCAGTTTCTTCTCTACAGCACTTTCTGTTTACTTTAAATTTCATCCAACGCTCAGCCTCCTTGCATTTCGTGGGCAGATCATGTAGTGGTCACAGAAGCGGCTAACGTTAACGTTTACTACAGAGAATTTAAATCATTCTTGGAATTATAACGTATAAACACAACGAAGTGTGAGTGATCAAGTACACTGTAAATAAAAGTTCTACATCACTAATATTTCAGAATGATAATAGCCCAATATTTTCACGGTGCATAACCATATCGGACGCTATCTGTGAAAACTGGACTCTATCTGTGTATTTCGAAGCCTATTTGCGTTAGTTAAGGATTCTATCCGTCCCAAAATGGAAAACGAGGTAAGGGTGGGTGTTAATAAACTCTAATATAACTGTAAACAACACATTTTCTTACGGGGCATAAGGTGCACGGAACATCAGACATCCGTTTTTTCCAGTATCTATAGTTGTTATGCCTAATTCGTATTTACTTTCGAGTCTACAAGCTGGAATGAAGGTCAAGATTTGACATTTTTGAAGAGTGTGTCCACTTTGAACGACGATCAGTTGCGAACGCAGTGGAAAGAAAACAGATCGGTTAGATAAGTTTGGCCCTAATGAATGAATTTAAAATTTTTGTAAGGCTCTGAGTTGAACGAATATCTCCTTTTTGAAGAAAATCGGATTTTTTTACCTTTTACAATGGCACCGGATGCTATATGCGCCTGACACAGGACTCTATCAGCGGCTAATCGTGCTTCACACAGGACTCTATCTGCCAATATCATCGGAAACTAACTGTGCTTCAGAAGCATGGGCCTACATTTGTCTAGCGATCCGAAAATGGTATCAACACGAGGCAAATGTCTATTTAGATATCGTATATGATTGATTGATTCCTCTTCTTGCACACATTTTTAAACTTTTCAGAGGGTTTTGGTCACCTCAAAGCCGAAGAAATAAATAAACGTTTCAATACGCGCGTATACATATTTTTTGCAGTTGCAGTTATAAGTCATGCTGAAAGTTATCTTTAACAGGCTTAAACCACAAGCCGAAGAGATAATCGCCATAGGCACCTGGTTACAATTCCATAAATTCTCACTTCCCCAATTATAATAAAACTAAAGGCCTCTCACTCGCCGTTTTCGAATCAACGGAAGTGTGTCTGGTTCCCAGTTCCGCAATTTCCCGGTTCCCTAAGGGACTATTAGACCGATTGTCGTTTTTATACTATTGATATATGCAAAGACTGTTGTCATAAAAACCGGTTGTAAACAAACGAATCATAAATTAAAACCGTATAAAATATTTAATTGAAGACCTGCTCCTTGACAGAAAGAAGAACTAAATGAATTAGCAACAAAGAAATTTTGAAAACATAGCATTCCTTTGTTTTACAACCGAGTTTTACGATAATAGTCAATACAAAAACGTCAACATATTTAATAGTATAAAAATGACAATCGGTCTAATAGCCCCCCTAGGGAACCGGGAAAATGCGGAACTGGGAACCAGACACACTTCCGTTGATTCGAAAACTGCGAGTGAGAGGCCTTTAGTTTTATTATAATTGAAGAAGTGAGAATTTATGGAATTGTAACCAGGTGCCTATGATAATCGCTGAGGAACAGGCTACGTTCCGAGCGGGAAAGAGCACCACAGAACAGATCTTCAGCCTTAGTGTCCTGTGTGAAAAGTATCTGCAACATCAGCAGAATATGTGCCGTGTCTTCATTGATTTCAAAAAAGCCGGTTACTAGAAATACCGGAATACACTTAATTACCGGAATATACCAAAATACACCGGAATATACCGGAATCTACCGGAATATACCAAAATACACATTTTTATTTACCGAAATACACTTTAATATTACCAGAATAAATGTAATATTATCCAAAATATGTCGTTTAGTAACAGATCCATGTAAAAGACGATAAGTTAATGACCCATACAAAGACCCTAACCAGCGTGCAATCTTTAAAGTGATACCTATCCAAACCCGTACCCTGGTGCATTTATTCTCACTACAAATGCAAAATAGCAATTTCTGAGCTGGAAATAGTTCTTATTTATCTATTCTACCATTATTTAAGTTCATTTTGACAATAAAAATGTTTATTTTGGTGTATTCCGGTAGATTCCGGTATATTCCGGTAATAAGGTGTATTCCGGTAATTCTAGTAACCCCAAAAAAGCCTTTGACAGGGTATGGCATGCAGCCTTATGGGCTACCATGCGGAGGTGCAACGTCGGTGCAGGTCTAGTTCGCACCACTGAGCAGCTGTACGACAAGGCTACAAGTGCAGTCCTGACTAATGGCAGCACAGGAGAAAGGTTCAGAACAACAGTTGGAGTAAGACAAGGATGTCTTCTGTCACCCACCCTCTTCAACATTTTTCTCGAATGGATCATGTATGATACTCTGGAAGAATGTGGCGTGGGGTGGGGGGTGGGGTTTGGCATGGGCGGCAGAGACATTGCCAATCTGCGGTTTGCCGATGATTTAGACGCTCTAGCTGAGGAAGAGCAGGAACTAGAGGCTCTAGTTGAAAGTCTGGACCAAACCTGCACAAGGTGTAAGATGGAGATCAGTGCTCAGTGGACCAAACCGATGACGAACAGCGCAGATGGCTTCCAAAGGGAGATCAAGGTATAAGGGCAGAACTGTAAGCAGCTTCAAATGCCTTGGGTCAGTTGTCTCAGATGATGGCTCAAAACAGAAGGTTCTCTCAAGGATTGCACAAGCCACTACAGCTCTTACCAAGCTGAAACCAATTTGAAGATAGCGGCATGTCTCTAGGATCAAGGGTGAGACTTATGCGCTCCCTTGTCATTTCCATATTTCTGTATGCCTGTGAATCGTGAGCCTTAACAGCAGAGTTAGAGAAAAGAACGCATGCCTTTGAAATGAGATGCTACCCAAGGTTACTGAACATTTCGTACAAGGACCATATAACCAATGAGGAGGTTCGCAGGAAGTTCCAAGCAGCCATTGGAGAATATGATGGGCCCCTGACGCTGGTCGGGAGGCGGGGGCTGGGGTGGTTTAGGCACGTCTCAAGGTCTTCTGGTTTTGCAAAGATAATTCTTCAGGGCACAGTGAAAGGGGAGGGGGGGGATGGGAGTGGGGGTGGTGGACGGAGGAGGTGGGAAGAAAATATCAAGGAGTGGACAGGAATTGATTTTGCCAGCTCGGCTAGGGCAGCTGAAGACGGAACAATGTGGAAAGGGATTGTTTCGAGGTCAACTGTGGTGCACCAACGACCTAGTAAGGTTATGGGATAGAACAGATTATAAGTACAAACGGTTTTGGACACCTAGAGTTGCGGTTTATTATGAACAACATATATAGGTTGGTGTAACTATATGCATGATATTAGGTCAAAGAAACCCAGAAATGGAGAGAGCACTGTCAACTTCATTTACATCTTGTTGGTGATATGGCCTCATTTTGACAATCTACTGTGGACACGAATTGAGCATGCCCCGCAGGACTTTTTTCAAATTCGGGGCTTAGCCTTCGCCGTTTTGGCTGATGCCACCACAAGTTTGATCTTTTACGACGTTTTTGGCTGAAAAAAGAAAACAAACATCACAAGTAAGGTCCGCTGCTCACAAGTATAGTCCGTTGCCTTGAGGACAACATCTGTCCGTTGGCATAAAATTACATTATTTCAGAGACACAAATAGAATCCGGAACATTGAAAATAATGGGTGGTGTCCTTTAAACATTGATATTAACGTAAAGATTTTATTTATGCACCTAACGACATGTGTAAATTATCAAGAACATAATTATCTTCGTAAATTAAGGACAAAATTCATTACCTACAAATAAAAACACTGAGTTTTCCCTTGTTTTCATGGGCCATGTACGCTCCTGCACTATCACGCTGCATTTGATTTCACTGATGACAAACACTGAACATCGCTAGCTGAATACTATCGACGGAAATATTAGGAAAAATAAGGTATGTGTTCCGTGGAAACCATGAAACCCAGTACTTACACGTTTTGTCCCTTTTTCTTCGACTGAATTGCCGAAGCGCCCATGGCAAGTAACAGATAGAGTCCGTAGCACTCACAGATAGAGTCAAGTAACGCAGATTTTCACAGATAGCGTCCGATATGGTTATGCACCGTGATTTTTGTGCAAGCGTTAAGCAGACGGAAACTGTCCCCCTCTTATTGCATGCGTTGAAGTTTAATAGAACATACACATTTGTTAGTAAATATGAAAACCATCACGAGCCATAATGCTGCACTGGTTAGACATCGTTCCTACGACTTAAAAGCTCCTCATAAAAGCTGCACAAATAAAGTCCATCAATTTTTTAAAAGGCCTCGCTGATTACAGATGAGTGTATGGCAAATGGCGCCGTAAACTGGTAACCGAGGCGTATTGAAAAATGCTATTAAATCATTTTTTGAAACATTCAAGAGGCGAATTGTTTTCATTTTCAATTTAAGTGAATGATAACCCAGCCTTGTCGTATTCCACCGCTTATGCTTAATCCAAATGTAGCCAGCTAGACCTATGTTGCATGTTACATTTGAAAGTTTTGCATTTTGACAGTTTAAACCAACAATTTTGAACAGTTGTCCGAGGAAAGCAAATCAAAGGGTGCGGTTTTATCTTTAACCACAGAAGATACCCATTGCACAGAAACATCACATTATTATACATATCCATCAGAAGAAAACTGAAATACACATTCTGACCAAATCTGACAAGAAATACGGGTAATAAGTGAAGGAAATCAAGAAAAAGAACACAGAGTATTTTTATACCTGACTATATCGTATGGAACTTCAAGATAGGCGCCTCAAACCTTAACTCAAATGCTTCCGAGCAATTGCTAACATTAGAATATTGGTTTACAAACGGCGTAGACAAATATGTGTTGAAGTAGATTACATGGGTTCCATGAGTTCTTTCATGCATTACATCAGTAACAGAAAAGTTTACACACAGTTTGGCTTTTTCTTTTCTTGCACTTTAACCGAACTATAACTGCATTTAAAGATAAGTACAAGATCCATATACAAGGAAAATGTTAGCTTGACTTTTTGTGCCCCAACTTTAATTCATTTATGCCCAATGTCCAGGGACATTGGCAAAAATTGGAGACCCAGATCAAACGCCGCAAAGCGCGGCATCTCATCCGAGTCTATACTGTTTTCATAATGCTTACAGCAATTTCTATAAAATCACAAAAATAAATATATGGAAAATCCTCTCAAATTATCATCAGGTGCTCCATATTACCTACATTCATACATTATATTGGACACAGAGTCCTGGTGGTGGGGCTTAAGCCACAAAAGCCCCCCCCCCCCCACCCACCCTGGATCAGGGGCTGGAAACGGATACTCTATAAAACCACAGAAGACATGGCGAGAGTGACTCATAAGTTTGGACATGATTGTCAGAACGGTTTACTAAGACATGCAAAGATAGATTAGAAGCAAAGCAGAGCATTTTAGCTCCAGTTATATGTTTCCAAACTAATTAACTCTTTATGCTAAATGCTTTGCAAAGTTAGCTGACAAGCATTGAAAAGCTGTCTACAGGAATACTTCTCTCACCGTCAACATGGTCAACGAGAGACGTTTCACTACGCTTTCTGGTAAATGAGGACATAGCTACGTTGTCATTGCCGTCGTAGTAGTTTGGAACTGCATTTACTGATGATTCATGTGATTCCCTGGTCATGTGAACGGCGACGTCTGTCAGATTTTCAAACGTCAGGCGCCTTCGTTTCTGTCGATTGTATATGACTGATATAGTTTGACTGAGTTTTATGTACAAGACTCAATGCCATGCATAAACTTTTATTCAAGCATGTCCTTATGGAGCAGTCAGTCTACCTACCGTAAAGTTAATATTATAAATCATAAAACAAATTAGATGATTTTTTTCTCCTTTCAAACTGTAGGGAAATAATCAACGTACTGCAGTATATGATAGTTTCTTTTTGAACAGTTACCTTTGACACAAACCAACTCGGTGTTCCACTTACTTATCTAATCCGTTTAGTTTCGAGACAAAAGTTTGCTTGACTTTCTTTCAAATAAGACAATTCAACTAATGAACTGCTAGAAAATGCATGACAATAAAATAATCACGTTATTCTTTTAGTCAATTATACATAATAGAGCCGCGACACCACAAAACCAACAAAGTGACTCAAGTCATGCTAGGCATTCTACCAGTCTGATTGAATTATTTGCTTGGCACTTGAAGGGTAGCCAAGGGTCTGAAATAGCTCCATGCGCACAGTGAAGACTCTGACCAGACTGGGCGTTGCCCAGGCTTATCTGAGTCTTCGCTGGACGCACATGCTACTTTGTTGGTTTTGTCGCGTCGCTGCTTAATTATTATAAGTGCAGTACTTACGACGGGGTTTTCAAGTAGATCTCCATCTAAATCTCGCAATGTGTTCTTTGGTGTTCTGTACCTGAAAGGTGAAACTGACAATATGAGAACCGAAGTAGATTTTTGATTGATTGATTGATTTGATGCTTAACGTCCTCGGTAAACAGCTATAATCATGTCGGGACAGCCAGTTAACCTAACCACACTATTCTTGGGCAGGCTTAGACCTCCTAAGCGGATAACCAGTACTAAGTGCACATACTTTAAAACCGAAGTAGAGAAAAAGGCTATGATCAGGAACGGATTTTATCGAATATCGAATTCCACATCCTGTCCTGAACGCCAAATGGGGAAGAGATATCTACGTCTAAGACGGCACTGAAATAAACAATACCAGCGAAAAGCCAATGGGACACCTCTATCCCACTAGAGCCGGGCCGGGTAGCGCAATCGGTAGGGCACCTGACTCGTAAGTCAGAGGTCCTGGGTTCGAATCCCGGTCTGGCCACATATTTTCGTTTCTCCCTCCGCTGATTCAAGAAGGGCAGTTGTCAGTTACTGGCGAAAGTATGTGCACTTAGTACTGGTTAACCGCTTAGGAGGTCTAAGCCTGCCCAGGAATAGTGTGGTTAGGTTAACTGACCGTCCCGACATGACCTTAGTTGTTTACCGTGGACGTTAAGCATCAAATCAACCAACCAACCAACGGTTATTACTAAAACCTTGTACCGCACCGCACTGGGGTAAAATAGAGTACCGCACCGTCGAAGATTTCCGAACCCTACCGAATTTTACGGCCTCTACTGTAGGCAAAAAGGGTATGTTACTTAGTATATGCTGATTTTGTAAATATTTTTTTTTTAATTAAACATGTTAATGTACTGGAAGTATATACATATTTATATCATGCTGAAACCTTAATTGCCCAGCCCCAAAACGGATTTTAATATCGATTTTATCTATTTCAATTATGTCATAAATTCTAAGGTTAACTATCACATAGTAGTCCCTAGTGTTTAGATTTGGTAGGGTTTAGTCATAAAAATAAAGTTGAGATATACTTTCGATATATATTTTTGTTCTAAGGTAACTTTATCCGTATAATTTCTTAGATTTAAACAAATCGCTTATAGATATATATCTACCTGAAAATTTTTCCTACGGGGGTTGGAAGTGACTCTTAAAAGCATGTCTGTATTGCAATCACCAGAAAAATACATGTTTAAATTCTTTGGAGAAAAAGCATCGACAATATAATGTAAATTTGCCTTATTATTACGCATGCAAAGAAAATATTCCAAGTCTTTAAGAGAGTTTGCTTGCAGAAAATGGCAGAGTGATTCTTAGTATATGTATTGAGATGGAGAAGTATTTTCGTCGAATTAATTCGACCTACAACAAATATTCATTAATAAATTCATTCACAGAGAAAGACAGGAACAAATCTATATAAACGTGAGTGCGGTAAAGTTCGGAATTTACTCGGCTTTGTACGGAAATTTCCGTAAGTGCGGTACAAGGTTTTAGCCGGTGCGGTGCGGTGCGGTGCGGTACAAGGTTTTAGTAATGGCCACAAGGGTATCCTATATAAATTGAACAATTCAGTCAAAGACAAACAGAAAGCAAACAATCCGGCTAGCATGAGGAAATGCACATGCTGTGCATAAACTACACATGACCTGTGCATTTTGGCACTCCGTGGACTTGCCTTTATTGTTTTCATCATTGCCAGTAAGCATTATTTTAAATTAGTCGTCATATGTCACGCTAGTGGTAACAACTAGCGCTTGAATCTCAACAACATGGATGCCAGCAAGAGCGCCAAGTTTTGTATGTGCGTCACTAAAACTGTGGTTAAACTTTGATGCAGGGGAGTCCTACCACTATTAGTTTAAGTCAGGGTAAGGATCCATGTCCTCTCTCTCTCTCTCTCTCTCTCTCTCTCTCTCTCTCTCTCTGACAAAACGACTTAATATAGGCATACACACGGTCTCGGATTGCCCTTAAATACATGTGAAAGCTACATGTACCAATATATTTCCCGAACCATGCATACATGCATTACAATAACTTGAATCTAAGGTGCATAATAACATTGTTTTCCGTGTTTTTCAAAGGGAAACAACTTTCGTCAACTACTGTTTGCTTCTATGGGCAACGTAATCCTTCCAAAAAGGATCAACACTTTACGTTTTGACCCCATTTGTATAGGGGTTGAGCCGCGACACGAGGAAACCAACAAAGTGGTTGTGCGCCCAGCCCAGACTCAGATCAGCCTGGGCATCCGCCCAGTCTCATCAGAGCCTTTGCTGTTCGCTTGGGGGTATCTTAGACCCTTAGCTACCTTCAAAGGGCTTAGAAAAGAGTCTGATCAAAATGGTCGGATGCCTCGGCTGGTTTTAGTCTGCACTGGGTGCAAAAGCACTTTGTTGGTTTTCTCGTGTCGCGGCTCAATTATTATTGCTTCACCTGAAAGTATGTATATTCACCTCTAATTCTTACCTCATATAAATACAGTAGGCAGTTACTGCACCAATAATTAAACCACAGACTACTCCTAATGCTATCACAGCTACTTCCAGGCTCTGTCTCTCATCCTTGAGATCTGAAATGAAAATGAAAAATAGAAAAAAATATCTAAGAAAACCACATTTACAATTATATTACTATTACATGCATTATGCGACAGGCAACGGTCCAAGCTATCCAAGTCAATTAAATACAACACTGTTTAACGGGGGAGAATTTATTATACAGAATTGATACGGAACCCCGGAAGGGACATTTCCTTTCCGGTATTTATTAGAATAGAAACTGAAACAACAAAATTAGAATAGAAATCAAAACAAGAAATACCTCGTTTAAACGACTAATTATATCGTTAAAACGACTTATTATATCGTTTAAAAGACATATCATGATATAATATATACGTCATTTAAACGCTAATATTTTTGTTTTGATTTCCGTTCCAATTTTCATGTTTCGAATTCCCTTCTGCTAAATATCGCAGAGGAAAAGAGATGATAGTTCGTTTAAACGACATAATTGTGGCATTTCTTTTCTGTTTTTCTTGATTTAATTTTCTTCCTGGTTTTCTTGTTTTAATTTCCATTCTATTCTACATCGTTTAAGCGATATAATAAGTCGTTTAAACGAGATATTTGCTGTTTTGTTTTCCATTCTAGATTTTTTTTCAATTTCTATTCTGATAAATATCGGAAAGGAAATGTCTATTCCGGGTTCCGTAGAATTATGATTACTCAAAATACCGCCATGTGCTCAAGTTGTGAGCTGGTGTATTCTAAATAGAAGATTCGATAACTTATTGCATGTTATCTCTAAGACTGTTTACTGACATTGCTTTAAGGCTTACGTGATAGATGCTTTCAATCAAAGAAGAACTTAAAAAAATGTTTTTTCTTTGTTTCAGATTTGTTGCCTGCAAAAAGATATCTGAACTTATGTAAATATTCATACTTTGGAAATTGATGTGCTAAAAACTTTAACAGTGAAGGTATGTAGTTTAGTCTTTATTTCACTCAACTCTCTGTTACAACATGAACAGCCATTACTAATCAGAACGATTGATTGATTGATTGATTTGTTGCTTTACGTCTACGGTAAACAGCTATGGTCATGTCGGGTCGGTCAGTTAACCTAACCACTTTGTTCCTGGGCAGGCTTAGACCTTCAAAGTGGTTAACCAGTACTAAGTGCCCATACTTTCGCCAGTAATTGACAACTGCCCTTCTTGAATCAGCAGAAGGAGAAACGAAATTATGTGACCAGCCGGGTATCGAACCCAGGACCTCTGACATATGAGTCAGGTGCCCTACCGATTGCGCTACACGGCCCCGGCACTAATCAAAACGAACTGAACAAGTTACCCGTTACGTCTTTCTTCAATTTCAGCAAATCTCTAGCATCAGCAGAAAGTGTTGTTGACACAGTACTTGAACCTGCTGCTTCTGATGACGTTGGTGCATTTGGTGTTGATGACGATGTAGGCGTAGTTGTTGGTTCCTCTGATAATGTAGTGTTTGTGGCTGGAGTTGATGATTTACTTGGCGATAATGATATACTAGGCGTTGTGGTTGGTTTTGAGGAAGTTTCAGTGTCTGTTGTTTCAGGTTTCGTAGATGCGTCAGCAACAACGGTGGTAGTTTTATTTGATTCAGTCGTTGTATTTTCACTAGACTGTGCCGTGGTATTTTCAATGGGTCGCGTGGTCGAATTAACAGTAGGCTGTGCTGTTGTATATGCACTAGATTGTGTGGTCGTATTTGCGCTTGGCTGTAGGGTCGTGTTTTCATTTGGCTGTGTGGTTGTATTTCCACTTTGCTGTGTGGTGGTAACACCAATTGGCTGTGTAGTTGTATCATCTTTTGAAGTAGTAGTATTTAATGATGAAGTAGTTGATACCGGTAATGTTACATTAATGGCCGTAGACTGTGTAGCTGAATAACCTGTGGTTATAGTTACAGCCAAGGTCGTTGTTGAATTGGCTGGAACTGAAGCATTTGTAGGTGAGTTTGCAGTTGTTTGAACTGGACCTGTAGTTGTACTTGAAAACGTTTGAGAGGCTGAGGTTTGAACAATTGCCGAAGTCGTCGACTGGGTGGTACTGTTATTTGGCTGAGTTTGTGTGGTTTCTGTTCTAGGTGTTGAGGTACTAGAGTGATTTGTAACTGCTTGAGAAGTGGTTACAGCATTAGTACCAGTGCTTGTTGAATTGTCGGTAGACTGCGTGACATTATTTGACCCTGTAGTAACAGAGGTTACCGTATTAGAAGTTGTTGTCGTTGTGGATTGCGTAGTATTATTAACTGAGCTTGTGGTCGCCGGAGACGAAGTTGAATTGTCGGTATTTGAAACTGCCGTGCTTGTTTGGTTGGTTATTGTTGAAGTACTACCAGTTGTACCAAGTGTAGTATTCGTTACTGCATCAGATTTATCTGTCTCGGTTAAATAAGTAGATGAAGGAGATGATGTCGATGTTGATATTTCTGTTGTGGTGGTGGCTGAAGATGATGTTGATGCTGATGAAGGTGTAGTAGAAGCATTTGAGACAGACTGACAAGCTATCACAAAGATAAACACTCCTGAAACAAATGTAGTGACTTGATTAGTGATCCAATTAAGAAGGAAAAAAAGGGATAACTTTAGGATAATTTTCCATATTTTTCAACAACATATGTTGTGACCGCTCATTAGAAACGTCTTGGAGACGAAAATATGTTGTTACCCCTCAGTAGAACCGTCTCGCCAAGACAGTTCTAATGATGGATCACAACATATGTTTTCGTTGAGAGATAAGAAAACGTATCTCTGAATTATCCGAGCGGGCACAGGACGTCGTAATGACGTCGTACAGACGTTGATGCGACGTCATTACGTCGCATCGACGTCAGTACAACATCATTTCAACGTCATGTGCTTGCTGGTATCCCGGTAATATGCCTTCTTATCTGAAGCTCTGCTTGATATCTTAAATTGAGGGCTATCTATTGAGAGGAGTTTATATCCTTTTTAGCTCGCCTGAACGAAAGTTCAGGAAGAGCTATTGTTGTCACCACGGCGTCGGCGTCCGCGTCCGCGTCCGCGTCAGCGTCGGCGTCCGGATTGGATGTTTTGGTTAAAGTTTTTTAAAGACCTATATCTCCCTAACCCATGGATGGATTCTTTTGATACTTGCACTGTAGTTAGATATTGGTCCAAAGTTTAACATGGTACCACCCCCACCCCACTCCTTGACCTTGATGGCAAGGTCATGGACTTAGAAAATTGGGAGTTTTTTGGGACTGGATGTTTTGGTTAAAGTTTTCTAAAGCCCAGTATCTCCCTAACCCATGGATGGATTCCTTTGATACTTGCACTGTAGTTAGATATTGGTCTAAAGTTTTCCAAGGTACTACTCCCACCCCCCTCAGTGACCTTGATGTCAAGGTCATGGGCTTAGAAAATTGTCTTTTTATTGATTGGATGTTTTGGTTAAAGTTTTTTAATGACACATATCTCCTGAAACCATAGATGAATTCTTTTTATATTTGCACTGTAGTTAGATATTAGTCCAAAGTTTTACAGAGTACTACCCAAGCCATGCTCGGTTACCTTGATGTCAAGGTCAGGCACTTAGGAAATTTGGTCTTTATTAAAGTTTTCTAATTGCGTACTGATTCATAATGCTTGGCAGAGATTTAGTTTACATTTGAACTGATGTTAGACACTTTTTTGAGTTTTTACAAAACACTATGTACTTACCCGACTGGATGACCTTGATGTCAAGGTCATGGACTTTGAGTTTTGTCTTAAAGATTTTGATTAGTTTTATATTAATGAAGACATAATTTCACAGTGCCACAATGGACTCAGTTGATACTAATATTTGGACTGATGTTAGATAACGGTTAAAGGCTTTGATACATCCTAGCCCTGCCCTCCTCCCCCCTACCCCTTAGTTCTTTGACCTCAAGCTCATGGACTTTGAAATTTCATGTGGATTTTTTTTTTTTTATTTTAAGACATTTCTGAGATAGCTTTTGTTTATAAATGTGTTGTCATTATGGACATGCTTGCCTGAAGTTTTATACATAGCAGTCCACACCACCATACCGACTGTGTGATGGGCAAGCACCTATTCAGGCGAGCTATGCTGTCAGGCGACAGCTCTTGTTTCAAAGCGATGCGAATCTGCATCGAAACTTTTTGTTTCCCGGTTGACTAAATAGAGAATCTTACATGAGTCTCATGTATTATTGAATTTATTAAACGAGTTGGGGAAAGAGATAAGATGCGAGGCTCTGCCGAGCATATTATCTCTTTCACCAACGAGTTTAATAAATTCAATAATACAGGTGCACGAGTGCAAGATTCTATTTATTATATGACACTAAAATCGCATTTTATATGCAAATTTTGCACTAAAACGTTACGATTTCGCCATTAGAAAACGCGACGTTAATGGCCGCCAACGCATAACGTTACGACGTAATTTTCATATTTAATCCACTAGTGGATTATCGTTTTTAATGCATGGCTTTATTACACTCTCAGATGCGACGTCATATGATAAAGCCTTTTTAATACGCTAATCTCATAGGAAAAAATGAATATCCGTCTACTCGTTTCCACACCAAGATAATGACATGACATTTTCGGGATGTTTTTACCATATATGAGCCTAGCGGTCATGTGACCAGGGCTGTTTGACCATACTTTTGCTCCTACGCCCCTTGGAGCTTCCATATGATATTTGGGTTGAAATGACCCAGCAGTTTTTGAAGAGAAGATATTTGAAAACGACGGCGGATGACGGATGCATCCATATGATACATGTTTAAGTTCATCTTTTAGCGTCCGGTTCAGGTGAGTTAAAAGATTTTACCCATTTATGCTTAGTGTCCCATAAACGGGCCATAGGCAAACAGAGCAGATAATGATCAGGTGCCGAAAAACGCGGTGCACTTCCAGCGATAGCTAATGCTATAGGATTATACCTAATGTTTTGCAGGAAGTTCTTCACCTTGCAGTTGTTTTAATGAATAACCAAACGGCATATGAGCCGCGACGCGAGAAACCCAACAATGTGGTCGTGCGTCCAGCGCAGACTCAGATCAGCCTGGGCATCCGCCCAGTCTGATCAGAGTCTTCGCTTTCCGCATGAAGGTAGCTTAGTCCCTCAGCTACCCTTTAAGCGCTTAGCAAAGAGTCTCATCAGACTGGGTGAATGCACAGGCTGATCTGAGTCTGCGCTGGGCGGACGACCACATTGTTGGTTTTCTCGTGTCGCGGCTCATATGAGTCATGCTCTGAACTAAACCATGTGCAACATGGACAACTTTCGCTTTCAGTCCCGTATAAATTACCTGAAAACAATATCTTTTGAACTTGAAAAAGCATAAATTACAAAGGTCATTGATACTTTCCCTCTTTTATTGTCTTCCTTAAGCAAAAAATATAAGAAATATTATGTTAGGTTGATATTTTACTAAGACCTTTTTTCATACTGATTAGTCTTCATTTAATAAGGTCACATGTGCTTTATTTTACATGACCTTCATTCTCTAATAGTACGGGTAAAGGGAAAATAGAGAAAATAAGCAGTACATGTAGAAGGTTACTCAGTTTTTTTTTCGATTTTTTAACACACAAGTTTTAAGTCACAAATGTCGTGTTAGCCTACTTTTCAATACCATCTTACAATTTTTTGACAATTTTTATAGGAAAATCAAGGAAAAATTAGTGTGGCCATTTATAACAAACTTATACCCTACATCCAAAAACTTAATTTTCAGTACCGAGCGCGACTATATCGAGGTGAGGAAAGTAGCTGGGGACGAAACTCTCGATATCTCCAAGTCGAAGGATATCTCAAACTACTGATATTTCGAAGTACATTTTCTCGTCCCAGAAAATTTACTTTTAGATACAGTAGTCTGAGATAATAGGAGTTGAAACGTAAAGAAAAATAGGAAATGTGTCAAAAATTACATTCTTTGATAAAAGAAAGGAGCGGCTATAGTGTAGTGGATAACACTCCAGACTACGTGTACCAATCCAGGGATCGCAAGATCGATTCCCCGCTTCTCCGGTCTTTCGGGTGAGACTTTAAACCGAGGTCCCGTCTCCATATGACCTCGTTGTTGGTGGGACGTTAAACCCGAGTTCACTCACTTGATAAAAGAGAGTACTTTGAGATTGAGCCGCGACATGACAAAACCAACAATGTGGTCGTGCGCCCACAGTAGACTCAGATAAGTCTGGGCATCCGCCCAGTTTGATCAGACTCTTCATTAAATGCTCAAAGGGTAGCTAAGAGTCTAAGCTACCTCCATGCGGACAGCCAAGGCTCTGATCAGACTGGGCGGATGCCCAGGCTGATCTGAGTCTGCGCTGGGCGCACAACCACATTGTTGGTTTTGTCGTGTCGCGGCTCATATCATTTTATAGTATATCAGTTTTTGAAATAACGGGAGTCACTTTGTAGTACATGTAGTTGCAGGAGAATTTGTGACACTGCATTTAAAACCAGAAGAAACTATCAGACATACGTACCTAGAATATTCCTCAATTTACCCATCACCATCTGCTCGTAATTTGTTCTCCAGTAGGAATAATCTATACTCTTTAACTTCTAGACACATTTACGCTTCGTTTGGCTGAAAAGGTACAGAAAATATTTTCTAAAAGGTGTATGGGTAAACTATTAGGCGAAGCAACTCTGTTTTCTTTTTGCCTCCCTTCTCAACGGGGATAAACCCTTGAAGGAAAGATTATAGACACCTAGGAGCGAACTCTTTCCTTTCCTTTAAGTGTAGCCCCATTTTTAGGGGTTCTTTGTCGAAGGAAACAAATAGAAAGTCACAAAAACTTTTTGCCTTTGTATAAATGGCACAGGAATATAGTCAATGCTACACCTTTTAGATTATTCTACATGTATCAACAAATGAATGATGGCGTTCCAATTAAACATCGCAATCAATGAAACCACAGTTGTACTATAAAACAGCGTACTTATGTATGGAAGTTAATTTTCCGTCGTTTAAGGGTAAAGACCGGGAAGAACTCCTAATCGTTGTAACAGGATGCCATTTTAGTATTGACGTGCAATGTTCGAACTCTCCAAACACTTTGAATGCCGGCTAAAACTGCTATATTTGTTCCTTGTTTACATGTATGTTTACACAGACACGGAATGAAAATTTTCTAAAATTGACAATTTTATTCCCTCTACCCATATACATGTATTTCACACTGTTGACAGTGGAACTTTACATCCAGAATTGCATCCGTCCTAGCTTGTGAGTCGGAGTAGGCCAGTTCGCACAAAAGGGGGGTATCAATAAGGTGGGTTTTCTGCATCCTACCAAAATTTTCTTTTTTTAACTGATGGTATACTCCAATGTGTCTAGTTTATTGGACCATATGTGACTTTGGTCGGAAAGCCCTACTTACTGAGCTATGGGTCCACAGAAGTGGGTGGGGTAATCCAACATGGTTTTAGCCTGTCTTGTAAAAACATTCTCATTTGGTAGAAGAGTACAGCAGACAGACAGGATTTGATAAAATGATTAACAGAACATCTAAACTATATTTCCGTATCATTTTATTTGGTTTAATTTGAACATATGTTGTCGAAAAAGACTTCCATTGACATTCAACATTTTTTTATATTTTTGTCATCAATTTTCAATATTTCTTGGCCTTATTTTTAAATAAACAGACCAGTTGTCATCAAACTCATGTCAAGGAAGCACCCTGACCAGGACAATCGGCTGATGTGACCAGAATTTCACAATGACCTAGTTTTCATGGTCGACTGAACACATAAACTTGCTTTGAAGATGTTTTTTTTTTTTCATTTAATTTTGACCTAGAATTACGAACCTTTGGTCAAATTACTATTTTAACTGCTATATTATGCCCTACACCCCCGTCACTAAAGGTGAAAGAATACATATTGGCTTCAGATCGGATCTCCTTGGCGTCTGCATCTGTGTCTGTGTCTCATACTTTGACCTTGGAAACAAGGTCAAGGTAAGATTTTGATGACCTTGACCTTGTTTCCAAGGTCACAGAAGGACTTAATATGTGACACATACACAAATGCAGATGCCAACGAGATCCGCACTGAAGCCAATATGTATACTCTCACCTTTAGTGGCGGGGCCGTGGGGCATAATATAGCAGTTAAAATAGTAATTTGACCAAAGGTTCCTAATTCTAGGTCAAACAGAAAGAAAACCATCTTCCAAGCAAATTTTTGTGTTCAGTCGACCATGAAAACTAGGTCATTGTGAAATTCTGGTCACATCATCTGAATGGCCTTGTCAAGGTGCTTCCTTGACATGAGTTTGATGATAACATGTCTGTTTATTTAACAATAAGGCCAAGAAAAATTGAAAATTGAGGTCAAAAAAATAAAAAAATGCTGAATGTCGAAGGAAGTCTTTTTTGACAACATATGTTCAAATTAAACCAAATAAAATGATATGGAAATATAGTTTAGATGTTCTGTTAATCATTTTATTAAATCCTGTCTGTCTGCTGTACTCTTCTACCAAATGAGAATGTTTTTACAAGACAGGCTAAAACCATGTTGGATTACCCCACCCACTTCTGTGGACCCATAGCTCAGTAAGGAGGGCTTTCCGACCAAAGTCACATATGGTCCAATAAACTAGACACATAAAATTTTTCAGGATGAAGACATTTATAACATTTTGCGATTTTACTAGTTTTGAGTTTCAACGCAAAATGTTATAATGTTAAATATATAACATTTTGCGTTCCACTAATTGTTATGAATTTTTCGTTGTTATGACATTTTGCGGTGTGAAGAAATTTATAAAAAAAAATGCATTTTATTTCTTTTGATATTCGACGTAATATGCTATTTAGTTATATTATTTTGCGTTCCTCTAATTGTATAAAATTTTGCGCTATTATAACATTATTCAGCATAAAAAAATAACACTTTGTGTTTTATCAGTTTTTAGATTCGACGCAAAATGTTTTAAAGTTTTAACATTTTGCGTTCCATTAATTGTTATAACATTTTGCGTTGTTTTTACATTTTACGGGATGAAAACACTATTTCAGTGGACCAGTCTACCCCTGCTCAGACAAGTCCAGTTCCAATGTAATAGATGCCTGAATTGACTTTACTGGCACTTATACACTTTCTTCAGTAATTCACTGTGTATTTAATGAGACAGTATAGGCCCTGACCAGAACTGCTTTCTGTCTTCTGATGCGAATGATCATTAAATTGGACGCTAGGCATCAGCGAATTAATTTTTCCGACATGCGAAGGCTATTATGAGCAGCATTTAATATGATAGCTTTGATTTCCTTTGATGAAAACGCGGTTCAAATGATTTAAAAAAAAAAACGTCTGTCTAAGTTGCCACAAGGTCACATTTGCATCTATAAGTATCTAAAGTTTTATATAACGTTTTCATTGTTTTCTGTTACGGAACTTAGTGTTTAGTTAACATTTCCTGACAATCTTAATGCATGAACTTTCAGAACATATTCAAACTCAATTGTTAAAGTAAATTCAATGTGCAGTCAGGTCCCGATATCTCAAAGTCAAAGTTCATCCTAAACTAATGATATCTCAAAGTAAATTTTCTGGTCCCAGAAAATTTACTTTGAGATATCAGTAGTTTGGAATACATGTAACATGAATTGAAATGTAAATAAAAATAGGAAATTAGTCAAAACCATATTTTTATATAAGATGGTAAGTTGTGATATCACTATTTGAGATATCGAGAGTTGACTGTATCTGATCTGACTGTTTTGTAGTTTAGTGTAAACAATATTTTATTCAACATACTGAGCAAATATGAACAATACAATTTCACAAGAACAATAACTCTATACAGTAGCTTGAAAGGGATTCAGAAGAAAGTCTACGACTTATGTAATATGTATCCCACTGTTACTGTATACAATTTTCTAAATAACAAGTGATTTGAAGTATACTACGAGGGTTGATCCAGAAGTAATGTCACTGCAGCTATAGAATCATGTAGAATAAAGGGAGGCCAATAAAATTTCGTATCCAAGTACCTTAATCTACTTGCAAAATGGGCTGGAAATGTCATAGAAATACAGTGCACAGTAACTGAGATATCGAGATAGACAGAAGGCATGGTAACGAAACGCGCCGCGCGTCATTGACGTTGTTATCGCACCAGACGAAATTTCGATATTGTGTCATGTCCAAAGTAGCATATTCGCTGTTCCAGCATAGTACTTATGTCTCTTCACCCATGTTTATCTCATCTTTAATATTACTTGAAGGGCCCCGCTACTCAACTTTAAGAATTTTACACAATATTCAAATTTCAGAACATTGATCTTCATCTATGGGGTCCAAACAAGAGTGACGTTTTCGTCTGACATTGCACATAAAGGCCTTCCGGTTTTCAGACTATCCTCTAGCGACTCATATGCACGCGTATCGCGCTGATTGCAGCTTTAAAGAAGCCTCATAATAACTATTATTTAACCACATGTCTTACTAAACAGCTCTAGAGTCTCTATTGGTGATATTCCAATTTTGAGGCAAAACCGCACATGTATATCAGCTGACGCGTATTTGTCAGAAATCAACATTTTTACTCTCGGCAGTAACAAGTATTAGCGCTAGCTAGCAAACTTCAAACTGCAGTGACGATATTAAAATTTCAACAGTGGGCGACAGAAATATATTTCGTCATCGTATCAAATTTTCATCTGATTTGGCGCGTTAGTTTGATTTTGATTTGTGATTGCCTTTGAAAATTATGTTCATGTAATTAACGTTATTCTGACGTGCGGCGCGATGGCGTCGGTGGCATACTTTGAACGTCTTTATAACTGGAAAGAAAAGAGATTCAAGTTATATATTTATTCTGTAAATCAGAACTGAATTGCGGGGCAGCTTGATATGATTTTTATAATAATGCTACGATGAATAAGCGCGCAGTGGACACAGTGACATTACTTCTGGATCAACCCTTGTATATCCAAAGTTAAAGTCTGTAAATGATTTATCAAACAGTAATCCAATAAGTATAAAGTTAAGAAACTCGGTAGACTAATGTCGAAATGAAAGTATTTCCGAAAGAAGAAAAAAAATAGAATAGACATACTAATGAATTTCAACTCTTTGTACTAAAACATTCTCAACAAAAAAGCTAAGTTGTTGTTTCTGGTTTGTTGAATCTCCACGGGGAATGAAAAAAAATGGTAATCAGTTATTCTGCTTTGCCTGTAAAGATAAACAATAAATAGTGTTTGTAGTTTGTTTTGTAGTTTGAAGAATACAATTTGAAGCTACTTAGTGTGAGCAAAACTAACTATAGGGCAATGACAGCCAAAAAATCAGTCAACTGAGTCGTTCTGCGATACACTGTTTGTACCGCATGAAAGTTGGTTCCAGTCCTCCTGGTAGCTTTGGGGAAGATGTTTAAGGGTGGACAACGGACGACAGACGGTGCTGGACAATAATTACAGCTCATCATTAGCGCTTAGTGGTCAGGCAAGCTATAATGGATTTAAGTCTTCAAAAATGTCAACATGCATTAATATTTACATTCTCAGTGCATTTATTTAAAGGCCGTATGGTAAGCCATTAGAACGAAATGTAGTTTATACTTCAATAACTACATCGGTTCACGCGACGTTACATGAGGTTAAGTGACGTCAAAATAAACCATGGGGTTCTCTCCTACCTTATTGGCAATAGGCGACGTTATAACGTCGTTGAATCTGTTCCGCTGTAGTCGAAAAAAACGCATATAAACATGATAAATGTTTTTTTCTGCTTCAGCTGTAGCCCTAACGTAAATTTGTGGTCAGATAAAAGATAGAAAAGAATGTAAATATAAGCAATGAACCTCATTTTTCTGGTGTTCTACATTGGGTCGCTAGCAAAGTTTATATGAACCCTTTCGTATATGTAGGTGTTAATTCTTATGAGCAGCCATATCTTGGTCTGCACTGTTTCCTCTGATATTTCTGTCTCAGTACCTAGAATTTCCACGGTATACACAATCTGACAAAGTCAAGCCCAAAGTGTATTTGTGTAAACATAAACAAAGATCAAATGAGCCGCGATACGACAAAACTAACAAAGTGGCATGTGCGCCCAGCGAAGACTCAGATCAGCCTCGGTAACTGCCCAGTCTGATCAGAGCCTTAGCTTTCGGTATGGAGGTACCTTAAACTCTTAGCTACCCCTTTAGTGCACAGCAAAGACTGTGATCAGCCTGGGCGGATCTGAGTCTTCGCTGGGCGCACATGCCACTTTGTTGGTTTTGTCGTGTCACGGCTCCAACATACTGCAGTTTTAGCCAGCATTCAAAGTGTTAACAGAGTTCGAGCATTGGAGCTGACGTCAATACTTTGAATGTGACCCAATGTAGTTTATACTTCGATAAATACCAGAAAAAGTGAAAGGGGTCTCTGCTTAAAGAAACTATTAGTCGCCTATAATCTGTCCATGTTCACAGACCAACCTCAAGAGCCTTTAGATTACTTCAGTTACAAGAGATATCTTTAAAAAAGAGATATAAGACGAAGTGAAAGAAGACATATTTGAAACAAATAATATATTTTTTTTATTTCTGTTGAGATAAGAAATTGGCTGCAAGCAAGGTTTCAGAATACGTCCCGCAAAATTATCTGCACTCAATGTTTTAAATACACTATACGCCTTTAATAATTAGAATGTAAAAAAAGGACCAAAATCTAATGGGGTATCTATGAGAAATTTTTACTGTGATTGAAAAAATTCCAAGTTCAAAACCCTGTCGCTATGTCATAATAACAAAATAAAAATTGGCTAAGTTCAAAATGCTGTAAATATGTCTGATATTATTATCGAATAGCAGTATCCTTATGTTGGGATTATCCACTATGGCGAGAAACCAGACTGGTCCGTAAAATATTGACATTCTTCGGTACATTCCGATATGCTTCCGATGATACGGTACTGTATTTTACACGGTTCAGTACAGCCGGGTGCGTAAATTTACCGGAACGGACCGGAATGGACTGAATTACCGGAACGGACCCGTTTTCCCCTATCTTCAGTAGATATTTGTAATATTTTTATTAAATAACTCTTATTTGATATTAATACATATTCTGTATGCCATCTAGCGCAAATCAATTAGAGATATTAGTCAAAATACTCTTTGAGTATTTTGCGCCATGGGTAGGCCTCTTAATACCCCACGCATATGCGTTTCATCTTAAAATAATATAATCTTATACAAAAATCTGGTTATCTTTCTTCCAAGACTTGGAGCGAATGAAAAACACAAAAATTCCCGAATTTTCGTTCCATAGTATCATGACCAACATTTCAGCCATAGAAAATATGTAGAGCTATTGTGTTTCAGCTTTAAATTGAAACATTACAGTGGTCTAAATGTATAAAGGGAAACTTTGTATATCGATTGTACAGTTAGCACCATTATCATGATTATCATGTTTCAATAAGTCGTCAATTTATCTGACGGACAGACATTTGTTTCTAGCCTGGCCCCAGTCGAATCTGTATATTATTCTGGTGGTCAGATTCCTATGTTCCTTTGCAAGAGATATATTGAACATAGGGTCTGTAGCCAGACTAATTTGTTTCGCCAATAGTCCTTATCATATATTGTCAAATCAAAATCAGGGGTTGCAAGTTAAGATAATACATGCTAGTCATAGGTAGGGCCTTGAATCTGCGGGTGTAGATTGTATCAAAATATCTCAAAAATCGGCTGGCAATATGAATAATAAGGGTCCGTTCCGGTCCGACCCGGTAATCAGGTCTGTTCCGGTAAATTTACGCACCGAGTACGAAAAGAACTACTTTTTTACTACGAAAGACTTTTCGCACCATAGAATCTTTTTTTTTTCTCAAGCCATCGGCATTTGCGTTTCTCGCGTTCTGCTTAACTCTATCAATCATTACAGCGTTAAAGTGAAAAAACATATTTAAAACTAAATGCAAAGTGCAAATAATAATATTTTTAATGTAACTAAATCTTCTGACAGGTGAATAACAATTCCATGACATATGCGCTCTTCCATACAGAGATCAAGTCAAGTTTTGGCGGCAACGATAATTTAATTAGACTTCGTCTAAAAACTTCCGAGTTAAACTGTCGGCTAAACGTTGATTCAAACAAAGTGCGGCTGTTCCCATGAAGGACCACAACATATGATTAACTGTTGAAACTTTCAACAGTTAATGTTGTGGTCCCTCTGTTCAATGGAGGAGAAATTAGACAACTTTCCCAAGAATATCATTAAAATCCACACTATAAAATATAAACTTAAATACCTCACCTGTTATGTCGTAGTACAGACTACCACACAATGTCCATTCAAGTTCAACATGTCATTTAACAATAGAATGAGGAAGATAGAAACTGGTCATCTGTCAACACTTCCTATTCTTAACTTTAATGTCACACTTAAATCTGTAAAGAAAGAACATGAAATATGATTTCTGCATAATGATCTAAATATCGGGATTTCCCAGTCTCTTGAGGTGACTGGGTATACATGTACTTTTAGGACTATAGGACTAGTGGGGGCGGTTGGGTGGTGCGATGGTGCTACGTGTAACTTCCAGTGCCGGGGCGTCCCACTAATTTGGATAACAGTAGGGCAAGGGCCTACTGTCTTGCAGTAGGTGCGGGTGGGGGTTGTTTGGACATTTTTTATCTCGTCTATCATTTCTCTCTTCTTTCTCCCTCTCTCTGGGAGACGGCCCGATATAGACTGAAATACTGTCTCAAAGGGCCGTTAAATCCAAAACAATCAATCAATCAATATAGGACTAGTAACTCTGCCAATTTCATTTTCCTCCCTCCAAAATGGTGTCGATTTTTATAAAAAAGAATTTGTTCACCTAGGAACATTTCTGTTTTTCCTTTCAAGAAAAGACCCCATTCTGAAAGGGCTTCGTTACCAGGGTAGCAAACAGGAAGTCGCAAAAACTGTTCCCTTTTTAAAAAAGGCGGAAAACATGAAGGTACATGTATACTCAAACCTTGAATTGTGTTAAAATTTGAACGAGATTCACTTATTGGCAAAAAGTAAAGACAGTGCAGACTTGACTGGACCGCTCTTGCATACTGTTCTACATTGTGCGAGACAGTCTTTGCAGTGACCATGAGCAGCACTGTTTTCTTTAAGCCTTTCTGCAGCACTGTTTTCCAAAGGCTTTTCCGCGGGGGTGGGGGTATAATTGGATCCTCCGACAGTTCTAATGCACAAGTATGGGTTGCACCACCTTTCTTTCTGCCTTTCTGTTCAAGGACAGCTATACAGGTGTCCACACTGCTAGAAATACAGACAAACAAGATCTGCATCAGAGGCCGTATACATAAAACGACTTAAGTGGTTGCTAAGCTGTTGCTAAGGCTAAATTTCTTTGAAGGAGATTCCCTACAACTATGAAATTTGCTCTGGAGGAACAGTCTTTGTAAGACTGTTCCTCCAGAGCAAATTTCATAGTTGTAGGGAATCTCCTTCATAGAAAATCAGCCTTAGCAACAGCATAGCAAACACTTAAGTCGTTTTATAAATACGGCCCCAGAAGTTTTCGCCTTGGAACTGGACAGTAGCAACAGAGAATTAAATTATTTGAGAATGAATTATAGGTTTGAGAAAATCACACTTTTCCTTATATGAATTTCAGGTAGTGTCTCACTAATAAATGGAAAAGAGCATGGCATACACTGTATGCCATGCTCCTCTCGAATTGTAAGTGAGATGATGTCATCGATCTGTTACCATAGCAACTACGGAATACCAACTATTGCCCTTAGAACCTTGGCAAAATGACGTCTAGATGATGTCACTTTGATATCAATATAAACTCTTGGTTGCTATGGTAACAGATTTATGGTGCCATTGTTTCCAGAGCATGCCAAACAGTTTATGCCATGCTACGCCAATTTTCAATGACATTGCAAATTGAATTTCTTTCAAAAGAAACTTCAGATTTTCTCAAACAAATGATTATTTTCAAATCATTGAATTCCGTGTTTTTCATATGCTACTGCGGACTTAAACTAGTTTTATGCGCGCTACATGTAATAGTGTGCCTGATGTGATCTCATGGCCTAGTATCTCCTCCAGGCAAGAGTCTGCTACAGTTACTATCGCTAAAACACACAGATGTGTTAATTAATTTCGCCCATCACAACACTGTGACTTGGCCTACGTGCGGAGCGGACTAATTGACATTTTCACGTCTTGGGGGTAAGCATTCACAATGGAATTACTATCAGAAATATGACTCTGACAACAGATCGATATGCAAGTTTACAAGATCTCATTAACGACTATCATATAACATACTTGTGATCTGTGAAAATGCTGAACTTGCTGATTGTCGAGAGTCTATACAGCGTATTTTGACAACAGGGTTCCACCGGGGCCTGCGCTGTGAGTTAGTGGGCAGTGATGCAACATTACATTACTGGACATTAAAAAACTCAATTAAACCGAGTCTGCTATTTTCATTTCTTTAATGTGTTCTTTGCTTCCAGAGATTTATTGTATCTTGCTTGTATTGCAAAGTCGATTCTACAGGGCACAGTTAAAGGACAGAGCAGATGAGGTAGACAGAAGAAGAGGTGGGATTTCAATAGTAAGGAGCACAACTAGGGAAGCCGAAACTGTGACAGGACTAGGTGGAAGGGAATTGTTGTAGTCATCTGTGGTGCCCCAACGACCTTGTGAGGTTATTGGATAGGCTGCCATGGACTAGACTAGCTAGTACATATGAGCCGCGACACGACAAAACCAACAATGTGGTTGTGCACCCAGCGCAGACTCAGATCAGCCTGGGCATCCGCCCAGTCTGATCAGAGTCTTCGCTGTCTGCATGGAGGAAGCTTAGACCATTAGCTACCCTTTGAGCACTTAACGAAGAGTCTGATCAAACTAGGTGGCTGTACAGGCTAATCTGAGTCTTTGCTGGGCGCATTACCACATTGTTGGTTTTGTCGTATCGCGGCTCATATATACCCTTTTGCCCATAAATACTGTATGTATAACTTACATTTGTACCACCATTACCAGAAAACGCAAACTTAAGCACGAAATATTTTGCAATGAGCAATGTCAACACTGGTAAGGATGGTATAAAATAGTTAAACCATGGTTTGTTCGCCTGTACGAGGATTTGATTGATTGATTTGATGCTTAACGTCCACGGTAAACAGCTATGGTCATGTCGGGACGGTCAGTTAACCTAACCACACTATTCCTGGGCAGGCTTAGACCTCCTAAGCGGTTAACCAGTACTAAGTACACATACTTTCGCCAGTAACTGACAACTGTCCTTCTTGAATCAGCGGAAGGAGAAACGACCGGGTATCGAACCCAGGACCTCTGACTTATGAGTCAGGTGCCCTACCGATGGCCTGTACGAGGAGATAATCCACGAACTTTGGTTCGTCCAACTGTACGGGAGATAATCCACTCCCTAAAGCTCGCGAAATAACTCCTCGTACAGGCGGACAAACCATGGTATATCTATTACATCAATTCCATGAAAGCTACATGAACTTGATAATTGTGAATTATAAGTATGACTGCTGTCATATTGTACAGTTAAAAGATAGAAGTCTGTCTGCCCAGCAGACATACGACGTTTAAACTACGTTGAATCAACGCTGAATCAACGTCATAAGGTTGAATCAGCGTTGATTCAATGTTGTTTCGACGTTGTGTGTCCAGTGGGTGCCCTCCTAAGAACCCCGATGTAACTACACCGTTAGTCAGTCTGTGCGAATTCTGACAGCACAGACAGTATTGGCTTCCCTAGTCTCCAAATTAAACTACTCCGAATAGAAAGAGCAAATTCCTTCCTTTAGGAGTAGATCCTTTGAGAAAGGAGACATATATATCCATAGAAGAGTATTCTCCTTAAGGGGTATCTAAGGCCCGGTTTTGCGCGATCGCTCATTTTCTTGTTGCGCAATTTATTTATCATGCATCTGTTTTCACGGAAAAAGAAATAAGAGCCACGACACGAGAAAACCAACCAAGTGGTTGTGGGCCCAGCGAAGACTCAGATCAGCCTGGGCATTCGCCCAGTCTGATCAGAGTCTTCGCTGTCCGCATAGCGGAAGCTTTGACCCTTAGCTGCCCTTTAAGCGCTTAAGCGAAGAGTCTGATCAGACTGGGCGGATGCCCAGGCTGATCTGAGTCTTCGCTAGGCGCAAATGCCACTTTGTTGCTTTTGGCGTGTCCGGCTCATTTATCAAGTTAAATAGATATTATAAGATTTTAATGTAGATAAATGTAAGGTAAGGAAAACTTCGAAAGAGTAGGTTTCTCATTACGTTGATTAATATTATATATACAGAACTATAACCCTTTGTTGCCATATCAACTGAAACATGCCAAACAAAAATGGGCCTGTTTGCATGTGCAAATAGCGGAGAACTCAAAATTGAGCCACGACACGAGAAAACCAACAATGTGGTCGTGCGCCAAACGCAGACTCAGATCAGCCTGTGCATCCACCTAGTCCGATCAGCCCTTCATTATGCGCTTAAAGGGTAGCTAAGGGTCTAAGCTACCATTATGCGGACGGCGAAGACTCTGATCAGACTGGGCGGATGCCCAGGCTGATCTGAGTCTGCGCTGGGCGCACAACCACATTGTTGGTTTTCTCGTGTCGCGGCTCAAATAAACTTGCACATTCTGACCATTAAACATCCTTGTCCAACTTCGCCGTATTGATTCCGCAGAAATTTTATGTTTACGCAAACAGAGGAAACTCATCAGACTGCACAGAAGCGCAGACGGGTCTGTGACCTCTTTTTCAACAAAGGTACTTTTTCTCTTTAAGCATCTCTATTAATGGTTCCTTCTTCCGTGTTTTGGTCATCAATAGAACAGGAAGAAAAATATTCTTTATAAATATATGAAATTTTTAGATATAAACTATACAACTAAATTATGTGATGGTATACCGTAAATACCCTAAACATACAGACACACATGCGTAGGATCGGTCTGATGATAGTCTACGCTGTAGTATGCCAATTTTCCAGTCAAATGTAGAATACGCGTGGTCGACAGGTTATAGGTGTTCGGCTATGGTGCAGCACTTCGCGGGTTCGAATACCAGTTCCAAGAGCTCTTTATATCAACCCAGCGGTAAATGGGTATATTTTTCTAATCAAGGAAACGTAAAGGCAGCGAAAAGAGAGGAATGGGCTCCGCCTTTTACGTGCTGTGCCCAAGAATGATGTGGCTGGTCTCTAACACACACTGCTCATACGGTCACTAGGGGTGTGAAACATATATATGTCTTTTTTGTTCAACCTTTACCAGTCATTTGTGACACAACACTGGCTACAAGAAAGTAGGAGAAAATCTTTGTGAATAATTAACAGTTTCTGGTTGAAATCTATGGGTATACCCTAGTCCCAGCAGGCACATGGCGTCGTAATGACGTCGATTTGACGTGATTACGTCGCATCGCCGTCAGTACGACGTCATGTGACCGCTGGGAATGTATCTCTTGGGAACAACTTCGGTGACTGTTTCTTTGCTTTTTCCGGACGACAAATGGGACCGACTTCGGAAGCAAATTCTTTCCTCCAAGAACTGACTCTCATTCAGCTCTCGATATCTCAAAGTAAAACAGTCAACTCTCTAAAAATCAAATTTCTTCCCAAACTACTGATATTTCAAAGTAAATTTTCTGCTCCCAGAAAATTTACTTTGAAATATCAGTAGTTTGAGGTAAGAGGAGTTGAAATGTAAATAAAAAATAGGGAATGTTAGATTTTTTTTCTTTGAAAGAACATGTACTTTGAGATATCAGTGTTCGATATATCGAGAGTTAACAGTAGTACAATTGTGATAATGAGGCAGAATCATGTTAAAAGCTAAAAACGATAGAAAAATCAATTATGAAACTGAGGAAATACATGAAATTCCTCGAGAAAATTACATAGAAACGGGAACGGACATAAAAATGTGTTAATTTCACCTGTAAATCCAATAAATCAAAATGTAGTGCTTCAACATGTTTTAGATTCCTGTCATAATCCATTCAATTTCATAATGAAACAAACATTTTTAGAACATGTACTGTTAATCAAAACACACTTTTCCATACATGTACATTGATTCCATGCCACGCCCTGGAGATGGGTTGCAAATCGATTCTGTAGCATCAGAAATGGCATACATGTATGTCACAAATAAAACCTACCTTACAACATGTGACTACACCAATTTATGTAACAATATTGCTTTTTACCATATGTTTATAGATTCTTCATTTGCGCGAACAGGCAAGTCTCTGATCAGACTACGCTGAGACGCGCAGTTTGACCAGGACTATGCTGTTTCTACATGCTTGCTTAAATGCACTTTTTTCTGGCAAAAGTGTAGAAATTTGACAGATCAGGTGACAAGACACTAGTGAGACCTGGCAATTAGCTTTAATGACAATGTTTTGACATTTCGATTCAATAGTTTTGTCAGAGGAACGGTAGACACAAACACGCTGACTTTAGTATAGCCAACGAAATCAATGAGAAATATGGTAAAGGACCTTTCGGATTGGACCTGCTTAAACATTTCTTAAGGTTTCTTGGCAGAAAAGTTCCCCGATGTTTAGTGAAAAACGCAGACTCAGATCAGCCATGTAGTCAGTTCAAAAGATTGCTGTCCTTCATTTATGAGCCGCGACACGACAAACTCACAAAGTGGCATGTGCGCCAAGCGAAGACTCAGATCAGCCTGGGCATCCGCCCCGTCAGATCAGAGTCTTTGTTGTGCGTTTAAATGGTAGCTAAGGGTATAAGGCTTTACCTCCATGCCAACAGCAAAAATTCTGAAACGACTGGGTGGATGCACAGGTTGATCTGAGTCTTCGCTGGGCGTACATGCCACTTTAAAATTGTCAGTTTTCTCATACATGTATCATGGCTCATTTATGTAATTTTGTGTGTATGAAGCCCGGGATACCAGAAGCGAAGCTTTTGATTAAATGATGCTTATCGCCAAATTTTTCGCTTTTGGACATCCGACATTGACACCTTCTTCAAGGCCAAGGTCAACATTTATCATACATTTTCTACACCTTTGAAGTCTACTGAAAGTACCTTTAGCGAAGCGGTCCATTCGATGCCGCTAACAGTATTATAATTAAAGTGATACATTTTGTAACCGCCACAGATAACAGCAAAGGATTTAACTCCTTTGCGACAATCAACGAAATTAAAACTGTGCAATGAAGGAACCCGATTTACTTTTGAGCCACCATGCGGAAGTACAATATCAAGTTACATGCGAAAGTACAATATAAAGTTACATGAAGCAGTCATAACCTACCATTTCAGCTGACGGAGGCGGTTCAAACTCTGATCATCAGAGTTTGAATCGCCTCCGTCACCTGAAATGGAAGGTCATGACTACATCATCAGATGTTAGAAGAAATGAATCCCCAGGCGTTCGCTTTTTTGACTGAGCCTTTTTCGCTAATTCGGCATGTACAAGTGTAGTGTCTCCATGACTCGGTCTAAATTTATTATTCTATTCTATCTTATAACCTTACAAGGTCGTTGGGGCACCACAGACGACTTCGAAAAGATCCTTTTCCACCTCGTTCTCAGTTAACTGTTTAGAGTTATTATAACTGAGGTCCGTCGTTATCTGTTTTAGCAACCACCACTGCCCATATATACTTGCTGGGCTGTTTTGAAAATGTTATATTTATTTCATTTTTTGTTTGATTCTTCATCCTTTTTTTTGCTCTCTCTCTCTCTCTCTCTCTCTCTCTCTCTCTCTCTTTGACAGACAGCTCGATGTAGACTGAAAGTCTATCTCATAGGGCGTCAACGTCTAATCACTGAATACTAATAAACATAACGCTACAATGTACACTGAACGCTGATAAACCGTACTGTAGCGTTGTGTTTATCAGCGTTTAGTGAGCATGTCACAAATGGACGCCAACATTATGTGTGTTAAACACTTTGTTTTCAAAGTGAGTCAGCTATATGGACGTTTAGAGTCGTTCTCAGTTAAGCTGGGCCATTAGCTATTATGTTTGTCCTTCGTATTACCTTTCTTTAATTTACAAATTTACCCTCTGACAAGTAGCCCTCTGTCTAAAGAAGTAGATAAAAGTACCAAGACATGCATACGTTTTGTTAGACATTTTTAACACTGGTTCGAATAATGATACCCTGGTTTAAAAGGCGACGTTTTTAAATGTTGCCGTTGCATGGATATGAACGCCTTACAGCTAAAAAAGATAGATCACTGCTTAAAATCGAGTTCCATTATTAAATTCGGGTGATATCTTAATATATATTTCCCCGCTTAAACAATATCTAAAGGGTAGTGTTTGCTACGAAATGAGACTGGGAACTAATGTCGCAAATTTTATGTAACCTACGTCACGGCGGTAAATTCATGATACATGTATTAACTAAAATGGCCTAGCATCATAAAACTTACAAGATCACACGAAGAAATATGTGTTCCTCAATAGTTTATATCATTTGTGCAAATTTGCTCCATTTTGTATATTTTACTCGACTTCAAATTATATTACCCCAGCATTTTTCTGTAAGAATGTAACCTTACGTCACGGGCTTTTTTTAAAACTGAGCAAAACTGAGCAAAGCAATCGCTCTGAAACTCATGTGCAAAATCCTGCCTAGTACATGTAACAGCTACAAGATGGTGCGCTTAGATTTCATGCACTGAACCAATAATGGTATAAAAACGTTAAAAAGTGTGTACTGTAACCTACGTCACACGTAACTTACGTCACAACGTCACTAAGATCACGTTTTGAAAGCGTTGACGTCATTTGATTTAGCAGCGCTTCATAGAAAGCCCTTTTCTTCCAAAAAAGCAAAGAAAATCATTTTATATTGAAACCAGCCAAAATAATCAAATGTCAGTAGATTGTAAATGTGCAATGCTACGCATGTCAAAGAAATCGTATGCGACATCGTTCTTCAACGTATCTAAATAACGTCATAAAATACGCCATTTTTAATTGTTAGGCTATGTTTCTAAACATGGTTTGTATTCTATAATCTAAAACATTTTAAAGCTTTGAAGCAGATATAATGAGCATTATGGTCGTGACTTTTCATGGTTGTATATATGGCCATTTTTGTCCGCGAATGGCCCAGCTTAATTGAGGACGTCTCTAATTCTAAATCCTTAAAAATAGTTTTATAGGTTTAATGTCGTATTTCTGTTTGTTCTTTTCGATATGTATTGTTTTGTTTTCTTTCTTTCCCGGAGGTGACACCGCCTATGGTGCTTTTAAAATTATTTGAATTTTGTAATGATTGGACGGCTTTAATCGAATCCAGCGCTACGGAAAAGATTTGTTTCTTTGTTGCTATATGTTGAACTTTTAAAATACATCATAAATAGCGGTAGGAGGAAGTAGGGAAAGAGATATTTTCCGCATAAATGTTATATCACTCGAAACCACCCTAAAGTTTGTGTTATTTCATTGGCAGTTATAACATGTTCTAAACTTGATAGTAAGTTCCCTCGTACTTAAAAAAATGAAAGAAGTGAAACAAAAAACTCAAGGTGACGGATGGATAACATTGGGGTTTACGACCCTTTCAACAGTATTTCAGTCATACTCAGATGATGTAGGATGATAACCAATAATTGTGTGTATGGATCCCCGTTTACTGTTTAAAACTCCGTAGACAGCGTGCTTCGAACCCGGTTCTACTAAGCCGAAGCCAACTTGGAGAGATAACAGCATAAGATGAAACTGATGCGCTCTCTTGTTATATCCACATTAGAATCATGAACCTTGATAGCTGTGTTAAAGAAAAGAATGCAGGCCTTTGAGATGAGATGCTACTGTAGGTTATTTAACACATTATAGCCCATGTAACTAACGAGGACGCTCGCAAAAAGATCCAAGCAGCCATTGGAGAATGTGACAAACTCCTGACCATGGTGTCGAAACGGAAACACATATCAAGGTCACTTTACAGAGCACAGTGAAAGGAAAAAGAAGAAGTAGACAGAAGAATAGGTGGGCAGACAATATTAAAGAATGGAAGGGATGGACTTTTCCAGCACAGCTTTGGCACCTGAAAACAAGACCAGGGTTCGAGGTTATAAAATTTGAGAATAATCTCAAACTCAAAATAAAGCACACTGATTGGCTGCTTCCGAGCATGTGCTCGGAAGTAGCCAATCAGTGTGCTTTATTTTGAGTTTGATAATGTATTCAAGTTTTCTAACCTCGGGGCCAGGCGGAAAGGGACTGTTGTAAAGTTATCTGTGGTGCACCAACGACCTTTCAAGGTTATGGAATAGAATACAATAGACCACTATCACTGTAAGCCAGCACTTGACCGACTGTGCTTCAGATGTCCCTAACTCAGAATGAAGCAAATGACTGTTTTACATTATGCCCCACAAATATATGTATATTCGAAGAAAATAATGTGTGTCCCATAGTGCACTTCGGTATGAAATGTAAAACATAATTCAGTTTGCAAAATAAGAAGTTCGTAATTGACGCAATTTCATGAGTGTCAGCAGAACCGTTTTTTTTTTTTTTTTTTTTTTTTTTTTTTTTTTCTTCGTCTTCTTCTTCTAAAATTTTGCTCTGCCTTCAAACTGTCACTCACTCTGCATGTTTGTTTCCTTTTTTATAATTATTTTATGTTTTACGCTACTTATGCAAGCAATTCAGTTATCCAGTGATGTATTTAATTTACATGTACCGGTCTAACTTCGGGAAGTTGTCTATATGGGTCGTGATAGTAACTTCACGACGGTTCTGCAGAGCACGGTAAAATTTGTCTCAATATTTCGATTTTTTTGTTTTTTTTTTGTTTTACCTTTGGCTATTTCCATTATTTGCAGCAGAGTAAAATGCTTAGCTGTTGGTATGCTATTTCGTTATGGTTTCCGCCTTTCATTGTGACGGAATTATTGCCGTCAACTATTGTTACATGTATCTTTGCATAAGTAGCGTAGAATATGATCTGTGGGCCATACAAAGGCGACAAATTGACGTCAAACATTATACCGTGTATTTAGCGCAAGCTCTAGATTTTGTATATAATTGTAACAAAAATGAGGGCAAACTCAAAGAAATGTTTTATTTGATCAAATCTAAAATTAGTTGATCCTTGTACGTTAGTTTTGTCTCATGGTGACACTGATTTGAGGGCTGTATACCTGCATTTAGACATACGTCGCAAAAGTAATGTACGTTGACATGATACTGAAAGCAAAAGTTCGGCTTGGATTTATGAACCAATAAGTATGAGAAAAATATGCTTTGAAGTTCTTCAAAACGGTCATATTGCATAAAGATGTGCCTAAAATTGGTCAAAATCATGAAAAATCTGCAGAAAAGAGTGTTAGTTTGTGAAAACAGAGAAACAAAAGAACTACTGTAACAGCAATTTTAAAACGGGACAAAAATTCAAACGTCAAAATATGGTGCGCCGCTGTAGCTGTACCTACCTAATATGAAATAAAAGAAAATTCTTATTTTTCATTGAAATTTCTTCAGAACTTCAGATAACGTAACTAAAAGATCGAACTTTTCTGGGGTTTGAGAAAAAATATTATAACTGCATTACCTTTCCCACCACAGCAAAACTCCACGTATTTTTATCACCCCTCGTACTTTACGAAATATGGTACATTTCCATGTTTTCCAGGAGCCCCGGTACATGTAGCTCAGTTGGTTAAGCGCTCTCCTACTGATCCAGCGGACCCGCGTTCGAGTCCCTCTTGCGGCGAGAATCTTTCCGACCGTAAACGGGGTTCCATTGCACACATTATCACCCTCCATCGTCCTGATATGACTGAAATACTGTCCAAAAGGATGTAAAATCGCAAGTCATCCATCCATCCATGTTTTCCGGTTGTTGTTTTCTTCTATCATTTGTATAAAAGGGGCAATTTTTGTCTTCCTGGTTGCCTCCCTGGATGACAATACTCCTCTAAAATAGGATCTACTCTCTAAAGAAAGAATTTGCTCATTGGAGAGCAAATTCTTTCTTTTAAGAGTTGATCCACATTTATAAGGTAAGGAAAATTGAAATGGCAGAGTTTCGTCCCCTGCATGTGTATCCCTCCACCTTAAATTGAGAGATATTTACGATTTCTTTTATTTCTTTGCAAAATAAAACCATTCCAAAATTGCTATGGCCTTTATCAATGCAAGAAACATTTTATTTATTTATATCTTTCATGTATTTTTCTGAAACACTTTACAGGAAAGTATGAAGTATTACGGGGATGTGTCATATCCAATAACGATAACTCTCTTGTGACATATTTTAAAAATAGGAGGCAGCTCAGCCCAATAAAAATGTGCCGCTTGGCTTTCATAAATCGAAACACAGAATGATATCGTACACGCACCTGTCGAAATGAAGCTTGTTAGGGTTCACCCACGGAAAACCCAAATAATTGGCTGCTTAAGACAGGTGACCCCTAAATACAGGTTCATTTGCACTGTATTTTAATGTTTCAAGTGATCAACAAAGGGGCTGCTGGAGACAGGTGACCCTTAATCGAGGTGACCACATAAGTAGGTTTGACTGTGTTTGATATGCACCTGCAAGTTTCGGGTGAAAACGTTCCAACGTGGGAACCTTAAGCTGACCACTCTCCTGTACTGGTGAATGCAGACATGGTTAAAAAAACTTTTTGTTTTTGATTTTTCAGAAGAAAAAAACCAGAACTGAACATCTTCTACATGTAAGTATAACAGAATAAAGGTCACGGTCACAAAAAGTTAATACAATAAGCCTCTTAATGGCGCTTGTCATCGTGATAATTGTCATCTTTGATTTTACAATGCAGAGTGCAGTAATGCACCAAAGAGATGCAGATGGTTTGTCAAATAGTGAAGACCTTGATCGGAGCAGTCTGATCAGGGTCTAAACTGTTTGCTCAATCCTATTTGTTCCAATATTTAGAATTTTCAGGAAACGTCATATTTTAGAAAAATCTAAAACAATATTTATTACTAAAATATTACCTTGTTTGCCACAATATCAATAGATTTTTTTTTATCAAAATACCTTCAGTTCTTCACAAAAACAATTTAAAATGTTTCTTTGTATCAGTTTAAGTTCACAATTGTCCACTTCTGTCCCGAATACCAAATTTTAAATAGGTAGCTATAATAAACGCCAGGCTACTTGTAATGCAATGTAAAGTGAGATTAATCGGAGATAAACATAAATCTTCCTGGTCACATCAGCTATTTTCAACTGTTTCTCTCCAACAAAACTTGTCTTTTTCACTTGTAAAAAGAGGGTACCAAGATAAGTTTAAAAGGTAACTAAGCAGTGTACATGTTATTGTATTTTGTTAAAGGAAATCGCTTTGACAAGTACTACAGACTATACATGATTAATGATAATATTTTCTTTTTTTCCTCCTGCTACTCGGTTAGGCTGTGATAATAATGAAATTCAGGAAAATTATTACATATTACATGTACAAGTCAATAAGAACGTAGACTTACTTACATATTTAAACATGTTCACACAAATACATTAACAAAAGACGAATAATGACCCTAAAATGTTTTGGCTGCTTCCTTTTTCTGTTTCTTTTAAGGAATTTAATTTGATAACACTTTCATCGCTTTTAAAGTCTACCAGATAAAAAAAAATCTCTACGCTAATAGTAGTTATGATTGATTGATTGCGTTATTGTTAAACGTCCACAGTAAACAGCTATGGTCATGTCGGGACGGTCAGTTAATCTAACCGCACAGTCCCTGGGTAGGCTTATGCCTCCTAAGCGGTTGACCAGTACTAAGTGCACTTACTTTCACCAGTAACTGACAACTGCCCTTCTTGAATCAGCGGAAGGAGAAATGAAGGTAAGTGGCCGGACCGGGTATCGAACCCAGGACCTCTGGCTTACATGTCAGGCGCCCTACCGATTGCGCTACGCGGCCCGGCTAGTTATACGGAGAGTCGAATAGAAAGAGATCTCTTGTATGCGGTAATGCTAGTTGCTAGACCACCGTCAGCTTATAAGGCTTACTTTGAAAGTACTGGCATTAGCATGATTGTCAAAGGGAAGCAACTTCAGGGGATAAGTATTTGAGTCACTGCTCTTAAGGTAGACGAATACTGAATCGAAATATTGGCGGGGCATTCAAACCATTATACCGTCTAAATAACCCAAAGAGCTATAAAACATTTGGGTAAGAAAACAACAATTTTCACCGTTTTGTTTTCCTAAAAAAACAATATTTTGTATTTCTACATACTTTTTTTTACACATTTTCCATTAAAATTCATATCTCTAGCACATGAATGCTCTTTCATTTCAGCAAATCATATAATCTGTAATATAGGATATTTGATGTAATATAGGATATTTGAAACAAACTGATAACAAAAAAATGCAGTTTTCTTGTTAATAAGTATATTTTTACATTCTTTCAAAAATTGCCAGAAAATTGAATTTCATGAAAAACGTCATGAAAAATATCATCAGACGATGGGGCATGCTTATGCATATTATTTTAGTAAAACTTACATCGTATGTTAAAGAATAAAACAAAAAAACAAACATTTCACCGTTTCATTTCCTAGAAAAACAATGTTTAAGTTCAAAATATCCCCAAAACAGACTGCCCATATTCTGCACCTGCTGCAAGCACAGCCGGTCCTTGCCCTATTATTTATTTTCCTGTTATTCGGTTCTACCACAGAGTAATGTCGACAAAATGCGCAGATGGAATGGAAACTGTGAAGATCTTGATCATTCTGGTTCCTAAGGAACAGTCTGATTTCAGTTTCCACCGTTTGTACAGACCTATGTGCCCGAAAACTTAGGATCTTTACGGTAAATAATGTAAGCGTATGTTATAACTGTATATACTCCACAGTCAGTTGATTTGATGATGAACAATAACTCTGTTTGTTTTTTAAACAAGCAAAACAGAGTTCTTCCGGGATCGTCCACCTTAAATGAAGTATTTTACTCAGAGGGCCCCGCCCATCGGGGCTCGCGCAATAGATGACTGTCCGGTGCCTCCGCGACAGAGCTGCTAATATCTATAGTAGGATCTCAGTTCAGGTAAAAGTCCTTCAAATGGAGGCAACGTCTCGACATGACTGAAAAATGGTTGGCTGGGATGTTAAAGTGCAACTTTACAACAGCAATTATTCGCGCTGAGGGGGATAGCAATCTTGTTCTTTTAAAGCTGATTCCAATTGAAATAATGCTAAAATAAAAATAGGAGAGTTGCATTCCCAGAAAACGTATCCAATTACTTGAAACGTATACGTATACTTGCTGGAGAAGCAATTCTATCATTTTCATTTTAGCCCTCTTTATCTATAGGGTCAATTATTAAAGAAAGAATTTGCTTCCCTAGGAGCAAATTCTTTTCTTTAATAGTTGACCCTTTTGACAGGCTTTCGTCATCCAGGAAAGCAAACTGAAGGTCAAAAAAGTTGTTCCTTTTGTAAAAATGGTGGAAAACACAGAGGTGTAACCATACACCTTAAGACATTTGAGCCGCGACACGAGAAAACCAACAATGTGGTTGTGCGCCCAGCGCAGACTCAGATCAGCCTGGGAATCCGAAAAGTCTGATCATACTCATCGCTAAGCGCTTCAAAGGTAGCTAAGGGCCTAAGCTATCTCCATGCGGACAGTGAAGACTCTGATCAGACTAGGCGGATGCCCAGGCTAATTTGTGTCTGCGCTGGGCGCACAACCACATTGTTGGTTTTCTCGTGTCGCGGCTCAATTTTATAAACTACCCATGCCCACCACAGTCAGTATATGCTGCCTTATAGTTCGGACGAAATGCACATGCTGAATTCAGTTAAACATAACAGACAGCTATATTTTCGCAACGTGTGTTGATACATGTAAGTGACAACTCTAGAGCTGTTTCGTACAAACAGGTTTTCTTCAATCGAAACTCATAAAAACTGATAATTTCTGTTAAGTATTTCCTTCATTGAGGAAGTTACAGTATCTTAGTGGCCAGGTTTAATGATATAATGAAAAGGATCTCTTTTCGAGGTCAAGGATACATTTTCAGTGGAATAAACTCTTTTGCCTCCCCTATCGAGAGGGATCAAGTCTTACAGAAAATAATTTCTCCCATCCCTACATCCCCATCCCTCGCACTAAGGCGACAGTTCAAATCCTGTTTTGGAAGGCATATAATAAGTCATGAATTAAGAAAGCATGATGCTGTACCTATATTGTTTAGGTATATTTCTTTATCACTGGTTTCACGCTGGTGCATGTACTGCTTTATTTTCTGTTCTGTTCTGTTCTTTTTCAGTTCTCGTAACGACGTTCCCAAAGTGACTCAGCGGTACGTAACCATAGTTATACACACCTGGCGCCGAGTGTCCGTCCATCTCTTGCTGTATTTTATATTAAATTTGTTGTAGATACAGGTGTGTGGGACAATCACCCTTTGATCTTAAAGCTCTAATATGCATAAATTAAGTCAATTGTTTGTCTTGTAATTGGTTCTAAATAGCTTCTTATTATATATAACCATAAGTGGGTGCATCAGGCATTTTTATGGACGGACGAACGGTGCCCCGTTACTGCGGCTATGGATACGTTCCGCTGAGGTGCTGGGGAATGGAGGGGGTGGGGGAGGGAGACGGTGACGCCGTTTCGATCATTGAAATACACACTCGCATCAGGCCCGTCCTGCGCCCATGCATACGCTCCACTGACATGCGGGGAAATCTTCGTGACGAGAAATGAACAACACACACACATGCATCAGGCATTATTCTTAAATTATCTGTTCATGAGTAAGTGTCAAACTTTAAATAGAATTATACTCCTCGCCAAAAGTTTAGCATATTTAATGATGAATTTAGCAGCTGATATAACTGATACATAAGACCTCTGATATGTCAAAAAGATTGTCATCATTGGTCTTATCCGATGTCGTAAAGTTCATAGAAGATGCTGAGGCACTGGAATTTTAGAAATCAGCAGTTGTTTGGATACACAGCGGCAAAAGTTAAGACCCCTGTATTTCAATGACAATTTTCGACCCTTTTTCAAATTGTGTCCAAATCACCATCAAATTTAACTTCATCTTCACCAAACTTGCATAGTCTATAGTTAAAATGTTTCATTGTAATGTGCTACATGTACATGTACATCAATCGTGGTCATGCAATTTCAAATTGTTGTTAGAGGCAAACTTGTCAAAACTTGTTTCAAATTGACCGATTTTACAATTTCCCTATAGAAACTTATCATTTTTATCTTACGGAAAATCGGTAGTCTTTGATACTGGAGCTTCAAATTTTTCATGAAACACATCAGTTACGTGGTCTCTTATCTGACGTAGCACGAATGTTTTAATTCGCAACTTTTGTGGTTCAGAAAATTAGAATTTTAAAAATAGTGTTTTCTAGAAAATTCATTACAATAGCACACCCCAAAATTCTTGAAAATGATTTGTGTGGCCCAAATTGTCAAGAGGCATACGCCTATGTATACTGTCTTTCAAAGTCAATAAATTTTTATCGTTGTTTAATATTTTGCAATTGTTCTGCAAGATGAGTAACAGAACCACCGGGAAACTGAAATATGCTAAACTTTTGTTGAGATGTATATATGGGTCTCCTCATAGGGCACAGTCAAGATACTTATCTATATGAACACAGTAAAGACCCTAGCATTATTACCCTTGGGTACATGTATCCTGGTTCGCGAATTGATCAGTTGTTGGCCAACTTTGCGGACATCATTCCAGCATTTGAAGTAAGTATATTTTTTTTCCTGGTACTTGGGAAACATAGGAATATTCACCACCAAACGGGCTGGAAATAACTTTGGCATGCTAAAATCTATGGTCAAAAATCTTTAAATTTGGGAAAATCAGGTCATTTTATGGAGGGAATACCTTTAAAATCTAGGGGGTAAATATGCAAGTAAAATTGCTGTTGTTATAACATAACGAATGATTATTATGATACGAGCGAAAAATGATCCTTGAAAATTTTGATTTATGGACTTTTCCTGGCCATTCACGGGGTCAAGTGTTTGGCTCTTGACTATAAATGAACAGTGAAGATTCTGGTAAGACTATGCAGATGCGCTGACTCACAAGAACCATCAATTTTGCATCTGCATAAATGTTGTTTGGGCTTAATGCTGCCCCTAAAAATCCCGGAGACAGTCTAAAATTAAGTAATAATTTTCACCCTTTGCTTCATTACATGAGACTTTCATATTTTCCGGTGCCAACGACCTTCAAAAGTAGATCATCAGACAATCATGAGTCGACTCCATAAGTATGTGAAGATATCCATGACATCAATCCCCGGGTTCGAGGTTATAAAACTTGAGAATAATCTCAAACTCAAAATAAAGCAGAATGATTGGTTGTGCTCGGAAGCAGCCAATCAGTGTGCTTCATTTTGAGTTTGAGAATGTACTCAAGTTTTATAACCTCTGGGCCAGGTAATGAACTTTTTTCTAGCCTGTAAATGCCTTTAAGTTGAGAATTTTCTACTGATTAAAAGATGGATCGATGGATATGACGAGGTTTTATGTACTTTTAGTCATTTTCAGCCAATGGAAAGGTGAACATAAAGGACTTTGAACAAAGGAGTGCCATTTAGGTCTTTAAGTGCATTTGTGTTGTGTCATGAGATAACTCTGTTGAGCAATTCTTCAAACACACATACGCAGCCATCCAATGGAATTATTCACAGTTCTTTGTTAACAGGGCTCTGGGTGTCGGGGAATAGTGGAGATATTGACATTTATCTTTGCTAAGCCCAGATATAACCATGGCACTGCCGGGATATTCTTATGCCCCCAACTTTGAAAAAAATGGGGCATATTAGTTTTGGCTTGCCATTTGCCTGTCACAAAAACATGACACTCAAGCCCCCAAAATATCCGCTATCCCAGCCCTGTAGAAACTGTGGCACAAATGGCTGGTGCATAAACGTCTGGTTCCACTTTACCTATTACTAGTTTGCGTACTCAGAAAACTAGTATATTCCCTCCCATTTTGCCTACTTTGATCCTGTAAAAACTTCTACATGTATATAACCATTATCTGTTTTTGCATTCATGACAATATTTCATGTATCATTCATTGAATTTTTCACTAAACTCAACGTACATGTATCATTTATTCCTTTTTTATTATATGACGTCGCGGTTATTCAGTGGATAACGTCGTGTCATAAAAATCGTATGACCACACGTGTAATTACACTTTGGCGCGTACACGTAACGTCATCGACAACGTCCGTATCAACAATGCGTTTTCTTACCGAAATAATGTTAAGTATGAAGGCGTTAAAATCCCATTTTAAAACGTCATATGATAAACAGAATCTTACATTTGTAGTAATTTCATATGACATTAATGAAACTCACCGAAGGCTCGTTTCATAAATTTCATATGAAATGACCACTCGTGTAAGATCCTCTATTGATGCTCCGCCACAGGCAATAAACAGCAATGGTGGAAGCAGTTATACATTTAGCTTCCAGTATAGGGATTAAACATGATTTTCCATGCATTAGCATTTGACAGGTCCCGAGGGAGCTGTAAAAAATCAAGGCCGAAGGCCGATTTTTTACAGTCCCCGAGGGACCTGCCAAATATAAATGCAATGATAGACCATATTTGATCGTTATTATTGCAAAAATTCAACCATAATTATAAAAAAAGGAAGAAAAAGCTTGGGCACTATTTTTCAGCCTCCTCGCCATTACCTTGCTGATTCCTACACGCACCTTGCATTTTTATAACAAAAATCCTCGTTTCAGGCCATGGTCAGCAATTGTGATGTTTAGTCAAGCATTTGGCAGTTGTTCATAAGTCGAAGTCATTTACACAAAACATTTCACTCAATGTCGCCTGCTTTTCTATTCTTACAATATCTGAATGTGCATATCTCTTGCATACAAGTCTTCTATCGGCATCGGCAAATGCAATTTTGCCGCTTGCTTCTGTATAGACGAAATATTGCCCTGTAACTTGCAAATGAAAAACGGAAAAAAAACTAGTCATTATAGTGGCGTGAATAGTATTGTTAATACATGGTTTTGCGTTCATGTTAATATATGGTTTTGCGTTCGTTAAAACAATCATGTTAATAATATTGTTTTGCGTTCGTTAAAACATGACTGTTAAAACACGGGATACCGATATTTATAATATTAGTTAAGGTTACAAGGAAGATATCTGCTCCTGCTATACACACGTATTAAATCATGAAAACAATTCAGTGGCGAGTTATTTCGCAGTCATTTAAGATGCTTTCTATTGCAAGTGTCTCATGATAATTGTTACATTAATTTAGCCCAATGTTTGAACAGTTAAGCATTGTAACTTTGCAGGGTTGCCACTTGTCACCAACTTTGAAGTTCCCTGACCTTTCCCTAATTTTTCCCTGACATTTAATGATCTTCTATACTTTTGTTTACAGATCGAAATGTTCATTTTAATCGTTACTTCAACTGTGTTCTCTGTATTACTTAGAAACTGGGTTAACCCTTAAAGGAAAGAAGTTGCTTTCCAGGGAGCAAGTCTTTCCTTTACAAGGAACCCCAGTTTTGAGAGAGATGCGCCTAGACTATCTTTCAATAAATGCATTTCCCTTAAAACAGAAAGGTTTATTTCCTGAATTAAAATCTAAAAGAGTTCCTTCAAGAGCAAAAATACATTCGAAAGAAGGAACATGGGTCATACTTCGAAGTTTCGGCAAATCAAGCCTCGTCTGCAAATTTTTTCAAATTTCCTGAGTTTTTCCTGTTTTATTGAGTCCTTTCCAAATTTGTCTGACCAATCATGAAATTCTTTGACATTTCCCTAACCTGAAAAAAATCATATTTCAGATGATTTTCCCTGACCGTGTCAACCCTTACATTGGCAGTGGTTTTTCGTTCTACCTGGGCAATCAATTTAGTTACAATCTAAATGTGCTTAATTTTAGGGTACAGATCGTGGCGTGTGATGTAATCCAACTTTAAGGAGAATCAGCTTAAAGAATCAGTCCTCAATGAAATCAACACAGAAACTTCAACAGTCAACTATGCAATTTGCCTGGTCGCCGATATATTGCCGTGGCTGGACTTTGTTGAATTTTCTTCATTTCTATAGAACCGTATGACTGATAGTCATATGCAAGGCGTGATTGGGTACATTTGAGTTTCAAAGCGACAAGTCTGTGGCAGAGACAATAATCAAGATAAGATTCAAGTACCTGAATAGATGTCATGATACAGCTGAAAAACACATCAAATCTCAACCAGACCCACTGATATGATGCAACTGATGCCACTGAAGTCAAACACAGCCTAGATGGGACAGTGTAATTATGTCCAAGAAGCCTACTCCAGTAGGTAAGACCGCCTGTTTTGATGACAATAATACTGACCACAGCTTAGAAGAGACTGTTTGTCACAATGACAGAGAATCCAGCTCGAGCCTTTACAAGACCTTCTGCTATGACAACATTGAATCTGGTCCAAGGCTTTACAGAACCATCTGTTGCAAGAACAGTGAAGCTAGTCCCAACCTCAGTGGGACCCTCTGTTATGAAAATAGTGAAGACAGTCCCATCCTCGATGAGACCCTGCATTCTGACAACAGTAAAGAAACGCCCAGCCTCCACGAGACGCTCTTTTACGATAACAGTAAAGTTAACCCCGGTCTACACGGGACACTCTGTGATGATGACAGTAAAATCGGCCACAACCTTAACGAGACACACCGTTGCGACGACTGTGAAGCCGAACACAGCCTCGACAAGACCATCTGTTATGTTGACAGCGAACCCGACCACAACCGCCAAAAGATTCTCTTTCAGGATGATAGTGAAACAGACCTCAACCTGAATAAGACCCTCTGTCTATATGATAATGAAGCCGACCCTAGCTCAGTGACCTAAGAAGTTTAGAAATAAGATAAATACCGTATACAAGGAATTTTCGCGGTTTTCCATTTTTCGCGGTATTTCGATGCCACTTAGAAACCGCGAATATTAAAATCGCAAAATAATTTCCTGTTTCTTACAAAGTCTATTCTGTAGACACAGTTTTCAATTATTTTGTTTCTGTTTGCTTCGGTAATTACTTGAGCCAGTTCTTTCAATAACCTGCGGCGGTCCGCCGCAGGTTAATGAACGAACTGGCTCAAGTGAAAATGCAGTAGTTTTGCTTTTCGCACATGTTGCTAGACGCGAAAATTAAAAATAGCGAAAATTAAATTTTATGTTTTCGACCCTTAACCGCAAAAATTTGAACCCGCGAAAATTAACGCGTATACGGTAGGTGGTGGAAATGATTTTCAAGAGATCAAAATCTGTGATACATTTACATCTTTTGATGAATTTAAGATCAAATTTGACTCAATGTATAAAATACATGACTTTCCAATGAGAATCAGTGGAGGTGAAAAAACTGCAAACGGTACCCAACACATCCATAGAAAAGCGTTAGATATGAGTGCAAACACACAGGAAAGCCAAGATCTAGAGGATCTGCTAAAAGACCAGGACCCAGTTGTTTAAAACTATCGGCGTCGGTTAAAATTTCAAACCTGCAGACATATAATGGTGAGATATTGATCTATGAATTAAAAGAATAACATATACCAAACAAAAAAAAGAAACGCACACAGTGATATTTTGGCATTTACTTGGACATTGAAACAATTTAAAAAAAAAAGATATAGTGTTAGCGGTAGACAATCGGAAGTTTAACCCGAAAATTTCGTCTAATTGTGTCAATTCAGTACTTTGTGACCCATCTCTGAACAAGGCAGGGGTCAGTTTTCAATGTCACAGTTTTCAATAAGGGGCCATTGTCAACGATTTCATTAATGCTTATTTTTCATGCATACATGTATGGAAGGTAAAGATACTCGATTACGCCATGATAAAGTTTGAGCAAGATTTGATCAGGAATATGGACTGTCAGACATTTTCTTATCATGCTATATTAGGTAAATTAAACGGGAAAATCTTACTGTGTGCGTTTCTTTTTTTTTGTTTGGTATACAATAAAATGTTTGTAATCTATGGGAAGCAAATGGAAATTTAAACACCAAACAGTACAGGTAGGAGTTACCACAAATGTACAGTTTTGTGGTAACTCCTACCTATACTGTGTGGTGTTAAAATTTCCACTTGTTTCCCTTAGATGACAAACATTTTATTTTGTTTTATTTTTCAATCAGGAAGTAATTCTTCAATAGAACAATTTTACCATTTATATCTGCACTTTACAATCAATGTGTGTTTTTTAATAAGGAAGTATTTTTTCAATAAATCAATATTTCGCCATTATATGTCTTAACTTTACAATCACTATGTATAAGGAATGATACCAGACCTCGTCATTTAGAAGTACTCCGTAGAAGTAAGTAAATTATTTTGTAATCAAATTTAAATTTAGCTTTCAGTGCCTTATAAGCTTTAAAGTTTTTCATAAAAAAACCTGTTCGTTGTCGTTGTTGGTTTAACAAATAAATAAAACTTTTGGCAATGATCAGGAATTAAAACAATCAAATCGCACATCCCACCCTCAAAAGCTAAAGGCAAAGAAGCAGATACAAAGTTCACCAGACCCACTTCAGCAAATTTCAAAATCAACTGTGTTGGACATAAATGTAAACAAGGCTTTGAATGCACAACACCGATGCCCAAATTTTTTGTTACTTAGTGGTACAAAATATGTGGCCAGCGGTCGGTTTGCTGGTTTGGAGTAAACGGCCCTGAACACCAAATCGAACTAAAGCACCTGGAATACCTTCCCACTCGGCACACAACGTGAAATCAATATTGAACCAACCTTGGTTCAACGTCAATACGTTGAATCAATGTTGGATTGTTGATTAAACGTCGTGTGCCTGCTTGGTTCTTACCGTGTTTTGGGGCCTGTTAAGCTTTGTCGGATTGTGGCATTTTCTGTGTGTCTATATATGCAATGTATTCCATTTTTCTCATTTCTTTACCTAGCGTAGCAACAAAAATAGGATTTGGGTGCACCCTTCCCTATTCAAACAGTAGTGCAAAACTGTGTACCCACAAGAATACCATTATCGATTACTTTTAACATTGAATGTTCCTCTATACACAGGGATCAACGGATATAAACATTTTCTTCAAAGATGAATTAAGACATGCCCAAAATCAAATGAGATGCTTCACATGTAAAAGTTCTTTTACGAGGCGAGTAAAAATAAGTGTTATACGAAAACAAGTGCATAGCGCTATTTAATCTTTACTGCTCCAAATAAAAAACTCTATTCCAAACACGTTTTCTGTACATCTCTACGGGCATGTAGACGAATTTTATCCGCCAAAAAGGGGGAGGAGACAATCGCTGGTATCTTTGGCAATAATGCTATATTTTCCTAATCTGGCAAAATATCTCTAGAGAAGTAATAGCAATCCTCGCTCGATATGTATTGTTTAACCCATCTCTAAGAATCCAAAAACTCTCTTGATATTAAACAGGAAACTATCCTATATTTAACCTGTTTATTTAACCTAATCCTCGTGCAATCATATATTTCAGATCATGTCTTCAGACGAAGCTGATTTAGAGAAGATCTCTCGGTTCATATCACGAGATTTGGACTTAATTGGTAAAAACTCTTACAGTTCGTGGATCTGTAAAAATCAATCAAAACTGTTAGACTTGATCTGGACAAGAAGAACAAAGCTACAACAGTTTCAAGGTGGTAGTACTGCAGAAGGCACTGCGACAGCAACAAGTGACGTAGACCGAATGGTGGTCATTTCAAATATCAAAGTTCTAACTACCAGTCTTGTGTCTGACAGTGATGAAAACTTATTTTACATGGACGTCTCTAAAAGTAACCCAGGATATGTTCGACTTGCTCCGGTAAAAGCAACTGAAATGCTTCACGAGGACTTTGGAAACTTTCAGAATGTTTTAGATGAATGTTCTGACGGAATATTTCTATCAAGTGATAAGTTTGTCAGTGCTTTGCATTCAACGACGTCACCCCCGGTGCCAAGCTACTCAAAATATTGTTACCGACATGGGCCATGCCTGATGGTTGAACATCAAAATATTTATGGTTACCATAATGACAGTCCTGGAGAGCTACTAGAAGCTGATGTTGCTTTTGCCTTGCTGTGTGATAAGTGGCCCGAAGAAGCAACAGAATGGCAAACCAGAACGAGACATCATGACTGGCCAAATCAAGACTTAATTGACAAAATCAGCCGTCAAGACTGCCATGCGGTGGCTGTTGGTGATCGCACATCGGAATTCTGCTCGCTGGAATGGCGAGTATCATTCTTGCTAGGCGAAAGAGAGCTGGTTTGGAATTTTAACGACACACAGATCCAATGCTACATTATCTTAAAGAACTTGTTGAAGAAATATATTGATCCTGTTGTTCCCGATCAGCTCAGCTCTTATCATTTCAAGACGCTAATGTTTTGGTTGATAGAGGAAGAAGGCCTTTCACGTTGGAGGGATGAAAACTTGCTGCTGTGTATTCAGGATTGTCTATCTAAATTAGCTAGATGCATTAAAGAAGGAAGTCTCCAGCATTACTTTCACAGAACAAGAAACCTGCTGAGATATAAGCTAAGTACGTCTGATGAAAGAGAACTTGCACTGAGAAAAATTGACGAAATTAAACACAGCGTTATCCTTTATGTTGTTAGCGAAGGTTTAGGACAAACCTCAAAACTGCACAGAAGAGGGCTAGCTTGTCATGGCAACGTCGAAATGCTGACAGAACAATGTTTACAAGACATAGAAATGACAACATACTTCACTCTGTGCAAGAAAGTTAATGATACCCTCAGACTTTTCCAGTCTTTGTTAAATATATTTGCAAATACGACTGACTGCTGTGATTCTCTCGACGTCTTACTCAGAATAGCGGAAGATCTGGAAAACAGTGCGCCAAATGATGTAGATACCGCGTATTTAACAAACACGCGGAACTTCTTAAACATCAGAATCGGCTTGGGCTACTACCGCAGGGCAATTCAAGCTCCTACCGAGACGAGTAGATCGGAACTAAATAGGAAGTGTTTTGAGTATTTTAACTCCGGGATGTCGCTTGATGAATTGTCTAGAACTTTATATCTAGCCACATTTTATTTCTGCGTGAATGACTTTTCGCGTTGCAAAGAAGCAGTCCAACAAGTGATGTCCAAATCTGGACGTTATCTCTATTCAGGACGCTGTTCAACTCTCTATGGAATTGAAATCGAGGAATCCAATGGAAACATTCTACAGACACCAGAGGTACCTGTGACCGGAGAAGATGATGAAATAATAAAGCCAGTATTTGACATTGTCTTCTCAAAGGATGACGTGGACTTCGTACCCTATGCAATCAAATTTGATTGCGCCCTGGTACCAGAATATGGCGAAAGATTTTTCGTGTTCCATCCAATGGTGTATGCGTATGGGCTTCTGTATTTTACCCATTTTATGGTTGGTGATGTTGAATCTGCCAGGAAGGCACTAAAGTGTCTTGCAAAGATGGTCCAGGACTCAGGACATACTTCACAAAGATATAGAGCTTTGAACCTGTTGGGGTTTTGCTATTCTCTGAACGGAGACTTTGCCAATGCACTCTCTTGTATTCTCGCTCTCTCCGAGATACAGCTGGTATGACAGGCGTGAGAAATGCTGCTGGATATCATTTAGCTGTCCTTGCCTTTGGTGTGTTTTGTAGCTTCTTTCCAGAATTTGAGAAGCCTGAAGTGGAAGTCATCTATAAACGAACGTAATGTTTTTATGTGCATGTACCAACTTACTCAGAAAGTCCCAATCACAAGTCGTAAAAACAACATCGTGTCCATGGTTAAGCAGTGACGATGCAAGCGATTTTCATACAACGTTGTGTCGGCATGTTGTTACCTAGAAATAATTTTTACTATTCTAATTCTTGGAAATTTTACCAAAAATGACAAGCAGGTGACTTTACTGAGAAACTTCATCTTTTTTTTTTGGACAATGACTTGTTGAAACAGATGATGGATGGATGACTTGCGATTTTACGTCCTTTTCAACAGTATTTCAGTCATATCAGGACGATGGGCTTGTGATAATGAAAGGCTGTGTGCAATGGAACCCCGTTTACGATGGAAAGAACTCCGCCTCCAGCGGGGCTCGAACCCGCGACCGCTAGATCAGTAGGCCAGTGCTTAACCCACTGAGCTACCGAGGCTCCCCTGTTGAAACAGAGGATTTGGTTGGTTGACTTGATGCTTAACGTCCACGGTAAACAACTAAGGTCATGTCGGGACGGTCAGTTAACCTAACCACACTATTCCTGGGCAGGCTTAGACCTCCTAAGCGTTAACCAGTACTAAGTGCACATACTTTCGCCAGTAACTGACAACTGCCCTTCTTGAATCAGCGGAAGGAGAAACGAAAGTATGTGGCCAGACCGGGATTCGAACCCAGGACCTCTGACTTACGAGTCAGGTGCCCTACCGATTGCGCTACCCGGCCCGGCTGAAACAGAGGAAATAGGCAAACAAGTTGCAATTTCAATGTGGCTTTATTCTCTTTAAATGTTAGAAAGTCTGGACGAAGATAGTACAATTGTTACATGTACGGTTTTCTCAAGATTATTCAAGGTGAATGTGTACACTTTCAGGGGAAGCAACTCGCCCATTTTTATTTCTGCCTCCTTTCTCAAATGGGTCAACTCTTAAAGGAATTAATTTGCTCCTCAAGGAGCAAATTATTTCCTTTATGATTAGACCCATCTCTAGAAGGCTTTGCTTCTCTAGGGAAGCAAGCAAGAGGTCACAAAAGTTGCCTCCCTTTGAAAAATGGAGAAACAAATACTTGAAATGCTTTTCAGGCCGCTTGAAAAGTGAATGAGTAAATGATGTGGTAGACAAGGAAAATAATAGCATGATCTGCAAATTCAAATGCATCGAAGTTGGAGTAAGGAAATATATCTTACAGGAAATGGAAGGTCACACTCACTGTCCGTATTCACGTCCGCGCAGACCTATAAAACTTAACAATTTTTTTATTTTGTTGTTGTTGTGTTATTATTTAACGGTCCACGGTCAGTTAACCTACCCACACTATTCCTGGGCAGGCTTAGACCTCCTAAGCGGTTAACCAGTACTAAGTGCACTTAATTTCACCAGTAACTGACAATTGTCCTTCTTGAATCAGCGGAAGGAGAAATGAAAGTAAGCGGTCGAGCCGGGTATCGAACCCAGGACCTCTGGCTTATAAGTCAGGCGCCCTACCGATTGCGCTACGCGGTCCGTTTTTTAACACAGCTTCTTATGGTCTGTAGACTCTTTATGCAAGCGGGGTGGACCCTGATTAGACAGCTCGGGTGCTATTCGCGCAGGCTTTAAAGATCGTATTTTGTGTCTTTGGATGTCCCTCAATAAATCACATAGTCAGAGGTGTGTCCTTTAAGGTGTGGCACAGTTACACTACAAAATACATGACATTTCTATACATTTAAGATTAATGGATACATGTACACATTTCAGGGGAAGCGAGTCATTTTCATTTTTGTTTCTCTTCTTAACCCATTTGTGCCCATTGGACTATTCTATCCTTATTCAATGGCTTAGTCCATTTATCAATTAAGGGGCGTCTGCTTTAATTTATTTGTATTCTTCTTTTTTCTTTTTTTAGGGAGAAAAACCTATTTGTCTTATGCAAATAGTGTAGACCCTGGTCAGACGCCGCTGTTTGCGGCGTCTGATCTGGGTCTGCACTGTTGCCTATGTCCCATCTATGGGACGCTAGGCATAAATAGGTCAATAGAGTCAACTATTAAAAGAAGAAAAAATGCTCTTATAGCAGCCAAGTCTTTCCTTTAAAAGTTGATCCCGTTTTAAAAAGCAAACAGGAAGTCACAAAATATGCCTCCGTTTGTAAAAATTGCACATAAAATCCTTTGGAGAACATGCCGCCCGAGGTCTAAATTTACTCAGAAGGACACTTACTTGGTGCCGGACTGGTTGGTTGGTTGTTTGCTTTGGATTTCACGGCTCTTTGAGACAGTATTGAAGTCTATATCGAGCCGTCTCCCAGAGAGGGGGAGAAAGAACAGAAACATGATAGGCAAGAGAAAAATGTCCTAACAACACCCACCTGCACCTACTGTGCTGCAAGAACAGTAAGCCCTTGCTCTACTACTATCCAAATTAGTAGGACACCCCGGCATTGAAGGTTAACCAGCACCATCGCCTGACCACTACCATTCCCCTTGGGTCCGGAAGGTGCATGCTATGGATACGCGTAGGGAACAATCTGATGAGAATGCTGCACCGCCTTAGTTCGGACACGATTATAATACAATTTAACAGACAATCATTCACTTCGGTACTGAGTTAAATCCCTTCTCGAAGGGGTTGGGTGGAGAAGAATCGGCCTCAATGATGTAATCCAAGGGCTGCAAGATTAACAAAAAATAAATAAAAATAACCGCAGTGATCCTAAATTTTGGGATAGATGTATCTGAGAAATCACTTTAGAATCAGATCAAGATGTGCAATGCGTCATATCCTATCAGTATTTTTGACACACTGTCAGCTACTTTTAGCATTTGTTTAAATTTTAGAATAATCTGGTAATTTAAAGGTGTCCCAATAGAGAGAGTAAATTAAAACGATGGAAATTGTTTGAACAGCATTGCAAGACACCCAGCAGGCACATGACGTCGTAATGATGTAAAAATGGGGTCGATGCGACGCCACCATGCCGCATCGACGTCATTTCGACGTCATGTGCCTGCTGGGCAGTAAAGTATTTCCCAGCGGGCACATGACGTCATTATAACGTTGTGTGCCTGCTGGGTAGTATGTATCAATGTGAATATCTGAGCCGTCTCCTTGAGCTTCCAATTAGGTATCCGTTTATCTGAATCAGACAAAAAATGAGCCGCGACACGAGAAAGCAACAAAGTGGAAGTGCGCCCATCGCAGACTCAGATCAGCCTGGGCATCCGCCTAGTATGATCACAGTCTTTTCTAAGCGCTTTAACGGTAGCTAAGGGTCTAACGTGGCGCGCTACCTTCATGTGGACAGCAAAGACTCTGATCAGACTGGGTGGATGCCCGGGCTTATCTGAGTCTGCGCTGGGCGCACAACCACTTTGTTGGTTTTCTCGCGTCGTGGTTCAAAATAATGATATTGGAAGTCTGCCCACAGTCATAACTAATTTATTCTAGGTCCAAGTTTCATTAACATCGATCTTCAGACGAAAGAAGAAATTCTCTAGGGAAAAGAAATAATGCCAGAATTTGTGCATATTGCCAAAATTGATAAATTCTGCATTTCTATCATACAAAACTAAAATTGACAAGAAAAATGTCAGAACTGCCTTTTTAATTTACTTGTTATTTTTTTATTTGTTTTAACTATTGCAGAACTTAAATGTACAGAAAATTAGATGTGCCTGCGTGTGGGTTTTACTGCCCAAATATAGGTATGTGCTACATAGGAATTTTTGCAATCCTTTATTATTCTTACGGGCCACCAGGGTTCATCTCCCATAAAGTGCAGGTTACTATGATGCTTATGTTGGTTTCATCTGTTTGTGCGACTCCACTTTGGTTGAAGGTACATCATTTTAGAGTCCAGATGCGCTGAAACAGGCGCACATGCTGCGACCTTGTACCCATGTCCCTGTGCTTGCACCACATCCATGTTGTAGCAGACAGGCCGCAGTAAACAGTATCCAGGACGCAGTAAACAGACAGTAGACACTTCACTGGACAGTAAATAGTATACATAAAAACCGCGAACAACATGCACTACTTTTCAGCATGCTCCAAAGCGAAGGGCGAGTGGACAGTGCACAGCAGACGGTAAACGGTCTATAACGTTGAGGGAAAAGTATTTTCCTTCGCACAGCTTTGAGATACATATACATATTCTCTAGGGAAAAGACATAATGGAATAATGGAAATTGTTTGTACAGCTTTGCAAGACACCCAGCAGGCACATGACGTCGTAATGATGTCAAAATGGGGTCGATGCGACGCCACCATGCCGCATCGACGTCAATACGACGTCATTTCGACATCATGTGCCTGCTGGGCAGTAAAGTATTTCCCAGCGGGCACATGACGTCAGAATGACGTCGATGAAATGTAATGTTTGCGTCGACGTCAATGCGACGTCATTATAACGATGTGTGCCTGCTGGGTAGTATGTATCAATGTGAAGATCTGATCCGTCTCCTTGAGCTTCCAATTAGGTATCCGTTTATCTGAATCAGAAAAAATGAGCCGCGACACGAGAAAGCAACAAAGTAGAAGTGCGCCCATCGCAGACTCAGATCAGGCTGGGCATCAGCCTAGTATGATCACAGTCTTTTCTAAGCGCTTTAACGGTAGCTAAGGGTCTAACGTGGCGCGAACTACCGTTATGTGGACAGCAAAGACTCTGATCAGATTGGGTAGATGCCCGGACTTATCTGAGTCTGCGCTAGGCGCACAACTAGGCGCACAACCACTTTGTTGGTTTTCTCGCGTCGTGGTTCAAAATAATGATATTGGAAGTCTGCCCACAGTCATAACTAATTTATTCTAGGTCCACGTTTCATTAACATCGATCTTCAGACGAAAGAAGCAATTCTCTAGGGAAAAGAAATAATGCCAGAATTTGTGCATATTGCCAAAATTGATAAATTCTGCATTTCTATCATACAAAACTAAAATTGACAAGAAAAATGTCAGAACTGCCTTTTTAATTTACTTGTTATTTTTTTATTTGTTTTAACTATTGCAGAACTTAAATGTACAGAAAATTAGATGTGCCTGCGTGTGGGTTTTACTGCCCAAATATAGGTATGTGCTACATAGGAATTTTTGCAATCCTTTATTATTCTTACGGGCCACCAGGGTTCATCTCCCATAAAGTGCAGGTTACTATGATGCTTATGTTGGTTTTATCTGTTTGTGCGACTCCACTTTGGTTGAAGGTACATCATTTTAGAGTCCAGATGCGTTGAAACAGGCGCACATGCTGCGACCTTGTACCCATGTCCCTGTGCTCGCACCACATCCATGTTGTAGCAGACAGGCCGCAGTAAACAGTATCCAGGACGCAGTAGACAGACAGTAGACACTTCACTGGAGAGTAAATAGTATACAGAAAACCGCGAACAACATGCACTACTTTTCAGCATGCTCCAAAGCGAAGAGCGAATGGACAGTGCACAGCAGACGGTAAACGGTCTATAACGTTGAGGGAAAAGCTTTTTCCTTCGCGTAGCTTTGAGATACATATTCAGTGATCGTGAAATTGGGGGAAGAAAACTATCAACGAAAAAAGAAATAAGAATAGAAAATAAAGAAAAGCAGACAAAAGTCTGCAGCACCCGGTATTCCCAGGCGGTCACCCATCCAAGTACTAACCGGGTTTGCGATCAGTAATAGCCTATCCTGCAGTTCTTACTAATGGGACACACATTGCAGGCCTAGTAGAGCAGTCGTATCAGGATCTGCGCTGTTTGCATTTCAGTCTCATCATGCCAGCAGACAAAAAAAGTTGAATCATCATCGAATCAACGTTGATTCAATGTGATTCGATGTTTTGTGATCATCGATTAAACTATGGCAAAACATTTTTGATAAGCCTCTTTATTTCGGAGTACTATTTTGCGCCTCATATGATCAGCTTTTGTCTAAAGTAAAAAGTAACCGTCAATATCAACGTTAATTCAACGGCATAGTGACGTTTAACAAACGTTAATGACACGACGTTGTGTCAGCGCTGTGTGTCAGCTGAGCATGAGGAATAAATCTGTTATCATTGAATGTGGCTGGAATATTTAGTGTTGCGCCACGCGAAGAAAGTCTTCAGATGAGCATATGCACAGTCTGCTCAGTAAGTGCATGGAAAGTCAAACACGCAACATCTTACTAATTCCAGTACGTAATACACTTTTTCTGACTAGTCTAAGCAGTGCAGGCTCTCTCGTAAACGATGCACTGCACTTACTTTGACAGACAACGCAGTTACATGGACTTATCCTGGTACTCACTGTTTGTGTATAGCGTCAAACATATTTTACCCGGACAGGGCTAATAACATTCAAAACAAGAGATGAGCATAAAATGCACGTGAAAATAAGATCGACACTTGATTATCCTGATTGCCAATGATGTAACTCAAGAGCCGCACCCTCGGAAAATTGCCACATGCGACGAGAAGAATCAGCCCAGTCTGTGGTAACATGTATGCGTTCACAACATGTATAAGCAATCTTGAGCATCATACACTGTGGCGCCGTAAAGAGTGCGAAAAGAAAAGACACTAATGGGACTGCATTCGCTTTTCCCAAGATGGGGTGAAATACATTTTTCCTTGCGCATACCTCGTGTCATGATAAAACCAGTCTTATTTCATAAGCAAAACGCGCGTGTCTTGACTAGACGCATGCGCAATCAGAGCAGGGTAGACTACACATGAGCGTAGACATATCTTGGTACCTCCTGGTTGCGTATACATACATATTTCGCTGAAAAAATTATGGGTTGAAGCACATTTTTTCCTTGCGCAGGCCATTTGAGTCGTGTCGTGATAAAGTCAGCCTTGTGGTGTATGCAAAAACCTATGTTCAGACTAGTCTGTGCACTAGCACAATCAGAACAGGTTAGGCGAAATAAGTATGCCTTCTGGAAATCAAGCGGTGAACTGCACTAACTCTGACAGACTAGGCAGTTGCATAGACCTATCTTGGTACCCACTGTTTGCGTATAGTGTCAAACATATTTTGCCCGGACAAGTCTCATATCGTTTAAAGAGATGAGCATAAAATGCACGTGCAAATATAACCGACCCTTGATTATCAATGATGTAATCCAAGAGCTGCAAGATTAACAAAAAATAAATAAAAATAACCGCAGTGATCCTAAATTTTGGGATAGATGTATCTGAGAAATCACTTTAGAATCAGATCAAGATGTGCAATGCGTCATATCCTATCAGTATTTTTGACACACTGTCAGCTACTTTTAGCATTTGTTTAAATTTTAGAATAATCTGGTAATTTAAAGGTGTCCCAATAGAGAGAGTAAATTAAAACGATGGAAATTGTTTGAACAGCATTGCAAGACACCCAGCAGGCACATGACGTCGTAATGATGTCAAAATGGGGTCGATGCGACGCCACCATGCCGCATCGACGTCAATACGACGTCATTTTGACGTCATGTACCTGCTGGGCAGTAAAGTATTTCCCAGCGGGTTCATGACGTCAGAATGACGTCGATGAAATGTAATGTTTGCGTCGACGTCAATGCGACGTCATTATAACGTTGTGTGCCTGCTGGGTACTATATATCAATGTGAAGATCTGATCCGTCTCCTTGAGCTTCCAATTAGGTATCCGTTTATCTGAATCAGAAAAAAATGAGCCGCGACACGAGAAAGCAACAAAGTGGAAGTGCGCCCATCGCAGACTCAGATCAGCTTGGGCATCAGCCTAGTAGGATCACAGTCTTTTCTAAGCGCTTTAACGGTAGCTAAGGGTCTAACGTGGCGCGCTACCTTCACGTGGACGGCAAAGACTCTGATCAGACTGGGTGGATGCCCGGGCTTATCTGAGTCTGCGCTGGGCACACAACACTTTGTTGGTTTTCTCGCGTCGTGGTTCAAAATATTGATATTAGAAGTCTGCCCACAGTCATAACTAATTTATTCTAGGTCCACATTTCATTAACATCGATCTTCAGACGAAAGAAGCAACTCTCTAGGGAAAAGAAATAATGCCAGAATTTGTGCATATTGTCAAAATTGATAAATTCTGCATTTCTATCATACAAAACTAAAATTGACAAGAAAAATGTCAGAACTGCCTTTTTAATTTACTTGTTATTTTTTATTTGTTTTAACTATTGCAGAACTTAAATGTACAGAAAATTAGATGTGCCTGCGTGTTGCTTTTACTGCCCAAATATAGGTACATTGTATGTGCTACATAGGAATTTTTGCAATCCTTTATTTTTCTTACGGGCCACCAGGGTTCATCTCCCATAAAGTGCAGGTTACTATGATGCTTGTGTTGGTTTCATGTGTTTGTGCGACTCCACTTTGCTTGAAGGTGCATCATTTTAGAGTCCAGATGCGCTGAAACAGGCGCACATGCTGCGACCTTATACCCATGTCCCTGTGCTCGCACCACATCCATGCTGTAGCAGACAGGCCGCAGTAAACAGTATCCAGGACGCAGTAGACAGACAGTAGACACTTCACTGGAGAGTAAATAGTATACAGAAAACCGCGAACAACATGCACTACTTTTCAGCATGCTCCAAAGCGAAGAGCGAGTGGACAGTGCACAGCAGACGGTAAACGGTCTATAACGTTGAGGGAAAAGTATTTTCCTTCGCACAGCTTTGAGATTCATATACAGTGATCGTGAAATTGGGGGAAGAAAACTATCAACGAAAAAAGAAATAAAAATAGAAAATAAAGAAAAGCAGACAAAAGTCTGCAGCACCCGGTATTCCCAGGCGGTCACCCATCCAAGTACTAACCGGGCCCGACGTTGCTTACTTTCCGTGATCGGACGAGAATCGATGTTTTCAATGTATTATGGCCGTAGACAACAAAGTACCGATTTTCAACATTTACAAAGTGTACTTTTGAGAGTTTGCGATCAGTAATAGCCTATCCTGCAGTTCTTACTACTGGGACACACATTGCAGGCCTAGTAGAGCAGTCGAATCAGGATCTGCGCTGTTTGCATTTCAGTCTCATCATGCCAGCAGACAAAAAAAGTTGAATCATCATCGAATCAACGTTGATTCAATGTGATTCGATGTTTTGTGATCATCGATTAAACTATGGCAAAACATTTTTGATAAGCCTCTTTATTTCGGAGTACTAATTCGCGCCTCATATGATCAGCTTTAGTCTAAAGTAAAAAGTAACCGTCAATATCAACGTTAATTCAACGGCATAGTGACGTTTAACCAACGTTAATGACACAACGTTGTGTCAGCGTTGTGTGTCAGCTGAGCATGAGGAATAAATCTGTTATCATTGAATGTGGCTGGAATATTTAGTGTTGCGCCACGCGAAGAAAGTCTTCAGATGAGCATATGCACAGTCTGCTCAGTAAGTGCATGGAAAGTCAAACACGCAACATCTTACTAATTCCATTACGTAATACACTTTTTCTGACTAGTCTAAGCAGTGCAGGCTCTCTCGTAAACGATGCACTACACTTACTTTGACAGACAACGCAGTTACATGGACTTATCCTGGTACCCACTGTTTGTGTATAGCGTCAAACATATTTTACCCGGACAGGGCTAATAACATTCAAAACAAGAGATGAGCATAAAATGCACGTGAAAATAAGATCGACAACTTGATTATCCTGATTGCCAATGATGTAACCCAAGAGCCGCACCCTCGGAAAATTGGCAAATGCGACGAGAAGAATCAGCCCAGTCTGTGGTAACATGTATGCGTTCACAACATGTATAAGCAATCTTGAGCATCATACACTGTGGCACCGTAAAGAGTGCAAAAAGAAAAGACACTAATGGGACTGCATTCGCTTTTCCCAAGATGGGGTGAAATTCATTTTTCCTTGCGCATACCTCGTGTCATGATAAAACCAGTCTTATTTCATAAGCAAAACGCGCGTGTCTTGACTAGACGCATGCGCAATTATAGCAGGGTAGACTACACATGAGCGTAGACATATCTTGGTACCTCCTGGTTGCGTATACATACATATTTCGCTGAAAATATTATGGGTTGAAGCACATTTTTTCCTTGCACAGGCCATTTGAGTCGTGTCGTGATAAAGTCAGCCTTGTGGTATATGCAAAACACCTATGTCCAGACTAGTCTGTGCACTAGCACAATCAGAACAGGTTAGGCGCAATAAGTATGCCTTCTGGAAATCAAGCGGTGAACTGCACTAACTCTGACAGACTAGGCAGTTGCATAGACCTATCTTGGTACCCACTGTTTGCGTATAGTGTCAAACATATTTTGCCCGGACAAGTCTCATATCGTTTAAAGAGATGAGCATAAAATGCACGTGCAAATATAACCGACCCTTGATTATCAATGATGTAATCCAAGAGCTGCAAGATTAACAAAAAATAAATAAAAATAACCGCAGTTATCCTAAATTTTGGGATAGATGTATCTGAGAAATCACTTTAGAATCAGATCAAGATGTGCAATGCGTCATATCCTATCAGTATTTTTGACACACTGTCAGCTACTTTTAGCATTTGTTTAAATTTTAGAATAATCTGGTAATTTAAAGGTGTCCCAATAGAGAGAGTAAATTAAAACGATGGAAATTGTTTGAACAGCATTGCAAGACACCCAGCAGGCACATGACGTCGTAATGATGTCAAAATGGGGTCGATGCGACGCCACCATGCCGCATCGACGTCAATACGACGTCATTTTGACGTCATGTACCTGCTGGGCAGTAAAGTATTTCCCAGCGGGCACATGACGTCAGAATGACGTCGATGAAATGTAATGTTTGCGTCGACGTCAATGCGACGTCATTATAACGTTGTGTGCCTGCTGGGTAGTATGTATCAATGTGAAGATCTGATCCGTCTCCTTGAGCTTCCAATTAGGTATCCGTTTATCTGTATCAGAAAAAAATGAGCCGCGACACGAGAAAGCAACAAAGTGGAAGTGCGCCCATCGCAGACTCAGATCAGCCTGGGCATCAGCCTTGTATGATCACTGTCTTTTCTAAGCGCTTTAACGGTAGCTAAGGGTCTAACGTGGCGCGCTACCTTCACGTGGACGGCAAAGACTCTGATCAGACTGGGTGGATGCCCGGGCTTATCTGAGTCTGCGCTGGGCGCACAACCACTTTGTTGGTTTTCTCGCGTCGTGGTTCAAAATAATGATATTGGAAGTCTGCCCACAGTCATAACTAATTTATTCTAGGTCCACGTTTCATTAACATCGATCTTCAGACGAAAGAAGCAACTCTCTAGGGAAAAGAAATAATGCCAGAATTTGTGCATATTGCCAAAATTGATAAATTCTGCATTTCTATTATACAAAACTAAAATTGACAAGAAAAATGTCAGAACTGCCTTTTTAATTTACTTGTTATTTTTTTATTTGTTTTAACTATTGCAGAACTTAAATGTACAGAAAATTAGATGTGCCTGCGCGTGGGTTTTACTGCCCAAATATAGGTATGTGCTACATAGGAATTTTTGCAATCCTTTATTATTCTTACGGGCCACCAGGGTTCATCTCCCATAAAGTGCAGGTTACTATGATGCTTATGTTGGTTTCATCTGTTTGTGCGACTCCACTTTGGTTGAAGGTACATCATTTTAGAGTCCAGATGCGCTGAAACAGGCGCACATGCTGCGACCTTGTACCCATGTCCCTGTGCTCGCACCACATCCATGTTGTAGCAGACAGGCCGCAGTAAACAGTATCCAGGACGCAGTAGACAGACAGTAGACACTTCACTGGAGAGTAAATAGTATACAGAAAACCGCGAACAACATGCACTACTTTTCAGCATGCTCCAAAGCGAAGAGCGAGTGGACAGTGCACAGCAGACGGTAAACGGTCTATAACGTTGAGGGAAAAGTATTTTCCTTCGCACAGCTTTGAGATACATATACAGTGATGGTGAAATTGGGGGAAGAAAACTATCAACTAAAAAAGAAATAAAGATAGAAAATAAAGAAAAGCAGACAAAAGTCTGCAGCACCCGGTATTCCCAGGCGGTCACCCATCCAAGTATTAACCGGGCCCGACGTTGCTTAATTTCCGTGATCGGACGAGAACCGATGTTTTCAATGTATTATGGCCGTAGACAACAAAGTACCGATTTTCAACATTTACAAAGTGTACTTTTGAGAGTTTGCGATCAGTAATAGCCTATCCTGCAGTTCTTACTACTGGGACACACGTTGCAGGCCTAGTAGAGCAGTCGTATCAGGATCTGCGCTGTTTGCATTTCAGTCTCATCATGCCAGCAGACAAAAAAAGTTGAATCATCATCGAATCAACGTTGATTCAATGTGATTCGATGTTTTGTGATCATCGAATAAACTATGGCAAAACATTTTTGATAAGCCTCTTTATTTCGGAGTACTAATTCGCGCCTCATATGATCAGCTTTTGTCTAAAGTAAAAAGTAACCGTCAATATCAACGTTAATTAAACGGCATAGTGACGTTTAACCAACGTTAATGACACGACGTTGTGTCAGCGTTGTGTGTCAGCTGAGCATGAGGAATAAATCTGTTATCATTGAATGTGGCTGGAATATTTAGTGTTGCGCCACGCGAAGAAAGTCTTCAGATGAGCATATGCACAGTCTGCTCAGTAAGTGCATGAAAAGTCAAACACGCACATCTTACTAATTCCAGTACGTAATACACTTTTTCTGACTAGTCTAAGCAGTGCAGGCTCTCTCGTAAACGATGCACTGCACTTACTTTGACAGACAACGCAGTTACATGGACTTATCCTGGTACCCACTGTTTGTGTATAGCGTCAAACATATTTTACCCGGACAGGGCTAATAACATTCAAAACAAGAGATGAGCATAAAATGCACGTGAAAATAAGATCGACACTTGATTATCCTGATTGCCAATGATGTAACCCAAGAGCCGCACCCTCGGAAAATTGCCACATGCGACGAGAAGAATCAGCCCAGTCTGTGGTAACATGTATGCGTTCACAACATGTATAAGCAATCTTGAGCATCATACACTGTGGCGCCGTAAAGAGTGCAAAAAGAAAAGACACTAATGGGACTGCATTCGCTTTTCCCAAGATGGGGTGAAATACATTTTTCCTTGCGCATACCTCGTGTCATGATAAAACCAGTCTTATTTCATAAGCAAAACGCGCGTGTCTTGACTAGACGCATGCGCAATCAGAGCAGGGTAGACTACACATGAGCGTAGACATATCTTGGTACCTCCTGGTTGCGTATACATACATATTTCGCTGAAAATATTATGGGTTGAAGCACATTTTTTCCTTGCGCAGGCCATTTGAGTCGTGTCGTGATAAAGTCAGCCTTGTGGTGTATGCAAAACACCTATGTCCAGACTAGTCTGTGCACTAGCACAATCAGAACAGGTTAGGCGCAATAAGTATGCCTTCTGGAAATCAAGCGGTGAACTGCACTAACTCTGACAGACTAGGCAGTTGCATAGACCTATCTTGGTACCCACTGTTTGCGTATAGTGTCAAACATATTTTGCCCGGACAAGTCTCATATCGTTTAAAGAGATGAGCATAAAATGCACGTGCAAATATAACCGACCCTTGATTATCAATGATGTAATCCAAGAGCTGCAAGATTAACAAAAAATAAATAAAAATAACCGCAGGGATCCTAAATTTTGGGATAGATGTATCTGAGAAATCACTTTAGAACCAGATCAAGATGTGCAATGCGTCATATCCTATCAGTATTTTTGACACACTGTCAGCTACTTTTAGCATTTGTTTAAATTTTAGAATAATCTGGTAATTTAAAGGTGTCCCAATAGAGAGAGTAAATTAAAACGATGGAAATTGTTTGAACAGCATTGCAAGACACCCAGCAGGCACATGACGTCGTAATGATGTCAAAATGGGGTCTATGCGACGCCACCATGCCGCATCGACGTCAATACGACGTCATTTTGACGTCATGTGCCTGCTGGGCAGTAAAGTATTTCCCAGCGGGCACATGACGTCAGAATGACGTCGATGAAATGTAATGTTTGCGTCGACGTCAATGCGACGTCATTATAACGTTGTGTGCCTGCTGGGTATGTACACTGGCGCTCACGTATTTGTACACCAAAAACGCGTTCGTACCGCGTTGCATGCGCGTGCTGCGTGTGTATCACCTAGAACCGCGCATCAGACGCGTCTAGACGCGCCCTGACGCGTCTCGATGCGGGAGACGCAAACGATGTTAACATGAATATTCATGACTTGTTCAATACGCGTACAACCGCAGATTGTACGTTGGCCTAATTAAAAAAGTTTTAAGATAGCTTAAAACAATATAAGTTACTAAGTTAATTAAATATTGTATCGATCTCTCTACCGGGAATCTGACCGAATCGATGCGCAGAAGACGGGAACCATAAAGTAGTCCCACATTATCTGGGTCAATTTTTACATAACAACTCGTAACGTCTCGATTTCTGAATTCAATGGGACTCATTAACTACTATTTAGACTAACTCTATAATAGAACTTCTAGGCTTAGAAACTATACATAACTTCAATTTTTCTTAACTTCTAAGCCCAGAAAACAAACAAACAAAAAAAAAGTCACAACTTATCTGGGCCAGAACACACACGGTAACCCTCGCTAAGAATTAAACTGACCAGTGAAATTTGGACCCAGACTATTATATTGAGTTAAACAATACCACAGGGTATAATCGATTCCTCTAATTTTCGCTTTCTGCAGAGACTGTACATCATATTTGGCTTCCGCCGAGACCGTCCGCGAGTTCTTGCTTCCTGCCGAGACTTCTGTACATAATAAATGGCTTCCTGCAGAGACTGTCCACGTGATTCTGCTTCCTGTCGAGCTTCTCGGCAGTTAGCAGATTCACGCGGACAGTCTCGGCAGGAAGCCAATTATCATGTACAGAAGTCTCTGCAGGAAGCAAAACTCCCGGACAGTCTCGGCGGACTTCACATCATATTTGGCTTCTGCCTATACTGTCCGCGATCTCTTGCTTCCTGCAGAGACTTCTGTCCTCGAAAATTGGCTTCCTACCGAGACTGTCCACGTGACTCTGCTTCCTGCCGAGATCCTCGGCAGGAAGCAGAATCACTCGGACAGTCTCTGCAGGAAGGTTGGTGGTATTCTTCAGGTACTCCAGTTTTCTCCACAACCAAGGCCACAAATAAGCAATTATCCTTGCCTTTGAGACAATATAAAAACATTCGCATGCCTGAATTTTCTATACCTTCAATAATCCTGTTTAGACTAGAGTTTTAATCCGAATCGAATCAGAATTTGCTTTGAATTAGCTGTTTAGACTAGCAAATCTTATTCGAATTAAAAACTAATTCGGAGTAATTAAACTAATCCTACAGAGTACCTTGGATCGAATCCGAATTAACTTTTACTTCGGATTAAAAGTCCTGTCTAGACAGCAAACCGAAGCAAAGCCGCATTAAAATTTATTTTTGAACTGACCTCGGGCATGTTTAGGTCATGTTAACATTTGAGCAGGCTGCATATTTACTTTACTGCAAAGTAACTTGCACCCAATCAAAAACATTATTTTACTACGAAGTAACTTGCATTAAATTGGAAATGGTATAGTCTGAACAGACAAGTGGGTTCTCTTCGGATTACCTTATTGCAGAGCAATCTGTGCCGAATCGAAACAGATATCCTCTACACAGAGTAAAAGTAAACAAAATAAAGTTTAAGAATATTTCATTTGTAGCATGTAGTTTTGGCTGAAGGCAGAATAGTAACCTACATTCCAAGATAAACCTTGATTTCCAGAAAGCAATTTAATGCTGCAAAAATTTTCAGCATATGGGGCCAGAGATGATTGATCATCAAGGTGACTGAAAACCGAGAACCCCGGCAAGAAAAAACACCTGACTCTCTACAACAAGAACTTGGTTTTCTAACCGAAGTTAGACCTAAGCTGGAACAAGCCCCCCTGTCCTGGCTAGGTCCAAGGCAGTTCTATGGCGGGAAAAAAAGGGGGAGGAGGAGGAGGGAACAAGGAGCAAATTCTTGGATGGGATGCAAATTCTTTGGTGGGGAGGGGGCGGGTGCAAAAGACTGCCCAGATTCATGTGTTAGTGGGGTTGCACCGAAGTGGACCTGTGCTGGGTCCTGGGCAGGTGACGTCTCAGAAAAAGGGAGAAGCAAAATCTTTGGTGGGGAGCAAAAACTTCCAGAAACATTAAGTAGCAATGGGATAGAACCCTAATGGACTTGTGCACAGATCCACATAAATCACTTCCCATGCACACAGCCCTCGCGACCCACTGTGGGTTGGCTTTAGCAATACAATTCAGGGCTTCTGGAAACGCATGGCATGAGAGGCAAGCCATAATGCATCTTCCCCGAACTGCAGGCCTCCATCAGACTTCACTTTGCTAGTTCTGCCGGAACAAGCCCCCTGTCCTGGCTGGGCCCAGGGCAGGTCTAGGGGGGAAAATGGGGAGCAAATTCTTAGGTGGGAAGCAAATTCCCTTATTAACTAATGCAATAGGCAGTGGGGGATAAGAAATTGAGGGTGATCTGGAATGCAGTTGTCTCATGTTTTTGTGGCCCTCATGAGTAATTGAGATTGCCTGGGTTACATCATGAATTGCGACCGTTGGTCTCAGAGAAGAACGTAGCTTAATTCTGTTGGGAGGGAGGTAGGTGGGGTACAAATTCCTTTTGGGACCTAGGACTGTAGCATTTGTTCTAAACCTTATCTTGGTTTAGTTGGTTCCAAAATATATTGCATATTTAAACTTTTAGGGTCCTGTATTTTCATGGGAGTTTTTTTAGTGTTCTAATATTTTGGGAAATGGAGAATATTATTAATCAACAACAGGGCTGTAGCTAATTTCTTATTTTGGATTGTTGGGAGGAGAGAGCAGTTTCTTTTTGCTGTTTCTAGGGAGCAAATGTGATGAACCTTATAATGGTTCAGTTGGTTTCCAGGTAACTAAGCCTAGGTATGAGATTAAGGAGGTTGGATACACATTTTTTGGAGGGGAAATGGAGAATATTATTAATAGACACGGGGACAGTAGCCTATTTCTTATTGCGGGTTGTTCAAAAAGGACGGCAGTTTCTTTTGGCTGTTTCTAGGGAGCAAATTAGTTGAACCTTATAATGGTTTATTTAGTTTCCAGGTAACTAAGCCTGGGTATGAGATTAAGGAGGTTGGATACACATTATTTTTTGGAGGGGAAATGGAGAATATTATTAATAGACACGGGGACAGTAGCTTATTTCTTATTGCGGGTTGTTCAAAAAGGACGGCAGTTTCTTTTGGCTGTTTCTAGGGAGCAAATTAGTTGAACCTTATAATGGTTTATTTAGTTTCCAGGTAACTAAGCCTGGGTATGAGATTAAGGAGGTTGGATACACATTATTTTTTGGAGGGGAAATGGAGAATATTATTAATAGACACGGGGACAGTAGCTTATTTCTTATTGCGGGTTGTTCAAAAAGGACGGCGGTTTCTTTTGGCCTTTCTAGGGAGCAAATTAGTTGAACCTTATAATGGTTTATTTAGTTTCCAGGTAACTAAGCCTGGGTGTGAGATTAAGGAGGTTGGATACACATTAATTTGGGGGTGGGGAAGAAATGGAGAGTATTATTAATGGACCAGAGGACTATAGCTTATCTCTTATTGCGGATTGACGGGAAAAGAGGGCAGTTTCTTTTGGCTGTTTCTAGGAAGCAAATGTGCTGAACCTTATTATGGTTCATTTAGTTTCCAGGTAACTTAGCCTGGGTGTGAGTTTAAGGAGGTTGGATACACATTAATTTTTCCCTTTATTGTCAATAGACAAAAGTTATTTATACGACCGTAGGGAAAGTCAGATTGTAGTCGTACAGATGGGTTCTGGGGCTTTTATTGGGTAATGGGAGTTTTTGTCATGAGCATTGCACTTAGTAGGGTATTAATGTGGATCCAGGGATTTTGGGAAATGGGTTTGGTAGGTGGTTAGCAACAGGGGCTCGAATTAGAGAAAATTAGGGGGATTTTTTCCCTATTGTATTGGAATCTATCTATATCCTGGCAATGATATTGGTTTTGTCTAGGTATTCAAAGACTACCTTCTGTATTGTATTTGCATGTTTCTTTGGGGGAGACAGGAGCAGTCTCAGGTCTATTGTGTGATAGCCTAACTTGAATATTGTGGATTCTATGGTCTCGCCTTTGATTGTTATGGGGCCACACAGTCAAAGAAGATATGGTTGAGATCTTCTGCATCATTACAGTGGGGGCATAGGGCGGACTGGTTACTGTAGTGAAGGCAGCCCTGCCTGCAGTGTCCTAGCCTTAGTCCGGAATAGGCTATGTCGAAACATCTATTGAGACTATATACGTCACATTGAAGTTTAACCTTTGGTTTGACGAGATGGAAGGTGTGGCCCTTGTTGCTGTTGGTCCATTGGGATTGCCATGTTTTGGTTACTGCTTCATTTATTAGGGGATAAACGTCCAGTTTTGAGTGTTTGGTATGGTTGTAAGTGCTGATGGTCAATAATTGACAACTGCCTTTCTTGAATCAGCGGAAGGAGAAACGAAGTATGTGGCCCAACCGGGTTCTCGAACCCAAGACCTCTGGCATGAGTCAGGTGCCCTATCGATTGCGCTACGCTACCCGGCACCTTCAGCTGTAGGAGTTTAATTCCACATTCAACTTCTAAAGCATTAATAGGGGCGGAGTGGTATGCCCTCGTAGCAATACGGAGTGCTAAGTTGTTTTGGATGAGGTCTTGAGCTTTGAGAGTAGATGTTTGGGTGCCGAGTTATAAGCTTGCGCACCATAATCAACTTTTACTGAGGATTAGGGCCTTATATAATGTCAATAGGATTTTTTTATCTGCTTCATAGGAGGTGCCTGAAACCGTCCTCATGAGGTTTAGGTCTTTATTACATTTTTCAATCAGATTTTTAATATGCTGACCCCATATGTTAGTTTGCTATCTAGGATCATACCCAGGAAGGTGATATGGTCACAAAATTCTATTTCTGTCCCAAAAAGGGAGAGTTTTTAAAGTGATTCAATATTAAGTCTTTTTTTTAAGGGAAAATTATAGCCTTTGTCTTAATAGTGGGTAGTTTGAAGCCCCAGAGCGTGGACCATATCTCGATTGTCTGGAGGGCTGACTGGAGTTTTACGACAGCATGTTTGGGAGAGGACTGGTAGGTCCAGATAGCACTGTCATCTGCAAGGTGAGAAAGAGAGAGGTTTGCCCCCCCCCCCCACCCCACCCCACCCAGCATCATCAAGGGTATTTATTATTACAATGAATAGGATAGGGCTGAGGACACTGCCCTGGAGACAACCGTTTCCAAGTCATGTTGATCAGAGTAGTGACCTACCACTCCTCTCCCAAACATGCTCTCGTAAAACTCCAATCAGCCCTCCAGGTCACTGCTATTTATAGGTCACTGATCAGAGGTTTTTATCCCCCATCCTGACTTGAATTCTTTAAGATTCAAAGTGACTGCCGCCTGGCACTTGTTTTCCATAAAGGCCATATTATTTCAGATACCACGATTTTAATTTCTGATACAAAAGGAATTTATGGCTGAAGAGTGCGATTTAGGCTATTTCCACTTCAATGGCGAAGTGTCATGGGACTGTCCCAGTCGCATTTAGTTTTGAGTTGCTGGTCGAGTTTCTAGGCTTCTTTTTTTCTTCTTTCTTTCCCGTTATGGTTCAAGTAAGACCAAATGAACATTCGACATCAAGCTTGATGTAGACTAATGGCTCTTTCTTTCACATGATTTACTTAAAGTTGACCTCCCTAAAATGCGCATTCAATACGCGATTTTGATTGGTTCCCGTACGCGCGCGTTGAGACGCAAAGGACTACGTCACTACCCGTATCATGTGCGCAATTTTGATTGGGTCCATGAAATTTGCATAAAATGCGCGTTGCACGCGTCGCTTCGCGGTATACGCAAAACTGAGAACGAATTTTCATTGGCTACTAAAATATTCGCGTTCATAATTACCGCGTATCCCGCGCGCATCAACTGCGTCCCCGACGCGTTTTGAATGTGTACAAATACGTGAGCGCCAGTGTATCAATGTGAAGATCTGATCCGTCTCCTTGAGCTTCCAATTAGGTATCCGTTTATCTGAATCAGAAAAAAATGAGCCGCGACACGAGAAAGCAACAAAGTGGAAGTGCGCCCATCGCAGACTCAGATCAGCCTGGGCATCAGCCTAGTATGATCACAGTCTTTTCTAAGCGCTTTAACGGTAGCTAAGGGTCTAACGTGGCGCGCTACATTCATGTGGACGGCAAAGACTCTGATCAGACTGGGTGGATGCCCGGGCTTATCTGAGTCTGCGCTGGGCGCACAACCACTTTGTTGGTTTTCTCGCGTCGTGGTTCAAAATAATGATATTGGAAGTCTGCCCACAGTCATAACTAATTTATTCTAGGTCCACGTTTCATTAACATCGATCTTCAGACGAAAGAAGCAACTCTCTAGGGAAAAGAAATAATGCCAGAATTTGTGCATATTGCCAAAATTGATAAATTCTGCATTTCTATCATACAAAACTAAAATTGACAAGAAAAATGTCAGAACTGCCTTTTTAATTTACTTGTTATTTTTTTATTTGTTTTAACTATTGCAGAACTTAAATGTACAGAAAATTAGATGTGCCTGCGCGTGGGTTTTACTGCCCAAATATAGGTATGTGCTACATAGGAATTTTTGCAATCCTTTATTATTCTTACGGGCCACCAGGGTTCATCTCCCATACAGTGCAGGTTACTATGATGCTTATGCTGGTTTCATCTGTTTGTGCGACTCCACTTTGGTTGAAGGTACATCATTTTAGAGTCCAGATGCGCTGAAACAGGCGCACATGCTGCGACCTTGTACCCATGTCCCTGTGCTCGCACCACATCCATGTTGTAGCAGACAGGCCGCAGTAAACAGTATCCAGGACGCAGTAGACAGACAGTAGACACTTCACTGGAGAGTAAATAGTATACAGAAAACCGCGAAAAACATGCACTACTTTTCAGCATGCTCCAAAGCGAAGAGCGAGTGGACAGTGCACAGCAGACGGTAAACGGTCTATAACGTTGAGGGAAAAGTATTTTCCTTCGCACAGCTTTGAGATACATATACAGTGATGGTGAAATTGGGGGAAGAAAACTATCAACTAAAAAAGAAATAAAAATAGAAAATAAAGAAAAGCAGACAAAAGTCTGCAGCACCCGGTATTCCCAGGCGGTCACCCATCCAAGTACTAACCGGCCCCGACGTTGCTTAATTTCCGTGATCGGACGAGAACCGATGTTTTCAATGTATTATGGCCGTAGACAACAAAGTACCGATTTTCAACATTTACAAAGTGTACTTTTGAGAGTTTGCGATCAGTAATAGCCTATCCTGCAGTTCTTACTACTGGGACACACATTGCAGGCCTAGTAGAGCAGTCGTATCAGGATCTGCGCTGTTTGCATTTCAGTCTCATCATGCCAGCAGACAAAAAAAGTTGAATCATCATCGAATCAACGTTGATTCAATGTGATTCGATGTTTTGTGATCATCGATTAAACTATGGCAAAACATTTTTGATAAGCCTCTTTATTTCGGAGTACTAATTCGCGCCTCATATGATCAGCTTTTGTCTAAAGTAAAAAGTAACCGTCAATATCAACGTTAATTCAACGGCGTAGTGACGTTTAACCAACGTTAATGACACGACATTGTGTCAGCGTTGTGTGTCAGCTGAGCATGAGGAATAAATCTGTTATCATTGAATGTGGCTGGAATCCACGCGAAGAAAGTCTTCAGATGAGCATATGCACAGTCTGCTCAGTAAGTGCATGGAAAGTCAAACACGCAACATCTTAGTAATTCCAGTACGTAATACACTTTTTCTTACTAGTCTAACCAGTGCAGACTCTCTCGTAAACGATGCACTGCACTTACTTTGACAGACAACGCAGTTACATGGACTTATCCTGGTACCCACTGTTTGTGTATAGCGTCAAACATATTTTACCCGGACAGGGCTAATAACATTCAAAACAAGAGATGAGCATAAAATGCACGTGAAAATAAGATCGACACTTGATTATCCTGATTGCCAATGATGTAACCCAAGAGCCGCACCTTCGGAAAATTGCCACATGCGACGAGAAGAATCAGCCCAGTCTGTGGTAACATGTATGCGTTCACAACATGTATAAGCAATCTTGAGCATCATACACTGTGGCGCCGTAAAGAGTGCGAAAAGATAAGACACTAATGGGACTGCATTCGCTTTTCCCAAGATGGGGTGAAATACATTTTTCCTTGCGCATACCTCGTGTCATGATAAAACCAGTCTTATTTCATAAGCAAAACGCGCGTGTCTTGACTAGACGCATGCGCAATCAGAGCAGGGTAAACTACACATGAGCGTAGACATATCTTGGTACCTCCTGGTTGCGTATACATACATATTTCGCTGAAAATATTATGGGTTGAAGCACATTTTTTCCTTGCGCAGGCCATTTGAGTCGTGTCGTGATAAAGTCAGCCTTGTGGTGTATGCAAAACACCTATGTCCAGACTAGTCTGTGCACTAGTACAATCAGAACAGGTTAGGCGCAATAAGTATGCCTTCTGGAAATCAAGCGGTGGACTGCACTAACTCTGACAGACTAGGCAGTTGCATAGACCTATCTTGGTACCCACTGTTTGCGTATAGTGTCAAACATATTTTGCCCGGACAAGTCTCATATCGTTTAAAGAGATGAGCATAAAATGCACGTGCAAATATAACCGACCCTTGATTATCAATGATGTAATCCAAGAGCTGCAAGATTAACAAAAAATAAATAAAAATAACCGCAGTGATCCTAAATTTTGGGATAGATGTATCTGAGAAATCACTTTAGAATCAGATCAAGATGTGCAATGCGTCATATCCTATCAGTATTTTTGACACACTGTCAGCTCCTTTTAGCATTTGTTTAAATTTTAGAATAATCTGGTAATTTAAAGGTGTCCCGATAGAGAGAGTAAATTAAAACGATGGAAATTGTTTGAACAGCATTGCAAGACACCCAGCAGGCACATGACGTCGTAATGATGTCAAAATGGGGTCGATGCGACGCCACCATGCCGCATCGACGTCAATACGACGTCATTTTGACGTCATGTGCCTGCTGGCCAGTAAAGTATTTCCCAGCGGGCACATGACGTCAGAATGACGTCGATGAAATGTAATGTTTGCGTCGACGTCAATGCGACGTCATTATAACGTTGTGTGCCTGCTGGGTAGTATGTATCAATGTGAAGATCTGATCCGTCTCCTTGAGCTTCCAATTAGGTATCCGTTTATCTGTATCAGAAAAAAATGAGCCGCGACACGAGAAAGCAACAAAGTGGAAGTGCCCATTGCAGACTCAGATCAGCCTGGGCATCAGCCTAGTATGATCACAGTCTTTTCTAAGCGCTTTAACGGTAGCTAAGGGTCTAACGTTGCGCGCTACCTTCATGTGAACGGCAAAGACTCTGATCAGACTGGGTGGATGCCCGGGCTTATCTGAGTCTGCGCTGGGCGCACAACCACTTTGTTGGTTTTCTCGCGTCGTGGTTCAAAATAATGATATTGGAAGTCTGCCCACAGTCATAACTAATTTATTCTAGGTCCACGTTTCATTAACATCGATCTTCAGACGAAAGAAGCAACTCTCTAGGGAAAAGAAATAATGCCAGAATTTGTGCATATTGCCAAAATTGATAAATTCTGCATTTCTATTATACAAAACTAAAATTGACAAGAAAAATGTCAGAACTGCCTTTTTAATTTACTTGTTATTTTTTTATTTGTTTTAACTATTGCAGAACTTAAGGTGGTGATTTTCACTGATTTGGGGCAAAGACAAAAATCTGCATTAAATGCTGAAAATACAACAGATCTTCCCAAAAGTTAGCAGATGCCTTCTTTATGTTGTTTCTCACAATTCAGAATCCCAAAACTCAGGAAATGTTGATGTTAAAAAGGATTTATATAAGAAAAGATCAAAGGGTAATTTTGTGCGAATAAATCTAACAAATGACCATCATTATTGAAAATGTAACCAGGTCTGAACATAAATTAATGTATTATGAAGAGCGTCCTAGCAATTATTTTTTCCCTTTTCTTTGCACGTTATCAGGCTGCGCAGATAAAAAAAGATGTGGCCTGTGTCCAAATATTTGTCTCAAAAATACATAGCAGAGTCTGTTTTCAAGGTTGAATGATTTCAATAATATACCTGTCTTGGTCATTGTAATGTAATATTTATACTGTGAGTATGATATAGGTATACCTGACCTACCTGTATTAATGAATGCAAGCACTATACATGCACTTATATACATGGTCAGACATTTGAGGAAAAGGCTTCTGTTTTTATTTGCGCAGCCTGATAACGTGCAAAGAAAGTGGAATAAATAATTGCTAGGACGCTCTTCAAAATAGATTAATTTATGTTCAGACCTAGTTACATTTTCAATAATGATGGTCATTTTTTAGATTTATTCGCACAAAATTACACTTTGATCTTTTCTTATATAAATCCTTATTAATATCAATATGTCCTGCATTTTTGTATTCTAAACTGTGAGAAACAAAATAAAGAAGGCATGTGCTAAGTTTTGGGAAGATCTGTTGTATTTTCAGCATTTTATTGCGATTTTTGTATATACCACAAATCACCACCTTAAATGTACAGAAAATTAGATGTGCCTGCGCGTGGGTTTTACTGCCCAAATATAGGTATGTGCTACATAGGAATTTTTGCAATCCTTTATTATTCTTACGGGCCACCAGGGTTCATCTCCCATAAAGTGCAGGTTACTATGATGCTTATGTTGGTTTCATCTGTTTGTGCGACTCCACTTTGGTTGAAGGTACATCATTTTAGAGTCCAGATGCGCTGAAACAGGCGCACATGGTGCGACATATTTTGCCCGGACAAGGCTCATATCGTTTAAAGAGATGAGCATAAAATGCACGTGCAAATATAACCGACCCTTTATTATCATTACAATAAATATGGTACATGTACCGGTTTGGGCCTTTTTTGGTGGAAGAATTCGTAGAAACGGCGATTAGAACTTGTGTGGAAAACAGAGCCTGCGCGAACAGCAAACATATAATGATCCCGTGCATCCGATCGGTGAGCCGCGATCGGAGAACACCAACAAAGTGGTTGAGCGCACAGCGCAGACTCAGATCAGCCTGGGCATCCGCCCAGTCTGATCAGAGTCTACCCCAAGCGCTAAAGGGTAGCTAAGGGTCTAAGCTACATCCTAGCGGAAAGTGAAGACTGATCAGACTTGGCCGATGCCCAGGCTGATCCGAGTCTGCGCTGGGCGCACAACCACTTTGTTGGTTTTCTCGTGTCGCGGCTCAATCTTATCTTGAACTTTCTTGGCAACTGGCGGTTTTGAATCATTCGAATCCATAGACTGACAATGCAAACTTGCTAGTTTGCGATCGATTTGCTCGAATTTCCTTGTTATACGTACCTCTGGTCTTTACACATATGCTTTAAGGCTTTTTGTTGATGCGAAGTCTGATATGTATCTTCTCTGTCTTGTAACGTCTGAATTGTATGGTTTGAGTATGCACGAATATGTAACATGTACATGTACAATACAGAATTAAATGACTCGAGAATAATCATTTATTTGAGAAAATCTGAAGTTTCTAATGAAAGAATTTCAGTTTGTGACGGCATTGAAAAATTGGCGGAGCATGGCATACACTTCTGCCAAGGTATTAAGCACACCGGTTTGTACTTTCACAGTTGCTACAGTAACAGACCTATGGCGTCATCTCACTTATAATTCTAAAGAAGCATGGCATACAGTGTAAAGAAGCATGGCATACAGTGTATGCCATGCTCCTCTAGAATTATAAGTGAGACGCTTTCTGAAATTCTTACAATTGAAAGGTGTGATTTTTCTCAAACCTATAATTCATTCTCAAATCTTTAAATTCTCTGTTGTACGTGAATTAGTCACTGTTTTCAGTTTTTGACTGAGGTCCGAATACAAAGATGCACAGGTCTGTGTGACGTGTTTCGCTGCTTCCAGAAAGTAAAGACTGAATGAGCCGCGACACGTCAAAACCAACTAAGTGGCATCTGCGCCCAGCGATCAGAGCAACCTCGGCATCCGCCCAGCCTGATCAGTGTCTTCGCTGTGCACTTAAAGGGTAGCTTATGGTCTAAGTTAGCTCAATGCGGACAGCGAAGACTCAGGGCGGATCTGCGTTTTCGCTGGGTGCACATGCCACTTTGTTGGTTTTGTCCCGCCGTGGCGCAAATGTTTGTAAATAAATTAGATTTTCATATCAGCTGGTGTTTTATAGGCAAGTTAATTTCACAATGGTGTGTGGTAAACATCCACCAATGATACTATGCATGTATAATGTCCGACCAGTCAAGACTCAGCATCAGCGCAGGCTGAGATAAGTCTATTTGTTCGCCCAAACAGTCTATAATAGTAGACTAATCAAAACTGCAAATAGCGAAAACTCTGATCAGCCAGCGCGGATGCACAGTCTAATTTGAGTTTTCTCTGTTCGTGCAAGCCCTGAGGGACTTTCCTTGTGAGTCGGATCATTTCTCACTCGGCTATGTATTGTTTGCCGGTTGTCAAAAATATGGACCTAGGGTAGTTTAAGAGACTAGTGGACAATTTATCATGACAACCGACGGACAACCAAATAAACAGCCAACGTACAGTCGGTAGTACATGTACATATAGCATAGAGGTGTTAGGAATTCAGAATTTTTAAACGAAAGGTAAGAAAACTAACTTTTCATATAGCCTGTTTTACATTTAGATCAGTTTCGTTTTTCCATTTAATATAGATAAGTGCAAATTCGAAGGTAAAAAAGTAGAATCATTACAGTTCTCAACACTTTCATTTTAACACCAATGAAAATATGTTCAAAATGGTAAATACATGTATGAACAGTGTAAACTAAACTTTTTATACAATAAAGGTAAGGAGAACCAGGGGTCGTATTTATAAAACCACTTAAGTCGTTGCTATGCTGTTGCTACGGCTAAAGTTCTATAAAGAAGATTCCCTACAACAATGAAATTTGCTCTGGAGGAACAGTCTTTGTAAGACTGTTCCTCCAGAGCAAATTTCATAGTTGTAAGAAATCTCATTTATAGAAATTCAACCTTAGCAACAGCATAGCAACCACTTAAGTTGTTTTATAAATACGGCCCCAGAAGTCTCTACCCACTGGGGTGAGAGCAGAAACTGAGTAGGTCTAACAGAAGTCCCAACTGATCATAGGCATCGATTCTACATGACTGAAATATTGTGGATGGTTGGATGTTGTTTTGGTTTTAATGGCCTTTTAAGACAGTATATCAGTCTGAAGCTGTATCTCAGAGAGATAGAATAGAGAGGCGTGACAGACCTCCCCTGCCCACCGCCCCCGCAACACACACACACACACGTGCACATAGAAAAGTGTTGCAACAAAGTGCCGGCTTTGTTTGGTTACTCCTTTAAAACAACAGCATGATAAATTATATGAAAATAAGTAATGGATATATCCATTCTTGTTTAGATGTATCAGTAAATATCTGCACTGATTGTTAGGATTACAGGATAATTGACGAGCCCTTTATTAATTAGCCTTCAACCAAATAATTTTCAATATTCTGCAAGATTAAACAGTATTTTTATGTATGATGTGCATTAAAAAGTGAACTAGAAGTTGAAAGGTAAAGCAATATCAGTTTTACAATGAATCAGTGTCATCAACGAGCCTGCTATGTGTTGTATGTCCGGAGGTCAACTACAGCAATAGGAATCTATCATATAGATGAGCTGCGACACGAGAAAACCAACAAAGTGGCATGTACGCCCAGCGACAAGACTCAGATCAGCCTTGGCAGCCGCCAAGTCTGATCAGAGTCTTCGCTGCCCACATGGCGGTAGCTTAGACCCTTAGCTACCCTTTAAATGCACAGCGAAGACTCTGAGCAGACTAGGCGGATGCCCAGGCTGATCTGATTCATCGTCGTGCGCACATGGCACTTTGTTGGTTTTGTCATGTCGCGGCTCAAATTGCTTGTCAGAGTGAAAATGATACTCATATTTCATGTAAATATGTTGCGACAATAACAAAATTGGTATAATAATGACCAGTGACACAAACAGTTTGTTTCATACGTTGTCAGTTTCATATCTATAAGACCACTATGTAATGTATAGATATTTCATAGTTTGCATTTATGAAACTTTTACATGTTGAAAACAATATACAATGTAGATTTACTGAATCAATGTAATAGTGATGGTCAGCAATTTATTCATCTTGTTGATGAAATAGATTTACACTAAACCTTTATTTTATTATCTCTGTTCGATTACTTATTTAATTTTGTCTATCTACATGTACATGTACATTTACGCCTCTGCCCTCCATCCCAGTCGCCAAAACACCTCAGGTCTCCATTATACTCTCAGTGGTAAATGTTTGGTTTAAACATATTTTATTTCATGAAAATAACATGACAACAAGCATATACATTTGTAATCTACAAGTATAAGGATCAGAACGGAAGCAATAATACTTATATAGTTCCTCTCCTTAACATATAAAAATTGTTAAATTACAGGCAGAATTTTAGAAAATCCGTTCAAAGTGTATTTTGTTCTATAATTTATCACAATCCATGCAGAAGATGGAGCTAAACAAACAGTGAAAAAAACAGAAATATGACTATCTCTTAAAATTAACAGAAAGGCTGAGGCAAAGAAATATCATCAATAATAACAGTAACAGAAATTTCTGTAGATTCTGAAAAAAAAATGAAAAGAAAAATAAAACGTAAAAAAGGGAGTTCGGAATTTGGATTACGTTCTATTGGGCAGAAAGGAGCAGGATGCGCACTAATAGATACAGTCAGACTCAGTCCATCGAGTGTCATGCATGTGTAGTAATTAAAATGAAATAAAGCAAAATACAGCAAGGCTGTTTGTCTCAAAAACGTTTCGTTTGGAGGATAAATTTTTGAACAGACTCAAATATAATTGTATTTGTTTGTAGCGACAAAGTTTTATCCCCATATAGAAAAAGGGCAATAGTTGGAACTTTATATTGTGAGACTACGGATAAAAGTTCTTCGCGTTGCTCTCGATAGTATCTACAGTAAAGAAAAAAGTGTTCTGTATTCTCAATACTACCGCACTGACATAATGGTGACTCGGTAATGTTTTTCAAGAAGAGATGTAAATTCAGGGAGCTGCAGTTTGTTCTTAACCTCGTGTGCAAAATCTGCGCTCTTCTACTACCAGTATAATAATGTTTTGGAACTAGTGACTGAGTATTTTTCTTTAAGGAACTCTTAAAACATTGCAAAGATACAGATTGCTTGGTCTCCAGAGGTAAGTTATTCCAAGCCCTCACAGTAGATGGTAAAAAAGAGTTATAACATTGATTTGTTCTAGCATTTACAGACTGGAGGTCATCAGAATTACGAAGGTTATAGCGAGAAAGGTTACTAACAGGTTGAGGAACTAAGGAGATGAGATATAAGGGAGCAAGAGAGTTCATCATTTTATAAAAGAGCGTCAGTTTATGATTATTTCTTCTTTGTTCGAGTGTTTCCCAACCAATTTCTTTATAAAGGGCGTCAATAGAAACAAGTTTTGTTGCTCCCGAGGCTATTCTTGCAGCTTCATTTTGTATCTTGTCTAGTTCTGTCTTTTCCTGTTGGGTGCAATTATCCCAAATAATATCGCCGTATTCTAATAAGGGTCTAATGAATGTTATATAAATACTTTCCAACGATTTTCTATCCAATTTAAATTTTAATTTCCTTGATATATTGATCCTATACCAAGCTTTCTCTGTTATGTAATCTATATGCTTATGCCAAGTACAGTCGCTAGAAAGATATAAACCAAGATGTCTGTGGGAATCGACTTCGGTAATCTGATAATCTTGCATAAAAAGAGGTGGGTGATGATGTTTAATTATTTTTCGGGAAATGAGAAGAGATTCAGTTTTAGCAGGATTAAAAGAAACAAGCCAAGTTGCAGCCCATTGTGAGATTCTTTCAAGATCTGTATTTAGTGAGCCAGCTGCTGTCACAGGATCCTCTACAATAATAAAGAGACTTGTATCATCTGCAAATAATCGAATATTCGAACCTATATCATTAACTATATCATTGATATACAATAGAAAGAGAAGAGGACCTAATATAGAACCCTGGGGAACACCAGCTCGAATGAATTTCCAGTCGGAAACAGCACCAGGTAGTATAACTCTTTGTTTTCTATCACAGAGATAATTTTTGAACCACGCAAGGACCTCCCCTGTAACACCAGCAAACGCTTTGCTGATGTCACAGAAGACAGCCCTCACTTCTTTACCAGCATCAAGTGCTTGACAGAACGTATTATACAGGAAAGTAAGCTGGTTAATCGTTGAGTCACCAGGTATAAATCCAGACTGTAGTGAAGATAGAAGGTTGTTATCCTGTAAATGATTGAATAAGTGTTTAAATATTAACCTTTCAAATATTTTAACTTCAGCATTTAGTAGAGATATTGGCCGATAATTAGAAACCATTGATAATGTAAATGTTTGAACTCAAATCGCTGTGAAAAGTGGCTCAGCCTTCATATTTGAAAATAGAAATTGGGTTGCTGCATTTATTGAGTCATAAAACTGACAGACACGCTTTTGAAAACTGACAAATCGCTCCAAAACCACAATTTCCGTCTTTGGTTCCCCGTCGAATAAAAACGGGACAATGAAAGAGGCGCCACGCCTGTACATTGTATTTTTACCATTTCATTTCATTTTATGATGTCGAAAGTGGGCATTTTTTTGGAGACTCGAGAATGTTTTATGCATATACTCATGATAAAAAAACAAAATTGATTAAATGCAATCATGATTCAAGTTGTGTGCCCTTTTAGACGATCCAAGAAGAGTGTTTCTCTCAAATGACTGGGGCCTTCTCGTAAAAGAAAAGAATTTGCCCTCTCGGTGAGATTTTTTTCCTATAAAAGCAGGTCCACTTTAGGAAAGATTTCATTGTGTATGTGAGCAAACTTGAGGTCACAAAGTTGGTTGGTTGGTTGTTTTGGGTTAGATGTAAGGGCGTACATGTAACTGGTTACACGAGGTTACACAGGAGCGTATTGAAATTGTGTCAAATTGACAAAATTTCAACACACACCTGCATATTTGAAGATGCTGAAGTTTTGTAAATTGGATAAATTTCAATAGCAATTGCAAACGGACGCGACTACATGAAATATCATTGGGGCTTAACTCTTATTCTTTCTTTCAAGGGGTATTAAACATAATTTGCTTAATACTGTGCTTATTAAACCTAGGTACGCTCCTCAGACGGCATTTTGAGACTGTATGTCAGTCTATATCGGGCCGTCTCCCAGAGAGAGGGAGAAATAAGAGAGATGATACGCGAGAGGAAAAAAAGTCCAAACAACCAAACTCTCACCAACTGCAAGCACAGTAGGCCCTTGTCCTACTATAATGCAAATTAGTAGAACGCCCCGGCACTGAAAGTTACCCAGCACCAGCGCCTGCGACACGACCACTTCCGTCACAAAGTTCTTTGCGATATAATAATAGAGACGAAAACATGGAGGTACATGTATCGCAATTTACCTTTACGGCCAAAGGCATTTCAAATAGCAGTTACTTAAAACTGAGAGGGGGTTGGGTTACTTTTGATTGAGAAAGTAACGTTTAAATTGATCGTTACTGATATAACTATCCCTTTACTCGCTTTATACTGTCAGAAAATAATGTCACTGGGTTGTAAAGGGCAGAATTAGAAAATTTATCATGTCCTAATAGGGACAGTTGAATAGTCATGACAACAAAGCAAGGAGAGAGGAATTTCAAGGTGAAATTCAGACTACTGCAAAATAGTGTTACCCAGGGCTCCAGATTCACACCGGGTAGGCAGCAATCGCAAACGCTCGTACAGTCGACGAACGCGGATCAAACACTGTTAGAAACAGCGTTTTGGATTACAAAACCGTTAGAAACAGCGTTATCGATTGCAAATAGGCGCCGTTATCGATTGCAAATGGGTGTCAATTTGCAATCGATGACGCTGTTTCTAACGGTTCTTGACCCGCGTTAATCGATTGCTAAGAGCGTTTTCGATTGCCGCCTAGTGTGGACAGGATATGGGGTCTGGTAATATAAGTTCCTCGTCATTGCCTATCTTTTTACTTTGTACTCACGTTGTCGACTTCAGTATAAGCCGATCCAGCGCCTACAGTTGCATCTAAATTTGCAAGTTTTCGATGCGTCAATACACATGATACATGAACGAAGATGTCCAAACGCTGAGAGTTACGAAAATTGATCTCTGATAATTTTTTCGTGTATTATGTTTCTGCGCTGGGTCATCATTTCAGTTTTATAGAGTATTCAAAAGCGGCTTGCTATAATAATATACACATTCAAAACACTGATCGACCGTTAGCAGGGTTAGTAAAACTGCAGGTTGGTCAGCTCGCTAAAATATATTAAAAGCCAAGCAAAGTATCTAATGATGTGAAATATATTGAACTACATCACCTTAGATCAGATTTTTTTCTGCTTCGTTTTTTTTTTTTTACTGTTTTGGTATAAAATAATCAAATTTGACTATAATTTAGGGGTCAGAGTGTAAAAGCTCTCTATCTGAAGGTTATGTTTCAATAGAGATATATGGATCCTGCCAACATGAAAAGGGAACTGCTGCTTGTGCCGGCAAAGAAGAATCAGATCAGCCTACACATCAAGGACTCTGATTCTTTCCTGCCCCACCTACCCCTAGCAATTCAGGGATCTTGAGGAATTCAACAAAATGAAAATCGCCCATCAGCCTTTGCGAATGTGCAGACTGGTCTGGGTCCACGTTTTTAGCCAATACGTAAGGTGCGTTTTCCTGTGCGTATGTATAATGATATGAATGGAACAGATGCCCAGACTTATCTTCATATACACCATTAACTATTGGATCAATCTTTCTGGCGGCTTACCGGTGGTAAATATTTACTTTTCTTATTGGTTTTATATGTAATTAGCCAAGAAAAAATGTTTATACAGGAGTTTGTTAGTAAACCACCTGATTTCCTTCTTATGCGTGTCTCTTTTCTTTTTTGTTATTCCACTGTTTAGGTAATGGATAAAGCGTCCAGTTCAAACTAAATGTAACGTTACTCACATGCTTAACTAACAAGCCTTTATAATATCATTAACGGGGAACCAAATAAACTCTTTATCGTAAGTTCTTACTTTTTGCCGGTTATATGACACAAGGTTTGCATTCCAGCCGACATATTGTCATCAAAAAAGACGGATCAGCCGCTCTGTGTGTGTATGTATCTGTGTGGGTGGGTGCGTGCGTGCCCGCGCGCGTGGTGATGGGGGTTATTGGGGGATATACAGTCTTAAAATCCTAAAATCTAAAAATCTTAATTGTACAATTTTACTGTCTGACGAATGTTTACGATTAATGCTGTTGGAATAACAGACTCCGTAGCTACGGAAGAGTATCAGACTGAGCAGATACCAAGGCTGATTTGAGTCTTCGCTGGGTGCACATGCCACTTTGTTTGTTTTTGTCGGGTCACGGCTCATTTTCTTTACTTTCTTACCAGAAATGTGTATATGTCTTAAAGTGATTGGTTTCACTCGTAAACGTCGGTAAAAAGACGTCTCCGTCGTTTTTTATCATAATTTAGCTTTCAGAGAATGAAAACACAAGAAGGGAAAGCTACGGAAGAGTATTAGGGCCAGGCATACTTTTATATTTTGTGTTTCGTATCTCGAAATTTCGACTTGGTACCTCGAAAATTCGACTTATTATCTCGAAATTTTGACTTATTATCTCAAAAACTCGACTTATTATCTCGAAATTTCGACTTATTAACTCGAAATTTCGACTAAGTATATCGAAATTTAGACTTAGTATCTCGAAATTTCGACATAGTAACTCGAAATTTTGAGATAATAAGTCGAAATTCGAGTGAATATAAGTCGAAATTTCGAGTTTATAAGTTGAAATTTCGAGTTGATAAGTCGAAATTTCGAGTTAATAAGTCGAAATTTCGAGTTATTAAGTCGCAATTCCGAGATAATAAGTCGAAATTTCGAGTTTATAAGTCGAAAGATTCGAGATAATAAGTCGAAAATTTTTAGATAATATGTCGAAATTTCGAGATAATATGTCGAAATTTCGAGATAATAAGTCAAAATTTCGGGTTAATAAGTCGAAATTTCGAGATATGCAATAAAAAACAAAAGTATGTCTGGCCCTAATACTCTTCCGTAAACTGCAACCCCTAGTCAGTCTATATTTCAGCTTGGCAATTCTTACATGTACTTGTACTGCGTATCCACGGGGTCAAAAGCACCACAGTGTGACTACGGATCGGTGACTATCTGTATAAGAGGTCACCAGGACTACATGTATGCATTTCTCGGTCCAACATGGTCTTTGATATGCCTATGTACGGACACATAACGTATTTTCTCTAACTTTTAGGACAAAGATACATATAACTGAGTAAACAGTGTAGCCCCACATCAGACTGATCTGATCTACACTATTTGCCGCCTGATAGAAAAATCTACTTTTTCCTAAGTTTGAAGGTACAGAATATTGGTTCTGGTAATGAGACAGATATGCGAATACTTATGGTACAAACGATAATTGACAGTTAACGCTAATTAATTTATTAATTATCGCATTTGTCTTTTGTAGTGTTGTTAATATAACCACACGCAAATGAACCACACTTCCTTTTATCTTAAAAAGGAAGAGACTTCCGCTCGACAGTTCTTTTGAGCAACAACAAAAAAAAAAGAAGAAGAAAAGGAAATGGAAAGATGACAATAGTGTTATCATAGAAAGAGTATCGCACACACATGTGTCTGACAGGCGGACGAACAGATATAGGTGATATGCTTGCCTGAGTAAGCCAAGGGTACTAGGTAAACTTTGTTCCTTACGTACGTACGTAACGAACAAAGTGGACTCAGTACCCTTGGCTTGAGAAGATAGCGTAAACAATGCAAACCCAAACGGAGGGAGCAGTCAGGTCACGCATCGCCCTCAGCTCATACAGCTGGCAATTCTACGAGATATAGAGCAAACAGACTATTGTGTATTTTGACATAAAAAATTGGTTGGTTGGTTGGTTGGATTTGGGTGGGGGGGCGGGGGGGGACGACTTTTGAAACAGTGTATTAGTCTATATCGAGTCTGTATATATCTCCCATGGAAAACGAGAAAGAAAAACTATTATGATAGGCGAGAGAAAAAATATCCTAACAACCCCACCCGCACCTACTGCAAGCACAGTAGGCCCTTGACCAACTATTATCGAAATGGGTAGGCCGCCCCGACATAAATACAGTCAACTCTTGACATCTCAAAGTCGAAGTTCATCTCAAACCACTGATATCTCAAAGTAAATTTTCTGATCACAGAACATTTACTTTGAGATATCAGTGTTTGAGATAACAAGAGTCGGCTGTAGTAACGACGACAGAAATGTGACTAGAAATGATAATGAGATATGATAGTGAATATACCTTGATAAGTCAGAGAACTAGTACCCTATAAAGGTGATGGATGGATGGATGGATGGATGGATGAATTCCGATTTTACGACCTTTTCAACAATATTTCAGTCATATCAGGACGATGGAAGGTTGATAATGAAAGGGAGTGTGCAATGGAACCCCGTTTACGGTTGGAAAGATTTCCGCCTTTAGCGGGACTCGCATCCGGGACCGCTAGATCAGTAGGCCAGGGCTTAATCAACTAAGCTGCCGGGGTTCCTACCTATAAAGGTGAATGGGTACACTTTCAGGGGAAGCAACTATACTTTTTTGTCTCTCTTCTAATTAGGGGTTACTCTTTCAAGAAATCGTTTGCTACCATGGAGCAAATTCGTTCTTTTATGAACAGACCCCATTTTGACTGTATTTCATTGTCTAGGAAAGTAAAAAGGAAATGACGAAAGTTGTCTCCGTTTGAAAAATGCTCTAACCCATTTATGCCCAGTTAAATGTTCTATCCTTATTAAATGGATCAGTCATTTTTTGTCAATTTAGGGATGTTAGGTTTATTTGTATTTATATTGCGTATTTTATTATTATTGTTATTGTTATCATTATTTTACTGTTTAATTGAAACATGCCCATTGTCATATGCAAATAGTGTAGAACCTGATCAGATGCCGCGTCTTGCGGCATCTGATCTGGGTCTGCACTATTTGCATATGTACTATTTCTGGGACGCTAGGCATTAATCACTGGGTATAATCGATTCCGCCAATTTTCGCTTCCTGCAGAGAGTGTCCGTCATATTTGGCTTCCGTCGAGACTGTCCGCGAACTCTTGCTTCCTGCAGAGACCACTGTCCTCGAGAAATGGCTTCCTGCCGAGACTGTCCGCGTGACTCTGCTTCCTGCCGAGAGCCTCGGCAGGAAGCAGAATCACGCGGACAGTCTCTGCAGGAAGCCATTCATCATGTACAGAAGTCTCGGCAGGAAGCAAGAGATCGCGGACAGTCTCGGCGGAAGCCAAATATGATGTACAGTCTCTGCAGGAAGCGAAAATTAGCGGAATCGATTATACCCTGTGTAAGTAGGTTAAGGATTGTACTCAGGCTGTATTAAATCACAGAATAGTTATTGCGGTGGCATAAGTAGTGAAACTATGATATATAGTAATATGACTGATATAATAATGAGAAATGATATTTTGTTGGAAAACTGAGTTGGCAGCAACCAGAAGGTGCTAACCAGGAAATCCTGATTTCAGTCATAGAACCTTGCATTTTGAGCATAAATGTAACACTACCTGTTCGCGCATGTGATCCCAAAACTTGATAATACATTGTACTGTATTGCAGTGGAAAATGACCAGATGACTACTCGATTTGCATGCTGGTATGGGTATTCGCTGGCTGCTCTGTTCTACATATTCTAAGGGACGTACTGCTGATGCTGGGCCAAATTACACACCACATACCAAAGAATACAAATTGATACTAATAGAGTCCTACATTTCATATGTTATTGTCCGGTTAGTTACGCGACGAGGTTGTTAAAATGCCAAGTATACAGTATCAACTTGACGTCATAAGTGGCCGACAGCCTAATAACAATTGAAAGTGCGAATATATTTGGCTTCATTTGTAGTGATAGTAATAGTAGTAGTTATTGTTGTTGCAGTAGTAGCTGTAGTAGCAGTAGTGATGGTTCATATATATGTATGCATTTCGTCTTTAGTGAATATAGTCTACATGTATTCTAGTCTGTCCCATAACCTTGCAAAATTATGCTGGCATGTCCTGTTTGAAATATTGTCTTCCCATCTCTTTATCATCTGTATTGAGAAATAAAAAAATAGGGACGAATTAGCCGTGATTTACGAACACTCTTTAAGCCCGGCTTACATGTAATAACCTGATCTGTGAATTTTAGGACACTCCGTAACCAAAATGTTGATAGAGGAAATTTTCAAAATAAAAGGTAGATATAACCAGTTTTGTACATGTTTAATTTCTAAACATAAACCTAAACATGTTGCAAATTGAACATGTTACGATTTAAACACATAAAAAATCGGACTGCATTTTTTGCATTGATTCTAAACACATTTTTTAAGTGAAGTGGGTGTTCCCCAATGAAATAAAAGTCTTTTAAATCAAACACTCTTTTTCGAGAGGAATAGAAGAGTTTAATGGTAAGGAACCCATATGTCTTGGTGTGAGTTGGAAAGCAATATAGACTTACTTTTTTCTCTCTCTTTTAGCTCATATCATCATATATACTGATGGTAAAAGTGCAAAAACGTGTGATTCTCATTGTTTATATTTTATGTATACAGTAAATTAACAATAAAATGCATATTAAAAGTTTAACTATGTTCACTTGATCAACAAATAGTTTTCACTTAACTGATTTTTATTCGATTAGGTCTATAAATTTTACGGGCAGTTTTTGGCAGATAAAAGGGTTGTCTATATCGAATCAAATCGACTATGAAGAAAGATTTTTTCTTTATTCTTCAGCGCACCAGTGTGCACTAAGACAGGTTTGCATTCGACACTGTAAGCCCTTGGGCGTAGACTGTATCATTTGGGTTTGCTTCGGAAGCAGTTTTTTTAGTTACGAAGCCTTGCGCGATATACTATGCATATATTTTTGTGCTCATTCTCATTAAGCAATATTTTATCTGTCAACTTGTGCTTAAAAGTATAAAAGAGGGACTGGAATTTTCCTCTCAGTGACTGATTCTCATACTTGTATCAAATTTGGTACGGTGGCTAAACATTTAGGGCAATTGCGGTAAACAAGGATATTGTTATAGTAACCAGGTGTAAAAGAAATCGTAGCCTGTATCACTTTTATCAATGGAAGCGACCACGGCAATATGTATTCAGTGTAAATAAATATACGCTGAGTGGGAAATTGAATCAATTTAATTTTAAACAGGATTGAATGACGGACTGGACAACATTTATCAAGGCCAAGTTTATACAATGAAACGGGATGACACCTTGAACTGTAAGTGATATTTTAACTTAAGTGTACGCATTTTACTGAATTTTCTTGGTTTTATAGACTGATTTTATACATAAATGTACATGTATTTGCGAAAACCGGATCTGGGATTCTTATTACTCGTAAATGAAAACAGGAGCAAAAACTTTTATTTTGTTTCAGCATGAATTTTGCATTTGTATATTTCACGTTTTTCTCCCTTATTACAATTAATTACCAATTTTAAATTTTATATGCATCATTCATCACTATGGCTGCGGCTAAAACACACGTAATGTGAATAAATAAAATGAAAGTTACTTTACGCCCGCAAGTGCAAGCCTGGCGGGCCCATAACGTTGGAATGGTGTACTGACGTCGCTGCGACGTTTTGGTGCTACATTTGTACCGTAAGTCGACGTCACTACGACGTGCTTTTGACTTCGCGTGCCAGTTTGAACAGAAGTTGCACGATAAGAGGTTTAGGATACCTAAGAGTGGGCAAAATGGTAGAAATATGGTCAGCCAGAAACAAAACGTTCAGCGAGCAAAATAGACCTTACGCTATGTGGAAACTTCGACCAACGCAACAGGGAATTTGTCGTTAACAAGATTACGTTGTGTTTACAAGCGGCACAGATTCTGAACAGAGTGTGTGAATGTGTATAAACAGACATGGTACTCTGAAATAAATAACTCAAACCGGCTTCAGGCATATAGTATTTTTAAGCACAATTTCGAACTCGAGAATTATCTTAATCTTGAAATCGGCGCGAAATATAAATCAGCACTAACACGTTTTCGAACATCTTCCCATAGCTTAATGATCGAGACAGGTAGATTTGAAGTATACCAAGAGAGCAAAGGATATGTCAGTTTTGTAATATGGGTAAAGTTGAAGACGAGTATCACTTTTTACTTGTTTGTCCAAATTATAGGGATTTAAGAAGAAATTTTTTCAAGCCATATTTTTGCCACTGGCCAACATTAATAAAATTTGAAACACTACTTTCTAAAGCATCCAAACCTTCTATCACCGGTCTAACGAAATTCATTTACTTTGCCACTAAAAAACGAAACACATGACCACGTAAACTGTTACGAAGTGTTATGTAAATTGCAATATCATACTTTATATATATGTATGTTATATGTTACGCTCTTCTGCAAACAGTATATTGTTTCATTGACTTCACTGTATTTCTATGTGTCTATTGGTTATAAACATTGTATTATGTTTTATACCGAATAAACTTTTGTACTTGAATGCCTACCCACTGGGCACGCAACGTTGAATCAACATTGAATCACCCTTGATTCAACGTGATGACATTGAATCAATGTTGAATCAGTATTGATTCAACATTGTTTGCCTGCTGGGTAGGGCGTTCTGGAGTGTATATGCTGACTGCACAGGTTCTGGTGGCCCATACGCATTCGGAAAGCACATGATAGGGTTGTCTACAGCCATCCCTAACATACTTGAATAGCAAACAATTGCATTGGGTAGGGGGAACGTTGGCTGAGTGGATAGGGGGGTATAGCAAACACTGGGTTTTAAGGGTTGGCCTTGGTATGCAAATAAAACAATTTTGGCTTCATGACCTAACAAGGTGTTCGTAACATTATTTAAAAACACGAACCCATGTTTAAGCATCTTATTACCATTTTTATCAGCTGTTTAAATAAACTTCGACAAGAATTTTATTCGAGTTCGTTTAATCAGCTAAAGTGAGTTTTTAAGTATCAGCTTTATGTGAACAAGCCTATAAATCGTTCCAAATTACAGACCTTTGTAAGGTTAATTACATGGTCTTTGCAGAAGTATGGATATTCAAAAACATTTGTTGTCCCTCGTTTTTAACTGCCTCAGTAAAGCATTTTCTGAGGTTGAACAATTTAAAAGTAACATAGATTGTCATTCATTTTCATCACCTCCATAAAGACCCCAACTGTCTTAAGCAGCCACCCGTTCGATTTCTCTTCTTGTAAACTTGGACCAGCTACATTTATTATTTTTCTGATGACTGCGTTGTGCATACTTGACTGCTCCTATATCAGGACGATATCTGTTTAAAGTGAGCCGCGACACGTGGAAACAAAGTGGCATTTGCGCAAAGCGCAGACTCCGATCAGCCTAGGCATCCTACCGTTAGATCAGTCTTCACTTTGCGCTTAAAAGTTAGCTAAGGGTCTAAGCTATGTCTATGCGGATAGCGAACATTCTGCTCAGACTGTGCGGATGCCCAGACTGATCTGAGTCTTCGCTAGGCGCAAATGCCACTTTGTTGGTTTCGTCGTTTCCCGGCTCAAGTGTAGATAGGCTGAAAAGCTTCATTGTGCTAGGCTTCGTTGAGCTGTCTGAACATAACTGAGCCGCGTCACGACAAAACCAACAAAGTGACATGTGCGCCCAGCGAAGAGTCAGATCAGTCTGGGCATGCACCCAGTCTGAGCAGAGTCTCGTTATCGGTATGAAGGTAGCTTCTCTTTAAGCGCACAGCAAGTACTGATCAGGCTGGGTGAATGCCCAGGCTGCCTTGAGTCTTCGCTGGGCGCACATGCCAGTTTACTGGTTTTTCGTGTCGTGGCGTGGAGGTAAAGCGCTGGCTTGCTGATCTGGCGGTCTCGGGTTCGAGACCCGCTGTGGGCGGGAATCTTTTCAATCGTAAACGGGGGTTCAACTGCATACAGCCTTTCAGTATTACCCACCCATCGCCCGAGTATGGCTGAAATACTGTTAAAAAGACCCTAAAATCGCAAGTCATCCACCGTGTTGCGGCTCATATCAGCCTAGGACTTAGAGTCATTGTCATTGTTGTTTGTAACAGAATCCGCTAATAACTGAAGACGTTTTTAAGTTGCTAGAATGTTTTTAATTATTTAACTTATGGCATTTTTATTATAGAGCATTTTTTCATTATTCATTATTTCAGTTTTACAGATAACTTTGAAAATAACACCTGAAAAATTTATGATAGCGATGTATGCCTTTTTAAAGTGAGCCGCAACATGAGAAAATAAAGTGGCATGTGCGCCCAGCGAAGATTCAAATTTAACCCTAAATGTCAGTATCGGCCTAGATGTATGAGAAGGTTTTTAGGGACTTGTCTCTGTTGCACGGAAAGGCTTTCTACCTTAAGTCAACCACAACAATAGTCAATTCATTATTTAATTCAGATTATCAACAAAAATCATGTAATAGATACAGATGTTTATCGTCTTTTATTTCACAGTATGGTTTGCGCCGCGACACGAGAAAACCAACAAAGTGGTTGGACGCCCAGCGTAGACTCAGATCAGCCTGGGCATGCGCCCAGTCTGATCAGACTCCTCGTTAGGTGCTCAAAGGGTAGCTAAGGGTCTAAGCTACCTCCATGCGGACAGCGAAGACTCTGATCAGACTGGGCGGATGCCCAGGCTGATCTGAGTCTGCGCTGGGCGCACAATCACATTGTTGGTTTTGTCGTGTCGCGGCTCAATTTTAGTGTTAGATAATCTGGCGAAAATGTTTGTAAGTTACTATTAAACCCTAAGGCATTGCTACATTAATCTTAGTAAATGTAATAGATTGCAAAGATAGTATCGTACGTCCTTAAGGCGCATGCCAGCCGCAGTGTGTGCATGTACTTTCTGAGTTCTGACCAGACTGCGCATGCGATGCTTTGGTTTTGTAGATGCGCATACTTTGATGAAATGCACAATCTAGTCTGGATCTACATGTAGACTGTATTTTTGCCAAAACACCGTTTTTTCTCAAAACGTTCTATAGGTAAACTTACCGCCCTTTTTACAAAAGGCAGGAGATCAGCATTTGAGCCGCGACACGAGAAAACCAACAAAGTGGTTGTGCACACAGCGCAGACTCAGATCAGCCTGGGCATCCGCCCAGTCTGACCAGAGTCTTCGGTGCCGCATGGAAGTAGCTTAGACCCTCAGCTACCCTTTAAACGCTTAGCAATGAGTCTGATCTGACTGGGTGGCCACACAGGCTGGTCAGAGTCTTGGCTGGGCGCACAACCACTTTGTATGTTTTCTCGCGTCGCGGCTCAAAATTTTGTGATGTACTGTTTGCATCACTGGACAACCAAGACATTACGAACTGGGATCTCCTCTTAAAGGAAAGAATTAATGTGCTCATAGGAAGCAAATTTTTTCGTGTAAGACCTGTGCCCCTCAGAGATGCCAAAATTGAGTTACTTCCCCTTTCAGTGGATCGAAAAGTTTTCTCATAACTTTAAACATTGCACTAGAATGCTTGTAGCCGTATAATACTGCATGAAATATACAGAGTGCGTGTCTGCTATTTGAGAGTTACCATCGATCCTGTATTGCAATATTACGGTTTCTGCGTTTAGTCGGAAATTAAAAATATTTGAAGGTTTCTTATTTCCCTCTGAAATCATAGAAGTACGCAGTTTCCATGATCAAGTGACCTCCAGATAAAGATAAAACGGAGAAAAATAGTAAAATGATTATTATGCAAAATAATTGAGCCGCGACACGACAAAACCAACAATGTGGTTGTGCGCCCAGCGCAGACTCAGATCAGCCTGGGCATCCGCCCAGTCTGATCAAAGTCTTCGCTGTCCGCATGGTGGTAGCTTATACCCTTAGCTACCCTTGAAGCGCTTAGCGAAAAGTCTGATAAGAGTAGGCGGATGCCCAGGCTAAGCTGAGAGTGCGCTGGGCGCACAACCACATTGTTGGTTTTCTCACGTCGCGGCTCATATACGTTTATCTTTTGTTGACCGTAGGAGCACTGGGGGTTATAGAGGCTACTGTATCTATGACACAGCATATGAAAGGCGGAGTCATTCCTTAAGCTGTCTTATCCCTCCCTGATTCGAAAAAGGTAGCAATTTACTGCTGGGTTGACAGAGAGAGTTTTTTCCCCAGTCCCTAGCTGACCGAATCTGAATTCAAACCCGCGACCTTCTGCACCCATGATAACCGAGCTTCGCTAACCACTTGATCACGGCGCCAGGGCTATTGCTTTTCAATCTTTTACATGCTGGTTTTCTGTGCTCCAACAAAATTGTAACGTTATACAACTTTTACATGTAAAATGTTTCCATCTGATGTTATGGTAAAAGGATTTACATTCAAGCACAGCAATATTATTTGAGCCGCGACACAACAAAACCAACAATGTGGTTGTGCGCCCAACGCAGACTCAGATAAGGCTGGGCATCCGCCCAGTGTGATCAGACCCTTTGCTAAGCGCTTAAAGGCTAGCTCAGGGTCTTAGCTACCTCCATGCAGACAGCGAAGACTCTGATCTGAGGCTGCGGATGCCCAGGCTGATCTGAGTCTGCGCTGGGCGCACAACCACGTTGTTGGTTTTGTCGTGTTGCGGCACATTTTAATGTTTGCCTCCCCTCTCAACGGGGGCAACTTCTACAGAAAAGTATTGTCACCAAGAAGAGCATATGAGCCGCGACACGAGAAAACCAACAATGTGGTTGTGCGCCCAGCGCAGACTCAGATCAGCCTGGGCAACCACTCAGTCCGATCAGACTTTTCATTCAGGGCTTAAAGGGTAGCTAAGGGTCTAACCTATCTACATGCGGACAGCGAAGACTCTGAACAGACTGGGCGGATGCCCAGGCTGATCTGAGTCTGCGCTTGCCGCACAACCACATTGTTGGTTTTGTCGTGTCGCGGCTCATATCTTTTCCTTAAAGAGAAGACCCCATTTGGGAAGGCTAAGTCGTTAAGGTCTGTAAGTAGACAGAAAGTTATTCTGCTTTGACAGTATGGCGATAAAACATCCTTGCAGGCACATGACGTCGTAATGTTGTTACAGGTACGTCGATGCAACGTTATGACTTCGCATCGACATCAGCACGACGTCATGTGCTAGTTGGGATGAAGGTACGCACATAAATCTAAAAGTAATGACAATCACAGGGTATAATCGATTCCGCCAAGTTTCGCTTCCTGCAGAGACTGTCCGTCATATTTGGCTTCCGCCGAGACTGTCCGCGAACTCTTGCTTCCTGCAGAGACTACTGTCCTCGAGAAATGGCGTCCTGCCGAGACTGTCCGTGTGACTCTGCTTCCTGCCGAGAGCCTCGGCAGGAAGCAGAATCACGCGGACAGTCTCTGCAGGAAGCCATTTATCATGTACAGAAGTCTCGGCAGGAAGCAAGAGTTCGCGGACAGTCTCAGCGGAAACCAGATATGATGCACAGTCTCTGCAGGAAGCGAAAATTGGCGGAATCGATTATACCCTTTGACAATGGTATTTTAGAAATAATTAAGACTTGCCCTTCTCTTGGTATTTCTTTAATATGACGAAAATAATCATGGTCTTCCTTAGAATTGCTTTGGGGGGAGGGGGGAGGGGGTGCAATTTTCCAGTTGTCACAGCATACACTTTCATGGGAATCTTAGAATTTTGATCAAAATCTCAAATGAATTTTTTGAGCTTCGTGCTAGACACACATTAAATAACTCTAAGGCTTTACACTATAAACACAGAATTAAACGACTTGAGAATAGTTATCTGTTTAAGAAAATCTGTAGTTTTTGTTGAAAGAATTTCACTTTAAAATGTCGTGGAAAAATTGGCGGAGCTTGACAAACACTGTATGCATGCTTCGATACCAATGACGTCATAAAATCTGTTACCATAGCAACTATGAGTTCATATTGATGTCAAAGTGATATCATCGAGTCGTCATTCTACCAAGTCTCTAATCACAACAATTGGTAATTCCATTGTTGCCAGGGTAACAGTTCTATGGTGTCATCTCACTTTCGAAAGGAGCATAGCATACAGTGTATGCCATGCTCCTCTCGAATTGTAAGTGGCATGATACATGTACCTTAAATCCATACAATGGAGAAGTACACTTTCCTCGAACCTATTATGCATTCTCAAATAATTTAATTCCTATTTATCGTGCTCCTTCCACAGAAATTAAGCACTTGTCAGTCGATGAGGGGAAAGAATAAAATGATGTTACGGTTGAAACATCCCTTGTCACATAGTTTTATGAAATACTCAGACAATTAAAATGTAGTTTAATACCGTTTCAACTATCAAATTTCACTTAAAATGTATCCATTATATTATGTTATAGCGTTTCCATCTGATTAGATATTTTATAGCCTTTCTCACAAATATTCTTTAATATCGAGATTCGGTGATTCAGCAGCTTTGCACTATAACCGCACTTTTTCGTTCAAGTTTAAGTCCTGCACCGCACTGTACACCGCACATTCAACAGACCCCGGCCTACCTTTGATCAGTCGTGTTAGACGAGAGTTTAATGTTCTTGACTCGTAGTCCAGAGATCGTAGGTTCGATTCCTGTCAAGGTCAACCCCAGATTAGGGACAAGTCATTTATTACCTGGAGGGTGGGGGGGTACATTTGGTGGTGGGGGGGGGGGGGCGGAAATTTGTTGGTGATCTACTGAGGCGGGTGGGGGAGGGGGGGCAGTCGGAAATCATTTAGCCATGGAGCAGGGGTCATATATTTTTGTAGGCATATGGGGGGAAGGGGGGGGTCAAAATTCTTCCATCAGTATATGCAAAAACATGCAGGAAAAAAATAAAGGACCATTAATCTGTAGAAATGATTAACCTGTAAAAATGAAAAAAATGTTCATTTTTTATAGGTTTGATTGAGGTCAGTCTGACATGAAATAGGTAATATGGTCATTATAATGTGAATGTAGGGTATTGTGGGGTGGGTGGGGGTCATTAAATTTTTTATCACCCATCTTGTGGGGGTGGTGGGACTCGAAAAAAAATCTGGTGAGGCTGGTGGGGGTCGTAAAAAAGTTCTGAATCAAATAAAACTGTACCCCCCTCACCCACCCACACACACAGCTGATAAAAAATCAAAGACTCGTCCCTTATCATCCTCAGTATTATTTTGCTCATTCTCTCATCAGTCCGATATGACTAAAATTGTTTACAGGGCCATTTCTGATATACATTTTACATATATCAACACTCAAATGGCCGAAAACTTCTGAGATACATTTTACATATATCAACACTCAAAGTGCCCAAAACCGTAAACAGCTGAATTTGCAAACACCGTAGATTCGGATGGGATGCCTCAGCATGGGCCGCCTCAATTTGATCTCTAGTCTTCGGATTCTTAATATGATATAGCTTGGGTTAAACATCATGTTGCCTTTTTTACACAATGCAGAGGATACTTTTGTAGTCTGGGTTTTGCTTAATGTAATCTTCTAGGTCCAGTGAAATAGTAAGATGTATGGATACATCCCACGGTTAGGCGGTCAATTTGCAGGAGAGGTATGTTTTTTTTCAGCAAGTGAAGTCCCTTCTGTCTTTCAGAAGAACAGCATTTCCCCCCTTTAAGAGTTAACCATACCCTAGTTGAGCAAATTCTTTCCTCTAGATGAGCAAACTGCTTCCCTTTAAAAGTTGATCCCTACTCTATAGGAGCAAATTCTTTCCATTAGGGATTGACCGCTTTTGAGAAGAGAAGCAAAAATTGAAAAGAAAAGCTTTTCTCCAAAATGTGTACCCATTTACCTGGGCTCGAGGTTATAAAATTTGAGAATAATCTCAAACTCAAATAAAGCCTACTGATTGGCTGCTTCCGAGCATGTGCTCGGAAGCAGCCAATCAGTGTGCTTTATTTTGAGTTTCAGAATGTACTCAAATTTTAAAACCTCTGGGCCTGATGTTTTTCCCCTTTCACGTCTCATAATGTTTGTGCAATACAAAGAGATGTAAATTTATGCAGTATGGAATATGTAATGTAGTTAGATTTTAGAAGGGGGTCATTAAAACAAATTGCCTGGTGTTTTAATGAGGGGTTTTCAATCGACCAAGACCATCAGTCGGATCTTAACAAGGAACGATATTTAAATTAAAAAGCTAAATCATTGTCTTTAAATTACAGGGTAGAGCAAATGTTGTTGTTCGGCGTAAAAATGGGGTTTACCTATTACAGAGGCCCAAGATATTTAGTCTTGTCGCTAGCCAAAACTTTTTTTTGGGCTGTGACGTAACACAAAACTGAGAATTCGAAATACTAAGACTTCCTACCATGCATGCAACGTCGATTTTTTTACGCCATTTCTATGTCATGACGTTACAGTGACGTTGATCAATACCAAATTGTTTGGGCGTTATGTGCTAGCTTGGTTCCTTTCAAAATGATTTAATTAACATATTTATTTGAGCGTATGCCGTGCAGATTAGATGTAGTAATACCATATTTTAACTCAACGAGGTTTGATATTATGACAGTATAGTTTTCATGTTCAAGGCTCAGTTGCACAAGAATCAAAAGATGTTTTGTTTTCTTGTTTATTAAGCCGCGACATGACAAAACCAACAAAGTGATTGTGCGCCCAGTGCAGACTAAGATCAGCCTGGGCATCCGCCCAGTCTGATCAGAGTCTTCGCTGTTCGCATGGAAGTAGCTTAGACACTTAGCTAACCTTTTAGCGCTTAGCGAAGAGTCTGGCCTCTGCCCAGTCTGATCAGAGTATTCGCTGTCCACATGGAAGTAGCTTAGACCCTTAGCTACCTTTTGGCGCTTAGCGAAGAATCTGATCAGACTGAGCCGAAGCTGGGCGAAAAACCACTGTGTTGGTTTTCTCGTGTCGCGGCTCATATGAGTAATCTAGAATATCATATATTAGATTAATTATTTCCATTTGAACCAGTCACGACATTTTGAGGATTATTACAAAGTTTTGCGATATTCTCCCAAGAAGGCACGGTTACAGTTTATCCGATGTTTTGGGGATTTTGAATTGTGATAGCAAATTCATGAACACTTGATTCTTGCAGTTTAATTGACAGCATGTGGATATGTTTAGAATAAAGAAAAAAGTTATTGCTAATATTACATGTAAAACATTCCGATTCGATCTGTCTGCTTTACATAGGAAAAAAAGTTGAGAATCTGGGAGTTCGCACTTCGAAGCTGTGAACTGTAAGTGTGAACAGGTCATACTTCACTGTTCATATGTCACTGTTCATAATGTGTGAAATCTAGAGCCGATAAATATAGCCAACGAACTTGCAGTTTGAAGTGTTGAGTTTGAACTGTGAAAATATAAATTCGCAATTCGCACATCAACGCTTGAAGTATGAACTGTTAACAGTTCATACTTCAAACGCTGAAGTGTGAAAGGTGAATTTATACTTCCACAGTTCAAACTCCACACTTCATACTTCAAATTAAAGATTTACGGAATTTGACTTGTGTGATTAAGATGTGTAGGATGTCGAATACATTTTTCGGTCATTTTATTTGCAGATAAAGGACAGTAACTCTGAAGACGCACATGATGTTGAGTCCAACAAAGAAATGTGGTGCTGTGGCACTCCGAGAATTATTTATGGTGATTCTTTGCTTAGCAACACTATCATTTCTTCTGACCTACCAGCTAGGACAGTCTGGAATCTATGTTGATTCGGAGGAGACAAGGAACAAGGAATTGGCTTCACGTGGCCTTTCGGTCTTAGACAACAACAATGGCAAAATCTTTGGGCGGTCACTGAATATGCATGATGCTAGTATTGAGAGGGCAGAGCAAAGGCCTACTAGTATGCTTTCGAGGCTTTTGCAGGTAAATTGATTTAGCTTTATATGACTTTACATACTTTTTAAGGGAATTACCCACCATTTTAATTTTTGCAGCTCTTCTTTATAGAGGTCAGCTTTTAAATGAAAAAGGTGCTCTTCTAGGACACCTTTTTATGCCCCCGAAGGAACTTCGGGCGGAATATTAAAATCGCCCTGTCCGTCCGTCCGTCTGTCCGTCCGTCCGTCCGTTACAAATCGTGTCTCAGCGATAACTCAAAAACTACTGAAGCAAATTTGATGGAACTTCACAGAAAGATAAAGCATAATGAGAAGGTGGGTCGCGCACAATACTTAGGTCCTTACACCCAAGGCCAAGGTGGCAGTTGGGTCAGAGGTCAAATTGTGACTCGGAATCAAGTCTTAACTTAAAAATTACCAATGCAAATTTAAATGAAACTTCACAAATAGATGAAGCATAATGAGAAGGTATGTCGCGCTTAAGACTTAGGTCCCTACACCCAAGGTCAAAGTCACAATTGGGTCAGAGGTCAAACCATGACTTAGAATCGTGTCTCAGCGATAACTTATAAACTGCTGAAGCAAATTTAATGAAACTTCACAGATAGATAAAGCATAATGAGAAGGTGTGTCGAGCACAATACTTAGGTCCTTACACCCAAGGCCAAGGTGGCAGTTGGGTCAGAGGTCAAATTGTGACTCGGAATCAAGTCTCAGCGATAACTTTTAAACTACTGAAGCAAATTTGATGAAACTTCACAGTTAGATAAAGCATAACGTGAAGGTGCGTCACACTCCAAAATTAGGTTCAAATCCTGTCTCTGCAATTTCTTAAAGCCTACTGAAGGGAATTTCATCAAACTTCTAAGAAAGGTTAACCATAATGAGAAGGTATGTCACACACAATATTAAAGTTCCAGAATTCAAGGTCAAGGTCGCAATCTGAGGTCAGAGGTCAAAATACGTTTTGGAAATTACTCAAGAAAGTACCAAAGCAAATTTCATTTAACTTAGCAGACAGATAAAGGGTAATGAAAAGGTATGCCAGGGTAAAACAAGTTTGGATCAAACTTCAAAGGTCAGCTCCTCTCTCTCTATGACACAGGCGAAACACAGAAGCGAATCAGTATTGATAAGTTATGTCAGGTGCAAGTTAAATTCCTACACCCAGTGTCAGAGACCACAGCACAGATTGAGTAGTGGTTTATGTCCAGGTATACTCTTAAACTTCTGAATTGCATTTGAATGTCACAGAATAGTAAAGCGAATTGAGAACCTGTGTGGTGTGCAAAACTCAGGTTGCATGCCTGTATGGTTAAGGTCACATCCATGGGTCAACGGCTACATTTATTAGTTCAAGGGGCCTTCGGGGGCATTTGTTACATACTGTAACATTTCTTGTTCCCTTTAAAAGTAGAGCACTATATGGTAGGAGCTTGTTGTCGAGAGAAGCACATAGGAAGTCACCAGAGTTGCCCCCACCCCACGTCTTGAAAATGACAGTAAAACATGGATTTTATCCAGTCACTTTAAGAATAAGAACATGCACAGTTGTCTACAACAAATATCTGTCAAAAGTACAGGCAAAAGCAAAATTGTCTATCGGAGACAATTCCCAGGATGCACACAAGATTGAATCAACCTTGATTCAACGTCGTGACGTTGAATCAATCCTGATTCAACGATGATTCGACATTGTGTGCCCAGTGGGTTTGAATCTGAGTCTTGATAGTTCCTATCAGGCATGCAACGTTGAATCAACATTGAATCAACGTTGATTCAACGTCATGACGTTGAATTAGAGTTGATTCAGTGTTGAGTATCACAGTAAAAAAAATCCTTAGTTTTTACGGTAAAATAAATGGCAACCAGCTGCCAGACCATTTCCCGTTGTTTTTACGGGCGCCCGTAAAATTTAAAGGAATCATCACGCAGAGTAGAGTAGAATAGGACAGGTATTGTACTGGGTCATACAGCCCTTCGATACTATAAAGGTTTTTTCGAGAGCGGTCATTTAACACAACCCTACCATATCGTGATTTCCAAAATGTTCGCCGGGCCGCGTAGCGCAATTGGTAGGGCATCTGAGTCAGAGGTCCTGGGTTCGATACCCGGTCTGGCCACATACTTTCGTTTCTCCTTCCGCTGATTCAAGAAGGGCAGTTGTCGGTTACTGGCGAAAGTGTGTGCACTTAGTACTGGTTAACCGCTTAGGAGGTCTAAGCCTGCCCAGGAATAGTGTGGTTAGGTTAACTGACCGTACCGACATGACCATAGATGTTTACCGTGGACGTTAAACAAAAATCAATCAATCAATTAATCAAACCAAAAATGTTCGACAGGCAGACGCCCGTAAAATAACGGGAAATGGACTGGCAGCTGGTTGCCAGTTATTCTACCATAAAATCTACGAACTTTTTGTTTTACAGTGTACCTGCTTGGTTTGCACTTTCTCTAACATAAAAAGGTAAATCTAAGTTACGGGGCTCAGATGGTAACTAGGACAGTAAATCAGGACACTTGGATTAGTGGTGGCTCCCGTATCGCCACCGGGATTATGTTCACCAAAATTTCTAACAAGGTGTTATTCAAGTTATCAGTTCAAATATTACATTTATGTGACAAAAGAATGTCAAAAGTTGGTATATGTTTACTTTATTGACTATTATATATCAGAGTAACCATTTTATTCATCTCGTAAGTGGTAATACTGAAATGTATATGGATACTTGAAATCCTATTGTTACTTTACAATGTTTGCGAAAATTTGTTTGTCGTAAGAATGTTTTCGAATAGCTACTCAAACCACGCATTTAAGCTTTTAGCTAGGCTACCAATCCAGGGTTTGTAAGTTCGAATTACCGCACCTTTGGTCTTTTACATAAGGCTTAAAACCGACATCCCTGTCTCCGACGATGACGATGATCATGGCAATGTTACTATGACTTTAAACTCACTCATTTTTTTTTCAAATAATGAAACTAATATCGACCAAAAAGGATAAAAGAATATTTTGCATAGCATTAAAAGGTATTTAATAGATCACTGAATTTCCATTTAGAACTGCCGAATCACTTACACTTAAAGGATAAAATTGAGTTGCGACATGAGAAAACCAACAAAGTGGTTGTGCGCCCACTGCGGACTCAGACCAGCCTGAGCATCTGCGCAGTCTTATCAGACTTTTTGCTATGCGCTTAAAGGGTATATTTGTAGCTAAGAGTCTAAGCTACCTCCATGCGGACAGCGAATACTCTGAGCAGACTGGACAGATGCCCAGGCTGATGTGAATCTGCGCTGGGCGCAAAGCCACTTTGTTGGTTTTGTCGTGTCGCGGCTCTAATACATCTTGTTTTATTGAACATAGCCAGTCTTTGATTATTATATTTTGGGCGTTTGAAAATGTAGTGTTCTGCATCTCAGTTTCTTTTACATGTAAATAATTTAATAATTGAATTATTTCGAAGATAGTGATGAAAAGATCTCCAAAGAGACCGTTGCAAAACTGCACCACTATTTCTTTATGTTTGCATGTCTTGTCGGGTAGGTAGGATTAATCACTCGTGCGGCAAACACATTAACATATTACAGTGCATCTCGAGTACCAAACAAGGAGTGCATAAATCATAATTATACATGTAACACAATATTATTGAGGAAAGACGGGGAACCTGTCTTATGAACAGCAAAAACTCTTATCAGTCGGCGCGTCTGCGCAGACGGATCCGAGTCCTTGCTGTTCATGCATGTACTAAGGTTTACTGTATCTCTGTACATGCGTGACATACATGTAGCAGAAACTCGGGTAAAAGTGCGGCTCATTTTACGTTTATTTTGCAGCTTGAAGAGAAACTACTAGAGCATACAAGGCGTCGTAAGATTGGTGTGGTTGGCTTGTCTCAAGATACTCTGGATGATGAGGGCTGGTTGGAGCTTCAGAAAACCGCCAAGAGATTTGGTCAAGACGTCGCATCTGTTGAAGGTTAGAGCTTTCTGTTTGTACAACATATATGCACATAGATGTACGAACGGACAAAAATTGAAAAAAGCTTTAGGTAAAATAGTGCTGTTCATGGTTCAGGCCGGGCCGGGTAGCGCAATCGGTAGGGCACCTGACTCGTAAGTCAGAGGTCCTGGGTTCGAATCCCGGTCTGGCCACATACTTTCGTTTCTCCTTCCGCTGATTCAAGAAGGGCAGTTGTCAGTTAATGGCGAAAGTATGTGCACTTAGCACTGGTTAACCGCTTAGGATGTCTAAGCCTGCCCAGGAGTAGTGTGGTTAGGTTAACTGACCGTCCCGACATGACCTTAGTTGTTTACCGTGGACGTTAAGCATCAAATCAACCAACCAACCAAATCATGGTTCAGAATCGGATCTAAATGAGCTTACATGTACTAAGTAATCATCGTTACGGGGTATACAATTTAATAAATATAAATGACCTTGGTCAAGCATGAGAAATATTACACGGACCAGTGTATGCACTATGCTGTACTTTTCAGATACGGTGAACACTGGTTTGAATTTAGGTTCTCATTTATCAGTCAGATTGAAATGCAGAGAAGCAGAGTTGGTACAAAGTTTACAACACCATTTCCGTATATACTAGTCAAAAAAAGTTCCGCCGCATTAACTTTACCTTTTTTTCTGAAAAGGTACCATAATGAATGAACTTAAAGAGTCATTGTAGTACTGATATGACCTTTTTGTATTGCTAGACAGACAGGTTTCAAATTTTGAATGTAAACCGACAGTTTGCGCAACTTTCAGTTTTAGTGAGGGGTATTTCTAATTTCCCCAGATTTCTCATGAAAACAAATTGCATTTTCTTTTAGTTTTACCCTCATTTTCTGATCTGTACTTCTTAGACACTTTCATTGGATTCCAGATGCTTGATATACAAAAGAAAATCGGAATTCAAAACGGTTATCACGATAATTTCTCAATTCTAAATTTCAACGTTTAGGCAGAAAAGCCAAACTTTCTAAAGTTGCAGTGGCACTGTCATAAACATTTCAAAACTGAATGCCTGACACAATTTTGCAATAAACTGATGCATTCTCATTTAAAAAATGTTGCAAAGAAACGTATTCACATGTCCAGAGAAGCAGAACTAAAATTTGTGACTGATAAGCCCATAATCTGAAAATCAAATTTCCTATAGTTTTGATTTCAAGGGAGGTAATTTACAGTCTCGCACACTTTAAGATGCAATGTTCGCCATTTGAACGTTTGTTCAGATTCGATTTAGATGTTCCTAGAATGTAGGGTTTCTCGAGAATTAAACGAGGCAAACATAACGGTACTGCGCATGCGCAGTAAGCGCCTCGTCGCAGTTTCTATGGTTTAGTAGTTATGCGAGGTAACTCTGTACACGCTAGCAGGAAACTGAGACGTTCAAAAATTTTCCGTGGACAAATGTTGTGGCAACTATTTAAAAGCAAAATAATTTGACAATGTAAAATGTAAAATCGTCAATATCACGATTAAAAATGCGGCGGAATTTGTTTTGACGAGTATATATGCACTTGGCGCATATACTTCTTAACAGAATGGTTGTGCGCCTAGCGCAGATTTAGATCAGACTGGGCATCCGCTGGCCCAGTCTGATCAGACTCTTCGCTAAGCGCGTAAAGGGTAGCTAAGGGTCGAAGTACCTCCAGGCGGACAGCGAAGACTCTGATCAGACTGGGTGGATGCCCAGACTGATCTGAGTCCGCGCTGGGCGCACAACCACTTTGTTGGTTTTGTCGTGTCGCGGCTCATTTCAGTATACAACGAAATCCATTTTATATTTGGTATGCCATATTTGAATTTATTATTTGTTTGAGACAATGATTGTAGTACAGGAGTCATAAAAGATCTTATTTTTTTTTTATTCTTTCACAGTCAAACGGCCTCTGTCGACAAGAGAAAGTGCATTTATTCAGGGTAACTATTCCATGATACTATGTGCTGGCGACTCTGACTACTGTCCAGCTTTATCCAGTTCTGTCGATGATTTTCCAAGAGTAAGTACGCTTTGCTGCATCAGTAACACAGCTCTTTAAAAATATTTGGGTCGCGACATGACAAAACCAACAAGGTGGCATATACGCCCAGCTAAGATACAGATCAGCCTGGGCATCTGCCCATTCTGATCAGAGCCTTCGATGTCTGCATGGAGCTAGCTTAGGCCCTTAGCTACCGTATAAGCGCATAGCAAAAACTCTGATCAGACTGGGTGCATGCCCAGGCTGAGCTGAACCTTCGCTGGACGCACATGCCACTTTGATGGTTTTGTCGTGTTGCGGCTCATTTTAATTCGAGGCGATCATTAAGCAGAGGTGAGCAAAAACCGGAGATCCTGGGGGAAAAAAAACATGATCTTCGATAAGCAAACTTTGGCTTTGAAATTCTCATATGTGCGTCGTCGAGGCTTGAACACACTGCAGTGAGAGACCTAATTGTACAAAGTCAGCGCCCCTATCCATTAGGCCACGGTGGCCATGCAACAGTGACAAAAGGTATGTTTACTAACGGCGATAAGCGATCAGACACGGAAGCAAGTGGACGAGACTGTTGGTTGGGATTTAACGGCTCCTTCGAGTGGAAGGAGCAGCCGACTTTCTAAAAGGACAAAGGCCGAATCGAGCGGTTCGGAAGGGTACAGAAGATCTGTTGTATTATCAAACGAGCGTTCTATAAATGGCTGTGTTAGGGCAGTAGCGTTGCTACTCTCGACAATATGTACATGTATCTGAGGTCTTTGTTTTACGGCCCTTTCAAGAATATTTCACTTATTTCGAGCTAATCGTTCAGCGGAGGTAGACGAAAACGGAAGCCACCAGGGTAAAAACTGCCTGGTCTTCTGTATGCAGAATTTGGCTTTCCTGCACGTGCGCCGGCCGAGGCTGAACACAAAGCGGCAAGAGACTTTTTTTCCATCAGGCCATGGAGGCCCGTCGCATATGATATCACGACTAGTTTCAAATATATGTACATGTAAAGGGCTTTGACTTGAGCGCTGTATGAGCCATATGTGATGATATACAACACCACCAATTGTTAAGAATAAATTGTCTGTCACTAGCTGTGATTACAAACATTAACTAGGCCTGTCAACTTGGTAGCTTTTGGCGTTATATTGTCAATGAGGCGTCGTCATGTGTTTGATATTTATGTCAGAATGACTTTGCGATATTCTTCATGAAATCAGTTATTTTATAAACAACAATTTTCATCAGTTACGATAAACATAGTGGATAAATAAGCATACTAAATTTAAGCATAAAATATAAACTGCGAATATTTAGACGCCAAAGTCCATATACGAAACATGTTTTAATCTTAAAACATACAATACCTTTACACCGCGATACGAGAAAACAAAGTGGCATGTGCGTCCAGCAAAGACTCAGATCAGCCTGGGCATCCGCCCAGTCTGATCAGAGTCTTCGCTGTGCGCATGGAGGTAGCTTAGATCCTTAGCTACCCTTTAAGCGCTTAGCGAAGAGTCTGATTGGGCGAATGCAAAGGCTGGTCTGGCTCTGCGCTGGGCGCACAACCACTTTATTTTTGTTTTCTCGTGTCGTGGCTCCTATATATTTGCATTCCTAGACGAATCATTGCCCATCCTTTTACTAGACGTACTCTTCCAAATCAGAGCCTACTCTTAAAGGAATAAATTTGCTCCTGTACAAATTCTTTTCTTCAAGAGTGGCCCCTTGTGAGCGAGGAGGCAAAATGAAATTAATTGCTGTTTCTGAAAGTGTTGCAGCTCACCATAGAAAATTTCTAAAAGCAAATTTCACAAGCTTGGACAAAACTGTGCAGATTGGCAGGCTAGCATGGGAATACATTTGACGAGCCTTTTGCTCTTCCAATGTATAAATTGATGTACATTTTTGTGAAGAAAGCTTTTCCAAGCAGTTTTGACATTTTAAATAAACGTGAATAGCACTGAGTTTCTCATAAAAGGACTGAAAATTAATTACGGTCATATTAGTTGGCAACCATCTTGGCATATGTTTAGATACAAGTTTACCACTGGGAGAGAATGGGTCTTTAAGACAGCTGTTGTCACGACCCGACTCAAATTCAGCATCAACACCATTTGAGACAAAGGGAACCACAACAGTGAAGCGTAATTCGGTACCAAACTTTGAAAAAAAGTGCAAATTAATCAGACTGCGAGACAACTCATACTCGGGTCACCTTTAACGACAATGCAACTCCTTATCAACAATTACCAGTCCAACATACCGAAATTCTATGCTTTCAGGTAAATCGTGTATCAGCCATAGAGAAAGAACTTTGCGATCCTGCAAAACTGTGTGAAGTGTCATGTCTTAAAGGTACCTTCCGTTTGTCTCTACTTCTTCTTTCGGTAACGTAGATAACACACACGGTGTTGATTCAGCGGCGTTTGCCTGCTTTTTGAGTGTGGCAATAGATGGTAATTTCATTTATACGTTTGCCATCGAATGTGCATTTTAATTGTTCATGCTGGCATGTTTGTAAGACTAGTCACGCAACTTCAAATGTTTGTAATTCGACAGTTGAGAGAAACACGTCTTTACACGAGCCCTATAGATCCTCCGCAAAGAAAAAAATGATGTTGTTGCCTTTCAAAGGGAGGTCACCCCTTATGCAAACCAATAATAATTTGACGAGAAAGTGCATCTGTTCCGAGACAACATTGTTCCCATAACAAATGATATTAGTTATCTCACAATATGTATTTGTATCAGCAATATTTCTTCTGTCTAGTCTAGCTATATTAAGAAGTTAGGTATTGCAAATTGTTTTAAGTCCGTCGTACCAGCATAAAATTGTTTCTTGTTTCCCCATAGTTCACCTTATGTGCTTTGAGTGAATATAAAAAATTATGCTGTTGTTGTTGTTATTGTTGGAACCTGAGAAATTTCTGTACGCTGATTCCGTAAGGTATTTGTCTCATGAAGCACCAATAAGTACATTTTACAATACATGAGCCGCGACAAGAGAAAACCAACAGTGTGATTATGCGCCAAGCGCAGACTCAGATCAACCGGGGCATCCACCCAGTTTGACCAGGTTGTTTATTAGGTGCTCAAAGGGTATCTAAGGGTCTAAGCTGTCTCCGTGCGGACAGCGAAGACTCTGATCAGACTGGGCGGATGCCCAGGCTGATCTGAGGCTGCGTTGGGCGCACAACCACTTTGTTGGTTTTCTTGTGTCGCGGCTCACATAAATTTCCATCTCATGTCTGTGTTTAGTTTTGTAAAATCTACTCCAAACCATATGTTGTGACTCCTAATTAGAACCGTCAAGCCGAGACGGTTCCCGTGAGGAATAAAAACATAGATTTTAATGACAAAATATGTTAAAGTTAACTAAGAATTATCATAAGATTATATTTTATCTTCACCTTTGAGAATATAGTGATAAACATTTTTTGAAAAACAATTTTTCGCTTTATTATATTACATTTATGAAATTTTCTCCAAGGAAATGCTGGAATAAAAGTAGACCAGCCCTGTCACACCGTTTCGAAGAGTCAGGCAGATGCAGTGGACAAAATGAATATGACGTTTCCAGTTATTGTCGCGTTTGATCAGAGCAGAGTTGCTACAGTGCTGCATGACAGCTCAGCCTCCTCACTGCTGGAAAGGTAGGACTGACATTTACGTGCATGAATATACCATATTTCCGATATTGTTTGGAAAGGGTGACCAGTTTCGTCACTTCCTGTTTGTTGCCCAGGATGACGCAAGCTTTCGAAGAGGAGCTTAATACTCCTAGAAGAGCAAGATACTTCACCGATACAAAAGGGAAGCAGAAATCCAAATGGGTTCCCCAAAAAATTTACCCATACACCTTAATGATTTGTTAAAACCCATTAACCTTGGGTTATATCCCTTTATTTTCTGTTCATATAAAAACAGCAGTTTAGGTCGAAGAGTGCTGGAACACATACTTAAGAGAATCGAAAATAATTGTCCGTCGCCCGGTGACTGTTCTTTGTTTATAATAAACACCCGACTCTTCACACGCACCGCTACCATCCCATCATTCCCAGTCGCCCTGAGGTTCTAGGTAATGTCTCTTTTCAAGCGTTTTTATCGTAATATGTTTTTATTATTGTTATTACAATTTTCATTGTAAAACCCCGGATCCAGGGATGGGCTTTAGGGCTTCAGCCCCACCATCTTGGCCTTTGTGTTATGAATAATATGTAGGCCTCCAGACGATAAAGAATAGCTGGATGACAGTTTGAGTTAATTTATCTCTGTAGTTAAATTAAAGTACATGTATATGTTGTGACATCTCATTAGAATCGCCTCGCCGACGCGATTCTAATGAGAATTCACAACATATATTTCAATGCAAAAAGCTATTACCAACAATTCTCATCAAATAAATCCCTAAATCCCTAATTATCTCATATATTTTCAACCCTCTCCCCCCCTTCTCCCCCTCCCACACACACACATCTCGGCTCCAGTTATCCAGAGCCCCTCCAGTATATGTTGTGGCCTGGATCCGGGCCTGACAATCATGATAAAATATTGGACTTATTATTATGTCTATAATTATGCACCAACTGCGTAATCGAGTGTCTATGTCATTACGTCCTTTCCTTGTTCGATCGAAAACGCTTCTGCTCTGTGTTTAAACGCATGTGTTCTAAATAGAGGATCTTATATGAGTGCTCATGTATTATTGAATTTATTAAACGAGTTGGGGAAAAGGATAAGATGCGAGGCTATGCCGAGCATCTTATCGTTTTCCCTAACGAGTTTAATAAATTCAGTAGTACAGGAGCACGAATGCAAGATTCTATTTATCATATGATACTAAAATCGCATTTTATTAGCAAATTTTGCACCAAAACGTCATGATTTCCCCATTAAAAAAGCGACGTTTTTATGCACATCAACGCATAACGTTACGACGTAATTTGCATATTTAATCCACTAGTGAATTATCGATTTTAATGCATGACTTTAGTACACTCTCAGATGAGACGTCATATGATAAATACTTTTATGCCATTATTTTCCAGGAATCGAAGTAATGTGTCGTCTATATGGACAATCGGAGAACCTCTCCTGGCGTTTCTTTCCGGGCCACTGTTAAGATTAAAATTCTTAGTGGCGTCCTTCAGTCCACTTAGAGTTTATTTGTACCCTACAGCAACCGTTGGGCCAGTTGATGCTCTAGCAGAGCCCCGTTTGTTTCATGAAAAGGTATAGTTTATCTGTTTGTAGCATGTAATGCATCAAATGAGCTCAAAAAGCGGTCTGGGTCTAAATAAAACCTTTTCAGGACCAGTAAAGAAATATGCAACACTGGCCATGATCTCTAGCACCGACTGAAGCAAAACTATAATGAAATCAAAGCCCCCAAGAAACCGAGAATTATATAACCTTCACTATGTTAAGTACGAGTATACATCAAACGGATATCATACGGCACTTAATACCAGTTGCAGTGAAGACAAATAAATTATAAAAGCAAGATCCTTAGAAAGCATGAAATACACCAGAGCTACAGATAAGAAGGGGTAACAGGGATAATTCTTATTTCTCAACGAAAACATACGTTTTGACCCCTCAATAGAACCGTCTTGCGAGACGGTTCTAATGAAGGTCAGAAAGTATGTTTGTATGGAAAATAAGGAAAATTATCCCTCAATTATCCCTGTTACCAGTACTAAACTGAAGCACTGATACACCAAACACATAAAAAACAGCAGACCCTGTTTGACTGAGGCTGTTTCTCACAAGTGATGAAATGAAAACAAGACAGTCTCGCCGTCCAGTCGTCACATTTGCATTTGCGGTCATACATGTATCTGGGTTTACATTGTATCTTCCTTGCATCAACTGAGAAAACTGTTGAATTTTGTATATTTTAACCTGTAACATGTGTCAAATGATTTATATTTAAAATAAAAGACAGCATTAAATTGGGGTTGGTCACCAGACAACACATCGGTGATCCAGTATCCACATAATACATACATACATACATACATACATACATACATACATACATATGTAATATATACATACACACAAAAATGCGCAATAGGGTTGGCTTATCCTATGGCACATGTATGTATGTATGTATGTATGTATGTCCCTTGAAATTTTGAATAAATAAATAAATCCGGTATTCACCTATGATTCATGCAGTGTTTTGTACTGGTATTTCAGGTGACTTACGAAGAAATTTTACAGTATATTGGAGAAAAATATGGCCTTTCTGCATCTAGCCAATGGTGGAATACAATTCAGATTCTTCTCATGAAGATGCTGGTCTCTGTAGAAGTATTTAAGGATCATTTTAGTCGGTATGAATTATTATTTGCACAAGGATATTCTAAAAATAATAAAAGAAAGCATCTTAAGAGTGAAAGTTGCCAACACATTTTCGTTGAGTTAGCTGATGAGAAATACTTGCGGTTGGGTGGGTTCATGTCGATGATTTTTCTGTCAGTTTCAAAGTTTCAAATGGAAAACAACCCGTCTGACTTTCTGTTTGCTTCCCTGGTTGCTCTTAAATTTGATTCTCTCCTTTTGTGTAATGTGGCAAAATGCAATAACAAAATGAGCCGCGACGTGAGAAAACCAACAAAGTGGTTTTGCGCCCAGCGCAGACTCAGATCAGCCTGGGCATCCGCCCAGTCTGAGCAGAGTCTTTGCTATCCGCATGTGGCTAGCTTAGGACCTTAACTACCTTTAAAGCGCAAAGCGAAGACTCTGGTTAGACTGTGCGGACGCCCAGACTGATCTGAGTCTGCGCTGGGCGCACAACCACTTTGTTGGTTTTCTCACGTCGCGGCTCAAATGGCTTCCTCTGAAAGAGCACCCATTCACTTCAAGCTTGCCATTTATCAACAGATTAAGCTTGATTAACCCAATCACGGTTGATAACTTAATTGCACACCGGGGGATCGGTCGTCAGACTCTATGATGGCCCCGACCTAAAGCTATATATTTTAGTTGGTTGGGACCGGAGCCTTTTCGTCTGTTGCTTGGTCCACCGGGGCTCAACTGGTGACCTTCTTTTGCTTCAGATTTCCAGTGGGGTTGTTTGGCAGGACAGGGAACTCCACCTGTCAGACGGCCCGTTGTATCTGTTGAGTCCTCGTCTTTGCCTCTTCATGGTGTTGAAATTTGATTTATGTGTTTACCGTGATGATTCATTGACGAGTTAGAGGGTTATCATGCGAACCGAACAACCAACTAAATGTTTTGTACCACTTCAGAAACTGAGGGTGAGGTTGGGCCTGTAAAATCGATTTAAGCCCCCCAGTTATTCATTACTGACCGTTCCAAGGCGGTAGTTCTGTTGTGGTTCTCTGTTGCCTGTTTTTGGTGTCAGAGTTTCTGTGATGTTTTACCTTATGTATGTTCTTATTATTTTTGGTTCGGTTTGGGTTGCTGAGTGGCCACCTTTTGGGAACAAGCTGCTCACTCGGTTGGCCATATGTTCTCTGTATCTTGATTATTTGTAATCTTAGTTGTTTCCAACTATGGTTTGAGGGCTGGATTTGGATTTTGATTGTTTCAGTTCCTGGTCTTTGCATACTTTTTACTTTTAACATGTTAATACAGAAAGAGAATTATCCGAACCGTCCAAAATGACCAGAATATATCTTTTAAAGGTAGCTCCATTTTATCCAACTGTTCACAGTTTTATGGCCTAGCAACTGCTATAAATTTGATCTCTAAAATAATGTCGAAAAATGGTGTAGCTTATCTTTGCTTGGAAATGGCGGATTAAGTTTGGTCGTAATATTGGAAAGAATGCATACAGATGCGCTTAAAGCGTAACGATATTTTCAGGACCACAGTCTCTGAGGGCAAGTCCATCATATGTAAATGTCTTTTTATAGTACCTTGTTCCTGGTTGGCATCTGCCATTATGCAGTACTTTATGTGAGTATTTTTCTCATTGCAGGTGTACCCGCTGTTTTGGTGCATATAGTGCAGATGTACTTTGTGTCACTGTAAGACAGTGCTATATTATACAGGTAACTAAGAGTTTGGCGTCTCAAAATAGCCTCTTTTGCCAGAAAATAGCTTTGCTATAAGAAAAAAATCGCAGTTGTAAAAATACAACAGCTATTGGGTATTTAGTTAATGGAATCACTTTCAGGGAAAGAAGGTCATTTTATTCTAAACCCCCTTCTCAGTGGGATGACACTTGAGGAAGTAATTTGCTTTCTACATTGTATATTAAGGAAATTCTATTTGTTAGGAGTTGTACCCTTTTTACATTGCTATTGTCGCCCGAGGTCGCAAAGATTTTTGCCTTTTCAAATATGTCGGAAGGAACATGTTTTCTAGCTTTTCGTATTGGAAGTCTCAGCATTCTAACACATTGAAACTGAGAAAGAGTAGAATGTGCATGAGGTGGTGAACAGTCTGCATTTGAATGGGGTTTTATCCTGCAGGCACAATTTTGCAGTAACGTCTAACCCTACCAAAAGTAGATAAGTGATGAGCCCAGTAAGTGTAAGTATTATACTAAGAACACGTAAATAGCTACATACATGTAGACCTCCCAGTGGAGGAGCGGTGGTAGTGTAGGGGATACGCAATAAACTACCAACTACTGTAATAACCTCATGAAGCACGGGGAGACATTTAAAGACAAATATTCTCGACTGTATAGAACGCATCCCCAGTCTTACCCTATTATGTAATTACGTATGGAAGAAAGACAATTTCCTTTGATGAAACAGCAGTGTCACTGGACTGTTGCATAACAGAATTATGACACCCAATAAACAAGAATATTTGTCTTTAACGGTCGCCATACGGCACCTAAAATTTGTCAGCAAATTATTCTTGGAGAAATCATTGAATGTGATATCTGTATTTAAGAAACGATTATGCGTAGATACGAGTATTTTCTAGATTAAGTAATTAACATAGCTTCTTCTTTTCAGATGAACCCTTTGCTAACAGATATGTTAAATGCAAAACATGAGTTATTTGAACCGGTATTGCACTTAATGACCTCTGAGAGAACGGTTGCTATGGATGTTGCTAAGGCGCTTGACGAAATAAGGAGGAAGGCTGATATTATGGTATCCGATTTTGAAGTATAAAATGAATCGAATTATGGCACGATTGTGTCGCATCATGGTTTAGAGATGCCAGATCGTATCAGACGCAGTCAATGTTTATCTTTTCATTTCTTATTACATTTTAAAGGCTGTATTCATTGCTGCATTTTCATACTTTTAGAGATATTTATTGACGTTCTTAAGTAATTTATATAGAATATGGGCAAAGAATGCTGAAAATACCACTTTGAATAAGCACACATCAAGTGGTTGGCTACTGTACAGTATAGACGTGACCTACGTTTGATGTTTCTTTCCTGCCGAACCAAGAGTTTATATGAAATTAGCTAAAAACTCATGCAGGTCGATAGCTTTTTATGTAAGCAGAAAAACAATTGATTACTGGTGTGTTTTGACGATTGTAGATTATTTTTTTCTTCCAGGTCTGTGAAGATGATATGTCATTTGGCTGTCTTACGGATAATGTCCTGATGTATTTCTTAGAAAACAAGAGAGAAGCACTGTCAAATACAGAGTTGGTAAAGGTAATCAGAGTTACAGATAAGGAGGGTCTTGAGATAACTCAAGATACTTGTTTTCTTACTTCTCAGCGAAGGCATGTGTTGTGCGCCCTCATTAGAAGCATCTTGTTCACAGTATATATTTTATGCAGAAATGTGGAAAGTATTCCTTGATTATTTCTGTTACCCTTCATATCAGATTTAATTGTCAAATACAATTAATGTATGCAGTTAGTGTTTTAAACTCCTATTTAATTAAAAATACCTTTTACTACATTTGATATTTGATTGTGCCATGGTTGTGATACTTTGACCTTTGAATACTGGTGGTTTTATAGAAACTGTATGAATTTGCGTTCATGAATGAACATGTGGTTTCTTAATTGACTGGAGCCTTGGTAGCCCAGTAGGTTAAGCGCTAGCCTGCTGTCTAGCGGTCACGGGATCGAAACCGGGTGGAATCGGAAATCATTCCAACTGTAGAGGGGTTCCCTTGCACACAGTATTTAATCATAACCCTTCCATTGTCCTGATACGACTAAAATACTGTTAAAAAGGACCTAACATCGCAAGTACTTCATTCATCCTTTCAGCCATCTTAGTGGACTAATTATGTCCCCCCACCAAAGTTGAGGGAGACTTATTGTTTTCAGTGCGGATCCCGGGCATCGGCGTCACACTTTCTTGTATGCACGACATCTCTTGACCCAACAAAGGAATTTTCCCAAACATGCACTGATATATCATTGGGAGAAGCTTAAGAGCTAATTAGATTTTCTGGACATTATTTCAAGGTCACAGGAATACTAAAATATGTGAAAATTTCACTAAAATTATTATATCTCTTGAGCCTTTGGCTTGATTCCCATTAAACTTGCATAGATATACTTTTGGGACAATCTCAAGAGTTGATTACGTTTTGGTGACCTTGTCCTTACATTCAAGGTCAAACGTCAACTTACAAAAGTTATTTTTTTCCTAAAAACTGTTGAAGATTTTGACCTGAAAATTGGAATATAAAGTCATTTTCATTTTGGTGACCGTGACTTCATTTCCAAGGTCACAGGAGGACTTAAATATGTGAAAATGTCAAGAAAATTGATATATATTTGAATATTTGCCTTCATTATCACCAAATTTGCATAATATATACTGTTTGGACAGTCACACGAGTTGACTGTGATTTGGTGACCTTGACCCTGACCCATTTTTAAGACAAATAGCCAGTTTACAAATGTGAGATTTTCCCAAAAATGAGATATTTCTTGAACTAAAGGATGGATATTCATCAGCTTTGCGTGGGTATTACATTGTGTCAGGTTTGGTTTTCGGTGACCTTGACCCCATTTTTAAGGTCATAGTAGCGCTTAGTAATTTTCACTAAGAATATATTTTTGTGAACCAGGGGATGGAATGTAATCAGCCTTTTATGGATATAAAATTATGACCAGCAGAAGAGATAATGAGATTTTGGTGAGCTTGATTCCATTTTCAAGTCACAGAAGGATTTTAAATGCTCTTGAATGTATTGACATCTTTAGAACAAACATGATAGATTATATCACCATAGCAAAGTTTAAGGATAATGACACAAGTAGGTGAGAACACACTAATAGGGGATTAGAGGGCAATAGAATGGGCTGGTGGGGGGACAGCTGTTTTGCTCCGAAAAACATTTCTAGTCTACTAGAAGTCTTTTGTTTTACATATTGGATAAACGCACTGGTGTCTGAAAATTCAAAATAATCTGTCTTGTGTAGCCATTACTGTTTGCCACTGGAGATATATCATAAAGCGTTTTCCTGGACAATGTTTTTTCTGAACTTCCTTCTATTTGCAAACAAGAAATATCTTTAAAAAAAGATAATCGGCTTAGATTAAATAGAAGGGTGTATTGTAATATGTATTAATCAGGTGCATGTAAGATATTGACTGTGCTGATTACATCGTACGAATGCGCATGCTGAAACGCATATCTTTTGTCTGTGTTGGGGCTTCGATTTCGGAAATGCTGATGAATTTTGATTGGGGTCTGTCTGTGTTGCACATAACAATGAGGATTGGTTGGCTGACCGCCCCACATTTAACCTTATAAGTGTCGCAGTTCCAACACAACATCAATAACTAAGCCAGCAACAATTACTTAATTTCGTCCTCGATTTCTATGTCAGGTTATCTTGTTGATTTTATATTCTACATGAGCGACATAACAGGCGCAATCTGTTCTTTGGGAAAAAGCGATTGGACCGAAATAGCTAGATTTATCACGACATGGTCTTTAGACCAACAGTCAAATAAAACTAAAATAAGAAAGAGAAAGTGAAAGTAAGCTACTTAAATCAACAATCCCGGGTGTATATACTGGCCAATGTAATACTTAAAATGTAGGTCAGTACTAAGGTTATAGGGCTAAAGTGGAAAAAGGGAACTCATAGAAATCCTACTGACGCAAAACAGATGTTATTTAGGACTTGTATTAAGGTTGAATGTGTTTATAATCATACTGTGTTTTGTTTTTCAGATTTATCCAACAACAACATCGTCGATTTTTACGCCATTTTTGAGCGACCTACACGTGCAATCAGTCAGCTATAATAATCAGAACACTGCGAGACTACATCCTCTTCTGATGAGCTTGGAAACATATTATTCCAAAAGTGAAACAACATTACCAGACAACATTGACGTTTCTGAGTAAGTGAAAGCTAAACGTATTACAATAAATGCAAAATCTTTCTATTATATACGTTTCCTCGATACCAATCGAAATGTGTCCTTGTTTGGTTGTTTATAAATAGTCTCCCTCCTGTTAGCCTGTGGCTGTTGTAATGAAATACCTGTAGATATCTTGTGTAGAAAATAGAGAGAAAAACGGATAGGATAATCAATGTGGTAGAATCCTTTAATGTCAATCACAAAGTCATAACAAAAACATAGAACTTTGAAAGAACAATCAATGTTTCAACTATTTTTTTAAAAAAATAAAGAATACACTGAGGCTTCTGAATTTGCTATGAATGAGATTTATATTTTTCCAGCGATGTTGAAATGTATGGTGAAAAATTGAATCTTGATTATCTGGAACAACCGCCTAATGATTCAGGTCAGTGGAGAGCTTATACATGTTTTTGTATTTGATTAACATAGTTTGTTATGTGAAAGGAGAGAATATTCAGTATATAAACTGCATTGTTGTTGTTGATAGTGTTCAGCTTCCTAGAAGTATTAGAACCGCGAAACGACAAAACCAACAAAATGGCATGTGCATCCAATGAAAACTCAGATCAGCCTTGGCATTCGCCCAGTCCGATTAGAATCTTCGCTGTCCGCATAAAACTACCTTAGACCCTTAGCTACCCCTTAAGCGCACAACAAAGACTCTGATCAGACTGGGCAGATGCTCATGCTGATCTGAGTCTTCGCTGGGTGTATATGCCATTTTGTTTGTTTTGTCGTGTTGCGGCTCATATCTTTTGTGTAGTCAAATTTTGTGTTGTCTTTGTACACATGGTGCCTTAGATGGGATCTGGGATTGAATTGTGTCAGTTCCCGAGAATGGTCCTAGCTACTTTTTAATGACTGATTCTATCAGTCATTCAATGCTGTCACAAGCGTATTTTGGAAAGTGGCTTTCACAGCTGTGTTCTTCCGCTCAGAAATGATGTGATCGTAAGGTCATTTCGCTAAAAAAAAGTCTGGAATTGAAAATAAGTTTGTATGAAGTTAAATGAGAACTTATATAACGTATTCTTGTGCAGGTATAATTATTTAAGTAGTTTTGTAAAATAAGAAGTATCCAACTAGTGACATCAGCGGTCAAGAAATATAACGAATACAAACTGAATATTAAAAATCAATCCGCCAATTACCGTATTAGCCCCCCTCTTCAAGCGCTCTTAATATTTGACCAAGTAAATAAATCAGCTGCCGCTGAAAAAAAACTGTTTTACGTTTGTAAACTTGCCTAAAACAGTATTTCGAGCACGTCACTCACTGCAGAGAATGTAATGTAAAAGAAATTCTGTAGGTTTATCCACTTATCTTGCAAGTGATATACTGGACATCATACGGTAAGTGTGTGTTTATCGGTGGCTATTTATTGAATTGCCATATTGTAAACATTGGAGTAGACTTTCTCGTGGTCCATAGGTAATGCGAAATACCGCAAACACTGCGGGCTTTAAAGTCAGTGAAAAGCAGTAACCGTTGTCAGAATTCAAATATTACTTGTGTACAAGAGATAGAATTTTTGCAGGTGCATTAAGTGATTTGCGCTAAATGACTTATTTACATTAATGGAGCTGGACCATTAACAACAGGACTGAAGTTTGCAATTAGTTTGAGCCGATGCAGTATGACTTTATTCTGATAGAATCAGTCATTTCAGGGCCATTGGCCCTTTGATTCTACATGTACGGGTATTTGTTTAAAACCGGGTTTCTATGTGAATATTATGAATATTCAGTGGTTCAGAAACACATACAAACTGTACACATACAAACTGTATGATTGTTGTTATTAGAACTTAGCTTCATAATTGAATTTCTTGCATACATTGAATCTCAAATCTGTACAGCTCACAGTTTATGCATAAGACGCGCGGGATGTTTTGTTAATGGCAGTTTTACTGGGCTGTTACATAATACGATTAAGGCATGCATTAAAAAAGAATATAGGTATGTTAACCAAAAAATGAATGAAATCATTTCTTCTGTACTTTTATCCTTTTCTGTGCTTCTTTATGTTGATTTCATTTCATTTGAGTTGTTGTACATGTTTTTGAGATTGAGATAAAACTTGCCATAAAGCCTAGGCTTATTTTTCCTCATTTGCCACCGCTGTTGATAGAATGTGTGATTTTCCGAACGATTGCATTGTTATTTATTGTTACAGGTCTAAACAAACAAGGCAGCTGTTCCGAAGGTAAAACCACTAATAATGCTAGGCATTGGAAGAGTTTATGTGAACAACACTTATCAAGTATTTATGACATATCCAAAACTTTTTTAAAAGCATTCATGAAAAGAGTTATTTAAACAATAATTGAGCCGCGACACGAGAGAACAAAGTGGTTATGCGCCCGGCGCAGACTCAGATCACCCTGGGCATTTGCGCTGTCTGATCAGAGTCTTCGGTATCCGCTTAAGGTAGCTTAGACCCTTAGCTCTTAAGCGCTTAGCGAAGAGTTTGATCAGACTGAGCAGATGCCCAGGCTGATCTGAGTATGCGCTGGGCGCACAGCCACTTTGTTGGTTTTGTCGTGTCGCGACTCATATTTTGTTTTGATATACAGAAACCACATGACTAATGTTATGCGCACGCACAGAAGTCATTCGGGCAGAAGTTCTGGTCTCTAAATGATGACCGTATTCCGTAGATATTCTGGAATAAGCTAGGTCCGGCACTCTGCTGAGTTCTAGGAGAGCTGTAATTGTCTGAAAAACTAATTCATACTGATAAACTACTGATTTGATACTTTTTAAATGCAAGAAATAATGATTTCGCACAGTAAATATTTAAAAAATATTTTCCTTACCGGTTATATATCACTGATTAAAACCAAGTCATGCTATTAGAGGGCAGCTTGCGAAATAGTGAAACCAAATGAAAATATTCGCATCTGCTCGACAACAACTGGAAGTATACCAATATATCTTAATGTGAATTGTTTCCATTTAGAGCTCAATCTGATCTTGAAGTATTTCCTCTTTTATTAAGGGTGGCTACACTGCGGAAGAAAATGCATTGGAGGGAGAGGGCGCAAATTCTTTCCTTTAAGTTTGGCCACCACCGGAGATGGAATTTAAATATCAGCGGCTATGTATCTATATGACTTAAATAAGACTGACCCAACAGAACTGGCTTCTGAGCAGCGAGATTCGAGCACATCTGTTCGTCCGTAGTGTCTAGCAAAAATTCTATTTCGTAACCGTGGTAAATATTGAATGCGCGAGCCACAATCCCTCGGACAAGTGTATGTTTCTTTGCATCTTGGTCTATGCTTTAGCACTTAGCAGCCGATTTTGTTTGCCGTAGTTCAAATCACTTTTATGCCATCGGCAACTTATCGGCTCTGAGACTGGTTCGGTCCGTACATCGAGTCGTCATTTCATATGAAATTTATGAAACGAGCCTTCGGCGATATTCATAAATTACATATGAAGAGTCCACGAGTGTTAGATTCAGTACATCTTATGACCCTTTAAATGAGATCTCAAAACCTTCAAACTGAACATTATTTCAATAAAGAAACGCCTTGTGGACATGGACGTTGTTTGTGACGTTACATGAAAGCGCCAAAGCGTTATTACACGTGTGGTCATACGATTTTACCGATGTTATCCTCTGAGTAACAGCGACGTAATATGATTTTTTTTTCCGTACAACAGATCCACGGCACTACAAAGACTTAGCAGAGATACAGACAGTACCAGCTATACGTCTCCAACAGTATTCAGTGGATGAGTTTTATACTGTTGTAGATTATGATGTGATTATGATAAAAGTTTGGGCATCCGCTCGCCATTGCTGTTGTCAAGTCAGGTTAGGGGACGTATTTGAGCCATCAAGGTATTTATAGTGACATTTGTATTTGTTACTGTACCATAGTGGTGTGTATCAGGGTTAGACTTACTCAGTTTCAGCTGATGTTAAAGCCGAAATACTTTCCCGTTATGTGCCTTGTTTTTTTCTTCGATTACACGTTTAATTGACTTTTATTATTTATAATGCAAACTGAAAGAATTTTTCAAGGCAAAGTTAAATCAAATTCCTTTGAACACAGTCTGGAGTCTTTGGACAGTACACCAGTTGGTGAATTCAGTTTCATCGGAACATTTTATCTGTTTTGTTCTGTTATTATAATAAGTGTTATGAAAGAAAGGCTACACATGTGGTATCGCTGCAAATAATGAAAATGTTCTCTGAGCATAAGTGTTGCTTATGGTACAAGGACTTGGGAGCGGAATGAATTTGGCTGCATAGGGATGCTAGTTTGGCAAATGACAAAGAAGATTCATTGAGGTGAAAAGGGCATTTATTTAAATGCCAGTTCATGAACTCATGATATTGACAAATGAATGAGACATGTATGTAAGTGAATTGACAAGCTATGACAAATACTTATAATTATTAAAGATACTTTCACTAATTTGCCAAATCTGGGCGAGAAATAGCGCCCAGCGCCCAAAGAATTAAGACAAAGATCGAGTCAGCAAACGAATCATATGAATTTGATAGGATTTGAGAAACTGGGAGGATGGACGGGAGGCGGCGGTTTTAGCTTTTAAAATTACAAAACTTTAGCTGGGACCTACCTCTGAAATTGCTGTGTCCAGACTGACCCAATACACAAAGATTGTTTACATAAATGCTACGACGCTTTTGATTGGTTCATTTGCTGACCGATCGATGAAACACACCTTCCGATTGGCGCTTTCTCATAAATGCATAACTTGTAACTTTGGGACGCGTCGCAGGAAAACTACTGATCAAGGTGAACAGAAGCAGTTCAAGGCCCCCACCAACCTGCGCACTTGCACAACATGGTAATGGCCTATAAAGCTGATGTATCACCCGGCTGATGTCTGGTGGATTTGCATTGTGCGCTTTTCACACCAAATAATCGGGAACTCTCAAATGGCCCTAAGGACCGGTTGAAGAGACGCGTCCCAATTACGGTTAGTCCAGTAAAGTATAGAGAAGTTCGAATGAATAGAAAATAAACAACTGCTCCAGTCTGTACCATAAATTATTTTAAATACTTAAAAACACTTATGGTACAAGGACTTGGGAGCGGAATGAATTTGGCTGCATAGGGATGCTAGTTTGGCAAATGACAAAGAAGATTCATTGAGGTGAAAAGGGCATTTATTTAAATGCCAGTTCATGAACTCATGATATTGACAAATGAATGAGACATGTATGTAAGTGAATTGACAAGCTATGACAAATACTTATAATTATTAAAGATACTTTCACTAATTTGCCAAATCTGGGCGAGAAATAGCGCCATAAATTGTTGTCAGCTGACAACTGATTGTCAGTGACAACAATGACGCCCAGACAAACGGAGCAGCCAAAGACATTACCCATGCTGTTACTATAAAACATACGCAAAACATAACGAAATTATTACTTAAATCCACATCTTTGCCTTAAAAGATAGACAATGGTTGACATATAATTGTTAGCCCTCAAACATTCATACTGTAGATTTTCCTGAACAATACGATAAATGCAGCCTAAAACAGTCATTTATACCTAAAATCTAAACACCGAAAATAAAATACAATAATACAAGAACTATAATGTTGCATGTTTTCCCAGCAAAATAGTTTAATATTTGAACATTCTACCTAAGCAATGTGAAGGAAAGTCTTATGGGCAGCAGAGAGTCAAAATTGCTGCGGTTTAAACTTACTCTTGTTATACTAAGTCCATTTTTTGTAGACGTGAGTACGAGCCCTGTCAGGAAGAGAGCGCTTACAAAATAAATATGGTAAAAACATGCAACAATACATAGACCCAGGACTACCGTCCTTCTGCCTGTCTCTGAACTGATAGTCAATCAGCATAAAACTCAAGCATAGACCTGGACAGAGTTTTGCCACCTCAGATAGTCAAAATCTACCAGTCTGTAATAAAACTGTGTAACATTTTTAGCCTGTTACTTAAAGCTTTGCAGAATTCATCTAGGCAACCAGACCTGGACAGAACCTTGCTGCCATAGATGATTAGATGAAACCTTAAAACAATGTTACTGAAAGCGACAGAAAATTCAATAACGAGACTTGGAAAAAATTTTGCTGCCTCAGACAGTCAAAATATTTCCAAGTGTTAAAATCAAACCGGGTACACATACATGGTATATACAGAATCTAACACGCTAATGGCTGCTTAAATGGTTCGAAACAATGTGTCACTGCTGCCTCAGTCAGTCAGTTGTCCACACTATTTCTTGGACTGAAATTTTGTAGAGAGTAGGCCAAATGCATTGCTCCAAGCCAACCAAACGTATCTCTTTCCCCTGATACTGTCTGTATATATGGCTTGTATGACGACAACTCAGCAGGTCCCACCAACAGACGTGCACGTGTTGAGTGTCCCACACAAGTCCTTGAGTCTGCCTTCATTTAATGGAGGGATGTATACCAACTTAAAGCAGGTCTGGCTTGGAACCATGCATTAAACCTTAGGTTGACATATTTAGATGTCTCATATGTAGTCAAAAGCCTGGTCTTCTAGATATTTACATACATAACATACATTTTACATACATGACAAACTAAGTTTTACTAATCTATTTGTTCATGTGTCCATGATGAAAAATCATATGACCTGCTGTCTCAAACAGTCAGGTGTATGCTGACTAAAGTGACTGTTTGTTCTGTGCCATGGAATTGCAATTATACACAAGACAGAATACCTTCCCAAAACACAACTTTTGACCAAAGTATACTTTATCCTTATTGCAGGACCGGTACCCTTATGTATTTGTTGTATGCTGAAGAACGCCATCGTCCTAAAAGTTTTAGCTGTGATTCTGTGAAATTTAATCTATGAGCCAAGGTTGCTGCACCAATTCGAAAAGAATGTGGTGTGTATAAGTAAGGGTTTAAGCCTAATAGCTGAATGCAGAGTTTAAGAGTTGCTGAAAACTTTTTAGATGTGATAGTTTTGCCATAATGAGACATGTATAAAGGGCCTGGAGAGTGTCCCCTGACCTTTACATAACTGTATAAACTGCATACTGGACACAAAGTCCGCTGTGGTGTACAAGAAAGCCTTATTGTTGCGGGGCGAGATGCATGTTTATACTTTGTGAGAGTAAGTAGGGCATGACCTGTTTTCTTTTTGGTCCGAATGAAGCGTACATTTTGAAATTGAAGAATATTATCATAGCCATAAATTGTTTTTGTTAATTCACCTATTCGAAACAAGCCAAAAAATGCTGTAAGGAACATGGATTTGTACATGTACCTGTCGTATTGAGACAATGGTACAACACGCAACTTGGAAATCAAACCCCTTAATATCTTGAGTGTGATAGGAAGACGCTTATCTGGAATGTCTTTTAGTTTTTTTGAGCCATGTAATAACCGTTTTATTAAGAAATGTTTACCTAGATCCTTTAAGCCCAGAATCTTGTGGAGGAAACTTAAACCCGCCACGTGTGTTTGGATGGTTGAACCCTTTAATCCCTGCATCACACAGTGAGAAACATATGTAGCTAGCCTATTATTTGTGATAGGGAACACGTTACTATTGGGATAGAATATTCTATGGAATTTGTAATAGCTCTGGTATGCAAGGCGGTAAACTGCTTTGGTAGAAGGCGCTATGGACGAGTTTAACAACATCAACATAGTTCTTTTTAAGGCACCTGCAGAAGATGATCGGGCACGTCTGTGGGTTCTGGGTCCATCATGGGAGCTGCTTTTCTGAACTCGGTCAACTGTAAACGTGACAAAAAGTCAGGTAAAACGTTATCCCGGCCAAAAATGTGACAAGCTCTGACCAACAGATTATGTCGCATGCATGTTAACACCAAGCGTCTAACTAAGTACATAATATGTGAATCTTTGCTTGTCTGTTTATTAATGATATATACCACTGCAAAATTGTCTGAATGTAGTGTTATGCATCTATTCCTTAATTGAGCACCCCAAATTTCTAGTGCCAACACTATGGGAAATAACTCTTTGTATGTTATATGAAAAGATGCAATTTGCTCTGGCCATGTACCGTAAAACCAATGTGACCCAAATATCGCTCCGAAACCTATAGACCCTGAAGCGTCAGTATAAAAATGCAGTGAGGTGGATGTAATCCAAATATTGTCTAGTAATAAATGTTTGCCATTAAAATGTTCAACAAAAATCTGCCAAGCTTTCAAGTCTTTCCTGCTTTCTTTGGTCAAAGTGATTCTATGAGAGGGTTTGGATACCTTTTTGGTCAGATCGTAAAGGCGACGTAAAAAGGTGCGACCAGGGGAAACGACTTTGCAGCAAAAATTGAGTAAACCCAGCAGTGACTGCAGGTCTTTCAATTTGATTTTACGCTTACGACAAGCCAACGCCAAGTTATTGCGCAGTTTCTCCAATTTATCATGCGGTAATCTAGCTTCCATCTTTTCTGAGTCTAATTCAAGGCCCATGAAGGTCATGCATGTATTGGCCTCTTCAGTTTTTTCTTTTTTAATGGGTACACCTAATGAAGAGCACATCTTTAAGAAACTAGCTAGACTCTTGTTGCATACCTCTGATTTCGGCGGGCCGAAAAACATAAAATCATCTAAAATATGCACAATATGACTGATGCCTAGTTTGACTTGTCCTATCCATTTTAGACCTGAGGAAAAGGCGTTAAAGATGCTACAAGAGCTACTAGCCCCCATAGGGAGCATAGTATCATAATAGAAAGAGCCGTCAAACTTGAACCCCAAGAGATTGTAGTCCTCAGGGTGTATGGGAATTAAACGAAAAGCTGAATCAATGTCTGTTTTAGCCATCAGACAGCCTCTACCGAGTTGAAGGACAATTGCAACAGCATCATCAAATGTTGAATACTGCACAGCAGAAAATTCTGGTGATATAAAATCATTTACTGAGGAACCCTTGGGATGACTGAGATGGTGTATAAGACGAAACTGACCCTCAGCCTTTTTAGGTACTACTCCTATGGGACTTATTTTTAAGTTAGGAATAGGGCATTCTGCAAAAGGTCCACGTACTCGGCCTAGGGCTACTTCTTGCTGAATTTTCGCCCTGGCCACATCTGGATAATCACTACAGGATTTTAAATTTTTACACATGGAGGGCGTTTTAGGGCCTTCATAACCTAGCCTAAAGCCTGATCGAAAGCCGTCTACGATATACTTGGCATTATGGTAGCCTTGTAAAAATTGTATAAGCCATGCTAATTTGACAGGTGTAGGGGACTGCAGAGCTTGATGAGCATCAGAGGCCTGCTTAATTTTGAGGTTTGAATGGTGCTTTGTTTGAGCCTTTACCATAGTTGTTTTGTTTTGGGGAGACCCCGGGGCTGGGCTGTTGGGGGGTAAATTGACGCGTGTTTGTGGGTCTTCCTGATGGAGTGGAGGTGGGCTTACATTTGATTGCACTGTGTGTTCCTCTGCAGTAGCCGCACCTGTGCTGAAACGTACATGTGGAATTGCCACAGTACCCTTTCCTGTTGTATGTCCAGCACGTGTTGTTGATGAATCGTACTGGACTTTGAAATGCCCTGCCATTGTACTGGTTACTGTATGTCTTTTGTGGGCGACGAAAATTATTTGCGGGAAATTGACTGGAAGAGGAAGGGGGTGAGTCTGCTAGAATCCACAATTCATAGTGGATTCTATCCCATGGAAGCAAGTGATCTTCCCTTATCAGCCTAAACTGTTGGTCATACATAGACCATGCTGTGCCTGGTTTACGATTTGCCAGGTCACGAATAATCTCACAGTATTTGATAAGTTGTGGGGCCTCAAAGAAATATTTCTCAGTGTAGACAGCCATAAACCTGAGAAAGGCCGTTGTCCATAATTCAATGGTGTAAATTTTCCGGGTCTGCTTTTTTGGAACAAAACTTATGTCTGAGTTAATCCCAAGCTCCAGGGTAAACTGTTGTTTATTTTGCAAACTAGTTTTTGGTAATAAATGACCCAAATCTATAAATTTATTTTTCCAAATCTTTTTCTTAAGTTTTGAAGGGATTAAAACAGAAATCGGCGTGCTGATTGGTTCAGAATATTCGAATGAGAACCGGTCAAAATTTATACCTCGGGAAGGCATGCTGGTTATGTCCCTAGCAAAATTGTCCCCAATATTCATAAGGTCCGAGGGATCATCTTCATCTGACGATGGTTGTGTGTCCCGGAAATGGTGTGTTGTTTGGCTCCTATGTAGTTGATTGTCCCCATTATGTGCCTTTGTTTTCAATTTAGCTCTTTTCTTAGGTGAAGGTCCTTGTGAAGTCAATTGGACTGAGTCACTTTCATTTGTTTCCCCATCTGAATCGGAGCTGCTGTCCTCCGATGATGAGGATTCTTCATCATCACTATCAGTATCACTGAATGTCAATGTATCACGTCCCTTTGTGATGACCTTGTTCTGGCCATGCACTTTCCTAGGTACGGTAGCTGCGTGTCTCACATATTTGTTTCCTGAGTTCTGCGATTGTCTGATTGGGTTTGAATGTTGTCTTTTCCGCGGTATCTTAGCATCTCTTTTCCTCGAGCGGCTAGGCCGTGATACTTGAGGCTGAACAGATCTATTGGTAGTCACGTTTAATTCACACTCCTCGAGCAAAGAGTTAGTGACTGTATTTTGTTCTGGTGACTTAATTACATTGTCACGGATGGGTATCTTCCCCCTTTTAGTTTTTTTGTGAACACCGCGACTGGGGGTGGGTTGTCTCTGTATCCGGTTCAAGTAAAGTATAGGGGACACAAGGTAGTTTCTCGGGTCGACGCCCGTTATGGGCGGGGCCAGAAAACGGAGGGGCGGGGTCGTCAGATTCCGGAAGACAGACTACAGTCCGTGTTGCCTCGTTGCCTCCAAGCTTTTCCAGGAAACCCGTTATGCTTTTCATTCGTGTCAGTACAAATGGGCGGTCCATCACGCCTTATGGGCGGAGCCAAAAATCACAGAACGCCCGACCAAGCGTCATGTCTTCCTCTCAGTGGGCCGATCTTAACGTATGCAAATTATCATTTGCGGTGCCGCCTACCTTGTTAGGCGTGTCCATAAGAATCAGGGGCGGGGCCAACAAATACAGAATTAACGACAGTGCAACAATTATTCCTCGTCAGTGCGCGAGTCTTTCATGTTCCATTTCCTGTTCCGCCCACTGCAGTGCAATTCCGTCGTCAGCACAGACTGTTTGCACCCACAACACAATGCGAATCTTTAACTTCCGTCAACCTGTCAACCTCTCCACCTCCGTTCTATGAATTTTTGGTCGTACAGGAATCGGTTGTTGGATTGCTTCTCGCGACCCCATCATGATGTCGAATCTACACCATGGTTGTGGACAGGTTGACAGGTTGACGGAAGTTGCAGCGTTGCAATGCATTTTGGGGATTTACAATCTTTCCTGCCGTCAGCTTCCCCTTCATTGTCCCTCTAACGCTCACAAAGGATCGCATCGGTTCACCGTCCGTCAAACCTGCACAGTTTTCGTCTCTGACTTCCGGTTTCCTGTTCCAAGTGGAAGAGGGTCACGATATTGCGGGTGGTAGCGAAAACAAAATTGAATATCCAAAAAGCATTGCGACGCTGTTACTACCGCCAATCTGTCTATCTCTTCTCTTCCGCCTTCCCAGGTTCCTTTTCGCCGCTTCCAGTGCAATTCCGCCGTAAGCACAGATTGGTTGCACCCACAATACAATGCAAATCTTCAACTTCCGTCAACCTGTCAACCTTTTCGCCTCCTTCCTCTTAATTATTGGTTCAAGTACATGAGTCGGTCGTTGGATTGCTTCTGGAATCCGCATCGCTCTTTGGGGTGTCAACCCTGAAGACATCGGTCTCCTGGTTGACAGGTCGACGGAAGCTCCAGGGAGACAAGGACTTGTGGGTGCCACCAGACCGCGCTTACACCCAATGTGCGTTGCAACGCTGTCAATTCCACAATCCTGTCAGCTTCTTCTCCTTCGTCTTACCCGCTTCCTGTTTGATTAAACCCTTGCAACGCAATATCCGGTGTAACCACAGTTTGTTAGCACCCACAACACATTGCGGCTCTTTAACTTCCGTCAACCTGTCAACCTTTCCCTCTCTGTTCTCCGGTTTATTGATCCAAGTACACGAGTGACCTGTTGACATGCATCTTGAGTTCACATCGTGACTTTGGCCTTTCTCTAACCAGCCGTAAGTCTCCAGGTTGACAGGTTGGTAGAAGTGACAGCGTTGCAACGCTTTTCGGGTATAAGCACAGAGTGTTTGCACCCACAGACCCTTGTCTCTCTTGAATTTTCGCTTATTGCCTCAAGTGCTGGAGTCCATTTTGGAGCTTCACTCAGTTCACTCAGTTATTAGGGGCTTGACTAACGATGCCATATGTTCACAACCCTATGCACTTCTGGACTGCCGTCGCTCTGTCAACCTGTCCATCTCTGTTTTTTCCGTTTATTGCCCATTGTTCTTGAGTAGGCAGTTCATCTGCGCACGGACCCCTCTCTCGGACGTGCAGCACGAATTTGGGCATCGGAGGTAGACAGGTTGACAGGTTGACGGAAGTTACTGCGTTGTAACGCATTTCAGGTGTCAGCACAGATTGTTAGTGCCCACAATCCCTCGCCTCCCTTGCACTTCCGTCGACCTGTCATCCTGTACACCTTGATTTTAATGTTCTCTTCCTGGAGACATAGGTCAACAGGTTGCCAGGTCGTCGGGAGTTGAAGAGTAGCAATGCATTGTGGGTGTTAGCATTTTTCTTACTTCCACTCATTAAGCAATGCCTTTTCCCAACTATCGTAGCCCTGCACACCTGTCTACCTCTGTTTTCATGAAGATTGCTCCGAGATCTTGAGTGGATTGATGAACTACATTATGTAGCCCACTACGTGTTTAGGAGCTGCAATTACGGCGACATAGGCTTCCATATAACGGTTCACCATAGCGTGCGCTGTTCCGAATGCTACTCTCTGCTCATCCGTTACCTGCATCTACTTCCGCAAATTGTACGCACATTGGCTTTCCGTCGTTACAGGGTGAAAATCGAAGTCGGGGCTTCGTTTGCTGACTGCTGGTCGACGGCCGTGCTCTTCCAGCACATAACAGCAAACATGCAAGTAATGGCTGCCTGTACATACTGGGCAATGTACGTGTTTACCTCCGTTCCCTTACACTGTACTTTTCTGTCTCTGACGGGGGTGGTCAGGTGCTGCAATGGTTCTGGGTTTCGCTTCTAGTGCCGGTTCGTCCTACTGATTTGGCTACTAGCAGGACAAGCGCCAACTATGCTTGCAGCAGTTGCGGGTGGGGGTTGTTTGTACATTTTTCTCTCGTCTACCATTTCTCCCTTCTTTTCTCCTTTGTCCTTGGGAGACGATCTGGTGTACACTGAAATACTGTCTCGACGATTCGTTTAACCCATTTCGCCAGACATTAGGGTTAGTTCTTGTTTTGCCCTCCTCTTGCGAAGGCTAAGAGCGTATGTGTATCTTGTTCTGTTTGTCCGTTACAACCCTTTGCTTACAGCAGGCGCCAGTGCACATCGGTATGTGTTTTCGTGTACAAAAGGTCACGTGCATTCTGATGTCTAGGCGATGTTTTCGCCTTATGTGGTCATGTATAAAGACATTAGGTTTAGGACTTCATTTCGACAGACATTAGGGTTAGTTCTTGTTTTGCTTTTCATTAGCGTTGGTTTAACTAAATGCTGTGTATTTTCATCGCCTTTTTCGGTGGGTGTACTTCTTATAAATCATCAATTCCAGTTTAAATGATAATATATCCCCCAAAATCATTTTACGGCCAAATATCCGGTATGTGGAAGAAAAAAAAATTGTCTTCGCCGTTCTTCATCTTGCTGCAAGACTAACGCCTACCCGAACTTACGTTGATCCTCGGTAAGCTCATGTCGTCATTACCGTAGATACCATCGCACTTCCTTTGTATGTTCAGACAAAGTAGCAGTTACTAAAGTTCGATTCGTAGCAGGCCTCATTTGAATGCGATTTTCCTTTGCGCACAACCTCTCACTTCAATCCAACCATCATTATGTTACGGCTCAAAAACTGTTGATACGGACGTAAAATCTCTGTTCTTCTCATCATCTCTGGTATCATCGATTGTGACATTTCAGCTTAACGAGAATGGCATTGGCTAACCAGCTTCAGCATAGGGCCCCACGACATTTCCTTTCACATGCTTACTTTAATCTGCTATTCTTATGGTAAATGTCTTATGCGTTGTAAAAAAAAGAGGATCCGTACATTTTACGGTAGCGTAACAGGTAACTTGCTGTTAGTCCATTGCCCAGATCTCTACCGTCAAATATACGGATGTTTTCATGGTGTGCATAAATAACTATCTTCTTTCCGTCATTCATGCAGCTCGATTGAAATGCACATATTTCGAAACAGTATACTGACATCTTATGCATTTTGGGTGATAACATTTTTTGCTACCGCCAACAATCCATTGCCATTCTTAACAGGTCTGTTCACCTCGTCTGCTGGTGCTTTCTTCTGTTATAAATCCTCAGAAATATGGGCTGTGTTTCTTTAGGTTGCAGACCGCCTGTTTCCATCGCTACCGCCAGTCATCTCACTTCCTGGTTTTAGATACCATAATTCATCGCGTCTTAGCAACTTCCGTCGACCTGTCGACCTGTCTACCGACCTTCCAGGTTATGGTATGTCCTGCTGCTTCCTGCAGATCGTGTGTTGGTAAAGTATAGGGGACACAAGGTAATATAAAACACCTAACATGTCGACGGAGGTTAAATCTGTCTGAAGTGATTTTGGGTGGTTGTAAAAGATGTAAACACCCATGATGCATTGCACTGCTGTTACTTTTCCGGTTTATTTTTCCATCTCCTCAAGCAGTTTGGTGCTCTGCGTATAGAGTCCACTCCAGTACTTGAGACGACATTCTAGGAAACTGAGGTAGACAGGTCGACAGGTTGACGGAAGTTGTAGCGTTGCAATGTATTTTGGGTGATAACGTTCTTTGCTACCGCCAACAATCCATTGCCATTCTTACCAGGTCTGTTCACCTCGTCTGCTGGTGCTATCTTCTGTTATAAAGCCTCAGAAATATAGGCTGTGTTTCCTTAGGTTGCAGACCGCCTGTTTCCATCGCTACCGCCAGTCACCTCACTTCCTGGTTTTAGATACCATAATTCCTTGCGTCTTAGCAACTTCCGTCGACCTGTCTACCGACCTTCCAGGCTATGGTATGTCCTGCTGCTTCCTGCAGATCGTGTCTTGGTGCGCTCGGTCATTACTACCAACCACAGTACATTGTGCCTAACCCACTTCCGTCGACCTTTCGACCTGTCTACCCATCTTCTGGAGTTTGGTCTTTCTTTCATACACTCCGGATGTGTTCTGGTCGGCTGCTGATGCGTTCTTCCAGCGCTAACTACTATTACATCATTTCCTGTTTTCAGGTACCATAATACATAGCGTCCTTGCAACTTCCGTCGCCCTGTCGACCTGTCGACCTGTGGCCGTAACATCCCAGGAATGGTGTGTTCTTCGTATTCAGAGGTGTGGAAAATCGTTCTGCTCCTGGAGATCTGATCATATCGTGTCTTGGTGCATAAGACCATTCCTATCAACCACAGCACATTGCGTCTATTCAACTTCCGTCGACCTGTCGACCTGTCAACCCCTCTGTTGGAGTATGGTCTGCCTTTAATAGTCTCCAGACGAGTTCCGGTCGCCTCCTGGTGCGGTATTCTTTGATTACCTACCGTCACCTCAACTCCTGTTATCATGTACCATAATTCATTGCGTCTTAGCAACTTCCGTCGACCTGTCGACCTGTCAACCAACCTTCTAAGGTATGGTATGGTCTTCGTATCCTGCAGATCTGTTCGCTTCATGTTTTTGTGTTGTCGGCCATTACTGTCAACCAAACTGAATTTCGCCTAATCACCTTCCGTCGCCCTGTCGGAGCGATCTGTCATTACTATCTGCCATAATACATTGCGCCTGTTCAACTTCCGTCGACCTGTAGACCTGTCTACCGATCTCCAGCAATATGGCCTTTCTTTCATACACTGCACGTTTGCTTGCACTGTCAGCTGCTGTGACTCTGTGTTGTTACACACCATGATTCCTTGCGGTTTATCCACTTCCGTCGACCTGTCGACCTGTCTACCTACCTTCAGTGGTATGCTATGTCCTTTATATCCTGCAGTACTGATCAAATGGTCTGTTGGTTAGGTCTGCTATTACCACCATTCATACTACATTACGTCAATTCAACTTCCGGCGGCCGGTGGGTCTGTCTACCCATCTACAAGAGTATGGTCTGTCTTTCATAGACTCTTGATCTGTTCTGGTCGTCTGTTGGTTCGAACTTTCATCACTACCTACCGTCACTTCACTTCCTGTTATTTGGTACCAAAATTCATTGCGTCTCAGCAACTTCCGTCGACCTGTCGACCTGTCTCCCTACCTTCACATGAATGACCTACCTTGCAAAGGTTTCCGCGTGAACATTGATATCGCCAGCTGTCGTGACCGTCTGTCGCATCACACCATAATACCTTGCGTTTTACGGCTTCCTTCGCTCTGCCGTTCCGTCAATCTCCGTTCAGAAGCATGTTGTGTCCTCCATATCCCGCAGTTCTGTTCGACTCGCCCATAGGAGCGATCTGTCCTTACTATCTATCATGATACATTGCGACTATTTAACTTCCGTCGACCTGTCGATCTGTCAACCTACTTTTCTCACATTAGCTCCCAGTCCAGTTTACCTAGTTCACACGTCCTCATGTCGGCCGTTCGTTGGTTCTTTGTCTCGTCCCTTCCTATTGTGACTCCGCCCTTTATTCTTGACGTCAACGTCAATCATAATGTGTGCACTTAGACATCTCTCCTTTGTCGTGGTGTCATGTCTTACTGTCGTATGTTCTGTCATTATTGGCCCCGCCCCCTCCCTCTTGCGTCCCCGCCCCTCACTCTTGACATCTCAGTTTGAAGCAAGAATTTGCCATGTGTCCCCTATATTTGACTTGAGCCCTGTATCCCAGCCCTACTCTCTGTGTTTGACCCAGATGGCCCAGGTTGTGGGTCATTACGGCATTCAGCGTCTGTTGAGGCTGTTGTTTTTCTCTTTCGAGTGTGCATCTGAAAAGCAATTCAGACACAGCATCAGAACTTATGATAACATCAATGAGTTTACCCCATGCCCAAATCAGGGAATGACAAATCCATTGTTCATCTGCTGGACACCAGCTTAAGTGAATACTTGGCCAGCCAAACAATCCTTTGCTTGTCCCACAATTTGTAATGTTATACAGAGAGAATTTTTTTATTTTTTTTTATTTTGTTTTTATTTTTTTATTTTTTTTTTTTTTTTATATAAGCTATATCTTGGACAAGCATGTCAAATTTTGATTTGTCATGCCCTGCAAATGGGTTGCCTAAAGAAATTAGTGATATATCAGTCTGGACAGCATGAGACCCAGGATGCGAAGAGTGTGGGTAAGATTCCCAAAATGGAGTTAATGTCACAGTTATGAATGAAAAAAAAAAAAAAAAAAAAAAAAACTATAAACATGTGTTTTATCAAACTGTGTAAATTACCTAGTATGTGTACTACTGTCCTTTGAAAAATGGCTAAGAGCCACCAGCAAACAATCATGCTGTACAACATTTCAGCAAACAATTATGCTGATATGAGCTTAAGTGTGTTTTATCACAATGCGTAAATTACCTAGTATGTGTACTGTCCTTTGAAAAATGGCTAAGAGCCACCAGCAAACAATCATGCTGTACAACGTTCTCAGCACACAATTATACTGATACGAGCTTAACACCGGACAAATCTATTTGTTAACTGTGAAAATTCCAGGCCCGCACAGTTATGCAACATCAGCCTGCATTGGAAATGACCAATTTGCTCAAAGACAACAGGTGCATAGCTATCCAAGATCAGCCTGCTTTGAAAAAATGACTCCATAGAGTCACCAGCAAACAATCATGCTGTGCAATATAATAGAACTGGAAAATAACCATTAAGTGACCAGCAAACAATCATGCTGTATAATATATTGGTTAAGGAAATCTCAGCAAACAATTATGCTGTACTTTAGACACAGAGTATAACTCAACAACAAACCGGCATGCTGGAGTATGATTGACCTGTTTGCTACATAATATATACAATTCTGTGACAGAAAAATGGCTTTATAAGCCACCAGCAAACAATAATGCTGTGGGGAATTGTTTCCTTACTCCATAACGGAAAATAAGTATACAAAAGTATGATAACTGAACCAGACTTCTCCCATTGATGCAGACCCAATTTGAACAGTACAATACTTTACCACAATAAACTGTATAAAATATATATATATATATATATGCATTCACAGCCCCTCGTGCCTTCAGTGTAAACTAACTGAACTAACTTTTTCTTTATAGATGCTTTAACACTGAGACCGTCACAGCACGCAAACTACTGAAATAACGTTTGAGGCCGGAGGCAGAAAGATGGACTCCATCAGCACAAAAAACCTCTAGTTGAGTTGCTGGAGCCCAAAATCCTTTATGTCTCCACAGACAGGAACCCTGCATGTTATGTAGTATCGCATCAAGTTTTAAGTTTGTTTCATCCACCCTTTCATTAAACCAAACAGTATCGACAGGATATCTGACTCTACAAGTTGGCGGTATTCTATGTAGTATCTGTAAAACTGCCACAAACTGCACATTATAAAGATGATGCAGTGTGTCAACTAAATCAATAATTGCCGATGAAACGCTTGTGGGTGTGTGTTCATTACAATACAGGTCATTTGTACCTATTTGCAGCAGAACAATGTCAGGTTGAAAGTCCTGAACTACCTCCATTGGTTTACCCCTCATTGATTGAACAGTTCCCCCAGGAACACCTGCATATTGGATCATCACTTCCTGCGGATCCAGATTCAGTGTAAATGAGAGCTGGTTTGGGTCTTCTCCGATGAATTTTTTTAAACGAGTAATGAACGAGTGACCCATGATTAAAATCTTTTTCACCATGCTGAATAATTGGTCTATAATCCCTTACACTGCCAGATATGCTTAGTACGCCTGTAACCACGAAAAAGCTATGAACGTCTCGCTTTAATTTATGCGCATATATGAGGGGACGCCATCTTGAATTATATAATTTGGTTTATACAATCTAATGCAACGAAATGATTGCAAAGTATCCCTAGTTTGATCGATAAATCGATGCAGCCACTAGTCAGACATCATATGGGATTAAAATACGGTTCCAAAATAACCTATTTTAGCTTTTAAAATTACAAAACTTTAGCTGGGACCTACCTCTGAAATTGCTGTGTCCAGACTGACCCAATACACAAAGATTGTTTACATAAATGCTACGACGCTTTTGATTGGTTCATTTGCTGACCGATCGATGAAACACACCTTCCGATTGGCGCTTTCTCATAAATGCATAACTTGTAACTTTGGCACGCGTCGCAGGAAAACTACTGATCAAGGTGAACAGAAGCAGTTCAAGGCCCCCACCAACCTGCGCACTTGCACAACATGGTAATGGCCTATAAAGCTGATGTATCACCCGGCTGATGTCTGGTGGATTTGCATTGTGCGCTTTTCACACCAAATAATCGGGAACTCTCAAATGGCCCTAAGGACCGGTTGAAGAGACGCGTCCCAATTACGGTTAGTCCAGTAAAGTATAGAGAAGTTCGAATGAATAGAAAATAAACAACTGCTCCAGTCTGTACCATAAATTATTTTAAATACTTAAAAACACTTATTTAAAAAGGTGTACTGATATAGAAGCTGTCCCGATACCTTGTTATCTGATTACTTTGGTTCATTGTCTGGCCATAAACATGTTAGGATGTTAAGTGCCAATAAAGTTATTTCTGTTTATTGTTTTGTATTGTATCGCTTACGTTTATCTTCATTACCCGACTTTTCCCCACTTTCAGACCGACAAATTTTACTCTTGGACTTGGGGAGAACATTATCAAATTACTGATTGTTGATACAAAATACCCAGAGCCAAGAACAATTCAAACTGTGAAATTATACATTGTTAGAGAATCTCGTGGACATTTAGAAGACAGAACCGAATTTGATAGTTTAACTACGTGTTCGCTGAAGCAGGTAACGTATACATATCTAACAGAATTTGTAGGTAGAATAATGTTTACAGTTTCAATCCGTATTGTATATATTGCTTGATATGAATTATCAAATAGTGTTGTACTTTTATAATGACTCATAGGCAAATTTTAGCGGTCTCTTTTCTATGAAAAAAAATATTACGTAAGAGATTTTCTTAAAGGCCCCATTGCTCTATCAGCATCAAATATTTTTTCATGAAGTATCGCTGCAAGCTACTCCCTATAGTTTCGTCAATGTAAATAGCCTTTATTAGCCTGCTTTAAACAATTAAAACATCCTTGAGTTCCACATAATAAGGGTCTGAAAGCTTATTTGGGTCAGTTTAGTTTGCAACTTAAATGACCTAATTTCGATTTCATGAAGTAAATAAAATGGTAAAAATGCAATGTTCAGTCATAAAGCCCCAATCTCTATCTCGCCTATGTTTAAATAGCATTGCTAAAACGGGAAATCAGAACAGGAAATTGTATTTTATGGAGCAATTTGTTATATTTCAGAAAGTTATATGACTTAATTCATGCACATCAACCCACATTTTATTATCAAACGTGAAGGTTGAACCGCTTTTTACAATGATTTGAGTTTAGACGTTTTTACTATGGAAACTTTAAACCATCATGATTAGGATATTGATAGCATAAGAAATACATGTCAGTTGGTTAAAAATTTTCATACTTGTACGCTTACATGTCACATACAAATGCACATGAAATATACCACAACCCCTTGATACTCAACTCTTTGAATGAGCCACAAGGTCTACATATAACTTGCTGAGGAGCGGCAAAGTATGGAACACGATACTGGGGATCTGATGTAAGAAATATATGTACGTACATGTAATGTCATCGAAAATGTACCGAGATCAGACTTGCAGCCACTCGTTCGGGGATGCCTTTTCTGCACTATACCGCCTTTATATTCGTTCTCTAGATATGACTTGCAATTGAAAAAAAAAAAAATTCAAACATGTCTTTTCCTACAGGACTGTTCTCTCCCATTTAGTCAGTCTGTTCCGTGTGGACTGCAGGATACCTTTACCTCTTGGGGAAAGTTTCAACAACAGCAGAAATCTTTGTGCACGAACGGCGATGTAGAAGGTATGAATTTTGTGCCAGAAAGAGAACATACACAAAAATTAATTTTAGGTCAAGGTTGTTTTTGTTTTTTTTTCGATCAGCAACCAAAGATAAAAAAAAAAACGTTCGCAGTAAGTCAGATAAAACTAAACTCGTATTTCTGATAAAAGTTGGCGACTAATTAGGAACATATGAAACAGAGGATTTTTTGTTTGATTGATTGTTATGGGTTTAATGGCCCTTTGAGACAGTATTGCAGTCTATATCGGGCCGTCTCACAGAGAGGGAGAAAGAGGAGAAATGATAGAAGAGAGAAAAAATGTCCTAACAACCCCCACCCGCACCTACTGCAAGCACAGTAGGCCCTTGCCCTGCAATGTTCCAAATCAGTAGGACGCCCCGGCACTGGAAGTTACACACAGCACCATCGCACCACGCGACCACCCCCTGAAACAGAGGAATACACATGTATAAATGTAGTGTATTCCACACAGTATGTAAATTAATAAGTTCATTTTCTAAGTACCATTGATAAACTTTATGTGCGAAATGTACAAACATTTCTAAAGCCCCTTTTTCATGTCATTATTAGAGTGAGATAGTATAAATTGTATTTCATAATGTGTCGATAATAGTCTTTAAAATAGCTTTATTTTATTAACGTTTGTACATGAAACACTGTACGATGCAAAATAATCTTTATGTGACATTGGTTTATTCCTTGTTTGTTCCGCACAGAATGCAGCAAGCACGATTTGAGACGCCTGTGTAAATGTATTATGCAAACGGCTCTTGTTAGATCCAACCAGGTCGCAAGCGTAGTATAGTCATGGCAAGTGTAAACTTCCTCCTGACATAAGCGGACCTTAGATATTTCAAACATAGAACTGTCTATTGCTCTGACCTCATTGCAAGTATTTGCACTGAGGCAGGCATGCGTAATTTAGCATAGTTTGCATGACCAACCTCATTTAGATTTGTTGATCATTTTTGTAGTGATGGAGCCATATTGCATACAATTTTTGACAGTTTCACTCTGATCATGAGCTGGGCATGCACAATGATGAATAATGCTTAAGCTACCACAGCGTCGTTCAGATATTTGATTATCTTTGTGGTGTACGAGCCATATAATTGCATACAATTGCAGTTCCCAGTTACAAAAACGGTTGATATTAAGGTGGTGATTTATGGTAAATGTAAAAATCTGCATAAAACCATAAAAAAGTAACGTATCTCCCTGAAAGTTAGCAGACTTCTTATTTTTGTTGTTCTTTACAGTTTAGAATACAAAATAGACGTACATGCTGCTTAAAAAAGTGTTTTTATAAAGAAAGATCAAAGGGTAATTTCTGCGAATAAATCTGAAAAAAATAATATCGTTATTGAAAATTTACGTAGTGCTGAAGGTGCATTATTTCATAATGAAGAGCGTCCTAGCAATTATTTATTCCAACTCTTTCTCAAATTGTAATGTAGACCAGATGAAAACGGTAGCTTTTTCTCAAATGTTCAACCATATACAAAGTAAATGTACACTGGACGCATTTATTAAATATAGGGTAGGCAAGCATACCTATGTTAACACCTACAATATAAATAATACATTACTGACATGATCAGTGGTGTGAAGATGAAATTGTTCAACCTTGTTAAAATAGTATCACCTAAAAATTTGGACACACACTGCATCTTTTTTTATCTGCTCAGCCTGATAATGCGTGAAAGAGTTTGAAAAAATAATTGTTAGGACGCTCTCCATAATGCAACAAGGTACTCTAAGCACTAAGTATATTTTCAATAATGATATTATTTTTTCAGATTTATTCGCAGAAAATTACCCTTCGATCTTCTCTTATAAAAACACTTTTTAACATTAACAAATGCTGCATTTTGGGATTCTAAATTATGAGCAACAACATAAAGAAGACATCTGCTAAGTTTTGGAAAGATCAGTGTTATTTTGAGTATTTTATGCAGATTTTTGTCTTTGTCCCAAATCAGTGATTATCACCACCTTAAAGAAAACTTGAAACTAGTCAGGGTTACCAGCATACCACTTACAACGTTTTGACTCCTGTTTGTATTTTACTGATTAGGTGCCTGGGCGATGCCATGCACAGACTGCAAAAAAGTGAATAGTTGCTATTGGAAACACGCTAGATGGCAACCAGATTCATGTTCTTATCGACAGTTGTCAAGGAAAGAAATCCAGCAATGTCTGATTAACAAGAAACTCTTATTCCTTGGAGATTCTACCAACAGAGGAATCGTGCACTATATTATTGAAAAGATAAACGGGAGTTTGTATTCCATGGATAAAACACATACAATAAAAGTTTATCCGGATTTAAATGGCGGAAGAACAAACAGTTCATTTGCATATTATCCTCATTTTTGGTTGCCTGCCAAACACAGACCAAAGTTCCATAAAGTTCTTTATCAGCTCATTAAAAGGTAATTAAGTTTTAGCAGCGCTTATGTTTCAGACAACTTATTTTTTTCTAATTTAGTAAGAAGTTAGTTTATAGCCTTGCATTATCACCCTACCATTATCCTGAAATGACTGGAATATTGTTAAAAAGGAAGTAAAATTGCAAATCATCCATCCGTCAGGGCTCCATTTGATTATTCGGACTGTATTTAATCTAGTTCATGGTACAAAAACTAAAGAACTAGAACTCCATTTCGGTTCAGAATTATTATTTGTGATCAGTATTGATACTGCCTATTATCAATTTTATTTGTGTTTTCCACAATTAATAACGAATTTTCTTAACCTTATGACTTTCAGGTTTACTGCATGCGTATAAAGAACACATTGTGTGGCAAAAAGAATCGATTCGTATATACTTTTTTAGCTCACCTGAGCCAGAGGCTCCGGGGGAGCTTATAGTATGGTCAGGCTCCGTCGTCCGTCGCCGTCCGTCGTCCGTCCGTCCGTCCGTCCGTCGTCCGTCCGTCCGTCCGTCCACAATTTCAAACGACTTCTCCTCTGAAACCGCTGGGCCGATTGTAACCAAATTTCATATAGAGCCTCCTGGGACCTTAGGAACAAAAACTTGTTCAAACGGTCCTGGTCACATGACCAACATGGCGGCCATGCCCATATATGGTAAAAACCTAAAAAAATCTTCTTCTCCAGAACCAGAAGGTCGATGGCCTTGAAACTTGGTATGTAGCATCGGGTACGGGAGTACTACCAAGATTGTTCAAATTATGACCTTGGGTTGACCTTGACCTTTTTTACGGATAGGTCAAATTTGCTTCCGTGTGCTTTTATATGGCAAAATGCTAGAACATAAGATATCTTGGAAACTGTTGAAGATTTTGGGATAAAAATTGGTATCTACAGTCATCTTAATGAGTACATGAAGATTTATGAGTACAAGAGGTCAAGGTCATTCTTTGACCTTTGACCCAGAACTCTCATATTTTGACAATTCCAAACAATCTCCTCAAAAGCCCCTGGGCCAATTGAAACCAAATTTCATATAGAGCCTCCAGGAGTTGAGGGAACAAAAACTTATTCATACGGTCCAGGTCACATGACCAACATGGCCGCCACGCCCATATATGGTAAAAACCTTTAAAAATCTTCTTCTCAAGAACCAATTGACCGATGGCCTTGAAACTTGGTATGTAGCTTTGGGTACTCGAGTACTGTCAAGATTGTTCAAATTATGACCATGGGTTGACCTTGACCTTTTTTACGGCAAGGTCAAATATGGGAAAATGCTAGAACATAAGATTTCATGGAAAGTTTTGAAGAGATATGCCTAAGAATTGGTATATACAGTTATCTTAATGAGTACATGAAGATTTGTGAGTACAAGAGGTCAAGGTCTTTCTTTGACTTTTGACCCAGAACTCTGTCATTTTGACAATATCAAACCATCTCCTAAAAAAAATTGGGCCAGTTGTAACGAAATTTCATATAAAGCCTCCAGGGATTGAGGGAATGAAAATTTGTTCAAACAGTCCAGGTCCATGACCAACATGGCCGCCAGGACCATATATGGTTAAAACCTTTAAAAATCTTCTTCTCCAGAACCAATTGACCGATGGCTTTGAAGCTTGGTATGTAGCATTGGGAATTCCAGTACTATCAAGATTGTTCAAAATAATGACCTTGGGTTAACCTTGACTATTTTACTGCAAGGTCAAATGTGGGAAAATGCTAGAACATAAGATTTCATTGAAAGTTTTGAAGATATATGCCTAAAAATCGGTATATACAGTCATGTTAATGAGTACATGAAGATTCATGAGTACAAGAGGTCAAGGTCTTTCTTTGACTTTTGACCCAGAACTCTGTCATTTTGACAATATCAAACCATCTCCTCAAAAGCCCCTGGGCCAATTTTGAAACCAAATTTCATATAGAGCCTCCAGGGGTTAAGTGAATGAAAATTTTTTCAAACGTCCAGGTCACATGACCAACATGTCCTCCATGCCCATATATGGTTAAAACCTTTAAAAATCTTTTTCACCAAAACCAATTGACTGATGGCCTTAGAGTAACTAACCCTAGAGTACTGAGGCTGAATGGACCCAGGTGAGCTACAGGACCAATGGTCCTCTTGTTTATTATTCTACTGACGTTGCTTGTGTATCCGTTACAGATCTTTTCCACTAGATAACAGTTCCAGTACAGTCTTAGTGATGGGCGGAGTACATTGGTTAGCAAAAAGGCATATCGATATCATTTTGGAAGCTCTAAAAAGGTATTTAAGCTGATTCGACCACAACTGTACATATATCCTTTTTATCTTAGGAAAAAAAACTTTTAAAGCTGGAAATTTTAATTTCATATAAAACCCGCTGTTGTCACTAAGCAGTATTAAGTACAAACCTTATTTCTGTGTTCTCCATATTACATGTAAGCTCACTGGTTTTAATAAGGTCGCTGATCAGATACTTTTCAATTCTATTCAGCGCATATGCTTCTATCACAGACATTCAAATAAAGAAGAGAGATTAGTGACAAATATAGTAAATGTTTTCTCCAATTGGTATAAATTTTCATGTTGCTTTGTCTAATTTCTGTAAAGTATGTAGGCCGTTTGTTAAAAGAAATCAGATGACGTCTGCCCAAACAGTCATGGCTTGCCCATAATAAAATCTTGAATTGGTAACTGTCAGCAACAAAGACCCATACCATCCATCTTGTCTGATCAGTGCTTTCCTTGATTACTGTCATTTGTAGACGGTGAATCTCTCAGGGTTGCATGGTTTTGCTTTTCGAAAAATTGCATCTTAGCAGGCTTGCAAGGGGTTTGCTTTTCGAATAGTGCAAATATACAGACGTCCGCATTGTGAAAACCCGTGTATTTGCATATTTGAAAATGCATTTTCGCCACATGTAAGCTTCAGTGGTGTCAAATTCATTTCAGACTTGGTCTATCTAATATAACAAAGGTTGTGAAAGGTATTGGTGCTGGATTTCACCAGAACATACAGGGTGTGCGGTATGTCAATAAAGTAAGCACCTAAAATTTATTTTAGCTATTTGTTTTCCAGTCCAGAGCATTTGCATGCGACAGCACTTAGCCTAGATTACCATGGCTTTGCATCAACAATAAATTTCAGTCAGATCGGTATGAATTATACCAGGGAAGTTAGTATTTTCAATCGCTTAAAATGAAAGAACAGTAGCAAGTCTTATAGCCATTTTGATCATGTGCTAACTTGAGTGAAATCGCGAATACGGACAATCTACGAGATGTACCAGAACTATGTTTTGATAACGAATAAAGCTATTGCATGTAATTTGTCAGTTTACTTAAAGACTGAGAAATTCTCTTTCAGGGCATTTAATTTTCCAATTTATCTGAAAGATATAAAATAAACCTTAAGCGACCAAAAACGCGGTCGAGAAGATTAATATCTGTAATTTTCAAAAATATATTTTGGCTAAGCTATATCATTTTCATATTTCAAATACAGTTGAGCAAACAGTACAGATCTAGATGAGGCGGATTTACGCTGTTTAAAATGCACGTTTTGACGATTTTAAGGATTAAGTGGGGGGGGGGGTATAAAGCGAATTTAGATATCTATCAGAAAATATCATGGACTTTGAACTAATTTAAATGTAATAATAATGATAATATTTTCTATAATTTAAGTAATGCCACTTTCTTAAAATACATCTTCTGTTGGTTCTGTATACAATTATTACGCGTTTACAGACCAGATTACGAATGATGCAGCCTGATGAGAGTCTTTGCTGATAGCTTAGTCAGGCAGTAGAAGGTGTACCTTAAACATCCTTGATATTGGGACGTCGAAAATAATTACTGCAATAGTTCTAAAACTGAAAACACTTTAGTTCTAGAATAAATTAATGGGTCCAAAAGATGCAGATGCGGCAAATAGTGGAGACCATGATCAGACTGCTAATTAGGGAGCAGTCTGATTTGGGTCTGCCCTGTATACCTAGAACTGTCTGTCTTAATATGAGCCGCGACATTACAAAACCAACAATGTGGCATGTGCGCCCAGACTCAGATCAGCCTTGGCATCCACCAAGTCTGATCACAGTCTGCATGGAATTAGCTTAGACCCTTAGCTACCCTTTAAATGCCTAGCGAAGAGTCTGATCAGACTTCGCAAATGCCCAGGCTAAACCGAGTTTGCACTGGGCGCACAACCTCTTTGTTTTTATTTTCTCGTGTCGCGGCTCAAGTAGTGCATCAACACTGACTAGACATTTTTATCTGCCCTTTACGATGGAAATCATCTCTTACAAGAAATATTTGCTCCCATGTTAATTATACAAATTTTCCTTCTTATTCTTACAGGAAAATCAGGCAAAGCTTCTGCTAAGAGAGCAAGAGGTGCTGAATTACGCTAAGCGAAGTGATTTTAAAGTTGTTGGAACTTTCAATATGACCATGGCCAGATATAAAGATTTTACGCAAGGAAAATGCGCTTGCCATTTTCATAAAGTGAGTTTGTCTTACTTTCTTTAATGATATATCAATTCCATATATTGCAGCCGCAGACTTATTTTTGAATATATGCATTTTTGCCATGATTCAGAAATATCATCTGTTCATTTGATATAAAAATGAATGAGGTACCCATACTTTTTTAGTAAATGTACGAGCCCAATTAGAGTGTTGCCGTCACACATATAGCTAAAGAAAATGTCTTCGTCATCAGACGAAGTCTTCCTATAACAGAAGAAACTGGCTTCTTATCTATTATTGCAACTGTTCCATTGTCTTACTATTAGCCTTCAAAAATAAAAAAAAGACATTTGAGCGCGGCCACGTAGCCCATTTCCTAATCTTGTCCGAATAATGAAGACGAATTAATCAGCAGATCTGAATTGTCTTCTCCGAGTCAGCCTCATTTAAAGATATCTGTCATTATTATTTTTATTTTGTTTAAATTTATTTATTATTATTATAATTATTTTTATTTTCATCATCATTATTATTATCATTATCATTATTATTAGATAAGAATGCAGCATTACTGAGTCTGTTGTAAAATCCGGCATGTGACTCTGATTAATATGCATTATGCAAAGCTGTGCAGAATATGTGTTTTGTTGTTCATAGTTGGTCTATAAGCTCCTTGGTTGTTTGGCGACTCATGCAAATACAAAGTTTAAACTATAAAAAAAAGTTAGTAAATATGATGTATTTGCTTCTTGTATTTCAGATATCAAAACAGAGGGATGCGGAAGAACAAAGGTATCGTGTAGAAGGAGATATCAACGCAGCATATTCGCAGATTTTGTTACATAATATTTGCAATTTAACTTGACTTACAATGCTATTGTTGGATACGAAAAATAAAATTAGCGTTATGAAAAGTAATTGTTGAATCTCTTTCCCCACATAATTACCAGTTATATATTTGAATTTTAATTTAACATAAAGTCTTACTTAAAAAGTTAGAATAAGGGTCCACATTCAAAGAGTCTTCGAAATGGAGAGGATTCGGACAGACACGGTGCCAGGGGTGCATCTTTTGAATTCTTTCAATTGAGCCTCTGGAAGAACATAGTTATGGGAATTGAACGAAATAAATCAAGTACTACTTAAGCTCTGCTTAGAACAGTTTAAATGTATAGAGTACCCATATCATTGACAAAGTTACGGACACAGCGCCAAAATGTTGTTCGTAGCCCATAGAGATTTTGATATCCGGGGTAGGAATACCCTCACATAATGAGACACTTCAAGTTAATTATTAAATAGTATTTATTTCGCACAGTCAAGGCGCCCACTGAAACCTCTGCTATATTTCTGTTTATGTATCAGCAAACGATAACAAATCTTTGTTGTCCCAATTTATAACACTTCTATCTATTTCTTATCAAATGGAACTTTCTGTTTATGTTGATCTTTTTCAGCATTTTCTAATTTTTTCCTCAATAGCCATTTTACTTCATTTTTGTATGGTTTCTTTTCCCAAAACGTATCGTCCTGTTTCGCTTCTACGTCTTCTTCTTTATCTCTTTCCGTTATCTGTGCGATTAATCGTTTTATGTTCTCATATAATTTGCTGTTTTCAGCTTTTAGCTGCTTTATTTCTTCTTTTAGTCTCTCATTTTCTTTGTCCTTAAGTTTGATCTCTTTTTGTAGTTGCGCTATTCTTTTCTTATATGAATTTTCAGCATTCCTCAAAACATCTCGGTCGTTTAAGACAGTTTTGTATGGTTCGGCAACAATTTGGTCATCCATATTAAGCTTTTGTTTAAGGGTTTCATTCTCCTTATAAATATTTTCGTAGAATTGAAGTACTTCCTTGAGATCCGCTTCTAACTGTTCTATACGTTGTTCGTAACGCTTTTGTTTGTATAACATTTCTTTATGTTTTTTGACAGAACTTATATAGATATTATTTCCGACCACTCTGCCAGGGATATTATCAAACTCACTGTCAGTGTTCTTTACAGACTCAGTGTTATCTGTTCCAGTAATTTTAGCCTTTTCCTTATTGTGTTTATGACTGTGTGTAGCAAATGGCTTCTTGTTGCCGGTGTCTTTTTGTTCACTTTTAGAAGCTGATGAATCTTTCGACTTGTTCGAAAGTGAGATACCATAAGATGCAGATGCTTTAGCTGGTTTGACAGTGTTTAAATCTTTGGAATTTGCTGATTCTTTTAACGGCTTTAATTCTTGTTTATTCGGGCGCACTGATTTTGAAATTTTCGAGTCTTTCAGTGAGTTGATATCTAAATCTTCGATACTTCCCCATTGTTTGGTTTTAGGTGTTATAATTTTCTTTAATCCACCGTATTTCTTACTAGAAACAAACTGTTGTTTTGCAGCGGGTGCAGTTGAAGCAGCAAAACTCATGTCAAACATTCACTTTCCCATATTGGTAAACTCTAAAAATATAAAACACGCACAAAATTGTCTTTGATAATGTGAAATTGTCTTTTTAAAACTACATGTAATATAAAAATGAAGTGTAAATCGGCATCCGTTTGAATAAATTCTTCTGAAAGGGAAGCAACGTTGTCATTTTGATTTTAGCCTCCTTTCTTTATAAGGGTCAGCTCTAGAAGGTAAAACTTTCTTCTAGGGGAAGCACCTATTCTGAATGAGCTTTGTTATCCATGGAAGCAACCACCTAGAAAACACACAACGTTGAACCAACACTGAATCAACCTTGAGTCAACGCTGATTCAATGTCAAGTCGTTGAATCAACGTTGATTCAGTGTGTACCCGATGGGCAGAAAGATAAATAGGTAAGATTATCTTTCGAAAACACTGGCGAAAAAAACGTGAATGTATCGATTCGAATTAGACTAATTTTGTTCAACCTTCATGGAGTAATGAAGAAAATTAGCGGAGCTTCGCGTTCCATGGCTTTTCAGATTTGCCTTCTACCTTTACATGTATAACTGCACGAAAGGTAAAACAAAATTCGTCTCTTAAATGAGAGTACGTCTTCTACGATTCGGCGGCGTCAATGGTGTTCACTGGTCGTCAGTCACGTGGCTACTCAATGAGTCAATGATTCAACTCAGCACACTCTTTCCATTTTAAAACAATCTCATTAATACATTTCAGTACTTAGTTTCATATAATACGTTAAAATATATATGTAAAATCCGTAAAAAGTCGTTTTTTATACTTCATTTATAAGCGTAATCGACCATTTTTCGGGCAACCTTTGTATACTAAATTTGTGCTGCAGCAATATTTATAGCAATTAACGAAACGTAGTGTTTTTTTCTTGTACTAAGACCTTCCCGTTTGCTTATGCATCAACGTGTCACTTGGGCTGAGGATATCAATTATCATCGACGTACAAAATTCAACCGCACACATGCATCCGCAGTTTTTAAGGTGTGGACAAAATCCTTGCGTCGCATCGATGTCAGTACTACATCTTTACGACGTCCTGCTGCGAATTAACAGGCATAATATGCAAAATATGAAAATATATGAATTCATCAGAAACTGTGGTTTAAAAAGTAAATGCTTAGATTAATGTTCTGAAATACCTTGATAATATCCAATTATTCTGTTCGGCTAGGGAAACTACAGTTTGTGTAAAAACGTTCGTGTCAAAAGAGTGTAAATATTTAGAACAATGGCATATTTAGTGATTCGAGTCAAAACAGTTTTTAACTCTTTGTTTATAAGTATATGGATCAGTAATTAAAACGGTTATAGTGCTGTTGTGCTCCAAACTATTCATATGACTTATCTTTCAATCATTTTTACCTATTTATTTTTGTATGAATTAATCATATTAAAACATTTCATTAGCATCAGCCTACATGATCCGTATACCGCATTAAGCATAAGTGCTAGACTGTATTGGGACATGTGTGCGTTTTTGCAAACAGTATAGATTCAAATAAGACGTTACATGTGTAACCCAAATGTGTTCCATTCATCCGGCGTTTTAAAAGAAATGTGTATATCTACAGGGCAAGCATATCATTTTCATTGTTTTCCTTTCCTTTTGTATTTTGGAGGTCATCTCTTAAAAGAGAGAACTGGCTCCTCTAAGAGAAACATTTTCCTGTAAGAGTTGATCCCTTTCGTTGCCCAGGAATGCAAACAGCCTCGGTAACTCATAAATGCTGTCTGTCTCGCTTTGATAAAAATAAAACATGCAGGTGAATACTTATACATAAAACACAACACCATTTAAAATCAAGGATTTAAAACATTATGAGAATTACTCTTTAGACTGGAACCCCGTATTGGGGGCATGCAAACAGTGCAGACCCAGTTCAGACCAGGATCAACACTGTTTGCTTTAACCCATGGATGGATTCTTTTGATACGTGCACTGTAGATAGATATTGGTCCAAAGTTTAACAAGGTACCACCCCCACCCCACTCGGTGAACTGGGAGTCAAGGTCATGGACTTAAAAAACTGTGAGTTTTTTTTCTAAGACTGGATGTTTTAGTTAAAGATTTAAGGCCCAATATCCCCTTACCCCATGGATGGATTCCTTTGATACTTGCACTGTATTTAGATATTGGTCCAAAGTTTTTCAAAGTACTACCCCATTTCCCTCAGTGACCTTGATGTCAAGGTCATGGACTTAGAAAATTGTCTTTTTATTGATTTGATGTTTTTGTTAAAGCTTTTTAAAGACCTTATATCTCCTGAACCCATGGATGGATTCTTTTGATATTTGCACCGATGTTAGATATTATTCCAAAGTTTTACAAAGTACTACCCCAACCCCGCTCAGTGAGCTTGATGTCAAGGGCATGGACTTAGGACATTTTGGTCGTTATTAAAGTTTTCTAATTGCATACTGATTCACAATTCTTGGCATAAATTTAGTTTCCACTTATACTGATGTTAGACATTTTTTGAGTTTTTACATATTACTGTATACTTACCCCCATGGTTGACCTTAAAGTCAAGGTCATCGACTTAGAATTTTGTCTTAAAGATTCTGGGTAAAGTTTTGTATTTATGTAGACATAATTTCACAGTGCCAATATGGACTCAGTTGATACCAATACTTTGACCGATGTTCGATAATGGTTCAGGATTTTGATACATCCTGCCTCCCCCTACCCATCAGTTCTTCGACCTCAAGTTCATGGACTTTGAACTTTCATGTGGATTTTTCTATCTTAATTTTATTTTAAGACTTATTTCTGAGATACCATTGTTTATAAATGTGTTGTCCTTATGGACATGCTTGTCTGAAGTTTTATGCATGGCAATCCACACCACCATAGCGTCTGTGTGATGGGCAAGCACTATTTCAGGCGAGCTATGCTGTCAGGCGACAGCTCTTGTTACTAATTGGCATTTCGTGTAAAAGTTAAAGCAAATAATTCGGTATATCTAATAAAGTCATGACGTAGCTGCTAGTGGACTTTTGTCCACTAGCAGCCACGTCATGATTTTATGTTGATTGATCTTCATAATTCCCAAGATGCAAATTAATTGCTGATAAGGAAAGTCAGTAGTTAGTTAGTGGATAAGAAATGTGTCTCTCATGATTCTAAATTTTTAGCAGAATATACTTACAAAACAAAAAACTAAAAGGCTGAAAAGTAACATACACATACGTGACATTTCGATGCTCGAACTGGCAATTTTACAGGTCGTACTTAATCGTAGCATGACCGGAGATACTTACAGTCGATGGCATAGTGTGTGTTACTGAAGATTAAAAAAAAGTAAACTCAGGGCTATAACTTCAAGAGAGCCATGATGACTCTGAATCGCTCTCCTTAGCCTAGGGTATATAGAGAAAACCATGTTAGTGTCTTTTGATATCAAATTTATCAGGCGAAACCAGATACAGCGTAGGAATGGCGGGCTTGCCATTCCTACGCTGTTTCTGGTTTCACCTGATAAACTTGATATCAAAGACACTAACATGGTTTTCTCTATTTATCAGTCGACTTTGTGTTGGAAAAAGTGGTATAAAGCTTGGCTGCCAGTAATTGCAGTGTCAGTGAACGCCGGCGGTGGCGGTCGCCATAATTATCAAACCAGCAAAACAGTACATATGCACGCTAGACACAACACACAATGAGGTAATGTATATGACACGGTTTCGTATCCAGGGACTGTGGCCTCGTTAAACAGGTAAAAAAGGCCTCTTGTTGCTGTAGACATGGTGTCTTAAACAGTCATAACTGTTCCAAAAATAATAGTCGTCATTTTGTTTTCAAGACGATGTACTTTTTAATAAGCAAGTGGCAACAGCTCTAGTGTGAATGGTCCGATTGAGCCCAATATCTAACTAGACTGAAACTTTGTAACCATAAACGAGCTGCGACACAAGAAAACCAACAAAGTGGTATGTGCGCCCAGCGAAGACTCGGGTCAGCTTGGCCATCCGCGCCGTCTGATCAGAATCTTCTTTGTCCGCATGGCGGTAGCTTAGACCTTTAGATGCTACATGTACCCTTTAAGCGCACAGCGAAAACTCTGGCTAGACTGGCTTGTCTGAATCTTCCCTGGGGCACATGTCACTTTGTTGGTTTAGTCGTGTCGATACTGTGCAAGTGTGGTTATGACTGCTTTGAAAATATAGCCTCAGTTGTGTTTACAACATGTTAAACAGCATTTTGTCACTAAAAAAGGGGGCAATAACTTTGGTGTTAATGGTCTGATTTAGCTTATTAGACCATGTAAGTCTGCTTATGACTGCATTAACAGTGTAACCTTCATCGTGCTTTCGAAACAAAATACACCTTTTCTCACTATGTAAGTTCGACTTGAACCATAATCGTTCTTTATCAAGTTTTTGCGGCAATAAGCATACATTGCAATTTGTCATGATTGCTATAAAACAAACTGTAGCCTGTAACACAACACGTGTTAACAACACAATGTACAACATACTTTACTACAAAAAGGCAGGGCGCTAGTTCTAGTATTAATTGTCTGACTTAGCATGTTATCGAATCTGACAGAGACCTTCAGGGCATAACCCCACTATAAAAGTTTGGTCATGATTGCTCAAAGGCTTTAGCTCCTGTCATGTTCCCAGGTTAATATACAGGATTGTTTGACGACGTAAGGGGCAATAAATATGAATTTCACAAGCCAATATCGAATTTGCCTGAGATGTTGTGGCTATAAGGATACTACCAGTAAGCAAGTTTGTTTAAAATTGCCCAAAAACTGAAACCGTTTTCATGTTCACGTTGACAAGGTAGGTGCTGGATGGACGGGAAGACGGACGGTGACCAAGGAAAATAGCTCACTTTCAGGCCTTTGGGATCAGGTCAGCTACAGTGTCTACTGTATAACATCGTTTATCTTTTGACAGAACTCAACTCAAATGCTGTTTCATCGAGCCTTTGCATTATTCATCATCAGCATCAGTTCATTTGAGTGAATGAGTGAGTGAGTGAGTGAGTGAGTCATTCAGTCAGTGAGTCAGTCAGTGAATAAATGAGTGAGTGTGCGAGCGAGCTAGGGTTTAACGTCCCATCAACACATAGGTTATACAGATATGGGACCTCGGTTTAAAGTAACATCCAAAAGACCAAGGGACCGGGAGATCGAACCTGCGATCCCTGGATTAGTAGTCGAGCACGTTATCCACTTCACCCCCGGCGCTCCTCAGCTTACTAAAGGCTGCATCAGCTATTGAGCCGCGACACGAGAAAATGAACATAGTGGCTGTGCGCCCAGCGCAGACTCAGGTCAGCCTGGGCATCCGCCCAGTCTGATCAGTGTCTCAGCTCTTAGCTACCCTGTAAGCGGACAGCTGAGACTCTGATCAGACTGGGCGGATGCCATGGCTGATCTGAGACTGCGCTTGGCGCACAACCACTCTGTTGCTTTTCTCGTGTAGCGGCTCAATTATTACAGTGCATAACTAGTTAATAGTGTTTACAGCAGCATACAAGTCAATATAACTTGACTTGCTCTTTTAATAGAAAAAATCGATCGAAAATGAAGTATTAGAAAACCACTGATCATGCTTATAGTTTTGAAAAGCATTTGTAAAACTGATACACATTTTCGATGAGCTTTACCACCAAAACGATCCTATATGATACGTTAGTACCTTTAAACGTGGAAGTAGATCAATCAGTCCTTATTCGATTTCTGTACAAAGCAGTCATCTGAGGTAATATTTAACGCATTTAGAGAAATAGTACCTTTAGCCATCTGCTGGTACCTTTAGCCATCAGCAAATGGCTCGAGAACTTCAGCCACCTTATGACCATCGCATTAGCTGGCCTCTTTCAGATTCCTCAGAACCCATAGATTACTGGTACAAAAAGGAAAGTTTCTGATCAGACAGCGTGGATCAGAATCTATTCTGCCAATTTTTCGTATACGATGGTTCGTTTATTTAGTTATTATTTATTCAAAGTTCAATAGATTATCGATTTTACATATTGATTTTTACCCTATGAAAACATAAGTCTGTGCCAAGGTTTCAATGTGATGTTTTAATTTTTTAAAAAGGAAAAGAAAATAAGAGTGTTTTCAATGGTTTTCATATAACCTAACGCGTTGGATTTTAAAGGCGGCTTGTTTCTTAACCAGGTACATGTATGCTGAATTCTTTATTTTATATTCCACACAAGAAAGATATAAACAAAACCAAGAGTTCAGTATGGGCCCAAATCGTATTTCTAAATATGATTGAAAAGTCGATTTTTTAAACGGAATAGCTTGTAAAATACTGCATAGGGGTCTATAATTTGAGATGGGTGCGTGAAGAGGGCTAAATTAGGTTGTATGTTCAAATGGTTTTATGGTGGAAAAAGAAACCTTTAATTTAATATGTTCATTAAGGTGCGAAGGTATCTTAGCTTTTGGCCTTTTCATTGTACTTTAACCTTACTCTGTTAGAACAATGGTCGACAAAAAATGATCCAAATAACGTCTCCCAGCAGGCACATAACGTCGTAATGACGTCACACTGACGCCAACGACGTGATTACGTCGAATTGATGTCAGTATGACGTCATGTTGACGTCATATGACGCTGAGACGCCTGCTAAACGCGTATTTTTTTCACTTGCCACCTGGCTATTCAGAACTCAAGTTTCAGCAAACAGTAGCCAAAATATAAGAATACTGTTCGACATGTATATGTGTGTACAGTTTTCAGCATTGCTAAAGACAAACTTGCTCCGAGGTTATAAAACTTTTTTCATGCTCAACTCAGCTGAGCATGAAATTTTACCTTCTAATAAATAGCAAATTACTTATAAGTACAGTTGTTTTCTTGCTCAGTTTAACTGAGTATGTAATTTTCTCTGCTTATGAATATGAAAATGCCAACATTAGTTGGCATTTTCATATTTATCAGCAGAAAAAATTTCATGCTCAGCTGAGTTGAGCACGAAAAAAGTTTTATAACCTCGGGACCTGGTTGAGAACTTACGAAATTTCTGAAAGTCTCCAACTCGAAATTTCGAATGGGCCACTTCTAGAAGCTTGTTTATGTAATTCCGTCAGTTCTTTAACTTCAAGCAAATATTGTATATGAGCCGCGACACGTGAAAACCAACAATGTGGTTGTGCGCCCAGCGCAGACTCAGATCAGCCTGGAGATCCACCCAGTTTGATCAGACTCTTCGTTAAGTGCTCAAATGGTAGCTAAGGGTCTAAGCTACCTTTATGCGGACAGCGAAGACTCTGATCAGACTGGGCAGATGCCCAGGCTGATCTGAGTCTGCGCTGGGCGCACAACCACATTGTTGGTTTTCTCGTGTCGCGGCTCATATTAATATGCTCTATATGTATGTGCATATGAAGCCAATAGTACTGTTATACACTGCTCAAAATATTTAAAGGAGCACTGCATATCATTTTATAAATCTTTATCATTAAAACTACTAAATGAGCCGCGACACGAGAAAACCAACAATGAGGTTGTTCGCCCTGCGCAGACTCAGATCAACCTGAGCATCCGCCCAGTCTGCTCATTCTCTTCGCTAAGTGCTTACAGGGTAGCTAAGGGACTGAGCTACCTCCATGCGGACAGCGAAGACTCTGATCAGTCTGGGCGGATGCCCAGGCTGATCTGAGTCTACGCTGGGCGCACAACCACATTGTTGGTTTTGTCGTGTCGCGGCTCAAACGGTTGAGGCATCAGTGGCTACTTCGCGGCTCAAACGGTTGAGGCATCAGTGGCTACTTATAAACATTGATGTCTCAACTATTTATTAGTAGTAGTTTTGGTGATCATTATAAAGAGGCTTATATACGGAATTTAAAGAATTATATACAGTGCTTCTTTGCATATTTTGAGCAGTGTATATTAGCTGACTATTTACAGAAGCTTTATGTATTATTATTATTATTATTTATCATAATGACGTCGCGTCATATGACCACACAAGATCGTAAAATGTTATGACCACACGTGTAATAACACTTTGGTGCGTACACGTAACGTCATTGACAACGTCCATGTCAACAATGCATTTTCTTAAATCCAGTTAAGTATGAAGGCGTTAAAATCCCATTTTAGAGTGTCATATGATAAACAAAATCTTACACTCGTGGTCATTTCATATGAAATTTATGAAACTGGCCGAAGGCTCATTTCATAAATTTCATATAAAATGACCACTCGTGTAAGATCTTCTATGTACTTTTGTTTTTAATTTCCAGGTGGAAATGGAATTGCGAGTTTAGCAGTCGTGCTAGCATGTTTGTAACACTACAGTAACAATAACTTGTACAAAGAGCATCTTATACGAAAGGTCATTTCATATGAAATTAATGAAACGAGCCCTCGGCTCATTTCATAAATTTCATATGAAATGACCACGAGTCTAAGATTCTGTTTATCATATGACCCTTTAAAATGGGCCTTCAAAATGAACATTATTCCAAAAAGAAAACGCAATGTTGACATGGACGTTGTCAATGACGTTACGTGAACGCGTCAAAGTTTTATTACACGTGTGGTCATACGACTTTTATGACACGACGTTGTCCACTGAATATTATCGACGTCATATGATAAAGCATGCCTTCACTGTCATTCATATATGTAAGTGTAGAGAGCAGTTTGCAGAGATGATAAAATAATTCTTAAACTGGTTCCTTTGATTTTCCTTTTGCCATTTATCTCATACAATGTACGAGGCATATCGACCTTCATACGAACTGAAATCAAACGTCAAAGGAGAAGATACAACCATTCTTCTTCTTCTTTTTTTTCAAAAAAAAAAAAAAAAAAAAAAAAAAAAAAAAAACAAACTATTGATACAACCATTTATTTAAATACTGTTACCTAGCTGGGCTGGATGTTGGTAGTTTTAAACTCATTTGGCGGTTTCAAAGATAGAATCGCTTTGGGTTTTTTTTTAATAATATTACCAAGCTGGTCTTGGTGGTTTAACACTCATTTGACGGTTTTAAAGATACAACCATTTTTTTTTTAAAAAATATTACCTAGCTGGGTGTTGATGGATTTACGCTCATTTGACGGTTTTTATTATTTTGAAATTATTCTTTTCCAAGAGAAAGTGATACGTATCCTTATCCATGACAAATTGCTTGTTTCACACAGGTGACCTACTTCTCTCAAGATTAGCTGCAATAACTTTGTGCCAGCCTCGTGAATGGGGAAAGGAGGCGGTTTAGGGGAAGGAAAAGGGTCCGGCAAAGGATCTGGTGGCGGTGATGGCGCAGGAGAGGATTATAAGGGTAAAACGGAACGGCTGGCCGTTCCTGCCATGCCGGCCCCTGCTGCAGTTGTATGCTGTGTGTTAAACTTTCTTATCCCAGGCTTCGGTGAGTGTAGTATTGATGAAGTCAAGAAGAAATAACACTTGAAGCGCCTAAAATGAAGAAACGTTGAATTTGAAACAGCGTGGATCCAAATGAGACGGCTCATTATCAGTGCCTCACCTGGATCTACACTGTTTGTTCGCTCGTCTTTGAATTTTCGATATGATACAGCTGGACGTAATTGTTTTTGAAATTTTGAAGACAAAATATTATGGCGTTTTTAGGGTTAAAACTCCTTAGCTACATATATGCTACATGTGGCTATGACTCGTATTGCAAACGTTAAGCATGAATACTTAACCATTCTTATAAGTTATATTATGTAAAAGCTTATCAGTGATACCAATTCAGACGAAAAGAATCTTCGAAAATTTCATAAGCGTTTGTCCTTAACTCTTACAAGTTCTAACTTAGTAGCAAAATTGCACAGATATAAGCTTTAAGCTTCCTATCAGATCCTATACCATAAAATCATGTGTATGTGTTGTTTGTGAAGATTCCTTAATAAAATATTGTTTAAACCAAATCATGGCGACCCTTTTGATCAGGTGCCGACACCGAGCATTGAACCAGCAATTTTCAACGTTTGACAGCTGTGTTACCCTTTTGTGACCTCAAAAAAGATCCTAGCTAAAGCTTAGTTCAAAAGCACAACATTGGTTTTTATCCTATCATTTATCATTAATTGCAATATATACTGCAAATTAAGAAATGTGAAAATGATTTGAGCCACAACACGACAAAACAAATAAAGTAACATGCGCGCCCAACAAAGACTAAGATCAGCCTGGGCATCCGCCCCGTCTGATCAGAGTCTTCGCTGTCCGCATGGAGCTAGCTTAGGCCCTTAGGTACCTACCTTGTAAGCGCACAGCAAAAACACTCTGGTCAGAATTGGCGGATGCCCAGGCTGATCTGAGTCTTCGCTGGGCGCATGTGCCTCTTTGAATGTTTTGTCGGGTCGCGACTCATTGAATAATATTTCCGAGACTGAATGTCCATAACGTTTCTTCCGTTTTGTTTTAATTTTTGCAGTGCTTATAGTGAATAAGTATATGAGCCGCGACACGACAAAACCAACAATGTGGTTGTGCGCCCAGCGCAGACTCAGATCAGCCTGGGCATCCGCCCAGTCTGATCAGAGTTTTCGCTGTCCGCATGGAGGTAGCTTAAACCCTTAGCTACCCTTTTAGCACGTAGCAAAGGGTCTAATCATATTTGGCGGGTGCCCAGGCTGATCTGAGTCTGCGCAGGGTGCACAACCACATTGTTGGTTTTGTCGTGTCGCGGCTCAATATCTATTTATAAATTTTTTCAGGGACTATTTGTGCCGGGTTCAGCAGTTTCTGTTGTTCTCGGAATGAAGACATGAGTGGCGGGGAACGTTTTGCTGCCTGTTGTGTAAGTTTTGGCATAGGACTGCTGCAGCTTCTGACCACGGTCCTCTGTCTCATTGGCTGGATTTGGAGCTGTGTTTGGGGAGGATTTTTCATCGTTTCATCAGGTAACTATACTAGCCTGTCAGTCCGAGATGAAGAGTACAATTTCGAATGAAGCAACTCTTTTGTTCCAATTTCTGCGTCTCCTTAAAGAAAGATAGACTTAAACCACTTAGGAGCAAATTCTTTCATTTAAGAATAGATTTCATTTTTGGAGACCTACGTACATGTATGAGCTACGTCATCTAGAGAAGCAAACAGTCACAAAAGATCTGACACTGCCTACATGGGAAATGACCCTGTAAAATATAATTAAGCCGCGACACGACAAAACCAACAAAGTGGCATGTGCGCCCAGCGAAGACTCAGATCAGCCTGGGCACCCGCCCAGTCTGACCAGAGTGTTTGCTGTGCACTAGTGTAGCTAAGGGCATAAGCTAGCTCCATGCGGGCAGCAAAGACTCTGATCAGACTGGGCTGATACCCAGGCTGATCTGAGTCTTTGCTGGGTGCACATGCCACTTTGTTCGTTTTCTCCTGTCGCGGCTCATATAAGGAGAAGTCTGCTTTACATAATGTTTAAGTCAAAATTTATGACACATTACCTAGAGGTTCGTTATTAAACACAGAGTCAGTTGAAGGCATATCAAAATTACCCTGGTGTGAAACAAATTATGAATATTCCCGAACAGGGTCCTATAACCCAATATCTGAAATTGTGTGTACAAACGAATTAAGTGTAATTATTTTTTTAGAGAAACTGTCGCATCATAGGAAACCGTATATCGTTGTTTCATTATATGTTGCATAAGTCTGAAACATTTAAAATCTAGTATTTTACATGTAAAACGGAATTCTAATGCCAATATAACACGACGTATGATTGGATAACGTCAAATTTTGCGACAGTATCCTGTGATATACTGTCGGAAACCCGGCGTCATAACGAAACGTTGCCTCTAATTGGCCACGCCTGGAAAGCGCTTATGACGGATGCAACGAAGTAAAGTTTGGAAAGTGAAAAAGTGGAAAAATACATACGAATAGGGATACATATTTTAAAATTATCATTTGGGGAAGTTAATCGTCGGTTTTATGCATGCAAATTGCGTTTTACGGCTCCGCTTAAAAACGCAATTTGCGACCATAAAAGTTTAAAAGCTGAGCCGTAAAATGCAATTTGCGACCATAAACCGACGATTTACCTTTCCAAATGACAATTTTGCGTACAGTTATCGCCAAATAAGCATGTGACTCCTTACTTTTCAGCTGAATATTACCACAACAACAAAGTTGACGTCGACGAACAAAGACAGAGGGCCTTATCTCAGAATACAGGCGTTGTCATAGTAACCCAGCCTGGAGCCCATGTCCAGACCGTCATCAGACAACCCATCGGAAATTATGGGAATCCTAACATGCCTCAGACTCAATTTGTGTCTCAGAACTATAACACACCCTATAGCTATAATCAGGTCGGAAATACTCAGGTTCAGATGGCAACTTCGGCTCCTGGGGCACCAAGCGATAAACAACTCTATCCACCGTCAGCGCCTACTTATAACCAATAACTACTTATGGTTAGAGGCAATGAAGAGAAATTTTCGCAGTTAAGAACCTGAAACGAGAGTAGCGAGCGAAGGGTTCTTAATTGTGAAGATTTCTCTTCATAGCCTCTAACCGGCTTAGTCTTTGCCCAAAATAATAATCTGGCCCTGAGGTTATAAAACTTTTTTCATGCTCAACTCAGCTGAGCATGAAATTTTCTCTGCTGATAAATATAAAAATGCCAACTAATGTTGGCATTTTCGTATTCATAAGCCGAGAAAATTTCATGCTCAGCTAAACTGAGCAAGAAAACAACTGAACTTATCAGTAATTTGCTATTTATTAGCTGGTAAAATTTCATGCTCAGCTGAGTTGAGCATGAAAAAAGTTTTATAACCTCGGGGTCTGATCCTGGTATTTCAGGTCTTCAGTAGATTTAATGGCGAAGACGGTCTTCATGAATAAGTGACCAGTCTACACCAATAAATCCACTGAAAATTTGAAATTTCCAATGATCTGGTTGGAGTTTTATCTGGGCAAACACTAAATGTAGAAATGTAAAGCTTCCAGGCAGACGCACACCGTAGAAACTACATCGAATCAACGTTGATGCAACACCAAAAATCGGCGCAACAAAAGTTGCCTTCCTTTGCGCTACTATGTATACTTAATTGGCAAACTGTCGGCAAGAGTAATGTGTTACAGGGGGGATGGGGTCGGACTAGGGACAAATATGAGGCATTTGTTTGTATTTATGATTATATAGGCATACGAAGACGCCCCTCATTAGTTGTGGCTGCTCATTAAAATTGCCTATATATTACTGATTTAATTAGGGCCAATATAATAATAAATATGTTTTATGAAAATCTACTGAAACGATCCTCAAATTGACATCACTGTTTTCTCCATGTCGTAGCCATTACCTGAAACTGTGTACAGTTTACACACTGAGACTTGGAGAATTCAGCGCAGCTACGCATTTAGATAACGACTCAGGTTATTTTTACGTACAGTCTAAGAATATAGAGAACAATGAAAATTTCTGCCTTGTTTTATGAGTCCTCGCTGGTCGAGAATGTATACTGCCGATGTTCGCCATCTTAGTTATTCAGAATACAGCTATGCAAGGTTGGCTCTGTACATATTCTTAATTCTTAGTGCATACTTAAGTTTGGTGGCTGCCATTTCGAGAAGTCAGCGTAGAATTATGCTAGATTCTATATCTATTCTTCATTCATTGTGCCATACTCAAGTTTATAAACCAGTGATTCGTTGAATGTTGTTATCCGTTTTCACTGGGCAATGTCGATGCAATGGTATGCATAGCTGCCATAGCATACCTATGCTGATATTCATAGCAAAGCTTTATAAGTTTTGATAAATCCATAGCAATTTTATTGCGACGGCATGATGACGTCATTATAACTATATCATCATCTTTTTAAAATGCATCATGACGTCATCTAGCGTCAGTATGATGTCTGCGACATCGTCCATTGTTGCTAGGACATAATGTGCATATCAGTCATGTATACCATTGTTAATAGTGCAAAGACGAATATAAAATCTATGCCATCTAGAGCAGTAAATTACGATTTGTCTACAGAAATGCACGACACGAAAGAAGTGTTTCTGAATACATAAACTCTTTTCTTCGAGGTTCTAATGTACATTGAGAATGCAGGCAAACAATGAAAGTTACAGAGTTGCTTTCTCTCTGGAAGTGTTCTCACGCACTCAGAAGTCGATCAACATTTACCCTCACTTAAACATTTATAAATCACCACTTACTGAACCGGTGAAATATTCTTAGAATTTGTGATACGTTTTTTGTAAAAAGATTTTTTGTTATCTTTTCATTATGTATAAAATATGATTGTATTTCATGGGGTTTGTGATATCTAAATATCCATCCTGTTTCTGAGAATACTTCGTGTCTTTACTCAGCCTCAAAATTGGTCCCGGCTGGCACCTACTTTAGTGCGCTAAGCAGACTCTAAAATGGTCTCGATAACTACAAACAGTAATGCCTTCTATGAATAATTGGTTACTGTTATTGATACTGTGAGCCTAGCGAAGCTTCAGATCAGCCTGAGCTTCCAAGTTTATCCTTATGTACAAATCGAAACAAAATAAAAAAAGAGAGAAAGTTATCAGTATTTCTTTGACAACCAGCAATTAAAGTTTGGTACTTAATTGCTTTGGGTTAATTCTCTTGACAATAAAGTCAATGTAGTTTGATATTCTCTTCCCCATCCCAAGCTATACAGACTCCACCCCCTCCCTCAGCCCCTCCCCACACCACACCTGCAGCCGCGCTCTCCTCAATGACCTTGTAAAATTATCAAACCAATATTCGAGAAACGTGTGTACATTATCTAAAGTGGTCCCGCATCTATACTGGTCCTGGCCTCTATATTGGTCCTTCTTAACATCTAAACTGGTTCCGGCTAGCATCTATTATAGTGCGATAAGCAGCCTCTAAACTGATCCTAGCTATATACCTGATAACTATGCATAGAAGTGCCTTCTACTAATTCTTTTTTGTTATTGCTATGGGTAATGTGAATAGAACGAGGCCTCAGATCAGCCTGGGCATGCACCCAGTGTGATTAGCAGCGGAATTAGTTTTTTTGGCGTTTTCAAAACGTTCCGTGTCATTGTAGGCACAGCTAAAAAACTTTTCGTAGCATTTTCTCCAAACGTTTCGAGTGTCATAACGTTTTATATGCAATTCATAATAGCTATCAAACATGCTATTATGATACTGATACATTCATTTCTGCTAATCTCGTCGGAAGGCGTTGAATCCCCCCTCCTTTCAGATTCGGATTTTAATGGATTTAGACCGTTGCAATCGACTAAATGGTTTTACTCAAATATTAAATAATTCAAATCAATTTCTATGATTTTTAAGTATGAGTACAGGTCTCCAGGACAGCTAGACCATTTCTACGTAAATTGTTCCAAGTTAGTCCTGTATTTCAGCTACTAAGTAATAGAGTCTTCTGGCTATCGTTTACAGTAGTTAAGTCGCGGGAGTTAAGTACCTTGTTGCAGATGAATATATACGAGGGGAATTTCAGAAATAATGTAAATGTTCTCAGGGTAGCCTATTGGCTGATATTTAGCAGTGGTGTTATATATCATTGGAAAGCTAAATTCAAGTGCTTTAGAATGGTATTTGTTAAAAGAATTTCTAAGTCACACATGCATGACAGCACAAGCTTATACGTCATAAGGGTGTGGATACTGGAAACTATAGATTTTCACCGAGAGTCTCTCGTGTTGTATTGTTGTTTGCTCGATGAGAAAATGGTATAATTTAATGAAGAAACACGTAATACTTTCCTTTCAATGTAAACTAAGAAATTTATACAGAAATCGTTTCCAGATTCTACACGAGTACCATAATAAACGAGATTTTTGTCTGCTGTGTGGTTATAAATACAAAATTATTATAAATGCATTCTATCAGTAAAATTGTGATGTCAGGCCAAATCACATCCAATTTCGACAAAGGACAGACATTTTATTACTGAAATGATTAGGTCACTATATTTTGTTACGACTGGCATCAAATCATTGATGAAACTGGATGATATGTGTGCAAACCCTACGCCGGAAGTTGCAAAGTAGCAGCAATTCATGTAAAATACAAAATTATAAAATGAAATTATCTTCTAATAATCAGACACAGGCACAATATATACTGAACGCCAAAAGAAACGCATACAAGTTTAGGTTCAGTTTTCTTCTGTCAACTGATTTATGGTTTTAAAACACTACTGACGTCTGCCAACAAAAAAATTTATCTTCTTGCATAATTAAACTTGGATTAAAGAGTTATCTCAATTTATCATGAAACATTCAAAGTTGTTATAAGAGTTGTCTTTCCTTTGGCGGTATAACAAATTGGTTCCAAAACACGACTCTTATGTGTGGTTATGAATAAAACGTCGGATTTATTACCATGGTATTCTTCTAAGGAACATGACAGCAGTTTGTAGTTGAACACTTGTCAAATTATCTCCCTTGCAATTAAACAAATAGCAAAATGGGAAGTCCAATAACACCAAAAGTTCTGCAGTGCTGCGAAAACTTTCTTTGCAAACCTTTTTATTTTACTGTTGTTAATTCATTTAACCTCTTCGTATAAATGGGTTCTGTTCTTTTCAAGAAATACAGGGTGTTAAAAATTCTATGGAAATCCAATGGTAAGCCAGTGTTACTGTTTCTACTGCCAACTTTCACCTGATTGTTTCTCTAAAACGCAAGGCTCGGCTTCTTTGATTTTTTCGCTGTTTCTTACCCTTGCCACGGACATTATGTCTGGAGAAAATAATCAGCTGAGCATTATAAGGAAATTAAAATTCAGCTTCTGAAAGTATGGTGACTTTAAGTTTAACCCCATCACAAAAGCAAGCGTTCTGGTCTATAAAGTTTATGGAATATCGATGTGTTAAGGTGCTCATTCTGTCGGAATATCATAAACAAAGAAACTCAAAATGTCTAAATAAGAGTATATACCTATACCTTCAAATAAATTGGGCGTTTACATTGTATGCGTTTCTTTTGACGTTCAGTATATTTAAGTTTGTTTAAGGTAAAAAATTAGAGGGACATATTGATAGAAAAATTCATACAAATATTATAAAGACTTGCAAGAATTGTGATTTCATATGATATACTGACATTGAAATATGTGGGTGGGTGCGGAAACTGATCGTAAAAAAATCAGGTAGGCCACTGACAAAAGAGCATAAGGTGCAAGAAAAGATTATCTATAACAGAAAACAAGCATGACGAATTAAATCTTATTTATTTTTTGTTTCATATACGAGGGTTGTTCAAAAAGTTCTGATTCTAGCTGCATACCTTTGTTTAGCGGCATGCTGGGGACAAATGCTAAGCATGTATTGAAAGCACTACATTTCGTCTTTATAATGATACCTAACACTGTCCAAAGATATATATTCTTGTTGAGTTACAACGCATGTTATTAGGCCCCAGTCATACCACTGGGCTAATTTCATATGTGAATTAATTTTCAGTGTGTCATTCAAGTGAAAAATCATTGTAAATACAAAATGAATTTTTGTAAGCTTCTTGTCATTCGTTGCTTTCAATATCCATTCAAAAGTTAGAAGGGCACCAAACGTTATCGATTCAGTCCTTGCAAAGCAATGCGCAGTTCTTATGACGTTAGTGAAAACAACGCCAACGTCATTTTCGAAAGCTCGTAGCGCCTTCGTTGTTTACATCAATTTCAATTTTTTGACGGTTTCGAATTGGCCCGCGCAAAGGCTCTTCCTAACAAGATTTTGAATATTAAAACCCTTGTTTTTGTTACAAAATCATTATAACTTTAGTAGAAAGGGAGAATTTGCTACTACATAAAATGCTTATAATCTAAATTGAAGAGACAGTATGGAATCTAGATTAAACATATTTTCCGCGATATTTTCAGGTCACAGCTGCCTGGGGAATAAATTTAAGTTGCAATGATGAAAACAATTCAAGGATTGCTTAAATATGAACTATGACCTTTTTAAGTGAAAATCTGCAGTGGCTGTAGGGTAACCTCTTTCAAAAACGTTATAAAATATGTCCTTTAGAAAATATACACCACGTTTGCAGAGTTATCCGGACATATAAAACCTTTATATATTTTCGCTATCAGTAGGTCTGTATTTATGATGGTTACAAAAATAAGACGTCACGATCAGAACTTTTTGAACATCCCTCGTATGTCACCAAACATTCACTTCCACTTAATTTGACCTCAAAATCGACGTTTAATCAACTTACCATACATTTCAATTTAGCGCAGGAAGTGACGTCATCAGAAATGCGCATTGTTCCAAGATTAGCTGCATATCTCGCAAGGTAAAGCTTGTGTGTTTGCAAGGCTGATACAATGCTTTTCATATCAAAATATTTTCAGTATAATAGGTATTATAGGTATTAATCCAGAGCTGCTTGTATCAAGAGTTAAGAAAATATGAATTTGTCTTTACGTAAATATTCCATATGTTTCTACTCAGTGTCCTTACCCTAACAACAATTGTCAAGGCATATTTTGGAGAGAATACCAGTGCCTCAAATTTTTTGAGTGAATGCCAATTGGTGATATGCAAACCTAAAAGTTAAGACGTAAAATTTAAAAAATCGGTCATTATTCCTAGGACTGACCGACTCATTTACACTATTTCTGAAATGACCCTTGTAAATATACGGCCTGAATGCCAGGCTACTTGGGGCCCACAGATGATAGTGCTTAGAAAATCATGGTTGTTGCAAGGCGGTACTTTCGTTACGGTTGCATTTCTTTTATGTTCGGTGCTGTTTAATTTAATGTGTTCTCATTTTAACCCTTCTATAATAAAATAGCAAATAGGTAAAAATAGTTGTTAAATATTTCTCGTATAATCTGCTTAGTCTGTTGTAACCCTTCTGTTGGTCTAAATCATTTAGTTCAGTTAAGATAGCTGAGTTGCCACCTATTTGAGAAAGAGCTGCTGACTCGGCTTATCACTTGTAATTTATTGTGTGTTGGGATGTCTTTGTCAATCTTTCCCTTAGATGTTGGGGATAGGGTTTGGGATCTGATTCAGTCAGTTCCTGAAGTGTAGTTACTTTTTAAATTTCCCTCTAGCATACATACCCCTCACCCTGTTTTAGGCAGCATTCAATGCGCGCAGTCCACAGTCTGCTTCGGCATGTGAATACGCATATCGTGCAAAGTTTTTTCATGTCCATGCAATAAGTTTTTCGAGTACATTTTTCGTGTTACATGAATCTCATCATCAAATCAAACTACAGCACAAGAAAACATCACGTCGCAGTTGCTTGAAGCTAAATTATATTGCCAAAGTCTTCTTGCAGCTTGAATTTTATCCAAAATAAATGCGAAAAGATGCTATGAAGTCGTGAGAAGAAGTTTTTAGCAGAATAACTGTTTTTCATATATTTACGTTATGCGCTCAAAATCATTTTAGAGGCTGCTTATCGCACCACAATAGATGCTGGTCGGGACCAATTGAGAGGCTGGTCAGGACCAAAATAGATGCCAGGACCAGTTAAGATGCCAGGACTTTAGATGATGTACAAACGTGAAAACTTTCTTTTTTAGATATTAGGCGCAATACTTAATGTCAAAGGTGAAAGTATACGCCCGGTACCTGTCCCTGTGGTACTCTGTTACCACCTATCCACCACGTATGATCTGTCTGTAAATTACTTTCCTGTCATCTATAGGACAGCTCTTTATCCTCGCAGTGTCTGTCCCTTTAACTCCGTCGTCTGTCCATATCTTTAAAATCATTGAAACGGTATCTGTCTACCATGTCTAATGTTTGTCCCTTCGGTATCTTACTATCACGTAAAGACACGATGCTTGTGCATGGGATACACTAATATCAATTATTGGCCCGATGTCTATCCCTGACATATTCTACTGTCACCTTCAAACATGTATTCAAGGTTTGTCCCGGTTGCACTATACTGTCACTTAGTCCCAGTGCATGTCCCTGAGGTACTCTATTTTTACCTACATGCCATGTGCCTGTCACGGAGGCGACTTTGCCAATTTTGGCCATGCACTTGATTGGTAGATGTAGATTACCTATGGGCTTAGTGACTGCTCTGTGGTACTCTATCAACTATACTATACTCTATGGGATCCGTCGTCTGTAATGCTCTCATGTCACTTATCAAGCAAGGGTCAGTCCCCTTTGCCACTCTTTGATTATCTATATATCTATAGGCCTCGTGACTCTACCTGTGGGTCTCTTTGTACCTGTGGGTCTCTTCTTTCATCGCTAGACCCACCGTCTATCCCTGAGGTACTCATCTATTACCTATAGGCACAGTGTCTATCCCTGAGGTACTAGGCACAAAGCCTATCCCTTATAAACTCTAATGTCACCTAAAGGCCCATTGTCTACCCCTTGTGTACTCTTATGTCATCAATAGACTCAACGGTACTCTACTGTCAGACTCAGTGTCTATCCCTTAGTGATTTACATTACCTATAGGCCCTGTGTCTATCCCGGAGGTGTTTAGGTCATCTATAGCCTAATATCTATCTCTAAGTTACTGTACTGTCACCAATGAGCCCTGTATTCATCCCAGACGAACTCTAATGTCACCTATTGGTCGTGTGCCTATCGCTACGATACCCAGATGTCACCTGTAGGCCGAGTATCTATTCCCGAGGTCCTCTTCTCTCACCTATATGCCCTGTATTTATCTCTGATGTACTCTACTGTCACCGTAGCTCCAGTGTATATCACAATGCCACCAATAAGCCTGCGCCTTTTCCTGGGGTATATCCCTAGGATACTCCAATGTCACCGGTGAGCCAGGTGCCTGTCTTTGAGGTACTTTACTGTCATTATAGGTCCAGTTTCTATCCCTGCGGTACTCCTCTGCCTGTGCTTATCCCTTATGTCACCTATAGGTCAAGTGTCTATCTCTGAGGTACTCGGCTGTCACCTATAGGCCAAATGCGCATCCGTGCCGTCTATTTTGTATATATTAACGCGTTTAGCGCTTAGGGCCATTTTAGTGTTTGCTTAGTGCATCATGATAGGTGCCAATCGGAACCAATTTAGAGGCTGATGAGGACCAAAATTGATACCATGAACAGTTTAGATGCCATTAAATTATGTAGAAATGCAGAACTAGAAAGTCACTAGATTAAGAAAGAATATCAAATATCATCGTTGTCATCAAGTTTGCATGTCTAATTAGCTTTATCAACTCGTATCTTTTAGGTTATTCCAAATTCAAATAATTTACATAAACTAATATTTTGTTTCCATAAATACATGCATCTGAAGGAGGGTTTCTCTTTTCTATTTAATTGCAATCCCAACAGCGAGATCATTCTTGTAAGATCTAGATTTTTGGCGGGGCGAGGGTGGGATGGGTTTGTGGTTGTGCGATTATGCTGGGTAACTTTCAGTGCAAGGGCTTCCTACTGATTTGGATAATAGTAGGACAAGGGCCTACTGTGCTTGCAGTAGGTGCGGGTGTGGGTTGTTCGGGCACATTTCTCTCCTCCATCATATCTCTTTTCTTTCTCCCTCTCGCTGGGAGACGGCTCGATTAAGACTGAAATACTGTCTTAGGGGAAACATCCGTCTCATAACTGAATACATATGGTACTTGATATTTATGTCTTTATTTATTTATCAATTAATTAATTCATTCATTCATTCATTCATTTATCTACTTATTTATTTATTTTTCATATTTGATGGTATCTCATTCATTTATTACTTTCCTTAATTACCCTATCTAATAGCCGAATTATACGCGACTGATTTACATGTTTAGAGTACGTTTTTTTAAAGAGAAATCCCCATCTTAGAGCCAAACAAATACGGCATAGAAATCTCGCTGTACCAGCGCTGTTAAAAGCAGACATTCTCCTTGGATATGCTACATTTACGTATTTATTCGGTTTTAAGAAGAGGGTTCTTTTCCCTGCAAATCAACCCAAAAATCTAGATCCGTCTTATAAGACGGATCTAGATTTGGGGTTGTTTTGGAGGGGAAACCCATCTTATAGCAGAATAACACAAGACAAATTTGAGATAAGAGTTTATTTAAGATGGGTAAATGTCCGTCTTATAGCCAAATAGTACCGTAGCTAATAGCTTCATGCGAGTTCATATTTGTTTACGTATGTGCCAAATGCCGTATATACATATGATATACTGCTTATCAGCACTGTCTTTTCATTGTCTTCCCTGCTCCATAAAATACCTATCATAAATCTAATGTTAAATGAAGACTCTGACTTGTTTGCGGGAGTGCATAAGCTGCCCTTAGGATTTTTGTATGGGATGCACATAGATTGGGGTTACTTAACACGCATCTCTATTAGAGAGGCTTAGTATATTTTCATAGTCCACGAAAATCTGAACTTAGCATAAAAAAATTTTGAGCAAGAACAGATTAGCAAAAACACCTAAACGGTACAAATGACGTCGGCAAAATAAAAAAAAATAAATAAATAAAAAAATGGTCACACTGCGATTCGAACTTCTGAACTCGTCATATGCAAGACCGTCGGCTTCAAACACAAAGAAGCCCCAGAACTCAAATTCAGTCAGCATAAAAGGTGAAAAACAAAAGGAAGTAAAAGGATGAGTGTCGAGTTAGCGCGGTGGTTCCCCCGCCAGATCGACCGAGGTATCCCCGACGGAGGAGTTCAGCTGCTTTTGTCTCAGATGAATTGAACATTTCAGGTATAACCCACCACGCCACGGCTCATCCGATATACCAATGTAAATTTAACATATATAAGCTATACTTGAGTCTAAATTTAGAAATATCAAATGACGTCAATTCAGGTATATTCTTAAATAGATTTTATTAAGCTACGGCTATAAATAATGCAGTGTATAAACACTGGGAAAAGGGCAATGTCGGCATGGGCGGTGAATTTGAGATTTAAACAGATATGTAGCAATTATAGTGTATTCAAATAGTGTAAATTCTTTGAAACAACAAAATCGAAAATTGAAAGCGTTTGATTTCGAATATTTCTTGCTCATGCCCCGCTTTATATTTTTATTTTTCAACTGACATTATTTACAAAGGAGATATAGTAAACAAAAACATTTTAATAGAAAAAAGTAGAGACAACAAAAAACCTTTCATTAGTAAAAACATTTTAATAGAAGAAAGTAGAGACTACAAAAAACCTTTCATTAGTACTCATTAAAAGTAGTATCAGTATATGGATCAGTATATGGACTTATCATAAAGGCACACATTTTTTTGTGCATTATTCATTTTTTGAGCACTTAGAAATTAGAATAAACCCCCGCCATTTTCGCTTGCAATGATTCTTTAAATATTCAGCCAAAAATTTAACAACAATGCTTTTCGACATGTAACATGTAGTACATTAACGATAAGCTGAAGGATTTGTCACAACTCTCAAGAAAACGGAAGGGACGTAAAAGCGCAATCCACCCATCCGTCCATCCATCCATCAAGAAAGTGGCCAATCGGTTTGGCCGCATTCAGGAGTTTTGTGATAACCCCGCCGTTACGTTTCTTCTATGCAGGCATCGTTCAGATATATCCTTTTTATACATACAAATCGAATAGCATTGTTACATGTATATTTTGACTGTAAAAATGATAATTAAAAAAGGGCATTAAAAGGATAAGTAATCTTTTAGGGTCGATTTCGACATTTTAGAGGGTGTAAAAACCCTTCAGAAAGGGTGTTCATATTATATTATGAAAACACCCTTTGCAAATTTCCTGATGAACACCCGATTTACAGACACCTCGGCCCCAAACCATCTCGGCCCCTAGACACTTCGGCCCCAGACCATCTCGGCCCCAGTCACTTCGGCCCTAGTCACCTCGGCCCCAGTCATCTCGGCCCCACGGACACTTCGGCCCCTAGTCATCTCGGCCCCTAAGACATTTCGGCCCCAGTTATATTTTCGTATTTTTGTGTATATTTATGTGTAATAATTTAAGAGGAACTTCTTTTAGGAGGGCCTTGTAAGGTCTGTCAGTGTATTATACTTTGTTTTTTCATTACAGCTGTCATATTTGCTGTATCTTAGAACGAAATGCTCGCAGATTACCATATCATGATATGGCCCTTATAAAATTTTGTCGAATTCAGCGCTGAAAAGGCTATGCTGTGGAAATAAGAAGCAGACACAAAAAGAAAGAAGATGATTAAATCTGATCCAGAATAGCAAAGTAACATGCAGCATTGCCCGCGCCCATCAGCACCTGTCTGCATGTGTGACTCAATAAAGTCTTCTGAATGAGACAAGTCCGTGTGGTGACGACCATGCAAATGAAGCCATGATAAGTAAATTCTGTAAAGATAATTTCTTTGGAAATATAAATACATAAATACACGCAGTTAAGTAGAATAGATGCGAAAATAGCGGAATAGGTTTAAGTGAGTCTATGTTTTGCAACACCGTCCATCTCCATTACTCCCTCCATACATCTCCGCCTCCGCACCCCCTCCCCACCTCCCCCCACACGCATGTAGGATGGCGCTAAAACGACATCAAATGGCAAGCCCACTATGTTACTTTTATCTATTCTAGATCTCGCCCCACCCCCCTCCCCACTACACACACATGTACACTCAAATCCATAATGACTCTAAAGACATCAAATGGCAAACCCACTATTACTTTTATTCATTCTAGATTTTCTTACTCTCTTTATTCTGAAATGACCGCCATGATGGTCGATCATACCTGACATATTTAATTGTTGTTATTATTATCTGTTTCACATTTTCTTTATTTATTATTTTCTATTCCTCATCTTTGTTCTGATTTTCGTCCATTCCTAAATAAATAGATTTATTATGACAAAGGGGAAAGGATTCTTTATTTTTGTCCAAAGTTTATTATTTTTATTATTATTATTATTATTATTATTATTATTATTATATACTAATTATCAATCATTATTTTTTTTTTTTTTTTGCTTTAAGTGGGACGGGTCTTTTGCGAGAGTTTCGATAGACTGGTTGCGGAAATAGACGGAACCGCTGAACCGCGCAATTTGTATTTTGGTGATGTTTTAGGAAAGACTTTAAAAATAGCAGTAGTTATTTACATTTAACGGGCTTCGTTTTAGCCTAACAATGTTTGATCCTTAAATTTACTTTAACTGAAATATCCATCCATCCATCCATCCCTCCATCCATCCATCTGTCGCGCGTCTGCCTTGCTTAACACCCAGGTGTGCACCCGGTATTGTTCTGTTCTGTTCAATTCTCGTATCGACTGCACCCGGTATCGATTAATCAGCGACATATGATCATCGATTATCGATATACACGATTAATTTAGGTGTGGTTTAACCATTATTAATAAACAATGTACTTGGACAAGACAGGGCGTCTTTAATTTGAAAATCTGGTCGAAACATTCACCGACTACGGATAGAATATTTATATCTATCAAGATTTAAAACCCGGATCCAAAAGTACTGATTAATTGTTTGCGATGCGAGAAAAAAGGACCACACGGCATTGTGCGCAATTTGTATATACTAAAATCAGTCTGCACATTAGTTCAGACTGATCAGAGTTTTCCTTTTTCTTTTTGTTTAAGGTACTTTATAAATCAAAGTTGTTGTTTTTTTGCGAAGATGGAAGATCTAACCAGATTGCGCGGCTATGCAGGCGCTGTTCGTACATTCGATATGATACTTGTTTACGCAAAATCAATGAGTTAAATTATCGCCGTTGTTCATATTTTCGCGCTCCTCGACACCAGCGATGACTGGTAACACTTAATTTTACAATTTCCAACTAATTTTCTTTTACTAAATTTCGTTAGACATTATGGTATCGTATTTAAATTCTGCCGGGTGAAAACGTAAAAAATGTCATAATTCAAACTTATCTGCTCAGTATGATCAGAGTCTTCACTGTGGACATGGAAGTAGCTGAGACCCTATGCTACCCTTTAGACTCTGATTAGACTGGGTGGATGCCCAGACTGATCTGAGTCTTCGCTGGGCGCACGTATGACTTTGTTGGTGCTGTCGTGTCACGGCTCAATTACTCTTATTTCCCATAATTAAAGACGCCTCATCTTGTTCTTGTGTATCTGTTTATTACTCATCGTTAAATATCACACCTAAAGTTATCGTGTATATTCACTAATCGATGTCTCGTGTCACGATTAATCGATATCGCTGCTCACCTGGACGTTAGGCAGGGTGATTGGCTCAGAGAGACGATCGAGCGAAAAACATGAAGGAGAAAATTTGATAGATAGATAGACAGATAGATAGATAGATATATAGATAGATAGATAGATAACATCATAATTGTCCAGATAGATAACATCATAATTGTCCAAACTGAAAATTTTATTATAAGATCAGCTTTAGTTACTGTAACTAGCGTATTATCATTATTCTTCTTATCATTATTATAATTAGAAGTAGTAGCAGTATTCTTTTTGCAGTCATATGGCATTTGAGTAATTGGCGAGTTCTTGAAATCACCTAAATGACAGGGGTGGTTGGGTGGTTCGATGGTGCTGCATATAACTTCCAGTGCCGGGCGTTCTACTGATTTCGATTATACTAGGGAAAGGGCCTACTGTGCTTGCAGTAGGTGCGGGTGGGGGTTGTTTGGACATTTTTCCTCTCTTCTATCATTTCTCTCTTCTTTCTCTCTCTCTCTGAGAGACGGCCCGATATAGACTGAAATACTGTCTTAAAGGGCCATTAAACAAAAAACAAACAAACAACGTCAATGGCAGTTTGAAAGTTAATTTGTCGAACATTGGCAAGATTCTAGAATTCGATTCGCGAATATTAGCAAACATGAAGATGATAAGCGTGTGGCATTTAATCATATCTTTTTAGTTTGCCTAAATTAATGAAAGCCGTTACGTGCCTCAACAATCTTTATCTTTGAAGTTAAGTAAAAAAATCGGCATGACAAACCTTTTTGTTTTTAAATATAGCAAAACCATGGTATTTTAAATAAAAAGTACACATTAAATAAATAAATAAATAAAAAGTACACATTAAATAAATAAATAAATATATAAATAAACGATCCAGTCAAGTTTGTAATCTGTCATTACAGAAAAGGCACATGGCCTGAAATAACCAGTCTTAAGACAGGAAGGATTTCTTCTACCTAGTTCATCACAAGTTTGATTTAAAATGAAAACCGTATGAAAAAAGACAAACAGATATTCGTTTATCCTGTACGAATTGATGATTGCAATTGGTTCGTCCTATCTACTTAGCAAAAAAAAAAAAAATCAACGCCACCCCCGCTGTATTATTCGTTCCATGGATACCAAAGGGACCATAAAAGAATCACGTCCACGGTGGTTCTCGCAAGACTAGGCGCGTACTTAGCTCGTAATTTCATTGGACTATCGATGCATATCACTGTAATAAAAGTGAAAAATATTAAAATGGACAAAAAAGTGCAAAAATCTAGAAATTATTAAAATTTATCAAACTGGGGCCGAAGTGACTAGGGCTGTGGGGCCTAGATGACTAGGGGCCGAGGTGACTAGGGGCCGAAGTGTCCAGGAATTTATTTCTAGGTGGGGCCGAGATGACTAGGGGCCGATGTGTCTAGGAGCCGAGATGGTTTGGGGCCGAAGTGTCCTGTTACCGAACACCCTAGGTAAATTGTCATGTATATCATATTGGGAGTCATATGTATTTGCCTGTCTTCTTTGAGATTAATATTCGCATCCCTATCAATGAGTAGAGTGGTACATATACTATACCTCAAATCATCGAGATAGTCAAGAAAATGTTTACAACGACGTATATGAATAGAAAAAATGGAATTCCTGCATCTTTGATCATACTAGTACAGGTTTCACTCCTAATATTAGAAATGTGCGCTACGAGTGTCACCCAAGAAGTCCTGCAAACGCCCTCATAACTCATTTATTAATTGAGGTAGGGTAATCAAATTACACCATGAGCAGATCACGCATAGTATACATATGTGTGCTGAAAATCATGCATGTGGTATACCGTTCTCTAAATTTGTAAGGTTTGGAACGCAAAGGTGTAGGCGATACCGGTGGTAAATTGTACAAACTCATCTTTTTCAAGAGGTAAGGGGAAGAAAATTCCTATATATAAAAGTGGTCAAAGTACCCCAATAATAAGTCCGAACTCGTAAGTCATTTTAACATTGACAATTCCGGAGTATTTTAGATACACAGATATGGACCCCAAAATAGAGGTGTGATCAGGTGCTCGTGAGTAGTAAGCATCACCTGCCTATTATAATACACCTGCCATATCTATATATCAGTGGAAAAAAAAACAGTGAAAAAGAAAGTTCGGTATTTGAAAGCTTAACTAAGCTTCGGCCGGAAATTTGGTTTAGAAACAGCCACATTGTAGATTTCAACGCGGTCATGGTGTCTCCCATAAAACTTTTTGACTGTCGACACAAGCTTTACTTAATGATAATTCTGTGTCAACAGTTTACGGGTGAGCAGCTTCCCCCTTTCAACAAAATCTTGATGTTTGAAACAGGCTCTAGCATAGCGGACTAGCTGAGAAACACAAACTCCGTATGCAGGTGCCGAAGGGATATTACCACTCAAAAATGGAAAGTTAACTATGGGAAAATTGAAGTCGTGTCTCCTGTCATAAAGCCTAGTTACAAGCTTTCCATTGTCAATATAGAGATAACAATCTAGGTATGAGGCAGATGAACTGGACTCTGCGGTGTCTTAACTTTCAAGTTCACAAGGATAGATGAGGTCAATAAACTCCGAAATCTTTGGATTATTCAGAGACAGAACATCATCTATGTACCTGTAGGTGAAGTTGAATTTCTATGCAAGGTGTCTATTACCCTCTTTTAAGAGCCCTTGTATAAACTCCGCTTCGTACCCGTAAAGAAACAAGTCGGCAAGTAAGGGGGCGCAGTTAGTGCCCATATATCTGTTTATACCTCTTTTAAATTATAATTCGTGTTCCAAAATGACTCTCTCATATATAACAAAACAAGCAGTTATCGTTTCACGTTACATCGCTAGGAAACAAAAGAATATTACAGAATTTACAGAATTTTCTAGTTTTGAACGTTTGCTTCTAGGTTGCAAATAGTTACTAACAAGGCTCGCCGTTTATAAATTTATTATCTCGTGAGTACTTAATTATAAAAAATGCATCTCATTTTAGGAAATTGGAATCTTAAGAAACCCTTCTTCTGCCGTTGCTTCATCTTCCTGAAGTACTCATTTTATATTATATTGTAGTTCCTCGGAAAACAAGGTAACTTTAACTTTGAATAATAATGTCTTAACTGACGTCAAAATAATATCTTTGGTACCTGTATACTTACTTCAGTGTTATTTTTGTGTCTCCCAGCGAAATTCCAATATGTACAAGTGTTTTGACTAAGCTTTGGATCTTAAACAGAACTAGATGCCACCGCCGCATCCCTATGTTTAGTATATTATTCCGATGCCTAGCAACGACATGGCAAAATCATAATGCTCCTGGAAATTGTTGACAAGAAAGGCGGGAAGATGCAACAATGGAATGTAGACCGATCATGTGCTATTGATTATCATTTGCCTGAGACTCAGTCGTTTGCAGGACTGACTGAATAGCCCTCGTATAATAAATCGGAATAGAGCATTTAAGAATGCAGCACTGCTCTTGATTATTTTCCCCTTAATCTTAAAACACATTTTCTGCATTTTTAGCTCACCTGAGCCAGCGGCTCCGGGGGAGCTTATAGGATGGTAAGGCTCCGGCGTCCGTCGTCCGTCGTCCGTCCGTCCGTCCGTCCGTCCGTCCACAATTTCAAACGACTTCTCCTCTGAAACCGCTGGGCCAATTGTAACCAAATTTCATATAGAGCCTCCTGGGACCTTAGGAACAAAAAGTTGTTCAAACGGTCCTGGTCACATGACCAACATGGCCGCCACGCCCATATATGGTAAAAACCTAAAAAATCTTCTTCTCCAGAACCAATAGGCCGATGGCCTTGAAACTTAGTATGTAGCATCAGGTACGCGAGTACTACCAAGATTGTTCAAATTATGACCTTGGGTTGACCTTGACCTTTTTTACGGCAAGGTCAAATTTGCTTCCTTGTGCTTTTATATGGCAAAATGCCAGAACATAAGATATCTTGGAAACTGTTGCAGATTTTGGGCTAAAAACCAGTTTCTACAGTCATCTTAATGAGTACGTGAAGATTTATGACTTTAAGAGGTCAAGGTTATTCTTTGACATTTGACCCAGAACTCTCATATTTTGACATTTTCGAACAATCTCCTCAACAGCCACAGAGCCAATTGAAACCAAATTTCATATAGAGCCTCCAGGGGTTGAGGGAACAAAAATTTATTCATACTGTCCTGGTCACATGACCAACATGGCCGTCACGCCCATATATGGTAAAAACCTAAAAAAATCTTCTTCTCCAGAACCAATCGAACGATGGCCTTGAAACTTGGTATGTAGCATTGGGTACTCCAGTACTATCAAGATTGTTCAAATTATGACCTTGGGTTGACCTTGACCATTTTACTGCAAGGTCAAATATGGGAAAATGCTAGAACATATGATTTCATGGAAAGTTTTGAAGAGTAAGGCCTAAAATTGGTTAATGCAGTTGAGTACATGAAGATTTATGAGTATAAGAGGTCAAGGTCATTCTTTGACCTTTGACCCAGAACTCTCATATTTTGACATTTTCAAACAATCTTCTCCAAAGCCACCAGGCCAATTGTAACCAAATTTCATATAGAGCCTCCAGGGGTTGAAGGAATGAAATTTTGTTCAAAGGTTCAGGTCACATGACCAACATGGCCGCCACGCCCATATATGGTAAAAACTTTTAAAAATCTTTTTCTCCAGAACCAGTTGACCGATGGCCTTGAAACTTGGTATGAAGCATTGGGTATTCCAGTTCTATCAAGAGTGTTCAAAATGATAACATTGGGTTGACCTTGACCATTTTACGGGAAGGTCAAATAAGGGAAAATGCTAGAACATAAGATTTCATGGAAAGTTTTGAAGATTTAGGCCTAAAAATTGGAAAATGCAGTCATCTTAATGAGTACATCAAGATTCATAAGTACAAGAGGTCAAGGTCATTCTTTGATCTTTGACCCTGAATTCTCATAGTTTGACAATTTCAAACTTCTTTTTAAAAGCCAATTGTAACCAAATATCATATAGAGCCTTCAGGGGTTGAGGAAACGAAAATTTCTTCAAATGGTCTGGGTCACATGACCAACATGGCCGCCATGACCATATATGGTAAAAACCTTTAAAAATCTTCTTCTCCAGAACCAGTTGACCGATGGCCTTGAAACTTGGTATGTGGCATTGGGTACTCCAGTATTATCAAGATTGTTCAAATTATGACCTTTGCTTGACCTTGACCTTTTTATGGCAAGGTCAAATATGGCAAAATGCTACAACATAAGCTTTCATGGGAATTTTTGAAGATTTTTGCCTAAAAATTGGTATATACAGTCATCTTAATGAGGTCATGAAGAATTATGAGTACAAGAGGTCAAGGTCATTCTTTGACCTTTGACCCAGATCTCATATTTTGACATTTTCAAACATTTCCTCGAAAGCCAAAGGGCCAATTGTAGTCACATTTCATATAGAGCCTGCAGGGGTTGAGGGAACAAAAATGTGTTCAAATGGTCCAGGTCACATGACCAACATGGCCGCCATACCCATTTATGGTATAAACATTTAATATTTTTCTTCTCCAGAACCAATATGCCTATGGCCTTGAAACTTGGTAAGTAGCATGGAGTACTAGAGTACTTCCAAGACTGTTCAAATGATGACCTTGGGTTCACCTTGACCTTTTTTTGCAGCATGTCAAATATGGGAAAATGCTAGAACATAAGATTTCATGGAAAGTTTTGAAGATTTTGGTCTAAAAAATGGTATATATGGTTGTCTTAATGCGTATTAGCACATGAAGATTTATGAGTACAAGAGGTCATGGTCAGTCTTTGACTTTTGACCCTAGACTCATATTTTGACAATTTCAGACATAAGAAAAAGCGACTTTGCCAATTGCTCAGGTGAGCGGATCAGGGCCTCATGGCCCTCTTGTTGAGCTTAGCGATACATGTACCACACCTCAGGCCAAAGGGTACTTGAATAATGTTGGCTACAATATATTTGAGCTGGAAGATTCAGATTGGACCAAGAGCTGTGCATGTACAATTCTTAATATCTTTTTTCATAATAGTAACCCTTGATCTGGTACAAGTTTTACACCGTGTAAAGTCATCTGTGGTGCCGCTACAACCTCGCAAGGTTATGGGATAGACTAGACTATGTAATTATTCTCATGCATAATTACATATTTCATTTTCTTTCTGTTTGTATCTTAAAGCTTTGTTACTAGATGCTAGTTCAAATCAACTGTTGTTTCAAATTTAATCTTATTGCAAAATGGGATACAGATAAACACAAATCTAAGACTTCCTTCTGAATCCCATTTGTATTATATTGTACTTCCAATTACATTGTATTGGAATGTTCTAGAAGTTCATGAAATTTATACAAAGAAATAAACTAATTATTCTAAAAAAAAAAAAAAAACAAGCAATGATCAGGAATTAAAACAAGTTATTCAATTCCGAGTTAAAATGCATATCTCAAGGCGCTATATAACACCAGGTAATGTTACACAACATAGGCTTTTATAAAAGAAAATGGAACATTATCCCTAAATTATCCATGTTATCCCTTCTTATCTGGAGCACCATTCTGTGCTTATTTTGTTATCGTATTATGGTATAAACGACTGACTGCATTCAAACAACTTTAACTGAAATCCTCGCCAAAAGTTTAGTATAATTATTGATGAATTAAGCAGCAGATATAAGTGATACATAGGACTTGTGTCATGTCAAAAAAATTGTCATCATTGGTCACATCCGATGTCATAAAGTTAACAGAAGTTGTGAGGCACTGAAATTTTGGGACTCAGAAATCTTTTGTATTCACAGTGCCAAATGTAAAGACCACAGTATTTCAATGACAATTTTCGACCTTTTCAAAATTGTATTTCTTTATGAAACACTTCAGTTAAATATTCCCTTATATAACGTTTTACGAATTTTTTGATGTGCGACTTTTTTTAATTAGAATTTTAAAAAAAATGTGTTTCTAGAAAATATGCATTACAATTACACACGCAAAAATTCTGAAAAAAATGATTAGTTTGGATAAAATGTCAACAGACATATGCCTATGCATACTGGTCGAATCGCGTGGAATTGTAATGGCACGGTAATGACGTAGAACGATGTTTGGACGGGATCGTCTTGACCTGTGAGTGCCATTATGGGAAGATTTAATGTTGTCTGTACTGTATACAGAGGCCCGGATAAGATGGGTTTTGATGATAATTCTGGGATTATTCTTAACTTTCAATAAAGTCTCTGTTGTGACCCTCATTAGAACCGTCTTGGGGAGACAGTTCAAATGAGAGGTCACAAATAGGTTTTTAGAGAAAACAATTGCCATTGTTTTCGATTTATCTTCAAAACTCACCTTATCAGGGCCGTTGGTGAATCCAGGACCAAATAGATGCCAGGACCAGTATAGATGCAGGATTACTTGAGATAATGTACATGTGTTAAATGCCCACTCCGTTTCCTGATTTCGAAGTGTAAGATAAATTCATGTGTCTTTCTGCATAATCCCGGGCCGCGTAGTGCAGTCGGTAAAGCGTCTGACTGAAGAGCCAGAGGTCCGGTCGAACCACATAATTTCGTTTCTCCTTCTGCTGATCCAAGAAGGGCAGTAGTCAGTTACTGACGAAAGTATCAGCACTTAGTGCTGGTTAACCGCTTAAGAGGTCTAAGCCTGCCCAGGAATAGTGTGGTTAGGGTAAATGACCGTCCCGACATGACCATAGCTGTTTACCGTGGACGTTAAACAATAAAACAACAACAACTTTGTGGCTTCAACTACCGGTTTTCCCTCAGTTTTATAAATAATCTAGTAATCGCTGTTGATCGGTATATTGGTACCAAGCTGTGCGCAAATTGTTCACAGATCGGTACCAGTACAGCACTCATACTTGTGTACAGCTTGGTACCAGTACTTCGAGGTCAATATACTTATCAATGTCATTTCTAAATTTAGACATAAAACGAAACCTTTATATATGTTAGATTTATGGTGCAATATCGGGTGAGCCGTGGTGTGGTGGATTTTCTAAAGTTCAATTCAACTGAGCCAAAAGCAGCTGGAACTCCTCCGTCAGGGATACTTCGGTCGATCTGTCGGGGGAACCGCCGCACTAACTCGATACTCATCCTTTTATTTTTCTTTCCTTTCCTTAATGATTTCGTTAATGGTGTTTGTTTGTATTGGATCAAAGTTTACCTAGCGGGATAGTGCCTGGTTCGAATCTCGCCGGTCTGTCTTTATTTTTATTTGAGCCGCGACACGAGAAAACCAACAATGGGGTTGTGCGCCCAGCGCAGACTCAGATCAGCCTTGGCATCCGCCCAGTCTGATCAGACTCTTCGCTGTCCGCATGGAGGTAGCTTAGACCCTTGGCTACCCTTTGAGCACTTAACGAAGGGTCTGATCAAACTTGGCGGATGCCTAGGCTGATCTGAGTCTGCGCAGTGCGCGGAACCACATTGTTGGTTTTGTCGTGTCGCGGCTCATTTTTTTATTTGTTTTGTTTTGCGATTTACCCATTTATGCCTAGTAGACTGTTCTGTCTCTATAAATTGGATGAGTCCAGTCATCATTTTAGGGGTACCAGGCTTATCTATTTTTGAATCATTTTAATGTAAATTGCTATTAATTTTATGCAAACAGACAGTAACCCTGACTGCAAATCACAGCTGTTGTAGTTTTAGCAGGGTTAAAACTGACCAGCAGTTGTAAAACTGACCATAACATGTAAGAGTGCATATGACAAGAATATTCTTATCGGAGGCCCTTTAGCTATGGTGTCATGATAATAGTGTGAGAGAATAATAAGGACATTATTTTCTTTATTTTTTTATAATGTAGCCTTTTCTAAATAAAAAGAAGACTATGTTTGAAAGACAGTCATCCTTTAATATCTTTTTTTTTTGGACATGCACATTTCGCATGGGAAACTTGATTTTCCTGCGGGAAATTAGATTTTTGCCATGGGCAATCACTTTTCAAATGAGTTTTTGGGGTTTTATCTTTAATTTAGAAAATAAAAATCAGCTTTTTTATAAAGCACCAAACAAGTACTACAAAAATATATATATAGTTTTAGGTCCTAGCTTTCTTAGAAAATGTCCTGAGTTTGACAAAAACCGGAGCGACAGAAAAATACCAGTGCATGTCTATTTCAATCTGCAATATTTGTTCCTGGGCGGAGCTTCTAACTCAGCCTGGGCATCCTCACACTTGTGAGAGGAGGCATTGCCAGGAATCAGATGGACCCCATGACCATTCTTGCTTCGACGGTTCTTGCGACAAAACGTTTAACTTTTTTTCACACACAATTCTTATGGAAGCGTCCAGTGACATAGCGACCGTGGACATTGCACCTGACCGACTGACCCACTGGAGCATACAACATCTATGTATTCATTGTTCTTTTGGCAAAAGATGACCGCGCCTCATCTCTTCACTTTCATCGCCTGCTCTAAGCCCTTGTTTGTGGCTCAAACATGTGTATTAGGTTTCATCACCTGTTAGATAACACGTACCGGTTGTTTTTTGTATGTTTGCAGAAGTTCTCGGACAGTTAAGATGCTGCTTCTTTTGCTCATTAAAGAGCTTTAGAACATTCTGCACACTGCCTTCCGATAGCTTTATCATTCACTGAGAATTGGGCATCCTTTTCTGCCACAGGTTTTACAGCAACGATGCTTCCCTCGGTAATCAAGGTTTATGGCCTACCAAGGTGGGCATCATCTTTATTAGAAAATTTTCATGATGAAAAGCTTTAGCCCACCTACATGTAAATACAGTGTGAATGGAAAAGGACTGAGGTCCATATATATCACATATTAAAGGAAACAACTCCTTTGTATCTATACCAAACACAGCACAGCATTTTATACAGCAGCAAATTTCAGAGGTTTATGCCCATGCTACATTATGACATGTACAGCATACATGACTGCATATAATTCAAAATGAAATATCTCGGTCATTTTAAAAGCAAGTTTCAAAATATAAACGGATGCCATCAGCTAGTGAAATCAATATTTAAGTAAAATGAAGCGTTTTAAAATATGCCTGGACGTGGCGCATTGTCCTGACAAGATAGATGATTAGTTTATGTTTTCAATATTCAGTAAGCCATTTACCCATTAATGCCTTGCGTCCCGAAAATGGGACATAGGCAAACAATGCACACCCAGATCAGACGACGCGGCGTCTGATGAGGGTCTATACTTTTTGCATCAGACAAATGGTTATTTCTTCAAATTCTAAAATTACTAAACCTGCCACCCCTTAAATGACAAATGGACCCATCCAATATATACAGATAGAAGAGTTCACTGGGCAGTGACTGGTTAAAAGTCGACGGTTATTAAAGTCAAAGGAACTGCGATGTGGTGCTAGTTTGACAAGATTATATAATTATAAACATGTATTACTTCCTCTTTTATCTATATGTGTTTATTTTATTGCTTTAAACGTCTGCCAAATCTGATTTATCTATATCGTTTCTTGGTAATGAACTATGTACATGTATTGATTAATTATTCACCTGTTTATACCATTTCAAGTCATTTCTAATTTTAAACCTAAGAAATGTTTATATATGTTAAAATCATGGTGCAATATCGGATGAGCCGTAGTGTGGTGGGTTAACTAAGTTCTATTCATCTGAGACTAAAGCAGCTGAACTCCTCTGTCGGGGATACTTCGGTCGATCTGGCGGGGGAACCACCGCGCTAACTCGACACTCATCTTTTTATATTAGCTCATGTAACACAGTCTTTGTGTGTGTGTGTGTGTGTGTGTGTGTGTGTGTGTGTGTGTGTGTGCTCGTGTGTGTTTTGGTTACTCTGTATTTGTTTGTGGTGTGTCTGATGTTGTCTCTCTAGTAGTCTCGTCCATGGCTCGAATAATCAAACTTTCTTGTATTTTTTTAATTATTTAATTTTCTTTTGTCGTAATCATAAAAATAGAAATGATTGAAATGAGAGATAAAAACCAAAGGAAACATCAAACAACTGTTTTTTCTTCTTTTCAATTCAGTGGAGTATATACACACACTACCAAAATCCTAAGTTTTCGGGCAGATATGTCTGTACAAACAGAGGAAACCGAGATTAGACTGTTCCTTAGGAACCAGAATGATCAAGGTCTTCACAGGTTTCATTCCATCTGCGCAATTTAGTAGGCACTACTCTATGGTGAAACCGGAATAACAGGAAAATAAATATTAGAACAAGGACCGACTGTGCTTTCAGCAGGTGCAGTATCTGGGCAGTCTATTTATTGTGCATATTTTCGAACTTAAACAGTGTTTTTCTAGAAAACGAAACGGTGAAATGTTTGGGTTTTCTTTTGTTTTATTCTGTATCATACAATGTAAGTTTTAATAAAATAATATGTATAAGCATGCCCTATCGATTGAATATATTTTTCATGACGTTTTATATGAATTCAAATTTATTGCATTTTTTTAAAGAAAATGTAAAATTACACTTATTATCAAGATAACTGCATTTTTTTATCAGTTTATTTCAAATATCCTATATTATAGATAGATTATATGATTTGCAGAAATAAAAGTGCAATCATGCTCCAGAGACAAGAATTTAAAAAGAAAATGTGTAAAAATGTATGTAGAAATACAAAATTTTGATTTTCAGGAGAACGAAACGGTGAAAATGTTGTTGTTTTTCTTATCCAAATGTTTTATAGCCCTTTGTGTTATTCAACTGGTATAATGTAATGAATGCCCAACCAATAATTTTATTCAGTATCTATCTACCTTAAAAACTAAAGTATACCATGAATACCTATGAACTAATCATTTCTATATTTAGACTGATCAAAGGTTTATATATCTTAAAATCATGGTGCAATATCGGATGAGCCGAAGCGTGGTGGGTTATATCTAAACCGTTCTATTTCATCTGAGACTAAAGCAGCTGAACTCCTTCGTCAGGGATACTTCGGTCGATCTGGCGGGGGAACCACCGCGCTAACTCGACACTCATCTTGTTTTTTTTTTTTTTTTTTTTTCTTACTTGATATTCACTTTATTTGTTTAGTTTGTTTCTGACACATACAGTTCCAATTAATGTATTCATTTCATGTGTTTGACATTCATTGTTGAGTAAAGTCGCCTTGATTCGTAAAGAAAAGTGTATTAGTGTAACGTTCCTTTACGATTTATTTCCCTTTTTGTCACACATACTGGAGAGAAACCGGGAACCAGGAACCGGGAACCGGGAACGTGCTTAACGGTCATCTATATTTTCCCTGTTCACACATGCAGGTTTTCGCAAAAAAAGTTGGAAGGCAAAAACGACTAAGAGCCCGTCTGCTGCTTTATAATTTGAGCCGCGACACGACAAAACCAACAATGTGGTTGTGCGCCCAACGCAGACTCAGATCAGCCTGGGCATCCGCCCAGTCTGATCAGAGTCTTCACTGTACGCATGGAGGAAGCCTAGTCCCTTAGCTACCCTTTGAGCACCTAACATAGAGTCTGATCAAACTTGGTGGATGCCAAGGCTGATCTGAGTCTGCACTTGGCGCACAACCACATTGTTGGTTTTGTCGTGTCGCGGCTCATTTATCCTTACTTTCCCTTAACAATCAGTCTTGCAGTATTCTTTTCTACCCAGCAGGCACATGACGTTAAAATGACGTCGCACTGACGTCGATGCGACATGATGACGTCGCATCGACGTTAGTGCGACGTCATTTTGACGTCATGTGCCCGCTGGGTAGTAACTATATGCCCACGGAAAACCGAATGAGGAGCTCTACCGCAAACATGTAGTCATTCGGCTACCCTAATTAAAAGCAACAGAACATCTGTTTTTACCTATTTTCTATTCGAAATAACAAAACAAAACAGAAAGAGAATGGTAGCTATTCAGGTGACTACGTTGCTAGAGATCATAGACAAGTGGACATAAAAAAGTTGAGATATTGAGGAACCTTAACAGAAGTTCCCGCTTGGAACGGTCAGTAAACGGTTACTCGGGGGCTTTAACTAGTTTTACTGAATCCAAACCTCGCCCTTAGGTTCCGCAATGGTTCAACCGGCAAAAACATTAGCACCCACTCAATAGACACAAAAGCATCAATCTGGACAATGAGAGCAAACTATACGAAGTACTGTGCAAAGTTAGCAGATTTATAGGATGCCATATTGCTAGCGGACCACAGACAAATAGTCAAAGTCACAAGAACAACAGTATCGAACAACAACAGAAGTATTGCCTGAAAACTGTCAGTAATAAATAACTAGTGGGGCGGGGACTTAAACTAGTTCTAATGGATCAAAACACTCGCCCTCCGTCACTACGATGGTTCGAAACATTCTCATATGTGATTCTTCCTTACTTGCCGACTTGTTTCTTTAGGGTATGAGGCGGAGTTTATATAAGGGCTCTTAAAAGAGGGTAATAAACACCTTGCACAGAAATTCAACTTCACCTACAGGTACATAGATGATGTTCTGTTGCTGAATAATCCAAATACTTCGGAGTTTTTTACCTCATCTGTCCATGTGAGCTTGAAATTAAATATAACACAGAGTCAGATTCATCTGTCTCATACATGTACTTAGATTGTTATCTCTATATCGAAAATGGAAAGGTTGTTACCAGGCTTTATGATAAGAGGGACGACTTCAATTTTCCCATAGTTAACTTTCCATTTTTGAGTAGTAATATCCATTTGGCACCTGCATACGAAGTTTATGTCTCTCAGCTAGTCCGCTATTCTACAACCTGTTTTCAAATATCAAGATTTTGTTGAAAGAGGGAAGCTATTCACCCGTAAACTGTTGACACAAGGTTATCCTAGAGTAAAGCTTGTGTTGGCAGTTAAAAGTTTTATGGGAGACACCATGACCTCGTTGATCGCTACAATGTGGCCGTTTCTAAACTAATTAAGCTTTCAAATGCCGGACTTTCATTTTCACTGACTTTATCCACTGACATATAGATATGACTGGTGTATCATAATAGGCAGGTGATGCTTCATACTCGCGAGCATCTGATCACACCTCTGTTTTTGGGTCCATGTTTGTGTATCTAGAATATTCCGGAATTGTCAATGTTAAAATGACTTACGACTTCGGACTTGTGATTTGGGTACTTTGGCCACTTTCATGTAATGAAAGCTCTTTTTAACAGCATTTTCTTCAAAATAAAATGGCCGCTGGCCTTGAAACTTGGTACTGAATATTTGGGGCTCAAATATTTTTACATTTATTCAATGATCCCTTGATTTATATTTGATTGTTTTTCGGTAAGGGTTTGCTTTCCTTCCTAGTGCTTTTGTATTGTAAAATGCTAAATTAGATTTCTTGGGCACTGTTTACGATTTTCATGTAAAAATATGATATATACAGTCAGCTGAATAACAAGACGATTTTAGTACCAATGATTCAGGTCGTTCTTTGGCCTTTGACAGAGATCACTCGTACTCCAACAATTTCAAACACCTTCTCGACAGCCACGAGATCCATTGAGAACTTTTCTCATACGAAGCCTTAATAGGACTAGCGGAACAAAACTTGCTTGAATGGTCGTGGTCACATGATCAGGACGGCCGTGATATACATATATCGTGTGCTTAGCACAACACTGCGGTAACTTCTATAATCTTTTACTGCTTGCGCTAAGCCAACGATATGGTAGAAACATATATTTTCGGACTTTTATTTTCACCGACCTATTCCACAGATACATAGACATGGCGGGTTATTATATAAGCAGGCGATGCTCGGAGAGAGCTGTTAGTTGCTGCCGAAACCTGGGTCTTTAGCATTGAGGTTACTACTTAAATACTGATTAAAAGTAACCTTAGTAACTTATGTCGGGTAAAAATTTCTAAACATTCCTAAAATTAAGATTTACCTGTCACAGCCACATGAATCTTAGCGGTAATGCTTTTATTCTTTTGAGCCACGACACGAGAAAACCAACAATGTGGTTGTCCGCCCGGTGCAGACTCAGATCAACCTAGGCATTCGCCCAGTTTGGCCAGACTCTTCGTTAAGTGCTCAAAGGGTAGCTAAGGGACTAAGCTACCTCTATGCGGACAGCGAAGACTCTGATCAGACTGGGCGGATGCCCAGGCTGATCTGAGTCTGCGCTGGGCGCACAACCACATTGTTGGTTTTCTCATGTCGCGGCTCTTTTGGATTATTTTGGCTTTTTGTACGTTTTTGCTGCATTGGTCATCTTCCTGATGTCCATATCTGTCTCGTGTCTCGAGACGTAGGGACTGAGTAGGCTCGTAGAGCGGGGAGGGGGTTGTGGGTGCTTGCTCTTGCGAGTTAATACGTAGGCGTCTCTAATCTGATGTCTTCAGCTACTGAATCTCGTGGAATGCGTCTAAATGTGGCTCGGAGAGGGCTGTTTGTTGCCTGCCGAGACCTGCCGACCACCTTTTTGCTTTCGACATGTTTAGCGACACTGAAGAAGCTAATACATAAACGCGTGTCGGTCGCACTAAATTCGGTAAAGTTACCTTTATATTACTACTCGCGAGCACCTGAACATGTATCTTTTCTTTTCTTTTTTCTTTTTTTTTTGGGAGGGGGGATGTTGGATGGGAGACGGGGTCCATGACTGTGTATCTAAAAAAATTTGGAATTCTAAGTGGTGATATAATTAACTAGTTCGGACCTATGATTTGAGTTCTTGGACCACCTTTACTTATACTTTTTTTCTCCTGAACCGATCACCATGCTTAATATAAAGCATCTGACACTCATATACTATCAAGTTTGTTCAAGCTAAGACCGTAGGTTGAATGGCGACCATTTAACAGAAAGGCCAGTTCGCCTTCATATACTTATATTTGGGAAAACGCAAAAAAGCATTAGGTTTCTCTGGAACTGTTGAAACGTATGATATGAAAAATGATATATTTAGTGAACTGAACTCATACTGTAAAACACTTATATTTGGCGGTTAATGAATTTGGCGATATTTGCGGTTAAGGCAAAGAGCGCTAAATATCAGACCGCCAATAATAATGAATAAATAAAAACATATAAATTAATTCTAAAGATCTGCGGTCCAGCTGGAATTTAAGTTTACGCATAATATTATTTCTTATCCAAGCTTTTTCTTTTATGTAGTTTATGTGTTTAAGCCAAAATCCATCATTACTAAAGAATATGCCAAGATGTTTATGCGCATCAACTTCAGAAATTTGCTGATTTAACATGTATAAAGGAGGATGTACTGTCTGTAAGAGTTTTCTAGATATCAAAAGAGTTTCTGTTTTCACAGGGTTAAAAGTTACCAACCATATTTTGGCCCATTTAGCAACTTTTTCCAGATCAGAATTAAGAATTTGTGCAGTAGAGATGGAATTTTTTACAACTTTAGATAAACTCGTATCATCTGCAAAGAGTCTGATGTTGGAACCTATATCTGTTATTATATCATTAATGTATAAGAGAAAAAGAAGTGGGCCAAGATTAGATCCCTGCGGTACCCCCGCTTCTATAGAGTTCCAGTTAGAACAAGATACCACGTTCTTGGGTTTATAATGGCGCACATAACACATTGTTTGTTTTGTAATGGCGAACATACCACATTCTTGGTTTCCTTACATGTATATTGTACGTTTTCTTACGGCGCACATACCACATTGTTGGTTTAATAATGGCGCATATACCACATTGTTGGTTTTCTAATGGCGTATATATAACATTGCTGGTTTTATAGTGGCGCACATACAGCATTGTTGGTTTTCTTATGGCACACATATAACATTGTTGGTTTTCTCCAAGCGTACATAGAACATTGTTGGTTTTCTCATGGCGCACATTAAACATTGTTGGTTTTCTCAAGGCGTACAAATAACATTGTTGGTTTTTTATAGCTCACATACAACATTGCTGTTTTTATAGTGGCGCACATACAGCATTGTTGGTTTTCTTATGGCACACATATAACAATGTTGGTTTTCTCAAGGCGTACATACAACATTGTTGGTTTTCTTATGGCGCACATTTAACAATGTTGGTTTTCTCGAGGCGCCCATACCACATTGTTGGTTTTCTTAGGGCGCACATATGACATTGTTGGTTTTATAATGGCGCCCATACCACATTGTTGGTTTTCTTGTGGTGCACATATAACATTGTTGGTTTTATTATGGCGCCCATGCCACATTGTTTGTTTTTGTATGGCACACATATAACATTGTTGGTTTTATAATGGCGCACATACCACATTGTTGGTTTTCTGATGGCGTATATATAACATTGTTGGTTTTCCTATGGCGCAATTTTAACATTGTTGGTTTTATTATGGCGCACATACCACATTGTTGTTTTTCTTATGGCACATATATATCATTGTTCGCTTTATTATGGCGCCCAATTCACATTGTTGGTTTTCGTATGGCACACATATAACATTGTTGGTTTTATAATGGCGCACATACCACATTGTTGGTTTTCTGATGGTGTATATATAATATTGTTGGTTTTCTTATGGCGCACTTTTAACATTGTTGGTTTTCATACGGCGCACATATAACATTGTTGGTTTTATAATAGCGCCCATACCACATTGTTGGTTTTCTCATGGCGCACATATAACATTGTTGGTTTTATTATGGCGCCCATACCACATTGTTGGTTTTCCTATGGCACATATATAACATTGTTGATTTATAATGGCGCACATACCACATTGTTGGTTTTCTGATGGCGTTTATATAACATTGTTGGTTTTCTTAAGGCGCACTTTTAACATTGTTGGTTTTCTAATGGCGCAAATTTAACATTGTTGGATTTATAATGGCGCCCATACCATATTGTTGGTTTTCTGATGGCGTTTATATAACATTGTTGGTTTTCTTAAGGCGCACTTTTAACATTGTTGGTTTTCTAATGGCGCAAATTTAAAATTGTTGGATTTATAATGGCGCCCATACCATATTGTTGGTTTTTTATGACGTACATATAACATTGTTGGTTTTCTGATGGCGCACATATGACATTGTTGGTTTTATAATGGCGCCCATACCACATTGTTGGTTTTCTTATGGCACATATATAACATTGTTGGTTTTATAATGACGCACATACCACATTGTTGGTTTTCTCATGGCGTACATATAACATTGTTGTTTTTTTATGGCTAACATACAACATTGATGGTTTTATAATGGCGCCCATACCACATTGTTGGTTTTCGTATGGCACACATTTAACATTGTTGGTTTTATAATGTCGCACGTACCACATTGTTGGTTTTCTCATGGCGCTCATTTAACATTGTTGGTTTTATAATGGCGTTTATACCACATTGTTGGTTTTCGAGTGGCACACATTTAAAATTGTTGGTTTTATAATGGCGAACATCATTACCGCATTGTTGATTTTCTCATGGCGTACATATAACATTGTTGGTTTTCTTATGGCTCACATACGTATTGTTGGTTTTTTAATGGCGACCATAACACATTGTTTGTTTTCTTATGGTGCACATTTAACATTGTTGGTTTTATAATGGCGCTTATACCACATTGTTGGTTTTCTTTTGGCGCATATATAACATTGTTGGTTTTATAATGGCGCACATCATACCACATTGTTGGTTTTGTTATGGCGTACATATAACATTGTTTGTTTATAATGGCGCTCGTACCACATTGTTGGTTTTCTTGTGGCGCATTTTTAAACATTTTTAGTTTTCTAATGGCGCACATACCACGTTGTTTTAGGGGTCTCTGGTTATTGCTTTCCCTTTCTTTGCATTGAAATTCCTTTATGCAAACATGTCGTCCCTGATCAGTGGCGAGGCGTTGTGCGGCTGATCAGATGCCGTAGACGTGTCTGAGCTAGGTCTATGCTGTGTGTTTGTGTCTTTAAACATCTGCATTAAATCAAACACTGCAGACCCAAATTTGACGTCGCGTTCAGGCTGCGACATCAAATAAGGGTCTCCATTGTTTGCCAAAATCCTTTGATGAGATGCAAGAGAAACGACTATATTCAAGCTCCACTTGCACTCCACTCACTGATCGATCTAATCGCCATGCGGTCACAGGTAGACTCATCTTAGGGCTCGTCGGTATTCACAAAGACAAGAGAGCTCTGAGTCGACTCGATAAAGTGAGTGAGCGTTGATTGAGACCGATACCTCCCTTGAACGCAACTCAAGTGTTATTTATGAATACGAATCAGAACTTAACTGATTTTGATGCGCAATCTAGACCAATAATTTGCTTTTTTTTGCAAATCTCGGGGTAGTTCATATCTGTAGACGAGTCGTTACTTATATTGTGGCGTTGTCAATACATCTGTCCATCCGTCCGTCCGACTGTCCATTGCACAACACATACCTTCTGTACTCCTTTAAACATATTTTGAGCTTGCGTCATAGATCTGTCTTAAGCCTATCAAGAGGATGTGAAAATACATGCTTCAGTAATATCGAGATAAAACTTCTCATAAGAAAGCAGGTCTCCAGTGTTGAACACTGCCCATGCTGACTTAGATATTGTCCTTGGAATAAAAATGCCAAAACTGGCAAAGGGCCATAACTTGTAACTGCAACTCCTTCCATGTCTTTGATCGGACTGACTTGAAAATTTGGAGAATGTTTTGCCATGATCTGAAGATTTGTGATTTACGTTTGTCTTAGTTTTGACAAAGTTATGGCCCTTTGTTAGTTTTAACATTTTGCAATAATTTGAACCACTGGCCCATCTATAACTTTAAAACCATACAAGACATTTTCATGAAAAGTTATACAAATATAAACCATCAGCAGACAATGCGCAGAAAAACAAGAACCGTAATTCCAGCTACAGTTTTCACAAAAAATGCCCCTTTGGAACTTTCAGTACAGAAATCGTGTGTTGCCTATAACTTTAAAAACGTAGAAGAAACTTTTACAAAACTTGGTATAAATCTAAAGCATCATCAGACAATGTGCAGAGAACAGAACCTATAACTCAGCATACATTTTTTATGGAATTATGTCCCTTTGTAATGTTGTATATGGGAAATCTTATCCTCTATAACTTCAAAACCGTCAAAGATTATTCATGAAACTTTGTACAAATATCTGTAAATGTATAAAGCATCTTCAGCTGATTGTGCAGAGAAAACAAGAGATGTAACTCCTTTTAAATTTTTTTTACGAAAGATGCACCTTTGTAATTTTTAATATAGAAATTGCATCTGCTCTATAGCTTTAAAAGCGTTCAAGATATTTTCACAAAACGTGGTACAGATATTAATCAACACCAGACAATGTGCAGAAAAAAAGAATCGTAATTCCACCACATTTGTTACGAATTTATTCCCCTTTGTCATTTCAAGTTAGTCAATCGTAGCTGCTCTTTAAATTTAAAACCATTGAACATATTTTGATGGACCATTGTACAAATGAAAGCATCATCAGATAATGTGTAGAAAATGAAAATGTTAACTCCACCTACAGATTTTACAGAATTATGTCCCTTTGTAATTGTCTTTATAGAATTTTTTCTGCTCTATGGCTTTAAAATTGTTGAAGATATTTTCAACCCTAAACAGGGTTCCATTGCATACAGCCTTCGTTATATATTCACCCTATCAGCGTCCTGATATGACTGAAATACTGTTGAAAGGGACGTAAAATCAAAAGTCTAGTGAATATACTTATTTTTTAGATAAATATACTTACACCATGTTATCTATATCGTCTGTACGGCCTGTCATTAGATCTGGTAATACTGCACAGTAGGTTTCCCGCTTCTAACGTAATACATGTACGTAAGACCTAAGACGTAAAGCGTAAGACCTAAGACCTAATACGTAAGGTGTAAGACCTAATACGTAAGGTCTAAGACCTAATACTTAAGACGTTAGACAAAAGGGCCCTTATAGGCTTCCGTACAATATAGTGTCATCCCTATTTGTAAATGAGTCCTGATAATCAGAGTTATGATGGCTTTACTGGCTTAAAAACTCTCTAAATAAAGATTTTGAGAGTGTGAAATTTGGGCAGAATTACTGCTTTAATCAGGAAGAAAATTTAAAATGTCGGTCACAGGACTATTTTAATATTGGTTTTACCCATGAACTCGAAGTAATGTGCGATCGATATCGATTTTGAAAACATTTATTTCAAAAGAACAAGTAGTATGTAATAGAATAGTAAATAAACAGTCTTCACGCGAGGTTAGACCCTGAAGGTCATCTGACCTCTTACTGTAAAATTTTGGCTGTGGATTTCCAGCACAAAGACAAAAAGAAGTGGAAATATTTTCTCTGAAGAATATACGTGACGGAACATGTTCTTTAAATGACATGCCAAACAGTGATCAAAGTTTTCCTGAGAGTATTTTGAAGAAAAAAAGATAGAAAATTAAAAGGGAAGACTTACTTATTAGATGTGTAAATATTCGCGTGTAGAGAAAATTATAAAACACCACAACATTATCGCGAAATATAACGTTCAGTAGATGTTGATCAATACGTTATTGTTTCAAAGTTGTTACGACGTAATAGCTGGAAGGCCAGAAATTATTGCTATTAAGCTTTGCGTAGACTCTAAAATCAAACTACTCCCAATGCTACACCACTGAAGATATTTTCAAGATGTCAATAGTTGGCGATTATGTTTACAGAGATGACTCACCGATAGGAAAAGGAACATTTGGGACGGTGTATACAGCTTATAAGAATAATCATCCAGAAGTGAGTACTTTCTTCTTTTGGTGTAAGGCTACTACACTGTAGTTTTCCCCAATTTTACAAAAGGAACAACTTCAGTGACTTTCTATTTTCACCTCTGGACAAAGTGCCCATTCCAAAGGCGGTAGGGGGGATACGCTCCCCATTCATGTTAAGCGTATGAACAGACCAACTTATGTCAATACACAGTTTGACCTGAGCATGGGCATTTTTATAGTTAGAAATGCTTTTTTCCAATGCGATTGAGCACAAATAAGAATTAAATTTTCTGAAGTAATATTTTATAATAAAGTGAGAATGCACAACCTTTATGGTCTATTGATTTATTTTATTTAATCTAGTGTTCTGAAGCAAGCAAAAAATCTTACGTCATTTGTTTTCCTGCCTCAAATAATATGCATATATGAACAAAATAATAAACATGCATTTCATTGTAGTTTTATATAAAATGGCAAAATGCAATAACTGCTTCTATGAACAGTTTGTAACTAAGAATGGGTGGACTATCTATTGAGTTTTAGATCATTTTTCTTGTATATACAGTCCAACATTGTATTTGAACACTTTTACAATGAACACTTTTACAAGAAAAACTGATCGTGTATACTATCATGAATACACTTTAAATACTCTCAGGAGCCTTGATGCTATACCATAAAATTAATTCTGAAGACGCAATGTTTTTGTCTCTTTTCAGACTATATATGCATTAAAAGCAATAGATTTGAAGGAACTCAACGATGAGGATAAGAGACATTGCTACGAAGAGGCAAAGTGGTTGAGAGGGATACAACACCCCAACATTGTCCAGTATCATGATTCATTTGAGCACAAGGATCGTTACCTTGTCATTATCATGGAGTATTGCCAGAAAGGAAGTTTAAAAGCGTACATACGAAAGTCTGAAGCTATATCGGAAGAGACATGCTTAGATATTGTAGAGCAGATTTGTTCTGCAGTGAAGGTATTTATTTTTTATTAATATTATTATTTTTGTTTGATTGTTTGTTTTTGTTTTTGGCGATGAGGAGTGGAGGTAGAGTTGTGGGGAGTGGGTGTGGAAGTGCCGATGCTCATTTACTCCTTAGATTTGAAATCTTCTTGTGTAGTCTCAAGAGGGATGGGAATAGTAATAATGGTTATTAGTGGTGGTATGGAGGCTTTACTTTCGCAGAACTAATGCACATTAAGTCAGTGTTGTGTTGCGGTTTAAAGTCCTAGTAAACAATATTTCAGTCATGTCGAGACAATGTACATAAGAAATTTAGTTTGTAAGATAGTTATTTACACTTTTCTATCAATTTTTTCTTCCAATTGGGATTTTTTTTAACTTGTATCAGGAAACAAAAATACTTTCTGAGATCGGGACTGGTGCTTTTTATGGGCATCACTAACATAGGGGAAAATCACTGATACGTATGTGACTTTCGCACAGGCAAACGATGTCATAACCAGTGCAAAGGGTATAGACTTAGATTAGAACTGTATATTAGTTTAACATAACAGTTAAATGTAGCATTCAATGAGGTGTTTGATTTGTAAATTTCATAAATTCCTCTGGGGTGGGTTGGAGTGAGGTGGGTATTTACACAAATTGGTATGAGCAGTTTATTGTCTGTTTATTTTATTTATTTATTTAGTATACTATATTTGTGTTATGTTATGTTATGTTATGTTATGTTATGTGATTTTATGTTATGTTATGTTATGTTATGTTATGTTATGTTATGTTATGTTATGTTATGTTATGTTATGTTATGTTTATTTATTTATTTATTTCATTTTTTCTGCAACATATTTCTTTTTCTTTTATTGGTTTTTCTGTGTATGTTTTTTTGTTTTGTTTGTGTGTTTGTTTTTGTTTTATTATATTTGCAAGATATACCACTCACAGTACAAAACATCTAATAACTTCAGTTATGTTGGCAACAAACATTCACCCGATTTCATAATTAAATCTCGAAGGGTCTCAAACCAGGCCGAAACATTTGTTCTGTTAGGTCTACATTGAAAATTTGTCTCCTTATTCCGTAGTTTCTGCATGAGCAACATAGGATCCACAGGGACGTGAAGACAGACAATATCTTCCTTACAATGGACAAGACTGTAAAACTTGGAGATCTCGCCCTCGTAAGGTAACCTGGGTTCGAGGTTATAAAACTTGAGAATAATCTCAAACTCAAAATAAAGCACACTCATTTGCTGCTCCCGAACATAAGTTATTAAGTTCAAGGGTCTCAAACCAGAGAGCAGCATTTGTTCAATTTGGACTTCGTTGAAAATTTTGTCTCATTCCCTATTATTCCGTAGTTTCTGCATGAACAACATAGGATCCACAGGGACGTGAAGACAGACAATATCTTCCTCACAATGGACAGGACTGTAAAACTTGGCGATCTGGCCCTAGTAAGGTAACCTGGGTTCGAGGCTATAAATCTTGAGAATAATCTCAAACTCAAAATAAAGCACACTGATTGGCTGCTTCCGAGCATGTGCTCGGAAGCAGCCAATCGGTGTGCTTTATTTTGAGTTTACATGCTCGGATGCAGCCAGTCAGCGTTCTTTATTTTGAGTTTGAGAATGTACTCAAGTCTTATAGCCCCTGGGCCAGTACACACAGTATTTAAAAATATGGGAAAATGTTATGACAATTTTTTGCTTTTTTTATTATTTCTCATAAAAGTGTGCGTTCATGCCAGTTATTAGAGCTTCCTCTAATGATAGTTTCAAAAGTGTTGTAAACTTTAAAGCGCCAAAGAAGCAGTCAACAAAATTAACGCCTGAAAAAACAAAACCTTGTTTCGCCCAAGATGTATCATATCTAATATTCAAAGACTAGAGGGGTAACAGTGTAGATGTAGATCTACATGTAAATGAGGCGGTCATTGGAACTACGCTGTTTGTAAATTCAGCTATTTTCAGTTTTATAATGTAGATAAACAACATAAGTTTCCGTTAATTCCTGTATGTCGAGGACAACATTGGTAAAAGGTATTCAGTTTTCAAGGGGCGTTCTTGCAATAACGCGCTTACTTGAACACCAAAATTTTAGCATTAACTCTACCATAAGACCCATCATTTTTATATATGCATACTGTATTGTGAACGGTACACGTCATTAATATCCTTTGAAGTTAGTTTGAACGTTGTAAAAAGCCGCCAGAAATAAACAAAACATAGACATTAAGAACTTATTATGCACTGCTGGACTTAAACCTTTATCATTGAAGCTATAATAGGTGTTTTACTGCATTGTACACCGAGACAGGTAATTTCATGCTCACACATACTTTTCTTCTGAACGCTATATCTAGGCTGGTTGACAACCCATCAAACCTAACAACGCATTGTGGGTCCCCTCTCTACATGAGTCCAGAGATGTCGGATGGGAAACCTTACAGTTACGCGGTAAGATCAGGCCCCGCGGTTATAAAAAAAAATCATGTCAAACTCAGCTGGGCATGAACTTTTACCCGCTACATGTAATAAACAGTAAATTATTGATAAGTATAGTTATCTTCTTGTTCAGTTTAGCTGAGTATGAAATTTCCTCTGCTTATGAATATGAAAATGCCATAATTAGTTGGCATTTTCATATTTATCAGCAGAGAAAATCTCATGCTCAGCTGAGTTTAGCATGAAAAAAGTTTTATAACCTTGGGCCCAGACGTAGATCAGTCGGCATACATCGTATGAATCCGGTATATGTAACGTAAAAAAAATCTAAGTATTGGGAGGGATAGGTCTGAGAAAAATGTGAAATCAAGTTTGATCAGGTTCTACATTGTTTGCTTTTTTATCTAAAAATTTAAATATTTCAAAAATGTTTGCAAAAGTAGCAGATATTTTCCATTTAGATTGCAGCACATATCCAGCGTTTATAATCATTCGCTTTTTACAAGTGTCAACAGAATCGAGCCGCGACATGACAAAACAAACAATGTGGTTGTGCGCCCAGCGCAGGCTCAGATCAGCCTGGGCATCCGCCCAGTCTGATCAGAGCCTTTGCTGTCCGCATGGAGGTAGCTTAGTCTCTTAGCTACCCTTTGAGCACTTAACGAAGAGTTTGATCATACTGGGTGGATGCCCAGGCTGATCTGAGTCTACGGTGGGCGAACAACCACATTGTTGGTTTTGTCGTGTCGCGGCTCAATTATCGAATGCGGAAATGTATAGGATTATGTTGGACAACCACGTTTTACACGACAATATTTTAAAGAGAGAGAGAGAGAGAGAGAGAGAGAGAGAGAGAGAATCAGAAATTTAATATTGAATTATAACGCATGCAGTTCCCCAAATATTTTGTATTTTTATATAATTCTATTTTAATGTTAAAATGGGGAATTTTAAATTGTAAGCATGAACCCTCATTTGACATAACAGTGAATTGCATTGCTCCGCTCTTTCGGTTCGCAAGATCGTTTTCAAATACAGAGTTACAGTGTGTATGCAAATGGATTCAAAATCTACGATAGGTTTTTTGTCTTATGACATATATTTTAATCCGAAAAAAATGTTAAATAAGTTTGGAAAAATTAACGATATTCATAAACAGTTAGTTTCTATACGCCTCAAACCCATGGCTAAAATGTTTAAAGCTTTCAAATATACCGATTGTTCAAATCGGATATTCTGATCAAGATATACACTGAGAAGCCTCCTGTAATACTTTGAGATTAACCCAAACATGGATGAGAACGTTGCGGCTTAACAAATATTTAAATATATTTCAGACTGACATATGGAGTCTTGGTTGCTGCATCTACGAGATAGCGACAAAAACTTCACCATTCTCTGCCAGATCGGAAGAGGAGCTTAGCAGAGTTGTCAATACAGAAACAGTAAGCTGACTAGAATGCCTTTTTAAGATATTTGAGTCGCAAGACGAGAAAACCAACAAAGTGGTTGTGCACAAAGCGCAGACTCAGATCAGCCTGGGCTCCGCCCAGCCCGACCAGACTGTTTTATAAGCGCTGAAAGGGTAGATTAAAGTCTAAGCTACCTCCATGTGGACAGCGAAGACTCTGAACAGACTGGGCGGATGCCCAGGCTGATCTGAGACTTTGCCGGGGGCACATGTCACTTTGTCGTTTTTGTCGTAATGCGGCTCATTTACAGTATAATTAAACCTATCAGACTATTTCCTTCTAGTCAAGCCCCATCCTTCCCGTCAAACAAGATGCCATGTGTACCAGAATATGTGCTACATTCGAGTAATTTCTACCTACCGTCATAAATGTAAATACTGGGACTTAGGGCAAAGATAAACTTAAAAAGTCAGACTAGCCTGCGCACTTGCCAGCGCACATAAACACTCGATAAAAAATTCTTGTATCCCAATTATTTAAAGATGAAAAGAACCCATGTTATGTTTTGTTGTAGAAATTTTGCCCTCTTAGGCACATCTTTCCAGGTGTTGCACAGAAATGTTTATTACTGGCCAAATATTTTGTAGAAACATCCGCTGGACATACGTCACTAGATGTCTCTAATGCGCTGTTTTCTCTCATGTGTGTCAGGAACATTCTGTAAACACCATGACTGCTAACCCATTCTATTCGGGATACCCCTTTAGGGGTATCTGGACAAACAGTTTGGATCCAGATCAGGCCCCACAAACGTGGGGCCTGAGTTGGGATCCAACTGGTTGCTGCCTAGACATCATTTCTACAAGACTTGGTTAGACCAATATTGTCAAAATATTCTTGATTTTTGATGCAGACGAGAATTTCAGCAGACGACAAAAAATACCCAGAATGCAATGTGTCATTTCACGGTCATTGCTTGGATCTCAAACACTCAAATACGCTTCTCAAATTACATAATTACGTACATTTAAAGGAAGGGTCGGAGTTGCTAGCTGCCAAAAAGTTTTAATCATTGGTATTTTGTTGGGGGTTTTTTGACACAATTTGATAGTTGTTCAAAATTTACTAATTTTTAAGGTTATGACCATAGTATTTCAGGGTGGTTATTGTACACTGTACACCTTTTTATTTATTTATTTTATTTATCTATTTGTTTATTTTTTTCAGATAAGTCATAAGCCATTTCCTTATTGTGAAAATATTAAAATACTTATGGGAAGAATGCTACGAAAGGATCCTGCTCAGAGGCCAACAATACACGAAGTTTGTGAGACATTAAACTCTTTGAAGCGGAATTCTCCAAAGCAGGAAGTGGAACAAGTAATTTTAGCCAATCTACAATATAACTCTTATCGTTCTAAACAAGTCAATTTGTAGTCTTACGCAGATTGTAGTGTATTCGGTAGCGGCATTTGCATATAGTGGGGTCTGTAATCATGGCATATTTTAAGTTCCATGTATTGATCGTTCCATCAAAAAGGTCTAACTTTATCGTTTGCAGTATGCATGTTATTGTAGCATGTCCAGAACTACATCTGGTTAGCTAACTTGAATTGTTAACCTGCTTATGCTAATAGCCTATTCTCATTAACTCTTTAAGCCCCAGTGACGCAATTAGCAAAGTTTGCAAACAGCGTAGATCCTGATGAAGCGGCTCATAATGAGCCGCCTCATCTAGATCTACACTGTTTGCCCTCTAGTCTTTGAATTCTCAATACAAAAAGTCTTGGACAAGGCATTTTTTTTAATTTTTGCAGACGTAAATTTTGTCGTCTGCTTTTTGGTAGTGAAAGAGTTAAATGAGTGAGTCCATTTGTCAATTAAGAAGTATTATTTACTTCCTTTTTATTTTATTTTGAAGAGAAATTCCTATTTGTCTTATGCAAATAGCGTAGACCCTGATTGACGTCTGACCTGGACGCCTATGTCCCTGTTAAACTAGTAATAATTAATAAGTTATCTTACTATAGCTCGCCTAAGAAAAAATGCTCTAGGTGAGCTATTGTCATCCGCCACCCTAAGTCGTCCGTCCGTTGTCCATCACCTATCAAATATTCTAATGTTAGATAAAATGGCCAGTTTTAAGATCTACTTTTGTTTTTCCATGCGAGATGATAAATGTACTACAGGCAAATGCAAAGCTCCTCTTGCTGAAAACATTCATAAAGGTTACCGTAAAATGAATATTTCTTGCGTTAGTATGTGCGTAAAGACCAGTGACTGATTTTAAAATAACTGTTTTAAGGCTTCTGGAATATCAACTACCCTACAAAACCTAACTATTGCTGGGGCTAGTGCTACCTTTCCTGGGCGTGCCTCAAATATGCTATCTGAAAGCCAAGACCGGCCTCGTTCTAGGCGGAGGCATAATCCAAATGGCAACAGACGTCATCATAGTGAAACATCAGTTTCGTCAGACGATCGTGGGTACTCAAGTTCTGATACAAGAGGTACGTATCGTAAACTGGTGTACATGTGCTTTCGCGCATACTTATTTTCACAAACTATCGAGTAATTCTTACCTGTAGGATGGAGGAGAGGCAAAATAGAATTGGCAGTGTTGTTGTCCCCGAATCTTAAAAAAAATGACCGCTAAGTTTTGAAAACGCGATTCATGTAATGGTTCTTCGACCATCTCCCTCTCTTCAATAAAAAAATAAAAATGAAATGCATAATTTCAGTATGTCTGCAAAATTGTAAACGGTTAAACCTGATTGCTTAAAAAGAGAGGGATGAGTCGAAGGCTCACAAGGTGAACTTATAGTATAGGCTTGGTCCGCTGTCCGTCGTACGTCGTCCATTCACACTTTTAAGCATTAATATCGGCTAAAGTAGGTGGCCAATATCGATCAATTTCACATGTAGCATATAGTTTTGGGAGAGACTGGTTTAAACCTGTGGTTACCATGCCAACAAAAAGGTCCCATAGACTTTAAATGGAGGTAATGTTGTCCGGGCGATAGCACCTTCAGTTTTGATCGAAACTTCTTCAAACTTGCTGGTATCTAGGACAGCCATAAAATATCGATCCAGGTCGAATTTGGGCCAGGTTGGAATGTAATAAGTACGTGTGCTTTCGTTCCAATCCTATCATTTGTATTGTACCAATGTTAAAATGTATTGAAAAAGTTTGAAAAAAAAATCTTTAAAACAAAATATTTTCCCATAGACTTATAAGGGCCCATAGACGTATAATGGGGAAAATGTTGTCCGGGAGATAGCACCATCAGTTTTGATCGCAACCTCTTCAAACTTGCAGGTAGAGTGTACAATCTTGTGTACACTCTAAGGGGCACTGTTTTTGATCTGATCTTCATGAACTTTTGTAAGAATGTTTATCTCTATGAAATCTAGAGCAAGTCTGAAAGTAGGTCATGGCAGGTTAAAAATTAGGTTACTAGGTAAAACCTAAGAAAAACATTGTGTACACTCCAGAGGGCACAGTTTTGATCCACTTTGTCAGACTGTGTTATCACTATGAAATTTAGGCAAAGTTGGACACTGGGACATGTTGGGCTCAGTTTTAATCCAATCTTCATGAAACTTTGTGAAAATGTTTATCTCTATAAAATGTAGGACGAGATAGAAACTGGGTCATGTCGACTCTGAAAGTAGGTCAGCAGGGCAAATCTTAAAAAACCATGGGGCAAAGTGAAGTAATTTAATGTGTCTGTTGATAGTAAGATCTCAGGTGAGCTATAGGACCATTGTTCCTCTTGTTTAATCATACCTTGCTAAAGGCTGTAGATAGTGTTGTCATTATATCCCCTTTTTGAAAAAGTGGGATATACTGGTTTACATCTGTCCGTGATTCCGTCTGTCTGTCCGTCCTTCCCTGATTCCGTAACAGTTTTTTCGTCAAAGATATCTAGATATCTCCACAACCGTATAAGATAGAAACTTGATATTTGGTGCACAGGTTGACAATGACAAGTTGTATCGTGGGACTGAGAACGGGCTCTCTCCTATGTGTTCTTCTATATAAGTTGTCCCTTTATCTTTCCTTCTACACTCTTTCGTCAAAGATTCCTCCCTAATATCATGGAACCGAAAGATCATAGTTGGTATACAGATTGACAATGACAAATTGTATCGTGGGATAGAGAAGGTAGAAAAGTCATATAATTTATAGTATATTAGTTGACAATGACAAGTAGTATCGTTGGATGGAAAAGGAGCCTTCTTCTGTTTTTTCTTCTTGTATTTATCTCAATCTCTTTCTCGCCACACTTTTTCCGTCAAAGATATCTCCCCAATGGTTAAAGATGGAAAGGTTCAGATTTTGGTATGCAGGTTTATAACGATAAATTTTATGGTGGAATAGAGATCCAGATTTCGGCTATTTGTTCTTCCATGTATTTGTTCACTTTTCTTTCTCTTCATGCTTTCAGTTCTGTTATTTTTCGTACAAGATTTCTAAGCAACTGTTCAAGGTGGAAGTTTCATTTTTGGTATATGACAATAACAAGAATTGAAAAAGGGGCTTTCTCCACAAATTTTTTCTTGTGTTTATACCGTTTGCTTTCTCTCCACACTTTTTTGTCAAAGATATCTTCCCAGTCATTTAAGTTAGAAAGTTCATATTTAGTATATAGGCTGACAACGACAAATTGTATCATGGGATAGAGAACCAGCCTTCTTTTTTGTTCTTCTATGTATTTGTTCACTTTTCCATCTTTCCATGTTTTCATAACTGTAATTTTTCGTAAAAGATTTCTCAGTAACTGTTCATGATAGAAGGTTCATATTTGGTATATGAGTTTACAATGGTTTGTTGTATTGTGGGATTTAGAACAGGCCTTCTCCTACTTATCATTTCATGGTATTTATCTTCTATCAATGCTGTGTGTAATAGAATTTGATGTAGCAAATTTCTCAGCAACTGTTCATCATAGGTTACTCATACATGGTAGACTTGCTTATGTCATGTTTTATTTTCTTCATACACGCTATATACATTGTAAGCGCTACAGCAGGTATAGTCAGATTTTCTGACAGTTCTAGTTTTTCATTGTTTTAAAACACAAGTGCATTTATTCAGTATGTCTATCACTCCTGTTCATAGTTTGGAATCGATCGCTTAAAACTGTGGATGAGGTTGATTATACGAACTAGAAATCTTGTGCATTATCTTATAGCCATTAACTGTAAAATATTCTAATCAGAAATTGTGCAAAATTTAAGATTGATTGCTTAAAAACTGGCAGGGGTTGAGCAAATATTTCCTGATTTTTTTAATAGTCACCTGCTGTTGATATTCTTTTACATGCTTTATGAAGTTGCATATTTCTCCCACCATTGCATATATAAGATAGGCCCTCATCTCATAAAAGAAACTATTTTCTCCCACCTTTACATATATAAGTTAGGCCCTCAGCTCATATAAGAAACTTCTATCTTACACCTTGCAACATCTTTCTTATATTAGCAACCAGACTTTTTCAAGTTTTGACTAATGTTTTAATTTTAAATGAATAGAATGGACACGCAAATTTAAAGAGTAACTACACTTCAGGAACTGACTGAATCAGATCCCAAACCCTATCCCCAACATCAAAGGGAAAGATTGACAAAGACATCTCAACAAACAATAAATTACAAGTGATAAGCCGAGTCAGCAGCTCTTTCCCAAATAGGTGGCAACTCAGCTATCTGTACTGAACTAAATAATTTAGACCAACAGAAGGGTTACAACAGACTAAGCAAATTATACGAAAAACATTTAACAGCTATTTTTACCTATTTTCTATTTTTATTATAGAAGGGTTATAATGAGAACACAATAAATTAAACAGCACCGAACATAAAACAAATGCAACCGCAACGAAAGCACCGCCTTGGTTTTCGGGATCTCATTCAGTCAGTTCCTGAAGTGTAGTTACTCTTTAAATTGGGACGATCAGTAATAACTACTGGGGGGGGGGGGGGGTTAAACCGGTTTTACTGGGCCCAAACCTTCACCCTCACCATCCGCCGCGGGATCCCTCGGGCGTCAGCAACACCACTGGAACAATGGAGCAAAAGTAGACCACCAGTTGAACCCTGGTGCGCTAAGAAACAGACAAACATCCGGCCCCAACCAACTAATATATAGCTTCATATAGGGGCTATCATAGAGTCTGAACCCCGACCCGCCGGCGTGCAATTAAAAGAGGACAGAAAAGTTGTCTACCGTAATTGGGTTAACCACTTAGCATGCAGACTGTCGCATTACATCTATGTTATAGCCAATGCGTTTAAATCGCATGATAATTTTCTCAAATTGATCAGTAAATTCTGTTTGCCCTACGATTTTGCGTAATTTATATACTAAGTCACCATAAAATTCAGGTTCCGATAGGCCTTGTTGCAAAATTGACCTTAACCCTGTATCATATTTAGAAACCAATTCAAAGTGTCTACGATAAAATTTAGAAAACCTTTCCGAAGTTTATGATACCGATACCCCTGCTGTAAAAGCTTGGCAGTCAAACTTTTATTACGAGCATTGAAATCAGCCAAATTACTAGACACCTTAGCGCAGAGAATAAGTTGAGAAATATAAACACCATAAGAAGTGGTGCGGGGAACATCACCATCCAAAAACGGAAAATTAACAATGTCGAAATCAAAATCATCGCGTTTGTCATAAATCTTAGATGAAACAAATCCGTCTAAAATTGATAAATGTAAATCCAAAAATTGGGCCTACATGGACACTCATGACGGATTGATATAATCTTACACCTGGCAACATCTTTCTTATATTAGCAACCAGACTTTTTCAATTTTTGACGAATCTTTTAATTTTAAATGAACAAAATGGACACGCAAGCATGTCGGATGACGTTTGATTATAGGTCATAAGTTTGTGACGTCACTCAATTCTTATGACGTCACTAAAAATGGTTATAAACGTCTCTGGCAAACTTGACGTGAGAGGCTAAGTTGCATTCAGTTTTCGCCCTCTGGAAGACAAAATAGTCTACATATCAAGTTTTCCGTCTATTCTTAAGGTGCAATCTGTGTTTACACCCATATTAGGTCCCGATAAACACACTAGGCTGCCCAAAATGTACTTTAGATCACTGGTTAAAAAGTTAAAATTTTCCTGTTCTGAAGCCTAATCCGACTTGAGGTTTAAAATCCGCTAACAGTGGGAGAAAAATAATCCATCATGAGCCAGTCCATGTAGGATAGGAAAATCTCACCCTCGGGGTCGGAATTTTAACCAGGGACTCGCGAAGCTTCGTCCCTGGTTGAAATTCCGGTGACATTTCCCTATCACTCATGGACACTCATGATGGACTGTCATAATCTTACATATTGATATCGGAATCGTTGATATTGTTTTCTCTTTGAGAAACTTTCAAAATTCTTGTTATGTTGTGAAAACTTATTATCCACACATTCTGGTTCACTTGATCCATTTGAATGCAGCAAGAGAATTTCCTAGCAAATAGAGGGACGGGCAATAGTCAAACTTTGAATGAGAATGAATAAAGGCTGTAGCTCAGTTCAAGTCCGAAGGGTAACGGCTACTACAGCATACACAGGTCTTAACTTGGCCTAAACACTTGATTAATAACGGGAACATGTTTTCTAATGTGTGCTAAAACATGGATGGGTCTGCCCCTACCTGTAAGCCATTTGAATGAACTCAATGATTATACATGGAAAAATCGTTCTAATGTGAACCAATTTATGTGTCACGAAAGTTTGGAATTTGTCAAGCTTAAATCCGTTGAAAATATTCACTTCGACCTTTAATTATGTTACCACTGGGTCAATACTGAAATTACGTTTGGCATTTTCAGATTTGGATACAGAGAGACAAAATGAACCCAAAATAGTGTATATACCAGGTAAGCAAAAATTCATAGCTGTTATTCTTTCCGATTTTAAGTTTGACTAACGTATATTTACACTTGTCATTGAGCTTCCAATTGATGTAGCACTTTGAACCAGCTGCCTTCACCAGTTGGTTACCGTGACTTAACAATGAATATTTGCACCGTGCTGTACATATTTCGCTTAAGCATTGTCAAGAAGTATCATCGGTGTGCAGCTTAAATGTTTTCGCTTTCATGAAGCCATGAAGATATCTGCTCGTTTCTATGTTTACGCCAAAAAGGCTGCCAGAAATGTTAAAATCTTGTCAAGCCATGCATATGGCTGTTTGATGTGACTTTTGATAAATTTTGTTTATTATTGACTATAAGAGTTTTTAGTGTTTTTGTGCGCATTCTGGACTGAGTTAAAAAATATGCAACAAAACATGTAAATAAATGAATTAATTAATGGACACATGTATTCACAAATAGATAATATATTTGTGTGTTTCTTACAACTCTTGGTATTTTTCAGTGGTCCTTACGCCAGAAGAATGTGATATGAAGGAGTTTGCAGATTCTCAGGAAAAGTAGGTACCGTAATGATCGTTAAGGTGGACATATACGGAATAACTCTGTTCTTACTTGATTAAAAACAATACAGAGTTATTGTTCATCATCAAATTGATTAACTATGGAGTATATACAGATATAATTGTCTACCGTAAAGATCCTAAGTTTTCGGGCACATAGGTCTGTACAAACAGTGGGAACCGAGACCAGACTGTTCCTTAGGAACCAGACTGATCAAGATCTTCACAGTTTCCATTCCATCTGTGCATTTTTGTCGACATTACTCTATGGTAGAACCGAATAAGAGGAAAGTAAATGGTAGGGCAAGGACCGGCTGTGCTTGCAGCAGGTGTAGAATTTGGACAGTCTGTTTGGGGGATATTTTTTAACGTAAACATTGTTTATCTAGGAAACGAAACGGTGAAATGTTTTTTGTTTTTTTTTTAATTTTTTTTTATGTTTTTTTTTTATTCTTTAACATATAATGTAAGTCTTACTAAAATTATATGCATAAGCATGCCCCATCGATTGAATATATTTTTCATGACATTTTTCATGAACTTCAATTTTCTTGCATTTTTTTAAAGAATGTAAAAATATACTAATTAACAAGATAACTGCAATTTTTTGTTACCAGTTTGTTTCAAATATCCTGTATTACAGATTATATGATTTGCTGAAATGAGATATGAATTTTAATGGAAAATGTATAAAAAAAGGTATGTAGAAGTACAATATGTTGTTTTTTAGGAAAGCAGAACGGTGTTTTTTTTTTCTTATCCAAATGTTTTATAGCTCTTTGGGTTATTTAGACAGTATATGGGTTTGAATGCCTCGCCTACATTTCCATTCAGTATCCGTCTACCTCAAGCCGCAGTCAAACATTTAGGGTTCAGGTTGAGATTCAACACGCTTTGACAAACCGTAGCATATTGTCGTGATTCGTAGAAGGGGCGTAGATGCATCCGTCGTGGCCCGTAATGACCCTTGAAGAACCGTGGTAATTTAGGAGTCTCCAAGGAAATTTTGAACGGTCAAAAATTTCCGTGGGGATTCATGTTGGCTTGTGGGCGTGGCCGAAACGGTAGCGCAATCATAACGGAATCATGCTGTCAGTGTATCAGGGATAATCCCTGGTTTTCCATCATCGCGACAGTTTTAACACGAGGAACTCTCACGGTTGACCTCGACTAATGTATGACTGTCTTTCGATGACGAATATGTTACGGAGCTCCGTGTATCTTGACTAAGAAGAGGAGACCGGAAAGTTTTTTTACCTTTTGCAGCTTTGTACGTCGCCGTCGGCTTCTCTTTTTGGCGAATGATCTCGTTGAATGCTGTCAAGATTCTGACATCAATGTCATAATTTTGCAAAATGTTACATGACCACCATGAAACTGAAGACAATCTTAGGAGCCCGTGGCGCGACTGCTTTTAGTTGTACAAGCGCCCTTTTGTACCAAAGTAGCACTGTGCGCGTCCGTAAAGAGCCCCTGGTCTGCCCTTGTTTTTCGTAGTGCTGCCGTCATGTACCGTTGTGAATTCCAAAAACCGTGCAAACGCCATAAGAAACCCTAATGGAGCCTTTGCAAACCGTAGTGATGCTTCATTTTCTATGGTGCACCCCGAATTGCCGTCTAGGTCAAATCGTGCTGAACCGTAGCCTGATCCGTGAACGTGTGACTGAGGCTTTAACAGTGTGATGGAAATGTTTGGGTAAACAGTATAGGCCCAGATTAGTTATCCAAACTGTGTAGACCGAGATCAGTCTGCTTCTATGGAATCAATCTGATCAGAGTCCAAATTGTTTCCTATTCCGCTAGCATTCATTCATATCTCTAGCTTCATACTGTCAATTTAAGGGTAATTACAGTAGGATCAAGTCGGGTAACTTAGAACAGCGGGTTAATGCGGACATACCATTGCAAACAGTGAAGTCACTGTTTTCACTGTCTGTCCAGTTAATTTTGTTTAAATTCCACGCAATTGACATATAATAATGTCACTGTCCGAATTTACCTGCTGTCCGAATTTACCTGACTTAGTCCTAGCTAATACTGTGTTTGACTGTCATCTTTTTTTCCACCATATCATCTAAGGGAGACAGCTTTTGTGACTGTTCGATTGTTTTCCCAGACGACTTTCAAAAATGGGCCTTTCCTTAAAAGAAAGAACTTGTTTATGGTTGATTATATATTCAGAGGGGGAGGGGTGGGGCTAATAGAAATCTGGCGGCGTTGCCTTGCTTATAACTGGAGCTGCTAATTTGTAGTGTAAACGTAGGCGTTTTTTACCTGATATCTGCTGCCGCTGCAGAATGCGTCGAATCAGGGATATGTGTCACCATTTTAGACCTGCCCTACACCATTTCTCTTTCAAACGTTCGGAGTTGAGCGCCATTGAAGAAAGTAAATACAGAACCGCGCATCTGTCGTATCAGATTTGGTATAGTTACGAATATATCTGTTAGTTGGCAAATGTAGTTGAAATACAAGTTGATGCTCAAGTCTACTCTATTCCGTATCCCCGCGAGATCATTGGGGTACCATTGTATTTGTATTTAATATTTTTTTATTTGTACATACTTTGTTAGGTGGGCCTCAACGAAGAGTAGCTAACTGTGTCACTCACTGAAAATTAACTTATTTTTATAATAATTATTATTATCATTATTACAGATGACTTTAAAACAGTCACTTTCTACCTAAACATGTCTTCAGCAGTCCTAGTTTAGCTAGCAAAGTCCATCTATGTTAACTCCTATATATTGTCTAAAGGATTGGACAGAGGTGGACTTTGCTAGCTCAGCTAGGGCAGCTGAAGAGAGGACAAATTGTTGGTGAAGGGCAGTAAAACAGAGAAATTTTTCTCTAGCATAGTAATATTATTGCTTCATTTTCGGTTTCTTGTTCAATTTTACTATTTCAGTTTACAAAGAGTCTCAAAATGCGATTTGTCAGCGCCAAGCTATGGCTTTATATGCTAGCGCTTTCAGTTATAGATTATATTATACTATCTGTTCATAATGCATTCATATCTTGCTTTGAAATTCGAAAAAAACTATTACTTTTCAGATCATTAAGAAAGCGCATGACAAACTCAGAATGGCGGAAAATGTGTTCATTGTTAAATGAACACAGCAACAAAAAGCATTTAAAAGAAGAGACCTTTATGGTAAGAGAATAAAATTAATATTTTACTATTTCATAGCGAACAATTGACTAGAATTTGTGTTGATAATTTGTTAAAGCTTATGAGTCTGATGAAATTTTCATCCCAGTTCTAGCTATGTATACTCGTGAATTATAACTATTGATTGTAAAAGTAAATGTTTAACCTTACATATCTTGCAGTTTTAACAATTACGGAACTAATTGTGCCTGTTTCTTGTATTTACAGGAAGAGATGAAGAAAATACTGGAGACACAGACATATGACAAACTAGAAAAAATTTTGAAATCGTACTGGATCCTGAAAGAGCCATTGCTGTTGAAAAGTTTTAAAATGGCACAAACAGAAAGATGACGAACAATAAGAGAATAATCTAAAGCTGTGTTAACTGCATGTCTCTGGGAAGCAGATCATAAAATGTTTGAGACACATCATGTGATTTCAAACAATGAGGCATTGGGGACAACGAAAGGCTATGTTTAGACTGTACTTGAGTGCAGTCTTATCAGAGACTTCACTTGTCATATTAGCTATGTGTGGAACTAGACCAAACCATACAGCTAACAGGTAGGCTTCTGTAAACTCGCTGGACCTGAATATCACATGACAAAAAACTGCCACTTTGTTGGAAGTCACATGACGTGGCTCAAATAACGATATCTTTAATCTTATCCTAGAAAAAAAGTTTTCAGGGATACTATCTTTTTGAGCGCTTTACTGCTGAAAAATTTTAAAAGGGCATAATTAGAAAGATGATGAACAAGAAAAGAAAACATTTAAGCTATGTAACGTGCATGCCTATTGGACGCAGATCATAAATGAGCAACATCAGGTGATTTCAAACAATAAGACATTGGTGATAAGGAAAGTCTCTGATCAGAGATCTTATCACATCAGCTATGAATGTAATTGGCCCTAACCATTCAGCCAACATTGAGGCCTCTTTAGACTGGCTTTAAACGATAAGGATGATCTGAATAGCAAATGACAAAAACTGCCACTTTGTTGGAAGTCACATGACGTGGCTCATTAATGACATATTTAATCCTATATGTGTAAGCTGTTCCTAGAAAAAACGTCTCAGGGATTCTTTCTATTTGAGCCAATACTGTACAGTTGAAAAATTTTAATGGGCATAGACAGATAGATGGTGAACAATAGAAGAAATATCTAAACTATGTCCATCTTATATGTACAAACTGTTTCTAGACAAGAGACCTCAGATGCATTTTCTCTCTCTTTCTCTCTCTCTGTACATTCATTATAACATATTGTAAAGAAAGTTGCGATCTATCAATGGTCCCATACATTAAAAAATATCAGTAGCAAGAAATAACGTGCAAATCTACACATTTGCGAGACTATGGGGACATGTAGATTTGGTGAGATGTGTGTATAAACTAGTTATAAGGCATATACTCCTGTAGTGCATTGAATTATATTTTAATTTCTTGCGGTAATCTGTTACTAACAGATTGTATGAACTAGTGGAAATCTGAATGATTCTGTTAACATAAGTTAGTTTCACCTTAAAAAAGTGCCAAAAGGCTATGGCTCGTATTAGCTTGGGCATTCACAGATTGATCAGATGTTTACATCTCCTCGAATAACTTCTTGGGGTTCTGAAGAATCTCAGTTGTGAAAAGCAAAATCGTGTTTTCCTTCACAAACTAAAGTAGATGTTGTCGCGGTGGGGCGCAGATGGTCCGCTAAAAACAGAGATCCATTGTTCTGGTTTTGGCTTCCTCACAGAATGTGCTGAACTGTGATACATGTAGTAAAAATGCCATTTTTCAAATGGAACTGTTATGACTGCTTGTTGGCCTCCCTGTGCTACACGGACCTTTAAAAATTGACTACTCTTTAAGGAAAGAATTTGCTCCTCTCGGAGCAAATTCTTTTCTTAAAGAGTCAACCTCCATTTATAGGGAGGAAAAACAGAAAAATAGCAAAAGTGCGTCCCCCGAAAGCGTACCATTTATCTTAAAAAGTATGTTTCTCTTGACAGTCTTAATTTTTCATTATTGTATACTACCCGAAAGAAGTTTTGCGTCAGCTTAGCTGTCTCCATAGAAATAATGCAATACAGCCTTATTTTACCTGTATAAAACTCTTAAGTGTAGCGATGAAGAACATGTAAACGATTATTTAAACTTTTTACACTTATTAAACTGTTCTTAGATTTTGTCAGATGTTTACAGAGACACTATTGCAGAACTTACAAAAAATGAAATCAAAGCAAAGTTTTACTTCACACCCTTTGGAAATAAGTTTATTTAGTGTTACGTCTATGAAAAAATATTTGGTGATGCCATACTTCTTTTGAGTAGTATATATTATTGCATCATTTACTTCTGCACATGTTTGGTGTGATAAGTGAAGACTCCATTTGGGCTACAGAACTGTCTGATGGCCAGTACATCTCCTTTCTAGATTGTGTAGTGATACATATATAATGAGTCACATCGATATGGGCATTTTCTCCGCTGTACATAAGTTTGTATATTGAACTTGTCAAAAACAGTACAAAAGTATAGCGTCAATGTTTTTCTGCTATCTTTAGCTCGCCTGTACAGGAAGAGCTACGACACCAACCCTGGCGTCGGCGGCGGCGGCGTCAGCGAAATGTTAAAGTTTTACGTTAAAGTTTTTCAGGTGATGGGCAAGGCGCTGTCAGACGAGCTATCCTGTCCCACTGTCAAGTCTTGTTATGCCTCCCACGCCATGAAATGACGGAAGTGTATAAAGTTTTTACCTTATTCGTGTGTGTGTGTGTGTGTGTGTGTGTGTGTGTGTTCCAGAATCGTGTCCGGCTCATAACTATGTCGTGCATGGTGGGATTTGAAAATTATTTGGCACAAATGATCATCATGACAAGTGCATCATCATGACAAGACAATGTGTCGTGTAAAAGAATCATGTCCCTTGCTTGAAGATCACACGGTGCACGTAGCCGGGCCGCGTAGCACAGTCGGTTGAGCGTCTGACGCATAAGCCAGAGGTCACGGGCTCGATACCCGATCCGACCGGAGGACAAATAACATTGGCATTTCTTCATACTTTCGTTTATCCTTCTGCTGATTCAAGAAGGGTTGTTGTCAGTCACTGGCAAATGTATGTGCACTTAGTACTGGTTAACCGCTTAGGCGGTCTACGCCTGCCCAGAAATAGTGTGGTTAGGTTAATTGACCGTCCCGAATGACCATAGATGTTTACCGTGGCCGTTAAGCAATAAAACTTCAAAAAAGATAATTGAGACAGAGGAAGATAGGGAGCCTAGACTAGCTCGCGCGGATGTGCAGACCCGGATATGTCTTTTTCAGTGTGTTATTAAGTTTCTAAGGGTCCCTTTTTTGGACAACACCAGTCATTTATACTTAGGTGTATGTATATGTGTGTAAACTTGCAAATATGTGTGAAATATTATTACTGTAATGAATGATCCTCATTTTCCCCTTGGTTCATCTCTAACAATTTCAGTTCTGAAAATGGCAGTTTGAGATTTGTTCTAGCATTTGAAATCACCATGTACAGTCGACACCCAGTGTCTCGAACACTGATACCTCAAAGTGTCTTCCTATATCAAAGAATTGATTTCCTATTCTTATTTGCATTTCGAATCCGGGTTGTCTCAAACTACTGATGTCTCGGAGTAAGTATTCTGGTACCATAAAAATTGCTTCGAGATATCGGTGGTTTGGGCCAAAGTTCGACCTCGAGACATCGGGAGTTGACTGTATGTAACTCTGAATGGGAACATTAAAGTACTTCCTGTAATTCTACCCGCTAGATATCCATAAAAGTTGTTATGTATTGGAACGTTTAAGGTGTGGTGGAGACAACCTTTAAAAAAATGGGGATCATTTATATCTAAGCTTGAAATACGAAGGTAAAACTGTCAGTTTATGTCATGTGTTTCATGTGTAATCTTGGAAAATAATAATAAAAAAAAAATAAAACTTCAAAAACATGAACACTGTGCACGTACACTTTGTGTATAGGCTTTGAGAAAACATGTTCGTGTCCAACCTGCATGATTGGATTTCAACATTATATAGTATAAATAATCATCACGACAAAACAATATGTTGCATGCAGGAACCATGCTGTTAGCTTATAGGTCAAGGCCACACTTTGCACTTAGGCTAAAACCTTTCATATCCGGCACATTTATTTGTCCTGCATGGTGGGATTTCAAAATTACATTAGCAAGACGTTGCGCACAAGAATAATTTTTTACTATCTTTAAGGCCAAGGTCACAGTGTGCATATGAAGGCGGGGGCATCCGTGCCCTATGGGCTCGTTTCTAGCTTGTAATCAAAATATTCATGAGATGCATCCCTCAACTATATTACTTTAATTATGAAATCGGACTTTTTTATATTATTATTTTAATTATTATTATTATTATTATTATTATTATTATTATTATTGTTATTATGGGCATGAATAGTTGGTTGGTTGCTTTGGGTTAAACGTCCCTTAGAGACAGTATTTCAAATATCTTACAACCCCCAGCCGCACCTAAATGCAAACACAGTAGGCCCCTGCCTACTTTTATCCAAATAAGTAGGACGCTCCGGCACTGGAAGTTATAACCAGCACCATCGCCCGACCATCGCCCAAGGATATAAATAGGTCAAACAGCTGACCAAATGGTTAGTTGCATAATGAAATCAACTGATCATGATATCTTTTTCGTTTCATTTTCAGTAAAATGGTGATTAAATATGAGTCGCGACACGGGAAACAAACAAAGTGGCGTGTGCGCCAAGCAAAGACACAGATCAGCCTGGACATCCGTCCAGTCTGATCAGAGTCAACGCTGTCCGCATAGAGCTATCTTTGACTTTTAGCTTCGCTTTAAGAGCAAAGCGAAAACTCTGATCAGACTTAGCGAATGTTCGGGCTGATCTGAGTCTTCGCCAGGTGCACATGCCACTTTGTTGGTTTTGTCGTGTTGCGACTCATATATCAGGCGAGTCGGCAAGTACATCTGTACCCATCTACATAGAACTTCTAAACTGCACACTTATATCTATAAAATTTAGGGTTCAAAGTACTTGGTCAAATGGATCATGTTTATGGTACTGGAATCTGAGGAACAGGGAACAAATCAGTCTGCTGATTCTCACACCCTGCCGATGGAGGTCTGAAATACTTGTCCTTCATATACTTCATACCTTGCCTCATTGCTCTGTCAGCAAAAGATATTTTATCGTGAGCTTCTCATGACAGGTTGATCGTGGTAAACCAGCTTTAATAAATGAAAACGTCCTTGAGTTTCGCATAAAAATGATTCAATAAATAGGTCATTTTAATGACCCTCTCGTGATTTCACAAGCTTATTATGTGGTAAAACAAAAGGAACAGGAGGTAAAAATACAAGGTAAAGACGTTAAATAGGTGATAAAAATACAATGTAAGGCAAGGATCCAATTGATTGTACCGTGCTTTTATCACGAGGAACCAGAGACAAAACCGTAAATGCCATTTTTTTTTCAAATTACCTTGTTCCTTCTTTTTTGCCAGTTATAAAACATAGAAAGCACATCAACTGACATACTATCATCAATTATGAAGGCTGTAAAAGTTTTTTTGACGATTTTTACCTCTGATAGGACTATTGGGAGTTGAAGTGAGCGTTCTATAATTAGTAACAGTAAACTAGATTTTTTCTATCTGCCAATGAAAGAGCCTCTCTCGCTGCGGATATTGTTATGTGTAATTTTAAGAGGTCATTGAGGAAATCGTTAGGCCAAGGTGAAAAATGTACGTATTTTAGTCTTGATACGTATGTTCATCTATATAGGTTAATAATGTTACGCCGATTATATCTATCAATAAAGTAAATAAAATGTATATCAACCAGTCAGAAAATTAGATTGATTATTTTTAGGTCTTTGTGCAGTTTGTTTGCTGTAGTTTTAAATATTATATTGCATACTGGTAACTATGGCAACCCCAACAAAGTGTCGCAAAGAAGCAAATACATGTACGAATCAAATGTCCGAAGTGATAAAGTGGCCAACATCAAGGGGGTAACATGTAGAGTAACTTCACGGTACAAAAATGAAGTCTATAATATGTCAGTATCTAGAAAAAAGCATCAATAAAGAGAGCAGGAACATGAAAAGGGGCCCTTTGGGAAAGTATATGAAGTGATCTAAAAGGGAAAACTGTCTACTTCACACAAATGATACTTCAGGTTATCAGACACTAAAATTATGAACATTAATCATAAGATAAAGTAGATTTCAGCTGATTTAAAAAATAAATACATAAGATCAGGAGGTGCATCACTATCTTATTTAATGATAAGTTACATATCGCTCTGTGGATATTTAACTATAATCTTAAATAGTTGTTCAACATACACAATAACTCTAATATTATTTGTCGACAAGTTGGTTTCTTGTTTGATGCTTAGTTTGGTCTAATTCCGATTCATCTGGTGGTTGTCTTTGCTCCTGTCTTTCAGTGCTGTTGTATAACTCTCAAGGGATCCCCGGGTGTCGCAGTACATTGTTTCTGTCGAGTACTCGATTTATCAGAGTTTTTAACCGTGATATTTTTCCGTGATGATTCGTTGATGGGTTATACTGTAGAAACGAACAGCTATCTAAATGTTTTGAACCATTGCAGAGCCTAAGGGCGATGGTTTGGAGCCAGTGAAACCGTCATAAGCTATTGACACCAAGAGGTTCATACGACACAAAATAACAAAACGCAAAGTAACTAGGCCCTTTCTTCCCCAAACAAGGTGGTCACAATGCTAACTAAGTAAGACTATCAAACCCAACAAGGCAGAGATGTTGGAAATCCATGTGGATACATCAACAGACAAACATCAGGGGAATGCCAAGTTAGATACATGTAATAGGATGAAAACAGCGTACATCTCCTTCACCACCCCGTTTTAAAGATATTTATGTCCCCTCACCATGGGGGATATTGTTTTTGGTGTGGATTCCGTCGGCGTCAGCATCGGTGTCCGCGTCGGGGTAGCGGTAGCTTCTTGTCTGCACTCTATCATGGATTTTGACCAAACTGGCATAGATGCACGACTGGGTGGGGACCTTGACCTTATTTTCAAGGTCACAGGAGGTCAAAGAATGATGAAAAATATCTTGTCCTAAAGGAATTGATGGATTTTTACCAAACTGGTACAAATATATAACTGGGAGATAGCAAAGGACTTATTAGCTTTTGGTGGCCTTGACCCCATTGTCAGGAGGTCAAAGCGTGTTGAAAAATGACTTGTCTGCACAGTATCTCTTGAATGTATGGGTGGATTTAAACCAAACTTGCACAGATATATCACTGGGAGATGGTAAGGAACTTATTAGGTGTTGGTAATCTTGACCCCATTTTCAAAGGCACAGGAGGTCAAAGAGTGTTGAAAAATGTCAGAAAAATGAAAAATGTGTGCACAATATCTCCTGAGTTGATAGAATGGATTTCAACCAAACTTGCACAGATATATAATTGGGCAAAGCAAAAGAACTGATTATATTTTGGTGACCTTGACTATTTTCAAGGTCACAGGAGGTCAAAGAATGTTGAAAATGGCGTTTATGCACCATATCACCTGAATAGATGGATGGATTTGATGTAAGCTGTCACAGATACATTACTTGGAGATGGAAAAGAAGTGATTAAATTTTGGTGACCTTGGCCTCTTTTTCAAGGTCGTAGAAGATGATCTTGATCCTATTTCAAGGTCACAGAAGGTCTTTACTTGGCAGCATTTAAGGAAAATGATACTGCTGGGAAAGCGCGGGTGGTGGGACATCTGTTTTTGTCAAAACATTTCCCAGTATGGTCGTCCCATATGCATGTCTGGTGCTAAAGCGGTTTATCAATACAGTGGCGATATGGAATATGGAGCGATTCCTCTAAAAGTACCTGGTGATGAGAGTGGCAATTTCCAGGTGGCCAATTATTACTTTATACTATTTATATGGACAAGTCCTTGAGGTAGTCCTCAGTGCTAAGCATTTATGAACAGGAGTGTAGGAGCGGTAAATTTCTTATGCGTCTTGTTCGTAGACAGAATTTCAAGAAATGCCTACAGACTGAAGGAATATCAGACTTAAGTGCCTCGGATGTACGACACTGCATACAACACTGGTGCGGCCTCAGCTTTTGTATGCTGCCCCCATCATTAGACCCTTACACAGAACGAGAAAATACTCAAGATCTTTATTGTAAGTCATCACAGAAAGAGGGTTTGTGGGTAAGCAAAGTAAACATACAATAATAAGAAGCTCTTCAGAACAAGCCGTATAGAGCAGCATAACTAGTGCTACTTCAGGTGAAATACACCTGTTGCACCACAGCGGAACTAAATGCCCCTTTAGAAGCATAGGGGAAATATCGAGATTACAGAAGTTCGTAGGACGAAATAGTTCTACTTCAGAAGAATCACCCTTCATTAGCACAGCAGAAATAGTGCTATTTCATAAGACATAAGATGTCTTCTGAAGAATGGCTCATTCGCTGACCTACTAAAAGATAATATCTTCTGAGTTTGCGCTATTTCGGTAGCGCTGATGCAGGGGAATAACTTCTGGAGTATATTTTCTGCGTCCAGGCCTCGAGGTTATAAAACTTTTTTCATGCTCAACTCGACTGAGCATGAAATTTTCTCTGCTGATAAATATGAAAATGCCAACTAATGTTGGCAATTTCATATTCATAAGCAGAGAAAATTACATACTCAGCTAAACTGAGCCAGAAAAACAACTGTCCTTATCAGTAATTTGCTATTTATTAGCAGGTAAAATTTCATGCTCAGCTGAGTTGAGCACGAACAAAGTTTTATAACCTCGGGGCCTCTTCTCATAACGATGCTCCAAATGTAATGCTGGTGTGACCGCTCTGCCACTGATGCCTTTGAAAGTACCGTTAGTCCCGCTGCGCTACCAAAGGCTAATGTCATTTAATGTACATGAAGCGCCAGTTCCAATTCGCTACAAAGACTGATGTTAAATGAAGTAGCGCTGTTTCCGTTGCGCTACCAAAAGGTGATGTCTACAGAAGTAGGGCTATTTCTGCTGCGCCACCAAAGTGGGATGTCTTGAAGTAGCCCTTTTCCATTGCGCTACCAAAAGGTGGTGTACTCTGAAGTAGCCGTAGTTCCGCTGCGCTACCAAAGGGTGATGTCTACTGAAGTAGCGCTACTTCCGCTGCGCTACCCAAGTGGGATATCTTTGAAGTAGCTCTTTTTCCACTGCGCTACCAAAAAATAGTTTGCTCTGAAGTAGCGCTACTTACGCTGCGCTACCAAAGGGTGATGCGTTTTAAAGTTGCGCTACCAAAGGCTGCTGTCTTATGAAATAGCGCTATTTTTGCTTCTCTACCAAAAGCTTATATCTTCTAAAGTAGCGTTATTTCCGTTACGCTTACAAGTGGGATGTTTTTCGCAGCACCGCTAATTCCGTTTAGGCAAAATCTTTCAAAGGCTGATGTGTTTTGATGTCATGCTTATTCCGTTGCGCTATCTAAAGGTGGCGCCTTCAGAAATACTGCTTGTTACACTGCGCTACTGTAGAATGATATCTTTTGGGACAGCCCTTATTCTGCTGCGATGTCTTGTTTTGCTACCAAAGGGTAAGTTGTCCTCTGAAGTAACACTTATTCCGCTGCACACACAGAATGCTGATATTTTTGATTGATTTCTTCACGTGAAAGAATAAAAAGTCTTGCTCTCGTTATATTTCAGTGACCTCCACCTATCACTTTTATGGGCACCAAACATCAGTTTGGGTATTTTCATGATGTTAGGATGCAGCCCTAATATTAGTACGAATGCCATATGCAAATGCAAAAATGAAAACTCTTGCTTTATCAATTTCAATTTGTCGCCCCACCCTCCCCGCCTGCCTCTCACTCACCACGATTACTTGTGTGCACCCTATTCACTCCAATGCAATTTGAAACATTTCGGTAACTCTTGGAAGGAATATAGAGGTAATAGGCCTTTCGGTTATCGAGAAAAAGACTTTTGAAGAGTTTTTACCATATATGGGCATGGGGGCCATCTTGTTCAAGTGACCAAGACCATCTGAACAAACTATGGTTCTTTTAAGCCAGTGAAGCTCCATATGAAAAAGAGATGTGCTCATGGACGAATGACAACTTGCTTTCAATATATTAGTTACCTCCCGTAGTACCTATTTTTATGAGCTGTATGAAGAAATATGGAAATATCAAACCAACTTAATTTCCTGCAATTGAAATATTTCCAGTTTCCATTCAATTATATTATTTTATTTGGATCTCAATGTTTTCTTTGTTTGTTTTTTTTTTTTTTTTTTTTTTTTTTTTTTTTCTTTGTTTTTAATTCAATCGGGTGCGAACATTAGACAGAACAATTGTTAGCTAAAATTGATTATTAGCTTAAGTTCATAACAATTTAGTGTGACAGATGTGCGTTTCTGTATGTAACTTATTCAATGTAGCTTTACCTAAAAATTTTCCAAAACCATGTGATGTGCAAATCTCAGCAGACAACACTCGCATCCCCGTTCGTGTTCACATTAGCCCTTTCAAGACTGAAAAAACTTTCAGTGGACAAATTTAAACAGTGAAGACCCAGTTCAGACGCCGCAGAATGCGGCGTCTGATCAGTGTCCACACTGTTTCCTTACTAGAGTTTCTTTGCAAAATATGATAAAATTGAATACATGACCAGAAACCTCTAAACACTCTAGACTCATAGGGTCAAAGAGTCATCCAAAGCCAACGGTATGAGGGTTGTTCAGAAAGTTCTGATTCTAGCCGCATAACTTTGTTTAACGACATGCTAGGGACAAATGCTAAGCATGTATTGAAAGCACTACGTTTCGTCTTTATAATGATACCTAACACTATCCAAAGATATATAGTCTTATTGAGCAGTTACAATGCATGTTATTAGGCCCCAGTCATACCACTGAGCTAATTTCATATGTGAATTTATTTTCAGTGTGTCATTCCTGTGAAAAATCATTGTAAATATAAAATGATTTTTTTTTCAGCTTCTTGTCAATCGTTGCATTCAATATCTATTCAAAAATTAGAATGGCAGCAAACGTTATCGATTTAGTCCTTGCAAAGCAATGCGCAGTTCTTATGACGTTAGTGAAAACAACGTCAACCGCATTTTCGAAAGCTCGTAGCGGCTTCGTTGTTTACATTAATTCAATGTTTCGACGGTTTTGAATTGGCCCATGCAAAGGCTCTTCCTAACAAAATTTTGAATGTTTAAATCCTTGTTTTTGTTACAAAACCATTATAACTTTAGTAGAAAGGGAGAATTTGCTACTACATAAAATGCTTACAGCGTAAATTGAAGAGACAGTATGGAAGTAAAAAGTATGCAAAGACCAGGAACTGAAACAATCAAAATCCAAATCCAGCCCTCAAACCATAGTTGGAAACAACTAAGATTACAAATAATCAAGATACAGAGAACATATGGCCAACCGAGTGAGCAGCTTGTTCCCAAAAGGTGGCCACTCAGCAACTGCAAACAACCCCTGAGGATTGGAAGAATAAGAGCATTAAATGGATGTGCGGGGAGACTTTTTGGGGCCGCCACACAGCACAACCACAAGAACTCTGATAATAAAACTAGATTAAATATATTTTCCGCGATATTTACAGGTCAGAGTTGCTTGGGGAGTAAGTTTAAGTAGCAATGATGAAAACAATTCAAAGACTGCTCATATATGAACTATGACCTTCTTAAGTGAAAATCTGCAGTGGCTGTAGGGTAACCTCTTTCAAAAACGTTAAAAAATACGTCCTTCAGAAAATATACACCACGTTTGCAGAGTTGTCCGGACATACTATACCTTTATCTATTTTCGCTATCAGAAGTTCTGTATTTATCATGGTTACCAAAATTAGACGTCACGATCAGAACTTTCTGAACAGCCCTCGTAGACAAGTCTACTAGTCCAAAATGGGTTAATAAACTAACGCTACCACAGACTACACCAGAGACCACATAAGTGCATAGGCTCCCCCCCCCCCCACCCCGCCCAACCCCACCCCACCATACACACACACACACACACACTCCGCACAAAATAGGACACAATTTATTTCGTTTCGGCAGAGTGTCGCCTAAGACAGCTTTTCGTACACTTAAAACGCGAAATTGATTTTAAATGTCACAGTACCGGCTCAGGATTGATGGTTAATCCGTCTTGTGCAAGACACACGAAGCCCAATGGAAAATGTGTAGCCTTGCTCTTATTTTTCCTGGAAAAACATTAACCTCAGTGACCTGCAAGCTGAAAGCTGATTACCAAAAATGATATGACTTTGTGATGGCAAATAGAACATGTCCTATTCCCCATGACTTGCCGTGCATGATTTTAGAAACATACATGACTGTGTAATAGGAAGTAATAGTAGTGTTTACCCTGCATGATTTGTAATGCATGACAAAGTCAGGACGACAAATCATGCACTGTAAACATCCCTGGACAGTGCAAGATCTGTACGGTGAGATAAATCCTGTGGCTGCATCTCCTGTTTCAGTTTTTAGCCGAATTATTCAATTAACATTTTAAAGCTGTTATCACTATCTAAAGCTGACCATACTTTATCTTATTCGTTATTGTGCCCTCTCTGCCAGGGTTGCAGTTCTTGTTCTGCCCAGAAACGTTGATCAAGAGGCTGAAACTGCTTTTTTTCTTCAGCCTTCTAATCCCTTTGTACTGCTATCTTAAGTCACGATTATGAGCCTTTCTGTAAAAGTAACAAACTTTAATAAGTGAGATCAATCGTGTATCCTCATATCATTCAGTTTTCAAACGATTTTATGGAGCTTTCGAGATATATTATCGCTGTCGGAAGTGGATAATTCAACCGAAGACCGCAGTCCACCTCTGAGCAAAACGTGAAAGATCAGAATGTTGACACACACAAGTTTACAGCCAACAAAGTGACCAACGTCCTCTTCTTCTCATGAGGTGAAAATCATATTCCTATGATCATATCGACAGATATTCAGTGCCAATATTCTCTGACATATCGATGTATTTAAATACAACAACAAACACACACTCACACGCACTTCTACTTCCCCCGCCCTCTCGCACCGCACACACGAATACGCACTAAAAAAGTAAATACAGGAAAATAATTCGTAATCTAAGTACTGACTGACACACAACCTAATTAAAATGATTGCCTATCAAGCAATATTTGTTTATCGTATCTTTTACTGTAAACAAAGTGCATTACCAGGCTAGCAATATTTTTTGATTAGAATATTTTTTGTTCAAAACAGATATTTTGTTTGTCTATCAAAATGATGAACATTGTTCAAATTACATTATTTGTATTGGTTTTAAGTTGCTTTCCATTACAAGTAAGTAAATTTTATTTATAAAACAATCACATTGGACTTGAAGAAACTCTTAGAATTTTCACCTCTCAGTAAAGGACTTCTATGCTTAAGGCGTGAATTTTCCCTATGATTAATTAAGGAATGAATTTCATTTTTCTGAGGTTTAGCGAGGTATAAACTACATTGGGTCGCGTGCAAAGTAAGTGAACCCCGAAGGGGTTCATGTAAACTTTGCTAGCGACCCAATGTAGTTTATACTTCGATAAACATCAGAAAAATTAAGTTCATTGCTTATATTTACATTCTTTTCTATCTTTTATTTGACCACAAGTTTGCGTTAGGGGCTACAGTTGAAGTAGAAAAAACTATATACGCAGTTTTTCTGCTCAACGCGGAACAGCGTTAACGACGTCATAACGCCGCCTATGTCCAATCAGATGTGGAGTTTCATGGTTTATTTTGACGTCACTTAACGGCATGTGACCTCGCGTGAACCGATGTAGTTATTTAAGGAATGAATTTCATTTTTCTGAGGTTTATCGAAGTGTAAACTACATTGGGTCACGTGCAAAGTGAATGAACCCCGAAGGGGTTCATGTAAACTTTGCTAGTGACCCAATGTAGTTTACACTTCGATAAACATCAGAAAAATTAAGTTCATTGCTTATATTTACATTCGTTTCAATCAACTCTTTCTTGAAAAATCTTATATAAGCCCTAAAATTGAAGCAATAAAACATGTACACGCAGGTTTTTCTGCTAACAGCAGAACGGCATGCATGACGTCATGACGTTGCTGACGTCCAATCAGCTGGTAGAGAGCCATTGTTTATTTTTACGTCATTGACGTCGCGTGTCTCAATGTAATTATTGGAATGTAAACTACATTACGTTCCAATGATTTACTATAGGGCTTTTCAGTAACTACACCACGAATGTAAATATTGAAGTTTAAACTACATGACATTCTTATGGTTTACTATAGCAGTGGCGGATTCAAGGGGGGGCGCGCCCGGCGCGCGCCCCTCCCTAAAATCGCTAAAGCAAGGGTTTTTTTTAATGATTTATAGCTGTTTTTTTAAATGTCTGATTTTTTTCTTGCTAGCTCCGCTCGCAAACGTAGAAATCTCAATTCAAAGATGCCACATCGGCGACGCCCCTCTTTTACCGCCATTTAATTGTCTTTCTGTGTTTACTGCCTACCATTCTGTTATTCAATTGTTTTTCGGTTCCGTTTTCCGTAAACAAACGATGGAATCCCAGGATGAACCGATCGCAAAACGAGCGAAAGTTCAAAAGACTTTGGATGGCTTCTTTCCAAGAGCAGATCATGGGGAAAGGCGGTATGCATCTCTTTTTTCATTTCAATTTTCTTTAGGTTACACTTATTGATTAGATCGATACTATATACAGCTGCTGAAGCTTTTAGAAAAATCACTGCATGACTGACCCGTTCAATGACGTCATCCACTCCAAGTTGAGGTATTTTTGTACAGAACATGCAGAATGCGGGACAGAATGAGATAGGTGACTGGTCTACACGAGACCGGATTCCATAGAAACTCAAATAAAATATATTGGCTTCGAGATAGAAAGTTGATAAGGCTGTAATTTGCCTATAAATAATTGGTTGTGTGAAAGTGTACCAAAGCTCATAACGGCAGCGCGGAGAAAATAAATATATAATTCTTTTGTACAGGGCTGTTGACATGTGCCCGGCTAGCTCAGTTGGTAGCGCGTCAGGCCTACAACTCCGAAGTCGGAAGTTCAAATCCAGCTTGAAGTGTTTTTTTTTTTTTTTTTTTTTTTTCTTCTTTTATTCTTTTTCTTGAAGCAAGAACCTATATATTTACAGTCCCTGCTGAAGTCAGGACCGCTTTTTGAAACCACTAAGTCGCATTTAAGGTTCATTTACTTGATGTTTTTTTTGTTGTTGTTTCAGACTTGTGTGCAAAGGCAACTTCCACCAAGCCGACATTGACAGTGGTGGTAGTCAGTGCGTATGTGTAGCCGTCTCATTTCTATGTAAAGACGATACTCCCAAGTGTCCATCAGATGTCGACGCCTTGCTTCACAAAGGAACAGAACTTTTCAATTTGATAACCTCAAATCGAAGTGGGATGACTATAAGCGAACTACCGTCTTCTGTTTCGATTTTCAACAAAACCTTTAACTTGTCCTTTTATGGCCCCAGAGGTGGGGTTGTGTCTCAGAAGACCAATGACATGGAAACATTGACATATTGTATGAAATCGGCGTTACATGACAGTATCCAAGAATCCACGACTTTTTTGTTGACCCTAGGCAATTCACCCGGAGCCTCGATTGCAATAAAAAAAAGTCAACAACTCATTTTTTGTTTTCGATTCCCACAGCCGTAACGACATCGGCCTGTGTTCACCAGATGGAAAAGCTGTGGTACTTCAGATAAGTGCATCGCATCAACTGTACACGTATGTTCAAGACCTTGCAAGTTCACTGTCACCTGACCCCAATACACCATTCGAAGTAACAGCTGTCACAATTACAGAAAGGTAAGCGTGTTTCCCGATTGAAAGTAGAATTGTTTTTTTGTTAGAATTTACTATTTTTATATTACAGGGAAGCTAGCCTATTGATAGATGTACAAATCAAAGTTGACACCCAAAATACAATGTAGCCCTTTTCCGTTTTAATTCTTCCTCATTTTTTTTAAGTTACTTGTTAACATTGGAAACATGCAAATACGTTTTGAAATTAATTAAGTTGGCGAAAAACTTTAAGAGCGCAACTTAGATAAACATATTAGAAACTGCCCAGCGGTTCTTTAGAATCGGTTTGCATGCGCTGCCCAGTGGGGGAGACCATGACTCCTAACAGGCGTCCACGGCCTGGAATATCACATAAATGGTAAAAACATCTATTTCGGCGAATTCAAAATAAACTTTGGTATCTCTAGAGAAACCGTATTTCAAATTCTTTTTTAGATTGGAGGAAGATGTACCCACAGGAGCATGTACAGTAACACTTGATTCGGGGTCAGCAGAGCCATCATTCGGAAGGCAAGAACAATCATCGCACGTCCGTACTTCAGAATCAGAGGCCGCGCCAGTTCATACATGTACATCAGATTCAACACACGTCCATTCTTCGCAGACAACGACCACCCATACACCCGAGTCCACGTCTACATCAGACACAATGTCTCCAAGTCAGCCACAGTGTGTACCTCCCACCCATACACCCGAGTTCACGTCTACATCAGACACAATGTCTCCAAGTCAACCACAGTGTGAACCTAACCAGGTAAGTTTTGAAGTAATAGTTTGATATAAAAATATATAGAAGTAAATAAACGCTGGGAAATCTGAAACTTTCAAAGCCTCGAAACATGCAAAATGGAGTTGTTAGCGACCGACACGAGTTCCTAAATTTCAAAATAAAAGTAGCATCTAATAGGGTCAGTGTCTTTTTCAGCTTTTCAATTAAATTGAGCATAAATACATTTGCTATACTATGTTTTTCGAAATAGTTACTGGAGTAAATTGAAAATATGCTGCACATGATTGGTTGTTTCATCTTGATTAATATTTAATAATTATTTGCCAGAAATAATCCCTTTTTCGCAAGAAGGGACCATTTATTACAATATCCTAATACGCCCTTAGGAGTACGATGATGTACATGAACATAATATTGTTGTTCTGTTTTCACAGAGTTGCGGTCAAGATGACGTTTCGGCTGATAAAGACATCGCACAGTACACAAATCGTTCGGCGTCAGATTCCATTAAGTATTACTTTACAGAACACAGACAACCAAATGCCAGCTTCAAATTTCCAGGAAAGATTTATAAAGACAAACGCAAAAAAGATGGTCAAATGAAAAGATACTGTTGCCGAGAATGGTTTGACAAGTTTGACTTCATATGCTATTCCGAACGTTTGGATGGTTTATTTTGTGTTCCTTGCTTGTTTTTCCCAGATACTTCACATCGACGTCCTAAAATACTTATCAGTGAGCCGTATCGAAATTGGAAAGATGCTGTTTCAGATTTAAAGTCACACTCATGTAATGAATATCATATTAACTCATTGACAAAGCTTAATGCTTTTAAAACAACATTCTCTAATCAATCTACCAGAATAGATGTTACTATCGATCAGTCTAGTACTGAGAAAATAGAGAAGAACAGGGAGATTTTAAAAGCAATCTTAAAATGTGTTGAGTTTTGCGGTCGTCAGGGTATTTCTTTGCGAGGCCATCGTGATGATGACACTAGCACCAGCCTTAATAAAGGTAACTTTAAGGCTCTGGTCAAGTTCCGAACTGAATCAGGGGATGCTTCTCTGGAGAAACATTTAGAAACATGTGTCAAGAATGCCACATACACCTCCAAAAGTACACAAAATGACATTCTCGCTTGTATAAAACAGTTTATGCAACAATATATTGTCGATGAAGTCAATGAACAGCCAATAGGCCCTTATTATGGTTACCAGTGTGATGAAGTGACAGATAGCTCCAACTGGGAACAACTAGGAATTATCCTTAGGTACACAGTAGACAGTAAACCGGTTGAACGATTGTTGGAATTTGTCCAATGTGATCAAATTACGGGTGAAGCTATCTGCAATAACATTGTAAAGTCGTTGACGGAAGCTGGGTTAAACATTCAGTTTTGCAGATCACAGACGATGGATGGTGCTGGTAATATGTCGGGAAAGCAGGCAGGATGTGCAGCTCGGTTTCAGTTACTATCACCAAAAGCAAATTATCATTACTGTTCAAGCCATGATCTCAATCTCGCCTTGTGCAAATGTTGTGATGTTAAGGAAATCCATGTCATGCTCGATGCTTTGAAACAGCTCGGATTATTTTTTAAGTACTCACCTAAAAGAAGTAGACGGTTAGAAGTGGCAATTGCCACAGCAAACACTAGACTTCAAGATAAAATACCTAAATCGAAATTCCATGTTTTTTGCGAAACTAGATGGGTTGAAAAGCATACAACATTACAGGATTTCAACCACATGTATGAACCAATGCTAGAATGTCTTGAGGCAATTGGAGGACTGGAAACTGGCTGGGATACGAAAGCAGTCACTGATGCTCATGGACTCTTAATGAAAATTACTGAATCCAATTTCATAATGTGCTTCCAGACCGTTTTACACATGTTTGGCTACGTTACTGGTTTGTGTAGCAAACTGCAGGGCTCTTCTCTGGACATTGTCGAGGCATATGACATGGTTACAAATGTAAGAGAAGCTGTATCTGATGCTCGGGGAGAGGATTCCAGCATTGTCTATGAGAAAGCTACTGAAATGGCACGAAAAGCTGGCCTTGAACACTTAGAAATGCCTCGAAGATGTGGTAGGCAAACACAGCGGAACAATGTGCCTGCAGACAGCACATACCAGTATTTTGAAAGGGTTATTTTTTATCCTTTTGTAGACGCCTTTGTCAGCCAGCTTGATATGAGGTTCAACACAATGACAAGACAGGCGTGTCTTGCTCTCTGTTTGCTTCCAAATAACCTTGAAAAGTTAAATGAAGAATCAATTCAATCACTTGCTGACCATTACAACGATGACTTGCCGCAGCCAGACACCTTCAGGCAGGAGCTGGGCCTGTGGAAGCGTAAATGGCACAATACAATAGAAAAACCGGAAAATATTGCAGACACACTTTCGGAGACCTGTAGACTGATGTATCCGAACATTTTCACAATACTACTGTTGCTGTCATTAACATCAGTAACATCGGCAAGTGTTGAAAGGTCGAATTCCTCTTTGAAATTCATTAAAAACTCGCAAAGAAGTACAATGGGTGAAGATAGATTCAATGCACTGATGCTTTTGTATATTCATCGTGATATCAAGTTAGACCTTGATAAGATAATCGACTTGTACGCCACAAAGTATCCCCGTAGAATGTTGCTGTTGGATCCGTTGTCAGAAAGTGAATAAAGCAAATATATTTTAAACAAAAAGCGTCTTAAAGACTTTGATATAGTAACTACCTGTCAGTGAGTGACTACAAAGGTGGGACAACCTGCTTAAAACCGGCGTCGGATTGTCTAATGGTACTGGATAAGGTCACGTCTAAACTTGAAAATCAATCACCAGGTGATGGATTTTCAAGTTTAGAAACGTGTTACGGTGTAGAGCATTATTGTATTAATCCCTCTTTGACTACATGAATTAGGTGTTTCATACTTATACTATGTTTACCACATAAAAAGTTTAGGATTCCAGTATAATACATAAAAATTGTTTACCCTGAGAACGGATAGGTGAGGTTCTGGAGACCTTTCTGAACCACCTAGAAATGGCTAAAACGCAGGAGCTTCCGGGGGCCTCCGGCCCCCTGGACCCCTGGCCAGGGCTTTGCCCTGGACCCACCGGGGACCCTAGCGGCCCCCTGGACCCCCAGCTTGACGCCCCCCCTAACCAGAAATCCTGGATCCGCCCCTGTATAGGGTTTTTTCAATAAGTGCACTGAGAATGTAAATATAAAGTTATACGGATCACTCTCTTATGCTTTGCATTTATGACTATGACATGTAACATGCATGACAAATGAATCTTCAAGTGTTTCTGTCCATGTAAAGTACGTTAAACATACGTTGACGTTGACGTCATTGTTGAGATAAATTGTAAATTATCTTCAAAAAATCGTTGAAATAATGATTTATTATATACATTTCACCCTTTTTTGACTTACATTACTTACATAACAGACAACACTGGATAGTTCTGACTATGTGTATGTGACCTTGACCTCATTTCAAGGTCATGGTACACAATATAATCATTGAAGATCACAGTGCTACCGTTGACCATTCTTCTTCTTTGGCTTACTAAGTATCGTCCCCCCCCCCGTGACCCAGCTTCCCACTCATATATATTGCGTACTTGCATCGCATAAGTCTGCTGCATAAAGAAAAAGCTGGGTCACATGGGGGGGGGGGGGGGGCGTAAAGTACTTGTATTTTAGTTATAGTGAAGCGTTTTCTTTTGACCGCTTTGACCGGAAGTATAAATATGGTTTTGCTAGTTTAAATGCCAGTCAAGTGTAACAAGAAGAAAATCATTGCTTTGTATTGTGATATGCGTGTATTTAGCATGCATGTATGACAAAAAAGTATGGAATGACTGACTGATTTCAATATTTTTATTACCACAAAAAATGAGGTATGCCAAAACCTTGAATTTAGGGTAGGTGGGGTCAGACTGAATTATCTTCCCATGTCTTTGGGTCTGAATCACAAGTGATCTTATTTTACACGGTTTACATATTTGTGGAAGCGCTGCTAAGAAAAAATTGCACGCTTTATACTTTTGAAAATTCGGACCTGTCGCGCCGGTCTAATGGGGAGAATCCTCGCCTTAATCATAGAAGTCCTTTATTTTTTAAGGTTCTAAAATTCCGCATGCCCAGGTTAAAGTGGGTCATAACAGTCAGTCACTCTCTGGGCATATGCAAGGAACATTTTTGAAACATGCAGGTGTGTCTTGATGACTTTGCTTCTTAGAGGAAAACAGTATTTAGAAAGACATCTGCTAAACGAAGATTAAAGAGTTAGATAATGTTTTACTTAATTTAGGCGAATCATTATTTCTTCCTCCTTCTCATTGAGTTACATTTATCCTGCTGATCTTGAAGAAGTCTCAATGGTCAGTCCCTAAATAAGCTATTTATTGCAACTGAAAATAATTTCCTTTATATAAAACATATCTATATTAAATTTCTCATATTATTCATGCAACTAAAACTTTGCCTATCACAGGCTTCCCTTCTATAATACTTAATGTCGTCTCGACATTTCAAAACTTTACGGACGGCAGTAAAAAGACAAGAAAACATTGATGCACAGCATCAGAACGCCGGGAAGCGCAGTCATATTTATCTGGACCATTGACACTAGAAAAGGGAATCTCATTCTACATTCCCACTTAAGTCCACTGAGATAGTTAAGAGCAAACAAAAGCCCCGGTCCTATTGAGCTTGCGACAGTGGTGCGACCTATTGGCGACTAAAAAGTGACTATCGCAGAGAGGTTGCAGAAGTCGCGATGAGGTTTTATAATGGTCGCCGAGCGGTCGCCGATCAAAATTCGTCGCAGCCAGTCTTTTAAGCATGCACAAAAGACTAGCCGCGACTGATGCTGGTCGAAGACTGCTTGCAATGTTTTTCTGGAGGGTCGCCGATCGTAGCGACTGATTGGTGACTGTTCAGTGACTTATCGGAGTATATTCGGCGACTAATCGGCGACTGACCACTGGTGAGGCGGCAACTGATCGGCGACTGGTCGCCGGCAGGTTGCAGCGTGCGCCGATAAATCGCCGAAGGTTTGGTGTCCCTGCTTCAACGAAAAGCTTTCGTCACATTCTTGCATCATTTTATCACAAGGCATCATTAAACGTAGAGGAAGCAGAAAAAAATACAGCGGCGCTTACAACATACAGTAGAAATGACTCCCGAAGTTCAGACGCCTGCTGAGGTCGCAAGTCAGTCGCAAACGAAATCAGTCGCAAAGCGGTCGCAAGCGCTGTGGAACCGAGGCTTAATCTCCATTAAGTTGACCCTGATGCGTTTACACTGGCAATGGGTGAATCTGGATTGTTTGTCCACTATTTTGAGTAAAAATGTTTTACATGTGGGCTACTTGCCAAATTTTGCGCTCTCGAAAACTCCAAGATACCTTAATACAATTATGTCTGTCTATTAGACCTTTACCTTCATCTTCATTGAATTTTTATTGTTAACCAAAGGTGAATCGTACGCGAATAATCGATATACGAAATACATCAAAGCCCGAACGCTTGTGACAAATTATGATCCCCAAGGGGAAATATATTAGTTTTTCATTATAGCGAAATACAGATAACCACAAACCTAGTTGTCAAATCAACCAAGTGCTTCCGATTCCTCAGTATGGCTGCGACATCAATATATTATTTTATTGTTTTTATCTATAAAAGATGGATCATTATAATAATATTAGTTAACGCCGCTGGTAACCCAAAAAGCTAGGAAGAAAACAAAGTTTTCCGCATGCCTCTACACTTTATAAAGGCAACGTTGAAAAGAAACGCCGGGTTCCTGCCCGGTGTAAATAAATGAGACATGTCATGTGATTTCGAACAACGTGGCATAGGTGACAAGCAACGCTCTGATCAGACTGCAGTTATGATCAGAGCCTTTGCTTGTCACATCAGCCATCTTTGTAAGTGGCCTAAGCCATATAGCCAACAGTGAGGTCTCTGATTATTCTGTATAAATGAGAAGGATGCTGTGAATATCGCATGACAAAAAGACCACACTGTTGGAAACCACATGACGTGGCTCAAACATGGTAGAATTTCTTGAAAATGACTTGAAGTGAATCTCCATCTAGATTAAATTTAATTTCAGGTCTAAAACCTGCTGATTTAATTATTTCACAGTTTCAAATTATTCATTTTAGACTATAATACATTTATTCTTCAGCTCTAGTAAATAATATTCACTGAATTCTATATATTATTTCTAAGCCTAGACGCTTTAAGACATTTTGCCTGTTTGTTATGTGTTTGACTGACAATAATTTCGGCTGTACTAGATAAATAAATGAGTTTATGAATGCAGATTTATCGAGACAGTTGTTTGTTACTGATTTATTTCTTTTTGTATCCAAGATTTTCGCTGAATTTTATGGTAATTATTTTACAGGTTGAAACTTGTAACTAAATATTAATATACTATAAAGGTAAAGTGAACAGGACTCACAACCACTTTACCATAATAGTTTGAATGTGTCTTTGTCCCATCGGCAAAGATATATATATTTTTTTTTTTGTAAAAAAAAAAACATCACCTGAGGAATTTATTTACTATATGAGTATTTTTATCGTCCTACATGCCAAAAGAATGATATATTCATTATAAGAGCTCCGATACAGGCTCTGTCCAGCACTGGGAATGAAAATGGAATGGTAGTGTAAGAGTGGGATTGGGTGGGGGATGCTAATTGGGTAGGGTAGTAGATCACGTGGTTAACTGCTTGCAACTACCATATCCAATCCATTCATGAATAATGAACTTGTTAACATGCGTAGCAGTTACTGTAGTACTTTGTCAAACCTGAACGAACGGCTTTGGCAATGGCTGAAAATGACAAAATTGTATGTAGACTAGAAATTTCAGTGAAAAAAATACTTTCTATTCATCTTCAACTTTAACTGCACTTCGTGATGAAAATGACTGCAAAAAGTAAGGCCATAGAGCAATACGGATAGTGCCACATGAAAGAGAACTATAAAGAAGGTCTGGTAACAAATGTAAAGGGATTACACAGCCACCACTTACAGTTAGAAAATCAATATAGGGATCAAACATGGTTTTTCATACATTAACGTTTGCCAGGTCCCAAGGGAGATGTTGGAAACGGAGGCCGAAGGCCGAGATTTTCAACATCTCACGAGGGACCTGGCAAACGTTAATGCACTGGAAACAAATGTTTGATCGCTGTTATTGCATAAAGTCAACGAATTATTTGTTAAAGTTTGAGAAAAACATGGCACTATATTTTGTCACCGTTTGACAGCCAACGCGCTGGTGCATCTTTTTTATTAATAATTATCCGTCTTCCGGGCCCGAGAGCATTCAGCTATTCAACGCTGCCATCAACCTATTCAACCTCAACATTTCGGCAAAGTGTCCAAGATGGTCGTTGTAGTTGATGCAAAACAGATTGCAAATTAATCATCAAAAAGCAGATTCCTTGAGCGGTAATTTCCATGAAGAACAAGCCTGATCCATTCATGTACTATCGTGCAGTTCTTGATTGCTGAAAGCTTGAGATGCATGCTTTCTTTAACACTTATTTACTCTCCATTTGGTATCGTAAGAATGTAAACAATATCGCTTTTAACCCTGAGTCACCACTTGATGACGCCAGAGTACAAAGGCATGATGACGTCATATAGGCATAGGTAGTGCACCGTCATTTTTTGTAATTCGGCCGAAAACACACTTTGCATACCAATATCGATATTTGACCAACGCCAGAGGATGCAATTGACGCCGAGGTACATCTGACAGAAAAGGGGATGTGCTTTACTTATTCGAAAGATAAAAATTAAGCTATTACATCAAAATTTGATATAAAATTGTAAGCGCTGATATTGTGCAGGTAAGAAATTGCATTATAATAATTAAATTCATCATTGGTGCTTCAAGAATTATCGTGCAATCAGTTTCAAATGATCCTACTCTTTTTTATTATTGTTCATAAAGTACTTCTATTGGAAGAAGTCTAGTAATGTTGTATTTTTCAATTCTATAAACACTTTCTTGCATAAGTAGCACAAAAATGAACACCTAAATCATTGTTTTCCGCATCAAAAACGCGATCGTAGTCGAGTACTATCTGTAACAAGATACAATAAACGCCTGAGTAAGATACGACCACTGCCAGAGGAAATCTGTCAACTGATACGACCAACATCGAGGATACATTTGATTTGATAGTGATTACAACGTAAAAAATGTATTTAGAATCTTAACAAAAACTGCAGTCCCATTTTTATGTGTTTAAATCGTAACATGTTAAATTTGAAACATGTTTAGGTGTATGTTTAGAAATTAAACATGTACAAAACTGATTATATTTACCTTTTATTTTGAAAATTTCCTCTGTCAACATTCTCGTCTCTTTTTTCCGTTCTTCAACGGGGAAAAGAGAGAATGGATTAATCCGAGACGCGTAACAGAATAAAACGTGTTTAGCAGACTTTGTCTGGGAAAATAATAGAAAAGGCGTACATGTTTAGCTATGTGACATATTCCGAAACACGTTTACACCTAAACATGTAACCACTTGTGTTTTATAGCTAAGCGCGATTTTACAGTGCATTTAAGGTGGTGATAATCACTGATTTGGGACAAAGACAAAAATCTGCATAAAATACTCAAAATAACACTGATCTTTCCAAAACTTAGCAGATGCCTTCTTTATGTTGTTTCTCATAATTTAGAATCCCAAAATTCAGCATTTGTTAATGTTAAAAAGTGTTTTTATAAGAGAAGATCAAAGGGTAATTTTCTGCGAATAAATCTGAAAAAATAATATCATTATTGAAAAGATACTTAGTGCTTAGAGTACCATGTTGCATAATGGAGAGCGTCCTAGCAATTATTTTTTACATCTCTTTCACACATTATCAGGCTGAGCAGTTGAAAAAAGATGCAGTCTGTGTCCAAATTTTTTTGTCAAAACACACAGGTGAGACAGGTGATACTATTTTAACAAGGTTGAACAATTTCATCTACACACCACTGATCATGTCAGTAATGTATTATTTATATTGTAGGTGTTAACATAGGTATGCTTGCCTACCCTATATTTAATAAATGTGTCCAGTGTACATTGCCTTTGTACATGGCTGAACATTGAGAAAAAGCTACCTTTTTCATCTGGTCTACATTACAATTTGAGAAAGAGTTGGAATAAATAATTGCTAGGACGCTCTTCATTATGCAATATTGCACCTTCAGCATTACGTAAATTTTCAATAACGATATTATTTTTTCAGATTTATTCGCAGAAAATTACCCTTTGATCTTTCCTTATAAAAACACTTTTTTAAGCAGCATGTACGTCTATTTTGTACTCTAAACTGTAAAGAACAACGAAAATAAGAAGTCTGCTAACTTTCAGGGAGATACGTTCCTTTTTTATGGTTTTATGCAGGTTTTTACATTTATCATAAATCACCACCTTAATATGACGCAGTAAAAATACAAAAAAAAGTTATCAGAATACATGTACATTGTTGTTGCGTTTGCCGCTAAATAACTGCCACGCGCATGTAGGCTGATGAAGGTGGCGTCGGTGAAAAGGGGAGGGCGATCAAGAGGGTAATCTGGTCAGAAATATGAACACGCTGATAAATTACAGATTGATAATGTTTAATCACATTTCACAGAAAAAAAAAACAATAACCCGTTATGGATAGTGGCAACCAAGTCGTAAAGGCAGAAAATGGAGCTTAAGCAAACGAATGATATGGACTCAGTATCTATCAAGACATATTCCTCGATTTCCTCATGATGACTTCGTGTCGACGTCATGTTTCCGCGGGGTGCTACTTTACAGATTTTTCATGTGGACTGCTCGGTTTTGGCATTAAATGGCAAGCGTTTAACGGTTCCACCAGTATTCGAAATGTAACGTAAAAATATAAGCCTTATGCAATGATAAAAATAGATCTTAATAAGAAGAGGCAAGAAATCAAACAGAGAGTTTGCACTGATCAGAGAGTAAAGATACATGTAAACTTGAAGTAGATGTATTACAATGTACACGGTTATTTACCGCCAAATGGAGGAATGCAACTTTTGTTCTCTTTCTCGGCCAGAACCTACTTATAGAGATGTTTCTCATATAGTTAAGTGTAGCTAGGTAAAAACTGAAGTAGACGCAGGCAGATACTTTCACACTGACAGACAGATATGTTTTATTAGCATGACGGGTTGGGCGGGGCGGGGACGAGGTGTGTAGGGGGAGGGAGGGGAGCGGGAAGGGGCGTGAGCGGGGTAAAAAGCAGATATATTTTGAGCAGAATTTCTTTTATATTTTATGATCACATGTGAGGGACCATAGGCAAATCAAAAATAGTACATGGTAAATGCTACAAAATCACAGAATTCAGAATGCGTCGATCACAATCACGGAAAAGTACAGGAGAAGAGCCAGTAAAGCAAGTGGCTTTCGCTCCAGTACTAGTATATTTTGTATGATCCAAGTAGGTGCAGGGTGTAGAGAAGACTTCTTATTGATATCAGTGAGAGGTCATGACATCATGACATGGCGTCACATCGCACCGCTAGTTCGTCGTTGCGACGACGCGTTCATGCTGGACATACTACTGTTTTTTTTCTTCTAATTTTCACCCTAACCCTCTCTCCCTCCAATCTTTCAAGCCCCATCCCCCACAACTACATCCCGCCCCCACCACCACCATTGAAAGAATAATAGTAATAGGTAAAAAATAAATAAATGAAATTAAAACAAAAATCATATAGGACGTTAAATTTACACTTAAGGTGGAATGTACATAATGGGCTGTCCCATAGACTTTTTTCTATCAAACTATTATTTTGTGTTACACCTGAATATGAAGAAGAATAAAAAAACACCAAATAATGCTTTTTCGAGCTATATTTGATCAAAGACAAGAAAAAATGGACGCAAAAAATACACTGACGTCAACGCAAATGATATGATTTTAACTAATACATCACTACTAAAAATCTTACGGTGCCTTTGTGTGCCCAAAGGATTTCCTTAAAACCACATAATTTATTATCCCCCGCCGAAGGTGGAGGGATATAATTTTGTCCATGTCCGTCCATCCGTTTTTCCGTCCGTCCTTCCATCCGTCCGTTTGGAGCCATAATCAGGTAACCACTGAATAGAATTTCATGGAACTTAAATATATATCACTGTGAGGCGATGATGATCAGACTGGCTTCAGAACTGAATGCGTTATCGCCCTTTAATTGGTTTAAATCTAATAAATTGAGCCATAACTTAGTAACCAGGGATTTGCATTTCATAAAACTTAAAATGAATGTGTATAAAGTTTTGTCAGAATGGCATCAATAGCGTATGAGTTATTGCCCTTGGATTAGTTTAAAATTGATAAATTCGGCCATCAGTAAGTAATCAATGACTAGAATTCCATGAAACTTATACTAAATATGTTTTACCATAACAGATAAGTGCGTGTCAAGTTTTGTTGGACTTGCTTCAGTAATGCATGAGTTAATCTCCTTGAATCACTTCAAAATTAGACAAATTGAAACATAACTAAATAACCAATAAATGGAATTTATTTCATGAAACTTAATACAATTATGTATCAGCTTAACACGGCAGTAGACATCAAATTTTGTCATGATGGCATCAGTAATGCAGGGGTTATTGTATTTGATTTGATTTAAACTACACAAATAAGCCATAACTACTGCACCAATGAACGAAATTTCTTGAAACTCGGTAAGAATATTTATCATCAAAGTGCTGCTGAGGCAAGTTGTTTAGAATGGCCTCACTTATACATGGGCTAATTGGCCTTTAACTTTTATTTAAAATCCATAGGTTCAGTAGCAACGAAGTAACCAGTTAACGAAATTTTGTCAGACTTAAAATAAGCCATAAACATTACGGCGTGGGTGCAAATTCAACGAATCTGATTGTTATTTTAGCAATCGATTACAGAGCAGAAAGTCCTTGGATGCGGAGCTCGTTTTGTCGGTATAAACGCTCAGTCAGGCTAGGTCTAGTCATTCTTGTGTGTTTTCAGCGTGGCGTTGGTTTCGCGCCAAATATGCTAGCTCTAGACGTTACGTGATAGGGACTTTTTGTAACAAGTAGGACTCTCTGAAATTCTGACACGCTAAACAGAGGTGAACGCTGTAATCAGAAATACACGAAGATATTCTGTTTACTAATTATATGGATGATGATGCGGGTTTACGGCCTTTTCAACAGCATTACCGTCAAATCGACCCGTTCGATAATGAGATACTATGTGCAATGGAAACCTACTTACGGCGAAAAGAATTCCGCCTGAAACGGGATTCGAACCTGGACCACTAGCTTAGCAGGCCAGCGTTTAACCCAGTTAGCTAGCCGGGGCTCCAAAAATCTTTTACACTAATGGATAGAAAATGAAAAGTTAACGATATTAAAATTTTGCGAATTAGCTAATGAATCTGTCTGTCTGTCTTTCTCTCTCTCTCTCTCTCTCTCTCTGAGCTGATTTGCATAATAAAACACACAAAATCTGTAAAGTCTTATAAGATGAAACTTTCAATAAAGTCTGTGCCTCATAGGGCTTAAGGTTTCTGTATTCTGTACAGATAATTTTGAAGTATATTTTTCTACTCTTTGCATTTTGGCATCCATGGCAACCAATACAAATAAACAGCGTTCCAAAAACATATGGCTAATATATGATTATTTATGAAACTTTTCTATTTAAGTTTTGTCATATGAATGTGTACAAAGTTTTGTCAGAATTGCATCAATAGTGCATGAGTTATTGCCCTTGGATTAGTTTAAAATTGATAAATTCGGCCATCAGTAAGTAATCAATGACTAGAATTCCATGAAACTTATACTTAATATGTATTACTATAACAGATTAGTGCATGTCAAGTTTTGTTGGACTTGCTTCAGTAATGCATGAGTTAATGCCCTTGAATCACTTCAAAATTAGACAAATTGAAACATAACTAAATAACCAATAAATAGCATTTATTTCATGAAACTTAATACAATTATGTATCAGCATAACACGGCAGTGGACATCCATTTTGTCATGATGACGTCAGTAATGCAGGGGTTATTGCCCTTGATTTGATTTAAACTACACAAATCAGCCACAACTAAGGCTTTGGTTGGTTGGTTGATTTGATGCTTAACGTCCACGGTAAACAACTAAGGTCATGTCGGGACGGTCAGTTAACCTAACCACACTATTCCTGGGCAGGCTTAGACCTCCTAAGCGGTTAACCAGTACTAAGTGCACATACTCTCGCCAGCAACTGACAACTGCCCTCTTGAATCAGCGGAAGGAGAACTGAAAGAATGTGGCCAGACCGGGAGTCGAACCCTGGACCTCTAACTCACGAGTCAGGTGCCCTACCGATTGCGCTACCCGCCCGGCCATAACTAAGGCACCAATGAATGAAATTTCTTGAAACTTGGTAAGAATATTGATCATCATAGTGTTGCTGAGGCAAATTGTTTAGAATGGCCTTACTTATACATGGGCTAATTGGCCTTAAACTTTTATTTAAAATCCACAGGTTCAGTTGCAACGAAGTAACCAGTTAACGAAAATAAGCCATAAACATTAAAATAAGCAATAAACATTACGGCGTGGGTGCAAATTCAATGAATTTGATTGTTATTTTAGCAATCGATTAAAGGGCAGAAAGTCCTTGGTTTTGGAGCTCGTTTTGTCGGTATAAACTCTCAATCAGGCTAGGTCTAGTCATTCTTATGTGTTTTCAGCGTGGCGTCGGTTTCGCGCCAAAAATGCTAGCTCTAGACGTTACGTGATAGGGCCTTTTTGTAACAAGTAGGACTCTCTAAAATTCTTACACGCTAAACAGAGGTGAACGCTGTAATCAGAAATACACGAAGATATTCTGTGTACTGATTATATTCGAACCTGGACCGCTAGCTTAGCAGGCCAGCGTTTAACCCAATGAGCTAACCGGGGCTCCTAAAATCTTTCACACTTATGGATAGAGAATCAAAAGTTAACGATATTAAAATTTTGCGAATTAGCTAATGCATCTGTCTGTCTTTCTTTCTCTCTCTCATTCTCTCTATCTCTCTCTCTCTCTCTCTCTCTCTGAGCTGATTTGCATAATAAACACACAAAATCTGTAAAAACTTATATATTATGAAACTTTTTTTAATGTCTCTTCCTCATAGAGCTGATGGTTTCTGTATTCTGTAAAGATAATTTTTAAGTATATTTTTTCCATCCTTTTCTATTTAAGTTTTGTCAAATACCTGCAATGGTTTAGCAATAAATGCCATTTTTTATACCCCAATATAAGTCAATGGAACCTCTTAAGTTGCCACAGCAACTAAATTATAAGGTTCTTTTTCATCACACACACACACACACACACACACACACACACACACTGTCTCTCTCTCTCTCTCTCTCTCTCTCTCTCTCTTTCAATCTCTCAACCAAAGGGTGCTACAGATGAAATCGGGGCCAAACTGGCCAGTGGCTTCAGAAGAGATGTCGTTTGAAAGCGATGACGACAGACAGGCGACGACATACGACGACGATGGACAACAGCCTCTCCTATAGGCTCTCCCGGAGCTAAAAATGCGACACTCGGAAATAGATCTCGCTCAGCGCCACCTACAGTAGTTAAGACAGCTAACATCGGAAAATTTGACCAGACTGCGTAGTTGATAGGCGTCCGATTGTTGATCGCATATTCTCTCGTGACGCGGCTCAATCACTGATCACGCAGGTCAGCATGGCGACTGTTATTGTCATACGTAACTGGAATACGCTGGACGTAGGAGTTGGCCGCTATATTACAAACGACGCCAACTTGAATAAATTTCAGTGTCCTTGGCGACGCGCGTAATTCATGGCGCCATCAATTTCGTACATCCCATCTTAACTGTATTACACACAGTAAAACGCAGTGGGGAATTGGTCAGTAAAAGCATGTTTACGCCTCAGACCTATTTTTTTTTTTTTTGTTCTTTTTTCAAACACAGAAAATCAAGTTCAAGGCTGCAAATACACGGCTTTATAACTTCATTTGAAAGCAGTATTAATTGCTCTGACATGTAGCATCTGCTGATGGATAGAAATAAACATATAAGACTGTGCAAAGTAAATACTTTATAAGAAATCGTGATGGGGAAACTTTGTGCAAACTTTATCATCCTCAGGCGTTCGCCGAACCTTCATAGAAAATTCCTCCGGCGTAAAGTTATCATGCTTTGTTTGACCTTCTGATTTTGACTCAAATTTATTGTCCGTATTTATCGTTTACCCGGCATAAAACTGATTGTAATTTTAATAAAAAAAGATACAAAATACTTGCCGAATGATATAATTTACATATAATTCTACAATAGCAAAATACAAGGGACTTTTATCAGCAAAAAAGTGTTGTAAAAGGCTCCCCAGCAATTCCGTGTGAAACTATACAAAAATCAGATAAATCGACAAATACTAAACGATATAAACTTAAGATTAAGTATAAATACTTGCAAAATCAACAGAAACAACGCAGTATTCTATTGTAAAACAATTGTGTTATGCCTCAAGAAATTATCCTGTCACCACGAGGTTTCACCGGCGTAGTCCGTATCCTCGGCAGATATCGGGTCCTCCGCCGTAGTTCAAAAATCGATTATGGTATGGATAGTGTGGAAAAGGCAGAGACAAAGCTGCATGGGGATTTTTTAGTGGCCCCGGGACAAGCATATGGCAAGTCGCATAACTGTGCATCAACGGCGCGTGGCATCCCTTGTTGATACACGACTTTTCGCCGGTTGATGCACGGCTGCTAATACCCTACGGCACTGCTTTTTATGCAATAATGTAAGCTCAAAAACAGCTCAGACCAATAATTCCACTTGCCTCGAATCAGTCCATATAAACTGACAGGATTCTTAGCTTTCCTTTTTTACTTGTAACAGTAATCGTAGAGGCAGCATCAGAGGCAAGGTAAAGTAGGCACCAAAAAGGGGCACCAAACACTGTACAGTGCATTACCTCACTTCAGTGCTTTACAGAGTCGGGCTAATGGCACATCCATACTTCTTGCAGCCTCATGTCCAATGAAACGTTTTAGAATCTGACATCACACCCCTCCCCATACCCATACCTCATCAACACATACATACTTCTTCCCAAACTAACCCCATATTTGTCAGCGGACGAAAACCATTTTTAAACACAACTGACATTGATGGATTAATTAGCATCAGTAGTAAAAGAGGAGATGTAATAAGAATCAAACATGGCTGCAGACGGCATTTTGGATCAGATAAAACTATACCACCAGGAGAGTAACTTAAATGAGTTCGTAAAAGTTTGGCAAGGAGTCTCTGAAGACATTCGATAGCAAGTTAATTCTGAAAAACTCTAAGTCGACCCCTGAGGGAATGGGGTGACTGGATGTGACGGGGATAGCACGTCCGCTTCATAACTGTCGAGGTATTGAGTCCTGTATGATATATCTTGCTTTCTTATTTAAATAAAAGTATTATGTATGCACTTTGAATATCTTACTTCCCATAGATGGGTAATAAACGAAGTATATAGATATATATACTGACACAAAAAACAAACGTCCGTTTTCTGAGGTTCTATATCTTTTAAACCAGTGATGTTGTAGCCATAAAAAAGAAAATAAAATGTGTCCCGAGCGTCTGGCACAGATAAAAATGCAACCAATTTAATTTTCTCCATAGGCGCAAGATTTATCGAACCTAATGTCAAAACACCATTTTTCATTCTCAGCAGCATTTTATTCATCAAAACCTGAAATGTTTTGCGTAAAACAAGGGCTAGAAACATCGACAAACGAAAAATCAACTTTTAAAAGCAAAAACCGCGTATTAAATGAACGAGAAAGCTGCCCAAAGTCTTCGATTTATAAAATTATCTCCCTTTTAATTAAATTAATAACGATTTTAGAACTTCCGTATATCCATAACCGTTCATCATTTTGACACCGTTTTTGTTTTAATTGACTATACGTGTGTACAATAATGACAACATGCATCAGAAAATAAAAATTAATGCTGAAATCTGAAATCCCGGTGCACTAAAACCCGGTTTTATTACCCCACCTCTTACAGTAAAGTAATCAAGTAATTTTATAACCAACTTTTTCCAATGCTGAATGATACTGATTTCAGTGCTATTAATGGCTAGAAATGAATTCTGAAGTAGTCCAATGCCACTGACTTCCAAACTGATGGCTCAGCAAGGTAATGTTTGCGTGTATCTACGCACTGTCATGGTCGGCGTTTTGTGACGTCACCTTACGTGACAGAAATATGCCAGTGGTTGTGACAGTTTAGAATGCATCCAGCACCAATAAAATCTCAGCAGCGTGTCTGCTCAGTGATGCTAGGATGAGCTGCGATGGTTAAAACTGGAAGAACACAGGAGATACTGATTTTGTGACTTTCGAAATTTGGGTACTGGCGCTTGCGGCATTGTCATTGTCGCCGATGTTCATTTAACGGATTTTCGTTCAACGCACACCATTGCTGAATAATCAACGTTATTGAAACAAAACATTTGAATGAAGTGTCTGTGTGTATTTGGAATTCAGAGACACAATTGTAAAGCGGACGTTTCTTGTTTGTGTCAGTATATATATATACTGTACATGTAACATACTCCTACAGCAATGATACTGACTTGCCGCGTGGTTCATTATGTCCCCCCACCAAAGGTGAGGGGGGACATATTGTTTTCAGTGCAGTTCCCGGTGCGTTGGCGTCGGCGTCGGCGTCGGCGTCGGCGTCCCACTCTTGTATGCGCGATATCTCCTGAACCAATTGATGGAATTTCACCAAACTTGCATGGATATATCATTGGGACAATGTCAAGAGCTGATTAGATTTTGGTGACCTTGACCTCATTTTCAAGGTCACAGGAGAACTTAAATGGCTTGAAAATTTCTTGTATGCACAATATCTCCTGAAACAATGGATGGAATTTCACCAAACTTGCATGGATATATCATTTGGACAAGCTTAAGAGCTGATTAGATTTTGGTGACCTTGACCTCATTTTCAAGGTCACAGGAGGACTTAAATGGCATGAAAATTTCTGGAATGCACAATATCTCCTGAACCAATGGGTAGAATTTCACCAAACTTGCATGGATATATCATTGGGACAAGTTTAAGAGCTGATTATATTTTGGTGACCTTGACCTCATTTTCAAGGTCACTGCAGTACTTAGCTGACAATTTCTTGTACCCACGATATCTCCTGAACCAATTGATGGAATTTCACCAAACTTGCATAGATACATCATTAGAACAAGCTTAAGCACTGATTAGATTTTGGTGACCTTGACCTTATTTTTATGGTCACTGGAGGACTTAGCTGACAGTTTCTTGTACCCATGATATCTCTCCTGAACCAATGGATAGAATTTCACCAAACTTGCATGGATACATGATTGGGACAGGTTTAAGACTCTATTAGATTTTGGTGACCTTGACCTCATTTGCAAGATCACTGGAGGGCTTAGATTACAATTTCTTGTACCCACTATATCTCTTGAACCAATGGATGGAATTTCATCAAAACTTGCATGGATACATCATTGGGACAAGTTTAAGAGCTGATTAAATTTTGGTGACTTGACCTCATTTTCAAGGTCACTGGCGGACTTAGATGACAATTTCTTGTACTAACTATATCTCCTGAACCAGTAGATGGAATTTCACCAAACTTGTATGGATACATCATTGGGTCAACTTTCAGAGCTGATTAGATTTTGGTGACCTCAACTTCATTTGCAAGGACATAGTCATCTACGAAGGATATCTTTAGAACCAGTGGATGGATTTTCTCCAAACTTGCCTAGTATTTTAATTGCACAGGTTTTTTATTCATAAGGGGGAATTGGAAATGGGCTGGTGGGGGACATCAGTTTTTCTCTGAAAAACATTTCTAGTTCATGATAACTTTGTTTAGATTTGTAAACCCAAGTTTTATCTTGTGTGCTTCAGGTATATGGTAATATTACAGTTTTATTCAAGATCAATCGCTTTGAGGCAAATCAGAAGAAAGGTATTTCTCATGGTAACAAAATACGATGCTGTTTACACGGGACCCGCGGACTTTGTCAGACGCCTTGTAGTCCAGCGTTTTATTTGTGCATCACGTAGGTTAATTACTTTATATGCTGTGTCTTATATTTTTAGCTCACCTGAGCTTTTAGGCTCATAGGTTAGCTTATAGTATAACCAGGCATCCGTCGTCCGTCCGTTGTCCGTCCGTCCGTCGTCAACATTTTCAAACATCTTCTCTGAAATCACTGGACCGATTGAAGCCATATTTCATATGGAGCCTATCTAGGTTGGGAGAACAAGAGTTTATTTGGAGTATCTGGGTCACATGACCAAGATGGTCGCCACGCCCATATATAGTGAAAAAGCCTTCAAAAACCTTCTTCTCCGGAACCAAAAAACCTCTGACCTTTAAATCTGGTATGTAGCATCGTGCATTCAAGCCCATCATAGTTTGTACGAATGATGACCGTAGGTTGACCTTGACCTTATTTACGACACGGTCAATTTTGGCAAGTTATGCTATTTTATGGGAAAATGCTTCAACAGTGGATTTCTGAGAAATTATTTAACTCTAAGGTATAATATTTGGTATATATAGTTAACTTAATGACTAGATGAAGCAATCATATCGCTTAAGGTCGAGGTCATTCTTTGACCTTTGTTAAAGAACGCTGATATTCTGTCTCCTGTCAACATTTTCAAACATCTTCTCCTCTGAAGCAACTGGGCCGATTGAAGCCATATTTCATACGGAGCTTTAGTGGACCAAAGGTAGCAAAGCTTGTTCAGCTGGAATTGGTCACATGACCAAGATAGCCGCCACGCTCTTATATGGTAAACATGCTTCAAAAATCTGCCTCTCCAGAACCGAAAGGTGTATGACCTTGAAACCTTATATGTAGTATCGGGAATTCCAGCCCATCATAGTTTGTCCAATTTATGATCTTAGTTTGGCCTTATTTACGACACGGTCAACATTGGTACGTTATGCTATTGTATGGGAAATGCTTTAACAGTGGATTTCTGAGAAACTATTTAAGTCTAAGGTATCATACTTGGTATATAAGGTTAACTAAATGACTAAATCATGTCCCTTAAGGTCAAGGTCAATCTTTGACCTTTGTCAAGAACACTGAGTTTCTGTCTCCTGTCATCTTTTTCAAACATCTTCTCCTCTGAAGCTACTAGACCAATTGAAGCCATATTTTTATATTTCATACGGAGCTTAAGTGGGTTAAAGGCACCAAAGTTTGTTAAGGTGGACTTGGTCACATGACCAAGACGGCCCACATGCCCATATATGGTAAAACGCTTCAAAAATCTTCTTCTCCAGAACCAAAAGGCATATGACCTTGAAACCTCGTACAGTCGAACTTCACTGGCTCGAACTCGGAAGGCTCGAACACCATGTTTCGGTCGAACTGACTTTCCAGTCCCGGCAAAATCCCTATTCATTTTAACAAAACATGCCACACTTGGCTCGAACAACGATGGCTCGAACGCTCGAACCCCAAGTCTGGTCCCTAGAAACCACTTTCTATGTAAAAAAAACACCGATGGCTCGCACCTATTTCCTTGTAAAACATTTCCAAGTTTAATGACCGGACTAAATGTAGATCCTACCGATTACAAGTATTGGTCATCAGGTTTGCTACGTCCATACTTGTCTTGATCTTTTTATATTGTAATCAAAATTCTGTGCTGTTTTGTTTTATCTACCTGAAAGTGCAATGGTTCAAAGAGTGACCAATCAAAATACAGGAAGTTGCCGTAGTTATTATAGAAAAATATAGTACATAAAGTTGGATCATGTTGAGCTGGTCTTCAATGGCTCGAACTACCGATCGGTCGAACTTTTTTTGGTGGTCCTGGCGAGTTCGAGCCATCGAAGTTCGACTGTATGTTGCATTGGGGACTCAGGCCCATCATACATTATACAAATCATGACTTCCATTGACTTTGACCTTTGATACGTTATGCCATTGTATGGGTAAATGCTTCAACAGAGGATTTCTCAGAAACTATTAAAGTCTCAGGTTCTTTGACCTTTGTTCAAGGACACTGATATTCTGTCTCCTGTCAACATTTTCAAAACATCTTATCCTCTGCTGGGCCTATTGAAGCCATGTTTCATATGCTGCTTCGGTGGGCGAAAGTGAACCAAAGTGTGTTCAGATTGTCTTGGTCATCTTTGTTCAAGGACGCTGATATTCTGTCTCTTGTCAACATTTTCAAACATCTTCTCCTCTAAAGCCACTGAGCTGATTGAAGCCATATTTCATACGGAGCTTCAGTGGACCGAAGGCACCAAAGCTTGTTCAGCTGGAATTGGTCACATGACCAAGATGGCCCCCACGCCCATATATGGTAAAACATTTCAAATATCTTCTACTCCAGAACCAAAAAGCCTATGACCTTGAAACTTGGTATGAAGCATGGAGGACTCAGGCTCCTCGTAATTTATACAAATTGAGACTGTCCATTGACTTTGACCTTATTTATGGCAAGGTCAATTTCGATGCATTATGTTTTTACATGCTAAAATGCTTAACAGTTACAGTAGATTTCTCAAAAATATTAAGTCTGAGGTATAATATTTGGTATATATGTTTAACTCAATGAGCAAATGAAGATATTATGTTGCGAAAGGTCAAGGTCTATCTTTGACATTCTGTTGAAGGTCACTGAGATTCTGTCACCTGTCAATATTTTCAAACATCTTCTTCTCTGAAGCCATTGGGATGTTTGAAGCCATATTTTATATAGAGCTTCACTGTGTCAAAGGAACCAAAGTTTGTTAAGACGATCACTTTACCAAGATCGCAGCCATGACTTTATAAGGGTAAAATCCCTTCAAACATCTTCTTCTCCAGAACTAAAGGCCCAATAACAATGGATACATTAAAACATGATGTCATCAAAGGTCAAGGGCATTTTTTCCAATTTGCTCAAGGTCACTGAGATTTTACAATTAAAATATGAACTCCTTATTTGTCACTGGTTTCAAATTTGTAGCAAATGAGTGAAATGACAAATTTTGTCTGTTTACAGAAGGTGTCAGGTGAGCTACAGGACCGTTTGTCCTCTGGTTGTAATTTCTGATAAATATAACAATTCCAGAATTCCAGTTGTTATCTGCATGAAGCTCCATATGGAGGCAAGTCTCATATCCACGTCCTAGAGTTCTTCTTTTAAGTTGTGTGTGTGTGTGTGTGTGTGTGTGTGTGTGTGTGTGTGTGTGTGTGTGAGAGAGAGAGAGAGAGAGAGACTCTGTGTGTGCGTTTGTGTGTGCGTGTGTGTGTTATCTAAGAATTTCTTTGTTAATCCCCATGTGCTTTCAATTTACATATATACATTGATATTCAAAAAAAAATGGAAAACACTTTTGATATAGTTTCGCACTTCTTTCTCTCTATGATCTATCAAATAACCTTGCAAGGTCGTTGGGATACCACAGACGCTTTGCAATAATCTCTTTCCACCCACTCCTGTTTTCAGCTGCCAAAGTTGTACTGAATAAGTCCGTCCCTGTCCACTCTTTAATACTGTCTTCCAACGTCTGAGGTTTTCATCTGCATCTGTGCCTTTCAGTTTGCTCAGTAGAATCGTAGAAATTACATTGTTGCCAAACCATCTTACTTTCTGTTTCTTGACTACGGTCAGGAATTCATCATATTCTCCCAGGGCTGCTTGGATATTTCTGTAAACATCTCTGTTAGTTACGTCGTCCTTGCACGAGATGATACGTTTCGTCCCTGTACGAGATGATAGCATCTGATCAGAAAGGCTTGCATTCCTTTCTCTATCTCAGTTGTCAAGATCAACAACTCACAGTCATACAGAAATTTGGTGATGACAAGGGAGCGCGTATGTTTGGCTCTTGATTCAAGAGATGTGTTGTTCTCTCTCCCAATTGGCTTCAGTCGTTGTTGTTGTTTGTTTGTTTTTTTTTTAAGCTGCAGTGGCTTGATCAATCTTTGACAGAGCCTCCGACTTCAAGCCATTATCTGAGACATTTTTCAGGGTATTCGAGCTTCTTACAGATCCCAGCGTCTGTCTCTCTCTGTCTCTACTGTTGGCACTGTTTTGCATTAATTTGGTCTTCTCAGCACTATCTCATTTTATGCCTTGTTTGTTGAGATTTTCAACTAGGGCTTCTAGTTCCTCCTTTTTTTCCACAAAAGCACCAATGTCATTAGTAAATCGCGGAGTGGTAAAAATTCTGCCGCATATGCTTACCTTTTCACAATGTTCTTCTCGAGCATCAGACATAATCTGTTTTAGAAAAATACCGAAGAATGTTGGTAATTCTTGCCTCATTCTAACTATAGTTCTGGCCAATAGTTCTGAACCATTCACCCGTTCTGCCATTCATCTGCACTGTCGTAGAGGTGCTTAATGGCTCGAACTAGATTTGCTTTTACATTGTATTAAAGCATCATGGGATGGCCAATAAGGTTGCATATTATACCCTGTCAATGTTTTTTTTCATATATGGAAACAGGGTTCAGATTTCGCTGATGTCATTATTCAATTAAGGAAATTAACCGTGTCTCTCTTAGAAAATATGAATCTCTTTAGGGACGAGTGATTTATTGTCAGGTGGGGGTACATTTAGGGGATCGGAATTTTTTGGGTGATGTACTGGGGATCGGAAATAAAAAAAAGCCATGGAGCAAGGGGGTTCATATGTTTTATTCGGCATGTTCGGAGGGGTCAGATTTCTTCCATCACTCTTCTTTTTTTAAATGTCTCAGATTCTGGGGGGGGGCGAAGCCCCCCTTCCCCCACCCCCAATAATTATATTCTTGTAAACTTAAGGTGGCGATTTATGCTAAATGTAAAAATCTGCATAAAACCATAAAAAAGAAAGTTATATCCCTGAAAGTTAGCAGACTTCTATTTTTTGTTGTTCTTTACAGTTTAGAATACAAAATAGATGTACATGCTGCTTAAAAAAAGTGTTTTTATAAGGAAAGATCAAAGGGTAGTTATCTGCGCATTAACATAAACGTATTCTTACCTAATCTAAAAATTAACATCGTTATTGAAAATTTACGTAGTACTGAAGGTGCGTTATTGCATAATAAAGAGCGTCCTAGCAATTATTTATTCCGACTCTGTCCTAAATTGTAATAGACACCAGATGAAAACGATAGCTTTTTCTCAAATGTTCAACCATGTACAAGGTAATGTACACTGGATGCATTTATCAAATATAGGGTAGGCAAGCATACCTATGTAACACCTAGAGTATAAATAAACATTACTTATATGATCACTGGTGTGTAAATAAAATAGTTCAACCTTGTTAAAACAGTCTCACCTGTGTGTTTTGACCAAAAATTTGGACACAGACCGCATCTTTTTTTCATCTGCTCAGCCTGATAAAATGTGTGAAAGAGTTTGAAAAAATAATTGCTAGGACGCTCTCCATTATGCAACAAGGAACACTCAGCACTAAGTATATTTTCAATAACAATATTATTTTTTCAGATTATTGCGCACAAAATTACCCTTTGATCTTTCCTTATAAAAAACACTCTTTAACATTAACAAATGCTGCATTTTGGGAGTCTGAATTGTGAGAAACAACATAAAGAAGACATATGCTAAGTTTTGGAAAGATCAGTGGTATTTTGAGTGTTTTGTGCAGATTTTTGTCTTTGCGCCAAATCAGTGATTATCACCACCTTAAACTCAAGCTTAGGGACATTTATAGAAATGACACACAAACCTTGGCACTTCATATCCAAAAAAGATATTTTTCATAAACTTGCTAGTTCGCCAGTATGCAATCGCCTATAAAATCATGTCGAACAGATAATTTTGTTCTGGATTAAATTTAATGTCTGCATATGTGATATCAGCTATCCAGTTGCCTTGACATCAGCAAAGTTATTGTGGCTTTTTGGGCTGCGCCCCCAGAACCCCCGCCCCCCCCCCCCCCCCCCCTTCCCCTTCATTACTATTATTAACAGGTTTATTGAATATTCAACAACAGATTTCTGGATGGCCACATGCAGGAAGAAAAGTGCAAAATATCAAAATATGCTGACAAAATTTAAAGACCATTTACCTGCATGATTTATCAACCTGTCAAAGTAAGAAAATGTTCTTTGTGATTCATACAGGTTGGATTAAGGTCAGTCTGACTTTAAAAAGGGTAATACAGTATGTGGGTGAATGGTAGCTGGGGAGTTGGGATGGTGGGGGTCCGCCCCCTCCCCAACCTGATTATAAATGACTCGTCCCTTATATACTAGACTACTTTCATATCCTTAAAGAATGGGTAGGGCTTCCATTTATCATTAACCTTTTCCTTTTTTAGTAGTCTATATAAAAAATAAATAAACCGTTAATTTGAGAGAGGCCCTGTGGTCGATGCGCTGTGGTTAGAGGCAGTCGGCTATATACAGGAGTTCGCTGGTTGAAATCTTCAACGAGCCAGCCAACGACTGAAAGACGTGTGTCAATCCAGGAGTAAATGGGTACTGTTCTCGAATCAGTTGCGATAAAATGTCTTTAATATTCACGAGGGTATGGATGGCGTTTAACGATGTGCGATACATGACCTTATTTTTTAGGTTTAGCGATTATAAACACCTTATTGTTTAGTGATAAGCCGCGATTTTGTGTGTGTGTGTGTGTGTGTGTGTGTGTGTGTGTGTGTGTGTGTGTGTGTTAAATTTGATGATTAAGCCAGTTAATTCTGAAATATACTAATTTCTGTTAAAATGGTTCTTTTCATTAGTGATTTTAAGGGTTTAAAGGGTAAATTTTTAATGATTAGCGATCATTTATACCCCTTGTTGCAAAGCAGGGCTTTGAATGATTTTATAATGATTGATCTAATGAGTTCATAATTTAAATTTGTTGAATTATGCTTCTTTTATTTAAAAAAGAAGGGATTTAAGAGTTTGTAGAAAACTGTTAAAATGTACTATTAAAATGTACTGTTAAATATACTAAATAATAACGCAATAATGAAGGGTCACTGCACTGGTCAGGTGATTGGTAAATTTAGTATTTCCAATGACATATGCATAAATAAGCCCTTCATTGTTGACTTATTATAGACAGTTTTAGGAAATATTTATAGAGATAACATATTTTCAACTGATTTTATATACTATCTGTCAATTTTTGATGATTGTACTTAAATATATTGTAGGGGTGACACTGCACCTGGTGTGTCACATGACTAAAAGTACAGCTTTTGCGATGGAATTGTAATATATTGGTTGGTCAGGTGATTAACCAATATAATTTCATCCAATGGCTGCAGGGTTCAGGGTTGAAGGCGCTTTTGGTGACCTGGTTGGGATGATGACTAAAGGATTATTGCGTTGTTCATGCCATTGCATCATTCCAACTGGGTATAAAAGAATAGAAATTCAAAAGGACTGGTAATATGCGTTTTGCTTGCTATCGCGCGGATATACTGTCCGTTAGAAACGACATATTCAACCTTTGGACTCTCATCTTTAACTTTTAGGAAATATTTCGGAAACAAAAAGCCAAATTCAGAAAATAAAATTTTAAAGACAAAAAGTTAGAAATTAACTTTAATAAATTCTATACGATCACCATTAAAAGACTTCATTGTTTCTTTTAATTACTTCGGTACAACTGTACTTGTTTGGTGCCGTTCGACGGATTATCAAAAGAAAAGGAACCTCGGGACAATTCTAAGGAACAGTGAAGTTTCAAGACTGACAATCTCCAAGCTTACAGTAGACGACTGAGCCTAAACTGAGTAAGTGAATTCTTTTGTTTGTTCACTGTATTGAGTTCTGCTTGTGTCTATTGCTGACCAACAGTAGCAAATTAAGATGGGTTTATACACTAAGGCCTCTTGTTTTGGGTTGTGTCGTTATTTTAACTTGGCTTGGCTAGTAATTACAGAGCTGAAAATTTTGGGATAAGATCTCTAAATTTCGTTTAAGGTACCTTTTGGAAAGACTCGCAACAGTGATTTGGTTTGTGTACTAAAATTCAGGTTGCTGAGTCTGAACTAATACGGAACGATTGATCGACTTTGCATTGGCAAACCTTTTAAAGTTTAAGTGTTGTTGAAATATGTGTTTACATTATTGTTAGAATAATAAAGTAGTTTCATGACCGAGTTATAGAGCAACAATATTGGCTAAATTGGCACCTTCTTTGAAGGGTATAAATTTATTGTTGAATTTTGTGTGATATATGAAGAGCTTTGATCTTAGGCATTTTTGTTGTTTTCAAAATGTCAGTATATAAGGTCACAACGTGTTGGTAGATAATGTACTGGTTACACATATTTCAAGCTTAAATTAAAATTTGGTGAGCCTATTTCAGGTGAAAGTGTTTTATATGTATTTGCATAATTGTTGGTGTTATATAGAAGTTTCTTGTTTTAGAAATGACTGAAAAAATAATCATGATATTTTATTGGTCATTTGACTGTTTTCTTTGAAGAGCCGTGATTTTATTGTAGACATTTTTGAGGTAAATGTCATTTTTATAAATCACAAAATTTATGAATAGGTTATAATTATGTAAATCATATTTTATGCTTAACGGCTTAGTTTTATGTGTTTCAAAAAGTGGAAATTGCCGTTGGTTCGGTTAATATCTATCATGTTTGTTATTAACATGAAGACCGTGGATTCGGTCGTGAACTTTATGTTTGTTGTGTCGTGGATTTTATATCCATTGTGTTGTCGAAATTTGTGTCTGTTTTAATTATCTTCTGGTTGCAGTCTTATTCCCATAGAAGCTTAAAGTTGCAAGGTCTGCAAATCTGACCCCCTTCAATCCATTAAAATAACGTCACATTCTACCAAGAACATAAATTTCAGCGTGCCAGCCAACTCCTAGTAACTATTTTTCGCGAGCATGTATTAAAAATGATGTTCAAACATTGTTTATTTGTAAAACATTTTCAAAAAGCTATAACTTGTAATTAGCAAAGTATTCCTATTTTGAACCCCTAACTTTGCTTGAAAGGATTTCAACTGAGTGTTCTGGTTCTAAAAATGGATACTGAGATGAGTAGCACCACCCAAACAGGCTAAAACAAGGGTCACAAAGGATTTAATGTGCATAACAGGACTTATCAGAAAAGATTATAACCACTGCAGGGACTTATTGTCTGGAAGCCAATAAATATAAAATCTAGAAAGAATGCTCCTAAATGGGCAATTTCTGCCAATATTGATTTGTTTTTTATTTTTATTCGATAAAAGCATGCTCAAATAATGTTTTCCTCAAAAAATGGTTCAGGGGCAAAAATACATTAAACTTGCAGAACTTGCATCTTTAAGCATTGATTTTGATAAGCAAGTTGTGATTTGCAATAAAAAAAATGTACTTTCTGGTATTTTTATTAAATAAATTGTGGTGTATAAATGTATTATTTATAGGTGATAAGTGCACGAATTAAAGAAATAAAGCAACAGTAATAAACTATTTTAATTGGGCGTTTTGAAGATTATAGTTTATTTAGGCATGTGCGTTTATTATAATTTTACGGTATTAAGATTTGTTGATTACTACAGAGAAAGATAAGTAATTAAATAATATAATTTGGTCTTCAAAAATAAAGTAGGCTGTGTTGGTTTAACTAAGTATTTTCGTTTTGTTGGTTGCCGTGTTTATTTTGATATTGTATATTACAGGAGTAGCTTAAGAAGTTCAAAAATAAATTGTTAGGTTTAAATATTGACGTAAGGTTCATTTTTAATGTGTGGTAAACTCTATATTAACGTGACCAAAAACTGCATTGGCTGCATGTTCTGAGTAACATTTGACGAAAACAAGGTTAAGTTTACTTAAGAATAAAGGATAGCTGAGTGTGGGTTAATGAAACGTAATTGATATATATAAATTATTCTACAGGGGCTGGTCTTGCCCGAGTTTACGTGTTGTTCAGGAATATCTGTCACATTCTGATCAATGTCTACACTGTAATGCTGGTGTCTCAATATATAGTGATATGTGCATAAATCTGCACTGTACCAATATTTAGATTCACTATGGTAATACGTTTGGTCCGTGTCTACACTAACATTTTATGTCCCAATACTTAATGAATTACGGTAATATAAATAGTTTGGTGCATCTCTGTGCTGTTGGCTTGATATTGTAATCTAATAAAGGTTAGGGTTAATAAACAATAATATGTGTTATAATAACAAATGTAACTACCTTGACTTACCTTGGAGACTTAAGTCTGAAGATTTTCTTACAGCCCTTGATAATGAAAATAATCCACATATCACTCTCTCCTTCTTCGTCCCTGAGCACCACTAGTGTCTTATTTGTCTCTGAGCATAAGGTTTGAGAAAACAGTCTGATCTCATCCACGCTTTAAGATCAGCATGTTTGTCTCAATACTAAGGAACACTGAGGTAGTATTTATTATTCAATTTGTTTTCGAAGAGAAACTGTCAGCAATTTAATCCTATCTGAATAGTAACAATAATTATTATCAAATTTGAAAGCGTGTGTAATAATAGCTAAATGCAACCGTAGGTAGATTGTTAGTCTGATTATTTGATGACCTTTTTAAAAAGTACTGTACAAACCATGTGACATTTTAAAAAAATAAACATTTCTTAATTCAGGAAGAAGAAATGAATAACAATAATGTTATGTTTTAACATGTATGCTATAATAGTGAATTTTATGTAGATATGTCAGAAGCGTTAAAAGCAAACATTGGGACACTTTTAAGGGAATTTCAGGAAATTTGATGTTGATACAAAATGTATCTGTATAATTTAAGTCTGAATGAAACTTCTGTTCTGTTCTGTATCTTGACTTGTTAGGTAATAAAATTTTATTCAATGAATAAACGGTTTGATTAAAGTATCAGTTTAATAGTACCGTAAAGACCGTAAGTAATATATCAATGTTCTGGTCTTAAAGTTAGTGTGAGGGTCGTTAAACAAATAAAAGTTATGGAATAATGACTCAACCATGAATATGTATTTGTTGTCTTGAAAGTAAATGTTGAAAAATTTAGCATTGTTAATGCTATGCTTTGTGGTTTTCGAATAGAAAATGCATAAAGCGAGTTTCTATCTGTCTCTGCTTAGAGCTATTTCCTTTATTAGATGATAATGACCAGTTAAAGATTGAAAAGACATTTAACCCCAGCATTTTCTAATGAATGAAATAAAACCAGAATTAATTGCTAAATATAAAACTGAGAAAAGCATTGCCGATTTTAATGTACAAAACAAATAATAATTTGCACGCAATTACTTTAGGTTTTTCCAATTGTATGTCAATAAAAAAAAAAAAAAAAAAGAAACTTACGTTTGAAATTATGATTAAAACGGTATTTGAGTTGAGTCTGATTTTTAGTTGATTATGTCATCTTGTGTTTGGCCTTTGTTGAGTTACCTATGGAAAACAATATCTTGGTGGTTTTATTTTATAGGCAAACTGGTTATAGTTTATTTTCCTGAATATTGAAACTTAGGAAGTTTTGGTTGGCTAAGCAAGGCAGACTGAATACTGTGGATGAATGTTGGATTTCGCTTGTAAGGGGCAGGTGTCAGTTTGAAACTGAAAAGCGATAGTACGCCGAAAGGAAGATGTTACTTCCAAACCTGCTGCGAAAACAAAGGGAAAAGTGCTGCGCAGCGTAGAAAAGTAAACTGTTGTCAGGATCATGGTGTCCTGTATTGGACTCAAACCATTTAAGGAAGATAGTGATATATCTAGAGTCCATGTGTTGTTATCGAGTTATTACAGCGAAAGGTCTAACGTCATCATTATTATACAAGTGTGTCACTTGTAGGAGAATACACTACTGTGTAGTGTATGAACACTGTATGTAATACAGAGAGTGTTTGAAGAATACGTGTCAACATGAAACTTTTATGATGTTTGAGTGAACATTAACATTTTATCAGTTTATTATTTTAGTGACAGTGTCATTGTCAGCTGATGGCATAGTCATATGTCATCTGGTACAACAGATGGGTGACATGACTGCTTTCATGTTCACCTGGTACAACAATAGTCAACATGGTTCTATTGGTACAACAGACGGATGATAATCATATCATCTGGTACAACAGATGGGTGACATAACTACTTACATGTTCACCTGGTACAACAATAGTCAGCATAGTTCTATTGATACAACGACATTCGAAACATCATGAATAACAGTTGACTTTATATATAAACATTATATAAACTCATTGTGTGTGTTAATCATTTAATTAGTTCGTGAAGGAAATAGTGAAGAGTTTGAAATTAAAATTATGTTTATATGTCGGATAAAATCATTCTTAGTAGCGTTCATTCTTTTTGAAAACTTCATTTGAAGATGAATTTTTCAACTGGCAATGGGCGTATGTTGCAAAGCAGGGCTTTGAATGATTTTATAATGATTGATCTAATGAGTTCATAATTTAAATTTGTTGAATTATGCTTCTTTTATTTAAAAAAGAAGGGATTTAAGAGTTTGTAGAAAACTGTTAAAATGTACTATTAAAATGTACTGTTAAATATACTAAATAATAACGCAATAATGAAGGGTCACTGCACTGGTCAGGTGATTGGTAAATTTAGTATTTCCAATGACATATGCATAAATAAGCCCTTCATTGTTGACTTATTATAGACAGTTTTAGGAAATATTTATAGAGATAACATATTTTCAACTGATTTTATATACTATCTGTCAATTTTTGATGATTGTACTTAAATATATTGTAGGGGTGACACTGCACCTGGTGTGTCACATGACTAAAAGTACAGCTTTTGCGATGGAATTGTAATATATTGGTTGGTCAGGTGATTAACCAATATAATTTCATCCAATGGCTGCAGGGTTCAGGGTTGAAGGCGCTTTTGGTGACCTGGTTGGGATGATGACTAAAGGATTATTGCGTTGTTCATGCCATTGCATCATTCCAACTGGGTATAAAAGAATAGAAATTCAAAAGGACTGGTAATATGCGTTTTGCTTGCTATCGCGCGGATATACTGTCCGTTAGAAACGACATATTCAACCTTTGGACTCTCATCTTTAACTTTTAGGAAATATTTCGGAAACAAAAAGCCAAATTCAGAAAATAAAATTTTAAAGACAAAAAGTTAGAAATTAACTTTAATAAATTCTATACGATCACCATTAAAAGACTTCATTGTTTCTTTTAATTACTTCGGTACACCCTTATTTAAACTCTCCTACATCCTCGTTTATTTGTAGAAAATCGCAGAGCTCAAATGTGTGCCTGTCTGAAGCATCGACTAGCCCTGTTTCACCCGCTCGTACCAGCTACACGTTCCATGAAAAAATTGCGAATGCAACAAATCCTTTTGTGTTCAATCTGACCGCGCCTAGGGTATGTTACTTTCTTTATCCCTTATGTAAGAAAATACATGAAAATGGGTTCAATGTAATATTACATTTAAGATATTTTATTTAAAAATAGTTCTTGTTAGCACTTTGCACTTTTATAAGTTATCAATTGCTGTCAGTTGCAATTGTTGTCAGTGTCATCTATTACGATTTTTACGTGTGCGTGCTAGTGAATGTGTATGTGCGTGCATGCGTGCGTTTTCTGTCCTACGTTTCAGTAATTTTAAAAGTATTGTTTTCCCCTATTCATTTTCAGCCTCATTACTATATGAACATTGTAGTAACACACGGTCGAAGAGGTCAACACAAACTGACACTCCTAGACTTCACATTCGAGCTTTCCACACCCAGGCTGCAGAGAGGAGAGCCAAATGCATGGCGGACAGGCAACCACACGAACAAAAGAATTCGAACAAGGTATATTAAGGTGTATCATTGAATAGACTGACATGTTTTCCGCCATTTTTTCAAATGGAGCATCATTTGTAACTTCCTGTTTGCTTCCATGGGAGACGAAACCCTTCAACAATGAATCTACTCTTAAAAATTTACTCCCTTTAAGATAATAACAAAAATGATTTGATGAAATATTTCATGCAATCCATCCGACATGTTCTAGCTATACATTTGAAATATAGTTTAGATAATAATATTTAATAAAAGTTACTTTAAACAAAAATCAAGATAACAATAAAATAAGATTTTTAAACGAAGGTGGACCGCGCTCGAAATTGCATTAAGGAAAATATCTGTACGTTATCATATGACACACGTGGTCAAAATCGATATTCTTACAGGCCGTGAGGAAATAGGTAATTTGCATTTTAATTTGAAGATCATTTTTCAGTCCACATTTATCGAAAAACGTGCATTTTCTCAAAACTTGCACGGTTAATTATGAGACTATTACGAATTGTCTAACGAAATTTTGTTAAAATATTTGTTTCTGATAGCACGAAGTAAACGAGGGAGATAATCTTTAAAAGAATAAAAGAATAAATTTGCTTTCTATTTACTTTTGATCACCATTCAGAAGACTGGCAAAAATAAAGATGGCAAAGTTGCCTCGCCTCAAAGTTTATCCATTCACCTTAACAATTTTACAGCCTAACCTAAACAGTTTCAAAGCAGCCAATCAAATGTTTGCTTTTCAGCGATGCATGTTTCGGCATTAAACTAGAAAAGATAGAGCTGTGCGTTGAGAAAAGATAGAGCTGTGTGTTGAAAAAGTGCATAAGTACAAAAACATATTTGGGTTAGTAAACGCTGCATATTAAAAACAGTCATACTTATGTCTATCTCAAAATCTTAACAATATGTTTATATAGGTGTTTACATTTAAACAATTAATGCTTTTCTGCTCACCTAGATCGCAAGGTCAGTGATGTGAGCTACTGTTTTCAGTCACCACCCACATGCGCACATCACTGGGTTCAAACAAACCCTCTGAAGGGATTTAAAATCTTCCACCACTTTACTTTGAATATCTAAAAAGTAAATGCAACTATGTCCACCAACAATTTACAACATATACATTCTCTTAGACCTGATTATGTCCGTATCCCGTTTATGAAGTCGTTCAACCAAATCGGTCAGGAATAAGCATGTGTTCCTCGTTTTCTTAGTACAGCTTACATACAAATGAATCATTTCATGTATATAGTTATGATGAAACATTTCTCTTATAATATCAAATTGAATTTTAAGTGTTTGAAGCCGGTCTGTGACTTTACTCGGCGCACAGCACCTAGACGGTGCAGATATTGGGGGGCCAGCTGAAATTTTAAGGTGCGACGTCGCGAGCCAATATTTGAGTTAATTAGCATCTCATATGACAAGCACGGCCTACGGGAAGGTCACAAGACCATCAGAAAAGCAGCAGACGGAGATTAAAAAAGCTGAGGCCATGACCTTAACCTTAACTTACGTCGACGCCGTCTCCTCAATAGGTTTTGCGCGACAACATCGACTGCAATGAGAATTGCAAATCAACGTGGATGAGTAACAATATTTAGACAGTATGAAATCATCTGAAAGAAAGTTGGATAAAACCACAACGTCATCGTCTATGTATTTCAGGGATTAACACTCTTTTAATGACGTCATTTTTAATGACTCATTCTGTCAGTCATTCAAAGCTGTCACAAGCGTATTTTGGAAAGTGACTTTCACAGCAGCTGTATTCTTCCGCTCAGAAAAGAAGTTATCGTAAGTTCATTTCACTAAAAACCGTCTGAAATTGAAAATAAGTTTTGAATGAAATTAAATGAGAACTTATATAGCTTATTCTTGTGCAGGTATAATTTTTATGTAGTTCTGTAGAATGATAAGTATCCGACTAATGACATCAGCGGTCAAAAAATATAACGAATACAAATTGAATATAAACAATCGATCCGTCAATTACCGTATTCGCCCCTTTTTAAGCGCATCTGTCTCTTTATGCGCTCCTCGTTGTAAACGTGCCTAAAAAAGTATTCCGAGCACTCTAAGCATTGCAGAGAATGTAATGTAAAAGAAATTCTATAGGTTTATCCACATCTCTCGCAAATGTTATACAGGACATCATACGGTTATTGTGTGTTTATCGGTGGCTATTTATAGAACTGCCATGTTGTAAACATTGGAAAGAAAACCCTCATGGTCCATAGGTCATGCGAAATACCGCAAACATTGCGCGCTTAAAAGTCAGTGAAAAGCAGTAACCGTTTTCAGAATTCATAAATTATTTGTCTACAAGAGATAGAATATTGGCAAGTGATTTGCGCAAAATGGCTTATTTATATTATTAGAGCTGGACCATATACGAACAAAAGGTCTGAGTTTTGGAATTGTTTTGAGCCGGCGTAGCATGATTTTATTCTGATAGAATCTGTCATTTCAGGGCTATTGGCCCTTTGATTAAAACACGGAAGTTAATGACATGAGAAGAACTATTCGCCTGAGAAAATCTGTCGCTGGTGTTGTGCCGTGTGGCGGCCATAAAACGTCTCCCCGTACATAATCCATAGTGCAGATTTGATTTGATTTATGTCCTTTGAGATTAGAATATATATTCTGAGAAATCTGAAATTTTAGTTTGGTTGAGAATCTTATTCTAGATCATTGTCTTTTGTATTATTTGGGCCTTTTTTTTATACTAGTCAGTTTTTGAATCGACTGCCCAATTAAATTCTACAAATTTCAGAGTACTTTTCTTTGGTTTCGTCACAAGATTTGTCAGGGTCACTGATGAAGCTTTTTTAGCCGAAACGACGTAGTCTAGCCCATTTTCCTTCATCTAAATGCATTCTCTGCTCTTGAAGGGACTCTTTAAGATTTTAATTATTGTTTCAGCAATTTCAGTTTGTCATGTCTCTGAAAATTTGGCGGAGCATGGCAAACACTGTTCACAATGCTCCTTATCCTATGACGTCATAGATCTGTTACATAGAAACAAAAATGACAACTGATGTCAAGTAATATCATTCCAACGCCATGCTGCCTAGGTAATGGGTACAGTCCACTAAATATTCATGAAGATAGCCCCGCCTTTTTCAGGGACAGCAGTAGGTTTACATTGTAAGAGAGATGACGTCATCTGTCAGTCATGCATGTTAAACTTCTTGCAGTATAAAAAAAAGACCAACAAATGATAGTTACAAAAAATGCATGTTTAATTGAGAAATATTTTACCAGAAGGAGATTGGGTTGATTTTGGTAACTTACCCACTATTAAAAAATATGTTTTTTTGGGGGGTATGAATTGGTGGTTGCAATACTTAACCTAGCATAGCGGCTAAATTAAATGGGAATGCAGTGGATATTTTCGTCTCAAATTGATAGGCTAGGATGACACTTTAAAGCAAGACGGGTTCGGAAAACTTTGTACGTACAGTTTTGTAATAAAATGACCAGATGTTAACATTGTCGTCTATGGAAATTAATGGTGGAATGCAACCTAAAGCGCAGTAAGTCAGATTGACTATGGCTGTCTTTCTAACTTTCGGTTTTACTTTCGCCGCATATCTGGAGAATTGTGTCCCTTTGACCATTTAAAGTGCATTCTTGTGTCTTGCTGACCCATAGTAAGATAGTTGTTGTAATTGATGATTTGATGCTCTTGGCCCAGGATCATCAGCAGAAAAGAAATCAACTTTTTTCCCCAGGTAGAACCCATGTGGGGGTGGGGGGGGTGGGGGGGTAGAAATGCTACTTTATTTTCGTACTATAAGTTTCGATTTTAAATTATTTCACAGTAGTCGAATTTAACATTATGCGGTTAAAGAAAAAGCACCAGGAACACTTGGAAACATTTAAAAGCCCATGAAAGCATGATATATATGCGACTCTGCGAAATACAGAAAGCGGCGCTTTTCGGAGACTTTTGCATAAAAAGGTATTTTTGAGGAAATATATAATTTTAACAAACATTTATCTTGAATTCATATCAACCTTGTTTCTCTGCTCCTTTGGGTATCCAGATTTGGACTATTAAAGCAGTTTTACTGCCCTTGTGTCTAAAATAGCCTAAATATACCAAGATTTTAATCAAATGTAGGGGGTATATGTAGAAAATTGCCAATACATGCTTATGTATAACAGATTCAAACACATTTTCTTGTTTTTAATATTCAGAGAAGTATTAAGGCTCCTATGAAAAGATAAATGTTTCCATATATATAAAAGAATACCAACAGAATCATTATTAATTTTCATTCATCCTCAAAATCATCAGTTTCAGTCATTTCGCTACAGAAACCTAGACCGACATATCGAAATTGTCAAAAATGGAACAGTTCTTTACGGATTCATTTGAAACTTGGAGATCACAATGAATTTGTATCAAACTAACATTCAAACTGTTAAGTTTATGGTATATTGGAAAAAATTGTTTGGTTTAGGGTACAGTCCACTAAATATTCATGAGGATAGCCCCGCCTTTTTCGGAGACAGCATTAGGTTTACATTGTAAGAGAAGTGACGTCATATGTCAGTCATGCATGTTTGATTTCTTGCAGTATAAAAAGACCAACAAATGATAGTTACAAAAAGGCATGTTTAATTGAGAAATACTTTACCAGAAGGAGATGGGGCTGATTTTGGTAACTTAGCCCCTATTAAACAAATATGCAATTTTTTGGGTACGAATTGGTGGTTGCAATACTTAACCTAGCATAACGGCTAAATGACTTGGGAAGGCAGTGGATGTTTTCGTCTCAAATTGATATGCTAGGATGACATTTTAAAGCAAGCAGTTCCATAGTTGCTATGGTAGCAAAACTATGACGTCGTTAGGATAGGATCATGACAAACAGTGTTTGCCATACTTCGCCAATTTTTAATGACATTCTAAACTAAAATGCTTTCAACAGAAACTTCAGATCTTCTCAAACAAATAATTATTTTCAAGTATTTTAATTCCGTGTTTAAACAAATGATACAAATAAACTGTTTCCTTAAATTCGATAAGTTTCAAGCATTTTGTCGTAAAATGTTAACAATTGTCACGGGTGAAATGATCATCACCCAGGAATAAAAAGTGGCAGTTTTTTTATTCCCTCAGTGTAAATGTATACTGAACACACACGGCAGTAATAGTAATGGGGTAAGTCAAACGAATTGGATCGAAATGAAACACCGGTTAGTTTAAACATATTTTATCTCAAAAAGTCTAACATTCGTGGCAGTGACAGTGTTGTATACATAAGCATGATATGATTAAAACTACAGCATAAGCCTTGTTTAGTTGTTCTCCTTAACATGTCAAGTGACAAAATAAATGGCAGAAAAAATGTCTGGTTGCTAAGGCAGCCAAAACTAGGATCTTTTAAAATCTTAGTAAAAAAATGACCCGTTTTTAAAATAAGCTGACAAGAAGGTTCCTTGATGTCTCAAAAACAAGATTATATATGTCGTAGAATTTCGTATAACCATGGCCGCCAAGGGGTGAACCTAGTTACTTCATTACCAAGAGTGTTTAAACCATATTATTTCGTAAGAACAATGCATAGCTGCAGAGGACGAATGCTTTCAAAATTGTTCTATAAGGAAAGCTTCAATATTACAAATTATGTAAGTTCCATGAGAAAAGAAAATAAAGCATGAAATTTGATTTCGACTTTAAATAAAAACATTTTTCTTCAGTTTTACTCTTCTTCTTACAAACTAACTCATTTTTACAGAAATGTAGTTATGTAATTGAGTGTTTAGCGTGTTAAGAAGTATTTTAAATGGACAACCGCTTTACGTATATTCAGTTTGAATTAACAATGATGTAATGTTGGAAACCCAAAGAGATACTGTTGAGTATTTTCACTCGCTGATTGGCAAAGAAATGAACGACATCCACACATTTTTTCCATTTTTGATTAAACATCATAGTTTGACAATGATTAAAACGTAAACTGTCTAAATACTCTTACAAGTATAGTCACATGGGAGATATAAGAATAGTTCTGGGGTGACTATTTTCATCCAGTAGGAGGAAACCGCCGTTCTGAACAGTATTATTTTGCAAGATCGTTCATCTCTGCAAAGAATAAAAGTTGTTTACATATTGATCATCTTAGTTTTTTTTTCTTTCTTTTTTATTATTATATTATTATTTTGTTATTACATAAACCTACGGAGACAAGTTTAACTATATGAGATGTAGAACACATATAGAGAGATGTATATATTAGCCGTGACACGAGAAAAACAACAATGTGCTTGTGCGTCTAGTGCAGACTCAGATCAGCCTGGACATCCGCCCAGTCTGATCAGACTCTTTGCTATGCGCTTAAAGGGTAGCTAAGGGTCTCAGCTACCTTCATGCGGACAGCGAAGACTCTGATCAGACTGGGCGGCTGCCCAGGCTGATCTGAGTCTGCGCTGGGCGCACAACCACTTTGTTAGTTTTTGTCGCGTCGCGGCTCAACGATTATTTCAGACAATGAAGTTTTAAACAATCCAGCCATTAGGCGTCATAGATATGTCACTTACATATCAGAAATAAAAACATTCGTGCTTAATTCAGTTTTCGAATAAGTAAGTGAAATGAGGGTTTATACATGCGGGTCTTACTGGACATCTTCTATCATTCAACTTAAAATAATACCTGTCGTACAATGAACTACTTAAAATAATTGCTTAAAGAGGTTCTTCGCGAGCAGAGATTACATTAAGAAGAAGGAACATGGGCCAGACTACGTAGTTTCGGCTTATGAAGCATTCACTCAGAATCTGTCGAACTAACATTATCAATTGAATCCTTATGGAAACATTTCTAAAGAATCCAAAATTTAGTTGTATGAATCCGAGTTCTGGATAAAAGTTAGAATAGATGTTGTAGACGTTCTGTATTTTAAATAGCAGGAGGAACATGCCATCATGATAAAAAGAAGAAAACAATAATAACAGAATTGTTTCACATTATCCATAATAACGTGGGTTTGTCATTGTCTGATTTGACAATGACATTCAACTGTAGCTCTGCTTTAATGTGATTGAATATTATTTCATTTTGTATCTGACAATACTATTTGTGAATAAGCTGCTGCTTTCAGAGGTTCTGATTTCTTTTATCATTGTCGTTGTTATTATTATTAGACATTATTTTCAGAATCACTTTCCAGTACAAGATTTTTGAATCTCAATCCACGTCCACTTCTGTAGTGACAACGACCAGACAATTTATGAAAAGAAGCACTGCAACTAGTAAGAACAAAACTATACTTACTATACTTGAAATGAATGGGTTCACTTTTAGGGGAAGGAAGTCTTTCATTTTGCCTCCCTTCTCAATCAGGTCAGTTTTTAAGGGAAAGAATTTGCTTCTTTTAGGAGCAAATTCTTTCCTTTAAGGGTATATCCTATTTTTATTTGTGTCGTCCTCCAGGGCAGCAAACAAAATGTCAACAAAGTTGTACCCCTTTATCAAAATGGCATAAAACATGGCGATGCACCATACACCCTAAGGACGAAAAGACTGCATTTTATCCTCAAATAATACCACCAGTGTTTATTCTTTTTTTTCTTCTTCTTCTTGGATGAAGTTTCCCTCCATGCAGAACTGTTCGATTGACTTAAATAAAATGAGACTTTTTGTAAGTCTACGGTGTTGTTAAGCATTCACATTTTCTTTTAATCTAATTTGCCTCTTTGATATCTTTATATCTGCCTCCAATGCCCTGATAAAGATTCAAAGAGAATATTTTTTTTTTTTGTATGATTAATATCGCTGAGAGAATTTCTAACATCTTTGACTGAAATCAGTTCCAGTATTAAACGCGCATTCGTATGACTCTACCGTCAGTTTTTTTCATAATTACTTTCAACAGACGACATTTTTGACGTAAATTATTATGCTGCAAATCAATGAAGAACATGATTTGAAAATTCTATGACGGTCAGCAGTAAAGCATTGTGAGACCGCAATATTCACAGAACTCATTTTTCAAATGTGTGGAAATACGTTCGCATTTTTCACACTAATTTAAAGAGTAACTACACTTCAGGAACTGACTGAATCAGATCCCAAACCTATCCCCAACATCAAAGGGAAAGATTAACAAAGACATCCCAACAAACAATAAATTACAAGTGATAAGCCGAGTCAGCAGCTCTTTCCCAAATAGGTGGCAACTCAGCTTTCTTTATTGAACTAAATAATTTAGACCAACAGAAGGGTTACAACAGACTAAGCAAATTACACGAAAAACATTTAACAATTATTTTACCTATTTTCTAATTTTATTATAGAAGCGTTAAAATGAGAACACAATCAATTAAACAGCATCGAACATAAAACAAATCCAACCGCAACGAAAATACCGCCTTGGGACGGTCAGTAATAACTACTGGGGGGTTTAAACCGGTTTTACTGGTCCCAAACCTTCACCCTCACCCTCCGCCGCGGTGCACACAATTAGTTGGTAGTTCGGTTCGTATGGAGGTCCCCGTGTCACAAATCCGGTCGCATTTTTCACAGAATTCGAACGCATTTTCCATATATATGTGAAATTTGTGTTTGATATGTACCATGAAAACGTAATTTTCCTATCGCATGCAACACCCCTAAAATATGACAAAATATGATAAAAACGCATTTTTCACTTCTTTGACATATTTATATCCCTGAAATTATGGAAGTTATAGTGGACAAAAAACAAAAACAAAACAAAAAAGAAGACTAGAAACTTGCTCTTCTTTTTCGCGCAGAAGATACATAGGAAAAGTATCGTTCAATCTGTTTGATGCAGATGTTGTTCACTAAACACGAAAGAAAAATAAATATGAATTAGAACTTATGGTGAGTTTAGTGTCAAATATCTGTCTCAGTATCAGGAAAACTTTTCAAAGAGGCCATTGTTCGCAACTGGGTAATATTTGAAACTGGGTTCCTGATGTGAGGAGTGGGACTTAATTGCAGAACAAAGTATATGGGCTTAATAGGCAGAATGGGGCATATATTTTAGTCGAGAACATGCAGTTTCTCTCAATACACACACGACTGATATCGCTTCAACATTGATTCAAAGCAAAGGCAGACAAATATGGCTCATCAACTGAAGGTGATACAAATTTAAACCTATCACCTCTAGACTTTGGATGCTTGACTTAACAATCATGGAAATACACTTCTAAAAAGACCGCAGATGTGCTACAGTTTTGATGTACCGCTTCTTCGTTTTCGGAAGTTCCTCTTCTGCATTTATGTTCATAGCATTTAGTTATGAAAGAGCGCATGATTAGGATAGGGTGCGTCAAGCTGAAAATATTGGCATATCATTTTACGACTTTGAACGTAACGTCTTGGTTGGTTGGTTGGTTGTTGTGAGTTTAACGGCTCTTTCAGACATTATGTCACTCTTAATTGAGCCGTCTTCCAGGGAGAGGGAAAAAATAAAGAGCGATGATAGTTGAAATGTTATGGATATTATTATTGTTAAAATTATCCAAACAACCACACCGCACCTACTGCAAGCGGAGTAGCCCAACTATTAGACATTTCAAGAACGTTTTTGCTTAAGGCGAGGATTTCCCCCATCAGATCGGCACGACAGGTTCAAATTTTCAAAAGTATAAAGTGTGCATATTTTCCTTAGCAGATCTTCAACAAATATGTAAACCGTATGAAATCAGATCATTTGCGATTCAGACCCGAACACATAGGGAGGTAATCCAGGCTAACCTTACCTACCCCAAATTCAAGGTTTTCTCATACCCCATTTTTAAGTTAATAAAAATATTGAAATCGGTCATTCATTCCATACATTTCTGTCAAAAATGAATACTAAATACATGCATATCACAAGACAAAGCAATAATTTTCTTCTTGTTACACCTGATTGGCATTTAAACTTGCAAAGCCATAGTTATACTTCCGGTCAAAACAGCCAAAGGGGAACGCTTCACAATAATTAAAATACAAGCCCCCCCCCCCCCCCCCCCGTGACCCAGCATTTCCTTTCTGCACCAGGCACGTAATATATATGAGTGTGAAGCTGGGTCACGGAAGAACGATAATCAGTAAGGACCAGTAAGCTAAAGGCTAAAGAAGTAGAATGGTCAACAGTAGCACTGTGCTCTTAAAGGATTATATTGTGTACCATGACCTTGGAATGGGGTCAAGGTCACATACATATAGTCAAAACTATCCAGTGTTGTCTGTTATGTAAGTAATATAAATTTAAAGAGTAACTACACTTCAGGAACTGACTGAATCAGATCCCAAACCTATCCCCAACATCAAAGGGAAAGATTGACAAAGACATCCCAACAAACAATAAATTATAAGTGATAAGCCGAGTCAGCAGCTCTTTCCCAAATAGGTGGCAACTCAGCTATCTTTATTTATCTAAATAATTTAGACCAACAGAATGGTTAAAACAGACTAAGCAAATTATACGAAAAACATTTAACAATTTGGGACGGTCAGTTATAACTACACTACTGGGGGGGCGGGGGGTTTAAACCGGTTTTACTGGGCCCAAACCTCCACCCTCACCCTCCGCTGCGGTGAACACAATTAGTTGGTAGTTCGGTTCGTATGGGGGTCCCCTAACTCATCAGAGAGTCATCACGGTCAACAATTAACATCAAGAAAAGATCGTGATGAAGCAAGGATGAGGACTCGACAGCCAAAACGTGTTGAGACACCTTGAGATCCCTGGGGCGTCAGCAACACCACTGGAGCACTGGAGCAAAAGAAGACCACCAGTTGAACCCCGGTGGGCCAAGAAACAGACAAACATCCGGCCCCAACCAACTAATATATAGTTTTATGTAGGGGCTATCATAGAGTCTGAACCCCGACCCACCGGCGTGCAGTTAAAGAGGACAGCAAAGTTGTCAACCGTGATTGGGTTAACCACTAAGCATGCAGACTGTCGCATTACATCTATGTTATAGCCAATGCGTTTAAATCGTATGATAATTTTCTTAAATTGATCAGGAAATTCTGTTTTCCCTACGATTTTGCGTAATTTATATACTAAGTCACCATAAAATTCAGGTTCCGACAGGCCTTGTTGCAAAAGTGACCTTAACCCTTTATTATATTTAGAAACCAATTCAAAGTGTCTACGATAAAATTTAGAAAAAGCCTTCCGAAGTTTATGATACCGATACCCCTGCTGTAAAAGCTTGGCAGTCAAACTTTTATTACGAGCATTGAAGTCAACCAGATGACTAGGCCCCCCCCCCCCCCCCCAAGCGAAGCGAATAAGCTTAGAAATGTAAACACCATAAGAAGTGGTGCGGGGAGCATCACCATCCAAAAACGGAAAATTAACAATGTCGAAATCAAAATCATCGCGTTTGTCATAAATTTTAGAAGAAACAAATTTATCTAAAATAGATAAATGTAAATCCAAAAATGGGGCCTCGGTATCAGAAGTATTTGCTTTATTTAACTGCAATTCAGCAGGATAAATTTGACTAACCATTTCTTCAATAATAATAATAAGGATTGTCAATATTTAAAGGGTCGTCCAAGTATCTAGACGTTGAGTTGAATGCTTCAATGACATGAGCTTGAGTATCATCAGAAAGAGACATCATACAGTCTCTTCCATAGCAAAATAGAAACAAATCTGCTACAAGAGGAGCGCAATTAGTACCCATCGGAATTCCTATAATTTGTCTGTGTAACTTAGTACCGAATCTGATGAAAATGTTATCTTAAAGATATACTAAAGCATCACAAACATTTTGGCAAGACCACATTTTAAATCTTTTTTGGTCATCGGAAGTAAAAATAAAAAGCATGTTTATCATTGCAAGCAAGATAAAGAGCACCCTCTCTCTGAAAAGTAGTCTCAATTAAATTCATTAGTTTCTTTTTTATTAAATTATGGGGCAAAGTTAAAATCGTATGTAGACAAACTAGACGCGCGATGTCCTCTAGACTTCAGTTTATCAAGAACCTCGGTAGAATTTTTAATTGACCAAAACAAATTTTTTCCTGACCGTTCGTAAACTTTTTCACTGTACCTAATTACATGAATTTTGATAGCGGTATGGCAAGAAGTTAATAATTTGGATAATTCAGAAGTGGTACAAGCACTAGAATTAGCAATAAACCTGGCTTTATATGGTCGTTTATGAAGTTTATGTAACCAGTACATCGTAGGAAGCATGTCCTGCCGTTCCTCTACATTTACAGAAAACTTGAGGGCTATGTCATTACAGTGCCTAGAGACAACAGACTTTTTGTCACGCCTTAGTGCCGCCAAGTTCTTGTTTCAATGTGTTGATATAGTGTAACCGTCAAACAATGACAAAGTTATTTGCAGCCTTGTCTGCTGGAACCAGAACGTACTTACTATGAAACTGCTGGATACCCAACTTCAGGTGACGGAATGTTGATTTAGGTTTAGGCGGCAAAAGATTTGTGTTTTGGGAATAGAATTTAATATGTTTATCCATTACATTAAAAATGTTCACCTTCCATTCCTTTAAGGCATCAGACTCAACATGTTCCCGCTTGCACCATAGATTACCAAAATCAGTTAAAGAACAGGCTATATCTTCCCTACATTTTTGAAATCAATACGGTTAAGCTAGTATCTCACTGGAATGCGACAACTGGCGACTAGTTTGAGACAGAAATTTGCGATAAAATCCGCGACTTTGCGACATTTTTCATATTTGGGTCTCACTGAAATGGTGATTACGACATATTTGCGAGTGTCGCGCAAGTGTCGCGCGAATGTCACACGAATGTCGCACGATTATCTCACGAATCTTTCCCAAATTCGTCTGGAGTTCGCACACACGTCGCGCGACAATCGCGCGACGTTGGCGAGACACTCGCACGACGTTCGCACAATGAAATGGCGATTATTTCTCTCGTGCGATTATGTCATGATACTCTCGCGAATGACGCACGACTGTCGCGCGAAGGTCGTGCAACAGTTGCACGAGGATTTTGCGAGAAAATGAGAACCTATTGACATTCCAGCAATTTTTTAATCATCAGACGTCAGAAAGTTGGATCTTGTGTTTTATTCAAAAATATGGGGTGGTTCAGCCAGAACTCAGCTAGTACATTATGGTGGGCATCCTTCCATGGGTACTGTTTCTCAGTCTCAACGCCCAGTTTCTTTTGTTCCTTGTTTCACCCGTCAGAGAAACTGTGGAAGCTCCCGAGCTCTCGTCGTTTCGGCTTCCTGTGTTGTGGTTTGAGGGCCGGGTGCAGTGGCAGCCCTTCCCCTACCTCGCACTTTTCTGACTTTTGCTGACATGATGCCCATGTTGGAACTGAATGAGTGCAAACTGTTTGTGAGAAACATAAATGTCCGAGTCACGTGGGACGAAAATACGAACCATTCACGACACTTTTGCGACATTGCGAGTAATTTAAGACACTCGCACGATAGTCATAAGATATTCGTACGAATGTCTGACGACGTTCTCGCGAAAATTACTCAGTTTTATTTGCTCGCAATTAAGTCGCAGAAGTGTCTTATTTATGTCTCAATTTGTTCGCAATATAGTCTTATTTACTTCGCAAATTTGTCGTGTTCACGGTCATTGCGACTCGCGGAAACTAAATTGCAAAGGGTCCGCGACGTATTCGCGACACCCGCGATGACTTTGCGACTATGTTGCGCCTATATTGCGAGAAATTTTGTCGCACAAAAAAGTTTTACATGCAGAATTTTTTTGTGCGACAATGCGAACCGTTTGCGACAGTTTGCGACTCACGCGAGGACATTGCGAATCCCCGCGAACATTTCAAGACAGTTTTGAGACTCATCCGCGAATGCAATTCGCAATCAGTCGCAAAATGTCGCATCCCAGTGAGATAGGGGCTTAAGGAAATCTATATTTTGGTCCTTTCGAAATAATGTTACGAATTCTTGAATCTGACATAATATTAAGATTCCCTGTAATGACATGGCCAGCGGCAGGATAGATAAATTTGGAGTCTATACAATCTCATGTATCGGGGATATTTCTGTGAACATCAAGATCTGAGACCAGTTTATTAAAGTTAAATATAGTGTTTCTAATTGTTTTTTTTTATATTTATAACATATGTTAGGTGGCTCCTTATTCATGAAATAATCCGGGATCGATACAGTTACAGACCGATCCTTAAAAATACTTTGTAGGTCAATAAAATCAATTCCTTTATTTATAAAAGGAATTTTGAGAAAATGTCTTTTATGGTTGATCTCAGATTCGATTAGTGGACGAAGAGCATGTTGAGTATAACATCTTAGTAACATTTCTTAGTATTTCCGACAAAATATTAAGGGAAGCATTGTTTTCTTAATAGCAGTATTTTATCGTTTTATATTACCATTTTTTCTTAAACTATGACTTCTATGCTTGCGTTTTGGAATATCAAAAAGAGAAAATACATCAAAATTAGGCACTTACGGTGTAAGTAAAAATAATGAGTGAAATATATACATAATTCGTTATTTTAACGATCAGTTTGAGGATAATTTACAATTAATCTCAACAATGACGTCAACGTCAACATATATTTAACGTATTTTACACATACACAATTGAAAATTCATTTGTCATGTAAGTTACATGTCACAGTCATAAATGCAAAGCAAAAGTCAGTGATCCGTATAACTTTTTAATCATGTGGAAAATTAACGCTTTAGCATAGAAGTCCTTCGCTACTTTCACTGTCACTTGAACTTTCACTTACACTAGTATAGCGATGACATAGCGGTCATGTCAAACTATGCTTTAGTTATTGAGCTACCGATGAGTAAAGTATTTTAATAAAACATGCGCATGGCGAAACTAACATTATGTTCTGTGTGGGTGGCGATGTCTTCGAAGAAATACCAGCAACTTATTGAGCGCGCACGTATAACTATGCGCAGACTGGCAAATGGCATGACTTACAAGCCGTATTTACTGAACAAGTTATCAGGTCAATGATTCCCTATGGTATATATTGAACGCACAAGCACATGCAACACTAAGTTTGAATCTTCTTTCTGTACAATCGCTGTACCATAATTACAGGAAGTGATCAAACAAACTCAAGAATGACTGGACAAAACTAAGGAGCTCTGCAAAAAGTGCAAAGATTGAGCAATTTTTTTCGTAGGACTAATATTTGCACTTTTTGCGGATGCCCAGGCTAATCTGAGTCTTCACTGGGCCCTAACGCCACAGTTTGGTTTTCTTACGGTGCGATTCACTTTTCTGCCTTATTGTCAACTGCCGAGATTTTTCTTGGATATTTACAAATTTTCCGGCAGGGATTTTAGGGACAAAATCCGTTTTGGAACTGACACCATAATTTACATCATTGAATTACTCATAGCAAGGCTTAATTGATATCTTATTGTTATTTCTTGCTAGCTTTAGTAACGAAGACCGTTAACGCTTTCATTAAAAAGTTTCAAACTAGACCTTTTTTTTTTCTTTCGTCAACTAATGTAACGTTAGCAGTTTAACGCCACGTTAGATTAACGAATTGCTAAAATTAGCAATGCTTTGAGCAACCGGGCCCAGCCCCCAACGCCAGGTAATAATCTGCATTATTGCATTTTAAGGTATTTGCATACGGAATAACTCTGTTTTTATTATTATTATTATTATCATTATTATCATTTGTAAAAACAAAAGAGCGTTATTGTTCGTGGTGAAATCGTTCAAATGTAGAGAATATAGAGTTATAACACAAAAACAATGTCTACCATAAAGATCCTGTTTTCGAGCAGATGGTCTTTACAAACAGTGGAAACCGAGATCAGACTGTTCCTTAGGAACCAGAATGATCAAGGTCTTCACAGTTTCCATTCCATCTGCGCATTTTTGTAGGCATTACTCTGTGGTATAACCAAAGAAATAATACGGCGAGGACCTGCTGTGCTTGCAGGAGATGCATAATTTGGGCAATCTGTTTAGGGGATATTTTGTAACTTAAACATATTTTCTCTAAGAAACGAAATGACGATTTTTTTTCTTTTAATTCTGTAACATGCACTGTAAGTTTTACTAAGATATATGCATAAGCTAATTTTTCATGACGTTTTTCATGAAATTCAATTTTCTCGCTTGTTTTGAAAAATGCGAAAATTTACTTTTTATCAAGATAATTTTTTTTACCAGTTTGTTTCAGACATTCTATATTATAGATTATATGATTTGCAGACATGGAAAGTCATTCATGTGCTAGAGATATAATGAGTAAAAATGTATCTTGAAATACAAAATATTGTTTTAAGGAAAACAAAACGGTGATTTTTTTCTTATCCATATGTTTTATGGCTCTTTTGGTTATTTTGCTGGTATAATGGTTTGAAAGCCCCGCCATTTCTTTTTCATTTCAGTATCCATCTGCCAAAACTTCATGTGTATGACTATTACACGCTACGCGTTTACGAAGCTCAACCCGTGCGTTAACACTGGAATTTACGTGCCGCTCGTACATCGTTTTTGGCTTGCTTATTCGCAATTTATTTACATAACGTTACCTAGCGTTTAAGGTTGGGTTTGACATAATGTTTCTTATTTTTCACCGCAAACATGTTGTGTAACTACCCACTAGAACCTACTCGGTGTAACGGTTCTAATAACGGTTTACAACATATGTTTTTAAGAAGAGAAATATGGAAAATACCTGTTACCCCTTCTTATCTGCTACACTGTTTACGTTGCCGCCCTGGTATATGCTTATTTGTTTTCAATTTTATTAGTGTCAAAATTATGCTGTTTTTGCGTAATGACTTAACGCTTTATAAGGCACAATTAACATCTATTTTATCCTTTTCCAAACATTTTACCGAGTCTTCAATGAAATCATATGTTAACATGAAAGCGCACCGATCATACATGTTTGTTTTTACCTGGTCCCTCGAAAGCAGATGAACACTCGAATAAAGCCTCGTGTAAAAAAAAATCCTCGTCACCCGGCAAATATCAATTCATGAAAAAAGCATGTACGATTCCTATGATAAGTAACCGGTAAAGAAAGATCGTTTCATATTTGCACTTGGATACGGTGCATGTTGATAGCAATTTGCGTTGAACGTCACAACCACACACACACACAAAACGTCGCGTTGATCGATGCTAAAATCTTGAACTTTATAAGAAAACTACGAATTGAACGCAGTTTATGTGCCCTAATATATATGCTCCTGCATAACTAAATTCATTGAACGAGTTTGGGAAATCGATAACTTTATTCAACACTCAGCAGGGCCTCGCATCTTAATATTTATCCCTGACTGAAATTATAATTTTAATTAGGTCTATTATATACTCCTCGCCAAAAGTTTAGCATAATGTTAAAACAAATATAACAAGATAATTGGAGATAATAACAACTGAATTCTAATTTTCTGTGGAAGTAAATGTTGTCCATCATCGACACCAATGACTATTTATCGTAAAATTAGCAACTTTGATTTGAATTGGAGAAACCACTGCACAAAAACGAGCACAGACGTATATGTCAAAAAAGGCATTTTTTGAAAAAATATTTCGTTATAATGCGCTATGAGTGACTTGTACACCAATTTTACGTTTTGTTACGGTAAATGTTTTTGCCGAATTCGAAATTACTGCTTTTATAATCATTAAAACGAGGCATTAATTTCTTTCGAAAATGTGAGTTTCTGGGGCATTCGTTTCTTTGCTCGCTTTCTGTAGTGCTTACTCAAATCAATTTAAATTTGGTGTTTTTACAATGCTGAAGGATTTTGTGTTGATGAAGGAATGAATTTTATCTTCATATTGAAAATCAAAACTTAAGTATTATGATTGTAATAGTTCTGGTACATTTACTTTGAAAATATGCTAAACTTTTGGCGAGGATTATATATGAGCATTCGCGTAATACTGAAATACGTTATATCTCAAACAGGGACCAGATGTGATTGTCAAAATGGTGGAACATGTGTTACATCCCATGGCAATACCTCATGTGTATGTCCCAAAGGATATTCTGGTCATCGATGTGAGCATGATCCTTGCCACTACCGTACATGCCCGGACATATCATCGTGTCAAGTACGTGATGGTCATAGCAGATGCGCTTGTCCTGCTGGTTATCGTCTACTCGGAAACTGTACTGATGTAAACGAATGTAGCTCGCTCATTGTGACTCGTTATTGTCAACACGGAACGTGTACAAATTTTCAAGGTGGTTACAATTGTTCTTGCTCTGCAGGGTGGGCAGGTGAGACCTGTTCCAATAACATAAATGAATGCAGTAACAATCCTTGCCAAAATGGAGGAAGATGTATTGATACTAGTGGGTCGTTCAGTTGCCGATGCAGGGCGGGCTTTACTGGAAACATATGTGAGACAAACGTTTGTAATCCAACCCCATGTAGGAACCGTGGTACTTGTCATGTCATTCATAACACTTATACTTGTTCATGTACTATTGGGTACACTGGACGTAAGTGTGAATCGGACATTGATGAGTGTCAACACAACCCGTGTTTGAACAATGGGACTTGTAAGAACACCAAGGGTTCTTTTATATGCGCATGTCCTGTCGGGGTTTTCGGGAGACACTGTGAGATTAACTTATGTCACTCAAACCCTTGTAAGAATCATGGCACATGCCATGGAGCCCATAACAACTATACGTGTTTCTGCAGTGCTGGGTATACTGGACATAACTGTGGCAATGACATTAACGAATGTGATCGTCATCCTTGTCGGAATCGCGGTGTATGTAAGAATACAAAGGGATCGTTTACTTGCCAGTGCCGTTCTGGATTCACGGGCAATCTTTGTGAAAGAAATCGTTGTCTCCCAAACCCTTGTCAAAATCATGGTACATGCCATGGTACCCAAAACGGTTATTCTTGCTCATGCACTGCGGGGCTCACTGGGCATACCTGCAATGTGGACGTTGATGAATGTCGGCAAAATGCGTGTCGAAATTACGGAACGTGTAATAACACCATGGGTTCGTTCACTTGTACTTGTCCTGCTGGATTTATCGGAAAACACTGTGAGATTAACTTGTGTCATATAAATCCGTGTAGAAACAATGGAACATGTAACGGCATACTAAATGGCTATTCTTGTTCATGTATTGCTGGATTCACTGGACATAGCTGCGAAACCGACGTTGACGAATGCGAACATGACCATTGTCAAAACCACGGTTCGTGTAAGAATACGATTGGCTCATTTACCTGTGTGTGCCCTTCTGGGTTCCGTGGAAGCCATTGTGAGAGAGATCTTTGTCACCCAAACCCTTGTAGAAACTTTGGTACATGTCATGGTACAAGAAACGGTTATTCGTGTTCATGTACTTTAGGGTTCACTGGAAGCCACTGTGAGAGAGACCTTTGTCATCGAAACCCTTGTAGAAACCATGGTACATGTAAAGGCGTTCATAATAATTATACTTGTTTATGCACTGCTGGATTTACAGGACGGCACTGCGATACTGACATTAACGAATGTCAGAGCCATCCCTGCCTAAATCATGGAAAATGTAATAACACTAGGGGCACTTATAGATGCACTTGCCCTACTGAGTTCACTGGACATAATTGTGAAACTGATATTGATGAATGTCGGCATAATCCCTGCCTAAACAATGGAACATGTAACAACACCGTAGGTTCTTTTAATTGTACATGTCCTCCTGGATTTAACGGGAGATATTGTGAAACTAACTTATGTCGTCCAAACCCTTGTCAGAACCACGGTACATGTAATGGTATTCATAACAACTATACTTGTTCATGCACACAGGACATAATTGTAATACAGATGTAGACGAATGCCAGCGTAGCCCGTGCCTAAATCGGGGAATATGTAAAAACACAAGAGGTTCTTTTACTTGCACTTGTCCTGATGGGTTTGTAGGAAAACTATGTGAAACAAATTTATGTCATTCAAATCCTTGTAAGAACCACGGTACGTGTAATGGAATTCATAACAACTATAGCTGTTTATGCAGTGCTGGGTTCACTGGACATAACTGTGATACTGATGTAGACGAATGTCAGCGCAGCCCGTGCCGAAATCGTGGAATATGTAATAACACTAGCGGTTCGTTTACATGCACTTGCCCTGATGGGTTTATAGGAAAGCTCTGTGAAACTAACTTATGTCATTCAAGTCCTTGTAAGAACCACGGTACATGTAATGGCGTTCATAACAACTATAGCTGTTTATGCAGTGCTGGGTTCACTGGGCATAACTGTGAAACTGACGTTAATGAATGCAAGCACAATCCTTGTCTTAATAATGGCACTTGTCATGATTCTGTCGGTTCTTACAAATGTGAATGTGGCATAGGGTATTCTGGTAGTAATTGCGAAACGAACTTCTGTTTACCCAGTCCTTGTGCAAATAATGGAACATGTCAGGCCCTAAAAAATAGATATTCATGTATTTGTCTGACCGGATTTTCTGGCGATACATGCAGTTCCGATATCGATGAGTGTCACCACAATCCTTGTCGTAATGGTTCATGTCACAATACCGCTGGATCTTACACATGCAACTGTCTTGCTGGTTTCAAAGGTAAGCACTGTGAAACGAACATTTGTCGTCCGAACCCCTGTTTGAACAATGGAAAATGCTTAGGAACAGCGCAGGGGTTTGCCTGCTCTTGCAATGACGGGTATTCTGGGACACGCTGTGAGACTGATATTTGTGAACCAAATCCTTGCCAGGGCAATGGTTCTTGCCAGAGATTAAAACATGGATACACTTGTTTTTGTCCGAACGGCTTAACAGGGCCAAAATGTGACAAAGATATTGATGAATGCAAGAACGGTACGCATACGTGCAGTAAAAATGCAGTGTGCGTAAATTCCATCGGATCTTACAATTGTGTATGTCGTCGAGGATTTAGGAAACCGTCATGTGTTGACATCGACGAATGTTTACATTCACATAGTCATCTTTGTAATAATGGAACCTGTGAAAATACACCCGGGTCATTTTATTGTAATTGTACTAATGGATACTGTGGTGCACGTTGCTCTGTTGATATTGATGAGTGCCAGTCTCAGTCGGCCTGTGCAAATAATGGAACCTGCGTTAATACAGATGGTTCATATTCATGTGATTGTAGCAAAACTGGGTTTAAAGGTAGAACATGCAACGTGGATATAGATGAATGCATTTCTCATCCATGTCGTCATGGATCCTGTCAAAATACTTTCGGATCGTATCATTGCTTATGTCAGAGAGGCTTTTCCGGAAAAAGCTGCGACAAAGACATCAATGAATGTAACGCAAAGCCATGCAGTAACAACGGTACTTGTTCAAATACTCAAGGTTCGTTTCACTGCGGTTGTACCGTTGGATACACTGGTAAACGCTGCCAAGTTGACATTGACGAATGCCTATCAAATCCTTGCATGAATAACGGAACGTGTGAGGATCTCATAGGTTCCTACTTATGTAATTGTAGCAGAGGTTTTGTTGGTGAGCGATGTCAAACGCCTTTGTCCACAACAGTGTCAACGTCAGTTTCTAAAGTAACATCATTATCACTATTGTTGTCTTCATTTCAAACATCGGAATCAACATTATCCAAACCTACTACACAGTCATCAGCCGCAACGGAAACTGCGCCATCAATAGAATCAACAAGAGAGTCAATGCCTAGAACAAACACAACTTCCCTATCAAAGTCTACAAACTTCTCAATGTCAAACACAACAACAACGCCAGTATCAAACTCAGCCGCAACATCAGCAATTCCGTCATTAGAATTAACAACAAAGTCAACAGCTGGAACAAATATAACTTCACCATCAAACTCAACAACGACAGTGTTAAGCTCAACGCAAACATTAATACGAACGACATCGCAATTATTGTTCAAATTAACAACTGCTCTTCCACCATCACACAAACAGACACCAAGCATGCTGAGCAACGAAGTTTCTACAAGTTTTGAATCTTCAAGATCAACCGGAAAACTCACGACAAAAACGGGTGAGTTGATTAGGCAAAGTATTTGTTATTTAAAATATGTACCAATTTTTTGTTTTCTTTTAATAAACGTACCTCTTAACAAACGCTTCTGCCTCTCCCACCTCGCTGTGCTACTGTTGCAATAACTTCCACAAAGATTTGGTTCAAAAAGACCCAAATTTGTAAATTATTAGTTAAGATCGATTGTCTGAAGAATGTTGTTATAACAACACCTCTGTTGCGTTTATTTCGCATCTTTTAAAGGAGCTTATGGCATATGGCGAACAATAAAGACAAATTATCCTGCGCTCTCACTCCTTCCCGGCTTATCAGTGCCCTCCTTTTTCGCATATGCAAACTATGAAGACTTGTCTGTTTGTTATCAAGAATTCATATCTACGCATGGAGATCAGATTGTGCTGATGGGCAGTCTTATCTGTGCTGAGTCTACCTTGTTTACATATGCCATAAGAAACTTTTTTTCAAGTGATACAGAAGTTATACATTCTATAGAATAGAGGTGCACTAACGCGATGAAGGAAGTTGCATGCCACATGTTGCATCATGCCTTGCCGTATGAAACCCAAATAACACATGTTGCGCCCAAAAATATTGTGTGCTTCTTTCCGTATTAGGTTCTACTGTTCCACTCAGACTGACTTGTTACATTCAACTTGATCTTAGCCTAAACAAAGCCTACCTATGTAAAAATGGTTAATTTAATGATTTTGACTATTGCAATTGAAAATAAATAAATAAATAAATAAAAACGATGATTGACGATATCTATCGATTCAACGTTTATTGCAATTTAGCCCTCTAGTGCCTAAGACAAGAAGGAGTTATAGAAAAACTCGAATTTTGGCTAGGTTGCTAAATATAAGGCACTATTTTTTTTCCTAGGTGACGGTCACCGGAAAGGCCATGTATCATATATGATAAATGGGGCATTTGATGATCAATATCAAACATAAAATATGATGTTATAGATACTAGTTTCTGCTTGAAAACCTGGAATGTTTTGCATAGTTTTCATAGATGAAAAGAGGACCCGAGATACGCCATGTATATATATGATACATGACCGACTTTGGCTTTGAGGCTTTGGGTTGTCTTATTTCGTGTCTAAGTATGAGCATGTTAGTCCTGCAACATGACTGCAAACAGTTTAAAATCTCATCACAAAAAAAAATATATTTGTTAAGCAGATTATCCTGGTCGTGGGCACCGTTTTGCACAACGTATTCTATATAATATACGGGACACAATGGGTTATGGTCTTAGACCTAGATGCCTTTGAATTTCTTACAGGCGGACTAACATCTTTAGCTTTTGTTGGAACCATTAATGCACAGCAAGCGCAAGAGATTACAGAAGCCGTCAAGACTCTGGTCCACGATTACCTGTGTGCATCGGATCAAGTAACCATAGAATCTGTTACATACAACAGGAACACAGGGTATATGTCTTTCAATAAAAATGAATATTGCCATCAGGTTTACCTATAATTTACTGAAAGTGAATTGACCTCTTAAACAATTACTTGAGAAACATAGATGGTTACACTTTCAAGGGAAGCAACATATTCACTTTTGCATCCATTCTCAAAAGGGACCAACTCTTAAAGGAAAGAATTTGCTCCTCTAGAAGCAAGTTCTTTCATTTAAAAGTTGACCTTTGAAGCATATTCTTTCCTTAAAGAGTCGACCCCTGTTATCAAAAAGTGAAACGCCTCATTTAAACTATTGCAGAGTTTGTTTAATTTTTAGTGGACACAACTGCCCCAAACAAACGGTGACGTTGTTTGACCTTGATTGAAAATGTGTGGCTTTATTTGATGAATTTTAAAAATAGAGTTCCGCTTAAGCTGGTGTTGCACATTTCATGACTGGTCATGAGCAGACTCAATTAAACCGAGTCTGCTATTTTCTGTTCTTTGATGTATTCCTTGCTTCCAGAAGATCTTACTATTCAGAACTTATTTACAAGTTGTGAAGTCTTAAAACAATTGTAATAACAATAATTTCAATTGTGCTCGACAAACAAGCTGTTAAGTTAACTTACCTGGTTTAGTTTGCTACCTTTTCTCGAAGTCAGATTTCGTAGAGCTTTTAAAATTCAGATATTCTAAATCTTACTTGGAGAAAGTATATTTTTGTATGTTTGGCTGTGACAAAGAAGCTATTCAAGATAAATGCCTCAAGCTGCTGTGGTCGTGTAAATATTTATGATAAATCACGTGCCCGGCTTTATCCAAATAAAGGATCCTTGATTTTGCCATACAAAGTATTGAAAAAATTACTTATGTCATTTTAGTTGGCAAACAAACTGACCTATTTTCGATATCATACGCATTTTAATATATTATACTAAAAATACAATGTACAAAAGAAGGCTCTCATTCATTGTACTGCTTAGTTAATATTCCATTGACCGTCGGGGAATCAGAAGAAAATCATTTTGGTTTATGCCTTTACCAGGGAAGACAGCACTTTCTCAGCAGAGATATCTTGTGGAGGAAAGCTTGTCCCGTATGAAAATCTTGAGTCAGTTATTAACAACATGTCGCCTGACACACTGAACCAGATGTTTCCTTTGCCTTTGAAGAACGAACAAGAACCGACGTCAACAACGCCCTCTACTGGCCAGCAGGTAGAGTAAGAATACACGCATATCAGAACATAATAGTGATCAAATATCATTACAAGCTAGTTCCGTTCATGTTCTTAAAATAGAGTTCTTGTATTAAATATGCAATTGGTATCTCATGAAATGGTATCTTATGGCAGGTGCGAACAGGGAGGACTTAGAACAGCATTTGCATCCACACACTCAGTCTGTTCTGGCTGTACAGTCTATGAATCAGAGGAAATCTTAAATGTGAAAAGCAAAGAGTTATGAGCCTGATTTTTTACTTGAGTGCCAATAGTACACACATCGCGTGAGGATCTTTATCATGCGACGCAATCAACACACGCGCACACACACACACACACACACACACACACAAACTATAATGAAAACAGCAATTGAGCAGCGACACGAGAAAACTAACAATGTGGTTGTGCGCCCAGCGCAGACTCAGTATACTGGGCATCCACCCATTCTAATCAGAGTCTTCGCTGTCCGCATGGAGGTAGCTTAGACCCTTAGCAACTCTTTGAGCACCTAACGAAGAGTCTTGTCAAAGTGGACGGATGCTCAGGCTGATCTGAGTCTGCGCCGGGCGCACAACCACTTTGTTGGGTTTCTCGTGTCGTGGCTAAATTTCAGCTGCATGTGGTAGACCAGATAATTTGGGCTAGTTTCACGCATCATCCTTGGTCCTTGGTATTGATCTGGCAATGAAAGCGATTGATGCATGACGCGGTTTTTCGGCCCTTTCAACAGTATTTCAGTCAAAGCAAGCCGAAGGAATAATGCTAAAAGCTGTGTTCAGCGAAAGCCAGAGTTAATATTAATTAGGGAGAATATCCAACTTAGCAATTTTTAAGATTGTGAGTACACCTTCTAGTTGTCTGCCATTTTTCTAAGGAGACGGCTGTTTTTTGTCATAGACAACCAAGCCCTCAGGAATGGGAGTATTTTTTTTAACAAATGAAAAATGCAGTGCTACTGCTTTTGAAGTGAGCTAATTTACCATAATTCGTAGACAGTCATTATTATTTGGACAAGACTAAGACCCAATTTCACATCACAGTCATAACTCAGGTTAACAAGTCCGTGTGCTTTTTTACTGTAAGGCGCAATGTAAAATCTTGGTGTTCCGTTTACTGAGTTCGACGCGAAATCGGGCCTAAGACACAAACACCTTACCAGTACATCATAACAGCGTCGTGTAATTTAAACATTCTTAGACCCGATTTCACGTCGAACTTAGTACATTGATTACCATTCGGAACACCAAACTTTTGCATTGTGCCTTTCGGTAAAATAGACCACGAATTTGTTAATCTGAGTCATAACTGTAACGTGAAATCGGGCCTAAGACTTAGTATAATCTCAGTATTTTCACAACGCCAGAAAACACATTCTACGCTATTATTTCAATTTAAGCATAAGAAGCATCAATGTGTAAAGCATTTTTTTTTTTTCGTCAGAAAACTTGGATTAGCAAAAACTGGCCTGTTGTTCTGGGCGTTGGATTGGCTGTACTACTGTGTGTCACATCTGCCATGCTGTATACAATGAGGAAGAGGTATGAATATGACCTAATCCGTAGACAAAGGTCGGCTAGGTATGAATATCGTATTGCTTCTAATAAACGCCCGTGGGGTGTCGCAATTCACAAATCCAAACGTGGCAGTTTGAAATCATTTTTTTTAATGATAAATTTTCATGTATCAAAATGTGATCTGAAAGCAGATTACGCTGAATTTTGGCCCCTTTTTCCCAGATAAAGGAGAAGGGCGTTTATAAGAAGAAATACGAGAAACTTGAAAAATTACTTACGAACTAAGATAGGTTACTGAATGCCCTTACAACCAAGAAAAAGGGAGATAAATATGATCCAAGAGAAAAAAAATGGTATACAGAAGTATGGATGGACGGATGACGCGATTCTACGTCCTTTAAACAGTATTTCAGTGATACCAGAACGATGAGAGGGTAATAATGAAAGGCTGTGTACAGTGGAACCCCGTTAACAGTTGGAAATATTATCCCACCAGCGGGTATCGAACCCGGGCCGTATGATTAGTCGGCCAGCGTTTAACCTACTGAGGTACCGGGACTCAAATGCGCTATAGAAAGTTAATTGTTTTTGAGGGGAGGCAAATCAGTTCCCTTACGTTGGGAAAGGGATGTTGGTATGTATGAAGTTACGCTATATCTCTAATTTCTGACATCTCACAATTCTGCATCTGCTAAGATGTTCAGATACACCTCCATTGATTAGCCGCCATTTTATAGGGGTGATAACATATACAAACTAGTGTTTGCTTTGCTGGTAGATAAACCCTTTTCCTGAGACGGCTACTCTATTAGGAAAGAATCTGCTATTAGAACAAATTCTTTTTTTAAGAGTAGCTGCCCATGAGAAGGGGGGTCAAGTGTTTTTAGATCAGAGTAATCTCCGTTGGTGGTGTATCCGTACGCCTTAACATGTGGTTTTAAGGATAACACGCTCTAGGTAACAGTAATAAACAAAGTGGTCAGTGAATTTTTATATTATTCACCGTTTGATCTACTTTATTATGATTATAACGGAACAGGGTCTGAATGTATAGGTGCTGCATGTTTTAGTTCGTTTTTTGGTAAATAGCAATTGCATCTGGATACCTAATATCTGCGTTAGAAGTTAGGATAAGGTTGCATGCATAGAGTTTAGGTAGTTCCTCCAGCCCACTCCAACACCACCACCCCAACCCCAACTGCAGAAGACTTTATACTGACAATTCCGAGGAGGTTTGTCTGTAGTGGTTCCTTTGTCAAACTGAGCATGTCTGTTATTCCAATTTGTCATTCGTATTCCTCTGAGGGTGTGGTCGGGCGATGGTGCTTGTTATAACTTCCAATGCCAGGGCGTCCTACTTACTTGGATAAAAATAGGGAAAGGACCTACTGTGCTTGCAGTAGGCCAGGTTGGGGTTGTTTGGATATTTTTTCGCGCCTGTCATTTCTCTTTTCTTTTCTCCCCTCTCTGGGAGACGGCCCGATACAGACTGAGATACTGTCTCAGAGGGCCGTTTAACCTAAAACACTCAACCAACCAAATCGCATTCCTCTTTCAAAGTGCCTTTTACAGAGTGTGCTATTTGATTGTGTGTGTTTTTTCTGGGCAAATTGCTTTAAATTCAGCATAAAGTTTACATATATTTCTATCTAATGTGTTGATGGTACAGTTTCCATGTAAATGGGTCAGACTTAAAATTTAAAAAAAAAAAAAAAAAAAAAAAACAGGCATTAATTTATATACATGTACCACTATATGTCTTCTAAAGAAATAACTCAAGGTTTTCGCGGAAAATAATACCTAAGCTTTTCGAAAAAAAAAAACAATTAACAAAACAAACATGAAATAAAATGAGTCGCGAAACGAGAAAATAAACAAAGTGGCTGTGCGACCAGCGCAGACTCAAAGGTCTGATCAGAGTCTTCGCTGTCCGCATGGAGATACCTACCCTTTAAGCGCTTAGGGAAGAGTCTGATCAGGCTGGGCGGATGCCCAGGCTGATCTGAGTCTGCGCTGGGCGCACAACCACTTTGTTGGTTTGCTTGTGTCGCGACTCAAATAGAGAAATACTTCATATAAGCTAGTTCTGTTTCAGAAAATCACACACGAAAGATGTGCAGATTCCTTCCTTCGTGCAGCTACATGACATTGACGGAAAGGACGCTGAATTCGAGAATCCAATTTACGTTTCTAAGACTGATTACATTGACGATAAAAATGTTCGTCTTTGAATGATCGTGACTGGTGATTGAACTTCTCATTCTGCATTCAAAAGGGTTCTGTCTATAGGGTAGAGTCGGTTAACTTCGGACAGCGGGTAAATTCGGACATACCATTGCAAAAAGTGAAAATCCAGATGAGACGGCTCATAATGAGCCGTCTCATCAGGATGTTCAGTTTTTTTGCCCAATTATTTTTGTTTTAGATCCAAACAACTGACATATAAAAGAAACAATGTCACTGTCCGAATTTACCTGCTGTCCGATGTTACCCGACTCTCCCCTAACAAGTTTTACGTGTTTACTCAGATCTGTACTACCGTAAAATTTCTAAAAATTGGGATACCTAAAATAATTACCGATACTGTTCAAAAAAATGGAACAGCTACGTTTTGTTTAACAACGCAATGGACAAACAGCAGTCTGGTCTGGGTCTTCCATGTTTGCTTAGGCACATCTGTCGCAATTATTCGAATGTTTACGGTTTACGAGACGCATTGTGAGAAATCTAAGCCACGCCACTTCCCAAAGGTTTTTTTCATTATTTTTACAAAGGGAAACGACATGTGTGACCTTCTGCTCTCTTCTCTGGGCGACACACCCTTTCCAGAAAGGAGTCTAGTCTTAAAGGAAAGAATTTGCTCCAGCAGGAGCAAATTCTTTCCTTTAAGAGTTGACTCCTATTGATAAGGAAGGCAAAATTAAATGGCAGAATTGCTTTCCCTGAAAGTGCACCAAGTTATCTTAAGTTAGATCGTAATTACAATTAGTTGCCTTATTACCCAAATAATTTTATTTCAACTTCATTTCTCTAACTATCCCTAATTTTACCTTCTTTGTTTTTCTATCTTTGCTGGGTTCGCACTCTTTGGTCTTAACAGTTAGAAATTTTACTCTTAGACATGACATAACCGCAAAAAGGAATGATCTTTGGTATTCCTCGATTTCCTTTCGTTGACTGGGCGGTGCTTATTTCTGACCTTACCTTCGACTAGTATATTTTCTAAAAAGGTATAATGCGGTAATGATTTTCATGCTCACCCGTGCAGAACAAAGCTCACCTTTACAAAAGGAACGGAATGGTCGGAGATCGCACAACAATATTCTTTTTTCTTTATTTTTTTCTTTCAACCCAGCATACAGAAAGCGTCTAAACAACGTTGTGACGACGTCGATGCAACGTTATGACATCGGAACAACCTTGTATGCACGTCAATAAAGCGTCATAACGTTGCATCGACGTTCCTCCGACGTCGTTTCGACAAAGTGTGCCTGTATGGAAACTGTTTATCATTTGCGATGACCGATAGCGTTTACCGGGCAATTTTAATCTGCCAATTATGCGTAACAACTGATGAGCATGCTACTGTTACGAAATGGATCTAATCGTCCACTATGTCGTCGAGATTATTTTAATCCTTTCAATCAGTAAGGCTACAGTTTTTAGGGTAACTGTGGTAATAAAACATTTACGGAAATTGTGGCTACGTTATGCATGGGTTGTTTGTGAATACCTCTCGTGGACAGCCTATTGCATGATTTTAAGGTGAATACCTGCACGAGTCTTTTGATTGTGGAAAACGTGTTGCATGATTTTAATGTGAGACGCATAGTATTTATACGCCTATCTTTTAATGAAAAGTTAGACGTGGCTGTTTAATTCTTGATGGATGTTATATTGTTGTGTGCCCAGATTCTGTGTTAAGACCTAGAAGGGTAAGATTTTATTATATTTATTTAGAATAGTTTGGCTAAGAATGAAAAATGTGACTTCTGATTGATATGGTATGATTATATGTGTAGACTGATTTGTTTTTGTTGGCAGTGATCAGGCTGCGCATGTGTCGACCGATTTTGTTAGTAAGCATGCTGCGCATGGTATTTGTATATTAGGAAGTTTTGTAAATTACGGAAATAGTTTATATTACTGATGTTGGTTGCAATGGTGTGCGTCTATTTGACGTCCAGTGATGTCAGTTGCATTCATGTTATTCATGTGACGTCAGTTGCATTCATGTTATTGCGACGTCAGCACTTTTTACATTAGTTTCACTGGTGCGCGTCTATTTGACGTCCAGTGACGTCAGTTGTATTCATGTTATTCATGTGACGTCAGTTGCATTCATGTTATTCATGTGACGTCAGTTGCATTCATGTTATTGCGACGTCAGCACTTTTTATATTAGTTTCACGTATACGTGGCCTATAGAAGTAGATTGATTTGTAATGGAACTAATTTATATACTCGTGACGTCAATTGACGCCATAGCATGCACCGCATTAAGGGTTTTTTCCATAAGTTATAATGGTAGCATTTGGTCATCATGCGTTTGATTTGCCTTCATTAGACGGCGTCATATGGTATAACATCATTGATGTCATGATGTCAGATCAAACGTTATGATCCCAAATGTGTGAGAAACGCTTATTCAGCTATTATATTCTATGGCAAATGGTATTACGCTTAGTTTAAAGAAATGAATTAATACATATGCGAGTTAGATTTTGGTCAATCAATTTAATGTAAATAAGTCATTGTTTAGATTATTCATGTTTTATGTGGGGTATGTCATGGTAATGCCTGTTGACGTCAGTATACTTCTTGACAATGTTTGACGTCAGATCCTTCGACGCACATGCGTAGTAGGATCTGCGTTTCTTCATTGGCGGAAGTGGTAAGCACACTTTTAGCTTTACATCGTGAGCGCGAGTCGTGTCTAGTGACACGGCTGGCGTGTGCACGTTATGCTCGGCATTCGCCGAGGGCGTTGTATGGTATTTCCAAGACAGGCCCACGTCTTACGTATTGTTATTATGTAGTTACAATGTATTAAGTGTAAGTTCGTTATTTTTAGGCACATCAAGTCCGGCAGTCAGCTGTTAGGGCTTAGAGCCACGTCTCACCTGGAGATTCGATTTACGTCTCCAGGTTAATACCAACCCGGGTAGAGGCAGTTACAACGCCGTTTGTGCAAGGTTCCCAAGCAGAGGCGGGAAGCACAAAATGTAGGCGGAAGTGGTTAGCACAGTTTTGCCAGATTCTGTGATAGATCTGAAGGTCACATCGAGTGTGGGACAGTGTTCGTCCACTAAGGTGTTTTAATATATATAGACTGGTCCCTGGTACGATCCAGGGAGCGACCAGTATATAATCGTGCACGTGATAATAAGAGTTGGTGTTCCTCATGATATATGGACTGGCCCATGACATGATCCAGGGAACGACGAATTGAAGTCTACCAACATAAGGCCTTGTTTTTTTCTATGAGCTCAAACTAACGTTTTTTGTCCTTTGTGTTTTCCTTTAGTTCATGGCGCTGAACCGAGTACGGTGTTGACGTCAGACGGTAATCTATTTGCGTATTGTACGCAAATCGATTACAGATTTGAAACAAACACCTTACTTGGGCCAGCGACATGAACTGATATGTTTTGTATATTATTGTAATTGTGACAGTTGTAAATTGTATTGTTGTATATAGAATTTACATTATATATAAACTTAAAAAATTCTAACGTTGTTAGAGATTCCTTGTCAGTGTATTACACTAGTAGATAACCCTTTAACCGGAAGTCACCCTCCGCCGTCCTGGCGACGCATAAGGCTCTACACCCGTGTCGACCGAGTGTAAAACCTTCTGCGTAACATGGTGTCAGAAGTGGGATTTGAGTTCCGGTTTAATATCTGCCAGTGTAACACATTGACAATATATACAGAATCTAGGCACAATTTTGTCAGACATTTTTTTTTTTATTATTGACTTTCTGATTGTTCTTTTCTAAGGTGACGTAAGGATGTTTGTAAGGCTGTGAATTTTAGGGGAGCAATTTTGCCACTAAATTCTTGTAAATGTAACCTACACTCAATTAAGGTCAACTATCCTTATTCCCTGCGTGATGAAGTGCGATAGCCCATGCATTAATTTGTGATAGAATGTAACAGGTTGCATATCTGAGTGGGGAAACTGAGGTATATAGACCTGAATTGTCTTGGCACGGATGATACGTATTTAGTTTTAAGGTCCGTTTGAGTACCTTGGCACTGCTGTTGCATGACAATCTGTTAGTTCATTAATTCAAACGTTTGTACGTAGTGTCGTAACCGTTACTGAGGTCCATTTTATGTCCTGATTTAGTAACGTAGGTCACTCGTAACGTTATATAATATCGTTACAATGATTTAAACCTAATAGCGGAATCTTAAGTTTGATTTACCGTTGGTATCTAATATGGTTTTGTAATGTAGGACGTACAGTTGTCGTGTCAGTGTTAATACGTTGCGTTACATACGTTACGTTTATATATCCGATACGCTAGATCAAGTTGGGCGTAATTGTAATGTGGGTTATTTACGTCATCTAATTACGTCATCTAATAGTGAAAAGTAATTCTCGGCAAAGTCAACGTCAGTTTATGACGTCATTTCCGGTCTGTTATCAACGTAACTTTAATGGCTACGTCCAGATCGCGAGTATACTAATTAATCAACGTTTTAGTTGGATTAGTTCGTTATTATTGTTAACGTTTTAGTTAACGTGTGTGACTATAAGTGAACGTCGGTTTCAGTTAAGTAAACGTGAGCATTACGTTAAGCGTCATGGATCAGTTAGTTAAGACGGGAAGGGAGTTAGGTTATGAAGGGCAGGCATTGCAGGAATTTGTAAAGCAACAGCAAGAGACTGAGAGGGCAGAAAGGCACGCGGTAAGGGAACTTGATAAAGAGAAGATCGCGGCGGAGAAAGAGAAGATCGCGGCGGAGAAAGAAAAGATTGCGCAGGCTGAAAAAGATAGGGAAATTGAGTTAGCTAGGATCGCGCAGGCCGAAAAAGATAGGGAAATTGAATTGGCTAGGATCGCGACGGAAGAAGCTAAGATTGCGGCGGATAGGGCGACGGAAGAAGCTAAGATTGCGGCGGATAGGGAAATCGAGATGGCGCGGATTGAAAGTATAGAGCGGCAAGCCGAGAAAGATAGGGAAGCTAGGTTGTATCAAGTCGAAAGCGATAAGGAAGCGAAGTTGTCGAGCGAAGTTGAGTTAGAAAAGTTGAAGTATAGTTTTGAATTGCAGCAACGCGAGTTAAAGAATCAGATAGATTTGCAGAAGGTAACGTTTAGAGTTGAATTAGAAAAACAGAAGGCTGAAAAGTTAGCGCATGCGCGAGATCCCAAGTTACCGTATTTTGATGAAAGTAAGGACAAAATGGATAGTTACTTATCAAGGTTTGAGAAATACGCGACGGCGAACAAATGGGATAAAAACGTTTGGGCTGCATATTTAAGCGCATTACTTAAAGGTCGCGCGCTTGATGTCTATGATAGATTGTCTGTAGATGATGCAGCGGATTATGACAAGTTGAAAGATGCGTTGTTAAAGAATTTTGATATGACTGAACGCGGATTTAGGAAGAAATTTCGCTATGATAGGCCTGAAAAGTCCGAAACGTTTATTCAGTTTAGTAGTAGACTTAGGTCGTATCTTAATAAATGGTTGAAAATGGCGAAGGTAGACCAGTCTTATGAATCTGTTTGCGATTTTTTCGCTAGAGATCAGTTTTTAGAATCCTGTAATAAAGAACTGTATGTTCATTTGAAACCGAAAACATTCACGAATCTAGGTGAGATGGCTAGGGAAGCAGATTTATTTGCAGAAGCACGTGGCGGTGTCTACGCTTGTGTTAATAAGGGGCAGCGTGATAGTAAGGGCGTAACTCAGAGTAGATCTGATAATAAGCCGAGTGCGAAGCCAGAGATAAAATGTAGTATTTGTGGTAAGGGACATTTAACATATAAATCTTTTAAGAATCCCGAAAGGAAGCAAGCATATAGTGCAGAGGTAGGTGCAAGTGCAAGCGGGTATAGCGGAAGTAAGGGGAGTAGTTATGCACCGAAAGATGAGACACAAAGATCACAGAGTAAGAGCGATACTGTACAGACGAAGGGTAGTAATTCAGATCGTGGCCGTGGTCGGGGTTATTCCCGCGGACGTGGTCGGGGTGGCGGACATCAAATGAGCTTTTGTAAAACTACAATGAATAGGTCTCATGAAATTGAAGGTCTCTATAAGAGTAAGGAAGAAAGTCCACTAATCAATGATAACGTGGATAGGGAAGGTGTCTGTTACTTTTTAAGGTCGCGATTACCAACAGCGCAGGGTACGGTTAATGGTAAGACTGTTGTAGTTTTAAGGGACACAGGTTGTACTGGGTGTGTCGTTCGTAGAAACTTGGTTTCTAATGATCAGTTACTTGGTAGAGAATCTGATGTAACTTTGATTGATGAATCTACCCAAAGGTATCCCTTAGCAATGGTTGACATAGATTGTCCATTTTTCACAGGAAAAACTGAGGCATTGTGCATGGAAGATACATTGTATGACCTGGTTATTGGAAATATTGACGGGTCAAAACTTCCCGATATGTCCCATTTTGCAATGGCGGCAGTGACTAGGTCACAAGCTAAGCAAGGTGAAGAGGTCTATAAGAAACTTAAAGTTCCTGATCAAATTATTGCTAGTGATAAGGAGGCATTGAAGCAGGCCCAAGTTGTTGACCCTAAATTGAATGGCATAAGGCAAAGAGTGGAATCTGGGAATGTGACTATTAGTCGTGGATTGAACCGAGGTGAAACTAAGTTTATCCGAAAGAAAGATTTATTGTATAGGCAGTTTACTAAGGGAAACAAGGTCACTTTGCAACTTATTATCCCTGAAGGTTTTCGTGAAAAGGTGTTAAGATTGGCGCACGAAACCTTGATGTCAGGTCATTTGGGCATAAAGAAAACTATGGATAGAGTGTTAACTGAGTTCTTTTGGCCTGGAGTTTGTGGTGATGTGGCAAGGTTTTGTAAATCTTGTGACATATGTCAAAGGACTATTCAAAAAGGTCGTGTCACTAAGGTTCCTTTAGGAAAGTTGCCACAGATTGACACACCATTTAAACGAGTCGCTGTTGATATAGTTGGACCGATAGAACCTCGTTCTGACAGGAAATCCCGCTATATTTTAACAATGATAGATTATGCGACGAGATATCCCGAGGCGGTAGCGTTACCCGGCATTGAAACGGGACGCGTAGCCGAAGCGTTAGTTGAAATGTTCAGTAGATTAGGAATACCGAGTGAAATGCTAATCGAGCATGATAGTAAGATCACGATTGACGTCATGAGAGAGGTTAGTAGGTTGTTGTCGCTTCAAGATCTGACAACTATTCCTTATCAATCTACTAGTAAAGGACCCGTGGAGAGATTCCATGATACATTGAAACAGATATTACGTGAAATGTGCGTAGAACGTCCGAATGACTGGGACAGGTATCTCCCAGCATTATTATTCGCAGTAAGGGAAGTTCCGCAAGAGTCATTAGGATTTTCCCCGTTTGAGCTGTTGTATGGGCGTAATGTTAGGGGTCCTATGCAAATATTAAAGGAATTATGGTCTGTAGAGGAAACTGACCAACGTGCGTTATTGACGTATCAGTACGTTATTGATCTAAAAGAACGTTTAGAAAGAACGTGTAAGTTAGCACAGGATATTGTCCGGAAAATGGACGTAAAGCAGAATGCTTGTTATGATAAACGCGCGAGGTCGCGTAAGTTTGACGTCGGAGACAAAGTACTTTTGCTACTCCCGAATGAGTGCAATAAATTGTTACTTCAATGGAACGGGCCATATGAAGTCGTCGAAGTAGTCAATGTAATGAACTACAAGATTAACGTCAAGGGCGTCGTGAATACTTATCCTGCTAACATGATAAAGCAGTACGTTCAACGTCTAAAGAACGTGACGTCTGCAATGATTAACGCACCTGACAATGTTGGATCAAAGGATCACGGTGATCCGAATGTCCAAAGAGTTAACATTTGTACGTCAGAGGACGTATCCCAATATGACTTCATACGTGAAAACGTAAAGCCCGACGACGTAACGTCGATTCAGAAAGCAAACATGGAAGAACACGGTGGCGATAGTAGGTTAGAGGCAGAGGCAACGGATCCTGTGGGATCTGTCGTGCGAAGTAGGTGTAATGTCAAAGACAACGTTAATTTTACGTCTGATACAATTAAAGGTGGCGATTTCCACCTAGTGTTCGATCAGACTTACCCATACTTCCCCATTCCATTTGAGGCACGACAGGTACGACTCAGAGAATTGATTGACTTTGGGATTAGATAGATCAGTTGCCAAGATAATTTGGGGGCGGACTACCTTAGTAGATAGTTTGGCCACGTTATGCATCGCACCGTTGTTGTGTATATAGCTAGTTTTCCAGTTTTGACATAGCCTACGATTCGATCGCATTTCGTACTATTTCAGAAAAGAAACATTGTTATGTTTTTTTCTCCCTAAGGGGAAACCTATGTTACGAAATGGATCTAATCGTCCACTATGTCGTCGAGATTATTTTAATCCTTTCAATCAGTAAGGCTACAGTTTTTAGGGTAACTGTGGTAATAAAACATTTACGGAAATTGTGGCTACGTTATGCATGGGTTGTTTGTGAATACCTCTCGTGGACAGCCTATTGCATGATTTTAAGGTGAATACCTGCACGAGTCTTTTGATTGTGGAAAACGTGTTGCATGATTTTAATGTGAGACGCATAGTATTTATACGCCTATCTTTTAATGAAAAGTTAGACGTGGCTGTTTAATTCTTGATGGATGTTATATTGTTGTGTGCCCAGATTCTGTGTTAAGACCTAGAAGGGTAAGATTTTATTATATTTATTTAGAATAGTTTGGCTAAGAATGAAAAATGTGACTTCTGATTGATATGGTATGATTATATGTGTAGACTGATTTGTTTTTGTTGGCAGTGATCAGGCTGCGCATGTGTCGACCGATTTTGTTAGTAAGCATGCTGCGCATGGTATTTGTATATTAGGAAGTTTTGTAAATTACGGAAATAGTTTATATTACTGATGTTGGTTGCAATGGTGTGCGTCTATTTGACGTCCAGTGATGTCAGTTGCATTCATGTTATTCATGTGACGTCAGTTGCATTCATGTTATTGCGACGTCAGCACTTTTTACATTAGTTTCACTGGTGCGCGTCTATTTGACGTCCAGTGACGTCAGTTGTATTCATGTTATTCATGTGACGTCAGTTGCATTCATGTTATTCATGTGACGTCAGTTGCATTCATGTTATTGCGACGTCAGCACTTTTTATATTAGTTTCACGTATACGTGGCCTATAGAAGTAGATTGATTTGTAATGGAACTAATTTATATACTCGTGACGTCAATTGACGCCATAGCATGCACCGCATTAAGGGTTTTTTCCATAAGTTATAATGGTAGCATTTGGTCATCATGCGTTTGATTTGCCTTCATTAGACGGCGTCATATGGTATAACATCATTGATGTCATGATGTCAGATCAAACGTTATGATCCCAAATGTGTGAGAAACGCTTATTCAGCTATTATATTCTATGGCAAATGGTATTACGCTTAGTTTAAAGAAATGAATTAATACATATGCGAGTTAGATTTTGGTCAATCAATTTAATGTAAATAAGTCATTGTTTAGATTATTCATGTTTTATGTGGGGTATGTCATGGTAATGCCTGTTGACGTCAGTATACTTCTTGACAATGTTTGACGTCAGATCCTTCGACGCACATGCGTAGTAGGATCTGCGTTTCTTCATTGGCGGAAGTGGTAAGCACACTTTTAGCTTTACATCGTGAGCGCGAGTCGTGTCTAGTGACACGGCTGGCGTGTGCACGTTATGCTCGGCATTCGCCGAGGGCGTTGTATGGTATTTCCAAGACAGGCCCACGTCTTACGTATTGTTATTATGTAGTTACAATGTATTAAGTGTAAGTTCGTTATTTTTAGGCACATCAAGTCCGGCAGTCAGCTGTTAGGGCTTAGAGCCACGTCTCACCTGGAGATTCGATTTACGTCTCCAGGTTAATACCAACCCGGGTAGAGGCAGTTACAACGCCGTTTGTGCAAGGTTCCCAAGCAGAGGCGGGAAGCACAAAATGTAGGCGGAAGTGGTTAGCACAGTTTTGCCAGATTCTGTGATAGATCTGAAGGTCACATCGAGTGTGGGACAGTGTTCGTCCACTAAGGTGTTTTAATATATATAGACTGGTCCCTGGTACGATCCAGGGAGCGACCAGTATATAATCGTGCACGTGATAATAAGAGTTGGTGTTCCTCATGATATATGGACTGGCCCATGACATGATCCAGGGAACGACGAATTGAAGTCTACCAACATAAGGCCTTGTTTTTTTCTATGAGCTCAAACTAACGTTTTTTGTCCTTTGTGTTTTCCTTTAGTTCATGGCGCTGAACCGAGTACGGTGTTGACGTCAGACGGTAATCTATTTGCGTATTGTACGCAAATCGATTACAGATTTGAAACAAACACCTTACTTGGGCCAGCGACATGAACTGATATGTTTTGTATATTATTGTAATTGTGACAGTTGTAAATTGTATTGTTGTATATAGAATTTACATTATATATAAACTTAAAAAATTCTAACGTTGTTAGAGATTCCTTGTCAGTGTATTACACTAGTAGATAACCCTTTAACCGGAAGTCACCCTCCGCCGTCCTGGCGACGCATAAGGCTCTACACCCGTGTCGACCGAGTGTAAAACCTTCTGCGTAACAGCTACTTTACCGATTTTTCATGTGGACTGCTCGATTTTGACATTGAATGGCAAGCCTCTAACACCACCGCCCAGTCAACGAAAGGAAATCGAGGAATACCCAATATTTTGCAAATACATGTAGTATAAGTGCTAATCGCCCGGAAGCGTACATCTTTCTGGTGGTAGTCAGCTGATAATCCTCTCTATGATGCCAGTCTGTCGTCACCGGCTATGCGATGGAACATAGACTTGATGTAACCGAGTCTGCCATTTTCATTTCTTTGATATGTTATTTGCTTTTAGGGGATCTTTTTCAGAATTTATCTTATGGAACTGATATACATGTGCCGGGATAGATATCTCGAAAACAGAGTAAATGTATTCTGAAATGACAATGCTATATTCTCTAAAGATGAAAACATCTTGCTGGTACAGGCGGGTTGAAATGAACTTGTACCACTGTCTTTCAAAATCAGCTGACGGGGAGAAATTCAAATAACTGTCCGTTCAGAAGTGACAAATATCATTGCAATTTATCATATGACGATTATACGTTTGTCAGCCATTCCTGACGGAGCTGGTGAATGATGTGTCTGAAGTACTTGCGCTTATGTGCCGGAGCCTAATTCGCATTGTTGTTTTCTGTCCTTTGCGCATTGTATTTCTCTGCTTCAGCTAGCCATCGTTCAGGTTGACTAACATATATTGAGATTACTATTTGACATACTTAGTGTGAGTAAGTTAGTGTGTGTGTGTCGACTTTATTTAATTTTGATTCTGGGTTTAATAATATCAAATATTTTGAAATCTAATTTAATTGTAAATCATTTAATTTATTGGACATATACATGTATGTACAATCATGGTGTCTACGTACTAGATGAAACACATAATCACGTGAAAATATACAATGCTTAGGTATTTATGCCGATATAAGAAATTGCATGAAATCTAGAGGAGTGAAAGGCAGACAAAACAATGTGAGCCGCGACACGAGAAAACCAACAATGTGGTTGTGCGCCCAGCGAAGACTCCGATCAGCCTGGGCATCCACCCAGTCTGGTCAGACTCTTTGTTATGCACTTAAAGGGTAGCTAAGGGTCCAAGCTATCTCCATGCGGACAGCGAAGACTCTGATCAGACTGGGCGGATGCCCAGGCTGATCTGAGTCTGCGCTGGGCGCACAACCACATTGTTGGTTTTCTCGTGTCGCGGCTCATGTTGTTGACGTATTGCTTTGAAAGGTTCAGCTCCAGCTTATTACATCTTGTTATAGCAAAATTTGGTAATAATATTTGTTGTATAGCTTTTCGTTATAAGACTTTCGTTTTATTTTAATAGTACAGTATTTTTGTTCTAAACTGGTCAAAGAAGTTAAGCCCCCGCCTGATTTTTTTCCGATAGACTTATAACAAAGTGACTTATATTTGATTTACCCTAACTTTTCACTGGTTATTTATTTATTGTTTTTTTTTTTTTGTTTTTTTTTGTTTTTTTTTTTTGTTTTTTTTTTTTTTGGGGGGGGGGGGTGAGAAATTTTCCACGAGCATGCATGTATCATGTCAAATATGCTGTGCTTCACGTGGGTCGATTCATTTTCTGCTGGGGTCCAGGATTTCAGTTAGTTCAAATAATGTTTACTGTTCTATCATATCCACAGTTTAACTGTGGTTTTGGATTTCAATTGTCATTTCCCCTTTTTATAACAAAAGCTTTATCTTTACAATTCTAATTATGTGCGCACGGGAAAAATTAAAATGGGGCTTAACTTATTTTGACCAGTATCTATTTCCATTGGACAAGAATACCCCCTGCTATCTCAGCCTAGGCTCAAAAGCTGTCTCAAAATGGCAATCATTTTTATATAGTACAGACTAATAAATCATACACTTAAATTTAGAAAACCTACTTGATTTTACATGTACCCGTCATGTAAATTGCAGTGCAGAATGAAATTGACAGCCAGTGATGTGCATGAAGTGTCACTGTAGATTTCTCATGAAAAATGAATGTACAAGCTGAAATTAACACATATGGCAGGCCTATTTATAGTAAATGAGCTTGCAGTTTATATGAATGGCCTCAACAAGAGGCTGAGGCATTCAGTGAACAGAATACAATGGGTGAGAAAAATAATCATTGATGAGGTTGAGTCCTTGACAATGAAACCTCAGGTTCGTTTTCGGCAAACCTCGCATAAGGCTAAATGATCTGAAAACTAGCATGAGATTTCCTTGCCTCGGCTCTAACCCCATCGCAGATTGAATTAATCTCACACTGTATAATAGTATCGTAACAACGATTAGATTTTAGAAGCACATAGCAAGAAGTAAACATTTAAAATTGTTATAATATTTATTGGTAAATAGAACAAAGAAGTTTCCTATGTTTAATTATTATCAATATCTCTTCCGTGTTTCAAGGGAAAACTCGACTATTGTATACCATGCCACACAATAATAGTTGGTTTAGTACTCGTTTAGTGTGCATGAGTACATTACTCTATCCATTCGTATGAGCCCCGGTAGCTCAGTGGGTTAAGCGCTTGCCTACTGATCTAGCGAACTGCGTTCGAGCCCCGCTTGAGGCGAGAATCTGTCCTACCGTAAACGGGGTTCCATTGCACACAGCCTTTCATTATCACATAACCATCATCCTTATACGACTGAAATACTGTTGAAAAGGACGTAAAATCGCAAGTCACCCATCCATCTATCCATCCATGTCCTTTCATAGTTTCAACATATTTATTATTCATAATTTCAACTGTCATGCAAAATCAGTCGTATACGATAAATGTTACAGGGATTGAAATGAAAGGAAATAGCTTTGCTGGGTGCAACGCCTTTACAGAATTGCTTCATTTTTCAGCTAACAGTAGGTGGCTCATTTATTCTCCCAGTAATGTGGCATATACAAGGTCGAGGTTGATCGCCCTCTTGTATATCTTACAAAGTTACAAAGTATGTATAACAAAATAGTTTCATCTGTGCTTCAGATCAAACAATACATTGCTACTACAGAATTTAAATACATGAAACCAAAAGCTTATTTCAAATAAAGTTTTATACACGTACATGTTTATATGATGAAATAGGTCTTCAAAACAGGGTTTAAACATTGCACCTAGAACCCTCTTCCCTCCCCCCACTCACACCCACACACAAGTGCATCAGATCAAAGGGCAAAAGAAAGGGGCTGAGCAAAGCAGTGCAGGAGATGACTTACACATAAGCGTTACGCTTACTGTCAGATCCTGTATTGCTTCACTCTATTATTTATATGTATGTATAAAATCTTTGAATAAAATATTGTTTAAACCAAAGCAGTGCAGACTCGGGTCTGAATACTTGTGGACATGCAATGGAGCGTTTGCAAAGTGTGATAAAACAGCGCATTCTAGAAATCTTAACAGCCAGATTCTTGTCTTTGAAACATCGTGTATACTGGATTTTCTACGTTTCGTACTTCTTCAGTCGGTGTAGGCTCTTCATTGATCATTTCATTATACCCGTTCTCCCTGGAAATATAAAGTAATATTTACATTTTTGGTGTGTTTACTGAAAAGCCCTATAGTAACCCATTGGAACGTAATGTAGTTTACATTCCAATAATTACATTGAGACACGCGACGTCGATGACGTCAAAATAAACAATGGCTCTTTCCAACCTGATTGGTCGTCAGCAGCGTCATGACGTCATGCACGCCGTTCTGCTGTTAGCAGAAAAACTGCGTGTACATTTTTATTGCTTCAATTTTAGCGCTTATATAAGATTTTTTCATAAAAGATTTGATCGAAACGAATGTAAATATAAGCAAAGAACTTAATTTTTCTGATGTTTATGGAAGTGTAAACTACATTGGTTCACTAGCAAAGTTTAAATGAACCCCGAAATTCACTTTGCACGTGACCCAATGTAGTTTACACTTCGATAAACCTCAGAAAAATGAAATTCATTCCTTAAAGAAAATACAATAAAGAGAGAGCACTCTAAACTGACGCAGTTTTGCAACCCCAACCACCCTTTTAACAGAGGAGCCATTGTTGTGGAACAAAAAGTTACATGGGACTTATCTTTATAAAGATAATGCTCACGACGGGACCGATTGTTTTTCTTTACAAGTAGCCCCATTTATGGACAGAGGCAAAAACTTTTACGATAGCCTCATCTCCATGGAGGGGAAAAAGGGTTGACATTACATTTTATAAAAGTACTTTAGATAGGCAAAATGATACAGGCGACTTAAAAATGGTGTCTCACTCAGTAACTTGGATTACTTAAACCAAATCAAAGACAGTTTTATTGACTTCTAGACAATACTTTTTCCTGACGACTATTTTTTCTATCGCGAAATAAGAGATAGCGAGGATACTATGGAACTTAGGAGCAGTGGCGGATCCAGAGGGGGTTCGGGGGTTCAAACGAACCCCCTCTTCAGGCTTAATTATTTCATTTCCATGGGGAATTTCAGGAAAAAATGGTCAAACTGCACAAATCGAACCCCCTCCCCCCGCCGTTCCTCCAGCTAATCTGAACTCCCTTTCCAAAATTTCTGGATCCGCCCCTGAGGAGGATATATATCGATTAAGATGTGGGCAAAGATGGGGCATGAGGTTCCAACCAGTCAAGTGCAATATAAAACTGACCACAAGGAAACGGATCAAGAGGACGAAAGCTTCTTATTCCTTAGAGAGAACGGTCCTCGATCACATAAAGAATACCAAGCATTTCCTACAATTTTAAAAGGCAAAATTTGCACAAAGGCCAATAGGACCCTTAGCTTCCATAGGCATGTCCACAGGACGTTAAAAGCCAGCATACAAGGCACTGGTGCGTCCAGTCTTGGAGTTTGCAGTTCAGTTTGGGATCCAAAAAGAAAACTTCTTCAAGATGAACTTGAGAAGATGAAGAAAAGGGCGGTTACAGTTTTAACAGGCAATTACATCTATGAAACTGGGAATATGACTGGCATTCTAGAGAATCTTAAGCTTCCCTGATCACAGGTCCTGTTGAATGATTGCCTTTGGAAGTGTCACCAGTAAATTCTGATTCTGAGTCATTCCAGTCCGTTTATATGTATCTTAAACAGTTTACTGAAAATTTGAAGTACCGACATATGGAATTACGGTGAGAATTACTGAAGCAAATCTCCTCTTCGAATTGAAGAGGATACGGACAGACTCGATGCCTGGAAGTGCAGCTTATGGATTCTTTCTGTGCAGCTTCCTTGGGGAACATCGCTATGAGAATCGGACAACTAGAGGATCTTACATGAGTGCTCATGTATTATTGAATTTATTAAACGAGTTTGGGAAAAAGATAAGACGCGAGGCTTTGCCGAACATCTTATCGGTTTTCCCCAACAAAGCCTCGCATCTTATCTTTTTCCCCAACGAGTTCATACTGAACATTCTTTACCGGTCCCTTGGCTTATCGATTTTGTTATCTCCCCTGTTTTCCAGTCTTACCTGTCCAATATCGGGTATTAAGCTTATATAGAAATGTATAGGGAATATTTATATTTATATGAATTTTTTATCTTTTTCAAAATATTTGAATCTTTTATAACCTATATTCTGAAAGTATAATGCAATACCTACACGATAATGTTCTTATTTTTCGAAAAAGTTAATGTTTACTTGCTTCCTTTGGCGTTTTAATTACAGACCTATACTGACCATTATACTTAATGGCGCATACAGTAGAATTACGAAATTTTCCATTTTCAGAGCATATTTCTGATAATTTGGAGCTTTTCTGATATTTTTTATAACCTAAATTCTGAAAGTCTATAGTCTAAGGATTAATATGATACTTTTATTTTCAAATTAACATTATGTCTTGATGCTTCCCCGTGCGTTTAAAAACCGAAACTTTCAGAGTTTGGCGCTGGTAACTCAATCGCCTAAGTTTAATCATGCACACTCCTGCATTACTCTTTTGGCTGCTTTATATGAATCGGACTAACGAATCAAATTAACCATACTAGGATGAAATGTAATGAAATAAATAAAGAATTTAATAAGAATTTAATCATTTTGATTCAATTTTTCTTGAGCACGAAGAATTTTGTTTTAAATTAAGTCCAGAAATTCAAAATCGAAAGTATCACGGTCAGTGTCTAAAAAAGGTAAATAAATAAAAGTAAAATAAAAGAAAGAAACAAAAAGGGAAAAAAACTTTGTAAACGTATAATTATTAATTGATTTGTTTGTTAACTTATTTAAATTAATGTAAACGCATTACATGGCAGCTAGCGGTCCTTTTGCTCAGCGATGTAAACATACAATAATTGACAAATTGCTAATGGTGTCAGAGTTTCGGCGGCTACAAAGAACGTAAGCGATTAGGAAATTCAAATCGAAAATATGTTCTTGGACAAACTTAATTGATTTCGGGAGATAATACCATTGTCATTTTAATTTGTTTGTATAGGATTATAGACACATCATTAATGAAGCGGTCATTTTTAGAATATAATTGACTTGTTTTGCTTATCATGTCACAAATTAAATTTCTCCACTGATACCATACAGTTGGAACGCAAACCCTCGAAAAGCGGTGATTGTATTTACAACGGTGGATCCTTCCACATGAAAATAAGGCCCTAAAAATGGCGAACATGGTTCTTGACGAAATTTCCCATTATTCTCAAATGTATATAGAGGCATTGATTATATTAAAATGATTAAACACATAAAAATGTTTTGCTAACTAGTATTAAGCAGTCTTTCTCAACAAAATTCAGGGTCAAAATTGCTCGAAATGCTAAAATATTCATCGTCAAAGTACAATATTCTATCTTGATTCTACCGAAAACTTGCATCAACATAAAACATGATTTACAGAAAGCTGAGACTTTCTCCAATGCACACACCCATGCCATCGAAAACTTTATTATTTCTTCTTTTTGCATGTGAAATTTCAAGTAATTTCGTTTTGGAACATTTTTAAATTGCAAAATAAAAGATGGCATCTGTAGTTTTAACGCTCAGGAAACGGTCTTGCACGTGATATGAGCACCAGCAATACTTGCCGGACAGCCACAACTTAGACAGAAAATTGAGGTCGACGACTTGTCAAACATTAGCTCTGATTGCTAAATACTTCAAGAGGAGAAAAATTACGGAGTTTAGTTAGCTAAAATAGACTACAAACTGGTAGAACGTACCTTACCTGACTGCTGACCTGATTGGCATTGTACAAATCCGACGTTTTGCCACTCAAATTTGTGAAAATAATATCCTTTTTTAATATTATTTATCTTTCAAACAGTCATCTGTTTTCTGTCAAATAAGTTATTAGGTCACTGAACATTGTGACGTAATAAAATAAATGACGTATATTGCCTCGAGCTAGATTGCCAGTCCGCATGTAAACAGATTATAAGTCGAACATGAAATGCACCAGTACGAAGTAAAGAGTTTCTGTTTGTCTAGTTTTCAAAAAAATTACGATCTGATTTTATAATTTGCTCAACAATTACAGAGAACATATGAGCGGCGACAGCAGAAAATCAAGAAAGTGGTTGTGCGCCCAGCGCAGACTCAGATCAGCCTCGACATCCGCCTGGTCTGCACAGTCTTCCCTAAGCGTTTTAAAGGTAGCTAAGGGTCTAAGCTATCTTCAGCAGACAGCGAAGACTCTGATCAGACTGGGCGGATGCCCGGATTATCTTAGTCTGCGCAGGGCGCACAACCACATTGTTGGTTTTCTCGCGTCGCGGCTCAAGTTACTTAGAAAGAAACAAGCCAGGTGGGGATGGAAGGAGGCGGTAAGTGACGAGGGTGGGGGTGGGTGGGGGCAGGGAAGTGGGAGAATCCATCTGGACTGATGCTTGGAGTGATGTATATGTCCCAAACATGACGAGCAGTCGTTGTTGTGACAGCGCATTCTCTATCTCTCTCTCTCTCTCTCTCTGCCCGAGTTGACTTCCTTGTTGTTACACACACTGAGATTTATTACAATCATTTGAATCTTACCAACAGTTGAGCCGCAACAGGGAAAGAGGAATCTTGTCGGATATGATAACAGCAAAATCTGCTTAGTCTAACAAGACTGCTTCAAGATACAAAGATGTAGGCTATATATAAACGAATAGCAAAACCCTGATTGGCTTGCAAGCAAACTCTTTCCGTTCTGAATTAAGTGACTAAGAGCATTTCGTGTGTTCGATGATGAGCCTGAAAATGTGTCGGGGTGTGCGGATGTGGGAGGTGTGGGGAAAATTTGGAGGCTTGCTACCTGCCATCCGACGTTTGGAACATGGCACACAAACAGCCATTTATTCCGTGGAAGCGAAGTACTGTACATGAACTTAAACTGTATACGAATCGCTCCACTTTGGCAAATTCCACTTCCCGAAAAAGCGTAAAGACGATTGACAGTATACTTAAACAATCTGCTTGAAAGTTGAAAATAGCGGGCGTGTGAGGAACTGTTGAAATACGCATGAACTTTGTATACTTATTCAAGCAACCCATCATTGCCTTCATTTAGCAAAATGTGCATGAACAAAAAGCTACCAGCCACGATCCATAATAGAATGCACACATGCAAGCTGTTCATCTTAACTTTTATAACATTTGTAGTGCAAGCTATCTTAGTCTTTGCTTGTTGCAGGTCACCCGTGTACTTACTAACCCTCAGAAAATACTACAGTAAGGGAAAAAGTGAAAACCTTTTCCGCACGTCACCACATTTGGTAGCTTAGGGTGTTCAGATGAGAGTCTGAAGGCCGCTAGCTCAGTTCCTATCATTGCCTAACGAATGTCTTTCGACTGTTGTCCTATTCGATTCGAAAATCGACTGCCCAATTATTTAATTTCAGGACGCAGAGTATGAAGAATAAGCCCAGAGTTGAGTATAAAGTGTACTGGATTGCCCTTTACATGTGCCTTCGGAACGATTCGTAAATGCAAAAATATCAAATCTTCTGGTGACCTGCAAGATACCCGGGCCTGCTAGTCAACCGGACAATTACAATGTTACAATTCTAGTCGGCATATAAATGAAGAATGAACATGTTAAGCATTGGAAGGAACTGAAATTGAGAGTGTACATGTAAATGTGTGGGCCTAGGGCAACCGGGTACACTTTCAGGGGAAGCATCTCGGCAATAATATTTTTGATTTATCCTACCTTTCCAATGGGACTAAACTCTTTAAGGAAAGCATTTGCTCCTTTGGGAGCAAAGAATTTTTGAAGAGTCTCCCAGTTCAGGAAAACTAACAGGAAATTAATAAAGTTGTGTATTGATAAGTCTACGATAATTTGTGCCAGTTATCCATGAAAACGTGTTGCGGCTGTATATAGAACCTCCTCGCCAAGACTACTCTAATGTGAGGCAACATCAGTCATTTTAATAGAGAAATAGGAAAACACGATCCGAATTAGTAATAAATGTTTTTGTTGTTTGTTTATATGTGACTGCATAACCGAAAGGGTCCGTAATTGGAGAAATAAATGTTCTTCCTATCCTATTATTTTATGTAGATCTACCCGTGTACCTGCAGATTTAGATTTGTAAATGTTGCCCCCCCCTCCCCCCCCCCCAAACACACACACACACACACACACACACACACACACACACAGATGCCTGACGAGTTTCTCAAACTTATACAGGCAATGCAAAAACATCGCATGCATACAGTGCACTGCTAACTCTTCTCAAACGCGTAACTGCTTATACGCTAATGCCCAGGTGCGTATTGTAATTTTGTCAAATAGACAAAATTTCAACAGGTATCGCCATATTTGATGTGGCTGGTATTTGTAAATTGAACAAGATTTCAATAGTAGCGGCAAGCAGACACGACTATATAAAGTATCTTTGGGGCCCACCTCTTATTCTTGCTCTCAAAGGATAAACATAATTGTGCGTAAAATGTAATAACCCCTACACTCCTGCTTCTAACCGTCCCACGAGGGGGCGGAGGGGGGGGGGGGGAAGAGGGCATTCCTCATCCCTCCCAGGTTACTCGCATACAACCGTTTATTTGACTTTTGAAATCAAACGCGTGATCTGCTAATAAAAAAACACGAAAAAAAAAAACACGTTAAATTATCGTTCAATTATGAGGGAAAAGGCTAATCTTGAACGATAGCATGAACTGTACCTTAATGAACATCAATTGCTGATTACATGTAAGTCCGTCTTTTAAGCCATGATTATACAAACTTCTAATCGATTCAACTTATGTTTACGATTTGCTAGGGCATAGAGGTGAGAGTTGACATTATTCTATCTGACAATAAAATATGAATAAAATGAATTTGCTTGACTGTTTTATTCGGTCTTGGTTGAAGATAAATCAGTGAGAGGTGTTACGTTTCTACGGACAGGCCGAATTGTGAGTTTGTTATTGGCAGTAAACATTTAGCGCGTAAGGCTGGCATGATTTCGACGCCATTTTCGGTATGTTTTCAAACCGAGTGGTCATTTGTTATTTTGCAATTTTAAAATGTTCCAAAACCAAATTTTCTGAAATTTCACACAATAGTAGAATATATATCACTATTTATCATGGCATAGGTCTGCGTTTTGGAGAAAGACGAATAAGCTGTAAATCGTAATTTTGTGTTCACATGTTTGACGCTGACGTAAAGGGCACTGTTTCGTCAATAATTACACAGGCGGAAAAGGATGTCCTGGAATTATTTTAATAGAAAAATTCAATAATGGAAGTCAGAAAAGTGCTCTTAAAATTTCAACCGGTGGGGCGATTTGATTAATGTATATGGTGGCGTTAAAGTGCTATGGGGTTCGTCGATAGCCATTTTGATGGCGACAATTTCGAACAAAAATCCGTTGCTATGTGTTTGATTATATCCCTACTCCTTGGAGCTGCGTTCCAACTGATATGTTCGTCAACATGGCTTCATCTAAACGTGTTCGCAATAGTGTGGATTAAATAAAATTGCACGTCTGATCAGGATCACCACTATTTAGATAAGACTTAAAGTTCACAAAATAATTCTATTGTGAAAGAGACAGCTTTTTCAAAGAATACTGAAATAATACGTGTATATATCTTGGATTCATATGTTCTATTGATAAACTGATGCAAATGAATATGTACTTAAATCATATAATACTATATCTGTATTAATATATGAGCCGCGACACGTCAAAACAAACAAAGTGACATGTGCGGACAGTGAAGACTCCACCCAGTCTGATCAGAGTCTTCGCTGTCCTCATGGAGCCAGCTTATAATCGCAATGAAATGTGACTGATTCTTCGCTTCAACCCCTAAGGCAGGTCAGTTTATGACGCTGTGTCGCATTAATTCCCCACGTGTCGTCTATTCTTATGATAACCTGTTGGTGCTTCAGATTATCGCCGAAGATTTTTTGATCAGATAAAATGAGAAAATATTGTTTCATTCAACAACAGAATAAACAGTCTGATCAGTGTAAGTGCCTCAGATAAGAAGGGGTAGCAGGGATAATTTGGAAATAATTAACAAACCCTTTTTGAACCGTCTCACCGAGATGGTTCTAATGAGGGGTCACAATATATATTTTCATAGAAAAAATAATTGAGTATCCCTGAATTATCCTTGAAGGAAAAATTAGTTGAATTACTGCAGAAACAATTGCTGAGTGACTGCCTCAGATTAAATCCATTTCTGGCGAGTTAACACTTTTGTGGACAGGCCATATTGAAATCTGCAATTTAAATTTCAAAATATCGTATAGACTGTTCATGCAAAGAAGGATGACTCTGATTAGACTGTGCAAGCTTATTTGAGTCTTCTGTGAGCGAAAATGTAATATACAAGAACCCATTTACATGGCCCTGTTATCCTCATCGCATTGTATAAAAACAGAGATTTGAGCAAAATAATGGTAACATTTTCAGTTAAACACAGTCTGGTCCAATTATATCCTGTGTATAACCATATTCCCTTTGTTATTGACATTGACAGTTGATTTCCCTCTATCTGGCCCCTACCTGGATTTCAGTCACAAGTCTTCTAGGCCGTCTTATCTCTGAGCAGCATGTTTCATAAAGGGGCATTAGGGTAATTGCAATCAGAAATGTGTCTTTGAGGTAAACTATGCAGACCATTATCAGACGCCGCAATTGCGTCTGGTATGGGTATTCACTGCTCGCCAGAGGCCCCTTGAGGAGATGCCAGGCATAAATGGGTTAAGCAAGCTTTCCGAAACTGAACATGGTGTATATGGTGTCAACTATCAAAACATTTCAGCCGCGACACGACAGAATCAAGAAAGTGGCTTGTGCGCCCTGGGAAGACTCAGATTAGCCTGGACAATCGCCATGAACGGATTTAACCCATAGAGCGCCCAGCGAGGATGGCTGCTCACTAATCTGAGTCTTCCCTGTGATCGAATATCGTCTTGTAGCTTTTACTATGCTCGGCCTTATTTCAAATGACTTGGCGATTTTACGTCCTGGATTTTAAGTGCCTCAGATATGAAGGGGTAGCAGGGATAATTTGGAAATAATTAACAAACCCTTTTTGAACCGTCTCACCGAGATGGTTCTAATGAGGGGTCACAATATATATTTTCATAGAAAAAAAAATTGAGTATCCCTGAATTATCCTTGAAGGAAAAATTAGTTGAATTACTGCAGAAACAATTGCTGAGTGACTGCCTCAGATTAAATCCATTTCTGGCGAGTTAACACTTTTGTGGACAATGTTTCAATCATATCAGCACGATGGGACGTTGATAATGAAAAGCTGTGTGCAATGGAACCCCGTTTGCGGTTGCAAAGATTTTCGCCACAAGCGGGGCTCGAACCCGAGACCGCTAGAATCAGTAGGCAAGCCCTTAATCTAATGAGCTACCGGGGCACGCCTCATAAAGCCAGTATAAATTATTAATTATTACTGGAAAAAAATAATTTCAACCTGTTTATGCCAATCTGAGTCTACTAAAACATCCATTTCCATCTGGTATTTTTAGTTTAATACTTTTGTCTCATCTTAAACAGTGTAGACCCGGATCTGCGGCGTCAGATCTGGGCCAACACTGTTTGCCAATGTCGCTTTATATCAGACAACTGGCATTAATGGATTTAGCTAATTTTAAAACTCGTCCGCCATAAATTGTGAGTAAAATGCTAAACATAACACTGATCGCACTTAAGCCGATAACCTGAGCTGCCATAAAGTTATCTGATATACCACTTAGGTATGTTTATTCCACTAGCGCTTAGTAGGGACATCGATAATCCTCCAGATCGGTGGTAAGGGAAATAATCCAGTTGACAATGCTGTACAGGTAAACAGGAACGAATACTCGTCCAAAACCCCGTAGAATGTTCAACATGTAATAAATTCAATAATACAGGAGCACGAATGCAAGATTCTATTTATCATATGACACTAAAATCGCATTTTATTAGCAAAAGTTACACTAAAACGTCACGATTTTGCCATTAGAAAACGAGACGTTTCTATGGACGTCAACGTATAACGTTACGACGTAATTTGCATAATTAATCCACTAGTGGATTATCGTTTTTAATGCATGGCTTTATTACACTCTCAGATGCGACGTCATATGATAAAAAGAAATATTGAAATAATCGTACCTTCGACGTCTGATAAACCATGCACCAAATACCGTCGCTATGGCTAGTAAAACGGCAAAACAAATAGTTACTATCCACCAGTTATAGCTTAACCAACTGTGCTGAAATATAAGATGAAAAGAACGTAACTGTGCTGAAGGTCATTTGTCATTCATCTAAAGAATATAACAAGAAAACATGGACGCAAAGCATCAATACGCCAGAAAACACAGTTAAATGTATCCTCTGCGACCTGAGACTGTGGAAATATAATATAATTGAGCCAGATCATGAGATTTCCAACAATGTGGCACTTTTGTCATGTGATATTCAGATCATCCGTCTCATCTAGACATGGAAACCGGAGACCTCGCTATTGGCTGTATGGCTTGGGACACTTCCATTGATGGCTGAAGTGACAAGCCAAGGCTCTGATCAGACTGCACATAAGAATGTTGACACTAGCGATGAGAACCTTATGTGTTATATGGTGTTCTCTAGCTGACAAGCTTTTGGTAAATTTTGTGTACTATTCCCATATATATGTCATGAACCATGAGGAGATTCGTAAAAAATGCACAGATTCGTTATATTGATTAATTTCATTTGTACTGTATAGTTTCATACATGTACTACACACATACGAGAAAGCTTTGATAAAATTTTCACAGGACCATTACTCTGAAACTTATTCGGTCATCAATAGCTTAGACCGAATATATTATTTTTTAAACCGCTCTTTTCGACAAAAAGACGGGTTCTCAGAAAAGCAGATCTATTCGACCGACCCAAACGGAGCAAGACGGAACCAAATGTAGACATCAAAATGTTCACTCTTTAAAGATGTTTTAATTTTATGATACCTTCTTGATATCACATATATCTTGTTCTTAAAATTGTATATAAAGTTTTTCGTTTATACCAACAATGAATATTATTATGCGAAAATCAAATGTCCGAAACAGACCAAAGGTCGAACACTTGCCAAATTCAAAGTGTTTGTTACTCAGGTTATACAACATATAACTATATGAGTGCATGTAAAAATGACCTCACTGTTTTCTTTCAATTTGAAAAGAAAAAAATGTCATTGAAATTCTGAGTAAATCTAAAGAGTAACTCCACTTCAGGAACTGACTGAATCAGATCCCAAACCCTATCCCCAACATCAAAGGGATAGATTGACAAAGACATCCCAACAAGCAATAAATACCAAGTGATAAGCCGAGTCAGCAGCTCTTTCCCAAATAGGTGGCAACTCAGCTATCTTTACTGAACTAAATAACTATACTGAACGTCAAAAGAAACGCATACCATGTATACGCCCAATTTATTTGAAGGTATAGGTATATACTCTTATTTAGACATTTTGAGTTTCTTTGTTTATGATATTCCGACAGAATGAGCACCTTAACGCATCGATATTCCATAAACTTTAGAGACCAGAACGCTTGTTTTTTGTGATGGGGTTAAACTTAAAGTCACCATACTTTCAGAAGCTGAATTTTAATTTCTTTATAATGCTCAGCTGATTATTTTTTCCAGACATAATGTCCGCGGCAAGGGTAAGAAACAACGAAAAAATCAAAGCAGTGGAGTCTTGTGTTTTAGAGAAACAATCAGGTGAAAGTTGGCAGTAGAAACAGAAACACTGGCTTACCATTGGATTTCCATAGACCTTTTTACACCCTGTATTTCTTGAAAAGAACAGAAACCGTTTATACGAAGAGGTTAAATGAATTAACAAGAGTAAACTGAAGAGGTTTGCAAAGAATTTTTTCGCAGCACTACAGAACTTTTGGTGTTATTGGACTTCCCATTTTGCTATTTGTTTAATTGCAAGGGAGATAATTTGACAAGTGTTCAACTTCAAACTGCTGTCATGTTCCTAAGAAGAATACCATGGTAATAAAACCGACGTTTTTTTCATAACCACACATCAGAGTCGTGTTTTAGAAACAATTTGTTATGCCGCCAAAGGAAAGACAACTCTTACAACAACTTTGAGTGTTTCATGATAAATTGAGATAACTCTTTAATCCAAGTTTAATTTTGCAAGAAAATAAGTTTATATTGTTGGCAGACGTCAGTAGTTTTTTCTGCTATATATGATTTAAAACCATAAATCAGTTGACAGAAGAAAACTGAACCTAAACTTGTATGCGTTTCTTTTGGCGTTCAGTATATATGTTTCAAAATGATCACGACAAATGGACATGTGAGAAATATTTAGGAACAATCTTCGATTAAGGTGGTTTAATTGGATAGACTTCAGTACCAGGAGGTGTAGTCACGGATTTGTTCCGCTGATCCCCTTGGAGACCATCGTTACGAACATTGCAACAATAACAAAGTAGTATAAAAGCCTTGATTTATTTTTTTATAGTCAATGCATCTGAGAGTAATCTACTTAAACTCAAAAATGTCCGCGGTATTTCTTGTACGATCTTTTCAGAAATATATCAGGTTTTCGAAGTCAAATATGATTTTCGAAATGAATACGGAAAATGGATGTGAATAAAAAATAAAATAATATTAAAAGAAAAATAGGTCTCTACTATCCTCGCAGAAAGTTATAGATGCATTTGATTATGTACATGTAAGTTTGCTGGTGGTTTTGATTTAGTTTCCAGTTATTATAAATGGACTTGTGTATTTTGCAACTTAAATTTACGGCAAGTGTTTTTTTCTCTCGCATAAAAAAGGCTACTGGAGTAGCTTACAAATGGAGGAGCGCTTTCTCTATCTCTCGCAGGCATTATCTGCAATAACTGTCATGGGCTCTCATCTTTATCAGTGATTTTATTTACATACGTTTTCTATAAATTTCCTCTGATTGAGTCAAAGAAAGCCTTTGCAAGCCGATCACTTCGTTTGAGGGAAAAAGGGTTTGTTGCTGACCTTTTCTTTATTTTTTTTACACATAGACTCTTTACAATTTCGCTTCTCACCGGATAGCCTCCTCGGGATCCTAGTGAGACGTTCTCAGTTAAGCTGGGCCATTAGCTATTATTTTTGTCCTTCGTATTACCTTTCTTTAAATTACAAAATAAAGGTCCTGTTTACCCTCTTACAAGTAGCCCTCTGTCTAAAGAAGTAGATAAAAGTACCGAGAAATGCATGCGTTTTGTTAGACATTTTTAACACTGGTTCGAATAATGATACCCTGGCTTAAAAGGCGACGTTTTTAAACGTCGCAATATTGCCGTTGCATAGATATGAACACCGTACGGCTAAAAAAGATAGATCACTGCTTAAAATCGAGTTCCATTATTAAATTCAGGTGATTTCTTACATGTTTCCCGCTTAAACAATATCTGAAGGGTAGTTTTTGCTATGAAATGAGACTGGGAACTAATGTCGCAAATTTCATGTAACCTACGTCACAGCGGTAAATTCATGATACATGTATTAACTAAAATGGCCCGGCATCATAAAACTTACAAGATCACACGAGAAAATCTGTGTTCCTCAATATTTCATATCATTTGTGCAAATTTGCTCCATTTTGTATATTTTACTCGACTTCAAAATACATCACCCCATCATTTTTCTGTAAGAATGTAACCATACGTCACGGGCTTTGTTTAAAACTGAGCGAAGCAATCGCTTTGAAATTCATGTGCAAACTCCTGCCTAGTAACAGCTACAAGATGGTGTGATTAGAGTCCATGCAAAGAAAACCTAAATGGTATAAAACGTTAAAAAGTGTGTACTGTAACTTACGTCACACGTAACCTACGTCACAACGTCACTTAGACCACGTTTTGAAAGCGTTGACGTCATTTGATTAAGCAGCGCTTCATAGAAAACCCCTTTCTTCCAAAAAGGCAAAGAAAAACATTTTTAATTGAAACCAGCCAAAATGATCAAATGTCAGTAGATTAGTAAATGTGCAATGCTACGCCTGTCAAAGAAATCGTATGCGACATCGTCTTTCAACGTATCTAAATAACGTCATAAAATACGCCATTTCTAATTGTTAGGGTATGGTTCTAAACATGGTTGGTATTCCATAATCTGTAACTATTATCTGAAAATATTCTAAAGCTTTGAAGCAGATATAATGAGCATTATGGTCGTGATTTTTTCTTAAATTCTGGCATGGTTGTATATATGGCCATTTTTGTCCGCGAATGGCCCAGCTTAACTGAGAACGTCTCTAATACACACTCGAAAAAAATATTAAGGGGTCCCTGCTGTTTCTGGAACGTTTCGAACATTTCGAATATTTGGTAAAATAAATCATTTCTTCCTTCCATTTCATTCATTTTGCAAGTTTTGTACACATGAAGTTTGAAAATGCTTCAATTCACACTACCCTGAAAATCAAAGTGGTCAGAAGTCCACAAGCAGCAAATTCATCAAAATTTTCGATTTCCCCAATTCATGAATTTTTTTGTAAAATTGCTCGATTTTAATCATTTTTAAAGTCAGCAAGCGTTAACAAGTTTAAAACTCATAGCAATTTTTAGAAGTTATGCCCGACCAAACTGACACACTATCAATTCTCTCTGGGAATTCAAACCACTTTCATTTTAGGGGTAGTTTGACTTAAATCCTGGACTTGGTCAAGACGAAGGTTATAGGTTCAAACTTCATGTGTATAAAACTTGCAAAATGAATGAGCCGGAAGGTAGAAATGATTTTACCAAATGTTTGAACTGTTCCAGAAATCGCAGGGTAAAAGTTTGACCCCATAATACTTTTTTCGAGTATACTATGCTTTCACGCAAACAGGGAGGACTGATCAGACTGCGCGAGCGCATTTCCTTACGGTATGTCTTTAATTGCAAGACAGTGACACCAAACTAGCTGATATAGGCAAGGTTTGGAGAAAAATATTTACCTGTTGGTTTTGTTGTTGGCCGATCTTTGACTTCAGATTGGCAGATCTGTTAATGGAATTAATTTGGCTTTGTGCATTGTTGAAAACACTATTTGAAGAACTCTTAGTTGCCATAAATCCCGATGACGTAGTAGAAACATACTGACACAATGGTCCACTAAACCCACTGTTACATAGACATCGGAATGAACCTTGAGTATTCACACAAACTTGATTATTTTTACACGGAGATGCGTTGCATTCATTTACATCCTGATCACAAATAGTTCCATTTTTCCCTGGGGCACATTTACATCGAAATGATCCAATTTCATTGAAACAGGTACCATTATTTTGACAAATGAAAGACAAACATTCGTTGACGTCAGTTTCACAGTGCAAACCAGTAAACCCTGAATTGCATTTGCAAGTATATGATCCTGGTTTTGGTATACATAAACCATTTAAGCACGGGCTAGACGTGCATGTGTTAGTAATTAGGTCACATTTCTGGCCATGGAATCCTGCTGGGCAGTCACAATGATATGACCCCGCTGTGTTTATACATGAGCCTCTCTTGCAAGGGCTATTCAAACACTCATCAATGTCTGTTGTACAATGTTTGCCAGAATAACCACTCATGCACGCGCAATGAAAAGATCCAACAGTGTTTATGCAACTGCCATTGTGACATAAATGGGACGATACGGAGCACTCGTCTCTATCATGGCAATCTGGAGCTACATAACCACTGTAACAACGGCAATGGTACGACCCATTTGAGCTAATGCAGGTGTTGTTAAACAGGCAAGGCGAGGAGTCACACGGATCAGGCGGAATTTTATCCGTACATCTCCGCCCGCCCCATCCAGTTTGACATTCGCAGTGAAACGATCCTGGTGTATTAACACATGTTCCGTGGTTACAGAGATTAGTAACCATTGAGCATTCATCTCGGTCAGCACACAGGGGAGGAATAAATCCACTGTAACAACTGCAAGAAAACGATCCTGGAGTATTGGTACACGACCCGCCGTTCAAACAAGGAGACATTTTACATTCATCTACATCTAGATTACAATGACTACCAGAATAACCAGCTGAGCAATTGCAACGATATGACCCTGGGGTATTTATGCAGTTGCCATGGTTACATAAAGTGGCTACCATTGAACATTCGTCCCTATCTTCACAAACTGGGGGCAAGAATCCGCTATAACAACTACAGGTAAACGAATCATTTGTTGGGGAACATGTTCCTTCGTGTAGACAGGGCGAATTAGCACATTTATCAGAGGAAATTGGAGCATTGTTACAGTGACTGCCTGTATAGCCATCCGTACAGTTACACATGAATGACCCTGGTGTGTTTATACAGTTACCATGGTTGCACAAATTTTTCACCAAAGAACATTCATCTCTGTCTCTGCAGTTTGGTTGTTGAAAGCCACTATAACATCTACAGGTATATGAGCCCACGGCATTTACACATGTCCCCCCATTTAAACATGGTGACTGACTACATTCGTCAATATCTTGGTTACAACGTTTGCCATAGTAGCCGTTAGTGCAGTTACAAGTAAATGATCCCGGCGTATTTATACAGTTGCCATGATTACATAGGGTCCTTGACAATGAGCATTCATTTCTGTCTATACAATTAGGAGGGAGGAAACCAGCAAAGCAAGTGCATTTGTACTCAGACCCGGAAGTTGCATTGCAATGCCCTCGCGAGTTACAAGGATTTGAAGCACAGGGGTCCCGTACTTGGTTGACCGACCTCTCAACAACGTTATCTGTAAAATAGAGATCTCCGTGAAAGTAGTAATCGAAGCAATCAGTCTTACTGATACTAACTTGTTATCAACACTATGTCGACTGATTATATTTCAAAACATTAACACGGTATTTCAATAAATCTCCTTTTTACTAGTGTTTCATGATAGCTCCTCTAAACGACTGAATTTTTGGATTTTTTTTTTTTGTCTTTTTTAACTTAATAAATGTGTCTGTAGCAAACTAGAAATGGCAGTAAGCATGGCTTACTATATACCCCCCGCATGTATTAGTGAGTATCATCATGGAAAGAGGGACCAGATTTCAAAAAGGAAACCTTAATGCATATCTTCATACCAATATGTGTTCACATACTTAATTTCAAGAAAATCGGTCAAGCGGTCTAGGAGTTGCGATAACAAACCTTTTTTACCAAAAAGTATAAAGGGGCATAACTCAGCAGGCAAATGCTTCCGGGAAAAACTGGAAAACATGTGTCAATTATTTTCTTATGGTGCATCTATGTACCAAATTTGAATAAAATTAAAGCAAAAACGACTAAAATAAACCCAAAAATTAGGGCAATGAATGTCAAAAAGGGGCATAACTCAGGAAAAGAGGGGTCAGATTTCAAAAAGGAAACCTTAATGCACATCTTCATACCAATATGTGTTCACATACTTAATTTCAAGAAAATCGGTCAAGCGGTCTAGGAGGAGTTGCGATAACAAACCTTTTTTTACAAAAAATATAAAGGGGCGTAACTCAGCAGGCAAATGCTTCTGGGAAAAACTGGAAAACACGTGTCAAGTATTTTCTTATGGTGCGTCTATGTACCAAATTTGAATAATAAAAATAAAGCAAAAATGACTGAAATAAACCCAAAAATTAGGGCAAAAAATGTCAAAAGGGGCATAACTCAGGAAAAGAGGGGTCAGATTTCAAAAAGGAAACCTTAATGCACATCTTCATACCAATATGTGTTCACATACTTAATTTCAAGAAAATCACTCAAGCTGTCTAGGAGGAGTTGCGATTACAAACCCTTTTTTACAAAAAAATATAAAGGGGCATAACTCAGCAGGCAAATGCTTCCGGAAAAAACTGGAACCTATGTGTCAACTATTTTCTTATGGTGCATCTATATACCAAATTTGTATAAAAATAAGGCAAAAATGACTGAAATAAACCAAAAAAATTAGGGCAAAAATGTCAAAAAGGGGCATAACTCAGGGAAGAGGGGACAGATTTCAAAAAGGAAACCTTAATGCACGTCTTCATACCAATATATTCTCACATACTTAATTTCAAGACAATCACTCAAGCTGTCTAGGAGGAGTTGCGATAACAAACCTTTTTTACAAAAAAAATATAAAGGGGCATAACTCAGCAGGCAAATACTTCCGGAAAAAATGGAAAACACGTGTCAACTATTTTCTTATGGTGCATCTATGTAATAAATTTGAATAATAATAAAGCAAAAATGACTGAAATAAACCCAAAAATTAGGGCAAAAATTGTCAAAAAGGGGCATAACGCAGGGAAGAGGGGCCAGATTTCAAAAAGGAAACCTTAATGCACATCTTCATACCAATATATTCTCACATACTTAATTTCAAGAAAATCGGTCAAGCGGTCTAGGAGGAGTTGCGATAGCAAACTCTTTTTACAAAGATTATAAAGGGGCATAACTCAGCACTGAAATTCATCTTCAGAAATCTGAAAAATACGTATCAACTCTTTTGATATGCCGCATCCATGGACAAAATTTTAAACAAATCGGAGCGAATGTTGCGGACGGACGGAATGACGGACGGACGGAAGGACAACGTGAAAATAGAATATCCCCCTCAAACATAGTTTGCGGGGCGTATAATAAACACCCTCCTAAACTTCGTTGTCACTGTCAGGTAATAGTGTCTAAAAAAATATCAGAATATGATCTAAATCCATTAAAACTGCAGTATTATTGTTTGCCATCAAAGCACATCCATCATCGCTTTTACACTATATAGGGCGTTCCTTAAGATGTATGGGTACATAACCATATTTATTCTACCAAATTTGCAAAGGAGAATAACTTTTGTGACTTCCTGTTTGCATCTCTGGAGGACGCAGCCCTTCCAGAACTTGGTCTACTCTTAAAGGAAAGAATTTGCTCCTTGGGGAGCAAATTCTTTCCTTTATGAGTTGCCACATATTGAAGGGAGGCAAAAAATGGAAATAATAGAGTTCCTTCCCCTGAGAGTGTAGAAATTTACCTTAACTTTAGCAAAAGACTGAAAGTGCATGGTAGTGTATTGTATTTAGTATTTGACAGCAACCACAACTGCTGAATACGCACCATGTCGTGGTTCCGATGCTTGTACTTTCCCAGCCAGACCAATGAGTTTCTGAAATCCATTAAGAACAAATGAGTATATCTGTAAGACTTACAACAAAAACCGAGCGATGCGTGCCTTAACCAGACTGCGCATGAACGCAGGTTCAGTTCTGACATAAAAAGTCCGACAGCTCTTCCCACTACTTTGCTCATTATTCAGTATTATTGCTGTGATTATTATCGGTAGTAGTAATATTAGTGTCATCGTCATTTTTAATCTTATTATGTATAGAAGCGGTATTCATGGCAGCCTCATCTTCCGATGGGGCTGTTATGGATACATTTGGAAATGCGAATAATCACAGGGCGCTCTGTGGTATGGCGCCGAGTTGTAAGCAGAAAGTATATATGAAAAACTTGGTAACAATCTATCGGGTGGATGCTGGCTGCCTACCATGCTTCTATTTTGAGGTGGTGTGCACTGACGCATTGGGAGGGGTGACTCTATGGGGCACATGCAGTACGCCCCGGATTACTTCATTTCTTAGTGTTTGGTGGGCACTATATAGATGGGGTCTGCACCAGTCTACCTGCCATGGGTCTCTATGATGGTACCACTGCACTGATATGACTAGGCAGTGAATGATCTTCATCTTGGGAAATTGTTAATATAGTTAATATATCATCTCATTGAGACTGCATTAAGGCTAGTATTTGTTTATCCTAAATGTATCATACATATGGTAGTTGTATCATCTTTTGGGAGGTACGATTTATGATCTTGTATCTTTTATTTTGCTCACATTCTGTCATTTGGATTTCTTTCCTTAATTTGTTTATTTGCTCATTCTGTACCACTATATGTGCCCCTACATGTACTTGTATGAGGGCCGAAAATTCGTAATAAAGAGCTTGTATAAAGTATTATGTTTATCATCAAAAGAATTTAGAAATTTGCATAAGGCATTTAATTGTGTTAATTGGAATTGATGTGGGAAAGCTAAGTTCGGCTTGCGGAAGTTCTGTTGTTTCCTTTTCCACTGGGAGCTCTGGTTTTCGCCTACCTGCTCGACATGATTAAAATATTCTTGAAAAGGCTGTAAAATTTTAACGTCTTGTAAGCTAGCACCGTCATTATTTTCGAACAACCTGGCTATGATGTTTATTCAAGGTGGTGAGTCCCTGAGATATAGTGTTGCGTTGTTACATATCACAATGAAAAATTGGAAAATGTAATTACACGCAAAACATTACATCAGTAGAAAGATGATAAAACTGCAAAAATAGAGAATGTCTAAAAATACCTTAAATTATGGCACACCTGAAACTGCTTTACACTTGAACCTTTTATGTGGTGCCACTCTAATAAAATGTTCGTCTCAAAGTGTTACCTAGCAGCACACAATGTTAACTGAACGGTGAGTGTTCAGTGGCAAATGATCTTGTATTTAAGATGTTGTATTCCCTGATGGATACCCTTAGTACAGGCTTTACTATTTGAAACTATGAACAAGTTGTGTTTGCTTTCTTGGGGAGTCAAAACATTGCTCGCAGAACGGTGCATATCCTAATACACTCCTATGCACTGTTTGCTGACACAGGTCTGGCCCCGAGGTTATAAAACCTTTTTCATGCTCAGCTCAGCTGAACATGAAATTTTACCTGCTAATAAATAGCAAATTACTGATAAGTACAGTTGTTTCCTTGCTCAGTTTGGCTGAGTATGAAATTTTTCTGCTTATGAATATGAAAATGCCCACATATTGCATATTTATCAGCAAAGAAAATTTCATGCTCAGCTGAGTTGAGCACGAAACAAAGTTTATAACTTCGGGCCTTGGTCCATTAGTAGCGTTCAAACTAGAGATGCAAAACATTTACCGTATACAGAAGTAAGCAAACAAGCGCACAAATTTTCATCCTGTTCAGTTCCGCCAGAGAAGTTATATTTTATCCTCCACGTCTACATGTATGTCTCCTTTTTCTTATTTCAAAACGAGAAAAGTTATCTTACAGCATATGCAGCAGCAAAGACAAATATGAGCCTGCCCTCCTGAGCAGTCCGATCAGAGTTTGCTTTACGTACCAACCATATGTGTACCAAGAGAAACCTAGATATTAAAGAGCAGTGATTGTGATCAGCTTGCGCCGATCCGCAAACATATTTTTCTCTGTTCGCACATTCCGCGGGCTGCTTTTCACCTTTCGCCACATTTTAGCTACATGATAATCTGTTCACTTTGAAATTTATGTATATGACTGATAATTATCATAAGTAATCGTTGATGATATCACTGTAAACAGTCGTACGGACAAACAGTCGGCGTAATCTATCGGGTGACAATCTGCACTGGGTCCTGGTTAATGGACACCTGTCAAGGTGAATTACGAGAAACTTTGCTTGTAGTAAATATAAATATGTTTAAACTGAAAAATTGAAGGAGTAAGTCCACTTCCGATGTGTTCCAATCTGATATAATATACTGAACATCAAAGAAACGCATACAATGTATACGCCCAATTTATTTGAAGGTATATGTATATGCTCCTATTTAAACATTTTAAGTTACTTTGTCGATGATATTCCGACAAAATGAGCTCCTTAACGCAACGATATCCCATAAACTTTAGACACCAGAACGCTTGCTTTTGTGCTGGGGTTAAATGTAAAGTCACCATACTTTCAGAAGCTCAGTGTTTGATTTCATGAAATACTCAGCCATTTTTTTCTCCAGACATAGGGTCCGCAGCAAGGGTAAGAAAGAGCCAAAAATTCAAAACAATCGAGTCTTGCGTTTTAGAGAAACAATCAGGTGAAAGTTGGCAGTAAAAACAGTAACACTGGCTTATCACTGGATTTCTATAGACCTTTTTACACCCTGTATTTCTTGAAAAGAACAGACACCATTCATACGAAGAGATTAAATGAATTAACACGAGTAAAATAAAAAGATTTGCAAAGATATTTTCGTAGCACTGCAGAACTTTTGATGTTATTGGACTTCCCAATTTGCTATTTGTTTAATTGCAAGGGAGATAATTTGACACGTGTTCAACTTCAAACTGCTGTCATGTTCCTAAGAAGAATACCATGATAATAAAACCAACGGTTTTTTCATAACCACACATTAGAGTCGCGTTTTGGAAACAATTTGTTATACTGCCAAAGGAAAGACAACTCTTACAACAACTTTGAATGTTTCACGTTAAATTGAGATAACTCTTTAATCAAGGTTTAATTTTGCAAGAAGCTAAGTTTATATTGTTGGCAGCCGTCAGTAGTGTTTTCTGCTAATATGTGATTTAAAACCATAAATCAGCTGACAGAAGAAAACTGAACCTAAACGTGTAGGCGTTTCTTCAAGTGTTCAGTTTACATACTTTGTGACACAATCGGCTATTTTTCCTATCAGAAAATCAGACCTCCATTACGTTATAAACACAAATGAAAACAATGAAAATATGATTTTAAAAGAAAAAACATATGCAATAAACGGAAAAAAATAAATAAATGGGCCTACATGCCATAACTGAAAAAAAAAAACGTAAATAATCCCTTTGAAAAACGAAATGTTAAATGACATTTTGAGATCTTGACTCCGTTGGACTTGCATCAGGAGGTCAGGACTTAAACTTAATTGTTGTTTTTTTCTGCCTTCTGACTGCTACACCCTGCGCTGTATATGGCCAGTTGAATAATGTTGGTTTACCTTGGTTGAATGGCTTTTTGTCAGTATTTCAGACTATAATGAAATTCTGGGTACACAAAGCAAACAATATAGGTTGTTGCTTCAAGATGAATAGGCCACATCTCATATATATATGTTCTGCGCAAAGTAGGAATCGGTACAATTCCGGAATTGTCCTGCGCAAAGTAGGAATTCTAACTTTGTGTTACAATTCCGGAATAGTACCGGTACAATTCTAGAATTGCGCAAGGGATTTGATAGTTTATATCGAAGAGGTAAATATCTCTGCACAAAATTGGAAGTAACAGAGAAATGGTTTTGAAATGAGGAATGTGTATTTTTGACAAAATTACGGCCTTATTAAACTTAGCAGTTTTTTGGGAATAATACATGATTTCAAATTCTTATAACTTTTTCCAGTGTTTTTAGCAGTTGATTTGAAACTTGTACATGTGCATATGTGGCAGAAATAAGAGGAAAATATTACTTTGTCAAAATTACGATTTTTCAAACTCAGAAATTTATAGGTATGGCTAAATGACCGTATCAAACAAATAAATGCAAACATATATTTGTTAAACACTAACATCTAAAATATTCTCACGTTGTCCTGATTCTGTCTTTGCGCAGAGACAATTCCGGAATTGTCTTGCGCAAGGTAAGAATTCCCACTTGCGCAACAAAGTGAGAATTCCTACTTTGCGCAGGACAATTCCGGAATTGTACCAATTCCTACTTTGCGCAGAACATATATATCATGTGACCCCCCCCCACACACACACACACACACACACGACCCACCCCAACCCCCTTCCAAGCCCCGAACATTAAAATAGTCTGATGGGCTACAGCTTCTGTCTAAAATATGGCTAATTAAGAAAGAAATCCCAGATTTGCTATGAAAAATCACACACCGTTGATTCATGTAAATGTTATAAAATCATCAGGTTATATTTGTCACTGGGGAAAAGATGTACCCCAAGTTTCGAAGGGTGAGCACTGTGAATAACCCAAGAAATAGTAAGTTAGGTTGCATGTAAATAATTTAATCAGAGACTCATATATAGTAGGAACGTGTAGGCCTCAGATCTATGGGAACCTTATATTGAAATTTATTCCCTTTAAAGGCTACTACTGTATAATGAGACACCATAACACCACGAAATAAAATGCATCTTTTGTGGATGAGAAATAATGTTAACGAGAATGAAATTGATCCTATGTTACTTCATGCAATTTTGGCGTTTATATTTTTTCTTCTTCTTTCTTATCTTCTTCTTATTATTGATTGATTGATTGATTGATTTGATGCTTTACGTCCACGGTAAACAACTAAGGTCATGTCGGGACGGTCAGTTAACCTAACCACACTATTCCTGGGCAGGCTTAGACCTCCTAAGCGGTTAACCAGTACTAAGTGCACATACTTTCGCCAGTAACTGACAACTGCCCTTCTTGAATCAGCGGAAGGATTATTATTATTATTATTATTACTATTATTGTTATCATTATTATTATTATTTTGTCTTATTATTTAAGTTAAAAGGAAGGCTACAGTTGTGAGTCCAAAGGTTCTGCTTTACATTTAACCATGTTAGTTGGACAGTTGTGTATTTTTATTCTGGTGGGAGTACGGATAATTCTGGCTCAGAATTATCGATACAATAAACGAATGGAGGAGCTGATTTGACAAGAAAACGGTAAAAAAGCGGCAGTTGTTTTTTGTTTTTTTGTGTGTGTGATACTGAAAATATTGCTCTTCTTTATAACTTTGAACCTTACTTAGTGAAGTTTTATTTAGTTTCGATGATTTTATATACATGTTTACGCCCGTCCAAGACGGGTCATATTATGTCTATGCCTCCGTCCGCTCGTCGATCCGTCCTTCCGGCTGTCTGTACGTCCGTCTGTCCGTCCGTCAACTTTTCGTGTCCGCTCTACATCTCCTTAACCCCTTGAGATTTCCTTTGAAATTTTGGCCAAATCTTCACCTTATCAAGCTGCTGTGTAGAACACATATTCCAACAATGTCCGACAAAGGTCAAGGTCACATTTTCAGGTCGAAGTTCTAAAGGTAACATTTCATGTCCTCTCCATATCTCAAAAAAAAAAAACGTCTAAGATTTCCTCATGCTAGTTTGTTCAAATATAAAACCCATTTAGTTTAGACAGAATTATTGTGCCCCTTTGTATTTTTCGTACAGAAAATCACTATCAGACAATGCGCGGAGAAAATAAAACATGACCCTGCTTTCAGTTCTGACGTAATAAAAACCCTTTTTGTATTTTTCATATACAATTTTTTTAAGCTTTGTGTCTGCTCCATATCTCCTCAACCCTTTAACAGATTTTTTAAACTTGGGTTAAATGCTTGCCTTATCAAAACAATGTGCAGAACTAGTATTTCAACAATGTCCGACCAAGCTCAAGGTCACACGTAGAGATCAAAGTTCAAAAGGTAACATTTCATGTCCGCTCCGTATCTAGAAAACGGTTTAAGATTTCTTCATGAAAGTTTGTACTTGCCGTATATAAAGCACTATCAGACGATGTGCTGAGAAAAAGAACCAGAACCCTATTTTCAGTTTTGACGGAATTTTTGCACCTTTGTGTTTTTCGTATAGTACTTTCATATATCCTTCGTGGACCATCCATATCTTTTAAACCGTTTAAGATATCTTCATGAAAAATTGTACTTGTATACAAAGCACTAGCATCAGACGATGTGCAGAGATAAAAGAACCATAAACCTATTTTTTTTTGCCGCCGTTAGTTCAACAAACTACCTCATACAATCTTAGAAATGCTAACCATATCCAGACACTAACCTCTAATACAAATCTTTTCTATAATTCTTTCTTCCCATCTACCATCCGTGCTTGGAATTCTCTCTCAGATGAAGTTAAACAGGCCCCATCCGTAGTGTCTTTTAAGTATCAGCTGAATAGAAACATAAAGAGACCCCCAAAATATTATAACGTTGGTTCACGGATTGGACAGATACTCCACACTAGGCTAAGACTGGAATGTAGCTCACTAAATTCCCATCTTTACCAGAAAAACATTGTTCCCAGTCCGTCTTGCCTATGTGGTGGCTTCGAGAGTTCATACCATTTCTTTTTTACTTGTCCGAGATACACAGTCGCTAGGAATTTATACTTACCGAATAATCTCCCGAACTTCATAACTCACGATTTGTTATTTGGAAAAGAAGATGAACCATCACATGTAAACGAGAGTCTATTTTTACAAGTCCAAGAATTCATTATAAAGTCTGGTAGATTTATTAATAGTTAAGAAAATTCGCATCATTACTGCCCAGTCTGCTACTACGAGATATAACTATTGCAGGGTGAAGAATCATCTTGTATTTTTGGGAGGCGGGGGAACCGGTCAGCTATATATTTTTTTTTTCTTTCTTTCCCCTTTTTCTGTTATTTTATATACTGAGTTTCGCAGTTCTCTTCTATCAATCTATATGTATTCCTGTATTCGTTTAAACGAATAATTAAACTACATTTGCTTCTAGTTTGCAGAAAGCATGCTGTACTTTATTGTAACCATCATGATTTCATGTCAAAGTTATGTGTAATCGATTTTGATATTATTCTTATTTCAACTCTTACAGATCTAATGTTCGTTTAAATCTCGCTCGTTCTCTCTTTCTCTCTCTCTCTCTCTCACTCTTATATTGGTTTGATAAAACTAGCCATTCAGTATCATTGTACAGTATCCATTGTTTCAGGAGATGACTTACATATAAGCGTTACGCTTTCTGTCAGATCCTGTATTGCTTCACTCTATTATTTATATGTATGTATAAAATCTTTGAATAAAATATTGTTTAAACCAACCTATTTTTTTAGTTTTCATGGCATTGTGCATTTTTTTTTTTCGTCTAGCAGTTTCATATTTGCTTGATGGCCACTCCATATCTTTTAAACCATTTAAGATTTTTTCATGAATGTTTGTACAAAACACTCTCACACAAAGAGTAGAGAAAAGAACTCATGCCCCTTCTTTCAGTTTTGATGGAAGCATTCCCCTTTTTCATATTTCTTGCAGTGATTTCATGTCTGCTCCCTAACTTTTACACTGCATAAGATTTTGATTTACGTTGAAGAAACACAAGGCAATAGCATAGAAGTTTTGGCAGAATTATAACCTTTTGTTTGGCTTTTATATCTGTTTCACTATTGAAGATTTCAGTTACTGACAAAGTGTTTCACCCCAACGGGCGTTGCCGCCCCGCTCAGCGGAGCTCTTGCTACATTTAAAAACATTTCTGCTTACTAAATTCTTTCTGTTTCAATTCTCCTAACGACGTTCCCCAAGTGGCTGAGTAAATTCTCCTAATCACCTGCTTTATACCTATCTACAAGGGTTGATCCAGAAGTGATGTCACTGTGTCTTTTGCGCGCTTATTCATCGTAGCATTATTATACAAGCTATGTCACCCCGCAAAATGTTATATAAACGCAAAATGTTATAAAATTTATAACAACGCAAACTATTACAACTTTATAACATTTTGCGTCGAATTCGACCAAAAATGTTATAAAGTTATAATATTTTGCGTTCCTAAAATTGTTATAACATCTTGCGTTGTAATTTCATTTTGCGGGGTGAAGAAATTTATAACACTTTGAGTTTTTATTAGTATTGAGATTTGACGCAAAGTGTTATAAAGTTATAACATTTTCCTTTCCTATAATTATTATAACATTGTGCGTTGTTATAACGTTATAACATTTTTGGGGGGTTGGGGTGTGTGAAGAAGTGTAAAACATTTTTCGTTTTAATTAGTTTTGAGATTCGACGCAAAATGTTATATAGAGGATATTTGACTTTTTCAGTGTAAGATCGATTTTTATTTCACCGAATGAACACCAAGAGCAGTATTTTCACGAGTTACGAAGCCACGAGTGAAATACCACTTTTGGTATTCATGAGTGAAATAAAAATTCATCTTACACTGACAAAGTCAAATTTTCTTTTTCTTTTATGCTTGAAAAACGCAATAATTTTGTTTATTCAAGAGCGTCATCCATCACGACAAAAACACAACTTTTTTCCTAGCCGTTTTGCGGCAAATTTGATGCTTCCAGCGTGTTTATTGGGTATGATATTGGTTGTAAACAAAATTTGCAACTGAAAAATAGCTTCAAATATCATTTTGATAAACATATCTCAAAAAATGCCAAGACAGAATGCCTACAGGAGACTTAGGCGGCCTGACGTCGCGTGCAGTAACAATGTTACGTTGGCGCTTTAATGACGTGCAAACATGCGTGACGTAATTTTTGTCGATCCAGATAAGATTTAGTCAATTAGTCAACAAACAAACTGAGGCTATTTCACAAAAATCCTATTTCTAAAACAGTGAAATCGAAAGTGATACTTTCACTGTTTGAAACAGTGAGATTGTCAGTTTCGATTTCACCGAGAAATTTTTATAATTCAATGAAAAGTATAAAAGAAAAAGTTATAACAATTTGCGTTGCTATAAATTTTATAATAGTTTGCGTTTTTATAACATTTTGCGGGGTGACAAAGCTATATCAAGCTACACTGTAATTCAGTTCTGCTTAACAGAACAAGTATAAAATTGAAATCTTTTCCGTTCCGTTCCAATTATATATCCACATGTACGTTCAAAGTATGCCACCGACACCATCTCGCCGCACGTTAGATTAACATAAATTACATGAACATAATTTTCAATGGCAGTCACAAATCAAAATTAAACTAACGCGCCTTATCTGATGAAAATTTGATATGATGACAAAACTCTTTTCTATCGTCCACAGTTGAAACTTTAGTTCCGTCATTGAAGTCTGAAGTTTGCTAGTTAGTGCTTAGGTCTGTTACTGCCGAGTGAAAAATGTTGATTTCTGGCAAACACGTCAGCGCATATTTGTGCGGTTTTGCCACAAATTAGGAATATCACCATCTGAAACTCTAGAGCTGGTCAGTTACACAATCATGCGGTAATAAAACAGTGATTATGAGGCTAGTGTAAATGTTGAATCAGTGCTTTAAGGGTGCAGAGATCGTTTAAAAACCAGAAGACCTTTCTGTGCAATGTCAGACAATAACGTCACTCTTGTTTAGACCTCATACATAAAGATCGATGTTCTGGATTCATATTTTGTGTAAATTCTTGAACATGAACTGCGGGACTGTTCAAATAATATTGAAAGATAAGATCAAATGAATGAACAGACATTAGTGCTGTGCTGGAACAACGAATATGTTACTTTGGACATGAGACAATATAGTGGAGTTGCTTATGTAATCCCGTGTCCACTTTTTGTTAATCAGGAATGTTATATACCAAAATGTTTGTTTTGACAAGTAGTTTTCAAAAATGGTTCCTGCGAATTTTTCTATCACTTTTCAAGGTCAAGGTCAAAGGTCAAAGGTCAACGCTTCAAAATAGAAAGGAAAACTTTAAAAGTCGTGATTTATGGTGGGCACAGTGTAAGATATGGGACTAAATTTTGGTTTTATCGAAAGAAAATAAAAGTTTATAATTAAAAATTCATTTAACAATTGTCTTTGACCGCTAGTGTGGCAAGGTCAAGGTCATTTCATTAAAGGTCGAAAGAAAATATATAGATATAAACACTATGATTATTGTTTCGTTAAACGCGAATTGGATATGGCTTTTCTCAGATCATTCTTACGTTTAGAATAGTTTAGCAGGCCATTGTATTCAAGATTATATCTTAATTATCAAATCCGTTGCCATGGCATCAGATTTATGCAAGCATAGTTCTAAAAACTGGGCATTTTAAAGATAAGCATTGGAGTTTGTTGTGCAAACCTGATGGGTTTTAAGGCAGTAAATCATGATTGTTATATGCGAAACGGTTTGTTTTGAGCATAGATGTTAGACTTCTGTAATTTTTAAGAAGGCAATGTGTATATCTTTATTCTTAGCAACCAGTTTAAGCCCTAGCAACCAACCTTTAACAGATTTGAAACCTTTGACTTCATTCCACGAAGAATAGCTATTATGTGTAATAAATCATGATAAAAACTGTTGTAAATATTTAAAGGACAGCTGATAGATTTTCAATTGGTTGAAAAGATGCATTCATATTTGTCTTAGCAACCAGTTTCAGCCCATAGCAACCATCTTTTTTAACAATTTTGGAACTTTTGATTGAATTCCAAATGAGATATAGTTATTTGCAATGTGTTATGCAGACAATTGTAAGTAATGTTTAACAAACAAGTTATGAAAATTAACAATGTGTTGAAAAACCTTCGTATACGTTTGTCCTTAGCAACCAGTTTCAAGCCTTAGCAACTTTCAATCAACAGATTCTAGACTTTAGATTATCTTTCATTCTGGATATCTGTTATGAGCAACAAACTATAAAGACAATTGAAAGTAATATTTAAAGCACAGCTGTCTTACTTTGAAAATCTGTTGAAACATATAGGTATCTATGTATCCTTAGCAACCAGCTTGAGCCCATAGCAACCACCTTGCAATAAATTTGGATTATTTTTACTTATTTCCAAATGAGATATCTTCTATTATCAATGCATTATGCAGACAATTATAAGTTATATTCAACAAACAAGTAATGGATTTTAACAAACTGTTGACAAATCAGTCTATACATTTGTCCTTAGCAACCAATTTTAGTCCTTAGCAACTTCCCATCAACAGATTATAGACTTTTGATTTACTTTCATTCTGGATATCTGTTATGAGCAGCAAACTACGAAGACAATTGGAAGTAATATTTAAAGCACAGCTGTCTGACTTTGAAAATCTGTTGAAACATATGGGTATCTTTATGTCCTTAGCAACCAGTTTAAGCCCATAGCAACCAATTTGTAACAAATTTGGATTTTTTTACTTTATTCCAAATGAAATATCTTCTATAATCAAGGTTTATATAGACAACTGTAAGTTCTGTTTATCAAACCAGTTACAGACTATAACAAATTGTTGAAAAAGAGGCGTATATTTTGTCCATAGCAACGACCCTTAGCACTTAGCAACTTTCTCTAAACAAATTTTAGACATTGTACTGAACTTCATAAGGGATATCTTTTATGTGCAACAAACTTTGAAGACAATTTGAAGCATTGCGGGCTGACTTTGAAAAATCACTGAAACAACATGGGTATATATTTGTCCGTAGCAACCGATTTAAGCACTTGACAACCACTTTCCAACAGATTTAGAGCTATTGAGAGAATTCCAAACAAATCATCTTCTATTTACAATGTATTATATTAACTGCTGTATATACTTTTGAAGCGTAAGTATTGGACTTTAACAATTTGTTGAAAAAAATGCCATTTAATATACACTTGTTCTAGAACAATTATTTATACATTTATCCTTAGCATCCTTAGCAACCAGTCTTAGCAACTAACTATTAGCGAATTCGAGACTGTTTACTGAAATCCATCCGGAATATATTCTACCTGAAACAAAATATGAAGACAGTGTTGTAAGAAACTGTCGGACTTCTACAATCTGTTGAAAAATGTGTCCTTAGCAACCGGTTGGAGCCCCTAGCAACGAACTCTTATGTGATTTGGAATTTTTGACCATATTACACTAAGATTATTTTTTGTGCCCTACAAATTATGTAGACAAAATAAAGTCGATAGAGTTAAAAAAAATACCTCGAAAACCTCTATGTATCCGCCCACAGCTTCCAATATGTGCCTTAAGCGACTAAATTTAAACAGCGCTCAAACCTTAACTGAATTTCAAACAGAACATGGTATATGTGCAATGAACTAGATTTTAAGAAAAAAGTTAATCAATCACGAACATGATATGAATCAGATCACAGGTGGTTGTCTATCCACTGCCTTACCTCCTCCCACCCCCTTCCCATTCTGCCGGGGTGGTATATTACCCCGTCTGTAAAAGGAAATGTATCGAACTGTTATCTTTCAATTGTACCATGAAATAATTACATGATTTTCACAGCTTTTTATCAACGACCTGTGCGGTAGAATATATTTTTCTGGGACAGCTGGTGGGGGTTCGACACATTTATCTTGATAATGAACGTGATCCTGAACTGTATAGAGCGTAATGCATGTTTAACTCTTTTGTCAGCATGAGCATTCCAAATCAGGTTTTTTCTCTCTTTTTGTCCGCTTCTTGAGTCTTTCTTATATAGAGATGAACAGCCTATATCGTAGCTTCCATATGGATTTGTCGTGTGTTTTTTGTGATCTGGCACAAGTTTTCGAGGCTTTTCTAAACCTTGCAACATATCACATTACAGAATACCGATATGTCTGATATCAGGGCAGTTAATTATGTAGGAGCAGTACACGTAATTCTAGAATTCTCCATGTCATCATACTCCCTATTTTTAATTTCGCGACTTCGATGCTTGTAAGTTTACGACTCATTGTGTATTAACCGTAGATATTAGTATATCTTTTAGAAATTATAGATATAATATCTCCGTAGAGAAATGAAATTAGTGCACCTTGCTAATAATGTAGAAACAATTAGGTCTTTATCTGTTATCTTTTTATGGATCTGAACATTGACAATACAGCTATTACAGATTGAAGAAATAAACCCTAAAACTGAAACAGTCGGCTGGTAGAATAGAGGATTAGGTATATAATGTATAAATTATTTCATTCAGTGAGAAAAATAGAAATAATAGCATGGCGAGATATCTTAGTCATATTTGATTACTTGGTATTCTCGACTTGGGCTATAAAAGCTGTTTCCTAGTTGGCAAGATGATTTCTGTTCAAGCTCAGTCCTCGTTTCTTATATTTACCAGCTTGTAACTCTCTTACACTACACTAGTATTGCTTTAAAACATAAAACAGAAATGTACAGCAAGCTTTCATGTACCCTAGACTTTCTCCGAAATCTCACACCTACGATATCAGTTTATACGGTGTTTAGTGTGACCATTCGACTTACGGCATTTCCACTTACCTACAAAAATAAAAAAAGGTGTTTAGCGTTACCAGCCTATGGGCCTTCTGCATATTATTTCTCCATCTCGAACGGTTGACCATAAAATGAATCAGCTAGCGCATTGCGGATATAGAAATCCGATTCGATATAAGGTTTGCTGGTCGAAAATATTGGTTGTCATGGCAACAACTGTGTTCGTTAGGGCCCAACCCTATTTTTCATAATTTAAGGGATTGCTATATAATACCATACGAAGTCTGTAACTGAATGTTTTGTCAACCCAGTCTATATAAAGTTCTATATTCATTGTATTTATGTGGAAAAAGTACTGCAAATACCCGTAAACTGCTCGCTAAAGCTATTCAAAATCAATTTTTCTTATCGTTTTCCTAATTTCGTCCATCAAATGATAATTTTCATAAAACAAAATTGATTTACGCCTTTGAAACACGACAGTAATGTCTAAAAATGGAGAGAAATGAAATAAAGGTGAAAAATTATAGTGCCGTGCATTTGACCTTGACCTTATAAAGGTCATGAAAAAATTCGCAGGAACCATTTTCTGACTCTACTTAGATTGACAAACATTTTGATGTATATAAACCCTGATTAACAAAAGGTGGACACGGGAGCATATTTTTGTGACATAAGCAACTCCACTAATATCAAAACTTCGTCTGAAACGTCAACAACGTCATTGACGTGCGGCGCGTTTCGTTACCGTGCCATCTGTCTGTCACGCTATCTCATTTACTGAGCACTATATTTTTATGGCATTTCCAGACCCTAATGCAAATTTGTGCATTAAGGTAACTTGATACGAATTTTGTTGCTCGCTTTTTATTCTAGACGATTTTATAGCTGCAGTGACATTACAACAGTTGAACTCAGAGTATGGCATCATTCGATTCTATTCATAGTACAAGTTTAGCTTTCGAAAAAGCTTGAGAGTTTATTCCTTAGCTATGCATCTCAGATGGAGATTAGAAAGCTGGCAGCATTTCCAACTTGGACATTGTTAAAACTCAAGGTACATGTAAGTGACGTAATTTGTGCATTGACAGTAGTAAGGAACCCATTACCATAGCTTCTCATCTCAAAAGCTTGCGTTCTTTTCTCTAACTCTGCTGTCAAGGTCCATGACTCACAGGCATCTGATTGGATAATGTCAAAATTTTCGACAGTATATCCTGTGATATACTGTGGCGAATCCGACGTCATTATAAAACGTCGCTTCTGATTGGCTGACGTTTGGTTTTATGTTGCTGTATGCGCTTGCTTTGGATGGAAAGTAGTTCACGTTGAAAAGTAAAAATATGTAATAGTGCATTAGAATGGAGATAACTGTATTGAAATTTGTCATTTTGGGAAGTAAACCGTCGGTTTTGACGTCGCATATTGCTTTTCACGGCTCCGCTGTCACGCCGACGTAAAACGAAGTGTCCGACCATAAAACCGACAATTTACCTCTCCAAATGACAATTTTGAGTACAGTTGTCCCCTTATTTTAAAGCAACAGCATGTTTTGACATTGTTTCTGGCGTTTGCTACCAGTGTGAAATCACAGTAAAGCTTCAGTCCAACCCAGGCATGATACATTATAGGAATGAATTTAAGTTTTGTGTGTTTTTTTTTATCGATGTGCAAACGCCGGCGAATCACTCACAAACTGAATAAGTCCGAAGAGCTTTATTCAGATTGTGACCGAAACGCCGGCAAATCACACACTAAGTGATTAAAGCCCCCAACGGCGAATCACTCAAAAACTGAATAAAGTCCTTCCGGCGTTTCCACATCGATCTTTCGGGCTGTTTACAGTTTTTGAGTGATTCATCGGCATTTACACATCGATAAGTCTGGCTTTATTGATTTTGTGATTGATTTTCCGTCGTTTACACATCGATAAAATCAACAAAAATAAAATTCATTTTTTTAAATTTCAACTCAGTCATCTCCATCTTAAAATTGTCAGCTGTAGTGATTATTTAAGAACCTGCCGATAAGAAAATAGTCCAAGTAGTTCCCAGTTCTCGTTCAGGGGATTTATCGGAGTATAAACGCCGTTTTCTGTACGCTCTTGACCAATCAGATGCTCTAAATTAACAGTAGAATATTGAGTTGGCATATTTATTTGAAAAGCTCTCGGTTCACAAAGCAGTCATAACATTTGTTCGTTGGTTGCAATTCAGGAGACACCTAATAAAAGATAGCTCTGGCGACTCGAGATTAATAGAATCATATGGAGTTGAGGCTGAGACAAGAAAATCACAGGATTATTTTAAGACAATCAGATTTTTAGTCTTTTATGCAATACTTGCCGAGCATTAGACTTAGGTTTTCTGAAAACGAGCCTGAGATTTCCTTGTCTCGGTCTCAACCTGATCATTGATTATTTTTCTCACCCATTATATTCAAAAATATATATATATATAATAATAATAATAATATTAACTGAATACCTTAACTTCTTGTTCTGGCCATTCCTATATTAACTTCAAGCTTATTTACTATTAATAGTTCAGACAGGTGTGTTAATTTCACCTTGTGCATGTTCTTTTCATGACTGGCAGCTAATCAGAAGTCTACAGTCACTGCTGACACTTCATGTTCATCATTGGACGTCAGTTTCATTCTGCATGCATTTTACATGACTGGAAGCAGCAAGTGCATTTGCTGAATTTAAATGAGCCGCGACGCGAGAAAACCAACACTGTGGTTGTGCACCCAGCGCAGACTCAGATCAACCTGGGCATTCGCCCAGTCTGATCAAACTCTTCGCTTTGCGCTTAAATTGTAGCTAAGGGTCTAAGCTACCTCCATGCGGACAGCGAAGACTCTGATCAGACTGGGCGGATGCCCAGGCTGATCTGAGTCTGCGCTGGGCGCACAACCACATTATTGGTTTTCTCTTGTCGCGGCTCAAATGTGTAATTATCTGGGCTGTACTATGTCGCAATGATTGACATTTTGAGACAGCTTTCTGAGCCTAGGCTGAGATAGCAGGCCGGGATATAAAAATATAAAAAATCTCATACACCTTTAGAAAGGATAGTCTTATCCAATGGGTGAGAAAACGTTTGACCAATTATATAGACTACTACATGACGCTGGAAGCAGTCAAACATCACAGTTCTGTTAATGCTAATGTTATTTTAATTCTAAGGCCGAGGATTTGGATCCAGTAAAACAAGTTTTGTTGTTTCTGAAATCTTCTTTAAAATGATTTAAACATCATGGGTATGACAGAATTTTGTATTATTCTGAGGATTTACGAAGAAAGAACCATGTTAGCTTCGAATGATTCTATACACCTAAGTGATAACAGTAACCATGACTGAGCCGCGACACGAGAAAACCAACAATGTGGTTGTGCGCCCAGCGCAGACTCAGATCAGCCTGGGCATCAACCCAGGCTGATCAGACTCTTCGCTAAGCGCTTAAAGGGTAGCTAAGGGTCTTAGCTACCTCCATGCGGACAGTGAAGACTCTGATCAGACTGGGCGGATGCCCAGGCTGAGCTGAGTCTGCGCTGGGCGCACAACCACATTGTTGGTTTTGTCGTGTTGCGGCTCAATTGTAAGTTTGTTGAGTTTGAGAGGGGGCCTTACGGTACCACTACATGTCGATATGACTTTGTGGCTAAAATATACGGATGCTGTGTATTTTGAGGTGTAACAAAAACAAAATGCACTCTTGGATTGAATTACAGAAATAATAATAAGATATGCCTATTATAAATTATATTTGTGTTGCTGGATAAAAAAATATATTGAATATAGATATAAATGTATATTTGTGCACCAATATATAGTAAAATCCATGAACTAAAATTAAAATCTTAAAGAGTTCCTTCAAAAGCAGAGAATACATTCAGAACAAGGTGCATGGGCCGGACTACGTATTTTCGGCTAAACAAACCTCATCAGTGATAGTAATATTTGACTAATTTAATAGATGTTTACTCCTCATTCAACAACAAAAACATATATTCTATAATATGCATATTGTATGATTATTTCTATCGTTCAGAACAAAAGTGGATATTATTCTTGATACACCTCAAAATTCATAGCACCGCATGTTTTAGCCATCACGTCATTTTTACATGTTGAAATGCCATAAACAACCTTTATCATACCATCCAGAGGGTTTATGAAAACATTTACAGCCGCAGACAAACCATGCATTTTCGGCTGAATATGCAATATGTATCAAGGTCATATCAAAAAGAATAACACAAGTGATTTACAATATATGTATTCACAGACATATCAATGTGAGGAGTACAAAAATATGTATCAAAATAACATCATTATGAGGTTTTCAAAAGCAATCCACAATACATACAAAGAATACAATAAATGATTTATAACTACAATAGAAGAATACAATAAATGATTTTTAACTACTGTAACCAAGCCAAATACGTTTATCAGTTTATTGAAATATATATGTGCGGGGGTATTTCAAGACGTTATCAATTACGAGTGTTGCTATGGCATGGAGAAACAGCACAATCTACCATATACCTGGAGTTTAAGTCTATCACATATATCTATGTCAGACCTCCCAGAGCCCATGATAAGGATATTATCTCATCGGGCACATGAGTCGACATGATCTCGGGCTGACGTCGATGCGATGTTATTACGTCGCATCGACGTCGGTACGAGGTCATGAGGAAATTAAGATTCGATGTAACGTCATCACGTCGAAATGCCGACGGTACGACGTCATAACGACGTCATGTGCTTCCTTGGTCCACTTCTTTGATAATTTATGATATTTCAGCAGAAAACCTGTTATGACCCTCTTCAGAACAACCATAACATATGTAGTTGTAAGTAGGGATCATCACCTATTTTTCTTAGACTGACAGCGATTGTTATTACTATGTTAATCAAAACCCATCTTTTTCATGAGCTCTTACTACAACTACAATGGTAGTTACCTTTGTGAAGATGTAGTGGTATGCTGCCATATTTTCCACCATTCTCTCCAATAGATGACAAATTTTGTCATTTCCTGTTCGCCTTCCTAATAAATGGGGTCTTTTCTTCATAGGGGACAAGTCTTTGCTGAAGCAGTTCTTAGCAAAGTCTTTCCCTTAGAAAGGTGACGAAATGAAAATAACAATGAAAAGATCGGTCACCCTGAGTAAGAGATACTTAATATTTCATTAGACCGCAGTTCATTTAACTTAGACATGTAATGCAGATGTAGAGAGTATCATGTTAGTGTCTTTTGATATTCATTCATGAAGTTAATCAGGCGAGACCAGAAACAGCGTATGAAGGGCGAGGCTTACATGGTTTCTTGTCGAGCCCGATAAACTTTATATCAAAAGACACTAACATGGTTTTCTATTTATCATACATTATTCTAAGATTTTAAGGCGTAAAGAACATCAAAACAAATGAAAATCAAACGCAGTTTGTCCGAACTTGCTGACGTCGCAATGGCATGATGACGTAAGTCTGTGACGTCATTTGACCGATCAAACGTCGTTGTCACGGCCAACGTCAGTATGTAGCCAGTAGTCTTTTAAAAAGAGATGTTTTTAAAGGCATCGCCTGATAACATTCGTGCAAGACAGGATAAAAAAATTATGCAAATATCATACTCCTGTTACCTGGTGAAAGTTTGCAGCGGATGCATAACAAAAGGGTATATCTTGTCGTCAAATACAGGCCACCTTACAAATTCTAAGCATAGGGACAGACTGGTCTGCGCAAACAGTGCATATCCAGATCAAACTGCTCCTAGCTGCCCAGGATCTGCACTGTTCACCATTTCATCTGAATATTTTGAATGCATTAACCGCATTGTAAACCCAAACTGTTCCATTATATAAGAAAGTACGCTAATTACTTTAGGTTTCCAGTTTTTTAGAATATAAACGGTACGGTCTCAGCACGCGCACTAGTCAAACGGATTTTGGTCATAACCACAGGAGTTTAACCCTTAAAGCGCCAAAAATTAAAATTGTTGCATTGGCAAACAGTGTAGATCCAGATGAAGTGGCTCATAATGAGTGTAGATCCAGAGCCACCTCATCTGAATCTACACTGTTCGCCCTCTAGTGGTCGAATTCTCAATATGATATTGCTTGGACGAAATATTTTTTGAAATTCTGCAGACGTAAATTTTGTCGTCTGCTTTTTGTTGCCTTACGGGTTAAAATATTATCAGTGGAATACAAAAAAATGTAAATTTTACAAAATCACGTCCAGTTCTATAGATATACATACATATCTCTTCATATGTATATATCTATGTAATTGAACGTGATTTTGTAGAATTTTCTTTTTTTAAATTTAAATGATGAACTCTTGTAGTTATAACCTAGTTCAAGCAGGACAATAAAACAACAATGGAAAAAAAAGAAAAAACAAAACAAATCAAAATACACAAATACTTCTAAATGTGAAATTTATATGTTAAGGCTGATTTACCATGTTGGGGTATTGTGTAAATTACACAACAGTATGATTCACTCGGCTACATCTCCTGTGTCCTTACCCAGCAGGCACACAACCTTGAATCAACCTTGATTCAACGTCATGATTCTAGGGTGTGTGCCCAGTGAGTACTCATAATTATGTTATCTCTATGACCTGAGATTTAATCAAGGCATGTTCTATAATCAGACAGTGAACTGTCACCCACCGAGGTGGACAATGAAAATCCCCAAATATGGCATGACTATAAACTACATGTAATACCCAGACGTCGGAATATCACTCTCAGAGTTATTCAACATAAATTGCAAAAATATTTTCAGCTTGGTAAACAGGACAAAACTTATTGGGCATGCAAGACACATGTACTGCATTCTTGCCCTGAGCCTCCTATAACTCCGACCCCTTTTCCCTTACCGATAACTAAACTTCCACACTCCCTCATTATGTTGAAAGTTTATTGCTTTGTGATTCATGTAATTAACCTATTTATGCCGAGTTTCCTATGATATGAAAGGGATATTGGCAAACAGTGCAGACCCAGATCAGATGCTGCAAAACGCGGCGTTTGATCAGAGTCTGCATTGTTAACATAAATTTAACAGCAATTTCTGTGAAATTATAAAAAAAAAGTAATAAAACAGACACCCTTTAACTGACAATGGACTCGTCCGTTTGATAAGGATAGAACAGTCCACTGGACATAAATGGGTTAACAAAAATCTGAATCTGCATGCTCTTTAAAACTAGGTTTTCATAGTCCATGCAAATAACCACTAAGATGTCAAAGGTTTTAAGCCTTTGAATTACCATAATCCTGTTAGGGTTGTAAAAGTTCAAAGTCCCAACAGTCCTTCCAGTGGTGTAAGCTTCTAAACATATACTTTGTAAATAACGATTATGACTTTACAAACAACATAAAAACAATATAAAGGGTGACATACCAATACTAGCAAAAATTATGAAAATGATAAGTTTCTCAGAAAAGAGATTTTTCTGGCTCCCAATTGATCACTGACATGTAAACGAAAGAAGAGCCATGAACCATCGCACTGTATTTTATCATATAGAATAGTTCATAATTTAAAAAAAAATAATTTCGATTAACCAGTAATACGAACAAGATAGTATGGCAACTTTTCTATGATAAAAAAAGTATACTTGATTTTTTAACAGCTAGCAAAAATCACAGTTATTTACTATAAAGTGAAAATGGCATCGGACGATATAATTAGTTATGAGCTTACACCACTGGGAAGCAGTGATGCCTTTAACAAAAATGACTGCGTATTCAGCTACAGGTATACATTTATCAGATGTTGAACGCTGAAATCATGAAACACATGTGTATATGTCTACATGCTAAGCAGTTTCAACACATCCGTTCATTCTTTCGAAAACGCAATGCAACGTTTTTTTGTTTCGTTTTCTGATAGGTCAGTCTACTTTATACTCTTTGCCAAAATCTAGCATACAGATCTAATACAGTTATGTGAGCCACAAAACGACAAACCAACAAAGTGGCTTTGCGCTTAGCAAAGACTCAGATCAGCCCGGGCATCTACTCAGTCTGATCAGAGTCTTTGCTATGCGCTGAAATGCTAGCTAAGCGGCTAAGGTAGCTCCATGCCGACAGCAAAGACTTTGATCAGACTGGGCGGATGCCCATGCTGATCTGAGTCCTCGCTGGGTGCACACGCCACTTTGTTGGTTTTGTCGTGTCGCGGATCATGTGTAAGTTAATGGAACAAGATCATTGTAGTCCTACTAATTCAATTCTAACTTTTTGTGTGAAGACAAACGCATTCTGTCATCAACAACAATGAAGTCTGAATTGATTTCAGGGAGAGCTGCACAAGCCAGGACAAACGTACATGTCATATAATTGCACATTTAGGAGACAAGAAAACTTTCAGGTTAATGTTATAAAAGCAGTAAGTTCGAATTCAGATGCAAAATTTTGGCGTTACAAAGCATTATATTGCGGTGACAGATAAGTCACTTACAGTGCATTAAAGCAATTTTCTCGTCAAAATGTACATTTTCGTCCGTTTGGCTTTGTTTAAACATCAACATAAATGATAAGTACAAGATATCAAAATTAAACTACTCGACAATTTCAACGCACTTGATTATATACGATATCCTTTTACAAGCCTCACATGTTTCTTTGCGTCATACTTTCATCTATCTCTGATAATCCGACGTTTACTGCGCAAACACGCATTCAACATACAAAAACAGATTCATAAAGTTTTTACAGTTTGAAAGAATATGTGTAAAAAATTGTGACAAACAATCTTTATAGTAAGATCAGTATTGAAGGCCGATTTTGAGGATGCAATATCCAAGGCTAGCTAGAAATGCCCTTAATTGAAACTGCTCTTATGAATGTGTTCACGGCTCTATTTAAAACCCCACTGCTCTCTCTTGTATCTTTTTTCAAAATCTGTTCGCCATACGTTTTGATAGTTATATAATACAGAATAAGCGCATCTACTGACATAATCACAGTATCCGAACTCACTGTACCAATTCTTCCGGTTTTCATACCGTTGAATCGAGAGTATAAAATTCGCTTATAACCAGTAGTCGGAAATCATTATGTTTTGAGATTTTATCCGGAAACTGCTGCGTCATTTATACGTATTCAGCTTCGAAAATGTAAAGAGGTAAGTTTAATATAATTTGCTCTTATTGCCCTATACAATGAAAACCTCATTGCAGTCACAGAAATTTTATTCTGAACAGCTCAATTTAACATGAGTTTATGTCGTGCAAAACCTGGCTAGCATCCTATTATCAAAGTTAACAAACAGTAGATTGAGAACGCCTTCCGTTTATTTTAAAGATTTTTTTATAAAACATGTAAGAGAAGGCTCAAAATGGTTTTAGAATCATGCCTAGGGCAATTTGAATATGGTACACATTACTATCCACCTATACACGACATAGTACAGGGCAATAAAGTAAAAGACCGAAGCGCAAATTATTTTAAACTTCTCCCTTTACATTTACGAAGCTGAATAAGTATAAATGACGCAGCAGATTCCGGATAAACTCTCAAAACATAATGATTTCCGACTACTGGTTATAAGCAAATGTTCGTACTCTCGATTCAACGCTCTGAAAACCGGAAGAGCTGGTACAGTGAGTTCGGATACTGTGATTATGTCATCAAACGTGACGGTAGAATTGTTATTCTAATGCACATACAAATATAACGCGGCGTCTGATTGAATAACGTCAAAAATTTGCGGCAGAATATTCTGTGATATACTGTCGCCAATCCGACATCATTAAGAAACGTCGCTTCTCATTGGCTGACGTATGGTTTATGTTGTTGAAAGCGCTTGCTGAGGGTGTAAAGTAGTAGACTTTGATAGGCGAGATATGATAGAGAGCATTCGAGTGGGGATAACTGTTATGGTCGGAAATTGCGTTTTACGGCGATGCGCCAGCGGAGCCGTAAAACGCAATTTGCGACCATAAAATCGACGATTTACCTCCCCCAATGACAATTTTGCTCACAGTTATCCCCTAATTTACAATGACTTACAACGTTTAAGATGCTTTCACCACTGGAAGAGCGATGGGGCCTTTATCATTTTAGAACAAAAACTAATACCTAAACTATACACCGTATGTAATGTGCCATGTTGCTGTCATAAACAGTTACCAGATACTTCATCGTCTTCTGAGTTCTTTCTGACAAATGTGAAGGCTTCAGAAACTCCTAACCAAATTACGCCTATTTTGTCTTATTTGGGTTGAACTACAGTCTTTCAGTTGACATTTCCAAACGGCCAAAGGTTTTCTTTTCTATAACAGCATAAAACTTTAAAATTAGTACCAAGTGTCACTGATAAGGCTTCTCTAGCAGAACTAGATGTCCCATAGTGTTCACTCTTATGAACTTGCTCCTTGCTCTAAATGGTTAATTCTTTAAGGTGTATGGGTATACTTACATGTTTTTGCCACTTTAACGAAACCTACATTTTTGTGATTTTTCTTGTTTGCTTCCCTGGATGATATACCCCTTCCGAAAATTGGCCTACTCATAAAGAAAAGAATTTGCTCTAGGTGGAGCATTCTTTTTATCTGTAAGAGTTGACCACAATTCCAAAAGTTGGGAAGCCAGGCACAAATGAAATCCTTGGAGTACTTTCCCTGACAGTATATACATACATATTTCTACGTGTAAATTGCTTGTATTGTTTCTCACTGCGTACGTACGTGCGTGCGTGTGTGCGTGCGTGATTCTGTTTTGAAATGTTTGGAAAAACTTTCAGTGTCCGTACAGAAAATTAGCGTATTTTTAGATCTTGAATTATAAAAGTTCTATAACATTAAATCTCTCTCTCTCTCTCTACAAAGAGAAAGCTTCCAAATTAGTACGAAACTGACACTTTCTCCTTGAGCAGCAGTGTAATCATGTACAAGGCTGCTCATATCTGCTAGCTCCCGACATACATGAAACTCTGTTTCCAAATTACCTGAAAAGGCCCAACGATCCCAAAGCGCCACAACACTTAACAGCGGCTGCAGTGTAAAGATGGATACGTTCTTGAGAAAAAGCTTTTCTTTCAGTATTACCAATGCCTTTTTATACTTTCAAAATCGTTTTTACTCTAAAACAGTTTGCAGAGAGAATACACGTAGTAAATTACATCCGTTAATCACTACCGGGACCAGCTGCAAATTTCATTCTGACTTTATCACTTCACCACACTTACATTTGGTACGGGATTTGCTGCGCACCTCTAGGTAAATGCCACACTTTCTGCACCTCACTTTCTTCAGCTGCCTCACGTTGTATGCTTCATAACCATGAGCAATACTGAATCCGACATAAAATTCAACACGCATGTCTGCATAAGCTGGCCCTTTCATGTCCGATCGGACCGGAACGTAGAATACACTGACGCCAATGAGATGATCTTGACCCAAATCGAGGCGTATATATCCAGCTGCAGGTTTATCATTCGGACCACAAATCGTCCCGATCATAATTTTTACTGATTCACTGTTAAAGTTGCCCTTTATTTCTCGTCCCTCTATCAATCCAAAGAAACGTGTACCAGGTGTTAAACAGCAGATGCCTGAGCCAGCACCAAGCATTTCTCGTGGATACTTTGGTTTGGTTACATACTTGGACTGCTTCAGAAGATCTTCTTTATGCTGCTGGGCTTCGATTAACAGTTCTGTATTTCCCTGAAATCCTAATAAGCTGCACAAGATGAAAAGGTAAAATCTGGAGTTGGGAGTCTGAACTTTTTCATACCAGAGCCGAACTTGCTTTAAAACGTCCTCAAGTGTGTAGGTAATGCCTAGATGCTTATGTCTAATAGCAAATAACCATTCCCTGTAGTCAAGGTCAATTGCCTTACGAGGACTTTCAATCCCGTTATCGTGAATGTCTTTAAAGTTCGCTTCGTAGTTCTTAACGATAAATTCTATGTCTGAGCTGTCCGTAACTTCTTCAAGTACGCCATATACTTTTTTCTTCTGATATAAGAGCTTCCTCGCTGTTATCTGAAGTCGTCTCGACTTGACTGTTTCTTGCGTTCTGAAAACAATATTCCATGGCTTGTGTGTTTTAAACAGACTTGCAAACCATTCCTGACAGTACTGTAATTCCTGTTCAATTTTGTCGGGATCTACAACACTGAGGCATTCCAGTACAAGCTCATCAACTATTGAAATCGTATCTTCCACAAAGTCAGCGATCTCGGAATCTTCAAAATGGTGGATAAAGGTATATATGTCGTCGAACGAATTTCGCCTAAAAACAAAATCGCAAAACATCAGGCGTAGTTTAATTTCTCCAAGAAATCCGTGGCTCTCCTCCAATCCGATCGGTGTTACGTCCCGACATTTTGAGAAATAACTACAAGCCTTTTGAACCATCGGAAATAATTCATTAAGCGTTTTCTTGACTTTGTCATCTGACACATTTCTCATTGGTTTGTCTCCAAAGGATTTTCCAGTGTACTTTGAAACCCGCGTAAGGAACATTGTTCCATACATATGATAAATATGCATCAGTGTGAGCCTCATGCTATGGGTTATATCGTCAATGGCAAGCCCTTCTATCTCCTTGTCGCAGATTTCAAGCGCTTTAATAAAACACCTCTCTGCAGAGTATTCGTCTTCAGGTCTACATAGCGAATAAAGTCTTCCTAGATGAGCTAGAAACTGTGGTTCATTTGGAAATGATTTCACTAATTCTTCAAGAATCCGAAACCGCTCGGTATACGGCGCTTGAGAACCGACGTCATGAAGGATCTGTGCAAACTTTGGCTTACGTGGCACAAGATCTGACTCCCCTGCTGCCTTATTATCTCGTGATATAAATGTGCGGGTCATTATTTTCTCAATTATTCCTGAAGACGTTTCAACTCCACTTTTTGCTGCAAGTCTGATAAAGTTTACAGCGAATGGCTCTAGCTTCCGCTTAGCTGTATGACACAGTTCTGCAACCCGATCGCCCCGAGGAATAGGCCTTGACAAGATCTGCTCTAGTATTTCTTTTGCTACTAGGTAATGACTTATACGAACCATGTTTGCCCTCCCGTCATTTGTGTCTTTCATGATAAGAGCATCCATTTCTAATGGAAAATCATCGATCGTTAGAAGTGAATATTTAAGCAATTTCGAAAAAAACTTGCAGGGCATCGCCATCTGACCATAGAAGTACACAAGAGACAAAATACCTAGAGCATGCTGCCAAGGTGAAAGCTCATTTTCAGAGCTACTGTCAAGCTGAAGAAATCCATTGACATACGACTCTACACCTTTATAGTGATGTTTATAAGTTGCTAGACCGAACTCGAATATTTCGTGTTGTGACTTTCCGGTTTCAATCTCATACTGCAGTTTTTCCACCGCAGCCTTTGTTCCTTCGGTTTCGCATTGATGCAAGAACTTGTGGGCTATATTAATGGATTCCTGTCTTGTAACAAACCTCTTCAGCCAAAAGCAGCTTTTTGAATTTCTTTTTCCTTCCATTGGATATGGGTATCTTTTGACATAAAGAATAACAAAAACGATGTCTCTCAGGTCTCGAGCTAGCAAGTCAACACGCTGTTCATCTTCACCATCTAAGAGTATTAATATTGGAAGGCGTGTTTTTTCGTATACTAATTGTATTCGACTTGCTACATCTGACGAGCCAGTGCGCAGCTTTACTTGAACGCAAGGCGTATCATTATGTAGCTCCCAAAGAATTCTTTGAGCAAGGGTTGTGCCTCCTGACCCCGGTGCATGACATATCGTGACTCTTCCCGACTTAAAAACTTCAATATGGTGTTGTTTAAGTGACCCAATAATATCTTTCATGACGGAACGTTCAACATCTACCTGATTTGCTCCAGTTTCATACCACATATACCATGGCCAATTCCCCCCTCTATAAAAATTGTCTGATTCCTCTTTCAGTTTGTCCAATGAATATTCAAAATTGTACGGACTTGATTCATAAAGCACCTCCAAATCCTCTTTCAGCCATTGTGCTTGTTGGTCACTGATGCCAATATATGATGGCTCTAGAGTCGGAAGATCATATTTTGTATTCTTGTGTGCAGCCGACCGCAGAAATACATGATTGATTGCTAAACACACATCCTTTATTGAAAGGCGGAGGATCGTGGGCCTTTTCTCATAATCCTCTTGCATTTGTTTAAAGAGAGTTTCAGAAATGTCAGACGCGTCTCCATCTTTTTCGACAACAATAACAAAGTCACACAGTTCAAGATTTTCCAGTTCGTCCAGTAAATGCTTCACATGCGAAGTCAGCTTTTCATTCAAAGGCCACATTACTACTACACAGTAATTGGTATATGATTTACCAAACTTTTCCATCTGACCTATTATGTTGTCCATACCAGACTGTGTTTGCTTCCGCCATTTTTGAAACTTTTCTTCCGTCTGTGTATCAGGTTGGTCTTTGATACCTCGCAAAAAGATCCAATTGGTGCTTTGTTCTGTTATCACAGATTTGTCTCTCCATGTTTTTATGTGAAGTGATCGTTTTAGCATCACCGGGGTTTCTGCTTGCGATAACAGGCCGTGAGATCTACTTTTTGGATCAAAATCAAAAACTACCGTCCACGGTACTTTACCTATATTTTGGACAGTTGCATCTGGCTGAGCGCCACACGTCACTAACACAAAATGTCCACGGTTAAAAACTTTTACAGCATTTAAAAACTCATTCATCAGCGATTCTTCCCCAGAGATCGGCAGGACCTTTTGTCCAGTGTTTGGTGTTGTAACCTCCTGACTTGTAAAAGTTTGTAACGCTTGCTTGTAGCTCTTTTTAGGTGGTCTGGTACTTTGAGTTGCGCCTCCTGCATCTGTGAGACCGGAAGGAACTCTTCTTTCTGTGTCTGCCTGATGTACCGTTTTTTTTGATGGCAGGCTCGGAAACCCTGTTTTGAAAAAAATGAAACCAACACTGTCAGTTAAATTCATTATAATTGTAAATTCATTGTTCGCGAACATCATACAGTAATCCTCTTTACTGAGAGACTAAATGACACCAGTTAAAGATGTATACCTCCGTTTTTTGCTTTCCAAAATAGATATTATTACAATTTCGTTAGACAAATATACTAAAGCTGCATTGACACGGGCAAAATTTCTGTATCAAAGACCGTTTGCCACAGAAAAATGTGGTCGTGTAAATGCCAAACTATGACAATGTTTCTTTGACAAATATATATGGTAAGGTTACTTCGATAAATTAAATTTGTTTGTGTAAACGGAGAACTTTGCTAAAGATTATGTAACAAAGAACTTTGCTAAAAGCGTGGAAAATGCGACAAAGATTTTGTTTCATTGCTGCAGGTAATTTTGACGAATAATATTTGATCATGTGAACACTGCAGTAAATACTTCATTGCCAAAGTTTATTTGACAAAGATTCTATGTCACATTTTCTTTAACAAGGGCTTCGCAAGCGGCGCATAATACGCCCGTTTTAATGTCATAAAGGAATGAACAAGATTGTTTACAAAAGGACAGACAGGCAGACAAACAGAGGAAACCACACTTTAATTAATGACAGCAACATTATTTAAATATTTAACTCATCAAATATTATTAGTATACCAAAAATCAGCTTCCAAGGTGAAGTGGCTCCTAAGTTGAGTAATGCCAAAGTCAAACAAGGGAGATAATTCATAAACTAAATATACTAGATATACCATTCTTGGTTCTAATACATTCCCTTCACAATATACACATCTCCATAAAGTTGTGTTAAAATATTCTAAACGGTTAAGGAGTTATAGAGTAAACAGGAAATTTATGCATGGGCAGATAATCCAGTAAGCAAGCCAGAGTCGTGGTTCTTGCTCAGGATACATTGCCCCATTATTACACACATTCCTACAAAGTTTCATTCTAATACTTCAAAGAGTTAAAGAGATATGGAGTGAATGTAAATTCCTAAAAATAATGATCAAAGGGAGGTTACTCCAAAAATAAGAAAGGGGGAGCAACCATTCTTATATGTGACACATCATCTTGTGATCATGCACATTGTTATAAAGTTTCATCATGATATTCCAAACAGTTACCGAGTTAATGTATGCACAACATAAGTATACACAAAAATAGTCGAAAAGAACTAATAAAAAGGAATGTAACTCACAAACGAAGAAAGGGAGAGCAACCACTTTGTACGCGACACATCGTTGGGACTTCATACACATTGCTATGAAGTTTTATGAAGATATCCCAAACAGTTATCTAGTTATGGCGCGCACAAGACCTGCAGGGAAAAAAAAACAATCAAAGGGGCATAACTTGGAAACTAAGAAAGGGGGAGCAACCATTCTTGTATGTGATACATTCCCCCTACCTACTTCATATGCCTACAAAATTTCATGAAGATATCCCAAATGGTTGCTGAGTTATGGCACATACAAGAATGTTTACGGACAGAGGAAAGGGAGTTTACTCCAAAATTCAGAAAGGGGAGAGCAACCATTCTTATATGCGACATATTATCTTGTGATCATGCACATTGCTATTAAGTTTCATCATGATATTCCAAACAGTTACTGAGTTAATGTATGCACAATATAAGTATACACAAAAATAGTCGAAAAGAACTAAGAAAAGGGATGTAACTCAGAAACGAAGAAAGGGAGAGCAACCATTGTTGTATGTGACACATCGTTGGGGCTTCATACACATTGCTATGAAGTTTCATGAAGATATCCCAAACAGTTATCTAGTTCTGGCGCGCACAAGACCTGCAGGGTAAAAAACAATCAAAGGGGCATAACTTTGAAACCAAGGAAGGGGGAGCAACCATTCTTGTACGCGACACGTTCCCCCTACCTAATACATATGCCTACAAAATTTCATGAAGATATCCCAAATGATTACTGAGTTATGGCGTGCACAAGAATGTTTACGGACGGACGGACAGACGGACGGACGGACGGACAGCGCCACGCCATAATACGACCGTTTTTTCAAAACGGGCGTATAATAAATAATATGATAAAATGTTTAGCATACTTTCTTTGTTAAAGTTTCTGTGACATAGAAACTTTGCTCGTGTGAACGCGGCCTAATACTGAAGAAATCAGAAATTTAAGGGTTTACAGGAGCGTTTAAACATTCGTTTTCAGTGAGACTTTGAAAATGGCGTTTGTCAGTCTTTGAAATCTACCACAAACTCAAGAAGTGGTGTTTTTTCTACAGAAAATGCCAGCCGTGACAAAAGATTCAAATATTCCTATCCAAATGATTTTTTTCTCTTTTGATTTCCCAACAGTAGACCGTTTTCACATTTTTTCTGCGCATGCGTGTACCGCTTAGGTTTCGCGTTATTTCTGGATAATCAGCGACACTTTGCAAACAGGGAACAATCGCCTTCTAGTTAAAGCAATACAAATGCTCCAAATGGCCCATTCCTTTTATTGTTTAAAATGACTGTTAAATTATTTTTTGACCTTTCAGAAAGCTTATGCCCCATTCACACACACACATTACGGATTGGGCGGATAGTTGCAGACTTTAAATCCACACAATTTGTGGGCGTGGTCTCTCTCCATATCGAATCGTATGGTACCAGCAAGGTACGCAGGATATGCCACCAAATTTTGAAAAGTTTAAATATTCAGGCGGGAACGAGTTAACCATAATGATCCGTAACTGAAGGCATTTATCCACATTTATGCATATCTAATCCGTATCTAATCCATATCTCGACCTATCGTTCCGCGGTCCACCCAAAATTTGTGGACAAATACGGTTTCATGCGTATTGTTACGGTTAGTTACGGCCCTCGTTCTGCGTATTGTTACGAATTAATGCCCCAGTCAGATTAGCTGTTCGCAATTCTCCTCACCAATACGTATCTGTTAGTATTGAAGTGTAAGTTATCCGTATAGAAACGTATCTGAAGGTAAAATTCCGTAAAAAAAACTGCAAACGAGACCCGTAACTAACCGTTATTGAAGGTAACGATCTGCGCGAAACCGTATCAGTCCACAACTTGGGGTTGGGCTGCGGAATGATAGGTTTATATACGGATTAGGTACGGATAAGATACGGGTTAGATACGGATTATATATGGATAAATGCAAATGAATGCCTTCAGTGACCTTTTGTTACGGATCAATACGGTTTACTCGTCCGCGCCTGAATTTTAAAAACTTTTCAAAATTTGGAATCGGATCGTGCCGACCCTATGGATACGATGCGGACAGTTACAGACTCTGGGGATGCGATACGGACCTTTACGAATAACACCGGACAGATACGGATGGGCCATCCGCAGATGCAATACGGACCATTACGAATAAAACCGGACATATACGAACAGGCCATCCGTAGCATCAACAACATCTTTCTGCATCTAGAAGTAACAGAAGGAAATGGAAGGTAAGTAGTACATATACACTCGTATAATCTCTCATCGTATTGATTCAAAGGGAAACTATCTGACCGCAAACATCCGCATTTATACTTAATAATACGCATCTATAGGTAACTGTATCCGTAAATGAATCAAGAAAATAAGCCACGCCCACAAATTCTGCGGATTATTGTCGATTTTTAGCCACAACAATCCGCCAAGTCCGTAATGTGTGTGTGTGACTGGGGCATTAAACACTCTTAGGTAGATGGAAATATGCTCATTAAATGTGTAAACCGAGTTTAGTTACATAGACAATATACATGCTCCAGTGTGTATTTATTTTTTGTGGGGGTTGACCAAAAATAAAACAGGCTGACACTAAAGCTAAAAGTATCATTCCTGCTTGTAAATGAGCCCTGAAGTGAATGGAATTCAGTTAAAATGGCTTTACTTGCGTAGAAAAGTTTATACAAAGGTTTGGAGAAAATATGAAATTTGGGCAGAAATACTGCTTTAATCAATGAAAATATTTTTTTTTCTTTTCATTTATTTTCTGACTTCTTTTCGCCCTTATTATTGCTTCTGTAAAATGTTTGCCGTTTAAAAAATAGTAAACAATATTAAAAACAAAAGTGCATTTAAATTACAAATATTATTTAAATGACGCTCATTCTACAAAGAAGTCACGCTTAGAAATACACAGAAACTTTAAAATACATGGACAACTATATCTGACATTTCACATCTTCGCAGTATCTTGATTTTAACCAAATTATTTTTACAGGGAGGTTTGAACAACAGAATTGATTGAATCATCAAATACTTATTATAGGCTAAACTTAGAATATTTGTCCTGATATAACTGAAGCCAGCTTTGGTTTAAATATATTAGCTTTCTAAGCATATAATATTTATATCAATTGAACTAAATTTACTTCCGTCAAATTCAAGTTAAAGGCAACCCCTACCATTTCTTATTAAGATATATGTTATAAAGTAAAAATACAAAAAAAAATTGTTGAAAATGGCCTCTTTGACACACAATTATATAAATCACTAAAGAAATCCTCGAACTCGCATATAATTACCAAACATTATTTGGGCAATTTAAATTGGCAATTAATATGACCCACTTTCGATATAACAGACTTCTAGAAAGTGGTAAAAATAAAATGTTTAGGCGTAGGGTCCCAATCGTTGTCACATTTTTGTTTACACTGCGTCGCTCAACGGAGACCTAGGAATGGAAATCGTATTTTGTGGAGCAATATGCCGTTTATCAAAGAAAATGCTTCCCCCGTTTTTGCCAGTGAAATGACTCAATATATGGAGTTCAGCACACAATTTATCACAATACATTTATATAATTGTTGTCCAAATAAATTATAACATCAGATGCATCTTTGTTAATTGCTGGTACCTTTACTCGTCGTTCTGTAAAAAACATACATTCGAATCTACAGTCAGTGGCCAGAAGTATTTCACCATTTTATAGAATTCCATTGACTTCCATGCTTTTTTTCGGTGTGCAATAAAATTAATTTCTCTGCTTCTAGTCATGCAATTTAGAAGTAAAGTATACTGGTAGAAAACAAGTTTACTGGAGTTTTGCAGAAATACTTCAATTTTTTTCCTTGGCTGACATCGAAGTTGTAGCTCGCCGAAACCTAGATGCATTACGTTTCAGTGGTAATTTGGCGACGTTACCATTGACGTTAATGCAAAAGATGTTTTCCAAAATTTTGACTACTTTAAACAACCACTTTTTTATCATATTTTATTGTATCGGTTTGAATAAATTATATTTCAATGTAAGATTGAAACTGCTTAATTTTCATTTAAGTTTCACCATGCTACCTTTATTTAACTCACAAAACTAAAAACGTAAACTTGGAAATACGCGTAAGAAAACGGAAATTCGGTGAAATATTTATGGCCACTGAATGTATGTCAATGAAAATCTGTAACTGTTCGATGTCTCCATTCTGGAGAAAATTTACCCTGAGCCAGAGCAAAGCAGGCAGTGTAAAACAAACTCGGGAACTTCTTGATGAAACTTTTTTTGTAAACCGATAGGTAATTTAACCTTCCGCCTTTAATTACGGCATTACATTGTTGACGGCATTACATTGTTGACATAATATTTAATTAAAGACACCACACGCACTGCATAATGTTTCACCATTGCTTGGCATCAAAACTTATTGTTTGAGATATATAATAACTAAATAGCAATCGAACTGGGATAGACAGAGATGTGATATCCTAACTGTAAATAATAAATAAGCATCTTGCTTACTGTCAAATCCTGATAGTTTTGAAATTGTATTGTAGTATATGTATGTAATTTATAGTTAATAAAATATCGTTTAAACTAAACTAAATAATAATTAATATAAACCATTCATATAGTCCGTTTGCTCCCAAGTGCAAAACGGGGTTATGCTTGTTTTCTTGAAAATGATGACAATTCGATTAGCTGTTCTAATGTCCTAATGATTCCTATTTCTATACATAACAGAATACGAAAAATTCAAATGTGTGGATGCTTTTGTAAATTATATTCCAGTAACAGTAATGCAGAAACTGAGCAGTTTCACTGAAGGGCGTCGTATGATTGTTAGAACAGCCAAAATATTGTTGATAAGCAATAGCGTAAGCACGTTGCTTAGCACAGTTGTGGGCGTACATGAATGAATAATAGTAAAATGTATTCACCTGTCTGCACACGTAACGAACGGTGTCACTGGTCAGAAGATAGTTTTGTGAGTAAAGATAGAATGTTTCAAAATTTGATAGTATATGGGTGAAAACAAAGTAGAAAAATCGATTTAGAATACAAAATTCAATTATTTATGCAAATTTTGATCCAGGATAGCATACATTAGTCACATGCTCTAATACGTAGACTAAATGGGATTTCCAACAGCCAAGTTTTACTCCCTTGTAATAAGAGGCGAAAATGATATTTTTTAGGTCGTTTTTAGCGAAGAAACTTTTTTATGCAAAGCCTCACATGCCTACAAAATTACGATTTTGTTATGTATAGGATAAAAACTAAGACTGAAATTCAAAAACGTTCTACCTCTCACCAATTTTGAGAAAAAAATAATGGGAATGCCGTTTGCATTTGGGAGCAAACGGACTATACATGAGCAGTCTTGTAAGATTTCCAACAATGTGGAGCATTCTGACCAGTATAGATTTAGATCAAGCTTAAAAGATTTTCTTTGAGCTTAGAGACTCCATTTCTTATTCTATGATGTTAAACATATCTGTGAAGTTTCATTCATGTATTCCATATAGTAAAAGAACTTTAGGTCAAAAACCATTTTATAGATCTATCAAAGGTGGATAACTTATGAACCGGAAAGGTCAGAGTGACGCTACTTACTCACAATAGGTAACCTTTGATACATATCTGTGAAGTTTCATTCAGATATTCAATGTATAGAAAAAAAACATGTCATAAACCATTTTTCAGATCTATCAAGGGCGGACAACAAATGAACTGGAAAGGTCAGAGTAACGGTATCAAGTCAGGGTATGTAACCTTCGATGTGAAACATATCTGGAAATATATCTGTGAAGTTTCATTAAGATATTTCATAAAGAAAAGGAATTACGGGTCACAAATTGTTTTTCAGATATATCAAGGGCAGGTAATTCAAGCAATGGAAAGGTCAAAACGACAGTTCTTAGTCACAATATGAAACCTTTAATGTGAAGTATATATGTGTATTTTAATTTAGACATTCCATACAGTAAACGAACTACAGATAAATAAAGACCTATCAAGGGCGGATAACTGAAGAACAGAAAAAGTTAGACTGACGGTCTTAAGTCACAATATGTAACCTTTGCGTGAAACACATCTGTAAAGTTTCATTCAGACATTCCATATAGTGCAGGTAAAAAAAACAACATTTTTCAGACATGCAAGGGCGGAAAACTAAAGAAATTGAAAGGTAAGACTGATTATCCTTATTCACCATATGTGACCTTTGACCTTTGAGAAACGTATCTGTTGGACTCATAGCTATACCCGGTCCCTCATTTGTACCCGATCCCTCACCTATGCCCGATTTTCCTCTCATCTATACCCGATTTACTTGTCTTTCCCATCTATATCCGATTCCTATCCCTCATCTTTATCCGTTTTTTTTGTATCCTCCAATCTATACCCGATTCCGATCGCTTTATTAAATGCTCGCATTTATAGCTGTTTTATCTTGTCCCTTATCTATACCCGAGCATTTAATCTAACCCTGCTAACATCTGTTTCCGAAGTTTACACTGTCACCTCTGCATCATGTGGGTATGATGCAGATGTGAGTATAATATACTCAGAGGCAAAAACGTATACTCAGAGGCAAAAACGTATACAGTTTTTGGTTTTGATTACTAGGTCTCGTCTAAATGGCTGGGTGGAAATATCAATAATATCAACAATTAGGCACACGTCTAGCTCTGCAACACACACACACACACACAGAAATTGTGTTGTAGTCAATAATAACGGAGTTACGGTCCTTAATTCAAATTCAGCAGTTCCAATCAAAACTCGCTTTATTCATGACAAATGTCATCCTGCACATCACGAATGTCTAGCGCTAGAGTCTGTAAGTAAAACCACATCGTCATTTAACCGGAACCTCCCATCAAACGGCTTCAGCCATAGATAGAAATGCTACAAGTCTCAAATTATCTCCCTTTGAATTAAAACTATAGGGAATTAAATGTGTGTCTTTCTCACTTGGTGTTAGAAGTTTTCATTTGAAAATTTCGGAAAACTGTTGTTTGGCTGTTTGCCTCTGTGTGCACTTGAGTGGAACATCATAGACTTGTTTATTTGAAAGAAAATTGCAAATCAACTCCCCATAAGAACTCAATGCAAACTCAATGCCCATTACCAGAAGACGCCCAAAACATTTCTTGTGTCCAAAAATTTGATCCTGTACCCCGTATCTCAGAATGCTACATGTCCTTATAAACATTTTATCCCTCTTTCGAAGAAATGCATAAAACTACATAAAATCTATCTCTATTGTTCAAAGTGCATGTTCAAAGGGGAGCTACTCAAGCGATATTGTTGACTTAGACCCCTTGTCCTTTTAAAACGATGCCAATTCCTTATTATTTGACCTATTTTACAGAAAATTGTCACAAATTATGCAAAAATCATTGTATTTATAAACTGTTTATAAATACAATGATTTTTGCATAATTTGTGACAATTTTCTGTAAAATAGGTCAGATAATAAGGAAATGGCATCGTTTTAAAAGGACAAGGGGTCTAAGTCAACAATATAGTGGTCAAGACACATTTCCCATGCAGCTTGCATAAGAGGTCAACAGTAGCATGTTCAAAGACTGTAAGAACCTCATCAGTAGTATATGCCATCAGTCCTTATATCATGTAGCATGTTTCATTCTGCAACAGACTTAAATATTTTGAAATATACATTTTTTTATTTTCATTTTCATTCAAAAAGTAGGAATAGTAGGAATATTTTTGAAAAAAGTAGGAAAAAAGTAGGAACATGGCAAAACAGTAGGAAAAGTAAGAAAAAGTAGGACTACTTGTAAGCCTGTAAACAGTGCCTAGGTGTTATGCGGATATGTAGATATCTGCAGAAAAATCCAGACTGTGTCACTTGTATACATTCTTTTGCCTCTCAGTATACTATTATCCAACTGTCATCGTAGATGAATTCTATTGAAAGAATTGGGAATAATGTAGCAGTGCAAATCAAAAAGAACAGTTTAAGCTTTTGTTGATTTTATAGATGCGTGAACGCCGGCGAATCATTCACAAAGAAATTAAAGCCCGAGAGAAGTTTATGCTATGTTTATGACTGATTTGCAGGCATTTACACTTTCCGTCAAACAATCAGACACACACACAACCACATACATCCAATAGAAATGGCAGTCAGCAGGACTTTCTATATACCCCCTCCCGAAAACTATATCTGTAACACAGTCAAAGGGCTGGATTTTGTTCTATCATTTTGACCCCCTCCCCTAAACTAATCCCTCCAATAAACAAGTGATAAGTAAATCAAAGGCACCTCCTAATCACCTCATTATTAGGAACATAAAACAATGCAGTGCTGAAATCACTGCCTGCCTGAGGGGCCCCAGTGGGATAAATTAATGCATCAGTCAAAATGTAAGAGATCAGAACAATATATTCTATAATTTGTAAAATATAACTGGCTGATTAGCAGTCAAAAAATTCTCAAATATTTATTAAAAAAAGAAAAGAAAAAGAAAGAAAGAAAGAAAAGAAAAAAGAAAAAGGCAAAAACAATAAAGTATTAAAAAAAAAACTTAAGAAAGAAAGAAAAAAATAATTGAAAATTGAATATAATTCACAAATATTTTCATGTATTATCATGAACTTACTACTTTATGTTTTTGTATATATTTGATATGTTATTTTCAATTTTACTTTCTTAAATTTTATTTACTTATTTTATATAATTTCTATTTATCTATTTGTTTTTTATTTATTTTGTGAAGTAAGTCAAATGCTTAGTAATTTAATACACTAGCCATTATTATAATCTCAAGAGCAAGAAAATATGCAAAATTTGAAGATGAAATTTTGTTTCAAGGATCACTTCTGAGACCCAAAAGACTCCAGTTTAATTAAATTGCGATTCCTGTGTTTTGAGCAGTTTGGTGACATTATACATGTTTTTGACACCTATTGAAAACAGTGAATTGGTCAAAGTTCATTTGTTTTTACAAGAACTGACATTGTAGTTTTGTTGGTTAGAGACTGTAGTTTGTCAATTATGGATTTATCATTATCAATATTTTGTTTCCACAGAGTTCATAATTTTATTTTCGCTTCTCTAATAATGGATTTTGATTGTGAAAAGGTATAGATGTGAACTTAAGATTTTGTAAATATTACAAGAATATATGTATCAAAATTGTTTTTCTACATTTAACTTTGAACAATACTAATGCAAGTAATTAAATCAAGGTATCTCTGATATTGATTTCCCCCATTTTGGGCCTCCCAAAGAGACTGCTGGGACACTGGTCTAGAGAAGACTGGCTAGCCAGAGAAGATTGTTTATTGGATAAGATAAGGATTACATAACTTACTAATGACAAAAATCCAGGTCTTGAAGAGCCAATACTGGTGCCATAAGCCATCATACAAAACATAAACAGCACTAGCACATCATGCAACTGATTGAGAGAAACCGTAATGTTTCCATCATTTAGTGCTATCAATGGCCATAACTCCTGCCAAAATTGACTCATCTACTCCCTTTTCGAACTCAAGCTGTATTTTACTAATGGTCATGTCATATCTTAAAAGAAATCCATTCATTTAAACTTAAGTAATTGAGCAGAAACCAATTATTTTCCATTTTCAGACCTATCAGGAGCCACAACTCCTGTAAGGATTGATGCATAACCTCCTTTTTCAGACTAAACTTGTATTTTGTTGATTGTCATGTACATATACCACAAAAATTTCAAAGAAACCACATATCTAAGCTGAAATTATTGAGCGGAAACCAAAAATCTGCAAATTTTCACATCTATCAGGGGCCATAACTTTTGAACAAAGTGAGTCACAACCTCCTTATAAACTGAACCTGTATTTTGTTGATTGTTAAGTACCATACAAATTTTAACAAAATCAGATCATTAAATTGAAGTTACTGAGCGAACTTTTTTTTCCATATGGTCATGTACCACATAGATTTCAAAGAAATCCATTCATTGAAACTTATGTTATTGAGCGGAAAACAAATATTTTCCTTCATTTTTAGACCTATCAGGTGACATTGTTGAATAACATTTTTAAAGAATAAATACACTTCAGGAACTGACAGAATCAGATCCCAAACCCTATCTCCAACATCAAAGGGAAAGATTGACAAAGACATTCCAACAAACAATAAATTACAAGTGATAAGCTGAGCCAGCAGCTCTTTCCCAGATAAGTGGTAACTCAGCTATCTTTACTGAACTAAATAATTTAGACCAACAGAAGGGTTAAAATGAAAACACAATAAGTTAAACAGCACCGAACATAAAACAAATGCAACTGCAACGAAAGTACCGCCTTGGGACGGTCAGTAATAACTACTGGGGGTTTAAACCGGTTTTACTGGGCCCAAGCCTTCACCCTCACCCTCCGCCGCGGTGCACACAATAAGTTGGTAGTTCGGCTCGTATGTAGGTCCCCTTACACATCAGTGAGTCATCCCTTTTCGTAATGGCCGTAAGTGCGTTCCCGGTTCCTGGTTTCTGGTTCTCGGTTCCTTGCTCCCGGTTCACGGTTTCTGGTTCCCGATGTCCGGTTCCTTGTTCCCCGTTCCTTGTTCCCGGTTCCTTGTTCCCGGATCCTGGTTCCCGGATCCTGGTTCCCGATTAAAGGTTCTTGATTTGCAGTTTTCAAACAATGGTGATGGATAAATAAATAAGGAACAAGGAACTAGTTCCAGGTTCGAGATTCTCAATTCCAAATTAGTATTTTTTCCTTAGTTACAAAGAAGTAATGATAACCAATGACTTATCACATTTACCCGATTGCAACATCATTATATGGCTGACACCATGTTATATGTCAGAACAAATATTATCGTGCCAACTATTTAAAAATCAGAACTGTTCAGTAATACCCCCATTCCACTGGATGTCGCTTTGACTGCGCTCTTGGCGATCATGGCGCTTCTCCAAAATTTTCGAAATCGCAGCAGAAGCGTAGGCATTTGCCAAAACTTGGAACTTGTGCGCTTCCAGTACGCTGCCAGTACGCTTCTAATACGATCTCGTCACGCTAGTCACGATGCTGCCGCGATTTAGCTGCGCTTCTGCAACGCTTAACGGACTTCGAGGGCGCTTCTAATACGCTGCCACTATGGCAAAGGATTTCATTTGCGATCATGCTACGACCTAAGTGCCGGAGCTGCGCTCATGCTGCGCTTGTGTTGTGCTTTGTAACCGCTTCTATGTAAATCGGCGGAGAATCGGATTCAGCAGAAGTTAGCCACCAGCCTTCAAACAATATTGATGATATAACAATTCCAGTGGCTATGGCGCAGCTGGCAATCATGAACTAGTGACTTCGAACAACTCGTCTTGTTCTTCTTGCTGTTCAGGCTCAACTGGGGCCTCTGCTCGGCATTCTGACGCCTATCTAGCTCAGTTCAGAGAGCAAGAGCCTGGTCCCCTGTCAAAAGCAGAAGGCGAAATCCACACCCAGGCCTGGTCAGGAGACTATTTTCACGCAGCCTGTACCGCAGCAGAGGGTATTCCAACTCCTGCTTCAGGCAGCCTGCATCTTGAATGAAACGTGAAAATCGAGTTTTGAATCGTCGTGGAAACGCGGCGTTTTCATGCCCAGATCGCTATAAGAGCAGAGGGAACGCAGTTAAAGCGCCAAGAGCACAGCGGAAGAGTCGTGGTTGCGCTATTCATAAATAATAGAGTCGCAGCGGAAGCGGCAAGAGCGCGACGGGAGCGCAAAGAGCGTAGCAGAAGCGTAGCTGGGTCGCAGACGAATCTCACGGCGCTGTCGGCACGATCCCGCTGCGCTGGTGCTGCGTTGCTCCCGCTGCTGCTGCGTTCATGAATTTCGAGCTACGTTCTTGCTACGCTTTCGTTGCGCTTTGAGTCCACGGCGCTTCCGCTACGTAAATTTTGAGCAGAGTCAAAACAAGCGCCGTGACTTGGCGATCATGCCGCTTCTGATACGCTTTCACTGCAACCTAGAAGCTTCTCCTGCGCTGCTGCCGCTTCTGCTACGATTCATGGCGCTTTGTTTAGGTTGGTTGATTTGATGCTTTAACGTTCACGGTAAACAACTAAGGTCATGTCGGGACGGTCAGTTAACCTAACCACACTATTCCTGGGCAGGCTTAGACCTCCTAAGCGGTTAACCAGTACTAAGTGCACATACTTTCGCCAGTAACTGACAACTGCCCTTCTTGAATCAGCGGAAGGAGAAACGAAAGTATGTGGCCAGACCAGGATTTGAACCCAGGACCTCTGACTTACGAGTCAGGTGCCCTACCGATTCCGCTACCCGGCCCGGCGGCGCTTTGTTTAAAATTTCTAAAATTTCAGAGCGCAGTAGAAGCGCCGTCCAGTGGAATGGGGGTATAAGGAACCGGGAACTCTTATCTTGTTGCCCTTTTGCAATTTCTCCCACATTGATGATTTTTCTCCAAATAAGGAACAAGGAACCAGTTCACAGTTCCTTATTAAAATGATTGAGTTAATAAGCTTTCACGAATATTTTTGTCTTTCATATAACATTGTGATAGGCATGTAATGCTGTTGCAATCGAGTTAATCTTATGGATCAAATGTTTTGAATACGTTGTAAATATGAAAGGAATTAGATGATAATCGGGATTTGAGAATCGGGAACCGGGCACTAGTTTCTTGTTCCTTATTTGAAAATTGAAAACTGCAAATCGTCAACAAGACACCAGTTCCCGGTTCATAATTGAATTTTATTGGGTTTAAATATTTACGCAAAAAATGTTTTCTTTCCTATATGAAATGGTCATAAAAATACAATATTACTGATATCGAGTTAATGAAATGCATCAGTTTTAACTGGATTCAACATCGTTCATATAAAAAGAAATTAGAGTTAACTTGAACTAGAAATCGGGAACCGGGAACAAGTTCCGTGCTCCTTTTTGAAAAGAAGTCATCGATGTTTGATAAATTTATATATGGGCATGTTCAAAAAAAATGTGACCAAAGTGTGACATTGGAGGTAAAAAAAAAACACTCTGCCATAGTTTTAAGTTTTATTCTAGACTTATCTACAGTGCTTCCAATTTACAAAACTGTATAAATTTTAATAGTAGCATTACTAATAAAAAAATTATGACAATTTTTGTGAAGAAATTTACACCCAAAATCTGTTAAAATGACCAAATTTTATGAAAGCTTTGGAAGGCTAAAATCATAATCCTATCACTATAAGTTTCTATTATTTGATGCAGGGCACTTCCAAATTATGTAAATAAGTGCTGTTTTCTGTCAGAAACCGCTGAATGATATAAAAGCTCAAATTTTAACTTCATTTTGACACACTTTTTTTTATATGTAGAGTTCTAAAACATTCATATCTTTTATTTGCTTGACTGTACCTCAATAAAATATGCATTGGAATGATGTCATATGAGAAGAGAACTATTCTAGAAAATGATTGTTCATATAAAAAGGTATAGGTAGTGGTGATGCCATGTCAAAAATGTGCAAAAGTTTCAAGAAATGTGTTACACTCCTGAGTATTATTTCCAAACTGCTCTAATTTGCATCACAAGAGCTTTAAGTCAATGATTAAGCGTTCCATGTTATAAAGTAACACCAACTGCATGTTGTTAACATTATTTTTTCCAAGTTTATTGGCCTCTTCAAAAAGAAAACTTGTTCTGATGCTCAGGAGTGTAACACTTTACAGCCATTTGTTGTATTGTAAAAAATTTGAATATTCTGCCTTTAAATTTCATTATTTTGTTGTCTTCTCTTTAAAAGCAACTTGCACTCATTGTTTTAGCAAAACCAAAACCATATCTCTTAACTCATGCTTGGGTGTGCCACAATATATTTGCTATTTCGATCTAAATGCACAAAAATTAAACAGATGTGTACTAAATTTAATTAATTTCTTCTTCACTAGTATCTCTTTTGGTATTTGAACAGTTTTCTTTACCTGACTATCATACCTGTTTACAAAAGACATCACAGAGGTGAAGTTCCATACCAGTTTCAGAAGTTGATGGTCACATTATAAATCAGTAGAAAATGTCCCTTTCTAAAATATCATTTACCTCAAAATCTTATCAAAACAGATGGCACTGCATCAAAAACATTTTCAGATGTTGGAAACATATATTTAGTATGAATTTATCCAAACATATACCCTTAGCAAAATGAAATGGATTTTTTACATTGATTTGCTATTAGGTCACCATGGTTTCACCATTTTCCATTGTTACACTCTTTATTAGCAAGTTAAATTTCATACCTGTTCCTTTAAACCATTGCAAATAGGCTATTATATTTCCATTTTCGCAGAAAATAGTATAAAAATGGGGATTTTATACAGCTATGCCATTTTTTTATCCATTGGTTTTCTATTTTCTAGCTCTAAACAGAAATGTCTACCATGACAAAATGATATTATTTGAACCATTTATTTTCTATTGAATTTGATTGACAGGGAAATGAGCTTTAAATGGTAATTATCAAGGTTTGGGGCTAGAGAAAGAATGTGGTTTCTATAGCAATAACTATATATCAGAAATTTCCTGTCAGCCTCTCAGTACACCAGATTTAGTTTTAAATTCTGGCGCAATTATTTAGCTAAGTTTTAAAACAGTTTTATGTTTTTAACCAAACTTTCTTGCATAAAGTTTTATTAATGTTTTGAGGTTTTGGAATATATTCTGGACAATAAATAAATGGATCTTGCACAGTATGTGAATTAATACAAAAAATACAGCAAAGTAAGTTTCTATAGTTAAAATTTGCATGTTTTACTTTTTGGCTAATGTCAGATTCACTGTAACATATTTCTGATGTGTAATTATTCACCCAGGTTGCCATGTCTAATAATGTATCTTTTATTCATTCATTGAACCAATGATTTAAAACAGTAATGACATTGGAAAACTTATGAGTGCCAGAGTTTTAGATTTTAATTTTTAAAAAACATAATGAAAAAAGTCTGAAAATTCGGACACCTAGAATAATTACCAAAATTGTCCTAAAATTAGATCATTTTGGGCTTACAAAGCAGTGATATGTGTTCAGAAGATGCAAATGGAATGTAAAGCAGTATAATTCCTGGTGAGACTGATCAGGGCCTGCACCTTCTGCTCAGCCCTGTCTGTCCCAATAGTTAGAATTCTTACCATAGGGTTCTTCCAATAAAAAATAATAGCCTAAAATCCCAGTGAAAATGGACCAGTTACTGTAAGGTCTGTTTTTTTTTTTTTTGTTTTTTTTTCTTGTATGCATAGTTATCATCTAGAAAAATACTATGCTGGAAGAATACATATAGCAAAAGGCAGTAGCTCTGATCAGTCTGCACATCTGTATTTAAGTGCAGGATGGTCTTATATGTAGTATCTGTTGTTTGCATGTGACATCAGGCTTCTTTTCTTGTGCTGTGACTCAATTATTTAGAGCTTATCATTATTAAGGTAGATATGCCATAGCAACCAGACAGCAAAGAGCAATCTGTGCAGACCCTGACCAGACTGCCAGAACAAATAGTGCAGCATTGTCCCAGCAAACAGTATAAACTCTGATCTGACTGCTGGGCAACAGAAACTGTGTAGAGCCTGTTCTGACTGTCAGTATAGACCCTGATCAGACTGTCACTAGCAAACATTGTAAACCATGCTCAGGCTGTCCCCAAGCAAACAGTGTACACCACCTGCAGACCTGGATCAGTCTGCCCAAGCAAAACTTTGACATGCTGGTCAGACTACTGATCTTGGCCTTCTGACTTTTCAAATGGAAAGCAACAGATATAATTTTGGTCTGCTAGTGCTAACATAAATCAAGCATTGTTATCTATTACTAGTTACCCTGCAAATTACATCTGACATTCTTATTTGTTTGTACTAGAAAGAAATAAGATATTAAGGCTGCCATGAGCAAACATTATAGACTCTGAACAGACTGCTTCCCAAACAAATAGTGTAAAATCTGATCAGACTGCCAGTGCAGTGCAAAACCAGATCAGATTGACCCAGCAAACATGATACATTTGTACAAATACTTTGTTAAGAACAGAAAATTTAAGGGCACCTTGTTTTAATACTGCTTGGTCCACTAATTAAAAGAAGTGTAACCATAAATGATTATTACTCTGTAAAAATGATAAAAATCGGACACTTAAAATTATTACCATAGCTGTTTTAAATATGGAACAGTTTGGATTTGAAGGTGAAGATGGAATGGCAGACAGTGTAAACCCTGATCAGATTGTTCATTTTACGAGCAACCTGATCTGGGTCTGCACTATTTTCTGATCTATCTGTTCCAGAAAGTTGAAATCTTTATAGTATTTTTTTATATTTTTTTTTAATGAAGAGACAAGAAATGGTGCTTGAAGCAACAGAATTCTTCTGGTACATATTTACCAAATTTTAAGGTTTTTGTCAGTGCTTCTGGAAAATATACTTTATGCTGCCTACAGCAAGGGTTCAGGGTCTTTGTTAGTACCTTCATGAAGGACTTTTGGAGTCTAATTTTCACACAGAGTGCACAACAAGGACACTTTACAGATTGTGCGAATTTGCAGGCTTGTCTGAGTTACTTACATAAGATATATTTTATTAGAATATAGCACATGATCATGCCATGAGAAAAGTATTATTTCATCACTATAACTGCATCATTTAAATGGTAGCAAACCATTTTAACTAATGTTCCAGCCATTTTTATGATGTTATTTCAATGTTTCCATGCAAAATGGAAATTATTGTTTCACCATTTCCATGATGTCAATTCAATAGCAGCCTAATTTGCATATTTCGTCCATTTTCAATGGTGGTCCAATGCTGCAATAAGGGTGATCCAATGGAAGTTCAATGATTAAGACTAATTGCCTTCTATGGAAACTTTCCATTGCTAAGCCTTGCAATGAAATGATGAATGAATGAAAAATTAATGGTTAGAAAGAAATGGAAACTGAATAGATATTAAATGCATTTCTTTTTGCTAAGGGTAGATGTAAGGGAAGAAAAAGTGTCCAAAATGGCATTAAACTTAAAATGCTCAGGAGTGTAACACCTTGCACTATACATGTCATAGCAAAACTCAAATTTAGTCACAAAATATCATTGTCTTGGTCATTCTTATCTAATTATTTTCACAAATGATAGCCATGTATGGTTATTATTTAGAATGCCTCATAGTGATAGATCTGAAGAAAACAGAATCTCAAAATCTTCAACTTTTGGTTGATTTCATGGCAGTGCAGCTTTATTTACATTTAGAATTTAACTATATGTTCCAGAATTGCTTGAGGGGGGCTTGGTCTTTATTTATGAGCACAATAAATGAAAATTATACTGCTCATGGTAAAGAAATAAGCTATTTTTGTCTTTGTTCAAAAAAGTGTTACACTCCTGAGTGGCTCAAATGGTACATATGAAGAAAATAAAAGCCAAGATGAAGACTGCTTGTGTACCACTTACCATGATGGGTCAAAGACTTTTCATACAAGGCATGAAAAATTACTAAAGCTACCCCTGAAAAAAGTTATGGGGTTCCAAATGTCAGATGTTACACTCCTGAGTTCAAGGGGTACTTGAGAAGAAGTTGTTTACATTCTGAGATGGATGCCGATAAAGCAACTGGAAAATTTGCAATATGATATACCATCTTTATTCAATGTTACAGACCATGGTATAGAGATTAGAAGCATCAAATATAAAAATGACATCCATTTAGATGGGAAACTCTTCTTTTTTGTGCACCAGAAATTCAGCATAGTGCTATTGAGTTTAGCTTTACTAATTCCATGGGTGATGATGGAAGGACAGTAATATTACATTTTCATGTAGCTCAAAGGACTGGAAAGTCAAAAAGATGGCTAATAGGTATGGTAACCAGCTCAGTTTTGTAAAATTGAATGCTGAAAATTCAGTAATAAAAAAAATGTCACACAAAAAGCGTTACACTCCTGAGTTTTTTGGCTATATTTTTCACCATAACTTTTTTATTACTCAAAGTATTTCAATGAAATTTGGCAGGTATCTTCAAGGCCACATGATACATCTTCAGCAACAAAAATAATGTACTAATATAGCCCCGTTTTCTTTAAAATTCTCTGAAATGCTTTGGTCACATTTTTTTTGAACATGCCAAAATGCGAATCGGCAACAAAGAACCAGTTCCTGTTTCCTTATTAAAGAAAAGAGAGTTTAACTAGAAATGTGTCCACAGGACACGGATGCCCCCGCCTAGTGCCTTGAGTAAAATGGCACCTTGATAAAGTTACTGGCTCTTGTTGGATCACTAGGTTCATTGAGTCATACTTGTACAATATAAGCAAATCAAGAGACACGAAATATCAAAACAACCTATGCAGGACTAAGTTATAGGCCGGACACAAAAATGTTTTCATCATTGCCTATATATAAAGTTTACGTGCGCAGTGTGACCTGGACCTTCAAGCTAGGGTATTGTCATGGTGATCATTTATGCAATATAGTTTTGATCCCCACCATGTAGGCTAAAATTGTGGACAGGACATTAACATATTTTCACTAAAGCCTGTACACAAAGTTTAAGCGCAGCCTGTGACCTTGACCTTTGGGCTAACGATATGAGTCTTGCATGTGACACATCAACTCGTCATGATAATTATTTATGCCAGATAATTTTGAAATCCCATCATGCAGGACAAAATTTCACCACAGCCTATGCGCAAAGCTTAAGTGCTGACAGTGACATTGACCTTTAAGCTAACAGCGTGTTTTTGCACATGACATACCGTCTTGTCACCACAATTATTTATGCTAAATAATTGTGTGATCTCACCATGCAGGACTAAGTTATGGACCAGACACGAACATATTTCATTATAGCCTATGCACAAAGTAAAAGTGCGGAATTTGATCTTGACCTTTAAGATCGTGATATGGTTTTTGCACACAACACATCGTCTTGTCATAATGATCATTTGTGCCATATAATTTTTAAATCTCATCATGCAGTCCAAAGTTATGGGTCGGACACGACATATTTCATTATAGCCTATGTACAAAGTTTAATTGCGGACTGTGACCTTGACCTCTGAGTTAGGCACGTAGTTCTGGCACGCGACACACCATCTTGTAATGATAATCATTTGTGCCAAATAATTCTTTAACCCACCATGCAGTCTAAAGTTATGGGTCGGACACAAACATATTTCATTATAGCCTATATACAAAGTTTAAGTACGGACTGTGACCTTAACCTTTGAGATAGTAACAAGGTTCTTGCAAGCGACACACCGTATTGTCATAAAAAATATTTTTGCCAAATAATTTTTAAATCCCACCATGCAGTCCGAAGTTATGGATCGGACACGATTTCGGTAACACACAAACACACATACGTTCATTAATTCGCACTTACAGACAGGATAAAATCTAGATGCCGTTCCGCCATTTCATGGCGGGGGCATAAAAAAAGTATTCACGAATATGTTTTCTTATAAGATGGTTATAGGCATAAAATGGTGGTGCCATCGAGTTAGTGATATGCACCCATTGTTACTAATATATCATTGTAAAGTGAAAAGATATCGGGACCTGGGAATCAGGAAACGAGAACTTGTTCTTTGTTCCCAATTTGAAAGAAAGATTCATGTTTGAAAACTGAAAATTAACAACAAAGAACCAGTTCCCGGTTCTTTATTAAACAAAACAAATTTTTAATTAGTTAGCGCAATAATATTTGTTCTGACATATAACATGGTGTCAGGCATATAATGATGTTGCAATGTAAGACATATAATGATGTTGCAATCGGGTACATGTGGTAAGTTTTTTGCTATCAACTCTTTTTTGTAAGGAAGGATAAAAGAAGAGGCCCAAATGGGCCTGATATCGCTCACCTGGCTATTGTGCAACGGGACCATTCTGATACAAAATTGGTCCAATTCCACTGAGAATTTCTCATTTTCACATTTTGCTACTTTTAGTAACAGAGGCCAACTTGCCTGGTCTTTATATATTTACTTTTGAAACACCTCAATGCAAGAATCATTTTGCCACAAATTTCATCAAAATCCATTCAGGGGTTACTGAGATATTGCCAGTTTCATGTTTTGTGCTATTTTTAGTAACGGCAGATGGCGGCCATCTTGGATTGCTAAAATGCAAAAAATCGAGAAGCCTTCATGAAAGGACCATTTTGACACAAATTTGGTCCAGTTCCATTGAGATTTTCTGATTTTCACATTTTTCTATTTTTAGTAACAGAGGCCAATATGACTGGTCTACAGTTAGATATTTTTGAAACATCTCAATGCAAGAATCATTTTGACACAAATTTTGTCAAAATCCATTCAGCGGTTACTGAGATATTGTCATTTTCATGTTTTGTGCTATTTTAGTAACGGCAAATGGTGGCCATCTTGGAATGCCAAAATGCAAAAAATCGAAAAAGCTTAATTAAAGGACCATTCTGACACAAAATTAATCCAACTCCATTGAGATTTTCTAATTTTCACATTTTTCTATTTTTACTTACAGAGGCCAATATGAAGGGTCTACAGTTAGATATTTTTGAAACATCTCAATGCAAGAATCATTTTGACACAAATTTCGTCAAAATCCATTCAGCGGTTACTGAGATATTGTCATTTTCACGTTTTGTGCTATTTTTAGTAACGGCAGATGGCCGCCATCTTGGAATGCCAAATTGCTATTAATCAAAACGACTTCATGCAAGGAACATTCTGACACAAAATTGGTCCAATTCCATTAAAGGGTTCTTGAGTAATTGTCATTTTTATGTTTGTTCTATTTTTAGTAACACCAGATGGCGGCCATCTCGGAATGCCAAATCGTAATTAATCGAAACGGCTTCATGCAAGGAACATTCTGACACAAAATTGGTCCAATTCCATTCAAGGGTTCTTGAGTAATTGTCATTTTTATGTTTGTGCTATTTTTAGTAACGGCCCCCATGGTGGCCATCTTGGATAGTCAACTGGCACAAAATTGAAATAATTCCATTCAAGAACCATTTCTGACCAAATCTGGTCAGAATTGGTTGCATTTTCTTTAGATATTGACATTTGAGCAAAATCGGCCTTGTAAACGCTAAGCAGGTCACTGTGACCTAATTCCGCTATAGATTTTTTTTATTTTTACAATACCAAGGTCCTACTTATGTTCTATGCAAACTTTCAACCAAATATACCAAATGGTTCTGGAGAAGAAGTTGATTTTGTTGTTTTTGCTATTTTTAGTAACGGCGGCCATCTTGTATTTTCAACCTGACCCAATTTTACAATTCTGAGACCCTGGAGTCAGGTCATGCTCCATGTGAAATTTGAGAACCATGGGACCAGTAGTTTTAGAGGAGAAGTTGTTTGAAGTTGTTTAAATAGGTCATTTTTTGACATTGGCATTTGAGCAAAATTACACACGTAAACAGAAAGTAGGTCACTGTGACAAAACTCCGCTACAGATTTTTTTCATTTTTACAATTTTGAATACCAAGGTTTCACTGATGTTCCATGCCAAAATTCAGACAAATATACCCAGTGGTTCTGGAGAAGAAGTTTATTTTGTTGTTTTTGCTATTTTTAGTAATGGCGGCCATCTTGGATTTTCAACCTGACCCAATTTTACAATTCTGAGACCCTGGAGTCAGGTCATGCTCCATGTGAAATTTGAGAACCATGGGACCAGTAGTTTTACAGAAGAAGATGTTTGAATATTTGTTTTTAGGTGTTGACGGACACATCCTGTGACGACGCACGACGCACGCCGGACGCATTGGTATGACAATAGCTCACTATGGCCCTTCGGGCCAGGTGAGCTAAAAACGAATGCAAATCGGGAACTGAGAATCGGGAACCGGGAACTAGTTTCTTGTCCCTTATTTGTATATCTGTCCTTATTGTTTGAAAACGGCTAATAGGCAATAAGGAACTAGTTCCCGGTTCCTTATTGAACAAATAGTGGTTTAAATAAAGTTGCATGAATAATTTAATTTTGAAATATGGCATGTTATTAGGCATAAGATGATGTTGCACCGAGTAAGTGAGATGCTTTGAAAACAATGAATTCAACTTTTAAAGTAAGAAAGAAAGCACAAAATAATCGGATACATGGAATCTGGAATCGGGAACCGGGAACTAGTTCCTTGTTCCTTATTTAAAACTAGAAATGTGTCCATACGACACGGATGCCCCCGCCTAGTGCCCTTAGTAAGATGGCGCCTTGTTTAAGGTAAAGGCACTTGTAGCATAACTAGGTTCACAAAGGCACACTTCTGTGGTACATGTTTTATTGTTTTCCTTGGGCAGATGTATTGTGCTTCTTGGATCAAGAGAAGTACATGGGGAGGGGGGGGGTTTCATGACTGATATGTGATGATATTCTGTATCTTATCGCAGAAATGGATGCCATGCAACTTTCCAAAAGAAATAGCCCGGAAACAAGTAACTTTTCAAAAACTAACAAACGGACACCATTATTGTATGAATTGAAGTCGAAAAAGGGCCATAACTCCCACAATAATTGACGGATTTTACCAAACATTGAACTTGACCTGTATTTTATGATTATATACCTGTGTATAAAATATGAATTCAATACACCAATGCTTTCAAAAGATAATGAACGGAAACCAGTTTTTCATACAAAATGAAGTCGAAAAAGGGCCATAACTCCCACAATAATCGACGGATTTTGCCCAACATCGAACTTGACCTGTATTTTATGATTATATACCTGTGTATAAAATATGAATTCAATACACCAATGCTTTTAAAAGATATCTAACAGAAACCATTTCTTCATAAAAAATAAAGTTGAAAAAGGGCCATAACTCCCACAATAATCGACGGATTTTGCCCAACATCTAACTTGACCTGTATTTTATGATTATATTCCAGTGTATAAAATATGAATTCAATACACCAATGCTTTCAAAAGATATCGAATGGAAACCATTTCTTCATAGAAATAGAAGTCGAAAAAGGGCCATAACTCCAACAATAATTGACGGATTTTACCCAACATCGAACTTGACCTGTATTTTATGATTATATAGCTGTGTATAACATATGAATTCAATACACCAATGCTTTCAAAAGATATTGAACGGAAACCATTTTTTCATAGAAACAGAAGTCGAAAAAGGGCCATAACTCCCACAATAATCGACGGATTTTGTCCAACATCGAACTTGACCTGTATTTTATGATTATATATCTGTGTATAAAATATGAATTCAATACACCAATGCTTTCAAAAGATATCGGAAGGAAACCATTTCTTCATACAAAATGAAGTCGAAAAAGGGCCATAACTCCCACAATAATCGAAGGATTTTGCCCAACATCGAACTTGACCTGTATTTTATGATTATATACCGTGTATAAAATATGAATTCAATACACCGATGCTTTTAAAAGATAGTGAGCGGAAACCATTTCTTCATACAAAATGAAGTCGAAAAAGGGCCATAACTCCCACAATAATCGAAGGATTTTACCCAACATCGAACTTGACCTGTATTTTATGATTATATACCCGTGTATGAAATATGAATTCAATACACCAATGCTTTCAAAAGATATTGAACAGAAACCATTTCGTACGTACGTACGCTACGCTACGTACGCTACGTACGTACGTACGGACAGCGGTGATACTATATGCCCCCCCCCATTTTAAATGGCGGGGGCATAAAAACAACAACACACAATGTGGGAAAATCGCGAAAGGGCAACAAGGAACCAGTTCACGGTCCTTATTGAACAATACTGAGTTTTAAACACTTGGCACAATAATATTTGTTCTGACATATAACATGGTGTAAGGCATATAATGATGTTGCATTCGGGTAAATGATTCGATGCTTCTTTGTAACTAAGGAAAAAAAAGTAACCGGGAACTAAGAATCGGGAACCGGGAGCTAGTTCCTTGTTCCTTATTTGCATATCCATCATCATTGTTTAAAAACGGCAAATTGGCAACCAGGAACCAGGAACCGGGTACCAGGAACCAGGCAACAGGAACCGGGAACGTACTAAACGGTCATATGACAACCATGATTGTCTAAGGCTTAGTGCATAAATATTGTATACAAAGTTCCATCCCGGCTAACTTTGTATATATGTATATACAAGGGTTGTTACGAAACGAAAAACATTCAAATGACTTGATGACCAGATCGTTTAACTATGACTCTTTTTTGTTTCGTAACATCCTTGAAAACATAGTTAACCAGGTGTGGTTTCAGGGAGAGTTGTTAAAATGCAGTTTCCGCAACTATCATAAGGAAGGGCATAAACTCTTAGAAAACAAGCTAATTGTGCTGAAACTTAAACTTATCAGAGTTGTCATTCATATTTACAATATTGTACGCTTTCTGAAAGCTGCCTCGAAAACAAACTGGCTTCTAGCATGCGGATAAAGATTTTTCGGTTTTGAGGTTATAGAAGTTTCCAGGGGATTTGAGGGTAGGGGTGGGGCGGTAGGGGGGGGGGGGGCGTGAAATCAAAAATATCAAATCTGCACTAGATTTTAAGCCATGAATTCTACAGTATAAGTTTTGCAGAATGTAGCTTCTATTGCGCGGACAACATTTTATATTTAGAAGTCCTGATGGCTTTGAGTTCCCATTATCAACCAAATTTTGAACCCACTTGCCTCAACAAAATATGCAATGAATTCCTATTTTGGGGATGCGTAACATAAGTTAGGTTGAAACAGGCTTTTAAGTTGCAAAACATGCCCCTCTCTCTCCCACTGACAGTCGTCGAAGGGAGAGAAAGAGGTGGAGACCCCCACGCATAATAATCTATATCTAGACGGATGAAGGAGCAAACACATGAACGAACGCAGCTAAAGCATTTTGTTTTTGTGTGTTTTTAGCTAACCTGAGCCGAAGGCTCACAGGTGAGCTTATAGTATAGGCAGGCATCCGTCGTCCGTCCGTCCGTCCGTCAACATTTTCAAACGACATCTCCTCTGAAACTACAAGGCCCATTGTTACCAAATCTCATTTGTAGCATCTACAGGCAGGGGGAACCAATAATACTGTTTTTTATCAAAATCGCTTCAACACTTTGGTTGCTATGGCAACATAAATTTTCCATTGACTTGTATGGGAAAAATTGAAAATTTGCATCTATTGCTATGTCACTGTAGATATTTTGACAAAACTTTTACAGAAATGTTTCTCGAGTAGTTCTCTATCAACCACATGAAATTCTTGTAAATTGCACAATTTGGCTGGTTGCCATGGCAACCGAATGGTTAAAAATAGAAAAAATATTCAAAAATCATTCCCTCAGAAACTGTAAAACCAATAAAGCTCAAACTTCACAGAGAGGTTCTTAGTATTAGTCTCTATAAAAGTACTGTTTTTCTTGGCAATTGCTCAAGCAGTTTGGTTGCTATGGGAACTGAAAGTTGCCATTGACTTATAATGGCAAAATGGAAAATTTGCATTTATTGCAATGCCACTGCGGTTATTTTGACAAAACTTTCATAGAAATGTACCTTGAGTAGTCTTTAACCAGCCATGTTAAATTTATGCAAATTGCGCAATTCGGCTGGTTGCCATTGCAACCGAATAGTTAAAAATAAGAAAAATATTAAAAAATCATCTTCGCAGAAACTGTGCGGCCAATAAAGCTCAAACTTTACAGAAAGAACCTTACTGCTAGCTTCTATAGAATTACTGTTTTTCATGGCAATTGCTCCAGCAATTTGGTTGCTATGGCAACTAAGAGTTTCAATTGACTTATAATGGGGAAAATGGAAATTGGCAATTCTTGCGGTCTAACTGCAGTTATTTCGGTTTTTTTCTACAGAAATGTTTCTTGAGTAGTCCTCTACGATTCGTCTGAATTTTCTCCAAATCGCTGAATTTGACTGGTTGCCATGGCAAAATATAGGGTAAATTTTCGAAAAAAATAAATAAATAAAACTAGAGGTGGCAGTAAGCATGGCTTACTAAATACCCCCCGCATTTAACAGTTAGGCATGCAGCTTTGTCATTTAAGTTTTACATTTACACAGCATACATGATATGACAACTGCAAGTGCACATCTATATATACATATTTAATATCAGTCAAAGAGTTTAGGAGAAGTAGTGACAACAAATTCTGTTTTCCAAGACAACAAAGGGGTACAACAAAGCTGGAAAACCCTTTTGAGAAAAACAGAGCAATATGTGCCAACTCTTTCCTTCTACTGTATCTGTGCACCAAATTTGAATAAAATGGAAGTGAAAATGGTCGAAAAAAATACCAATATGTGTTCGCATACTTAATTTCAAGAAAATCCGTCATATGGTCTTGGAGTAGTAGCAATAACAACTTTTCTTACGAAATCTACAAAGGGACATAACTCTGCAGGAAAACTTTCCAGGAAAAACTGAACAATATGTACCAGCTCTTTTCATATGCTGCATCTAGTAACCCAATTTGAATAAAATGGAAGCAAAAAAGGCAAAAACCCTATAAAATAGGGCAAAATTATCAAAAAGGGGAATAACTCAAGCAAAAAGGGGCAGAATTTAAAATCAAAACCCTAATGCACATCTTCATACCAATATCTGTTCACATACTTAATTTCAAGAAAATCCATCAAACCATCTAGGAGGAGTTGCGATAACAAACTTTTTTCACGAAAAATACAAAGGGGCATAACTCCGCAATAAAAACCTTCCAGGAAAAATTGAAAAATACATATCCACTATTTTCTTATGCTGCATCCACGGACAAAACTTGAAACAAATTGGAGCAAATTTAATGCAAAAACCCTATAGAATAGGGCAAAAAATATCAAAAAGGGGAATAACTCAAGCAAAAAGGGGCAGAATGTAAAATCAACACCCTAATGCACATCTTCATACCAATATCTGTTCACATACTTAATTTCAAGAAAATCCGTCAAACCATCTAGGAGGAGTTGCGATAACAAACTTTTTTCACGAAAAATACAAAGGGGCATAACTCCGCAATAAAAACCTTCCAGGAAAAACTGAAAAATACGTATCCACTATTTTCTTATGCTGCATCTATGGACAAAATTTGAAACAAATTGAAGCAAATTAAATGCAAAAGCCTATAAAATAGGGCAAAAAATATCAAAAAGGGGAATAACTCAAGCAAAAAGGGACAGAATTTAACATCAAAACCCTAATGCACATCTTCATACCAATATCTGTTCACATACTTAATTTCAAGAAAATCTGTCAAACCATCTAGGAGGACTTGCGATAAACTTTTTTCACGAAAAATACAAAGGGGCATAACTCCGCAATAAAAACCTTCCAGGAAAAATTGAAAAATACATATCCACTATTTTCTTATGGTGCATCCATGGACAAAATTTGAAACAAATTGGAGCAAATTTAATGCAAAAACCCTATAAAATAGGGTAAAAAAAGTCAAAAAGGGGAATAACTCAAGCAAAAAGGGGCAGAATTTAAAATCAAAACCCTAATGCACATCTTCATACCAATATCTGTTCACATACTTAATTTCAAGAAAATCCGTCAAACCATCTAGGAGGAGTTGCGATAACAAACTTTTTTCACGAAAAATACAAAGGGGCATAACTCCACAATAAAAACCTTCCAGGAAAAACTGAAAAATACGTATCCACTATTTTCTTATGCTGCATCTATGGACAAAATTTGAAACAAATTGAAGCAAATTTAATGCAAAACCCTATAAAATAGGGCAAAAAATATCAAAAAGGGGAATAACTCAAGCAAAAAGGGGCAGAATTTAAAATCAACACCCTAATGCACATCTTCATACCAATATCTGTTCACATACTTAATTTCAAGAAAATCCGTCAAACCATCTAGGAGGAGTTGCGATAACAAACTTTTTTCACGAAAAATACAAAGGGGCATAACTCCACAATAAAAACCTTCCAGGAAAAACTGAAAAATACGTATCCACTATTTTCTTATGCTGCATCTATGGACAAAATTTGAAACAAATTGAAGCAAATTTAATGCAAAACCCTATAAAATAGGGCAAAAAATATCAAAAAGGGGAATAACTCAAGCAAAAAGGGGCAGAATGTAAAATCAACACCCTAATGCACATCTTCATACCAATATCTGTTCACATACTTAATTTCAAGAAAATCCGTCACACCATCTAGGAGGAGTTGCGATAACAAACCTTTTTCACGAAAAATACAAAGGGGCATAACTCCGCAATAAAAACCTTCCAGGAAAAACTGAAAAATAAGTATCCACTATTTTCTTATGGTGCATCTATGGACAAAATTTGAAACAAATTGAAGCAAATTTAATGCAAAACCCTATAAAATAGGGCAAAAAATATCAAAAAGGGGAATAACTCAAGCAAAAAGGGGCAGAATTTAAAATCAACACCCTAATGCACATCTTCATACCAATATCTGTTCACATACTTAATTTCAAGAAAATCCGTCACACCATCTAGGAGGAGTTGCGATAACAAACCTTTTTCACGAAAAATACAAAGGGGCATAACTCCACAATAAAAACCTTCCAGGAAAAACTGAAAAATACGTATCCACTATTTTCTTATGCTGCATCTATGGACAAAATTTGAAACAAATTGAAGCAAATTTAATGCAAAACCCTATAAAATAGGGCAAAAAATATCAAAAAGGGGAATAACTCAAGCAAAAAGGGGCAGAATTTAAAATCAACACCCTAATGCACATCTTCATACCAATATCTGTTCACATACTTAATTTCAAGAAAATCCGTCACACCATCTAGGAGGAGTTGCGATAACAAACCTTTTTCACGAAAAATACAAAGGGGCATAACTCCGCAATAAAAACCTTCCAGGAAAAACTGAAAAATACGTATCCACTATTTTCTTATGGTGCATCTATGGACAAAATTTGAAACAAATTGAAGCAAATTTAAAGCGTTGCGGACGGACGGACGGAAGGACGGACGGAAAGACGGACGGAAGTACAACGTCAAAACAGTATACCCCCCACAAACACAGTTTGCGGGGGGTATAAAAATCTTCTGCTCAGAAGCCATATGGGGGATGAAGGTGATATAGTGCAAATGTGTTGATAAATGTGTGCAAAGTAGCCTCTACATAGATTTTATTCTTTTTCTTCCAATCCCATAAGAACTTTGGTTGCTATGGCAACTTATAGTTTCCAATGACTTATAATGGGAAAAGTGAAGCCATGAGGGGGATGAAGCTGATACTTCGCATACATATTAATAACATTAGCCTCTACCTAAAGTATGTTTTATATTATCATTGCCCATGTGAATTCATTGCTATGGCAACTTAAAGTTTCCATAGCTTTATAATGGGGAAAGTGGACATTTGCTATTCATTTCTGTGTTACTGCAGATATTTTGACAAAACTTTACAGAAATGTTCCTGGAGTAGTCCTCTACCAGCCATATGAATTTTTCACAAATACCTGATTTTGATTGGTTGCCATTGCAGCTGAAAGGCCAAATTTAAAAAAAAAATTAGCCAAAGATCTTCTGAGAAGCCATTAAGGGGGGTTAAAGCTTATTTTTTGCATAAATGTTTGTGATATTATCCTCTACATATATGGTGTTTTTTATTGCTGTTGTCAGTGTTGTGCATGGTGTTTTGTTGCTGTGACCTCAGTGCTCAGGTGAGCGATATAGGGCCATTGGCCCTCTGGTTTTATCTTAATTCGGTCGTTGGTTAGGTGAAAGTGAGCAGTTACAGTATCAAAGACCTTCATGTAGTATGTATTGGTTTATGTTTATGTATTTGGTAGCCTATAGGAAACATCCCGATGGAAAAGAAATTAATATCCGTTTATTAATTTTTGATGGTGTATCAATGAAATTTCATTATATACAGACTGACTGGTTGCCAGATATTTAACCGTAAAATCTACGAAAACATTTTAGAGTGCACACGGTTTGTAGACCTTGAGCTGACTATAGACCCCCCCCCCCCCCGCAGGGGGGAATTTTGGACACTATGATTTTCTAAAACTATATTATATACGAAACAAAATGACACACGTTAGCCCTCTGTACGTTGGGGCGTTAACGTGTAACGTCAACGTTAATTACACTACCCAAATTTACATATTCACGTTATAATAGAAAATACACATTGGTATACACATGTTAGTATTCGCCCTAAATAATGTTGGGTTTTGTTTGCTAGAACATAAATCGCTGTTTCAGGGTAATTGACATTGTCAAGTATAAGTTGACTAACCCGTATAACGTAGTTTACATTGTATTTGACGTTTTCCCCTTCAGTGTCTAAATACATGTAATATAAGGGGCAAATTGTAAGAACTGAAGTGAAGAGAAAAGTAATTGTCATATATTTGACTGTTTTAATAGTCTTGTATAAAAAACAAACAAAGTAAAGTCTTACAAAACTTGTCAGCAGTCACGATACATATGTAACGTATATAACCACAACAAAAATTCGGGGAAAAAAAAACCAGACTAAATTGCTGAATTGGTGGACTGAAGTTTATATATGATTCATCAATTTTCTGTGATTCATGCCCAGCTTAGATAAGTTAGGCAGCAGTTAGCAGTGGATATATTAAATGTGGACAGAATCTTATTTTTGAAGAATTTAAGCTTCAAATTGACGAGAAAAGCTAAGAAAGCCAACATCAGCTGCATTTCATTTTTAATGTTATCTGTATTATGTCTTAAGTAGACACTATTGTATATGTAAATATGAAGAAACGCCAATGTTATGTGTCCTAAAACTATAAAAAAAAAAACATCGGTTAGTGTATATTAGTGTATATTTAAAAAGCAATCTAACAGTAACGTTACGTTACATAATTGTAATATGTCGGGGAATAGGATTTGTGAGTCATCTGTTATCAAAAATTTAGTTCCCGGGCAATATGAATTATTCAATGCTGTAGTATTAGCTTACCACTGGTAGTCAGATGGCAATTTAGCTCTTTGTTTAGCTCTTTGAAATACATAAGAACTCAGCAAGACGCACATAGATTGTTATAGCTGAAGCAGTTCGACCTTGCCTTCAATTCAGTTTCACTTAAAAGTGACTTCATAAAAATAAGTCTTTTTAATTTTATGCATAGAATGAAATAAGTAAGAGTTGATATATGCTGAAACTGATTAATATTTAGGTTCTCGTCATGATGGGGATAAAACCAATTTCGCTACCTGTGCTGTTGGCTGAGCCATTCAATTACCCTACATACAAATATGCAACTGTGACTGCCAGCCGAGGCAATCAAAAGCAGTACCAACTCTCTCAACAGGGATAACCACCAGTTTTGCTATGCTGTCAGTCGAATCGTCAGCCACAAGCCTCTTTGCACAGTAAATGCTTTACATATAGGTTAGCAAATATGTGTGGCTCCCGTGATCATAACTTACATGTTAATTTGTGATCTACGTGATCTGTTTATGCAGCTCCCGGCCATCAAATACATTACAAACTATTAACAATGTGAAAATCTAAGGCTGATAGAAAGTGCCATACTTTATAACGCATACATCATTCTGTCATCAGCTTGTTCAGGAGTTCTATTTTTCATTGTGTTGTTACAAATATTTAACTGGTCAGGTAATTTTGCAAACCCCATGGTTTTATTCCCACTTGTTGTTACTATCAAAGACGAAAGGTGTTACGAAATACAACTTTCAGTAAGAAATTTTTTCAATATGTAAGCAACTAAAATTGTTGTTTGGATATTGCCAAAATGCTTTATTCCCTAACAGAATTTAACATATTTGGACAAAGATGATAAGATAAGCAGTAAGATATCATAAATAAGCAGTTTTCAACCACATTTATTGCTAAAAAGTAAATAAAATGGTAATACAAGGTCACAGAGATCAAATGCAGTAAGTTATTTAGGTTAACCCTTCCTTGGCATGTATAGGTATGCACTATTTCTATTGTTGGATTAGTTGCTCTTTAGAAATACTGTATTGCTAGTTTAGGATATCGGAAATGAAGAATCCATAAACTCGCAGTGAATACGTTGTATACGTTACTTGTTTGGTCTTTCTTTTCTTTTTTTTTTCTCAATATTATGCTGCAAAGTATAACTACAATGTAGGCGAATACATTCTGAAGGAGAACAACTAATATTTGCTTATAGATATCTGAACAGCGAAGACCAACATTAATACATTCTGTCATTTTCATTTGCCATTTCATTATGTATGCAGAGCTACTAGAACACTGTCTCTGGAAAAAAAAAATTTTTGTCCAACTATACCTATCTTTATGTTCTTTGGTGAATATATGCTTTAATAGATGGTCGAATGTAATTAGATTCTTTAAGATATGATCGAAAGTAGTTAGACTTTAAAGAGAAAGAAACAAAAGCATAGAAATATAGATCATCTTAAACATAGCATTTATAGATTGCTACATGTACATTATGCTAGTAAACTGCCAGTGTCTCTTTTCTGTATTGAATGTTTCTTCTGATACTATTCTCCCAAACTCCTGGTTGACACATTATTGTTAGTTACATAAATGAACTAAATAAAGCAATGTATTGACACTACCATTAATTATTTTCAAAAGTTTGTTTCTTAACTGTAACTCAGCAATGTTGTTTCCCTTGGTAACGTAAAATATAAGATAGTCTTACAAAAGTAAGTATACGCTGCCAGCAAATATCTACATTAGCTGTAATGCAGAACTGTATTTGGCTTAAGTCTTCAAACTTCAGGTTTACTGTTCTGCTTTATAGTTTTTCAGTGTGCACGTAAAAACTATACCAAATCCTGTCAATAAACAAGGTGGTACTCCATTTACATTGTTAATTTCTGATTTTTTTTTATAATTTTATACTAAACACGTCAAAAGCGCTTAGCTTTTAATGTTATCAAACTAATTGTATATCATTTTATTCGAGCACTATATGCAAAATCTATGCTGGCTTAGCTGCGGCTTTATCTTTTCTGATATGGTATTTTCTTTATTTTTTATTTTATTTTTTTTTTTTTTTTGAAGTTGTATATAACAAAATTTCACGTATGTTACAGTCTCTAGAACTCAAATATACAAATTGTAAAAGAAACAAACTGGGCAATGCAATTATGAAATACTTTTATTTTTGATATAACAACAATGTTGCCAGCAAAAAAAAACAAGAAAATTGTGTCTGTAAGACAGTAAACTCTATACCCTACAATGCAAAAATTTGTCTAAAATGACTAAGTTCAAAAGGCCGTAATTCTGTCAAAATTAATTCTAGGTCCAACAAAAATCCACATGCACATCTTCAATATGTCCCCAACATGTATGCAAAGTTTCTAACAGATCCATTGACAACTGTGGGAGAAATTGATTACACAAACTCTATACCATAAAGCATGACGAACAGACAGACGGACGGACGGACAGACGGACAGGGGCAAATCTTAATGCCCCCTGACTATCGTCACGGGGGCATAAAACAAGAGGGCCATGATGGCCCTGGATCGCTCACCTGAGTATCCTGTGAACTTAACCTCAGAGACATCAATACGTAAGACAGACAGAGTTTCACAAAGATTCAATGGAAAATGAACACTTTATTGTATACCTTAGGTTTTTATAAGATTTAACCTAATGACCTTGTTTTTGACCCCACATGACCCAGTTTCAAACCTGGTCTAGATTTCTTGGATATATACATTCTGCAAAGTTTCATGAATATCGGATCAAAACTATGCCCTCTAGAGCGAAAACAATGTTTTTCTAAGGTCTGACCTAGTTTTTGACCCGACATGACCAAGTTGCACCCTTGGTCCAGATTTGTAGGAGATAAACATTTTGACAAAGTCTCATGAAGATTAGAACAAAACTGTGTCCTCTAAAGCATTCACATGGTTTTTCTAAGAACTGACCTAGTTACCTAGTTTTTGACCTGACATGGCCCAGTTTCAAATCAGGTCTAGATTTCATAAAAATAAACATTCTGACAAAGTTCCATGTAGATTATATCATAACTGTGCGTTCAAGAGTGTACACAACGTTTTTCTAAGATTTGACCTAGTGGCCTAGTTTTTGACCCCACATGACCCAGTATCAAAGATGGTCTAGATTTCATTAAGATAAACATTCTGACCAAGTTTCATGATGATTGGATCGTAACTGTGCCCTCTGAGTCATTCAAAGATTTATAGCTATTTCTAGCTCTGGCGGCCATTTTGTACAGCCGAATGGAACCGTTTCAGCAATTTTTGTTTAAACCCTTGAGTCAAACAATTCTGTGAAATTATTTTGAAATCAAGCCATTGGCTTTCGAGGAGATGTCGTTTAAAGGTTTTTCTATATTTAGCTCTGGTGGCCATTTTGTTCAGTAGAGCTGAAACATTTCAGCAATTTTGGTAGAGGGTCTCCTAAGGAACATTTCTGTGAAATTATTTCAAAATCTTCCCAGCATTTTGGAGGCAAAGTTGTTTAAAGGTTTTTCTATTTTTAGGTCTGGCGGCCATATTGTTCAGCAGAGCAGAACCGGTAGAGCAATTTTGGTAGCGGGACTCCTAGGGAACATTTCTGTGAAATTATTTCAAAATCTTCCCAGCAGTTTTGGAGGTGAAGTCGTTTCAAGGTTTTTCTACTTTTAGCTCTGGCGGCCATATTGTTCAGCGGAGCAGAACCATTTGAGCAATTTTCGTTAAGGGCCTCCTAAGGAACATTTCTGTGAAATTATTTCAAAATCTGCATAGCAGTTTTGGAGAAGAAGTTGTTTAAAGGTTTTTCTATTTTTAGCTCTGGTGGCCATTTTGTTCAGCAGAGCGGAACCGTTTTAGCAATTTTGGTAGAGGGTCTCCTAAGAAACATTTCTGTGAAATTATTTCAAAATCTGCCAAGCAGTTTTGGAGGAGAAGTTGTTTAAAGATTTTTCTATTTTTAGCTCTGGTGGCCATTTTGTTCAGCGGAGCAGAACCGTTTGAGCAATTTTGGTTAAGGGCCTCCTAAGGAACATTTCTATGAAATTATTTCAAAATCTGCCAAGCAGTTTTGGAGAAGAAGTTGTTTAAAGGTTTTTCTATTTTTAGCTCTGGCGGCCATTTTGTTCAGCAGAGCGGAACCATTTTAGCAATTTTGGTAGAGGATTTCCTAAGAAACATTTCTGTGAAATTGTTTCAAAATCTGCCCAGCAGTTTTGGAGGAGAAGTTGTGTAAAGGTTTTTCTATTTTTAGCTCATAACCGTTTGAGCAATTTTGGTAAAGAGTTTCCCAAGGAACATTTCTGTGAAATTATTTCAAAATACGTCCAGCAGTTTTGGAGAAGAAGTTGTTTAAAGCAAAAGTTGACGCCAGACGCACGTCCGGACGACGGACAAAGACTGATCACAATACCTCACCTTGAGCACTACGTGCTCAGGTGAGCTAAAAAGTGGGGACATTGATTTTTTGGATGCTCAGGGCAGGTACTCCATAGTCAGTAGTGAGATCTAGCCGAAATGCTAACTAATCCAAGCTTTTATGCATATCCTCATTACCTGCAAGTATAAAGAGGATCCGATGAAAAATGAAAATGTGATGACATTGTTTTCTCCATTATAACACTATGGGTTTTTTTCAAACGCTCAAGGGCAGCTAACTCCGTAGTCTGTGCTCAAATCCGGCCAAATTTCGAACTCATCCAAGCTCTTATGTATGTCATCATTACCTGCAAGTATGATAAGGATCAAATCAAAAACCTTGATTGCAGCACCCTGAAAGTCAAACTTGCTCGAGATATTGTCATGCCCTACATTTGTGTGAAATTATTTTAGAATCCGTTGAGAAATGTAGGTGCTAGAGCGATGACAAAGTTTTTCTAAAAATAGCCATAGTGACCCTGACCTTGGGCACAGCATCCTGAAAGTCAAACTTGCTTGAGATATTGTCATACCCTACATTTGTGTCAAGTTATTTCAAAATCCATGGAGAAATGAAGGTGCTAGGGCGATGACAAAGTTTTTCTAAAAATAGCCACAGTGACCTTGACCTTGGGCACAGCACCCTGAAAGTCGATCTTGCACGAGATATTGTCATGCCCTACATTTGTGTGAATTTATTTTAAAATCCATTTAGAAATGTAGGTGCTAGAGCGCTGACAAAGTTTTTCTAAAAATAGCCACAGTGACCTTGACCTTGGGCGCAGCACCCTGGAAGTTGAACTTGCTTGAGATATTGTCATACCCTACATTTGTGTGAAGTTATTTTAAAATCCATGGAGAAATGAAGGTGCTAGGGCGATGACAAAGTTTTTCTAAAAATAGCCACAGTGACCTTGACCTTGGGCACAGCACCCTGAAAGTCGAACTTGCTCGAGATATTGTCATGCCCTACATTTGTGTGAACTTATTTTAAAATCCATTGAGAAATGTAGGTGCTAGAGCGCTGACAAAGTTTTTCTAAAAATAGCCACAGTGACCTTGACCTTTGGCACAGCATCCTGAAAGTTAAACTTGCTTGAGATATTGTCATGCCCTACATTTGTGTGAATTTATTTTAAAATCCATTGAGAAATGTAAGTGCTAGAGTGCTGACAAAGTTTTTCTAAAAATAGCCACAGTGACCTTGACCTTGGGCGCAGCATCCCGAAAGTCGAACTTGCTCTAGATGTTGTCATGCCCTACATTTGTGTGAAGTTATTTTAAAATCCGTTGACAAATGTAGGCAATAGAGCGATGACAAAGTTTTTCTAAAAATATGTGATGACGTTGTTTTCTCCATTATAACACTATGGGATTTTTTTCAAACGCTCAAGGGCAGCTAACTCTGTAGTCTGTGCTCAAATCCGGCCAAATTTCGAACTCATCCAAGCTCTTATGTATGTCATCATTACCTGCAAGTATGATAAGGATCTAAGCAAAAACAGTTGAGAAAACGTGATGACGCCATTTTCCCCATTATAACCCTATGGGATTTTTTTCAAACGCTCAAGGGCAGCTAACTCCATAGTCTGTGCTCCAATCCGGCCAAATTTCGAACTCATCCAAGCTCTTGTGTATGTCATCATTACTTGCAAGTATGATAAGGATCTAATCAAAAACAGTCGAGAAAACGTGATGACGCCATTTTCCCCATAATAACCCTATGGGGGCTATCTGTTGCCATGGAAACCAGAGTTCTGAGCTGATCGGCACCAAAACCTAATGCAGCCTTTCCCCCACCCAAATGATGCTTCCGATAAAATTTGATTGCGATCGGCCCACTGGTCTCTGAGATATTTATGTTTGAAAGTGTTGACGCACCCACCCACGCACCCACCCACGCACCCACCCACGCACGGACGGACGACGGCTCGACTCCCATCCTATAAGCTCACCTCTGAGCCTTCGGCTCAGGTGAGCTAAAAACTAGAAAATTGTGTCTGTAAGACACTAATGATGCCCCCGTGCACCGCCTGTCACATGATGTGTATATCCATAAAGCACCTACAAAGAATCCATTGAAAACATACCCTAACATGCAAAAATTTGCCCAAAATGACTAAGTTAAAAAGGCTGTGATTCTGTCAAAATTAATTCTAGAGCTATCAAAATGCCTCATGCATATCTTCAAATATGTCCACAATATGTAGACAAGGTTTGAAAAAGATCCATTGAAAACTGTGGAGCAAGTTGATAACACAAACTCCATACTCTACAACGCAAAAATTTCCCTAGAATGACTAAGTTCAATGGGCCGTAATTCTGTCAAAATTAATTCTAGGTCCAACAAATAAAACATATGCACATCTTCAATACACTCACAGCATGTATGCAAGGTTTGATCAAGAAACATTGAAAACTGTGAGAGGAGTTGATTACACAAACTCTATAGATACCCTGCAATGCAAAAATTTGCCTAAAATGACTCAGTTCAAAAGGCCGTAATTTTGTCAAAATTCATTCTAGGTCCAACAAAAACCCACATGCACATCTTTAATACATTCACAACGTGTATGCATGGTTTGAAAAAGATCCATTGAAAACTGTGAGAGGAGTTGATTACACAAACTCTATACCCTCCAATGCAAAAATTTGCCTAAAATGACTAAGTTCAAAAGGCCGTAATTCTGTCAAAGTTAATTCTAGGGCCAACAAAAACCCACATGCACATCTTCAATATGTCCCAAACATGTATGCAAAGTTTGAAAAAGTTCCATTGAAAACTGTGGGAGAAATTGATTACACAAACTCTATACCCTACAATACAAACATTTGCCTAAAATGACTAAGTTCAAAAGGCCGTAGTTCTGTCAAAATTAATCTTAGCTCCATCAAAAATCCACATGCACATCTTCAATATGTCCACAACATGTATGCAAAGTTTGAAAAAGATCCATTGAAAACTGTGGGAGGAGTTGATTACACAAACTCAAAACTATAAAGAGTGAAGAACAGACAGACGGACAGACGGACAGATAGACAGACAGACAGGGGCAAATCTTAATGCCCCCTGACTATTGTCACGGGGGCATAAAAAACGTTTTATATGTGCAGAATATGTCAGTGCCCTTAACATTAAAATTTGTAGTATACTGTGTTTAATCATGTATAAAACACACCTAATGCATCCCTAAAAGTATTAATTGAGAGGAGTGTTGCTAGGTCCAAGTACACAATATATCATAAGAACACCCAGACTTATATTTGTTATTGTTTTTATGTGACAGTGGGGAAAAACCTGATTAACGGTATTATAATGAAATATTGTAAATGTTAATGTTATTTACGTTACTACTAGTAATGGCTTATCATAGAAAATAAACCAGAATGCGTTTTTCTTTTATATAAAAAGATTCTTTTATGAAGAAACTGTAGCCAACGAAAATAAAATGATTCTATCGTCAAATTATATGAGTTTAACAAAAATAGCCCTCGGTAACGTATATAATCGATCATTTTGACCGACTAAAATGCGTTCAAAATATTGTGACTCTGTTTCTTGCTGTTTATATAGGCTGGCATATTCAATATTACCTTTTACTGTTGTTTTTTAATTCATACAGTGTAGTTCAAGCACTTGAATTATACAGGAAGTGATAATTGTAATATGAAACATTTATAAGGGGGTACTTGTTAAACTTCCTATTTATCCCAAAGTATACAAGATAGGATAATAATTTTTGCAGATCTGAAAAGATCAATAAATTGTCTTTAATACAGTAACAAACACATGGTCTAATGATAAAGGAGTAACTTAAAAAAAGAAAGTATTTTTGATGGAAATAGCAATTTTAATGGAGTGTAAAGACAAATGTCACGTATATGACACCATGTAGGCTAAAGTGACCTGTCAAACATCATAACTTTTAGCTACTGGATTGTTCTATTAGACTCTACTATAACTTTAAACATAGGAAAGTGACTTCTATTTTTTTTATAATTTTTGAAATTTTTTATTTTATGTTTATTTTTTAATGGGTAACGTTTGTAACAGGCTGCTACAGCTTAACGCCCCACTCGCCAGAGGGCTAACATGCTGCAAAATACTTCTAAGATGCTGGGCTTGAAGAAAAATATGGTCTACAAAATTCCCCCTGGGGGGAGGTAAACCATATTTGGCTCATGGCCTATTGGGACAGACGCACGTACACATTCACTCCAGAATTCAAGCCAATCAGTTCATGGTCCGACAGACAGATCGAAAAACTGTCAGGCCCACACCAATATGCCCCCTTCAACGTCTTCAAGATTATTAGGAGATTAAAACTTTGGAGTGCTTTTTCATTCCAAACGGCACTGAATTAATATAGTGGTGCAGTAGTGCTACGCTTTTCTCCAGGAAAGCATATGCTGAAGATCAGAGCTTCAGAATGCAAATCTGCTGAGTTAAATCAAAAGCAAACGTTTTTCACAGAAATTAAGTGTCTTCAATTATACATGTACGCATTATCGTGATTACTGATGACTTACGCATGTATCAAAACATTTCAACTGGAATTATGAAGCCCATGGACAAATAATGAGATACATGTTTTTTGTTGTTGTTGTTTTGCCTGAAGTGTTCTTTGCCGGTCGTTTCTTTGTAGAAGCATTTTATAAGAATATCTATATGTACAAAACCTTGTTTGTATGGCCACACCTTATGTTTTGAACTTTCGAGCATTTTGGCCTTCAGGCATATCGGTTTATTGGCATTTACACTAACGGATAATTCGATAAATTGATAAAAGTATTTCTTTTTGGTTTCCTTTCTTCTAACATTTTGGTTAACTTCATATCTTCCTTTCTTATTGTACACTTTTGATATTCCCATTTAAAATTTTGGCAACTTCTGAATTCTAGTATTTTCTGAATGTTTCATATATGTTTTCACATAAGCAGACTAATTAAAGGTAGAAATCCTATCACTAGGAATTACAAAATAAAGTTTATACCTTCGTCTTCTATTGCAGGTGTCGACTGATCCTGAAGCTGAGATTCTATGTTTGTTGTCCGAACAGACAGGTCTGAAACTGAATATTAAAATTAAAATGATGACAGTGCGTAATCATTCATTATAGGTAAATTCATACTACAGTGTAAACATCAGAAACTGAACAATATTCATGAAAGTGTGTAAATGACTTCATATAACAGGCAACTGATTATTAAGACCAGACAGTGAGCAAGCAGGGAACTGAAACTTATTTTTTTAGGTGGACACATTCTCAGATAGCCGAACACTGAACTTGCGGGCATGGATCATCAGTAAACATGTCCAGACTGGCCGCATGTTTATTATCTGAGTTTAAATGGAAAATAGATTAAGGTATAATATGTAAGTTTCATGAAAATTTATTAAGTTGTAAAGAAATAAAATCATGTTTTTGCACTCCACTTTTTCACAAACGATAAGACAAACCCACTGAAACATGAACAACTGGTCAACGCTGAAATTCAATTAATGACCTTCAACTTGAAGTCAATGTTTCAAGTCTGACCAGTCTGACGACAATCTGCAAAAGTTGGTTCCAAAACAGATTTGTAGAAAAAAAAAACATTTTAAAGGTGACTAGATTCTGACCTCCAGCCACACACCAAAGGTTTCTATGTTCATTGAGCCGTGACATATCGGATATGCATCAATGCATTTAGTTGATCTTCTCCAGATGTTATTGTGTAACAAGTTTGAAGACTCTTCTCCTTTTGGTTACTTAGAAACTAAGCTAAATGCATTTGGTGAGCCTAAATTTTCTATGTTCTATATTTCATATAATATAAGTCATGTCCTTATATTCGCCACTGCATTCAGTATATCTTCTCGAGATGTTCCTATTTCGAAAGTTTCATGACTAATTTCCCTTTTGGTTACTTAGAAACAAAGCTTAACACAAAACATGAACCAAAATTGTCTATGCTCAATTATGCATGAAGTATTGGTCATGGCCCGATATTTGTCACTACATTCAATAGATTTTCTCTATATATCTCTATGCAACAAAGTTGAAGATTCTATCCTTCTGGTGACTAAGGAACTGAATTAAACACAATAGGTGAACCTTATTGCTAAAACGCAAGCGCACGCTCATGCATGGGCACATGCATGCAAAGTGGTGCTTCAAATTATTATATAGCCTGGAACTGACATACTATGACAGTGGGAGAGCATTTACAAACCGTAAAAACTTAGTGCCTTGCCATGATAGTGAGTCAAGATTCTAACATATCAGGCAAATGACAAAAGGCCCAAATGGGCCTGATATCGCTCACCTGGCTATTTTGCCACGGGACCATTCTGTTACAAAATTGGTTGATATTCCACTGGGTTTTCTCATTTTCATGTTTTGCTATTTTAAGTAACAGAGGCCACCTTGACTGGTCTATATTCAGATAGTTTTAAAACGCCCTAATGCAAGAATCATTTTGTCACAAATTTCGTCAAAATCCATTCAGCGGTTACTGAGATATTAACATTTTCGTGTTCTGCGTTAGTTTTAGTAACGGCAGATGGAATGCCAAACTGCAAAAATCGAAAAGGCTTCATACAAGGAACATTCTGTCACAAAATTGGTCCGAATATATTGAGATTTTCTCATTTTCAAATGTTGCTATTTTACTAATAGAGCCTAACTTGAATGGTCTATATTTATTTACTTTAGAAACACCTTAAAGCAAGAATCATTTTATATAGCGGTTACTGAGATATCGTTATTTTCATGATTTGTGCTATTTTTAGTAACGGCAGATGGCAGCCATCATGGAATGCCAAAATGCGAAAGGCTTCATGCAAGGACCATTCTGACACATTTTGCTTTTTTAAGTAACAGAGACCAACTTGACTGGTCTAGATTTATTCATTTTAAAAATACCAGAATCCAATAATCATTTTGTCACAAACTTTGTCAAAATCCATACAGCCGTTTTTGAGAAATTGTCATTTTCATGTTTTGTGCTGTTTTAGTAAGGCAGATGGCAGCCATCTTGGAATGTCAAAATGCAAAAATTCGGAAATCCTTCATGAAAGGACCATTCTGACACAAAATAAGTTCAATTCCATTGAGATTTTCTAATTTTCATTTTTTCTATTTTTAGTAACAGAGGCCAATATGACTGGTCTATATTATCTACTTTTGAAACACCTCAATGCAGGAATCATTATGCGACAAATTTCATCAAAATCCATTCAGAGGTTACTGAAATAATGTCATTTTAACGTTTTATGCTGTTTTAACTAGAGCAAGTGAGCAGGGGCTCACATATACCCCCGACCAGTGCCACTGCCTAATGAAAGCATACATTAACACACAACTTCAATGCAAATGTCATACATATACAAAATTCTAAGTCTGTGACCTTGACCTTAGGACAGCAGCAGCAGCATCCATATGATGTAAACTAGTATGAAATAAACCTAGTCATGTATCATTAGGCTCCACTGAAGTATTTTGGAACTATACGCCAAAAACTACAGCATATGGCTAAGTCCTAGTTATTGACCCCTGGCCCCACCCATGAGCCTGACCCTGCAGCTTAGGTAGTCCATAACAAAAGCAATGATGTAGAGATATCATGAACCAAATATGGAAGAAATCTTCAATGCAATTACATAGACATGAGCAATCAAAAAGGTTTAACGCAAAACTTTGACATAATGAAAATGCCTAAGTCCTAATTATTGACCCCTGGCCCCACCCTGGGACCTGACCCAGGGGCTTAGCTAGTTCACATCAAAGGTAATGCTATAGAGACATCATGAACCAAATATGAAAAGAATCTGATGTGTGGTTACAGAGATATGAGCAACCCAAAAAGGTTTAACGCAAAACTTTGACGTAAAGTTAACGAACGGACGGACAACGAACAAACGAACGAACGGACAAACGAACGAAAGGACGAACGGACGGAATGACAAAAACTATATACCCCCTGACCCAGGGGCTTAGCTAGTTCACATCAAAGGTAATGCTATAGAGACATCATGAACCAAATATGAAAAGAATCTGATGTGTGGTTACAGAGATATGAGCAACCCAAAAAGGTTTAACGCAAAACTTTGACGTAAAGTTAACGAACGGAAGGACGAACGAACAAACGAACGAACGGACAAACGAACGAACGGACGAACGGACGGAATGACAAAAACTATATACCCCCTGACATACTTCGTATGTCGGGGGTATAATTAACGGGAGATGGCAGCCATCTTGGAATGCAAAAATGCAAGAATTCGTATAGGCTTCATGAAAGGACCATTCTGACACCAAATTTGTTCAAATCCATTGAGAGTTTTTCATTTTCAATTTTTTCTATTTTACGTAAAAGAGGCAATCTTGGGTGGTCTCTATTTATTTACTTTAGAAACACCTCAATGCAAGAATCATTTTGCCACAAATTTTGTCAAAATCTATTCAGCGGCTACTGAGAAATTGTATTTTCATGCTTTGTGCTATTTTTAGTAATGGCAGATGGCAGCCATCTTGGAATGCCAAAATGCAAAAATGTTTCATGAAGGGACCATTCTGACACAAAATTGGTCCAGTTCCACTGTGATTTTCCAAACCTCACATTCGCTATTTCAAGTAACAGAGACCAACTTGACTGGTCTAGATTTATTAATTCTAGAAACACCTGAAAACAAGAATAATTTTTCCACAAACTTTGTCAAAATCCATGACCGGCTACTAAGAAATTGTCATTTTTATGTTCTGTGGTGTTTTAGTAACGACAGATGGCAGTCATCTTGGAATGCCAAAATGCAAGAAATCGTATAGGCTTCATGAAAGGACCATTGTGGTACAAAATTTGTCCGATTCCATTAAGACTTTCTCATTTTCAAATTTTGCTATTTTTATTAATAAAGGCCATGTTGAGTGGTCTATATTCATTTACTTTAGAAACATCTCAATGCTAGAATCATTTTGCCACAGATCATGTCAAAATCTATCCAGCGGCTACTGAGATATTGTTATTTTCATGTATTGTGCTATTTTTAGTAGCGGCAGATGGCAGCCATCTTGGAATGCCAAACTGCAAAAAGGTTTCTTGCAAGGACCATTCTGAAATAAAAAATTGTCCAGTTCCACTGTGATTTTCCAAATCTCACATTTTGCTATTTTTAGTAACAGAGACCAACTGGACTGTTCTGGATTCATTAATTTTTTAAACAACTTAATGCAAGAGTCATTTTGCCACGAACTTTATCAAAATTCCATTCAGCGGTTACTGTAAAATTGTCATTTTCATGTTTTGTGCTGTTTTTAGTAACGGCAGATGGCAGCCAACTTGGAATGCAAAAATGAAAAAAACAAGAGGGCCATGAGGCCCTGAATCGCTCACCTGAACAATTGGCAAGGTGGCTTATACTTATCAGGTCTGAAATTGTCAAAATATGAGTTTTGGGTCAAAAGTCAAAGAATGACCATGACCACTTGTACTCATAAATCTTCATGTACTCATTAGACAACCATATATACCATTTTTAGGCCAAAATCTCCAAAACTTTCCATGAAATCTTATGTTCTAGCATTTTTCCATATTTGACCATGCCGCAAAAAAGGTCAAGGTAAACCCAAGGTCACCATTTGAACAGTCTTGGTGGTACTCTAGTACTCCATGCTATTTACCAAGTTTCAGGGCCATAGGTGTATTGGTTCTGGGGAAGAAAAATATTAAAGATCTATCCCGTAGGCGGTAATGGCGGCCAAGTTGGTCATGTGACCTGGACCGTTTGAACAAATTTTCATTCAATCAACCCCTGGAGGCTCTATATGAAATGTGTTCACAATTGGCCCTTTGGCTTTTGAGGAAATGGTTGAAAATGTCAAAATATGAGCAATCTGGATCAAAGGTAAAAAAATGACCTTGACCTCTAAGTCTTGTACTCATAATTCTTTATGAACTCATTAAGACAACTGTATATACCAATTTTTTAGGTCAAATCTTCAAAACTTTCCATGAAATCTTATGTTCTACCATTTTCCCACATTTGACCTTGCTGCAAAAGGTCAAGGTCAACACAAGGTCATAATTTGAACAATCTTGATAGTACTCAAGTACCCAATGCTACTTACAAAGTCTCAAGGCCATCGGTCAATTGGTTCTGGAGAAAAAGATTTTTAAAGGTATTTCCCATATATGGGCATGGCGGCCATGTTGGTCATGTGTCCAGGACCGTTAGAAAATATTTTCATTCCATCAACCCCTCGAGGCTCTATATGAAATTTGGTTTCAATTGGCACAGTGGTTTTAGAGCAGATTGTTTGAAATTATCAAAATTTGAGATTTCTGGGTCAAAGGTCAAAGAATGACCTTGACCTCTTGTACTCAAAAATCTTCATGTACTCATTAAGATGATTCTATGTACCAATTTTTAGGCCAAAATCTTCAAAACTTTCCATGAAATCTCATGTTCTAGCATTTTCCCATATTTGACCTTGCCGTAAAAAAGGTCAAGGTCAACCCAGGGTCATAATTTGAACAATCTTGATAGTACTTGAGTACCCAATGCTACATACCGAGTTTCAAGGCCATCGGTCTACTGGTTCTGGAGAAGAAGCTTTTTAAAGGTTTTTACCATATATGGGCGTGGTGGCCATGTTGGTCATTAGACCTGGACCGTATGCACAAATTTTCATTCCCTCAACCCCTGGAGAATCTATATGAAATTTGGTTACAATTGGCCTTGTGGTTTTTGAGGAGATTGTTTGATATTGTCAAAATATGAGAGTTCTGGGTCAAAGGTCAAAGAATGACCTTGACCTCTTGTACTCACAAATCTTCATGTAGTCATTAAGATGACTGTATGTACCAATTTTTAGTCCAAAATCTTCAACAGTTTCCAAGATATCTTATGTTGCAGCATTTTGCCATATAAAAGCATGAGTAAGCAAATTTGACCTTACCGTGAAAAAGGTCAAGGTCAACACAAGGTCATAATTTGAACAATCTTGGTAGTACTCGTGTACCTGATGCTACATACCCAGTTTCAAGACCATCGACCTATTGGTTCTGGAGAAGAAGATTTTTTCAGGTTTTTACCATATATGGGCATGGCGGCCATGTTGGTCATGTGACCAGGACCGTTTGAACAACTTTTCGTTCTAAGGTCCCAGGAGGCTCTATATGAAATTTGGTTACAATCGGCCTAGCGGTTTCAGAGGAGAAGTCGTTTGAAATTGTGGACGGACGACGGACGGACGCCGGACGGACGCCGGAGCCTTACCATCCTATAAGCTCCCCCGGAGCCTCTGGCTCAGGTGAGCTAAACAAGAGGGCCATGAGGCCCTGAATCGCTCACCTGAGTATGGTGGCCATGTAGGTCATCTGATCTAGACCGCTTGAACAAATTTTCGTTCCCTCAGCCCCTGGAGGCTGTGTATGAAATTTGGTTACAATTAGCCCAGTGGCATTTGAGGAGAAGTCTTAAATTGTCAAAATATGAAAGACATGGGTCAGAATATGAAAGACATGGGTCAGAGGTCAAATAATGACCTTGACCTCTTGTACCTGCAAATCTTCCATGTAATAACTAAGACGACCAATTTTTAGGCCAGAATCTTCTAAACTTGCCATGAAATCTTATGTACTAGCATTTTCCCTACTTGACCTTGCCTTAAGAAAGGTCAAGGTCAGCCCAAGGTCATCTTTGATCAATCTTGATAGTACTCAAGTACCTGATGCTATATACTAAGTTTCAAGGCCATTGATTAAATGGTTCTTGAGAAGAAGATTTGTAAAGGTTTTTCCCATATATGGGCATGGCGGCCATGTTGGTCATGTGACCCAGACTGTTTGAACAAATTTTAATTCCCTCAGCCCCTAGAGGCTCTACATGAAATTTGGTTACAATAGGCCCAGTGGCCTTTTAGGAGATGTGTGACATTGTCACAATATGAGAGACCAGTTTAAAGAATGACCTTGACCTCTTGTACATATTAATTTTCATATACTCATTAAGATGGCTCTATATACCAATTTTCAGGTCAAAATCTTCTACAATTTCCAAGAAATCTTATGTTCTAGCATTTTCCTATATAAAAACACCAGAAAGCAAATTTGACCTTGCCAAAAAAGGTCAAGGTCAAGACAGGGACATAATTAGAACAATCTTGGTAGTACTTGCGATGCTACATACCAAGTTTCAAGGCCATCAGCCTATTGGTTCTGGCTGCCATGTCGGACATGTGACAAGTACCGTTTGAACAAATTTTTGTTCCCTTGCCCCCTAAAGCCTCTACATGAAATTTGGTTACAACTTGCCAAGTGGCTTTTGAGGAGAGGTAATATGAGAGACCAGGGTCAAAGATCAAAGAATGACCTTGACCTCTTGTCCGTGTAAATTTTCATGTACTTATTAAGATGACTGTATATACTAATTTTCAGGTCAAAATCTTCAACAGTTTCCATGAAATCATTATCTTCAAGCATTTTCCCATATAAAAAGCACCAGAAAGCAAACTGACCTTGCTGTACAAAAGGTCAAGGTCAACCCAAGGTCATAATTTGAACAATCTTGGTAGTAATTGCGTACCTGATGCTACATACCAAGTTTCAAGGCCATTGGCCTATTGGTTCTGGAGAAGAAGATTTTTAAAGTATTTTACCATATATGGGCATGGTGGCCATGTTGGTCATGTGACCAGGACTGTTAGAACAATTTTTGTTCCCTTGCCCCCAAGAGCCTCTACATGAAATTTGGTCACAATTGGCCCAGTGGCTTTTGAGGAGATGTGTAAAATTGTTTCAATATGAGAGACCAGGGTCAAACGTCAAAGAATGACCTTGACCTCTTTTACGCATAAATTTTCATGTACTCATTAAGATGAATGTATATATCAATTTTCAGGTCACAATCTTCAACAGTTTCCAAGGAATCTTATGTTCTAGCATTTTCCCATATAAAAGCACCAGAAAGCAAATTTGACCTTGCCGTCAAAAAGGTCAAGGTCAACCCAAGGTCATAATTTGTACAGTCTTGGTAGTACTTGTGTACCAGATGCTACATACCAAAGTTCATTGCAATCGGCCTATTTTGTTCTGGAGGAGACGATTTTTAAAGGTTTTTACCATATATGGGCATGGCGGCCATGTTGGTCATGTGACTAGGACCGTTTGAACAAATTTTTGTTCCCTTGCCCCCTAGAGTCTCTACATGAAATTTGGTCACAATTGGCCCTGTGGCTTTTGAGGCGATGTGTGAAATTGTCGCAATATGGGAGACCAGGGTCAAAGGTAAAAGAATGACCTTGACCTCTTGTACTTATAAATTTTCATGTACTCATTAAGATGACTGTATATATCAATTTGCAGGTCACAATCTTCAACAGTTGCCAAGAAATCTTATGTTCTAGCATTTTCCTATATAAAAGCACCAGAAAGCAAATTTGACCTTGCCGTCAAAAAGGTCAAGGTCAACCCAAGGTCATAATTTCTCTTAGTGCATTTTCTAATACAGGACGGTCAGCATACCTTTTTAGCTTTCAGTCTGGAAAGCGCATTAGCTAGTAATAAGAACCTGACCTCTCTGTTTAAGTACCCGTATAGACGAATCCCAATACCACTCTGGAAAATACAAGATACGTGGGACTACATTAAACGCTCAATCGGCTTATCTGGAGCATTACTATCGTTTTTGTGGACATGTTGTATATTGTTAAACAGTGGAGATATCCATCCAAATCCTGGACCCTACTCAACCTCTTCATCTAGCTCAGAGTTCAGTCTTTCGAGTGTTACTAATCCACCATACGATAGCCATTTAAGTATCTGCCATCTGAATATTCAAAGCATTGTGCCAAAACTTGACATCTTACAATATGAAATTCAGCCATTTGATATTTTTGTTTTTACAGAAACTTGGCTAAATAATAAAATAAAATCGGAGGATTTGAAAATTGCTCATTTTAAAGATCCATATCAATGTGACCGGGATGTGCGATCAGGAGGGGTAGCTATTTACGTGAACGAAACTCTAGAGAGCAAACGGCGTCCTGATCTAGAAATTAATGGCCTAGAGTGTGTTTGGATTCAGGTTAAAGTTCGAGGTCATAATGTGCTGGTTTGTGGCATGTATAGACCACAGAATTCAAATAAGTACAAGTAGCCCAAAGGGCAACAATTGCTCACCTGAGAGACACTGTAAACCTATAGGGATATTTAAGATGCTCAAGGGCAGCTAACTCCACAGTCAGTGGTCCAATCAGGCTGAAAATTAAACTCATCCAAAACATTATGTATGCCCTCATTTAATATATGCAAGTTTAAAAAGTATCCGATCAAAAGCACAATAGACAGAGCTGTCAAGGGCAGCTAACTTCATAGTGGTTGGCCTGATCTGGCCAAAATTTGAACTTGTTTAAGATATTATGCATTTCCTCATTACCTGCAAGTTTGAAAAGGATCGGATCAGTAGAAACCAAGAAAAAAGTGGCGACATTGATTTTTTGGATGCTCAGGGCAGGTACTCCATAGTCAGTAGTGAGATCTAGCCGAAATGCTAACTAATCCAAGCTTTTATGCATATCCTCATTACCTGCAAGTATGAAGAGGATCCGAAAATGTGATGACGTTGTTTTCTCCATTATAACACTATGGGATTTTTTTCAAACGCTCAAGTGCAGCTAACTCCGTAGTCTGTGCTCGAATCCGGCCAAATTTCGAACCCATCCAAGCTCTTATGTATGTCATCATTACCTGCAAGTATGATAAGGATCTAATCAAAAACCTTGATTGCAGCACCCTGAAAGTCAAACTTGCTCGAGATATTGTCATGCCCTACATTTGTGTGAAATTATTTTAGAATCCGTTGAAAAATGTAGGTGCTAGAGCGATGACAAAGTTTTTCTAAAAATAGCCACAGTGACCTTGACCTTGGGTACAGCATCCTGAAAGTCAAACTTGCTTGAGATATTGTCATACCCTACATTTGTGTCAAGTTATTTTAAAATCTGCTGAGAAATGTAGGTGCTAGAGTGCTGACAAAGTTTTTCTAAAAATAGCCACAGTGACCTTGACCTTGGGCGCAGCACCCTGAGTGTCGAACTTGCTTGAGATATTGTCATGCCCTACATTTGTGTCAAGTTATTTCAAAATCCATGGAGAAATGAAGGTGCTAGGGCGATGACAAAGTTTTTCTAAAAATAGCCACAGTGACCTTGACCTTGGGCACAGCACCCTGAATGTCGAACTTGCTTGAGATATTGTCATGCCCTACATTTGTGTGAATTTATTTTAAAATCCATTGAGAAATGTAGGTGCTAGAGCGCTGACAAAGTTTTTCTAAAAATAGCCACAGTGACCTTGACCTTGGGCGCAGCACCCTGGAAGTTAAACTTGCTTGAGATATTGTCATACCCTACATTTGTGTCAAGTTATTTCAAAATCCATGGAGAAATGAAGGTGCTAGGATGATGACAAAGTTTGTCTAAAAATAGCCACAGTGACCTTGACCTTGGGCACAGCACCCTGAAAGTCGAACTTGCTTGAGATATTGTCATGCCCTACGTTTGTGTGAAGTTATTTCTAAATCCATGGAGAAATGAAGGTGTTAGGGCGCTGACAAAGTTTTTCTAAAAATAGCCACAGTGACCTTGACCTTGGGCGCAGCATCCTGAATGTCGAACTTGCTTGAGATATTGTCATGCCCTACATTTGTGTGAAGTTATTTCTAAATCCATGAAGAAATGTAGGTGCTAGAGCGCTGACAAAGTTTTTCTAAAAATAGCCACAGTGACCTTGACCTTGGGCGCAGCATCCTGAAAGTCGAACTTGTTTCTAGATATTGTCATGCCCTATATTTGTGTGAAGTTATTTTAAAATCCGTTGAGAAATGTAGGCAACAGAGCGATGACAAAGTTTTTCTAAAAATATGTGATGAGGTTGTTTTCTCCATTATAACACTATGGGATTTTTTTCAAACGCTCAAGGGCAGCTAACTCCGTAGTCTGTGCTCCGAATCCGGCCAAATTTAGAACTCATCCAAGCTCTTATGTATGTCATCATTACCTGCAAGTATGATAAGGATCTAAGCAAAAACAGTTGAGAAAACGTGATGACGCCATTTTCCCCGTTATAACCCTATGGGATTTTTTTCAAACACTCAAGGGCAGCTAACTCCGTAGTCTGTGCTCGAATCCAGCCAAATTTCGAACTCATCCAAGCTCTTGTGTATGTCATCATTACCTGCAAGTATGATAAGGATCTAATCAAAAACAGTCGAGAAAACGTGATGACGCCATTTTCCCCATTATAACCCTATGGGGGCTATCTGTTGCCATGGAAACCAGAGTTCTGAGCTGATTGGCACCAAAACCTAATGCAGCCTTTCCCCCACCCCAATGATGCTTCAGATAAAATTTGATTGCGATCGGCCCACTGGTCTCTGAGATATTTATGTTTGAAAGTGTTGACGCACCCACCCACCCACGCACCCACGCACGCACGCACGCACGGACGACGGCTCAACTCCCATCCTATAAGCTCACCTCTGAGCCTTCGGCTCAGGTGAGCTAAAAAACGGAAAGCCTTCATGAAAGGACCATTCTGACACAAAATAGGTCCGATACCACTGAGATTTTCTAATTTTCAAATTTTGCTTTTTTTAGTAACAGAGGCCAATATGACTGGTCTATATTTATTTACTTTTTAATTAACTCAATGCAAGAATCATTTTGCCACAAATTTTATCAAATCCATTCAGCGCTTAAATTTCATCAAAATCCATTCAGCGGTTACTGAGATGTGTCATTTTCATTTTTGTGCTGTTTTAATTAACGGCAGATGGCAGCTATCTTGGAATGCCAAAATTCAAGAAATCGTATAGGCTTCATAAAAGGACCATTCTGACATAAAATCGGACCAATTCCATTAAGATTTCGTAGTTTGCACATTTTGCTATATTTAAAAACAGAGGCCAACATGACTGGTCTACATTTATTTACTTTTGAAACATCGCAATGCAAGAATCATTTTGCCACAAATTTTGTCAAAATCTATTCAGCGGTTACTGAGATATTTTTATGTTTTGTGCTATCTTTAGTTATGGCAGATGGCGGACATCTTTGATTGCCAAATCGCAAATAATCAAAATGGCTTCATGGAAAGAACATTGTGACACAAAATTTATCCAACTCCATTCAAGGGTTTATGAGAAATTGTCATTGTTATGTCTGAGCCATTTTTAGTAACGGCCCCCATGGTGGCCATCTTTGAAAGTCAAATGGCACAAATTTGAAATAATTCCATTCAAGGACCATTTCTGACCAAATCTGATCCGAATGCATTTATGTTTTCTTGAGATATTGACATTTGAGCAAAATTGGTTTTTTAAACGCTAAGTAGGTCACTGTGACCTCATTCCGCTATAGAGTTTTTTTTGTTTTGTTTTTTTATTTTTACAATTTATAATTCCAAGGTCCCACTTATGTTACATGCAAACTTTCAATCAAATGTACCCAATGTTCTGGATAAGAACTTGATTTTGTTTTTCATACTATTTTTAGCAACGGCTGCCAACTAAGATTCTCGACGTGACCCAATTTTACAATTTTGAAACCCTGCAGTCTGGTCATGCTCCATGAGAAATCTGAGACCCAATGGTTCAGTGCTTTTAGAGCAGAAATTGTTTGAAGTTGTTTAAATATGTTGTTTTGGACAGTGGCATTTGAGCGAAATTACACTCGTTAACAGAAAGAAGGTCACTGCAACAAAACTCGCTTCAGATTTTGTTCGTTTTTGCAATTCTAAATACCAATTTTCCACTTATGTTTCATGCCAAAATTCAGACAAAAATATACCTAGTGGTTCTGGAGTAGAAGATGATTTTGTTATTTTTGCTATTTTTAGTAACAGCGGCCATCGCAGCTGTTCGACGTGACCCAATTTTACAACTACAAATGTTTTTAAAAGAAAAACTGATGTCCCCCCCCACAAGCCCATTTCCCATCCCCTCTAATGAATAAAAAGCCTGAACAAGTAAAATATCTAGGCAAGTTTGGAGAAAATCCATCCACTGGTTCTAAAGATATCCTACACAGATGACTATGTCCTTGAAAAATGGGTCAAGGTAACCAAATACTGAATATGTCTTAAACCTGCCACAATGATATATTCATGCAGTCTGATGAATATCTGACAATTGGATCAAGATATAACTAATTTTTAAGAGAAAAAAAGAAGCATTTTTAAGTTCGCTTTTGACCTTGAAACTCGGGTCAAGGTATTAAAAACACAGTAAACTCTCGAGATTGTCCCAAAGGTATATCTATGAAGGTATAGTGGAAATCCAGCCAAAGGCTTATGAGATATATCAACTTAGAGAAATTTTCGCATATCTTAGTCCTCCTGTTACCTTGAAAATGAGGTCAAGGTCACCAAAATCTGATCAGCTCTTAAGCTAGTCCCAGTGATATAGCCATGCAAGTTTGGTAAAATTCCATCTATTGGATCATGAGATATTATGGGTACAAGAAAATGACCTCCAAGACCTCCAGTGACCTTGAAAATAAAGTCAAGGTCAACAAAATCTAATCAGTTCTTAAGCTAGTCCTAATAGTATCCAAGTAAGTTTGGTGAAATTCCATCCATTGGTTCATGAGATATTGTGGTAATAGGAAACTGGCATCTCAGTCCTCCAGTGACCTTGAAAATAAGGTCAAGGTCACCAAAATCTATTCAGCTCTGAAACTTGTCCCAATGATGTACATGTATCAATGGAAGTTTGGTGAAATTCCATCTATTGGTTCGGAAGATATAGTGGGTACGAGAAATTGGTATCTAAGTCCTCCAGTGACCTTGAAAAAATGTCAAGGTCACCAAAATCTAATCAGCTCTTAAACTTGTCCCAATCATGTATCCATTGGTTCAGGAGATTTTATGGGTACAAGAAATTGTCATCTAAGTCTTACAGTACCCTTGAAAATGTGGTTAAGGTCACCAAAATCTAATCAGCTCTTAAACTTGTCCCTATAATGTATCCCTGCAAGTGTGGTGAAATTCCATCCATTGGTTCAAGAGATATCACACACGCAAGAAACTGAAGAAATTGTCATCTAAGTCCTCCAGTGACCTTGAAAATGAGGTCAAGGTCCCCAAAACAGTGTTCCCATTCACGTAGAATTGTGCGTGAATCACGCGGAAATCATTCTAATCACGCATAAATTTTGGGGCAAGAACGTGCATTCACGCCCATATGTTTCTCTCAAAAATGTAAAGAATCATCATTTTTCTTCATTCTATTGCGAGTCTGCCAGGCCAGATGATTTTTGTAGCCAAGAAGAGAGTCAGAAGTCGCTGTTTTGATCTGAAATGCGGGCCGTAGTAAGATACCATGCTTTCATTCACGTCCGTCACATCCGTGCTACGGCCAATCAAATTCATTATTGGAAAACACTACCACTAATCGGCTGCATGAATATTAATGACATGTGCGGTCATGTTGCGCACTAGAACTGTCATAATGGCCGACAGAATTTGTCCGTATTTTTGCATTTATTTTTGCTGTTTCTGTTTGGAAACGGCACTTTCTATTTTTCATTTGGAAAGGAATCCATTGGATAAAACGAGGACCGGAAAAAGGCATGACAGCCGTTTTCTTCGTTTTTTCAGGCTTCAATTGGAAACACATCGGCACTTTAGTGCTTGTAAAAGAAACGGACCAAGGGTTCCGGGTCATTTCAGCCCACGTCCATTTCGGCCCATAACTTTTTCGAGATAAAAAGTCATATATCCGTAAATTTTACTTTATACCCGCAAATTTTATAGGTAGGGGGTATAAAAACCCTCAGTTTAAAATTTGAGTGGGAACACTGCCAAAATCTAACCAGCTCTTAAACTTGTCCCAATCATGTATTAATGCAAGTTTGGTGAAATTCCATCAGTTGGTTCAGGAGATATAGTGGGTACAAGAAATTGTCATCTTAGTCCTCAAGTGACCTTGGAAATGAGGTCAAGGTCACCAAAATCTTATCAGCTCTTAAACGTGTCCCAATGATGTATTTATTCAAATTTGGTGAAATTCCATCCATTGGTTCAAGAGATATCGCGCACGCAAGAAACTGTCACGCCGACGCCGACGCCCGGGATCCACAATGAAAACAATATTTCCCCCTCACCTTTGGTAGAAGGACATAATTCTGAGACCTTGGAGTCAGGTCATGCTCCGAGTGAAATTTGAGAATCCACAGTCCAGTAGTTTTATAGATGAAGGTGTTTGAATAATTTGTTTTCAATTGTTGGAGCACGACGAACCACGCACCATACCATATTGGTATGACAATAGCTCACTGCGGTCCTTCAGGCCAGGCGAGCTAAAAAAACTGAACATTAAGAAATGGGAGTGAGTCAATAGTTGTAATATAGCAGGTTACTGTACATTAAGTCATGACAATGAGTCAACATTTCTTATAAAGCATTCTCTGCAAATGAACATAAATTCATGGCAGTGGATGTACATTCAAAAACAGTAGGAATCTTGACATTATGTGATGACAGTGAGTAAACATTCTTGCATGACAGGGAACCGTACATTTAGTTATGTCAGTAAGTAAATATTCTCGTATACACGGAAACCGAGTCAGGACAGGGAATCTCATAATGCAGGAAATAAACGTTTAACTACGACAGTGTGTAAGTATTCTCAGAAAGCAAAAAATCTAACTATACTGTCCTGACAGTGTACAAATATTTGCAGCTTAATTGGTATATCTGTGCATAGCATTGTAACGTAAACACGAAACAAAACATAAAGTTATGGCCATGAGCATAAGCAAACTGAAAAGGCAGGCAATTGTCAGGAACTAATACAATTAGATCCCATATCCCTCCCAAGAAGTATATACATGAATTGATAAAAGTTTACAAAAAGCATGCACAGTAAATTTCAAATGAACAGTTCTTTCCTAGGCAGGTGGTCATTCAGCTACCTCTAATTAGAAGTAGCATGGTACTGCCCATTGCTAAAAAGTAGGAAACAATATGCTAAAAATTCAGTCACACAAGTGACTATTCAGGTGCAGATTGCATGGCCGACTGCTCAACTGCAGTATTGACAATTTTAATATACCACAAACTAATATCTGCTAATAGAAAGTTTATAAAATGATTTTGGCTCAAAAGTAATTTAAACTTGTGACGCTTATGTCAGGCAGTTTCGAATTTACATTCAACAATTCTGCATTAATTTGTCAGAACATATTTACTTAGTTATCCAATCATTTAAATTTTCGTTTCACAGAGTTTATGCTCTCGATAATAATTATGTATTTTTGGAAAGTTTCACCTCAAGAAACATATTTCTACAGCAAGTTAGCAGGTTCTCACGTATTTCATCTGCTACCACCATTGCCTAATGACCCTTAACTTAAAGCACAAAACGTTAACACATTATATGATATAACTTTTAAATCTGTGACATTTTTTTTGGTCAGCAACGTCACGCACAGTATGTCAACTTATCCGCTTCAACCTAGAAGCCAACCAAGAAGCATATCAAAACGTTCCATTGAAGGATACTGGAGATATAAATATACATTAAAACTTATAGCAGAGCTGTAATGCAAATGTGTAAGTATGAGACCTTGACCTTTTGTCAGCAGCAGCATCCAAATGATGTTAACTGCAGCAACCTAGAAGTAAACGAAGTCACATACCAAACGGTTCCAAAAGAGGATTGAAAAAAGGCAAAGAGTAGAAACGTAACACAAAACATGGGAAAGCCAAAGTCCTTGACCTAAACTTTAGGTCAAGTTTCGGGTGGGGAAGGTACAGAATGATTTGTCTTATACCAACACCTATCAGCATACAAAATGATACCCAAATCCAACAAAGGGTTTTCTTGATATTAGCTGTCAAAAACTTTGACAAGAAACTTATACATGAACAACTCTAAGTTCATGACCTTGACTTCTAGGTCACAGAAGGGTGAGGATATGGTACAGATTAAACAAGAGGGCTATGAGAATGACACTGTTGAAGTTAATCCTCCTTATATGGACATTAAAACTTTGACCATACGCTGAGTTTATATATTTGAGGCTGACAAACTACTTGGGGGTCATTTCAAATTTAAAAGAATCCTAGTCACAATTGATGCATACAATAGCGGAAAGACAGATCAGCCTGCGTCTTCGTGCAAGCCTGTAATGAATGCCACGCCAGTGTATAGGGATGTCCAAGGTGGTCCTTAAATCACAACGTGAGAAGATGGACGGATGGCTATGAAATTTGCCGATACTAATTGCCAGCATGTGTTGCAGTTTTACGTCCTTTAGAACAGTATTTTCATATCATGACGATGGGACATTGATAGTGAAAGTCTGGGTGCAATGCAGCCCCATTTACGGTCGGAAAGATTTCGCTTCTCGCGCATCTCTAACCCGGGACCGTTAGATCGGCAGGCAAGCGCTGAACCTACTGATGTGGATCATCATACAGAGATATAATGATACACATGTCATTTGGGCGTATTGTTTGTGGGCTGATGGATTTCCATTCTATCGTCATTGCATTTTTTTGGTCCAGTCATGTCATTTCGCTGCCTGTTATTATTGATTCAAAAGTATCAGGTACGGACTACGACTGAGGGAATTTGTCAGTAAGTAAGGAACCTGTCGTCTTCAAACGCAAGCCAAGCGCTCTGGACAAACGATCCTTGTTATAAGTTTATACTAGCACGGACTGGATGGTGGTGGTGGTTAAAGTTTGGGTTTAACGGCTGTTTTAGATAGTATTCCAGTCTCTTCGAGCTGCTTTCAGAGAGAGCAAGAAAGAAAAGGTATAGATAGGATAGATGAGACTAGAATAATCCAAAAAAAAAAAAAAAAATCCCGCACCTGCTGCAGGCCGACCGGCCCTTGTCCTACTATTAGCCAAATTAGAAGAACGCCACGGCATTGAATGTTCAACAGCACCATCGCCCAAACCGACCACCCCTAACATGGAATGAAAAATCACGCAACATAAATCAGGGGCGACTAACTTAATTTGTCATGGTTGAAATATAGGCTGACAGCCGATGATACCAACCAACAGTGGACCTATCCCGTACTGTGCAAAGTGGCTGTACTAAGTCGACCGATAATTCGGTCGAAAGCTATACCAGTCACGGTAAATGATACTATTGTAAATGGGCGTCGACCGGGCTGGTATTGGTGTCGATTGTCCCAGTCGACAGACACTTTTGCATGTGCGGTAACTGATTGGCTAGGTTGAAAACCAGGTTGGCAAACTGGTATTACCCTCGAGATTAATTGATCTTCCTCATTTTTGTTTTCTTTTCTCTCGACCACATTCCTCTCTCTCTCTCTCTCTCTCTCTCTCTCTCTCTCTCTCTACCTACCTATTCAACCATAACCCAACCTACAATCCAACCATCCATTTATCCATCATTTTATATGTCTTTCCATTCCTCCTCCATGTTACCTACCTCCCTAATCTGGCCCAGCGGAAACGTATCATCAAAATGACGTCGTGATGACTTCGGTGTGACGTCATTTCGTATAACCGATGTCATTACGACGTCATGTGCCTGCTGGTGTCTATCTGTCTATCAAGGAGCTCCGGTAGCTTAGTAGCTTAAGCAGTGGCCCGCTGATCTAGCGGTCCCGAGTTCGAGCCCCGCTGTTGGCGGGAATCTTTTCAATCGTAAACGGAGTTCCATGGACATAGCCTTTCATTATCATCCACCCATTGTCCTGATATGACTAAAATACTGTTAGAAAGGACGTAAAATCGCAATTCATCCATCCATCCATCCAGCCACCCATCCATCCATCTACATGTATTTATTTATATATCTACCTATTGATCGATCGATCGATCGATCGGCCTAGCCATCCATCTATCTGTGCAGAAGTGCAGGCTTATTATCGTCTTCGCTGTTTGCATGAGCTTTAAAACGTTTTCTCATAACATGTGCCAAGTATCAAGCTGTAGGCAAATCTGTCTTATGAATTGGTTCACTCCCACCGTCACATGGCGTCAAAATTACGTCATATTGACGTCATTTTAACGTCATGTGCCTGCTGGGCTGTCATGCTTTTTAAGACTTCCTGTTTTATTCTCGGCAAAACGTTGCCCTTTCAAACTGAAACAATGCTTAGAGGAAAAAATTCGAACCGCCAGAGGTAGCCTTTTCCCCTTATGGTTTGACTCTTAAGTAAAAAGCGAGGCAAAAGATACAAATGGCAGACTCGCTTCCCCTGAAAGTGTACCCGTGCATGCAGGCAGTCAGGTCAGAGTCTTTGCTGTTCGCACATTATGCTCGGATCTTCAGGACTCTTACAAGCACAAAGTGAAGTGTTTTGTTTTGTTTTGTTTTTTGTTGTTGGTGATGTTATTGCTTTTTTACAATTAGGCCGGTCTGGGTCTTCTGTCTTTATTTAATCAGACTATTCGTACTGTATGAAAATGGAGCCTCAGTATGTTAAGCGCTGGCCTGCTGATCTAGCGGTCTGGGGTTCTAGCCCCACCGGATGCGGAGATCATTTCAATCATAGACTGGCTCCATTGCTTTCATTATCACCCACCCATCGTCCTGATATGACTGAAAACTGTTAAAAAAGGACATTAATTCGCAGGTCATCCATCCATCCATATTGTCTGTACATATTGGTGTCCTATAAATAATGCATAAAGTTACAGACAGACAGACGGTCTGCCAGACAGAGACAGGCAGACGGCCTCTCAGGGTAGGTAGGGTAGGATAGGGTAGGGTAGGGTAGGTAGGTAGGTAAGTAGGTAGGTGAACGGAGAGACAGACATACAGACAGTCAGAGGGTAGGGACGTAGGCAGGTAAGAATGGTAGGTAGGTAGGTGACTAGATGAATGGATGGATGGATCTTTTAGATGAACTGAGCGCTGATTCAAATTAGATGACTTAATTTTGTACTAATTATGTGGCTGAACAATAAAATACCAAAACAACATGTTTATCTGTCTTGCGAGAAGGACGTGTTTACTTTCGATTTCGATCGTGTGTCTATAACGTGTACGATGAGCAGACACTAGATTCTAATGTCGGCAAAAGCGTAGCTACCAGCACGCAAATACGCAGGTTCGTATTAAAATTTTGTCAAACTGACAAAATTCCAACACGCTCAGTGTGATTTCCGCTAGTGCGCCCTTGCTCGGTACAAAAACATTTATGTATTTTGCCCTTGTTAAGACATGCACATAAGTGCAGTCTGATCACGATACTCGCTGTTCCTTATATATTGAACAGAGCTGTATGCATTTAGGATTTTTGGCTGGATAATCTACATGGCTGGTTTGAGATGTAAGTGTTGGAAGCCTTCTCTGAAGGAACCAAGCGGGCAAGTGTCGAATCAACGTGGATGCAATGTCGACATTACTACAACTTTTGAACCGTTGTATAAACTCTGCCAACAAGGTAAAGGTACATGTAAAATGTTAGGAAACTGAAACTCACGCAAAAACCAAACAACGTCGCATAAACGTCGAGGCAGATTTAGCGACTTCATTTCAAAACGAGTGCAGACTGTCTGGTATGCATTGCTAGAAAGAATGTCCTTGCAACGTCATCAACGCAACGTCCATTCGCCATTTCAGTGTTTTGTCACTCTCAAGAATATACTCAAGAATATACTAAGTATACGTTAACAAAGGGTGCGTTTGGGGCTCTGCCAATGTCAGCATAGGCATGTCAATGCCGTTCAGAGTTTCAACATTGGCACCACTGGCTCTATCGTTGGTACCTTTTGGTACCAATATTGCCGACCTTTGGCTGCCAGTACTGCAGACAACAAAGGGCGTGGGTAACATTACAAACGCCGGAAAATTGCGTCATTCAATTTGGCGATTTAGTGAATCCATCATAAACGATCGAGTTGCGACAGAAGAATAATTGTTCCCGACACTGATGACACCAAATTAGAAAAACTAAAATTTTCTAATTACAGAAAAAAATGGCTCTGCAATAGTGTCAATGACGCCATTGGTTCTACCAATAGTTGGCTACCAAAGGTCACCTGTTCAGGGTTTTACGGTTACCAATGGCACCATTGGCAAATCGCCAATGACACCACTGGCAGAACCCTGAATGTACCCAAAGTTCATCACTTAGCTTAACCAAGGATCAGGCAACTTTAAAACAACGTCTTGCTGGCGTATCAACTTTGATAAGCTTCAAACGTTTAGTATAGCAAATTATTTGCAGCGTGCACAGAACCTATCAAATGCTATATTGCCACGGCGTTTTCAGCTGTTGGGAACGAGCCGTAATGCCGAATCAATTATGTGGACTAAATGTACATGCCCTGGCCAGACTGAACATGTATACATGTACACCGGGAAAGGCTGGGGTAGTTCATTTGCTTTTGTTAGCCCATTAAATTGTGGGTAATCTAAGCCCGCCCCAGCTCCCCCCCATCCCAAGTCTCCCCAATCCCCCTTTTCTTTGAAAGTCTGTTACATGTATTTGGATGACTCCATTTCTGTGTTTTAGGGGTTTCTGGTGCATGTTTCCACTTTTATTGTATTTTGTATAAATATTCTGTTCATCCTGACCAGTTGCCGCATTATGCGGCGTCTGAACTGGGTCTACACTGTTCGCATATGTCGCCAAAACGGGTTACCAGTCTAAAAAGAGTTAATTACTCTACATATTATGACAACTTTTAATTGTCCAAAATTTTGAATGATATTTAATTTACTGGCAGGCCCTGATCGAATCATAGATGTTCGTCTGTAAAATCAGCGTCGACGTTTAACAGCATCTGCTGTACATATGCGGCCAATGACGACTCAGACCTATCTGCACGTCTGTGCAGTCAGCCTGATACGACTTCGTTTTTGTTTCCAACAGATATCACTGACACATATACATACGCTGCATGTATACACATAAGCATGCTGCATGCAAATGCTGTTTCAGTTTTGGCATAATGTTCATACAATGTGCAAGAGTCCTGTTTGTAGTTTAAGCTTTCCTCCTCCAGCAAGATTCGAACACGGACTGCTAGCTTATCAGGACAGCCCTTATCTGACTGAGCTACCGGGGCTCCCAACAGACTGGTACTGAAAACCTGTACATTTGTATATTCATTCAGTAGTACAAAATAGCCGAGTCAAATTGTGTGCCATACACTGGTAAAGCAACCCTTAACGTCAGATAAGCGCGCACCTCCAATGACAAATGCTGACATCACGTGTAGTTTTCCATCATGACGGAGACATTTACACGGCTAGATCCCGCTTTGCGCTATTCTGTCCTACATTATAGGCTGACGATTTAGTTTGAGTGGCGCTATCACAAGCTGTCTTCAACCGATCAAAATGGAAGAAGAAAAAAATTCCCTGGCGGGGCATTGTCGGTGAACAAATAGCTAATTCAGTATCAGCAAAATGAAAATATGAATAACACCACGTTTATTTATATTTAAAGAGTTTTGCTTTCCAGACGTAAAGAACGACATGCATCGTCTTTTTGCCTAGATGTCCTAATGTAGCTAAAAGGTTGTCAGCGTCAAATCGACGTTGATGCAACGTCATGATGTAAATATGATGTTGCAACGATGTACGAGGGTTGATCCAGAAGTAATGTCACTGCAGCTATAAAATTGTGTAGAATAAAGAGAGAGCAACAAAATTTCGTATCCATGTACCTTATTCTATTTGCAGTATGGTCTTAAAATGTCATGAAAATATAGTGCACAGTAATCAAGATATCGTGATAGACGGAAGGCAATGTAACGTCACGCGCCGCATGTCAATGACGTTGTTGACGTTCCAGACGAAGTTTGGCTGTTGTGTCATGTCTTAAGTAGCATAGTCATTGCTCTAGCCTAGCACTAATGTCTATTCACCCATGTTTATGTCATCTTTCAATATTATTTGAACATCCCCGCAGCTCATGTTCAAGAATATACACAATCTTCCAATTGCAGAACATCGATCTTCATATACGGGGTCCAAACAAGAGTGACGTTATTGTCTGACATTGCACATAAAAATCTTCCGGTATTCGGACGATCCTCTAGCGACTCATCTGCACCCTTACAGCGCTGATTGCACATTTACACAAGCCTCATAATCATGGTTATATAACCGCATGTCTAATTAAACAGCCTAGAGTTTCTAATGGCGAAATTTCTTATTTGTGGCAAAACCGCATATGTATCTGCAGACGCGTTTGTCAGGGATCAGCATTTTTTCACTTGGCAGTTATGAGCATTAGCACTTCCTGGCGAACTTCAAACTGCAATGACGATATTAAAGTTTCAACAGAGGGTGGCAAGAATATATTTTGTCATTGTATCAAATTTTATTCTGATTTGGCGCGTTAGTTTGATTTTGATTTAGGTTTGCCTTTGAAAATCATGTTCATGTAATTAACGTTATTCTAACGTGCGGCGCGATGGCGACGGTGGCATACTTTGAACGCCTATATAATTGCAACGGGAAAAGATTCCAACTGTATAATTCTTCGGTTAATCAGAACTGAATTACAGTGTGTCTTGATATAATTCTTATAATGATGCTACAATGAGCAAGCGCACAATGGACACAGTGACATTACTTCTGGATCAACCCTTGTAGATACGGTTTTAATTCAATCCTGCAAATGGCGTCGTGTAAAATTTTACCTTACGGTGCGTGCCTTTAAGAAAGACTCAGATCAGCTTGCGCACCGGCGCAGACTGATCAGTCTTCCTGGTTTGATGCATATGTAAAGACTAAATTGAATTGAGTCTTTGCTCGTCGCTAATGTCCTAAACTCCCTGTTCGTGCGACGCAATTCGGCACCACAATCGATGCGATGTATACGTTTGAAATGCCCCCTTACCTAGAACGTCCGATCTCAAATGTAGAATGTCAGCCTAGGTAAACTTTTAATGTCCACTAGTACCACCCCTGTCTTTAAGACGACTGTATTTATCAATTGTTAAGCCAAAATCTTCAAAACTTTCCATGAAATCTTATGTACTAGAATTTTCCGATATTGGGCCTTGCCGCAAAAAAGGTCAAGGTCAACCCAAGGTCATCATTCGAACAACCTTGGTAGTACTCGAGTACCTTATGCTAAATACCAAGTTTCAAGGCATTCAGCCAATTGGTTCTGGAGAAGAAGATTTTTTATGCATTTTTACATATATGAGTATGGCGGCCATATTGGTTATGTGACCTGGACCGCTGAACAAATTTTAGTTCCATCAACCGCTGGAGACTCTATATGAAATTTGATTGCAATTGGCCCAGTGGCTTTTGAGGGGATGATTGAAATTGCCGAAATATGAGAGTTCAGGGTTAAAGGCCAAAGAATGACCTTGACCTCTTGTTGTCATAAATCTTCATGTACTCATTAAGGTGACTGTATAAAACAATTTTAGCCCAAAATCTTCAACAGTTTCCAAGATATCTTATGTTCTAGCATTTTGCCATGTAAAAGCACAAGGAAGCACATTTTTGACATTACCCTAAAAAAGGTCAAGGTCAACCCAGGGTCATAATTTGAATAATCTTGGTAGTACTCGCGTACCCAATGCTACATGCCAAGTTTCAAGGCCATCGGCCCATTGATTCTGGAGAAGATTTTTATAGGTTTTTAACATATATGGGCATGGCGGCCAGATTGGTCATGTGACCAGGACGTTTGAACAATTTTTCGTTCCTAAGATCCCTGAGAGCTACATATGAAATATGGTTACTATTGGCTCAGCGGTTTCAGAGGAGAAGTCGTTTGAAATTGTGGATGGACGACGGAGCCTACCTATACTTTAAGCTCCCCCGGAGCCTCCGGCTCAGGTAAGCTAAAAGATGGATATGTCAAATATAAACAAACTAAACAAAGGGTTTGAATGATATAAGATCTTGAAAACCAGAGGACCATTGATCCTGTAGCTCACCTGAGTCTTTCATCCTCAGCACTCAGGGGTAAGTAACTCTAAGGCAAATTGTACAATAAGACAGAATTTTGATGTCTGCTTCTTGAGAACATTTCTGTAAAACATTTGTCAAAATATCTACTGTAACACAGATATGAATGTTAATTTACATTTTCCCATTATAAGTCTATGGAAATTTAGGTTGTCATCGCAACAAACCACATGGGCAACAATAATAAAAATAGTAATTCAATAGAGGCTATTACTTACTAAGATCGTTTCAGTAAAGTTTCAGATTTATCGGCCAATTAGTTTCTGAGTAGACGATTTTTGAGTATGTTTTCTGTTTTTAACCATTTGGTTACCATGGCAACCAGCCAAATTGTGCCTTTTGCATAAATTTCATGCGTTTGCTAGAGTGACTACTCCAGGAACAATTCTGTAAAAGTTTTTTTTCCAAATATCTGCAGCGATATAGCTATGAATGAAAATTTTCAACTTTCCTATTATAAGTCAATGGCAACTTAAAGTTCCAACAGAAACAAAACTACTGGAGCTACTGCCATGAGAAACTGTAGTTTTATAGAGGCTAGTATTAAGATCCCTTCTGTAAAGTTTGAGCTGTATCGGTCGCATAGTTTTTAAGATGATTTTTAACAGTTTTTCCATTTTTCTATTGCCATGGCAACCAGCCAAAGTCTGCAATTTGCATAAATTTAATAAGGCTGCTTGTGGACTACGCAAAGAACATTTCTATGAAAGTTTTCTCAAAATATCTGCACCGACATAGCAATGAATGCAAATTTTCTATTTTGCCATTATAAGTCAATGGCAACTTTAAGTTCCCATAGCAACCAAACTGCTACAACAATTGCCAAGAAAAAAGTACTTTTATAGAAGCCAGTACTAAGATCCTTTCTGTGAAGTTTAGGTTTTGGTGGTTGCATAGTTTCTGAGGGGATGACTTTTGAATATTTTTTCAATTTTTAATCATTCGGTTGCCACGGCAACCAGCCAAATTGTGCAAGTGCCATAACTTTCATGTGCTTGATAGAGGACTACTCAAGGAACATTTCTGTATAAGTTTTGTCAAATATCTGCACCAAAACAGCAATAAATGCAAATTTTCTATTTTGCCATTATAAGTCAATGGCAACTTTAAGTTCCCATAGCAACCAAACTGCCAAAGCAATTGCCTAGAAAAACAGTACTTTTATAGAAGCACGTACTAAAATCTTTTTTGTGAAGTTTAGGTTTTGGTGGTTGCATAGTTTCTGAGAAGATGATTTTTGAATATTTTTTTCTATTTTTAATCATTCGGTTGCCATGGCAACCAGCCAAATTGTGCAATTGCCATAAATTTCATGTGCTTGATAGAGGACTACTCAGTGAACATTTCTGTAAAAGTTTTGTCAAAATATCTGCACCGACACAGCAATAAATGCAAATTTTCTATTTTGCCATTATAAGTCAATGGCAACTTAAAGTTCCCATAGCAACCAAACTGCTAGAGCAATTGCCAAGAAAAACAGTGCTTTAATAGAAGCCAGTACTAAGATCCTTTCTGTGAAGTTTAGGCTTTAGTGATTGCATAGTTTCTGAGAAAATGATTTTTTTGAATATTTTTTTTCTATTTTTTATCATTCGGCCGCCACGGCAACCAGCCAAATTGTGCAATTGCCATAAATTTCATGTGTTTGATAGAGGACTACTCAAGGAACATTTCTTTAAAAGTTTTGTCAAATATCTGCACCAACACAGCAATCAATGCAAATTTTCTATTTTGCCATAATAAGTCAATGGCAGCTTTAAGTTCCCATAGCAATCAAATTGCCAGAGCAATTGCCAAGAAAAACAGTTCTGTTATAGAAGCCAGTACTAAGATCCTTTCTGTGAAGTTTGGGCTTTATTGGTTGCATAGTTTCTGAGGAGATGATTTTTGAATATTTTTTTCTATTATTAATCATTCTGTTGTCATGGCAACCAGCCAAATTGTGCAATTGACATAAATTTCATGTGGTTGATAGAGGACTACTCAAGGAACATTTCTGTAAAAGTTTTGTCAAAATATCTGCAGTGACATAGCAATAAATGCAAATTTTCAATTTTTCCCATACAAGTCAATGGAAACTTTAAGTTGCCATAGCAACCAAAGTTCGGAAGCGATTTGGATAAAAACAGTATTATTGGTTCCCCCTGCCTATAGATGCTACATATGAAATTAGGTTACAATGGGCCTTGTAGTTTCAGAGGAGATGTTGTTTGGAAATGTTGACGGACGGACGACGGACGCCTGCCTATACTATAAGCTCACCTGTGAGCCTTCGGCTCAGGTAAGCTAAAAAGTTTATCACAAAATGTTAATATGAAAAATATTCCAGTCCGTGACCTTGACTTCTAGGTTACAGTCAAGACTAACCACCATCTATTATTATGCCAACCGAACGAAAGGTTTGAATTATATTCTGATCTAAAAATCTTTCACGCTTAACTTTAACATGAAACAAGTTAAAGTCTGTGACCTTGACTGGAAGGTCACAAGCATCGATGAGGGTAGTTCAAACTAAAACTTCGGGCCAACATCTATCAACATGCCAAAAATGAACTCAATTCAATACAGGGTTAGAATAATATGAGATCTCAAAACCTTTGACGTAAATATTAACTTACGGATGGAGGCTGGACCGAGGGACGGACAAGCGGACACAAGCTATACACACCTTGTCATACTGCGTATGCCAGGGGCATAAAATTACTGCTGAAAAAGTTAATAATCAGAGGTCATACCATCTTCGATTATTTTAGATGTCTTTAACTCTAACTCATCCTGTTGTCGTTTGCTGTCTTTATTGGATCGTTCTAGGGAGTCATGGAGAGTCTTTACTTCCAGGTCCATCCTTTCGTCATCTGCTACTTGCTTTGTCACCTGTACAAAACAAACGTGTTAAAGAAAGGGAGAATCATTATTTACTACAAAACTTCCAAGTCCTGGGATATGCAGGTCTGAGTAAACAGTGCAGACCAACAACAGACTGGTGTTTGATCAGGGTCTACACTGTAAGCACCTTTTGACGCATTAATGCGCTGTAAAAGCAAAGGTAAAGGTCGTCAAGAGGTCTCGGATAGCCATAAAATTTATAGATATTTCAGTTTGTAAATACAGACTTGTGTAAATGTTCTGTGGAAGATGGGGCATACATGTATCATAAATACCGCATGTCCATAACTGGCATGCTGTGTGTATTTTGAGTGAAAAATATGCATGAAGGTGTTATTTATTTAACTTCTGCTAGTGATCAACACATCTTCCAAGTTTAGACCTTTCTTCAAACACAGAATTCCACGACGTTCTATCCGAGTGGATTCTGTTTAGAATTCGTGTAAAGCATCGTCATTTTGACTTCAGAAATATAAAAAGCTGTTTAGTAGCATTACCTTTGGACAAATTCTATTTGGAACGAAACATTCCAACCACAGGGCATTGAAATGCATCCATGGAACCAATACAAAAGTACAAAAACACTAGATGGCCACTGCGAGCATGTCGAGCCCCTTTGCGCTTTGACAGTAGTGAAAATTATAGCATAAGATGGCAACAGCTAGTCTCTGCTTGGAAGCTATGGTTACACCCTGTCTTCATAGTTACTAATCACGCATTCAAGATAAGAATCTGTCAGGTGGTAATAGATATAAGCACTCAAAAATGTTAAAACAGTGACAGAGTATTATGAGAGGGGACCTGGAGAGGTAAGATGCATAAATTGATGGAATTTCAAACATCTTTGGTAAATTTAAAGTAAAAAATGTACTTTTTATAAAAGTAGGTCACAATGACCTAGTTGTGTTGGGTGACCTGCACTGATGGAGTGTCAAAGATTTGGAACCAATGTAATGAGAGATTTGGGGCTGATCTCAAAAACTAAATATGTGGTACTTTTTCGTAAAAGCAGGTCACAGTGACCTAGTTTGTTTGGGGTTACCTGGAGTGGTAAGATTCATGCACTGATGAAGTTTCAATGATCTGGGGTCTATTAAAATAGAGATAGGGGACTGACCTCAAAACTAAATATGAAGTACCTTTTCGTGAAAGTAGAACACGGTAACCTAGCTTTGTTGTAGGTGACCTGGAGTGGAAAGGTGAATGCACTGGTGCAGTTTTAATGGTCTGGCGCCTATGAAAAGAAATATATGGGGCTGACCTCGAAAACTAAATATGTGGTACTTTTTCATGTAAGTAGTTTACAGTGTAAACCTATCTTATAGGCAAAAACTGAACAATTTTCATGAAAGTGTGTAAATGTTCTCATATACATGAAACTGATCATTAAGGCAAGACAGTGACCAAGAAGGGACAGATGCAGCATGTGTGGATGCATTTGAATATTTGTTAATATGTGCACTGAGTTGATCTTATGTATGTTTTACATCTACACAATGACACACAGATTCTACAGGTATCTAAAGATGATTATAGGACAACTCGGCCCATAGCGAATTCTGCCCATAACAATCTCGGCCCATTACAAACTCGGCCCATAGCAAACTCGGCCTATAAGTAAGCAACGGTATCATTTTGCATCTTGGAGAAAAGACTGTTTCATTTAAAAACGTTGTCAGACAAGTATTAAATATAAACGACATGTAAAATAATTACTAGGTATTGAAAACAGTATCGGACACAAAACAGCCATCCAAATGGACTAGGCATATTAGAAAGTCGGCCCTTTACAATTCGGCCAATATGTACAATGTATAAACAACCACGTTGAGGGATTATATTTAATATACTTGCTAAACGCTTTTAAACGTCTAGATGGAAGATAAAAATTAAAACAAGGTTCATTTGTTAGTTAGTTTGTTTGTTTTTTCTTTTATTTAATGCTGATTGCTTTTAGATTTCCTTATATCCTTTCTCCAATGTCTAATACCAGAGACATGAATGGGAAACAATTCTATAGTAACAAATAGTTGTTTTTTGCATTCAGTCCAAAAATTGTTTCTGAGAAGATTATATTCCTGTAAAGAATTAAGGGCCTAGCATCAGGGTTTTTTAAAATATTTTGTTCACAAGGTTCCATAAGCCTACCCTGCACTAAGTCGAAAACGGGGCATAATTCGGTCGAAAATTTATTGACTTTTTTTTTCAAATTTAATTATGGCATCTACACCTTTGGCATTGTCATCATGCAAAACCTCAAGATCCTAGCCTCTGAAGTTCTTGAGATATTTTGTTCACAAGGTTCCACAGGCTAAGTCGAAAAAGGGCATAACTCTGGTAATACATGAAAGGCGGAAATATAAACCAGAGGACCAACGGTCCTGTAGCTCACCTGACACCTTTTGTCAACAGACACAATTTGTCATTTCGCTCATTTCTTACAAATTTGAAACCAGTCGCTTAAAGATGTGCATATTTTAATTTGAAAATCACAGTGACCTTGAGCAAAGCTCAAAAATGATCTTGACCTTTGATGACCTTATGTTTTTATGTATTCATTTAGTAAACCATATTTTCCAATTATTATTAATAATATATAAAAATTGGAAAATATGGTTTACTAAAAAATTTAGTTCTGAAAAATCTAAAAAATCTGTAGTTCGAGCCACTGAAGACCAACTCACAAGGTCCAGCCGTCTGTACTATGCTTTTCTATCATAGCAAGGGTGACTCCCTGTTTATTGATCGGTCATAATTTAAGCCACTCGTTGACCCTTTTGCACTTTCTGGGAGAAAATAAAATGAATGATGGGTCCTAATTTTGTTACGTATTTAAAGGCGAAGACGTAAATTTTGGCACAGTTTACTCAATTTCGGTGAGATTTTAATTGAAGAAATTGAAGAAAAATAGTTTACCATCTTTAATTTTCATATGCCGCCTCATTTAGCCCCGGGTGATTATACGCGTTTAAATAGATAAGACTAAGCTATACAATCAGCTTAAATTGACAACCACTCAGCATTAATCGATTGACCAGTTGATCAAAGGGCGGTTTTAATTGAGCTCGCGCCAATCAAGTATACCTGTTGTTTCGGCAGACGCTTTGTCAATGCTTTGTCAATATCAAAGCGTCTTATGACAATGATCAAATGTCTGAGTGACCGTTATTAAAATGGAAATTATTTACAAGGTAATTAGTGCGAGCCATCGGTGGGTTTTTACATAGAAAATGTACCCTAGGGACCGGGATTGGAGTTCGAGCGTTGGAGCCATCGTAGCTCGAGCCAAAGGTGGAAGGTTAAGTTAAAATCAATGGGAGTTTTGCCAGGACTGGAAAGTCAGTTCGACCGAAGCATGGCGTTCGAGCCTTCCGAGTTCGAGCCACTGAAGTTCAACTGTACTTAATTTCAAGAAAATCGGTCAAGCCGCCTAGGAGGAGTTGCGATAACAAATTTTTTTACGAAAAATATAAAGGGGCATGACTCAGCAGGAAAACATTTCCGGGAACAAATGGAAAACACATGTCAACTATTTTCTTATGATGCATCTATGAACCAATTTTGAATAAAATCAAAGCAAAAATGACTAAAAAATTCCCAAAAATTAGGATAAAAAATCAAAAAGGGGCATAACTCAAGCAAGAGGTGTCAGATTTCAATGTGGAAACCTTAATGCACATCTTCATACCAATATGTGTTCACATACTTAATTTCAAGAAAATCGGTCAAGCGGTCTATGAGGAGTTGCGATAACAAACTTTTTTTACGAAAAATATAAAGGGGCATAACTCAGCAGGAAAACACTCCTGGGAAAAACTGGAAAATACGTGTCAACTAGTTTCTTATGATGCATCAATGAACCAATTTTGAATAAAATCAAAGCAAAAACGACTAAAAAACCAAAATTAGGGCCAAAAATATCAAAAAGGGGCATAACTCAAGAAATAGAGGTCAGATTTCAAAATGGAAACCTTAATGCACATCTTCATACCAATATGTGTTCACATACTTAATTTTAAGAAAATCGGTCAAGCGGTCTATGAGGAGTTGCGTTAACATTTTTTTACGAAAAATATAAAGGGGCATAACTCAGCAGGAAAATACTTACGGGAAAAACTGGAAAACACGTGTCAACTAGTTTCTAATGATGCATCTTTGAACCAGATTTGAGTAAAATCAAAGCAAAAACGACTAAAAAACCATAATTAGGGCCAAAAATATCAAAAAGGGGCATAACTCAGGAAATAGGGGTCAGATTTTAAAATGGAAACCTTAATGCACATCTTCATACCAATATGTGTTCACATACTTAATTTCAAGAAAATCGGCCAAGCGGTCTATCAGGAGTTGCGATAACAAACTTTTTTTACAAAAAAATAAAGGGGCATAACTCAGCAGGAAAACACTTACAGGAAAAACTGAAAAATACGCATCAACTCTTTTCACATGCTGTATCCATGGACAAAATTTGAAACAAATTGGAGCAAATGTTGCGGACGGACGAACGGACGGACAGACGGACGGAAGGACAACGTGAAAACAGTATACCCCCCCCCCCCCCTCAAACAAGTTTGCGGGGGGTATAATTAATCTGGGAATTATGTACAAACAGTGTGCACATCCTCAGACCATGACAAAACACCTGTGAAGTTTCAAAATGATTGATCAAAAGTGTAAGAGGAAAGGTGCTCACAAGACACCCACTATGCAAGGTATTATGGTATATAAAAAATTGACTAAGTTAAACATGTGACAAAAGTGGCAAAAATTAATCTGGGAATTATGTGCAAACAATATGCACATATACAGACCATGGCCAAAACATCTGTGAAGTTTCAATATGATTGGCCTAAAATGTAGGAGGAGTTGTGCTCACAAGACACCCACTATGCAAGGTATTATGTAAAACATTGACTAAGTTCAACATGTGAAAAAAGTAATAAAAATTAAACTGGGAATTATGTGCAAACAATTACACATCTACAGACCATGGCCAAAACATCTGTAAAGTTTCAAAATGATTGGCCAAAAATGTGTAGGAGAGGTTGCGCTCACAAGACACCAATTGCACGCATATAGCGCCCAAGCTAATGCAGGTGCGCCAAAAAACACATACCCCACGCCCCTCGTATATATGTTAAGTAGAACGACTAGATAAATTTATTTGAGACTTTCAGTTTTAAGCGTTGATTTTGAAACATGTTTTTTGCTTAAATCTATAATACAAACAAATATTTAAATAGCAATAAATAAATAATTGAAAATAAAAAGTTGGAAGCAAATGAAACTTTAATTTTCAAGGTCAGAATTTTATTTTTACGATATCTACTTTGAATTTCAATAATGAATATTTGTTTCAATTCAATTTTCAAAAGAAATGCAAATCAAATAAGTATATTAATAATAAAAGCACCGCAGGCACTGCATGATACCTATGATACTGCTGGGCATCTTACCTTTTTCTGAGATATATAATAGCTATACAACCCAGAATTGGGACAGACAGAGATATAATGTCCTTACCTTAAACAGATATTAATATAAACCACTCACACATGAGCAGCCTTGTGAGATTTCATACAATATGGGGTATTCGAACCAGTGTAGATCTAGCTCAGGCTGTAAAGCATTCCTTTGAGCTGATAAACATATACTTGAAATTTATTCAGATATTTCATATAGAAAAAGAACTACTGGTAAAAAAACATACTTCAGACCTGTCAAGGGCGTATAACTCACGAAATGGAAAGGTAAGAGTAACAGTCCTAGGTCAACATATGTAACATTTGAAGTTCAAAATATTTGTAAAGCTTCATTCAGGTTTTTAATACAGTAAAGAAAATACAGGTAACAAAACATTTTTCAAATCAATCAAGGGCAGATCACTCATGAACTGGAATGTTAAGAGTGACGGTCCTTAGTGAAAATATGTAACATTTGATGTGAAACATATCTGTGGAGTTTCATTCAGATAGTCCATTTAGTAAAGGAACTACAGGCAAAAACATTTTCAGACCTATCAGGGGCGGATTACTCACAAACTAGAAAGGCCAGAGTGATAGTCCTTAGTCACAATATGTAAGCTTTGATGTTTAACGTATCTGAGAAGTTTCACTCAGACATTCCATATAGTAAAGGAACTACATGTAAGAAAACGTTTTTCAGCTTAATCAAGGGTGGATAATTCATGAACTGGAAAGGTAAAGAGTAATGTTTCTTAGTCACAATAAGTAAGCTTTGATGTGAAGTTTCATTCATATATTTAATACAGAAAAGGAACTACAGGTTATATACCCTTTTTCCAGATCTATCATGGGCAGATCACTCGTGAACACGAAAGGTAAGAGTGACGGTCCTTAGTCACAATATGTACTCTTTGTTGTGAAACATATCTGAGGGATTTCATTCAGATATTCCACATAGTGAAGGAACTACAGGTAAACAACATTTTTCAGACCTATCAAGGGCGGATGACTCAAAACCTGGAAAGGTCACAGTACCCGGTCTTAGTCAAAATATGTTACCTTTGATGTTGAACATATTTGTGAAGTTTCATTCAGATATTCCAAATATTAAAGGAACTACGGGTTAAAGCATTTCTCAGATCACTCAAGGGTGGATAATTCATGAACTGGAAAGGTGAGAGAAACTGTTGTCAGTCACACTATGTAACCACTGATATCGAACTTATCTGTGAAGTTGCATTCAGATATTCCATTTAGTAAAGGAACTACGGGTAAAAGCATTTTTTAGATGAATCAAGGGCGCATAATTCATGAGCTGGAAAGGTAAAAGTGACGGTCCTTAGTCGCAATATTTAAACTTTAATGTGAAACATATCTGTGAAGTTTCGTTCAGATATTTAATACAGACAAGAGGGCCAAGCGGCCCTAAATCGCTCACATTAGCAGAAAGTTTAAAGGTCAAACTAGGGTCATCATTTGAATAAAATTGAGAGTTTGCAACCATTTCCAAATGGTTCTGAAGAAGAAGATTTTTTAATATTTATCGTTGTATTGCTATGGACCTAACCCAGGACACACTGTGGCGGAGTCATTTAGTACCATGGGGCCATCATTTTGAATAAACTTGGTAAAAGACCACTAGGCAAGACTAAATCCTAAAATTCAAGCACCTGAGCCAAGTGGTTCTTAAGAAGTAATGTTGAATATTTTTCTATATATTTCTATGGTTCAAACCAGGAACCCCTGGAGCGGGGCCATTTTTGACCCTGTGTCCTTCAGTTCAACAAACTTGGTAAAGGACCACAAGGCAATGCATCATACCTAATTTCAAGCATCTGCACTAAGGGGTTCTTGAGGAGAACATTTTCAAGTATATTTTAATTTCAAATTTTAATTTCGAACCCAAGACCCCCCGCCGCAGGGTCACTTTGGATCCCAGGGACACCATTTACACAAACTTTGTGAAACACCACCAGGCAATGCATCAGACTAAATTTCAAGCTTCGGAGTCAAGTGGTTTTGAAGGAGAAGATATTTGAATATTATCGTATGTATTTCTATGGTACACATCCAGGACTCCCTGCCATGGGGCCATTTTCAATCCTGGGGCCATCATTTGAACAATCCTGATAAAGGACCACTAGGCGATGCTACAAACCAAATTTCAAGCATCCGAGGCAAGTAATTCTGAAGATGAAGTTTTTTAAGATATTTCTGTGTATAGCTACGGTTCAAACCCAGGACACCCTGGGGCAGGGCCATTATAGACCCTGGGGTCATCATTTAAACTAACTTGGTAAAGAAGCACAGGGCAATGCTACAAACCAAATTTCAAGCATCTAAGCCAGGTGGTTCTGAAGCAGAAGATATTTTAATATAGTATGTATTTCTATGGTTCAAACCTAGGACTCCCTGCCCCGGGTCATTTTGGACTCTGGGGCCACCATTTGCGTAAAATTGGTAAAGGACTACTAGGCAATACTACATACCAAATTTCAATCATCTGAGCTTAGCTGTTCTGAAGAAGAAGATATTTGAATATTTTTTTATTTATTTATATGGTTCAAACCTAGGACGCCCTGGGACGGAGACATTTTGGATCCTGGGTCCATCAGTTCAAAAAAATTGGTAAAGGAACACTAGGTAATGCTACATACCAAATTTTAAGGATCTGAGCCAAGTGGTTCTGAAGAAGAAGATCTTTTTGATTTTTTCTATATATTTCTATGGTTCAAACCCAGGACACCCTGTACCGGGGCTATTTTGGACCCTGGGTCCATAGATTAAATAAACTTATAAGAAGATCACTAGGCAATGCTACGTACCAAATTTCAAGCATCTGAGACAAGTGGTTCTATAAGAGGAGGTATTTTAATATTTTTCTATGCATTTCTATACTTCAAGCATAGGACTTCCTGCCCCGGGGCCATTTTGGATCCTGTGGCAACCGTTTGAACAAACTTGGTAGAGGACTACTAGGCAATGCTACTTACCAAATTTCAAGCATCTGAGCCAAGCAGTTTGAAGGAGAAAATTTTTAAGTACATTTTATTTTCGAACCAAACCCCCCATCCCCCAGGGTCATTTTTTACCCAAGGACCACTATTTAAAAAAAACTTGGTAGAGGTTTACCAGTCAATGATTCATATCAAATATCAAAGCCCTAGGCCTAGTGGTTTCAGCGAAGATGTCATTTAAAGCAAATTGATGACGACGGAAGATGCATGACGGATGATGGAAACTGGCCAATTAAAACAGCTCACCCTGAGCCTATGGCTCAGGTGAGCTAAAAGGGAACTAATGGCCATAAATCATTTTACAGATCTATTAAGGGCAGATCACTCATGAACTGGAAAGTTAAGACTGACGGTGCTTAGTCACAATATGTTACCTTTGATGTGAAACATATCTGTGGAGTTCTATACAGATATTCCATATAGTAAAGGAAAGTTCTAGAAGTAGGAAACATTTTTTCAGACCTAACAATGGCAGATAGTTCACAAACTGGAAACGTCAGATTGACAGCCCTTAGTCACAATATGTAACCTTTGACGTTGAACATATCTGTAAAGTTTCACTCAAATAGCCCATTTAGTAAAGGAACTACGGGCAAAAAAATCAGATCAATTAAGGGCAGATAACTCATGAACTGGCAGGTAGTACTGAGGTCCCTTAGTTACAATATGCATCCTTTGATGTGAAACATATCTATGAAGTTTCCTTCAGATATTCCATATAGTAAAGGAACTACAGGCCAGAAATCACTTTTCCATTATGAAAAAGGGTAGTATCTCGTTTAAAAATGGACGGATTGTGCTCATTAAAAATCTCATACCACTCAATACCGATAACAATATGTATGCAAAATTTGAGAAAAAAAAAACATAATAAATACTCAAATTATCGGTCAGAAATGGTGAGCATGGACGAACGGATGGACGGACAGACACCGGAAGGCATCTCACACTACAGTGTGGCGGGGTATAGAAACACTGATAAACTAAAGTAAAACAATATCTAAATTTAAAAAGCAGGTATTTACTATGTTCAGACGAATTCCCCACAAAAGTCCCCGATACCGTTTAGCTTAAGTGTTTTATTGTCTTAATAGTGATACTATTTAGAGACGCTCTTAATCTTCCTATCAGTAAACCACTCGAGGTGAATTTTTCAATGACGTCATTTTGTGCTTGTAAGAATCTGCACCATGCGTGCAATCTCGAACTCCCTTCTGATTGAAGAAAAAAGCATAAAGATCGTCTGAAACATGCAGATAAATGGCAAACAGTGTAGACCCTGCATAATTTGTTAAGACCTATATGTCCTAATGTTTAGAAGTTTTATGGTCCTATCTTTCTACGCACTGTTCCAACTCTACGGGCGTTCCTAAAGCAAACAGTTCAGACCCTAAACTATTTGCACTATTTGCTAAATCTTATATAGCCTGATGTTTAGGATGGTTACGGCAGTCTTAATTTGGACCGTTCCAAATATACAGGCCGTCCAAAAATGCAGATGAATGACAAACAGTTCAAGTCAGCACTGTTTGCTAAAAACTTTATGTCATATTTTCTTTTTAAATTTTATCGTTCTCTTACTACAGAGAGCTCCAAGTCTACGGACCGTCCCAAGGATGCAGATGAATGGTAAAGATTGTAGCCACTGTAGACCCTGCACTTTTTGCTAAGGCCTATATGAGCCGCGACACGAGAAAACAAATAAAGTGTTTGCGCACCCAGCGCAGGCTTTTATCAGCCTGGGCATCCGCCCGGTCTGATCAAAGTCTTCGCTGTCCGCGTGGAGTTAAATGAGACCCTTAGATACCCTTTAAGTGCTTAGCAAAGATTCTTATCAGACTGGGTAGATTCACAGGCTGATCTGAGTCTGCGCTGGGAGCACAACCGCTTTGTTGGTTTTATCGTGTCGGGGCTCAATTATATCATTATACATAGAATGGATATGGTAGTCTTAATACAGATGTTTTCTAAACGGTTCTGTCGTTGAAGTTCCTGCTTATTTTAGACTAATGCCCCATTCACATGCGCAGATTTACTCACGTAAGTATTTTTTGCATATATGCAATTTTTACTCACGTAAGTAAATTCGTCATGTGAACGCAAATACATACGTAAGCAAATTTGCTTATATGTAAAATTTGCTCCAGGTCTGACTAGGTGCAAAAGTATATTTGCATATAAGCAAATTTACTCCTGGAGTATTTCTCGTCATGTGAACGTAAAGTAGATATACTCTTGGGTATTTTATTGTCCTACCATAGCATGGGACGTAGAGGAATTCAGCATCCTATGACTTCAGCACCGCAACCCCCTGAACTCCAAACAAAAAGAGGTTATTGTGACCTATTTCTGTGGTTTACTTCCATCTCGCCTTCACCCATTTCGCCTACGATTTGCCCCATTTCGCCTACAATTTGCCCCATTTCGCCTATTCCCATTTCGCCTACTCCCATTTCCCTACTCTAAATATATTACTATTCCGGTCTCGCCTACTCATGTTTTCTTAAAAATGATGATTTATATGTTTTTAAACTTATTTATTTACACTATTATATTTACATTCTTGGTGTATTTACTGAAAAGCCCTGTAGTAAACCATTGGAACGTAATGTAGTTTACATTCCAATAATTACATTGAGACACGCGACGTCAATGACGTCAAAATAAACAAGAGCTCTCTACAACCTGATTGGACGCCAGCAACGTCATGACGTCATGCGCGCCGTTCTGCTGTCGGCAGAAAAACTGCGTGTACATGTTTTACTGCTTCAATTTTACCGCTTATAGAAGATTTTTCATGAATGATTTGATTGAAACGAATGTAAATATAAGCAATGAACTTAATTTTTCTGATGTTTATCGAAGTATAAACTACATTGGGTCACTAGCAAAGTTTACATGAACCCCTTCGGGGTTCATTCACTTTGCACGTGACCCAATGTAGTTTACACTTCGATAAACCTCAGAAAAATGAAATTCATTCCTTAAATAACAGATTTTAAAACATGCTACATCAAATATTTCATCAAGAATAAAAACAATGAACCAGGCATTGAGTGGATTTTTCCTAAACTTACAGTTACATCACTGGATCAAGCAAAGATCTAATTTTCTGTTAACTTTGAGCCGGGCCGCGTAGTGCAATCAGTAGGGCACCTGACTCATAAGTCAGAGGTCCTGGGTTCGAAACCCGGTCTGGCCACATACTTTCGTTTCTCCTTCCGCTGATTCAAGAAGGGCAGTTGTCAGTTACTGGCGAAAGTATGTGCACTTAGTACTGGTTAACCGCTTAGGAGGTCTAAGCCTGCCCAGGAATAGTGTGGTTAGGTTAACTGACCGTCCCGGCATGACCATAGCTGTTTACCGAGGACCTTAAACATCAAATCAATCAATCAATGTTAACTTTGACCCCCTTTTTAGGGTCACAGGTGGACAAAGAATGGATACTTTACTGTATCCTGTATACATGTATCTTTTTAACCATGCAGTGAGTGGAGTTTCAAATATCCCATTGAGACTAGCCAATATGCGCATCAGAGTTTGGTGACCTTGATCCCATCTTCAAGTTCACGGGATCACGTACACTGTTAAAATTTCCATATAACTGACGTCTCTGCGTCGTTTTTTTTTTCTTGACCTACAAACAGGTTTTGAACACAAGCCAGTGATTTGGTTAGATTTTTTATGACCTTTACCTCATGTTCAGGGTTAACAAGCCAACATAGCAGATTTAGTGTTGAAAAATTACATTGTAGGAAATACGCTGATGTGTCTGTGTGTAGATGGTGGTGGTTGTAGTGGTTTGAGGAGGCGGCGTGGGGTGGGGAGTAGGATATGCCCCCCCAACCCCTCCCCCCCCCCAAAAAAAAGTGTTGTAGTTATAAAGCTTATTGTATATAGTAGTACGTCTCTTGGACAACTGGATGGCTTCCATTATTTTTTTCTAGGCTTTCATGAATATATATTGATACAATATTGATTTCTGAATATATTATTATAGTCCTGTTCCGATGGCCTGATCCGAGAAATGCCCTTTGAAAACTTCGTGAACTAGAATATGTGTTTGTAAAACACTATGCCCGCAACCATATGCCTGACCCTAAATGGGATAGGTCATTGAAGGGAAAGGTCTGTATTAAATAAATGCCTGTGTGCCAAAAAGACAAGTCAACAAAATTTTAAGCATAATGCTGAAAAGTTAATCAGGTAATCTTCACCTTGATTTAAAGCTGTATGCCGAATATGAAGATCCTAGCTTAAGGGGTTCTTCAGATATTTTGTTCACAAAGTTGTTCCTAAATAAAGTGCCTATGTTCAGAACAAAGGCAATAACTCAACAGAAAATTTACAAATTATGCTCAAAAGTTAATCATTAAACTACACCTTGGCCTGTAACTCTATGTCAAATATAAAGATCGTAGCTTAAAGGGCTCTTCAGATAATTTGTTTGCAAGCTTGTTGCTATAGAAAATGCCTATGGTCATAAAAACATGCTAGCTTATGCAGTTCTTCAGATATTGTGTTCACAAGGTTATTCCTAAATAGATTGCCTATGTCAGAAAAAGGGGAATAACTCAACCAAAATTTTACGATATACGGCATAAAAATACATGACTGAAAATCACAAACTGCAAACACTATTGCTCTAGCATGAGGTATAGATGTGACAATATGATAGACCAGTTAAGGAAAAAAGTTTGCTTATTTTCATACTGATCTTGTGTATAATATTTCAAGCTCCTATCTCTACGGTTCTTGACCGTATGTAAGAGTAACTTTGTACCATAGGCTTCAGTGCACTAAGTCGAAAAGGGGCATAACTGGGTAAAAATTCATGAACATTTTTTAAAAAGTTAATCAGGTCATCTGCACCGTGGGCAATGTCTTCCTGCAAAAAATCATGATCCTAGCATCAGGGGTTCTTGAGATATTTTGTTCACAAGGTTCCATAGGCTAAAGCACTACGTCGAAAAAATGGGACATAACTCTGAAATATGTGACCTGCAGAAAAAAAGAATAAAAAACAAACAAACAATGATTGGTTTAATTTTCATACTGATTATATGATAAAATTTCAAGTTCCTATTTCTTGACATATAGATGGGTAGCAGACAGATGGACGGACTGACAAGCCCAAACCAATAAGCCCCTACAACTTCTCCGAAGTTGGGGACATAAAAAGTTTCCTTTTGCGTTGCCAGCACATAATAAATTAGTGCATCATCTCTGAAATTTTAACAAATGATTGATAAAAATTAAGAAATACTCCTAGCTCTTAAAATCCATGTGAACGCAAAGTAAATTTGCTCCAGGAAACCTTTACTCAAGTGAGCAAATTTACTTATATGCAAATATACTTGTAAATCTGCGCATGTGAATGGGGCATAAGTTTATGTCTTAGCTAATGTGTTTGATTTCCTTTTGGACATATTCTTCTTTTGTTGCCTATAGTAGACTATGCACTATAATTCTGGCATTTCCTGGGTAAATTTACAAACATTTAGTCATTATAGTATCATACGGTATGGTCTTATGTACTATTACATTATGTAGACAATGTCATTCCAAATGGCTACAATCATTAAATCGCCTTGAAATATTCAAAATCAAAAAATACCTGCTGCTCCAATTGTTCCCCATGCGTTTTATGCAGACGTGCATGTTCCTCCAACTGCTCTTCTTGTGTTTTGAACTTGTTATCATGCTTTTCCAACTTCTCCCCTTGTATTTTCAATTTTTGACCCTGATTGTTCAAACACACCCCACTATATTGCAGCTGCTTCGCATGATCTTCGACATCTTCCCTCAGTTGTGATATTTGCTCTTGGTTTTTATTCTCCTGTTCTATCCATTTCATTAATATCTCGATTAACTTTTGTGTACGACTTTCTGGATCCAGTTCTTCTGATTTAATTGTCTTGATTATTCCCGAAATATTTTGTTGCATTTGCAGACGGCCATGCTGCTGTGCTAATCGAGTAATCACAACTGAAATTTCGTCCCATAAATTTTTAAATTCAGCTGATGGAACTCGCGTAGTTGTTACATGCGCAAATATTTTATTTCTAAAAACCCTCAAACGGTTAATATCATCTCCAAGGCTAAGGTCAGTTGGTCCAGGAGAGTTTTGCCAACCATTCTTAGGTGAAATATTACAAATGTGTCTTAATATCCAACACAGCAAGGTTATGTCCACATCATCAGGCTGAACTGGTGGTTTTGTTATCAAATCATACTGACTTTGAAATAACGGTTTTCTCTGGTGTAGATTGTGTATTATATTTTTTTTACTCTGCAGAAACGTGTCCAACGAAACCGGATTTATGATGTTTAAAAGCAGATCTCGGAGAACATCAGACCCACCGTCAACCAGAAGACGAGTGAGACGAAAGAAATTTGCCGACTCTTCAGGTTGTGACATTCTTTACCATTACATATTCTTGTTTAGAATGCACCAAACATATTCCTTGTTTGTGAAAGGTAAATACCCATGTTATACCTGCAATAACAATGGCAATAAGACTAAATTAGCATCGATTGGAGAGTAACTGTCCCATCATATGACATCGTTGTGGTTCAGTTATTCAAAGGGGAAACACTAGAATTCCCCTCAAAAATGGGAGATGGATAAGAGTCTTGATATTCTCAGAGGGGATTGTGTCTTCAAGGACTGAAGGAGGGAATTTGTCCCCCTGGGAGCAAATTCTTTCCTTGAACAGTAGTCCGCAGTTGAATAGCTGTATCCTCCAGAGAGGCTAACAGGAATTCAAGTGTTTCCCCTTTGTAGAGCTTGTGGATTTATTTTTGATAATCATTGAGTATGTATACATATGTGGGGATAGCAGGTCTAACCATCCAATTTTTACGCCAAACGAAGCAAAGTACGTCAAAATGACGTTGTGTTGATTGCGACGTCGCCTAAGGTGACGCCATAATCAACAGTATCATCACCAAGATACTGGACTGAAAAGCATCAAAAGGAATGTAGAGTAAATTTCTTCTTGCATTTTCCTTTGAAGAAGGCCGGTACAGGCCGAAACGTCAGGAAGTAAAGAGTGTAAACATCTAACAAACAAGTAGCCCAAAGGGCAACAATTGCTCACCTGAGAGACATTGTAAACCTAAAGGGATATTTAAGACGCTCAAGGGAAGCTAACTCCACAGTCAGTGGTCCAATCAGGCTGAAAATTAAACTCATCCAAAACATTATGTATGCCCTCATTTAATATATGCAAGTTTAAAAAGTATCCGATCAAGAGCACAATAGACAGAGCTGTCAAGGCAGCTAACTTCGTAGTGGTTGGCCTGATCTGGCCAAAATTTTAACTTGTTTAAGATATTATGCATTTCCTCATTACCTGCAAGTTTGAAAAGGATCTGATCAATAGAAACCAAGAAAAAGTGGCGACATTGATTTTGTGGATGCTCAGGGCAGGTACTCCATAGTCAGTAGTGGGATCTAGCCGAAATGCTAACTAATCCAAGCTTTTATGCATATCCTCATGACCTGCAAAAATGAAGAGGATCCGATGAAAAATAAAATGTGATGAGGTTGTTTTCTCCATTATAAGACTATGGGATTTTTTTTCAAACGCTCAAGGGCAGCTAACTCCGTAGTCTGTGCTCATATCCGGCCAAATTTTGAACTCATCCAAGCTCTTATGTATGTCATCATTACCTGCAAGTATGAAAAGGATCTAATCGAAAACCTTGATTGCAGCACCCTAAAAGTCAAACTTGCTCGAGACATTGTCATCCCTTACATTTGTGTGAATCTATTTTAAAATCCGTTGAGAAATGTAGGTGCTACAGCCATAACAAAGTTTTTCTAAAAATAGCCACAGTGACCTTGACCTGGGGCACAGCATCCTGAAAGTCGAACTTGCTTGAGATATTGTCTTACCTTACATTTGTGTCAACTAATTTTAAAATCCGTGGTGAAATGAAGGTGCTAGTGCAAGTATGATAAGGATCTAATCGAAAACCTTGATTGCAGCACCCTAAAAGTCAAACTTGTTTGAGATATTGTCATGCCCTACATTTGTGTGAAGTTGATTTAAAATCCTTTTAGAAATGTAGGCGCTAGAGCGATGACCAAGTTTTTACTAAAAATAGCCACAGTGACCTTGACCTTGGGTGCAGCACCTTGAAAGTCAAAGTTGCTTGAGATATTGTCATGCCCTACATTTGTGTGAATTTATTTTAAAATCTGCTGAGAAATGTAGGTGTTAGAGCGTTGACAAAGTTTTTTCTAAAAATAGCCACAGTGACCTTGACCTTAGGCGCAGCATCCTGAAAGTCAAACTTGCTCGAGATATTGTCATGCCCTACATTTGTGTGAAGTTATTTTAAAATCTGCTGAGAAATGTAGGTGCTAGAGCTCTGACAAAGTTTTCTAAAAATAGCCACAGTGACCTTAACCTTAGGCGCAGCATCCTGAAAGTCAAACTTGCTCGAGATATCGTCATGCCCTACATTTGTGTGAAGTTATTTTAAAATCTGCTGAGAAATGTAGGTGCTAGAGCGCTGACAAAGTTTTTCTAAAAATAGCCACAGTGACCTTGACCTTAAACGCAGCGTCTTGAAAGTCGAACTTGCTCGAGATATTGTCATACCCTACATTTGTGTGAATTTATTTAAAAATCTGCTGAGAAATGTAGGTGCTAAAGCGCTGACAATGTTTTTCTAAAAATAGCCACAGTGACCTTGACCTTGGGCGCAGCATCCTGAAAGTCGAAGTTGCTCGAGATATTGTCATGCCCTACATTTGTGTGAAGTTATTTTAAAATCCGTTGAGAAATGTAGGCAATAGAGCGATTTTTCTAAAAATATGTGTCGACGTTGTTTTCTCCATTATAAGACTATGGGATTTTTTTCAAACGCTCAAGGGCAGCTAACTCCGTAGTCTGTGCTCGAATCCGGCCAAATTTCGAAATCATCCAAGCTCTTATGTATGTCATCATTACCTGCAAGTATGATAAGGAACTAAGCAAAAACAGTTGAGAAAACGTGATGACGCAATTTTCCCCATTATAACCCTATGGAATTTTTTTCAAACGCTCAAGGGCAGCTAACTCCGTAGTCTGTGCTCGAATCCGGCCAAATTTCGAACACATCCAAGCTCTTGTGTATGTCATCATTACCTGCAAGTATGATAAGGATCTAATCAAAAACAGTCGAGAAAACGTGATGACGCCATTTTCCCCATTAATACCCTATGGGGGCTATCTGTTGCCATGGAAACCAGAGTTCCGAGCTGATCGGCACCAAAACCTAACGCAGCCTTTCCCCTACCCAAATGATGCTTCAGATAAAATTTGATTGCGATCGGCCCACTGGTCTCTGAGATATTTATGTTTGAAAGTGTTGACGCACCCACGCACCCACGCACGCACGGACGGACGACGGCTCGACTCCCATCCTATAAGCTCACCTCTGAGCCTTCGGCTCAGGTAAGCTAACAAGAAATATCTTTCAAAAAATATAAAGATGATCGGCTTAGATTAAATAGAAGTGTGTATATTGGTATTTATGAGTCAGGTACATGTAAGATATTAAATTTCTGATCAGATTGTACCTATGCGCATGTTGATAAGCATATTTGTTGTTAGAGGTGAGGTTTGATTTCGGAACTGCTAAATTAAATGAAATTTAATTGGGGTCTGTCTGTGTTGCACATAACAATGATGATTTGTTGGCTGACCGCCTCCACATATAACCTTAAAATGTCGCACTTCCAACACAAGATCAACAACTAAGCCAGCGACAATAACTTAATTTCGTATTCGATTTCTGTGTCAAGTTATCTTGTTGGTTTTATATTTTACATGGGCGATATAACAGGCGAATTGTTCCTTGGCAAAAAGCGATTTGGACCGAAATATCTAGATTCATCACGACACGCCTCATAGGTCAACAGTCAAATGAAACTGAAAGTGAGTAAGCGTAAGTAAGCTACGTACATCAAAATCTTGGGTGTATTTATATTGGCCAATAACATACTTAAAATGAAGATCAATACTAAAGTTATACTGTTAAAGCCGAAAAATAGCTTGTATTTTTATTGCCGTGAACAGATCTAAAACATTGCTATCAAAGAATGCCTAAAGAAGATTAAGGCGCGAATAAAGTACGATACGTTGGTCAATGGTGACTCAATTTATGTCATGTCGGATGAAGTTTAGCCAATTAATCAACAAACAAATGAGACCATATGTGTGTTCACGCAAATCCTGTTATCTTAAGTGACGATTTCACTGTTTCAAACAGTGAGATTATCAGTTTCAATTTCACCAAGAAATCTCTATAATTCATTAAAAAGTATGAAAGAAAAACAAAATCTCATACTCGTGGTCATTTTATATGAAATTTATGAAACAAGCCATCGGCGAGTTTCATAAATTTCACTTGAAATGACCGTTTGTGTAAGATCCTCTCTTTGTTGCCTGTACGGGCATTATACGCTAGATCGACCAGCTCATCCTCCAATCAGTGTGTCGATATTAAGGTGTATGAGTATACCTCTATATTTTCCCGCCATGTTTACAAAGAAGACCATTTTTTGACTTAGTGCCTGCTTCCAAAGAGAAAGAAGCCCCCTTTAACTTGAGCTGCTCCCCATTTACAAGAGAAACAAATATTAAAATGGCAGAGCTACTTCACCTGAGTGTGTTCCAATTGATTCCGGGACAGCTCGGCCCATAACAAACTCGGCCCATAACAATGTCGGCCCATTTCAAGCTCGCCCATGGCAAACTCGGTCCATGGGTACAGAACGGTATCGTTTCGCAGCTTTCACAAAGGACCTTTTTATTTGAAAAGGCATGTCTTACAATAACTAGATGCAAATGACATGTATAATAATTATTAGGTATAGAAGACAGTGTTGAATAAAAGCATCGCAAACGACTGCGTGATACCCCACCAGTGCAAACCATTTTCACACACTGATTTTTCCTGATTTATATTTTCTCTGTATAAATCCAGGGCAGGGGCAGCCTAACCCCACTGTATATGGATAGAAGTCTTTGTCCTGACAGGACACTTCCTTACTCTGATCACTTATAATAAGCTTCCAATAAATCACTTACCACTTCAATTAAATACAATCTTAGTGATTTTAAACATGTGGCAATGGGGCAGGGGCAAATAATCACTACAGGGTTAAATTTTCATCACCACAAGAAGCTTTTATTACTTCTATCATCAAATGTAAATTTCTAAATCTGTTAAACATGAATTTATATAGATTTTATCATCATTTTTGCATGTGTTTCCCCTGGGGGTAGGGGGAGATAACTCCCATGGGGTTAATTTGAGCATCACTGGAGGCTTTCATCACTCTGATCATTTGCTGTAAGTTTCAGAAAAATCGCTTCAATCTCTGATTTTATATGGAATTTTTCATGAGTTTGTACATGTATATAGCCCCAGGGCAGGGGCAGATAACCCCAATGATATAATTTCTGTGCTCATACAAAGCCTTTGTTACTTCCATCATGTTTGTGAAGTTTCATCATGATACTATAAGTAGCAAAGGAACTAGAGGTCAGAAACCATTTTTGTACATTGACAAGTGCCATAACTCTGTCAGAAATGATCCAAATTTGCCCATTAACAATCCCAAGCGAGACATTCTTCGTACAAATGCATATGAAAAATTGGAAGGAAATCCGTTGACAAATACTTTAGTTATCGAACGTAAACGAAGTGCGGACGGACGGACAGACGGAAGGACGTACATACTACGGACGGACGGACGGACACACGGACGGCCAACGTGAAAACGTAATACCCCGCCACTAACGTGTGGCGGGGTATAAAAAGATACTAGTATAGCCATCCAAATGGAATAGGCACATAAGAAAGTCAGTCCATAACAAACTCTGCATAAATGAACAATGTATATATCATTACACAGGGGGGTATATTAAATACAAGGGTTGATCCAAAAGTAATGTCACTGTGTCCACTGCGCGCTTATTCGTCGTAGCATTATCATGAAAATTATATCAAACTGCACTGTAATTCAGTTCTGATTAACAGAATAAATACGAAATTGGAATCATTTTCCATTCCAGTTGTACAGACGTTCAAAGTATGCCACAGACGCCATCGCGCCGCACGTTAAAATAACGTTTATTACACGAACATAATTTTCAAAGGCAATCACAATTTATAATCAAACTAACGCTCCAAAATCAGATGAAAATCTAATGCGATGAAGAAATATATTTTTGCCACCTACTGTTGAAACGTTGATCACGTCTTTGCAGATTGAAGTTCCCTAGTTAGGGCGAATGCTTGTTACTGTCGAGTGAAAAATGTTGATTTCCGACAAATGCGTCAGCTCATAGCTACGCGGTTTTGTCACACATTAGGAATATCACCATTAAAGACTCAAGGGCTGTTTAATTAGACATGCAGTGATGTAATAGTGTTTATGAGGCTTGTGTAAAGGTGCAATCAGTGCCATAGTGATGCGGATGAGTCGCTTAAGGATCGTCTGAAAACCGGAGGACCATTATATGCAATGTTAGACAATAACGTCACTTTTGTTTAGACCCCATATATGAAGATCGATGTTCTGCGATTCGAATATTGTGTGAATTCTTGAACATGAGTCGCGGAGCTGTTAAAATAATATTAAAGGAAGAGACAGACATGGGTGAAGAGACATAAATGAATGTTGGAACAACGAAGATGCTACTTTGGACATGACAAAATATCAAAATTTCGTCTGTTACGTCAACAACGTTATTGACGCGCGGCGCGTTTCATTACCATGCCTTCTATCGATCTCGATATCTCGATAGCTCTGCATGATCTTTTAATGACATTTTCAGATTATACCGCAAATAGAGTAAGCTACTTGCATATGAAATTTTGTTGCTGTATTTTCATTTTACGCGATTTTATAGCAGCAGTGACATTACTTCTGGATCAACCCTCGTATATACTGAAGGGATTTAAAAACTTCCACCCATTACTTTTGAATATCTCAAAAATGAATGCAGCTACGTCCACCAACATTTTACAACACATATATTCTCTTATACCTGATTATATCAATATACCAAATTTGAAATCGTTCAACCGAATCGGTCAGGAATAAGCACGTGCTCCTCGTGTTCTTATAACCGTTTACATACGGATGAATAGCTTCATGCATACAGTTTCTCATGAAACATTTCTCTTACAATATCAAATTGAATTTTAAAAGATTGAACTCGGTTTGTGGCTTTATTTGGCCTACCGCGCCTAAATATCGCAAACAGGTGCAGAGTTTTGGGCCAGATAAACGCTGTAATTTAATAAAATGACGTCGCAAAACAATTTTATGTGTTAGTTACGGCAATTTAAAATCTCAGCCGACGAGGACGGTTTACAGGAAGCTCAGAAGACCGTCCGAAAGCAGCTAACCGAGATTAAAAACCAGAGGTTATGACGTTAACTTACGTCGACGCCGTCTCCGTAATTGGTTTTGCGCGACAGCATCACCCGCAATGATACTTGAAAATCAACTTTGATGGTGTAACAATAATGTTGCATAAAGTAACGCCGTCATCCCCTCATGCATTTCAGTGACGCAACGCTCTTTAACTGACGTCATTAAAGAAAATGATACGAATAAACTGCGTAATCTTTAAATTTAATAAGTTCCAAGCATTTTGTCGTTAAATGGAGAGTTCCGAAAACCACGCCTACTTCAAACAGGTATACATCCCTCCATTAACTGTAAGGTAAAATCACGGACTAATGTAAGATATTGAACCACGTGCGATTTTGTTTGTGAGACTATGCCACGTGCTAAGTTGTCGCTGCATTGGTCAGATATACTCTATCGTGTGACTTTGAATGGCAGTTTGGGTGTGGCTCGGAAGTGTGTAGATTAAACACTGTCATGAGTGAACATATCAGCAGCCAGCAATAAAAAGTGGACGTTTTTATATCCTCTCAGTATACATGTACTTGTTATTAGTTGCTCAACAATAACTATAATATCTAGATAGAAGATAAAATCAAAACAATATTTACATGCTTTCATTTATTTAACCAATTCTCCAAGGACTAATACCAAAGACATGAATAGGAAACACTTCTATGGGAACAAATATTTGTTCTTTAAATTCAGGCCAAAATTTTTGTTCCTGAGACAATTATCAAAGTTTGATCTCTTACACCTGAGATTATGCACATGTCTATGCTCTACCCAAAGGGATCACAGATTTGAAAATTTGATTAGACTTACTCCCTCTGCCCCACCCTCGCCCCCTTTCTTCTCACACACACTATGTTCCCTACTGACAGTATCAACCTCCAGGAGTTCCTGGGAATATTTATGCACACAGTTTCTACGATAATTTTATCAATAATACGTAACTCCAAGACCAAGTTTGGTATAGGAAGAGTTTGTATACATGAGCCAAACTTGTTACACCGTATCGTTTAGGAAAACTTCTGGGACTCAGAGAATGCAGATGCAAGTCTGTATGAACATCATATTTCAAAATTAGATTGATGAAACAAATTGGGGAGGAACACCATTAAAGCAAGATGAAATACTGTATATGCATGGGCAGAGTTGTTATGGGCCGAGTTTGTGTAGGCCGAGTTTGCAATGGGCCGAGCTGTCCAGTTACCTTCCAGTTTCACCGTCGTTCGAGTGATGTCCCTTGGATTGACAGGTTGGTCTTTGGACAAGAAAATATTTTTCGAAAAACTGATTTATAAGAGGTCTTGAACATTTTACGGACACTAAGGGTTGCTTAGTCTTGGCGAGATGGTTCTAATGAAGGTCACAACATATGTTTTTTACGGAAAAACAAGGATAATTATCCCGTAACTATCCTGATACAAATTTATTTAAAAGCAGATGAGTTGAAATTAAGATAATTATCCTTTAATTATCATGGTACAAAGTTATTAGAAGTCGGATGATTTTACATCCGTCTTTAAAGGAAAAACTTGTTGATTTGATTGAGAGGGCCTTCAAAAAGTTCTCCAAAAATGAAGATACCCTTTATATTGCCTGTAACGATAAGAAAGCGTTTGTCACTTCTACTGACCGTAAAATATATAGAGGATATGAACGTTGGTCATGTCAGAATGTATGTGACGCCTTATCATATCTCTTAGATAATATTTACATCAGATTTGGTAATAAGTTATACAGACAAATTGTTGGTATTCCGATGGGTACAAATTGTGCTCCTCTTGTGGGCGATTTGTTTTTATTTTGTTATGAAAGAGATTTTATGACTTCTCTTTCTGTTGATAATCAAGCTGATATCACTGAGGCATTTAACTCAACCTCTAGATATTTAGACGATCTTCTGAATATTGATAATGCTTATTTTGAAAGCATGGTCATCCAAATTTACCCACCTGAACTGAAATTGAATAAAGCTAATACTTCAGATACCGAGGCCCCCTTTTTGGATTTACATCTATCTATTTCTAACGGTTTTGTATCTTCTAAAATTTATGATAAACGTGATGACTTTGACTTTGATATAGTTAATATTCCATTTTTGGATGGTGACGTTCCACGTCGTCCCTCTTATGGAGTTTATATTTCTCAACTTATAAGATTTGCTAGAGTGTGTAGTCATTTAGATGATTTTAATGCTCGTAATAAATGTTTAACTGCTAAACTTCTTCAACAGGGCTATCGGTATCATAAGCTTAGAAAGGCTTTCTCTAAATTCTATCGCAGACACCATGAATTGGTTTCAAAATTTGATGTCGGATTAAAATTTCTATTACACCAAGGCCTATCGGAGCCAGAGTTTTATGGTGACTTAGTATACAAATTCAAAATGATTATGGGTAGGACTGATTTTTCTGATCAATTCCGAAAAGTAATAATACGTCACAAACGTATTGGCTATAATTTAAATGTTATGCGACAGTCTGCATGCTTAGTGATTAACCCAATCACGGTTGATAACTTTGCTGCACTCTTTAATTGCACACCGGGGAATCGGGCGTCAGACTCTATGATGGCCCCGACCTAAAGCTATATATTTTAGTTGGTTGGGACCGGAGCCTTTTTGTCTGTTGCTTGGTCCACCGGGGCTCAACTGGTGACCTTCTTTTGCTTCAGATTTCCAGTGGGGTTGTTTGGCAGGCCAGGGATCTCAAACTGTCAGACGGCCCGTTGTATCTGTTGAGTCCTCGTCTTTGCTTCTTCATGGTGTTGAAATTTGATTTATGTGTTTACCGTGATGATTCATTGACAAGTTAGAGGGTTATCATGCGAACCGAACAACAACTAAATGTTTTGTACCACTTCAGAAACTGAGGGTGAGGTTGGGCCTGTAAAATCGATTTAAGCCCCCCAGTAATGCGTTACTGACCGTTCCAAGGCGGTAGTTCTGTTGTGGTTCTCTGTTGCCTGTTTTTGGTGTCAGAGTTTCTGTGATGTTTTACCTTATGTATGTTCTTATTATTTTTGGTTCTGTTTGGGTTGCTGAATGGCCACCTTTTGGGAACAAGCTGCTTTCTCGGTTGGCCATATGTTCTCTGTATCTTGATTATTTGTAATCTTAGTTGTTTCCAACTATGGTCTGAGGGCTGGATTTGGATTTTGATTGTTTCAGTTCCTGGTCTTTGCATACTTTTTTTTAAATAATCATACCTTAATTATCCTTATTTTTACATAAAACATACATTGTGACCCCTCATTAAAACCGTGTCACAGAGACTTTACCCCTGGGTACCCTTTCTTATCTGGAGCGCAGTAATCAGATGTGAAGTGATGGATGAATTGTGAATTTACTTTCTTTTCAACTAGTTGAGTCATATTTGTTACAGGGTAAAATAAAGCTTATCACTGTAGCCCTTATTTAATTTACTTACTCTAAATGGTCTTTCCTATAGCCTTGTTCCCCGACCCGGTTCTCCAACTTCTCATTTACTAGATGTAGGTTTGTCTATATTGGGTATATGGATGTCAAGTGTGATTTATATATTCACCTGTGTTAGGCACTGATGCGTTCAGTCATCTACCCGTTATATCATGAAACACATCATGATCATTCTTGTACATTACATGTACTGGTAAATACATTTCTATAATATATTTTTAGGTATGTAACTCATTTATTCCATTTATTTAGCATTTATTAGCAGATTCATAAAGTACATTCAGTTCCTTGGTAGACATAGGACTTACAACGGACGTAACTCCAAAAAACAAAAAATGGGCTAGAAAATTTCTTGGTGCATTTGAATAACCGCATTTTACGCATATTATAAAATAGCTGATGCTCTAAATGTTTGTCAGTTTGTGTTATGAAGTATCTAAGGTGCATCTTTCCAGAAGTTTCCTTCAGAAAATCAATATATTATTACAACTTTCATTTAAATGAAATTTTCAACAAAACTACTTTTGCAATAAATTTAAATGTTTTTCATGGAAACGCAACGATTCGTGTACTTTATGCTCAACCTAGCACTTCATATAATTTCCAATTCTGAAATGGAAATATTACACGGCTTTTGAAAAAGAAGCTCAAGGTCCCATTTTCCCACTGGAATCCATTATATCGTGCAAACATAATCATATGGCCGTACGCGTAAAATTTATCCTCCTACATGTAATTGTTTACACAACTTTTTTTCTACCAATAAGCCACAATATCTAGCTTTAATACTTCCATAACTGATTCTTAATCTTTACCTATAATTCTGAATAAAATAACACCAAACTGAAACTGAAAATAAATGCATTGTAAATGTCATGGTAATTTTTCACCAGACCAATTTTATCCGTTGCACAATTAAAAGAGGCAGCCCTAAAAGACATTGAATGATCCTTCTTTTCTTTGAAACTAGCTTAAAGTTAATGATGACAACTCTCTAAGGATAAGTTTTATTCTACTTTGAAGCAATATAGTGCCTGCTTTTAGTTGGTTCCACTTTTTCACTGAAAAGCCGGCGAAACTGCATAAAAAGAGTTTGACCCCCCACCTCACTTAAATTTGAATACCTTCGAGATGCCTACTCCGTTTGCTATATTTTTACCGATTTAATTAGTTTTCACCTTCTGTTCCTATGTCTATCCTTGGTATAAAAGTAAATTGTTCTATATTTCTATGGAAACGCTCTATTTCCTTTTCTTTTGTGGAAACGTCAGGAAGGTGAAAAGCGCATAAGTTGTTGTCTGAAACCTAAGGTTCTACCATCCGTCCATGTACATATGCATTGTTTTAAATGTCTTTTACGTCCATGTATGCTTTGTGTGGCATTGTTGTAGTGTATGATTTTGTATTTCAGGCGCAGTGATCTACCCGTTATCTCATGAAACACAGCATTCTTATACATTACATGTACATGTCTTGGTATTGAATATATTTCTATAATATATTTCAGGCTTGGCCTTGGTAATTTCTAAGAACCCTTGGGTCGATTGGAAACTAGACTTCAGCTATAGACACCGCAATATATTGGGTCAATTGGAAGGTAATTGTGAGAGACGCTCTCACAATAATCAGATATTTTTGAAATACAGAGCTCCAGATAAGGTAGGGTGTTCAGGATAATTGCTACATAACCTTTCTAATTTCTCGAAAAAAAGCATGTGCTTTGACCCTCATCAAAATCGTCTCGCTGAAACGGTTCTTACGAGGGATCACAAGATATGTTTTTATCAAGGAATATAGAAATTTATTCTCTTCTTATCTGAAGCACTGAATAATATCGAAAACATCATGCAGACATATTTACTGTCGACAGACAGACCATTGAAAGGATGCCCCCCACCCCCCAAGAAAAAAAAGTAAGGAAAGAGAAAAAGTAGAAATCAGGAGTTGAAAGGAATATTTTGCACTAACAGTATTTTTATGTCCCCCACCATAGGGGTGGGGGAAATATTGTTTTTGATGTGGATTGCGTCAGCGTCGGCGTAGCTTCTTGTGTGCACTCTGTCTCCTGAAGGGATGGATGCATTTTGACCAAACTTGCAAATACATCATTGGGTGGAGGGAAAGAACTGATTACATTTTGTTGACACTGACCCCATTTTCAAGGCCATAGAAGGACAAAGAATTTGAAAATTCGAAAATGGCTTGTCTGCACCATATCTCCTTAAGGGATTGATAGATTATGGACAACACAGACAAATGTGTATAATCAGGAGGTGGAAAAGACCTGATTAAATTTTGGTGACTTTTACCCTATTTTCAAGGTCACAGGAGGTCTTAACTTGGCAGTATTTAGGCAAAATGATACTGTTGGTAAAGCGATGATACTGCTGGTAAAGCGCAGGTGGGGATCTGTCTTAGTCGTATAACATTTTTCAATCACGGTATCTCAAGTATGCAACTGGTTTACACAGATCTATAAGAACAGAGATAGTGAGAACATTTCAGTTGGCACCTGGAACGTAAGGACTCTGGGGAAAAAGTTTGGTGAGATGTCAACAGATGACAGACACAAGGTTTTTTTCAGTATGAAGAAGAGGACAAACATGTGTATGGGGTTGGATTTCTTGCGCATAAGGACATGGTGAGTGGTGTCTTGGGATGCGGACCAGTCTCCAGCAGACTGTTTTTCAATTCGCCTAAGAGGAGCTCCTTTCAACATCACCATCATACAGGTTTATCATCTGGACATGACGAAAATTAGGTAGAACACTTCTACCACAGCTCCAGGAAATCATAGACCAAACACCTAAGAAGGACATTCTGGTTATACAAAGGGATTAGAATGCTAAATTAGGGATGCATGCAAAGGCAGACTGGGAAAACGTATGCGGTTGTGGACCCTACTCAATGTCGAGACAAAGTCTGAAGAAGACTAGAAAGCTAAGCCAGCCAAGACTGAAGTTTGATCTTGAGAAGTTTAGGGATCCAGATATGGCATCCACTTTTCAAGCAACAATAGGTGGGAAATTTGCACTTATCATTGGTCTGAGGGATGATGACATTGACATAGATACCATGATTACCACCTACAATACAATTGTCGCATTTACATTCATTGAGACGCCTATTTATATTCGATAAAAATCTTGCATTTGTATTGTATAATTTATTTATTTACTTTGTTACGTGGCATTTCATTGGGTAAGAAAAATTGGGATTTCATTGGCTGAGAAAAATTGGGTATGTCTAGTTACCGGGATCGGGTATGAACTCCACCACCCGCACCCGCACCCGTGTTCAAAACCCACCACCGGAAATTTTAGTGGCGACATTTGAGATATAAGCAAACATGTTATTCTAGATTTTTCTGGTTATAGATATTGGGAATTATATGAACTATTTCTGGTACAAAAGTCTTTTCAAACAGATTTAGTTTTAAGACAAAAAAGCGAATTGTTGCAATTTCGGGGGTATGAAACCCACCACTCGCCATCGGGAAATTTTTATCTGTTATTTCCATTTATAGCTTTATTAAATGAGATAAGTTATTATCAAAACCACGCAAATTTTATTTCACGATAATAGGAAATTAATAATATTCAATGAAATAAACGACTTTTTGTGGAAATAATTGCTGTTCTAAAAATAGATATAAATTGCGGCATTTAGCTACACCAAGAAACCGAAACGTACTGAAATAAAGGAAACATGCAGTAATTGCTGAGGGAGTCATAGGGTTTATGGTGGCGAAACCTTGACACCTGTTATTCATTAAGGATATCTTATAGGCTGGTGTTTACATACTTGTTTGAACAATACTTAAAAAACTTTCATGAAGTCAAGTAACTTTATGCAAGGGCAGCATGGTAAGAAACTCTAGCGCCTCACTGTCCCCCTGACTGTCCGTCTGTGTCAATCTGTCTGTCAGTGTCAGTTTCTCTGTATCTTTTTTTTCTTTCTGTCTGTGTGCCCCACTCTCTCTCTCTCTCTCTCTCTCTCTCTCCTTCTCTCTCAGACATTCAAAGTGTGTGTGTGTGTGTGTGTGTGTGTGTGTGTGTGTGTGTGTGTGTGTGTGTGTGTGAGTGTGTGTTGGATCGTGGTCAGCTTATGAGAGAAGTTAAATATTTTAGCTCTACTGATTTACTTAATTTCCAAGATCTAATGTTTCAAATTTTTGCCAAAATGGACGACGTTTATCTGATAATGTGTCTAATTGCGAGGTACACAACATATATTATGATTGTGGGCTTTTGGAGAGCTCCAAGCTTAGGAAGCTGTGAAAGAAAACAAAGAAAAAAGAAGAGATCTTAAGGAGTTGGAGTCCTCTAATGGCAGCTTAGAAGCACAGTAAATATAAAATTACTGAAGGCTGACATATAAGTAGACGGCCAGCAAAACGTTCAGTTCTCTCTTCTCTCATAAGGTGATCACGATTCAAGACAACACTCACACACACTAACATACACATACACAAACTCTAAATGTCTGAGAGAGAGAGAGAGAGAGAGAGAGAGAGAGAGAGAGAAAGAAAGAAAGAAAGAAAGAAATAAAGAAAGAGACAGACTGACACACACAGACAGACTGACACAGGCAGACATTTAGAGAGACGCTGAGATGCCAGAGTTTTGTACCATGGTGACAGTGATGCAGGTACAACTAGATATTTTGATTATTCTGAAATGCGAATTGCACCCTTTTATTGAGAATGCGTATGATGGTCAAAACGGACCACGTTCAGCCCTTCCGTTAACCTTGAGAACGCATGCTTTATTTCAGATACTTGCGACAACCAAATATAGTTGAGATCATGAACAGTAGTCAAATAATTGTGACTATTTAACAATGTCAAGGTAATTGTTCAGCTACCAGCTGTCTTCAATATAAGATAGTATTTGACCAGTTTTTCTGCGATTCTTTTATAAATGGTTTGCAACATTGAGCAGCTCTATACAAGGCAACAGGTGCAGTCCTAATGAATGGCAGCACAGAAATCTCTGGGTGGTACGTGTACTGTCTTATCTTTTTTATTATTTATTTATTTATTATTACTCTAGCCGTCTGGTATGTCGGTGGTAGGCCTATAATGGCCGGACTGATATTGGTTCCGGTAACTAGACATACCCATTTTTTCTCAGCCAATAAAATCCCAATATTTCTTAGCCAATAAAATGCCACGTATCAAAGTAAATAAACAAATTATACAATACAAATGCAAGAGTTCTTATTGAATATAAATAGGCGTCTCAATGAATATCAACGCAACAATATATACAATAGAAATAAACGAGTTAAGAATATAAATAAAGCAATTTACAAATATAAACGGAAAACCTCAAATAGAAGCAAAAGTTATTAATATCAATTCTCTGTAAAAATCAGAAAATTGCCATAGGGGTCCGGCACGCTACGTCTCAGATTTTTTTCATTCTTGGTGTATGAATCAGAAATGACCCCTAAACGACAGAAACAGTGGTAAAATTTCTGTTCGTCATCCTGTTGCCATGGTAACCAAGATAGTTTGAGTAAAGCAACAAAGTCCAAAATGTAGGAGGATAATAATGAAAATATAGCATATTAATCTGGTCTGTCCATACAAAGTTAATTATTAGATCTCATACAGATATAATAACATATAATACCAACTTAACTCTGTTTACAGAAACAAATATAAATCAAGTATGTCTCACACCTAGGCCGCAATGAGGGCTCAAAGGGGACATAATTTGGCAAATTTCAAATGTGAAAAAATGGGATTTTGCGGTTCTTTGGAACAAGTTTTCATTAGTTTAACAGAAGATGTTCAGAAAGCCACTAATATACTTACAACCAGTAATATACCGAATTATATAATAAAAAAGAAACTGGATGGAGAAATTAATATTTTAAGGTCAAGGTCAAACTTAGCAAAGCTCCTATTTCTAAACATGGAAAAACTTGGATTTTCTCATTTTTCCCCTAATTTTTGTAAAGGTTAACAGAATACGATAAGAAAACCACTGCTATATTTGAAAAGAACAACATGTCAAGTAATGAAGCAAAACATAATACAGATCGACAAAATCAAATATGAAGGTCAAGGTCAAGCACAGCAAAGCTCCAATTTCAAAATGTTGAAAAACTGGGAATTTCTCATTTCATGTCCATTTTTGTAAAGGTTAACTGAATGTGATAAGAAAGCCATTGCTATACTTGAAAAAAAACAATATATCATAAAATGAAGCATAACATGAAACGGATCCAGAAATTCAAATATGAAAGTCAAGGTTAAGCTCAACAAAAACCTATTTCAAAATGTTGAAAAACTGTGAATTTCTCCTTTTTGTCCCATTTTTGTAAAGGTTGACTCAATATGATAAGAAAACCTTTGCTATATTTGAAAAAAGTAACAGGTCATTTAATGAAGCAAAACATAAAACAGATCAAAAAAATAAATAATCAAGGTCAAGGTCAAGCACAGCAAAGCTTCAGTTTCAAAATGTTGAAAAACTGGGAATTTCTCATTTTATGTCCCAATTTTTGTAAAGATCAACGGAAAGTGATTAGAAAAACATTGCAATGTTTGAAAAGAACAATATATCATAAAACGAAGCAAAGCAAAACCAATGTTGAAAAATTCAAATACAAAGGTCAAGGTCAAAATAAGCAAAGCTCCTATTTGCAAACAAAGAAGATTTTGGACTAGCTCATGTTTCATCCCAATTTTTGTAAAGGTTATATGAATATGATAAGAAAGTCATTGCTATATTTGAAAAGAATAATATATCATTTAATGAATTAAAACATAAAACAGATCCAGAAATTCAAATATGAAGGCCAAGGTCAAGCACAACAAAGCTACAAAGTCAAAATGTTGAAAAACTAGGAATTTCTCATTTTTATCCCAATTTTTGTAACGGTTAATTGACAATGATAAGGGAAATATTGCTATATTTATGGAGTGCATTATATCATCAAATGAAGAAAAAAAAATAAAAAAAGATCAACAAATGAAAATATGAAAGTCAAGGTCAAGCACAACACTCCAATTTCAAAATGTTGAAAAAATGAGAATTTCCTTTTTTGTCCCATTTTTGTAAAGGTTTACTGCATACAGAAGAAAACCATTGCTATATCTGAAAAGAGCAAAATATCTAATGTAGCAATACATAAAACAGTTCAACAAATTCAAATAAAAGGTCAAGGTCAAGCACATCAAAGCTCCGATTTGAAAATGCCGGAAAATGGAATTTGTCATAATTTATTTATTCCAGTGTTTGTAAATGCTAACTGGGTATGATAAAACCATTGTTATATTTGAACAGAGTGTGAAAAAAGCAATATATAATTTAAAGAAGCACAAGATAAAACAGATTGAAAAATTCAAATATAAAGGTCAAGGAAATCACAGCTTCCTATAAACATTTGGAAAAGAGTGGAATTTATTCGTAATATATACCAAGTTTTGTAAAGATTTACTGAAGATGATCAGAAAGCCATTGCCTGATTTGAAAAGAGCGCTGAATCATTTGATAAAATACAACATAACATAGATCAAGAAATTTGAACATGAAGGTCAAGGTCAAGATCACAAATATTCTGATATCAAAATGAGAATAAACTGGAATTTTCTCATACTTTGTACCAACTTTTGCAATTGTCCTTAGTTCCCCTGGGCCGAAGGCTCCGGGGGAAGTTTAAAGGATGGTAGCCTCCGGCATTTATCGTCCATCGTCCATCCGTCGTCAACATTTTCGAAGGACCTCTCCTCTGAAACTACTGGGCCAATTTCAATTAAACTTCATATACAGCCTCCAGGCAAAGGGGAAAAGAAAGTGTATATATTTGGTCCAGGCCACCTGACCAAGGTGGCCGCCATGTTCATATATGCTAAAAATCTTAAAAATCTTCTTCTTCAGAACCACTAGGCCGATTGCCTTGAAATTTGGTATGTAGCATCTGGGACACTAGTACTACAAACACACTAATAATTTATATGTAATTTGACAGAAAACAAGGGCAATGGTCTTAACTATTCATTTCACCAAATCTTGAACATAGCAGAGCCCAAAATTTATGAGATTTTATTGTCAATGCGCCAAACCCATTTTTCAGTTGCTTTGATATCTTAGTTACAAACATCGACACTTAAATATTTTATAACACAAAACAACTATGATCAACATGTTACTGTTTCGTAATAGTTAACATATCCCAAAATGTGTTAGCTTGCAGCAGTGCAGTCAGTTATAAGACACATACTTCTAATATTCTCCTGAAAAAATCCATCTTGTTTTTGCGATTTTAGACCTCTGTGTCCAACAAATAGATATAAATTACTGAAAATGCCAGTAAAACGAATTTTTATACCTAGAAATTATTTATTACATTCTTTTTTTAATATTCCAATATGCAAAATATTTACTAAAACAACTAGGATTAACATATTATGAAAAATGCAATTCGCATTAATTTCCAGGCATACTGTAATCTGTAATTAATAGAAATTGACTACATGTACTAAGAGTACTGAATCGGTTTTTGCAAGACTACCCAAGATTCATTTTGTTCACACAACGAGAAACAGCTCATGCAGTATTTAAATGAATATACACCTCTATGTTTTTCTGACATTTTTTTTTTACTATAAATACAGTTTTTATTTTTGCTTCCTTTCGCAAAAGATAAATTTTCTGAACGAAACAAAATGCAAATTTAAACAGTAAATTTTATTATTTGGACTTCCCGTTTGCTTCTCTAGATGAAAGAGCTCTTTCGAATCGGGACTGGTCTAAAAGATAAGAGTTTCAATGACATTGTTTCCCTGGGAACTGAATTCCTTATGTTACAAGAAAGAAGTGTTTCATTGTGGGAACAAATTCTTTCCTTTGCAAAAAAAAATCCGTAGATTTTACGGTAAAATACCTGACATCTGGCTGCTCATTCACCGTTATTTTTACGGGCGCCTCCCTATTGAAATTTTGCGGAAATCACGATATGATAGGGTTGAAGGGCTGTAAGATTTTATAGTGTTGAAGGGCAATATGACCAAAACAACACCTGTTCTTTTCTATCCTACTCTGCTTGATAATTCCTGCAAACTTTTACGGGCACCCATAAAAAATAACGGGAAATGGACTGGCAGCTGGTTTCCAATTATTCTACCGTAAAATCTTCGGTTTTTTTTAAGTGAACGGATCTTTTTACCATGCAGGAAAATGGCATTCTGCCAGTCCGGTGATACAGGTTATAAAGAATCAACCTATATCTGTCCAGACATCCAATAACTTTCATTTTGACAGACAATAATATTTCTTTCCATTCAGGCTATGTCAAGGACACACGCCTGTCAATGAATGTGGCAATTCTTATGTACAAATATCATTCTTACGACATTTTATTATCAATTAGAATAACAGTAATAATCGCGGTAATAATTTTTCTGACATTTATACAAAGGAAACAACTTGTATGATTTCCTGTTTGCTTCTGGATAAAAAGCATTACAAAATGGGTCTACTCTTTAAGCAAAGAATTTGCTCCCCGGGAACAAAGTCTTTCCTTATAGAGTTGAACCCCATTGAGAATTAAACAAAACTGATTGGCAGAGCTGCTTTCCCTGAAAGTGCACTCATTCACTTTAATAATACAATATATATTTTCAAGGAAGAATGAATATCAGTGTAACTAACTAAGAACCTTGAAAGTTTTATTTCTTCCCTATGTTTAATTTTGCAATGGATGGGTGATACGATAGGTATCCAGTTTAGGTCGTGCATATACATACCGGTTCGCTTGATAAATATATTTTTCTTTTTTTAGAAATATTTACTTCACGGGTCTGAAATAGACGAAGTCGACTATTAGCCAACTTAGTGTATAAAATTCAAATAAAGTGTTTTTCATAAAACAAAAACCTGTAACAAATCTGGAAGAATGGCAGCCAATAATCAAAATTATGTGATTGGTCCACATAAAATCACTTACCAATCACATGTGCAAATGAAAAAAATACCTGCGTACTAGCATGTGATTGCAAGACCTGACATTGACATTTTTACTGGCTCACGGCTTTGCTATTTTGCATATAAGATTTAAACTAATCTTTTAATTTATAAGCATCTTACACGAGCACAATTTTAGTGAACTAGCACACAGGATTGCTGATAGGAAAATTCAGCATTTACCGGTAATGAGGGGATAATAAATGTATTTCTCATAATGAAATATGTTCGGGTATATAGTTTTTTTTTCATTTCATTCGTGTTCATCCGTCCATTTGTCAGCTTTACATCAAAAGTTTGCGTTAAACATTTGCGATTGCTAACAAACCAGTAACCACAGTGACACACTAGATTCTTTTCATATTTGGTCCCTGATATCTCTGTAGCATTACCTTCGATGCGCATTAAGTGAGTGCATAGGTTGGGGCCTCTGGGATTGGGCCAAGGGTACATAAATAGGACTTAGGCATTTTCATTATGTCAAAGTATTGCATTAAACCTCTTTGATTACTCATATATCAGTAATTGTATTGCAGATTTCTTCCACTTTTGGTTTGTGATATCTCCATTATCATACTTTTTGATATGGACTGCCTAAGCTCCTTTGTAAGGCTGATGGGTGGGGCCAGGAGTCAGTAACCAGAACATTAGGCATTTGTAGTATTTATTTTGCTTATAGTTCTAATATACTTGAATGAAACCTAATCATGCATGACTAGGTTTATTTCATACTTGTTTATACCATATGGATGCTGCTGCTGATCTAAGGTCAAGGTCACCGACTAAGGATAATTTTGTACATGTATATAAAATTTGCATTAAAGTTATGTGTGAAAAGTTTGCTTCGTTTGGCAGTGACAGTTATCGGGGTATAAATGAGCCCCTGCTCACTTGCTCTAGTTTGAAAACCTTTCAGTTCAGTGTTTCAGTGGTAATGTTGGTTGGTTACAATTTAGGTGGCACCTATTTCGTATTATATTGGTTTTATTATAATCCAGCAAAATAAAAAAGGTATCAAACAGCCAATGTAATGCCCCACTAGAAGAGGTCGCAATAGCTCGTGTAAGTTCCTCTCTGCAAGGAAACTTATCTGTGCGGTTCCATATGTTTTAAACGAAATATTATTTAGTTATGTATATTGTGCAAGTCGCAAATCCATTACCTCTCTCATATTTTGAACAAAAAAAACAACATAAAAATATGGACAGCTCCTTTTGCACTTAAGAGCAGACAACAATACAGCGCTTTGAATGCCACGGTGTCTTTATATCTGTGATAATTTTCCTCCCTGCATGTTGTCTAGTAGATGTTAAACCAACTTTGCAGAGATAAAGCAATGGGAGAGGCTCAAAAGATGACCAAGCTATTGTCACCGTGGCATTTCAAAGGACAGTTCATCTCTTAAAGGTTCGACTAGGACCATGCAATGCTGCACTGGCTCATTTTGTATCAAGAATTGTAAATAAAATCACAAGAGCAGCTATCCTGGGTGGCGTTAAAGTACCCGTATCTATACAGCTATTTGACCTCAAATATATTAATCTGTCGTATTAGTTCTGCTGAAAGATGTTTCTTCCCATCGAAAAACATCCTTAAAAGACGGATCCATACATGTACAATCTGTGTTGTTTTGGAGGGACAGAAGTCTTACAATTGACTACATACTGCTATGGATAAGTAGACACACGTAGCTGGATCCTTTCTTCGCGGGTTATTATAGTGTTTACCGATTCATTTGTGTTAGAAGTGCATGCGAAAAATAAATGACACTGTAATTCATTGAGTTCATTAAGTATATAGGGTGATTTATAAATAGTGGTACTAGAAAAGAAGGAGGAAAACTTGCGACCGAATTTTAACGTACATTGATTTTGTGACCTAGTTTAAGGTTACTTGAAATAAGGGAAATTTTTCACTGACTAAAATTGTACCCACAATTACGAGAATTTCATTTTTGCCAACATTCCTTACCTTATTTGGTAAAACATTTTGCAAGCATTATAAGTACATGTTAAATTGTTACCTTAAGTCTTTTTCATGTATGGTTGTTACAAATACAAGGTAAAATGCATCGGTTGATGTGAAAGATACGACGCTTCGCTTTTCTTTTTACATAAAGATATATATAAATACAGCTATATGCCAACAAAGCAGATTAACGAAAGTATAAATCTTACTTCTTATTGACTTGAGAGAGACAGCAAGTAGAAGCCAAGAGGCCCAACTTGTCATATAATTCTTAAAATTGCCCTTTCCACTACTGTCATTGCTCACCACATTTTTACGGTCATGGGTACCAGTTGTGTGCCAAATATCTTGGGAGCAGTTTCACTGCGCATTGGGGCGAACTGTTGAAACAGACGGTGTGGAGCTAGTTCAGACTGAGCAGTCTGTTTTGGATCTTCGTTTTTTTTTTTGTATCAGTTCGCTCTAATAAAACAAAAACCGTTTTGGTTTACTCAGATTAATGCCTCATGTCCGGGGTGACTGCGGTAAAAATATTTACTTTAACATACTTCATACGAGGATCGTCCAAAAAGTTCTGTCACTGGACTCATAACTTTGCTCACAGATGTGATAGCTGACCACGGTTTGTAACAATTAAAAAAAACAATCCTTTACCTTTATTTATACTGATATCAGGTACATGGTAAAAATGTGCCATTTGTTGAGTTATAAGCTCAAATACAGACCTAATATTTGACATTGGCCTATTTCATGATTTTTGTTTTTCTACTGGCTTGTAATCAATGCTGCTTATCTCAACAACTACATATTGCAGAATTCTGAAATTTTCAGGGTTGCTGTCTGGTGCATTTTGTGGTATACTGTATAAAAATCAGCGACTTCTGTTTCTTATATGAAAACGATTGATATCTATGGTGTCACAGAAATATGTTAAAATAAACAGTCACGTGAGTTTCAAGGACCAACTATCCTTCATATTATGGATCATTTTTAAAATTTTGATTGAGTTCATATTGTCACGATCTACTGCAATAAATATATACTGCAGAATTTGTAATATTGTTCATTTATGAAGTTTGAGTACTTAGAACATGACCTAGTAGATTTTCGTATGGCCTTGTTTGCATAATGTTGAGACTACGAAATGCTTTAAACTCTTTAAAATGGACAGAATGACATGGAGATTTTTTCGCTGTGTTTATCAGAACCTGGGGTATCGTAGGCACCAGGCAGCGATAATAGTCATCCCTTAACTGGACATTGCCGGGTTGAATCTGCTAATTTGCCAGTATAGTGAGGATACCCTTCTTTTAAAGCATATTGTGAATGTTATGTCATTGATACAAGGATCAGTCTTTAACAGCTATGTTATAAAAAGCAGGGTTTATGAATATGTTTTATTTTAGGTGAATATCACCTTGCGTTTTTGAGATATAAAGCAGTGACAGAATTTTTTGGATAACCCTCGTATGTACTGTTTTCACACACAGGTGTATCATGATTTAAAACAGTAACACTCTGTACTTCGGTAAGCTGTCTTAACGTAGTTCTCTGTGGTGGCAATCTGAGTATTGCGAAAAAGTATTCCATGCAGACGCAATTACTGTGATGCATAACTGGGTATTGCTGCCCAAGCTGCCTTCTGTTTTGTTTTGTTTTGTAACTAGAATGAAAGATAAGTAAAATAGATGTTGATGCTGTTATTGGGGTAGCTGAATGACCATCTGTTTGGGACAGAGCTGCTCATTCGGTTTATTGTGCGTGTCTTATGTAAACTTGTGTCACTCTCTGTGTGTATGTGCTTCTTTCCCTAATGGTTTTGAGAGCGGGATGTGGGATTTGATTGTATTAATTCCTGACCATTACCCATCTTTTTAGTTCGTTCAAATTTGATGATAGTTCTGTTTAAATTTCAGATGTGTCCCAATGCATCGAGAAAGGTGCGGTAAACATACTTAAAACTGCGATTATGATTAACCTACCAAGCAACCATTAAAGATCAATTACATGAAAAGTTGTTACTTACTAGACTCACAAAAACTATTTTCAAATTTAAAATATAAAACCTTAACAATATTGACCCTCGAGTGTTTCAGACTTAATGGGTATTTGCGATTTTAATTCTTTTAAATATGATCTCTTAATAAGGATGTGCCTTGCATGTCTCAAACTTAATGGGCGCTTGAAGTCTTGACTCTTGTCTGACGACACTTCTTAATCACCACATTAACATCTATGACAGACATCTGATGCAGCTTCAAGGCATTCGTATTTCGATATTGATAAACTCAGCAAAAAAAAAAAAACATGTCGATTTTGATTTGTTATATTTTTTTCTTTTTTTGCCAGTTCTTGGGTTTTGAGAAATCAGACATATGATATAGTTGACGCACACTGACCTGTCCCTTTGACCCCTAATTTGAAAATATTGGTAGGTTCAGTGGATTTCACGGATAGGGATCCGTGAAATATAATACAATCTTATGGCCATCCTTAAAGGCCCCATTGCTCTTTCAACGGGAAATATTTTATCGTGAGGTATTGCTGAAAGCTTCTCACTATAGTTTCGTCATTTTATATAATCGTGATTGGCTGGCTTTAAAAAATTTAAAGCGTCCGTGAGTTTCCCATAATTTTTTTTAAATATCTAGGTCATTTTAGTTGGCAATTAAAATCACCTACTTTCGCTTTCAAAAACTTTATTTACATGATAAAAATACAAGGTACAGAAGATAAAAATACAAGGTACACGTTTTGAATATATTGTAAAAAATACAATGTAAGGCAAGGGTCCCATTTATTATCTCGCTTTTACGTAATTTTATTGCTCAACGGGGAACCATGAACAAAAACCGTATTTTTATGAAGACACTTGTCACTGTTTTCACAAAACCTTGTTTCTTTGGGGGGGGGGGGGGGGTGCCAGTTATATGAACATAGAAAGCACATCAACCGACAAATTATCACCAATTCTAAAGGCTGTATCGGTTTTATAACGATTTGTGCTGAGGTGATTTTTATCACTTATAGGATTTGGAGACTTTAAAGATGTGTTTGTTGTACTCGATGAATGGATGGATGACTTGGGATTTTACGTCTTTTTAACAGTGTTTCATTTATATCAGGAATATGGGAGGGTGATAATGACACCTACCGTGACCCCTCTTCTGTGCTTAAATGCAGACCATATGAGCAGGATTGGTAGGTTGGATTTGGTTGGTTGGTTGATTTGATGCTTAACGTCCACGGTAAACAACTAAGGTCATGTCGGGACGGTCAGTTAACCTAACCACACTATTCCTGGGCAGGCTTAGACCTCCTAAGCGGTTAACCAGTACTAAGTGCACATACTTTCGCCAGTAACTGACAACTGCCCTTCTTGAATCAGCGGAAGGAGAAACGAAAGTATGTGGCCAGACCGGGATTCGAACCCAGGGCCTCTGACTTACGAGTCAGGTGCCCTACCGATTGCGCTACCCGGCCCGGCTGGTAGGTTGGAAGTTTTATTTTGCAAAACGTGTAACTCTGTATCACACTAGTCCTTAAAAGCAGCCAGGTCAGGGTCAACACTGTTTGCCAGCTTGACCCCGTTTGAGCAGTAACCAAGGTCGAAATATCAATGTGTCGAGGATTAAAATTTCAATGAAAACTTATTTTCTGACAGAAAGGGCAAAAATTCATGGGTAGGTAGGAGCACATCTAACAGAATTTTCATCACTGACCTAACACGTAATCTCTCCTCTTATAATTTGCGAGCATTTCCGCCTGAAAATGAATAACTCCATGCATTTGTGAATAGTATGCTAGTCACACTTGCATCTATGTATAGACGTTTGAAAAAAAAATCGCATATGTTGACCTTAGGCACAACTGCATGATGGCACTTTACCAAAGTTCATTAGTCCTCAAGTAACAGCACTTTTGTTTCGGGGCCAGGATGATGCTATGTATTCAAGAAGACAATATACAATTTGTTTTAATCGCAAACTGGAAAAACTGCAAATTCATATCCAACCAAGAGGCAAAAATGACACAAAGTGCGAGATTGGGGTTGTGGGAGGGGAACGGGGGGTAAATGGATGCATGCCTTGCGATTTTACTTTTTTTTAATATCAATTCTCTGTAAAAATCAGAAAATTGCCATAGGGGTCCGGCACGCTACGTCTCAGATTTTTTCATTCTTGATGTATGAATCAGAAATGACCCCTAAACGACAAAAACAGTAGTAAAATTTCTGTTCGTCATCCTGTTGCCATGGTAACCAAGATAGTTTGGGTAAAGCAACAGAGTCCAAAATTTAGGAGGATAATAATGAAAATATAGCATATTAATCTGGTCTGTCCATCCATAGTTAATTCTTAGATCTCAGATACAGATATAATAACATATAAAACCAACTTAACTCTGTTTACAGAAACAAATATAAATCAAGTATGTCTCACACCTAGGCCGCAATGAGGGCTCAAAGGGGACATAATTTGGCAAATTTCAAAATGTGGAAAAAGTGGGATTTTGCGGTTCTTTGGGACAAGTTTTCATTAGTTTAACAGAAGACGTTCAGAAGCCACTAATATATTTATAACCAGTAATATACCAAATTATATAATAAAAAAAGAAACTGGATGGAGAAAGTAATATTCAAAGGTCAAGGTTAAATTAAGCAAAGCTCCTATTTCTAAACATGGAAAAACTTGGATTTTCTCATTTTTTCCCTAATTTTTGTAAAGGTTAACAGAATACGATAAGGAAACCACTGCTATATTTGAAAAGGACAACATGTCATTTAATGAAGCAAAACATAATACAGATCAACAAAATCAAATATGAAGGTCAAGGTCAAGCACAGCAAAGCTCCAATTTCAAAATGTTGTAAAACTGGGAATTTCTCATTTTATGTCCAAATTTTGTAAAGGTTAACTGAATGTGATAGGAAAGCCATTGCTATACTTGAAAAGAACAATATATCATAAAATGAAGCATAACATGAAACGGATCCAGAAATTCAAATATGAAGGCCAAGATCAAGCTCAACAAAACACCTATTTCAAATGTTGAAAAACTGTGAATTTCTCATTTTTGTCCCATTTTTGTAAAGGTTAACTGAATATGATAAGAAAACCTTTGCTATATTTGAAAAAAGTAACATGTCATTTAATGAAGCAAAACATAAAACAGATCAAAAAATAAATAATGAAGGTCAAGGTCAAGCACAGCAAAGCTCCAGTTTCAAAATTTTGAAAAACTGGGAATTTCTCATTTTATGTACCAATTTTTGTAAAGGTTAACTGAAAGTGATTAGAAAACCATTGCAATGTTTGAAAAGAACAATATATCATAAAACGAAGCAAAGCAAAACACATATTGAAAAATTCAAATACAAAGGTCAAGGTCAAAATAAGCAAAGCATCTATTTGCAAACAAAGAAGATTTTGGACTAGCTCATGTTTCATCCCAATTTTTGTAAAGGTTATATGAATATGATAAGAAAGGCATTGCTATATTTGAAAAGAACAATATATCATTTAATGAATCAAAACATAAAACAGATCCAGAAATTCAAATATGAAGGTCAAGGTCAAGCACAACAAAGCTCCAAATTCAAAATGTTGAAAAACTAGGAATTTCTCATTTTTTATCCCAATTTTTGTAACGGTTTATTGACAATGATAAGGGAAATATTGCTATATTTATAAAGTGCATTATATCATTTAATGAAGAAAAAAAATCAACAAACGAAAATATGAAGGTCAAGGTCAAGCACAACGCTCCGACTTCAAAATGTTGAAAAAATGAGAATTTCCTTGTCCCATTTTTGTAAAGGTTTACTGCATACAGAAGAAAACCATTGCTATATCTGAAAAGAGCGACATATTTAATGTAGCAATACATAAAACAGTTCAACAAATTCAAATAAAAGGTCAAGGTCAAGCACATCAAAGCTCCGATTTGAAAATGTCGAAAAATGGAATTTGTCATAATCTATTTATTCCAGTGTTTGTAAATGCTAACTGAGTATGATAAAACCATTGTTATATTTGAACAGAGTGTGAAAAGAGCAATATATAATTTAATGAAGCACAAGATAAAACAGATTGAAAAATTCAAATATAAAGGTCATGGTCAAGGAAATTACAGCTTCCTATAAACATTTGGAAAAGAGTGGATTTATTCGTAATAGATACCAAGTTTTGTGAAGATTTACTGAATATGATCAGAAAGCCATTGTCTGATTTGAAAAGAGCGCTAAATCATTTGATAAAATACAACATAACATAGATCAAGATATTTGAACATAAAGGTCAAGGTCAAGATCACAAATATTCTGATATCAAAATGAGAATAAACTGGTATTTTCTCATACTTTGTACCAACTTTTGTAATTGTCTTTAGTTCCCCAGGGCCGAAGGCTCCGAGTGGAGTTTAAAGGATGGTAGCCGTCCGTCGTCCATCCGTCGTCAACATTTTCGAAGGACCTCTCCTCTGAAACTACTGGGCCAATTTCAATTAAACTTCATATACAGCCTCCAGGCAAAGGGGAAAAGAAAGTTTAGATATTTGGTCCAGGCCACATGACCAAGGTGCCCGCCATGCTCATATATGCTTAAAATCTTAAAAAAATCTTCTTCTCCAGAACCACTAGGCTGATTGCCTTGAAATTTGGTATGTAGCATCTGGGACACTAGTACTATAAACTTTACATAAGAAAAGACCCTGAGTTGACCTTGGCCTACTTTATGGCAAGGTCAAATTTGATTCCTTAGGGTTTAGAATGGGAAAAACTGAAAAAGTGGATTTTTATGTTGCTATTGTGCTATTAAATATGGCAATGCATTCAAATTCAACACCTACATGTATGATGTTATAGAGGTCAATGTCTTTCAGTGACCTAGGCCAAAGGTCACTTGTCCGTTGTCTGTCAACATTTTCAAAGAACTTCTCCTCTGAAATTACAGGGCCAATTTCAATTAAATTTCATATGCAGCCTCCAGGCAAACGGAGAAAGAATGTTCGTATATTTGGTCCAGGTCACATGATCAAGATGGCCGCCATGCCCATATATGGCAAAAACCTGTAAAAATTTTCTCCTTAAAAAAACAAGGAGCCGATTGCCTTGAAACTTGGTATGTAGCATCTGGGACACTAGTACTACAAAGTTTACAAAAATAAAGACCCTTGGTTGACCTTGACCTATTTTATGACAAGGTCAAAAATACAAATCTAGAAATATAGAATAGAAATTAAAAATATGTAATAGAAATGAAGCAATTTAGAATAGAAATCAAATAAGATTGAAAGCAAATGCGAGCATATTAAATATAAATCACTAAGTACAGAATGTAAATTTCGAAATATAGCATACAAATGAAAAATATACAATAGAAATGAAGTAATATAGGATAGAAATGAGCAGAAGTTTAGTACAAATATGAAAATATTAAATGCAAATCACAATTATACAATACGAATACAGTGATTTAGAATATAAATGAAAAAAAATAGAATATAAATGAAAGTCAATGAATAGTAATAGAGCAATCTAGCATACAAACCATTAATTATTAAATAGAAATTATAGAATATAGAATATAAACACAACTTATACAATAGAAATGAACAGATACTGAATACAAATGATCGAGTATAGAATTGAAACAAAAATATGGAGAGGCCTTTCCTAATATGGAGAGGCCCTCCCCATTAGTTTTGAAATGCATGGTGACCCCCACCATGCCCCAACAAAAAGTGAGGTTGTCTCCGGTTCCCCCCTCCCCCTCTCTCCCCCATCCCTAAATATTAAGAACCCACCTACGCCATTAGTGACACAAAACTCAGAAATTTCATAACAAACAATAAAACAAATGATTATATTTTCGTTTCGTATGTCATTTGAATAAGAGTACCTGTAGGTAAGGCGGTGTAAAATGCCCATGGGAATTAAACGCCCATGCCTTTTATATCAATATCCATATGGTTTATGGAGTAAAAATTACAGCAAACTGTGAGCGGACAAGGCAATGTGACATTGCGTGGTACTGTATATCAAAGATTGGGTCTCTGAAGCTGGACGAGTCGCGTTACATGATTAAAGGAGGTGTACAATAGTGTGTGTGTGGTGGTGGTGGGTGGCTGGGGGAGGGCAAAACGCCCATCTTGAAGAAACGTTTCTATAAGTATATAAATAAAATAGTTGATCTAACTGGAATATTCTTTTCGGGCAAAGGAATCATTAGTGAGTAGAGGTAAAATGGGGGGGGGGGGGGGGGGGGGGAAATTCCCTCACATCCTGTCCGCCATCTTGAAACACGTCATTTCCTGTCGGCCATTTTGGATGATACCATTTCCTGTCGGCCATGTTGGTCCGTCATCTTAAATGACGTGGTAGAACACGTGACGAGTCTAGAATGCGTTATCTGATACTGCCTGTTGTTCAAACACCTGCGGTCTATTGATTTGAGGAGGGGGAGGTTGATAACGCGACACCCGGTACCACTTCGATCTGGCCTCGCCATGTTTGTGTCCTTATACAGTATTTTTCGATATTGTAAATTGCCTCATCCTCTTTAAACACACTTTCAAATCGTTTAATCTCTCAGTCCATTGTACGAAATGGTAATATGAGGTCAAATCCCCTCATCCTCTTTAAACACACATAGCAGATAACGCACTACCTTATCAGTTAATATTCATATCCTCCTGTTTCACGATTAGAATTTCCCTTAATATTATCAGTTTCTAATCAAACACACTCGTATTTTAGAGTGTGGTGTCTCTAGTGTAGACTATGGATCAGTCTGCTCCTTGCTTGAGACTAGAATACCTGGGCAAAAAATGTGGACCTAGACTGTCCTTACTTCAGACAGAAATAATTCAACAAACAGTGAAGCCCTCAATCACCAATCACTGCACCTTATTTAAGACTTCAATACCATAGCAAATTAACATAGACCCAGGTCAGACTGACCTTACTTTAAACAGGAATATCTGAGAAAACGGTGAAGCCCCATCTTGGTAGAAGAGAGAGTACGCATATCACCTTCACGTATATCCCTGCATATGTACGCAAATTACCTTCAGGCAAATTTTCTGCCGATGAATGAGTGTACAAGCCCCTGCTTAATGAACGAATGTGCAAATTACCTGCAAAAAAAAAAGATTCATCTCTCCCTGGGAAGAAGATGGGTTCATTGAGGGAATAAGGAGTCACTGGGGAGGGGATTAGGAAGGACGAGGAATCAACACGGATGCAAATAAGGAGGCAATCAGGAGCACTATAAAATGTAAAAAGATGGGCATTTCTTCTTCCCAGATTTTTTGTGCATTATTGTGCATTATATCAAGTGCTTACCGACACTGCTCTCCCTCCTCTTCATTTATAGATAATGAGGAACAGTTGCATCGATGAGTACTCATACAGGTATTGAAACAAATAAAAACATAATTCCATCTTTTATTTGTTTAATATTTCCAAAATAAGTAATCACCCAGTGGACATGTGACAAAAAAACTGTTTAACACAAGTCTGTCAGGGTTTTTTTCTTCTTATTATTTTTACAGTTTCTGTATGACTGTCCATGGTACCAGAGTACTCCTCGATTTCTTCATTTTATGTATCTCAGCTAAGTCTTCCGGTGTAAAACCAGCGAACCCACGTTTTAGACCTTTGCGTAACAATTCGTCTTTTGTCCACAAAGCCACCTGTTCTGAGGGACTGACAAGGTTGAAATTTAATTTACTGCTACCATCGCTTCCTCCACCCACTTGATCATTGTTTTCTATTTGTTGTTCTTCTTCTTTGGTTTGCAAGTTGTCATCTTCTTCGGGCTCGGGTAATTCCGGCGGGTCGTACTCTTTTAAGATTCTGTCGAACAAAAAGTTGCGTTTATTGACGGCAGATTTCCATGCTTCCTCGTTGTCGTAGTTGTCAAGCAGTGTCAAATCGGAAGCTTTCACAGATAAGAAAATACGTTCCTTTCTCATGGCATGGAACCACAACATTTTATTCACGAAAACGTCCGCCAACGCTTTTCTGTAGGTTGATAACATGTTATGGTAAGCTAGGTTCCTAGCATCGTCCTCATCTAGCCCTTCACTCGCCATATACTTGGTGATTCGTTCATCAGATTCTGGCTGACACTCTTCAAACGCCTCCTCTATCAACAAAAGCCACGGATCGTCTTCCTTCTCCTCTTCTTCCTTCTCTGTTTCTTCCTCAGCCTCCTGCACCTCAACATCGTCATCGCTGTTGTCTGTTTCAGCAGTGTCTTGTATTTTTGGTTCTTCGCCATCAGTTTTATCGCTGGCGTAGTATTCAATCTTTGACTTCTAGATTGTCTTTATCATCTATTATTTCATTATCTTTAAGGTCGGCGTGAACAGTTTTAACGTGCCGACGCATGTTGTCTCTCCTTCGGAATTCTTTGGAACAGATTTGACAAGTGAGCATTCTGACTTCCCTTCTTTTCCAAAGTTCCTTTTTTTATTTGTCTTAAAATGCCCCAGACGTAACCACTTAAGCGGTTTTCTCGTGAGTGAGGAGAAGGGGGATAAGAACTTTATATAATACATAAAAAGCATAGATGGAAGAGGTTCAAACCAGACAAAAGTGGTACCAATCGTCGCATTCCTCAACCTCCCCCTCTTCAAAATGCAACAAAACGCAGGTTTGAACAACAGGCAGTATCAGATAACGCATTCCAGACTCGTCACGTGTTCTACCACGTCATTTAAGATGGCGGACAAATATGGCCAACAGGAAATGGTATCATCCAAAATGGCCGACAGGAAATGACGTGTTCCAAGATGACGGACAGGAGATGACGTTATCCAATATGGCCGACCGGATATGAGGGAATTTGCCCCCCCCCCCCTCCATTTTTACCCTACTTTAGTGTCTAAAAACAAACAATCGAATCTGGAAACAAGATAAGAAATAGCCCTTGGCGTTTTCCCCATCTAAAAAGGCGTTTTGTCACAATGGTGGAGCAAAACGCCCAGAATATTTAAAAATACAAATTCTGTAATTGAGTTAAATCCTTCCATATTTCCAGATTTAAGCGGCATGTTTGTGGACAACTTTGTTTCCTTTAACAGAAAAGTTTGTTCCGAATTAGATCATGCAGTTTCTAAAATGATGGCAAAGAAATTTCCATAAGGGGGAGGGGGCGTTTTGTCCCCCTTTACTATACCTAGTAATATTTAGAGAACTGAACTGTACGAATAATTGATATAATCTTCAAGGAGGCGGAGCCCCCGAGATGGTTATATCAATTACAAGTACAGTCAGGTTTCTAAAGGTTTTGTATCATGGTCTTTTTTCTTCTGTGTCTGTCTCTTCCAGAATGTTTATTGCTGCAGGTCACATCGTTTAAATTAGTTCCCATAATCAAGTCTGTCATTTTTTATGCTTTTTAACCCACTTCCTAACTTGGCTGATTAGCTAATTACCTTAGCCAAAAATTGCAGGAAATTTTGAACTTCAAATATTACAGTCTACTTTCTTTGAAAATTTGTATTAAATGATGAATTCTAAGTCGCAATGCTTTAACTCTGTACATAATAATAACGGAGTGTGCATTGTTTTGATGGTAAATAAATCTCTAGTTATCCAACTGAAGTTTCCTTTTTGTAGCAATGCAACAACAGGTGTCTTGATAATAAATAAAATTCAATGGCGTAAGTGTTGTCCCAAAAAATGCACTGTATAAACTGTGCGATATTTATATATATACCGCACGATAGTTAGAGCATGGCTTTGGATCGACTTCAGTGTAAAGTAAATGGGAATCTGAGCCCCGCCTACTCAATAAGACCCTATGGGCAATAAAAACGACAAAATAGTTCAAATAGTGATACAAGCACCATCTTTTGCAAAAGCTTCATCTGCTGTGTGGCAGTCAGAAACTAACGTTGGCCACCTAAAATTCGACCATTTTCAAGATGGCCGACGACTTTTAAAAATGGCCGTAAAACCCGTCATTTTTGCTAAAGTACGAATTGCCCCTACTCCTATAGTCTTTGAACTAACAATAAATTGGCCTAACACTTTGAAAAATGTTTTATACTATAGTATATTTGTGAAGCAGTTATAATCGGGCAGTTTTTGCCCTTAGACTGCTGTGTTTTGACAGTGATTTACGTTACGGCATCATTGTATATGAATTATGTCAATTATTGATAGAGTCTCATCTAAACTGCAGTTAAGCTGAAATTAAGCTTACTCTTGTGGAACAGCACTTCATTATTCTCTACAGGAAAAAAATGTATCCTCATAGTGAATAGAGTTAATGTTACTTACGTTACCAGGTCTTTTCTAGGACAAAAATGAACAAAATACTTTATTTTGGTGGAAGAAATCGTCTTACTGATACCAATGAAAGAAACTATCATAATTTATACAATTTAACAAAATAATACAATTGTATCAAAACATACAAAATGTTGAGCTTTTATATACGTTACCAAGTATATGTTACGTAAATAATTTCTGAAACATGAAAATTTACAGTACAGAATGTATATCAGGGGCAAATACTTTTGTGGTATTATAGCGAAGTCATTTTTGTTATATTGATTTTAAACAGAGATTTCAGGGGCCTGAACGGTACCTTAGTCTGCAAAGTGGTTTTAATAAATCTAGGAGGTTGTTACCACAGAGGTCTTCCAGCAACATGAGCTAGCACCACAGTTCTGACAGAGGCCATTCAGTAGCCATAAATTTTCAATAAATATTCATAGAGGTTTTCAGTGGCCTAGGCTGGGGAGGAACTCGATGAAAAGGGCAGACAGAACAAAACAAGGCAAAATAATGAAATGGACAGGTCTTGAGCTCGCACTCTATATAGGCTTTCAGACGTGAAAGAGTTACAAAGTCATCTGTGCTGCCCTAATTACATATCTGGCTAAGAGAGGGTATAAAGTATGTGCAGTGTAGGAAGAGGGTTTTGGCTTAATAGGAAGTATTTTATAGGAAGCTTCCAAAATGCCTTGATCATGTAACATATTCTAAACGTCTTGTAGTTCACTAAGCTAGTACAATAATCTTAGTATGTTCCTTGTATGAATCAGAGATGACATTGCAGTCTCCCTAGACATCCTGTTAAAATTAGTGTGGCACTAAAGTATTATAGTCTTTCGGGTGTCCTTGTGATAAGAAGCTTGTGATGACATCAGGGTATACTCATACCTAGAAGTCCTGTAGTAGCTGGAACTGTTATTGTAGTGAAGATAAATCATCATAGTACCTTGGGCGGGTACCACAGTAGTTTTTAATGTCTAGTATAACAAGCGGCTGTCACAATCTGCCTATCAGACTATGATCAGTCTAGCATTAAGTGTCTCTAGATGTCTTGCATAAATCAAGCTGGCACAGCAAATGTTGTATAAATCCTGTTATTTACAAAAGCTGATGGCATATTCTCTCTGAAGGTCTTGTAATATTCTTAGAAGGTTGCGTATTGGCCATTGCTGTGGACTTTTTAAAAATATCCTGAGCTGGCATCGGTTTTTAGCAAAGGTCTTCTTGAAGATTTAGCTGATAACCTATTGTCTACGGAAGTTTTGTAATAGCCTCAGCTGCAAGGTTATATACGTGACCGCTTCTAATGCTTAAGTTTACTGTACAAATGAACATAGCTTGTTTAATAAAGTTATAGTGTGTGAACTATAAACTGGTATTAGTAGTAGGTCTTTTAGCAGCCTGACATGGTGCCATGTTCTAAAAACTTAAACTGGTATAGCCTGCGGAAAGGTTCTAAAAACTTAAACTGGTATAGCCTGCGGAAAGGTTTGAGGTAGCCTGAGACAGCACCGGTGTTTCTACACAAGTCTTACACTGTCATATAGTACCCTGAACTGACACCACAGTATTACCAGTGGCCTTGTATTAGCCCAAACTGGTATACATGTTCTCGTAGAGGTCCTGTAGTCGGCTGAGATGCTTTGTTATTCTGTATAGATCTCTTCTGTGAAAACTTGAAATTGCAAAACAGGGACCGATGACTGAAGAGATTTTATTGCTAGCCGAATTGCATTATAACTTTCATAGAGGTAGTATAGTAGCTAAAGCTGCATTTAGTATGAAAACAATAGCTCTATAGCCCAAGTCAAATATCCCGATATGTGACATCTTGAGCGTAAAAAGACATTGCTTTTAGGGGTATTGAAGTTGTGTGAGTTAGCACCTCCATTAAATATTTTATGCTACGTTTACATTATGTTCCCGGCAGCCACGCCAGCCCCGTTTGCGCGAAACGTAGTGCGCCGTGGGATTTTGGCCATTTTTCCTCCGTATTCAAGTTTTGTTAAGCCCCAGTCACACACACAAATTTCGGATAGGGCGGATAGTTGCGGATAAAATCCTCAGTTTATCCGCAGAATTTGTGGGCGTGGCCTAATTTTATTTAATGAATTTACGGATATAGTTACCAATAGATGCGTATGGATACGGATAGGTATGAACTACTAACCTTTCGTTACCTTCTGTAACCTTTAGATGCGGATAAATACCTTCAGATGCGGACTGTTGCGCATGCCTAGCGGATAGAAGAATGGAAAAGATTAACTGCGACGTCCACATCTGTGTCTACTCCTTGTATGCTCCAGTCACACACACACATACGGATTGTGCGGATACTACGGATGGCCCGTCCGTATCTATCCGTTTTATCCGTAATGGATCCGTTTTAGATCCGCAGAGTCCGTAACTGTCCGTATCATATCCGCAGAGTCCGCAGGATCCGCGTGGAAATGTTGAAAAGTTTCAAAATTCGGGAGCGGATGAGTAAACCGTAATGGTGCGTTAATAAACGCATATATCCGAATCTATCCGTATCTTATCCGTGTCGCATACGTATCTATTCCGTATCTTATCCGTTATTGAACCTATCATTCCGCAGTCCCACTCCAAGTTGAGGACCGATACGTTTTCAAGCGGATCGTTACCTTTAGTTACGGAAGTTACGGGTCTCGTTCGGCGTACTGTAACGGACTGTTTTCTACAGTAACGTTTCAATACAAAAAGGTTGCGTTCCAATACTGACAGATACCTACAGGATGGTTTGGAGAGGCGGCTGTACGGCAATAACACCAGTAGGGTGGTGGGGGGGGGGGGGGGCAAAGAGACAGAGACTGTATCTCAAGAACTACTACAACAGAGAGGCCGGGTCGGTGCAATGGCAGTGACGTATGGTGCAGTTATGGTGCGATATTATGTTTCTTATTTGTAACAGTGGGGTCATCTTTTCATGAACTTGCCAACAGCAAAAGTAGGGCCATCATTTCATAAACGTATCTGACTTTTATCAATTCGAATTAGTTGTTCAATATAGGACAAAGTAATTCTTTTATTAATTCCAATTAGTTGTCCAATTTAGGACAAAGTTTAATGGTGAAATGAGGCAATAAATATCTACTGGTCAGGCTTGAGTAGCCGAAACTTCGAAGATGGCCCATGTTCCTTCTTTCGAATGTGTTCTGTGCTCTTGAATGAACTCTTTTAGATTTCTATTTTACTTCAGTGCCACTGGTTGCGTGCCGTGTGGCGACCGTAAAACGTCTCCCCGCACGTCATCTATAGTGCAGATTATATATAATTTTTCCTTTGAGGTCAAGAAAATATTCTGAGGAATCCGAAATTTTCGATTGATTTAGATTTATAGTCTAGATTATTGCTTTTTTTTCCTATAAGATCTTTTATGGAACTTATCAGTCTTTGAATTTACTGCCTTATCAAAATTAAGAAATTACATTATGCATTCTCTGGTTTTCGTAACCAAATCATATCGTGATCACTGATGCGGTTTGAGTAGCCGAATTTTCGAAGTATGGTCCATGTACCTTCCTTCGAATGTGTGCAGTGTTCTTAAGGATTAGAATAGTATCTGCTTTATCAACTGCCGACTGAATATCTCTGTCAACCAAGCAGTAAATGGGTTCTTTTTTCAAATCAGGGAAGGACAAGGCAGCGAAAGTAGAGAGATGGGCTTCGCCGTTCATATGCTATGTCCAAGATACATTGACCCTAACCACCTACTCCCACCCCTCCTCCCCCAAGCCACCGTCCCTACGGTCATTAGGCTATAGGAAACCTTTACCTTTACCCAATTTATAGTTTGAATCCAGGGCCCAGTTGTTCAAAACTAACGACGTCGTTAGTTAACGTGACGTTAAAATTTCAAATGTTAATATCACAAATATGCCAATATTTTTTGTTGCAAAAATGTGAGAAGCTTTTGCATTGCAAAAGCTTCTCGCATATTTTCAACATAAAATATATGTGTATTTGGCTATGAAGTCACAAAACACTTAACGAGTTGACCTCTTAACGAGCTCGTTAGGCTAACAATGCTTTGAACAACTGGGCCCAGGTATACAAACTTAAATAAAAATCTAATCCTTCACGAGCACAGAACACTAATCATATTCGAGAGAAGGAGCATGGGCCATACTTCGAGGTTACGATAACTAGAGCCTCATCAATGACCCTGACATGACCCATAACTTCCGTTACTAAAGGTAAAGCTCCGTATGAAACCGTATCAGTCCTCAAGTTGGGACTGCGGAATGATGGGTTCAGTTACGGATAAGATACGGAATAGATACGTATGCGACACGGATTAGATACGGATAGATGCGGTTAAAAGCGTTCAGTTACGACATGACCCATAACTTCCGTTACTAAAGGTAAAGCTCCGTATGGAACCGTATCAGTCCTCAAGTTGGGACTGCGGAATGATGGGTTCAGTTACGGATAAGATACGGAATAGATACGTATGCGACACGGATTAGATACGGATAGATGCGGTTAAAAGCGTTCAGTTACGGACTTTCACGGTTTACTCACCCGCGGCCGAATTTTGAACCTTTTCAAAATTTCGACGCGGCTCCTGCGGACCCTGCGGATATGATATGAACAATAACGGACTCTGCGGATGCGATACGGATTCATTACGGATTAAATGGATAGATACGAATAGATACGGACGGGCCATCCCTAGTATCCGCAGAATCCGTGTGTGTGTGTGACTGAGGCATCAGGTCCTGCTAAGTTTTCTTACGGTCTATCACGGTATCCGTGATGGGCTGTGGAGGGGGAAAGGGGCTGCTCAAAGGTGCACTACGGTTCGGCCTGCGGTCTACCACGTAAACCAGTACGTTCCCTCCAGGCGTGTCGCGTTCTAGTGGGGTCCCGTCCGTTTCTCATGCTCTAATCAAGGTCTGACGCGTTTTTCCACGTTCTGTCAAGGTTTCTACGGACGAAACGGCAACTCCGGGCAGTTTTGGAACAAGTTTGTGCCCACGGTGTAAAAAGAATGCCTCCCAAGCAACAGGAATCATTGTATCTTGATACTTCGACGAGACATCGTGACTACCCAAGATGAAGAAGATTTTGTTTTTGCATGTTTACTGGGTGCATACATCCAGTCCAGGGACTGGGTCAGTAGCAGCTGCACGCTCGACTTCATCTGGCAGCGCTGAAGGGCAAGGCCATTCAGGCTCCGTTGCTGGTAAGGTAATGCAGGACGGGAGGTGTGTGTGTGGAGGGGGAAGCTTCCTACGGCCTGGCTTCTTCGGTGGCATAGTTTGGCCTTCATTATTAACAGTTTGGTCTTCTCTGTTCGTATTGTAGATACATTAATGTGTCAATGACTGTTCAGATTCGAATAAAGCGCCCCTGCCGGGCTCGTTTTTTAACTATCTCCCAGACCGAGCCCGCCGTGTTAGACCGTAGTATAACGCAACCCTCCGTAGAACGCCAGCCTGTAAACCGTCACAAGCCGAGACGCGTCGTGATTTAACGCAACGAAACGGCTAATATACGCCTTAGCTTGCCGTGAAAACCGTGACAACACGTGGTAAAACGGGACAAAACGCGCAGCAACCGTGAAGCAACCGTGACAAAACACACACTAAACGCAGCAAGACGTGGCAGGAGCTTGAAAGGACCATCAGGTGCCGGGGAATACTTATGTTTCCCGTCCCACTACGGACCCCCTCCAAGTTTTATTACGGTCTGGAACGTACTGTCACGTTTTATTGCGTTTATCCCGTTTTACTACGGTCTATTAGGTTTCTCATCCGCACCGGGACTGCCGTGGCAAATTTTTTGACAGTTTAAAAATCTGGGCCGGCATCCACGGCAATCACGGCCTGTTACGTTTGCCCACCCCGTCCCCCTGCGTTGTCCCACGTTCATCCCGTTTTGTCTACGGCGGCCTGAAACGTGATTGCCGTGGCCGCCGGGAACATAGTGTAAACGCAGCATTATATATACTCCAAAAATGTTAAAGGGTCAAACCTTTACCCTGCGATTTCTGGAACATTACAAACATTTGGTAAAATAAATCATTTCTACCTTCCATTTCATTCATTTTGCAAGTTTTTTACACCATGAACCTTGAACCTATAGCCTTTGTCTTGACCAAGTCAAAACTTTAAGTCCAAATACCCCCAAAATGAAAGTTGTTTGAATTCCCATAGAGAACTGATGGTGTGTCAGTTTGGTCGGAATAACTTCTAAAATTGCTATGAGTTTTATACTTCTTGCTGACCTTTAATATGATTAAATTTGATGACTATCGAGCAATTTTTCAAAAAAATCATGAATTGGCGAAATCGAAAATTTTGGTGAATTTTCTCCTTATGGACTTCTGACAACTTTGATTTTGAGGGTAGCGTAAAATGAAGTCTGGACTTGGCCAAGATAAAGGCTATAATTTCAAACTTTATGTGTATAAAACTTGCAAACTGAATGAAATGGAAGGTGTAAGTGATTTATTTTACCACATGTTTGAAATCTTCCAGATATCGCGGGGTAAAAGTTTGACCCTTTAATATTTTTTGGAGTATATTTTTATTAAGCACATCAGACTCCCAAGAGTGTTGGTAATGGTCTACAGCTGGTACCACTGTTCCCAGCTTGAGTAAGCTGCATTCTAGCATATAATAAAATTGTATTTTATTTCACATACCTTTTTACCATTTCTATATTCTGGCGTAGATACCATTTCACATGATTTCTTACTCAATATAAAAATCGCATTTATTTTCAAACCCAGAATTTTTGTAAACCACACAAGCTTATAATGCTGATTTGTATTATGTGTAAATAATGATAAAAGTTTAGATCCTTTAAGAGCAAAGAAAACATTCATAAGTAAGAAGTTGGGCCATACCGCGGTCTGCAAGAGATATAATACTCAGTCAGTTATAAGGAAAAGTTCTGTCAGCTTCAAATGAATTAATCAAAATTATCTGCGTCTGCAACTTTCTACGCCACCTGGAGTAATGTGTGAATTCTGTTGTTTTTTGTTGTTGTTTTTTGGGTTTTTTTGCGGCCAGCATAGAAAATAAGGATGCTAATCGAAAATGTAAAAATGACCGCACTGTTTTACTTCCTATTTCAATAAAAATTGTATCAGTGAAATGCTGAATAATTATAGTTTTCGGAATGAACACGGAAAATTATTATTTTATGAAAAAAAGAGACATATGCTGGTAAAAACTTTCATCAACGCTGTAAAAAAAGTCGTGATTTACTATATATTCTAAACATTTTGAGGGTAGTCAACTTACACTGAAAAATGACCGCGGTATTTCTTATGAAATCTTTTCAAAAATAATACATGTATCAGGCTGTTCGCAAATTAATGCGGTTTTCGACATGAACACGGAAAAATGGATTTGAATATAAGGAAAAATAAAATAAGAAGGAAAAGATGAAATGCCCATATCTCGTAGTGTATTTCATTACCTGCTCGATTCGCGAATATCTATTATCGATTTTTAAACAGTGGCGTGGAAAGTTATCCTTCGGAAAAGGACTGTCAGTCCTTTTGAAATAAAGTTAACACAATTTTGTAAGAGCAGACTTTGAGTCTATTCACGAGAAATACTAAGACAGACAGTTCCATGCGTGATAACCAAGCATAAATCCTTTTCTAAAGAAAGTATCCAAGCTCAAGATTCAGAAGGATGGAAACAGTAAATCTATTGAGTAAAAATATACTTTGGCGAAACTACATGTCTCCCAAACAAGCACTTATTGACAAAATACATACTATTTTTTTCTTTTTCTGTAGAAATTAGAAGTTGTTAATAACCATTAGAAGTGCTCCGGCATTTATCATGTGTTACGTGTGAAATTTGTATGACATTAATATATTGTTAGAATCAAATACTTACATTAATGATCTTTGGGGTGTCCGTCAAACAATCAAATCTTAGTTTAAATGTATGCATTTATTATTTTATAAAAGCAAAATTATCCACTACATGCCTATTAACATATCTTTTGGCTGAAGCAATTTAAAATCTAAACATAAGTATAAGAATTGATAAAACAATACAAAAATAAGGGTATTTACAATACATGTACTTGTGTAAGCTACGATCACAATCTATGATAACTAAATATTTTCTCATCATACTATTTTTGGTAACGTAAACTACACCAGATTCCTTCATATGCATTTCATTATGTTTGTGTTTCATTTCTCATGCTCTTCAAAGTTTGCATATATATGTGTAAATACCATTTCGCACCATTATTATTGCTACCGTTTGGGTAACAACGGTAAGCAATTGCTGTATCGTAAAATACATATGCTATTTAAGCCATTTTGTTTTATTGTAAAGGCTATACTAAAACATATGATATTCGCGTTATCAAGATTGGAATTAACAATTTCAAGTGTATCATTCCCAATTTAATGTGGCATAGTCCTTGACTGTGTATTACGAACACGGAAAATTCTTCACGGAGGCCATCTTGAAAATATTTTTTTGTGGCCAACGTTATTTTTGTAAAACATACCTCCTAGGGAGCCTGCATACCAAATTTGGTGCTTGTATCACTAAGTGAATTATTTAGGTCATATCCCGCTACACTACTTGTGTCTGATGGTACATGTAATTCAAATATTGTACTAAAAGATCAGAGGAAAAAATGTAGGCCATGATACAATTCTGAATCATGATGTCAGTGCAAATAAGTACCGCGACGTCAACATTGTGTTTACTGTGAAAACAATCACCTCATAAACATACATGTACATCATATATTTCAGAATAAAGCTGACATTATGAGCTTACAATTGAGCTTACCGTATCCTGTGTTATGTTCAAATATGTATTTCTACAGTGCGCCAACAGAAGCAATGGAAATTTTTCGAGTTTTATTCTGCAACTATTTACCGAATCGGAGAGCGTGAATTGACTTGCTGACTTCATTTGGCAATTAATGATGCTTTGGGGTGGATGTTTTGAAATGTTCCTTGACGTTAGACTGCGAATCTTCTATTTATCTATCAAATCCTCCAAAAAACGTACATTTTTCTCTGATAGGGCGAAGAGTAGTTGCGGGATCGGAAAGGTCGGGAGAATTTCAGCAGTGCATTTTTGAGTAAAAATTCAGTTTGTCGGTCAGTTATAAGTAAATATATCAATCGCGCACTGCGCTCGTGATAATATCTACTTTACAACTTACCTCCAAACTGTGAATTATTACCTAACAGATAATACTAAAGCGTTTTACTTCATGTACGTAAATTTGCCTACATTCCGTGTTAAAGCTCAACGTCGAAAATTCTAAGACCTTATGGTTTCTAAACCCTGGGATGGATTTAGTTCATATTCGGTACGATGACAGATATTGGTTCAAATTCCATACTTTTATTTTCATTAAGGGCACACTCTTATTTTCTTTATTTATTTATTTATTTTTTTTTTTTTTGTTACCATATATGTCTAACTGAACTACGAAACTTAGATGCAGTATCATTAATCAAACGTACTCCCTAGTCAAAAATTGAAAAAGCATTTCTTACGTCGTGCACTATTGTTTGCTGCGCTCTGCAGCAACTTATAATTAAAGACGAACACCAGCATTTCATCTGTCACCGATGTTTATTAGTCCAGCACCTGACCTACATTCTTTCAGAAACATACTTTCCCATTTGTTTCGAAGAATTTCCAGGCCCAGGGATAGGTTATCACCTGCAAAAACCCATTCGTAGTGAAATAGGTCAGATCTAGGCCGCGAAAATTAAAACGTTCCGGCGGCTCAGTGCTGGGCTGCTATGTTGAATACCTCAGGTTAGGCCTACCAGGCTTAGAGAAATTAAACAATGCAGATGTATAATTTAGAACCCCATATACCGTGGGGTTTTAAGGAATAGGCCGGTTTTTTTTTTTTTTTTTTTTTTTTTTTAATTTCTCAATGGAAACGCTGAGTTATCTTTGTTACCCTTATCTATCAAGCGCACTGTAACTTCAAAAATTTAACGAATTTTAACATGCCCAGAGAAGATAACAACAACCTTCAAAACAATCCTCTTTTGATCATTGGCACCGTATTCTGGGAATTATTATACCAACTTTCAAATCGTTGGGAGTATACTCTCATGGGCGTAGATAATATAAGTCACAGCCGGAACCTTTTCATTTTGTATGAAACAATTATTTGATTTTCGTCAGACAATATGTCATACATCATATAAGTGAGTTTTGAGAAAATGCCTGATATTTTTATACCTTGTATGTAAGAAAAGTAGTCTCATAAGCGTATGGAGAGGGGGTCAGGAGGGACCAGGCCCCTTCCCCAATAATTTTAAAATGCATGGTGGCCCCTCACGCTCCAAAATTAAAAGTGAGGCTGTATAGGGTTTGGTCCCCGCTTCCCCCTCCCCCAAATACTGAAAACCCACCTACGCCACTGAATCCTCAGATTTACACACAAAACAGAAATTTCATAACGAGCAATAAAACAAACGATTATTATTTCGTATGTCATGTGATTAAGTAGTCGTACCTTTTCTGATGTGTACACCTAATCGTGATGTAAGTGCAAATAAATACCCGCGACGTCAACATTGTGTTTACTGCTGGAGGAAATACACCTCATATACGTACATGCACATATTATATTTCAGGAGAGAACTCATACATGAACATTATGCTTACCGTATGTTGGGTTATATACAAATATGTACTCTATGATTAATTCTAACACAGTGCGCCAATAGAAGCAAAATAAAATATTCGTGTTTTATTCCGCAACTATTTACTGATTCGGAGCGCGCGTGAGTTTACTTGCTGACTTCATTTGGCAATTTATGACGCTTTTTTGGGGATGTTTTGAAAATCTTGCTTGACGGTAAACAGTGGAACTTCTCCTTTTCTGTCAAGTCTTCAAAAAAACGTATATTTATCCGCGATGAAGAATAGTTGCGGGATCGAACAATTTGGGAGAATTTCAACAATGCTTTATTGAGTAAAACTTCAGTTCATCGGTCAGTTGTATAGTAAGTAAATATACTCCTCGCCAAAAGTTTAGCATATTTCAGCTCTATGGTACCTTTGTAACAATTTCTGCAGAAAATTAACAAACTAAAAAACAACGATATAATTTATGGATTCAGAAAGAAAGAATACTTAAGCATATGCCTCATGACATTTTTTCCCAAAATTATCAGGTAAAAGAATTTTGACAGGCTAACATTTTTGCGCAAAATAATAGTTTTTTTATCTTTTATTTTCTGTATATAAGATGTCGTGCCAGGAAAAAAACGCCGCACCCCAGACAGGAGACCACGGAACAAATAAGTTGCACATAAAACTTGAAGTGCTAGTATCAAAGACCGACAGTTTTCAGTAGGACAAAAGCGATAAGAATTCATAGGAAAAATGCATTGTTAATGATTAAGAATACAGGTATTGACAAGAGTTTCTTTTGTGTCTGATTTAGAAATGGCTGAGACACAATCAATGTAGCAAGTTACGATTTAACATGTCGTCTACAGACTATGGTAATTTGGTGTGTGAAAAATTAAAACTGATGATGTTTTGGACACACTTTTGAAAAACGTCAAAAATTGTACTTTAATTACAGTGGTCTTAACTTTTATCGTTGTGTATCCAAACAGCTGCAGGGTTTCAAAAATCCAGTGTGTAGGTGTTTTCATTGTACATTACTGCTTCGGATAGGATCCATAACTACACATTTTTGTACTTATAAGAAGTCCCTTTTATCAGTTATTTCTGCTGCTAACTTCACAAATAATTATGCTAAACTTTTGGCGAGGAGTATATATCACTCGCGCTTGTGATATTCGACTTTACAACTGTCCTCCAAAAAGTGAATTAGTACTCAACAATCCACTGCTAGAGCTGATTTATTTCATGAATATTGTCCAAATCAATTGTTATTGTTATTATTCTCATTATTAATATTTTCTTTTCTCTCCTGTTCTTGAACTTATGTTGGGAAAAGTACATTCGAACTAGGCATGGATTAACTTATCCTACCATGTAAGAAGGGTTAATTTTCTGTGGGCGCGCAAATCTAAAGTGAGCTTTAGTATAATAAAAGGTACGATTTTTTTGTAAAAGTGTATATTTGTTCACATTAAGTCACGTGAAGCGTGGCAATCTTCCACATATTTAGATAAAGCATATGTGTGACATGCCTGATATCTTGCTAATATTTATTGACTGAAATGGACAACATTTTTCTGATTCATAGTAGAAAGTAACAAAGCCATAAAAAATAATATGAGAAATAGCTATGAAAAAGAACAAGAGGCTGTTACTCAATACTTGTGTGAAATTAAATTCAAATCGGTCCGTACATGAGCCGCGACCCAACAAAAGCAGCAAAGTGACATATGCGCCTAGCTATGACTCAGATGAGCCTGGGCATCCGCAGAGTATGACCAGAGTCTTCACTGTCCGCATGGAGCTTGCTTAGCATACAAATTTCAATTGTAGTCGAATCTTTGCGATATCATTCTAGTGTGATTTTGTAGCATACAACCTTCGACCTTTTTATTCCCCGACCGAAAAGTCGGGGATATAGCGATGAGCCTGGCGTCCGTCCGTCCGTCTGCCTGTAAGCATTTTCTTGTCCGCTCTTTACCTTGAATACCCTTTGGAATATTTTCATGAAATTTCACAGTTATGTAGAACAGGTCATGACGATGTGTCGCGTACAAGAATGAAAACTCTTGTTTTTGTACTTTTTTAATTATCTCCCTTTTGGTGATTTTTGGCAGATTCGTGTCCGCTCTGTATCTTGAATACCCTTTGAAATATTTTCATGATACTTTACAGATACGTAGAACAGGTCATGGCAATGTGTCGCGAACAAGAATGACAACTCTTGCTTTCTTACTTTTTTAGTTATTTCCCCTTGATGGTTATAGGTGCGATTTCGTGTCCGCTCTATAACTTGAATACCATTTGAAATATTTTCATGATACTTCACAGATATTTAGAACAAGCCATGACAATGTGTCGTGTACAAGAATGACAACTCTTGCTTTTTTACTTTTTGAGTTATTTCCCCTTTATTGTTTTAAGTGTGATTTCGTGTCCGCTCTATAACTTGAATACCTTTTGAAATATATTCATGATACTTCACAGATATGTAGAACAGGTCACGACAATGTGACACGAACAAGAATGACAACTCTTATTCTCTTACTTTTTGAGTTATTTACCCTTGATGGTTTTAGGTGTGTTTTTGTGTTTGCTCCATAATTTGAATACCCTTTGAAATATTTTATGATACTTCACAAATAAGCAGAACAGGTCATGAAAATTAGTCTGATACATGAATGACAACTCTGTCATTCATGCTGTCCGAGTTATTTCCCTTTGGAAGTTTGAGCTGCACTTAGCTGTCTCTGCTTTAAATCTGTATAACCCTGGCTTGCTCCACAAGTTTAATACCCTTATAACTTTTAGAATATTGATTATCATGCCATGATATCTTATCATGTTCCTAACTATCTGTCCGACCCCCCCCCCCCATCCCCCCACCCCCTCCACCCCAATCCCCCCCCCCCCCCCCGGGCCCAATATTTTGGATTCTTTGTCCAAATTCACTTACTAGAGAGCTCAAAATTAGATTTGTAGGACTTGTACTTTAGAAGTAATTCACACATTTTGAAATGTTGAGTGTATCATATGCTATGCATCGTGTGCATGGTGGCTGTTTGAGATTTTACCTTTTTTTAGCAGTCTGGCTACTGTTTTGGTCTGAGTGTTAGATAATCATGTATCTGTTTCACAGATAATGTCAACCAGAAGCATAAAAGAATGACAATATATTACTTATATGTGTTTTGAAGTGCACCCTGTTTACCAAAGCGCAAGGGTCTTCGGTCGGGGAATTTGCCATCTCCTCTGATGGCTATTTTTGTGGTTGCTGTTGTTTTGCTCTTTGGCTCCTAATTGATTTGTGTGAATACAGACAACAAGTCAGCGATTAAAATCCGAGCGCAACTCGTCGTACCGAAGCATTCATCAGCCATAAATTCATTTTAACGTTCTTTTTTGTAGATTTTCTATTCATTAATGAAAGGTTTATTTGTAAGATAATTAGACCTGAAACAAATCGACGAAGAGAAAATCAAATTCGCTCTGATAGCATATCGTCTGAAAACTGTACAGGCTGATTTTCGGCATACTGTAAAATATGGTATGGTAAGATGGGTTGGTATGTGGTATGGTATGAAAATCCTATACCATACCACAAACCATATCAAACGGCCATACCAAAAGTATATCAACCTATAGTTTCATCTAGATCAGCAGTAAGACCTTGATATAAGCATTAATTTCTATACCCATCATTATCAAATGCAGTTCGATAGTAGTTTGAATATTCCTTTAAAGTACGGGTTAATAATTAATTTGGTATGGCTGTTTGGTATGGTATATGGTATGGTATGGATTTTCATACCATACCACACACCAAGCCACCATACCATACCATATTTTACAGTATGTCCTGATTTTCTTGTTCAGATTTGTTTACATTCTATGTAGCTTAAAAACTGTTTGAACTGTTTTGGAATCAACTCGACAGCATCAGGCTGACAACACATCACTGAAAATGCTCTAAATGACTTCAACTCAGCCTGATCTCTTAAGCAAACGTTTTACGTTGTTAAGTCAGTCTGAAGGACTGAGGAGCAAGTTTTTTCCTTTATGAGAAGACCCCACTTTGGGGGGCTATCAAGTCCAGGGAAGCAAACAGGAAGTAATTAAAAGTTGTTCTTCTTCGTAAATATTGTGCAGAAACATGAAGATATACACAAACACCTTAAAATTTTAGGTGAAAATGTCCAAGGAAGGCCACAATCATGAGCAAAATCCATCCAATACATCTACAGGCACTAAATGTGAGCCGCGACACGACAAAACAAAAAAGTGTCATGTGGGCCAAGCGAAGACTCAGATCACCCTGGGCATTGGCCCAGTCCGAGCCGAGTCTTTCCTGTCGGCATGGCTGTAGATTAGGCCCTTAGCTACCGTTTAAGTGCACGGCGAAGATTCTGATCAGACTGGGCGGCTGCCCAGGCTGATCTGAAACTTCGTTTGGGCGCACACGCCACTTTGTTACATAGTTCTGTCCCATAAAACAGTCGTTATCTCATTTGCACATCTCATCTCGCACGTGGATACTGATCAAATAAAATGCAAGCTGGTTTCTACATAATTACATAATGCGGTATGCCCATATTAATCGTGCTTTTCCAACTTCCTTTTTTTTTGCACATGCTGGATACTAAGCAATAACTCTTAAAAAATTACTTGCTTCCGCGCTCTATCTCTTGGAAAGTTAGCCAATTTTATCCATGTCATAAATCACAAAAAACATCACCCGTTCACCCCAATCCCTTACCCCATCCATCCTGTTCTGGATCCACACACGATACACCTGCCAAATAAAAACACTAATTTTTCATATTATACAAGTCTGCTTCTGTGAACCTAGTTTTCCTACAAGTGTCAGTATCTAATACAAGGCGCCATCTTACACAAGGCATTAGGCGGGGGGCATCCGTGTCCTATCGGCACATTTCTTTTAGCTTTTTATAGAATCTCAGGCCTAACTTTTGCAACTTTTCTCATGTATTTAGGGGACGGTCATTATTAATCAGCTGGGGGGGGGGGGGGTTGGGGGAATTTAGGGGGGGTGTTGCAATCAGAAACCCTGCCCCACTGGGGGTCAATATTTTTTGCGGACTAAAGTTGTGGGGGGTCATGAAATGAAACGCTTTCTTGTACTTTTGATTTTCCAATATCGTTTGGCTTCTGGTGGGCTTCGCCCCCTAGACCCCCCCCCCCCCCCTTCTACACAATTACTTCCATGTCCCTTTTACAGTATTGCTAGTGAAAAAACACACCTCACACACATGCAGCCACGCATACATACATCACACATACACACACTGTGAAATATGCTCAAGGTCAATGTGCAGATGAACCTAGTGGGATTCTATGACTGACAGTATGATCATGAATCTGGTGCACTAGCACTTCGCCATTACGCTTTATCGCAGAGAACGGTCTTTGAAAACTCTTTGTGATGCATACACAGTCTGCATGTTAAAACTGATAGACTAAGTAATTGTTAAATGAGCCGCGACACGACAAAACCAACAATGTGGTTGTGCGCCCAGCGCACTCAGATCAGCCTGTGCATCCGCCCGCCCAGTCTGATCAGAATCTTCGCTAAGCGCTTAAAGGGTAGCCAAGGGACTAAGCTACCTTCAAGCGGACAGCGAAGACTTTGATCAGACTGGGCGGATGCCCAGGTTGATCTGAGTCTTCGCTGGACGCACGACCACATTGTTGGGTTTCTCGTGTCGCGGCTCAAATGTATTTCTTCTGTATGTTGGTAAAACTTTTTTTCTTGTGTGTGTGTGTGTGTGTGTGTGTGTGTGTGTGTGTGTGTGTGTGTGTGTTGAAGTGTGGCTTGGAAGAGTGGGGGTTGATATATGTTCCTTTGTTTCTGTTTACCTTACTTTTGCTGTGGGTGGTGGTGGGGAAGTAGGGCAGGTGTATGCGTGTTTATGTGTGTGTGGGGAGGGGCATAATTTTATTGTCTGTGATGATGGGGGGTGGGGGTCGGACAAAGAACACTTAAGTCAGTGAGTGGGTCAAGAAAAAATATGTGGATCTCTTGAAAATTCCTCCAACCCCTCCAGCTGATAAATAATGACCGTTCCCTTAATAAAGCACCAAAATACGAAAATATTTGAATTTGCAAGCAGTATGAGCCACCTCATCTTGGTCTACACTGTTTGTCTTCAAAACGATAATTAGTTTGAAATTATGCTGACGTAATTTTGTCGTCTGCTTTTGGGCGGTTTAGGGGTTAATGTTGATCGCAATTCAGTGAAGACCTATCCTTAATAAAAAAAAAATCAACAATCTATTATGGGAGCTGTACAAATTATCGTTTGGTGCTAATAGTCATAGCAGCTGAAAAAAACACTGTGAATTGATACTAACAACTGAAGCCGCGCACAGAAAATTACTTGAATGCCATTTGGGGATAAGGAAACTTTGGGAGCAGATGCCCTTGCATATAGCGCCTGAATTGGCAGTTCTCTGCGTTTTCTTGTAGTGCAACTAAATTAAGCCTCTATCAAGCTATGTTTCTAGCACAGACTGAGTCTTCTCTGTTGAGCATGGTCATTTTATATTTTAACCGCACCATGAAACCAAGTACTTTTCAACATACAGTGTACCACAAAATCGCTTGCCCGAAATTAAGGATCTTTCTATTTTGTAGTCAAGCCGCAAGACGGCTTGACAATATATTAATATGAATCCAAGTTTTTTATGTGATGCGTTTGGTGTTTAAGTTGCTTACTGGTGAATATAGAATCGATTATATGAGAAAGAAAACTTGAAACCTGTCTGTTAACTATCTCATGTAGATGACAATTATTAATTAAAACGTGGAACTACATCTAGCTGCGCAATTAACAAAGGAAATGAGTAAACACCGGAACGAGAATGGAGAATAGATAAGCAGTATAACCCGCACCCGCATCCGCGTTACCGTATTGGAATTTTATGAATAGCTGAAAATGTATGTAGCGGCAAAATAATTAATGTCAAATATGAAATAGTTACATACAGGATTAATGAGTTAAAAACCACTAAAAAAGTTCGTAAGTCTGGTCTAGCTGAGATTATGAACACAAGATGTCGAATTCAACGTAGTCAAAATGTGTAAACAACACCAGCAATAGAATACCCATGTTGGGAGTTAAAATCCTTGAAATGTCCTCTAAGCGGTAAATTATACGCCTAAAGATGAAGACAAATTATATATAATACACACAGTCAAATCACACTAAGAAAATACGTATTACTAACACAAAACGCCCCTACTCTAATAGCTCCTCTTAAGAACCAAGTGCCTGTGCTGTACCGGTAATCTGATTTGATATGGGTAACATACCTAACCCTTTGTGGGGAAGGTTTATAATATCAATACCCTTTTCCTCTGAAAACTGAGCTAAGATTTCCTTGTCTCGGCCTCAATCCCATCAAAGATTCTATCGATCTCACACTATTTAATATTTATACGTCACATAATATTATCAATAACAGTGAGAGTGGCCATACCAACAGCGCCCTGAGGCCCTTTTGTTATATTGTGATAGAAGTCGTCGCATGCCCAAAAATAAAAACTACGGAAGCCTATTCTTGTTACAATATCGAATTACAATTACGCATATGGGGCATGTTCGAAAATAAAAAGTATGGAAGCCTATCTGCGCCATCGACAACCGATAATTGCAATCAGAATTTTGCTAATGAAATTTGAAAATTGAACTGTGTTTGGTTAATGACAATAATATAAACAGTCCCAGCAATGCAGGAGCCAATTGATGTCGATATCGAGGAGGACTCGGAGACTCAGATTGGTGATGTTGGTCAAAATGGACAAAATTGTACTTATGCGGTCTCAACCGAAAATAGGTATGTTCCATTAACAGATCAAGAGTACACGAGTTATCAAGATAATACAAATGCGAATGATGCCCAAAACAATCCCTCGAAGAGAAAGCGATTTAATACGGGTGGAGTCGAATGCTTTGATGATATGGGTACGGATGACAAATTAAACCTGATTTTCGCTAAACTGGTGAGCATTGAAACAACACAGGATGAAATAAGGACTGTACAAGCAAGTGCAAATCGCACAGCTGAGCGGCTTCAAAGGACAGTAAGACACGTTGACAACAACACATTCAAACTTCAACAGTTGTCGTATAAATATTTAGACATAGAAGCTAAAAACAAACAGAGAAACGTGATTATCTATGGAATAGAGGAGCGTGATGAGACTAGCATAATTGCGGTTGTCAGAGATTTCTTCCGTAATCAGCTCCAAATCGAAGATGAGGATGAAATTTATGTTGAATATGCTAGTAGGCTCGGGGACCTAGCAAATAACAGTAATCGTGGGGTACCTTTGCGGCCTATTTTGTGCACACTTGGACATTATTCAGAGGTGGATATTGTAAAGAAGCAAGCCAGGCGTTTAAAAAATACTAATTATGCCATTGATCGGGATTATCCGATAGAGATCTCAGCTGCCAGAAAAAAGTTATGGCCAGAAGTGGAGGAACTGAGACGAACTCCAAACTCAAATGTACAACTAAAGTTTCCAGCAAAAATCGTCATGAATGGCCGAATTATTAAAGATGCTTTTCCCCAGTGGGATCATCTAATTAAACTACCCGCAACAGTCGGTCTTAGCTACATGTGTGTAGAAGAATACTTTAATCAGCCACCCCTACCTCCACCTCCTCCACCGCCACCACCACCACCACCACAAGTACCAGATAGTTATAATGTGTGGGGACCTGGACAAACTTTAAATGAAACTTAAATAGAAGGTAAACGCATTAATGCGCTATCATTTCAAAATCAATTGAATCAGAGAATGTGGACTCCGGCACCGGCACCGGCACCGGCACCGACAACCTTTAAACAGAATTCAACCTCAAATATGATGGGACAACCACAAAACAAAGTGTATGGATCTCAACCACAGAATCAAGGACCTCAGTTATCATATGCCGGTGCATTGCAGGGTCCGACATTGTCAAATTAAGTTACAAAAATGCCAAACATGCCAAATACGCAACGTAATCAATCATCGAATCTTGTGTTGAGCCAGGACAAATTAGATGGAAACTTACCATTATATCTGAATACCCAACCGCCAGGCTCACACACACCAGAATTAAGCCAGTCTAGTCAGCAAACTTCTTCTCCACCATCTCCTTCTCTGATTAACCCTAATTTTCCGAGTGACAATCAACATATAGCATATAAAACAGGCCAGAGAATACCAGTAGACACAACTGAACATATACCTTTAGATCAACCAAATGTGCCCAAAAATATCAAAGATCGTGCACGTTCTGAGTCAGTGGAGAGAATCCGATCGCGTGGGCGGCCGAGAAGTGTAGTTCGCAGGGACAGTAGGGGCCGTTCCACAAGTTTGAAGGCGAAACAGCAACAGGAAAATACAATCAACAGTGGTAAAAAGGCCAATGCCTCGGAGAACATAATATATAGAAAAAATAACCCTAGCGAAAATTCTAAAATTTCGGACAATACACAAATGACACAGATACAGACAAATACGGGTGATAGAAATGGACCACAACAGCCACAGCACTAGGACAGACAGGACAGTGATACGAATACAAATGTAAATAGTGATAATACACATATAAAATTTGCTTTGATTAATATACAGGGATTGATTACGAAACGTAACAACAAACTACAATCAGATGAACTTAAACATGTCTTTAATACAAATGAAATTATATGTATAACAGAAACTTGGGTGGGGGGGGGGCGATTATTTCAATTTTGACTATGAAGGGTTTGAACACTTTGATTTATATCGAACTGAAAATAAACCGACATGTACTAGAAACTCTGGAGGTATACTCGTATATGTAAGAAATAATTTTGTTCCATATGTTAGTTTAGAGCTGAAATGCAATGATACACATATGTGGTTAAAGATAAAAGGTGAATTTTTTAACTTTAAAAATGCCTTATTTTTATGTGTATGCTACTTTCCGCCATCAAACTCAAGCAGACAAAGTCTAATAGATACTAATGTGTATGATGAATTACTTGAAAATCTGATATATTTACAAAATATTTCCGACAATAAATGTAATTTTATGATAGTTGGTGACTTAAACAGTAGGATAGGTAATCAAAGTGATTATGTTGCTGATGATTTTGACGATCATATGAACGTATTACCAGATGATTATGTTCGGGACCAAAGTATGCCTCGGAAATCACAGGATGTTGGTATAAACGCGATTGGTGATATGTTACTGGACTTTTTAAAACAGTCTGGTCTCAGGGTAGCAAACGGAAGGGTTTGTGAAGATAAAAATATTGGTGCGATGACATATTTTGGAGGCAGAGGTAGTAGCCTTGTCGATTATTGTATTGTAAATAGTCAGCTTTTTGAAGAATTCTCGTCGTTTTAAATACACGATCCAAATATTCTTTCAGATCACTGCTTACTAGAAGTTTCAATGTTTGCTAAACGCATTACTGAAAGTATTGAAATTGAAAGAGATTCTGATGTGATAAATAGAGATTATAAATGGGATAACTGTCTTAAAGATAAGTTTATAGAGTCAGTATCCTCCGATAGCTTTAGAAATTCATTATCTGATTTCACCAATACAATACGAAATTCAGAATCTAAAATGGACATTGATGCTTCACTTTCATTATTTACCACTGCTTTAGATAAAGTATGTTTCCCATTGTTTGGTAAAACAATTTTTCAGTCAAGTGATACGGTTAAAACCTGTCCAAAACAAAATATTGCATTAAATCCTGATGCATCATGTAATGATAAAAGAAAAGATTTTTACAGAAAGTTGAATATATTTAGACATTGCAAAAGTGACATTAATAAGCAGAATTTGATAAAATCTCGAACTGAATATAGAAATACAGTAAGGAAATATAACTATGAACAAGACAGGCTGAAAACTTCAAAACTTTTAAATGCAAAACTAAAAGATGCCAAGGAATGTTGGAAACTCCTTAAAGAATCGGTAGCCCCTTCAAAGCCTAAAAATATTTCTATTGATTTATTCGATAAGTACTTTAAGGCAATAAATAAACCTGATGACCCAATTGTTCAAGCTGATGAGGATATTTTGTATTATGAAAGATTTTTAAATGAAGAGGCGCAAGTAATGTTTGATGAATTAAATATTGATATCACAAGCAATGAAATTCAAAAAGCAATCCTTAGCGGTGGCCCGGATGGATTTTCAAATGAATTTTTTATTCACGGTTCTAAAGCACTATTACCATTTTTACTTGAGCTCTTTAACAGAATTTTATAAGTCGGTTATTTCCCAGCAGTATGGAGTGAAGGATATATAGTTCCTATTCATAAAAAGGGTAAACTTGAAGATGTAAGTAATTTTAGAGGTTTCACACTATTAAGCACACTGGGTAAATTATTTACATGAATTCTAAATAATAGGTTAACAGAATGGGCTGAAGAATATGCTATTTACATTGAAGCACAGGCATGGTTTAGGGCAAACATGAGCACTACAGGTAATATTTATGTTTTACATGGATCAATTAATCATTTTCTGAATACTGGTAATAGATTATATTGTGCATTTGTACACTTCACTAAAGCCTTTGACTATGTAAACAGGGATGTTATATGGTATAAGTTAATTAAGATAGGAGTTAGGGGGAAAATTCTGAATGTTATTAAATCTATGTATGAACACGTTAAAGCTAAAATTAAATTAATAATGTGGTAAGTGAAGGTTTTGAATCTAAATTAGGTGTAAGAAAACGTAAGTTTGTCTCCATTTTTATTTGCAATGTATCTACATGATTTAGAAGAATTGTATATTAGAAAAGGGTGTGATGGAATTAATATTGGTATGATGAAATTATTTTTGCTTCTGTATGCAGATGATATAATACTTTTTGCAGTATCAGCTGAAGAATTACAAATAAGTTTAGATATATTACATGATTATAGTAACAGATGGAACTTAAAGGTTAACACAGATAAAACAAAAATCTTAATATTTCGAAAAGGGGGAATCTTAAACAGAACTCTTGCATTTTATTATGATCACATTCAGTTAGAAATAGTTAACAAATTTTCATACTTAGGTGTTGTCTTTTCTTCTGGTGGGTCATTCACAGAATGTCAGTCTAAGCTAGCTGGTCAAGCACAGAAAGCTATTTTTAAACTAATAACTATCTTTATAAATTTACCAATATAATGCAAAGACATCGTTTAGAGTTATTTGATAAATTAGTTTCACCTATTTTAAATTATAGCTGTGATGTATGGGGATTTTGTAAAGCTGATAAGATTGAAAGAGTACACATGCATTTTTGTAAACAGGTATTAGGAGTTAAAATTTCAACCCATAATGATTTTATCGATGGTGAACTGAGAAGGGTAAGTTACTATACTAGGAGATTGTTTAGCATAATTAAATATTGGTTTAAGATAATAAACGCAGATAACAGAAGATATATTAAGCATGTATATAAACTAATGTTAGCAGATTTAGATCAAAACCCAAATATAAAGAACTGGGCTTTTTATGCCCCCGCCATTTAAAATGGGGGGGGGGCATATAGTATCACCCCTGTCCGTACGTACGAAGCGTAGCGTACGTAGCGTACATACGTACGAAATGGTTTCCGTTCAATATCTTTTGAAAGCATTGGTGTATTGAATTCATATTTCACACACAGCTATCTAATCATAAAATACAGGTCAAGTTCGATGTTGGGTAAAATCGATCTATTTTTGTGGGAGTTATGGCCCTTTTTCGACTTCTGTTTCTATGAAAAAGTGGTTTCCGTTCAATATCTTTTGAAAGCATTGGTGTATTGAATTTTCTTTTCATACACAGCTATATAATCATAAAATACAGATCAAGTTCGATGTTGGGTAAACTCCGTCAATTATTGTGGGAGTTATGGCCCTTTTACGACTTCTGTTTCCACGAAAAACTGGTTTCCGTTTGATATCTTTAGAAAGCATTGGTGTATTGAATTCATATTTTATACACAGGTATATAATCATTAAATACAGATCAAGTTCGATGTTGGGCAAAATCTGGCGATTATTGTGGGAGTTATGGCCCTTTTTCGACTTTATTTTGTATGAAAAAATGGTTTCCGTTCGATATCTTTTGAAAGCATTGGTATATTGAATTCATATTTTATACACAGGTATGTAATCATAAAATATAGGTCAAGTTCGATGTTGGGCAAAATCCGTCGATTATTGTGGGATTTATGGCCCTTTTTTGACTTTATTTTGTATGAAGAAATGGTTTCAGTTCGATATCTTTTGAAAGCATTGATATATTGAATTCATATTTCATACACAGGTATATAATCATAAAATAAAGGTCAAGTTCGATGTTGGGCAAAATCCGTCGATTGTTGTGGGAATTATGGCCCTTTTTCGACTTCATTTTGTATGAAAAGCTGGTTTGCGTTCATTATCTTTTGAAAGCATTGGTATATTGAATTCATATTTTATACACACCTATATAGTCAGAAAATACAGGTCAAGTTCGATGTTTGGTAAAATCCGTCAATCATTGTGGGAGTTATGGCCCTTTTTCGACTTCATATCATACAATAGTGGTTTCCGTTTGTCATGGTTTGAAAAATTACTTGTTTCCGGGCTATTTCTTTTGGAAAGTTGCATGGCATCCATTTCTGCGATAAGATACAGAATGTCATCACATATCAGTCATGACATCCCCCCCAAGTCCCCCTCCCTCCTGCCCCCCCCCCCCTCCCCCCCCCCCTACGCCCCAACGCACTTCTCCTGATTTGTGAACCTAGTTATGCTATAAGTGCCTTTACCTTAAACAAGGCGCCATCTTACTTAGGGCACTAGGCGGGGGCATCCGTGTCGTATTGACAACATTTCTAGTTTGTTAAAAATACTCTATTTAACTATGGCTTTAATCATGTATGGGAGGCACAGGGAGTAGGTGATATCAAGATATATTTGAAAATTTTAAAACAAAGACTTCGGGATATTTTTCTACAAGAATGGTATCACAGACTTAATGAATCTAGCAGGGCATTATTGTATAGAGAAATTTCAAGTTTTGATTTTAAGGATTATTTAGATATAGTGAATGTAAGAAAATTTAGAATAGCTTAACTAAACTTAGAAAATCATCTCATAGATTGGAAATAGAAGCTGGTAGATGGGCAAGACCTCAAAGTATTGCACCAGAAAATAGAAAATGTAAATTTTGTGAATACCACTTCGTTATGGAATGCCCACTGTTTAGGGATCTCAGAATATCTTACATAAAACCATAATTCATAAGAGGAACTAGTATGTATAAAACCATACAACTGTTAAAATCTACAAACAAAACTTATTTGAAAAATTTGGCATGCTACACATATAAAGGTCTTAAAAGGAGGAATGAAGTGCTTTTAGATAATGAAATACATTAGTTGTTTTTTGGGTTTTTTTTTTTTTTTTTTAAGGGTATAAAAAGTATTGTGTAACGCAGAATAATTATTATGTGTTTGGAAAAAGAGCGATAACATTAAATATATCTTGTTGAAATATGTATTAGTATCAGTATTTCTTAAAGAACTGCGATTTTTCTGAATAAAGCTTGTACTAAGTGTTTCTTTAAGCTTTAGCAATTGGCTTTCTATATAAAAATGCAGTTGTAGTATCACTTATTTATCATGTCGGTGTATCTTGCATCTCTTACACTTGTATGTTGATTTCGATGAATGTTTGTATCTCAACTTACTTTACTATCTATGTATGAGACTGATTAGTTTGTATATCAGAACACCCGTGCTCACTGTCCTTAACCCATGTGTTTCTTTTCGTTTCGGAAATACTTGGGAAGTGGGACTGTGAGTACGTGCATTTATGTATTACAGATGTCGTATGGTGATCTTGGATCAAGATTATCATACTACATCTGTAAGATTTACATATATTGTCTAGTTGTGAAAATCTGGTCATTTATCAGTATATCAAAAGTGGTTACACTGTCCGCTACACTTAGTAAGTAGTTATAGTATCAAACTGTATTTGCTCATGAGCCTTATGGCTTGTTGCAAATACATTTATAATATGTTTTGTAAGGTTTATGGAGGACGGCCTCGAGCCTACATAGACCTATTACGAGGCTCATAAAGTTTCTTCTTCTTCTTCTTCACTATATTGTTTTAAGCTGTTTCAATCAGTTAGCCATTATGTAAGATACCCAATTCATGTTAGTTTCAACACCTGCCATGTCAATTGTATGCAGCAGTTAAAACTGCCTGTTTTAAGTGCTCCAGACAAGGGAGAATGTGGGGGGGGGAGGGCGGGGGCGGGGGGGGATGGACTATATTGGGATAAATCTGGGATTATTTCTGTTAATGCTCTATAAGGTATATATTTTGACGACTCATTATAACCAACTCACCAAGGTAGCTGCAGTGTGAGTGCACAACCTTTGTTTTATAAAGAAATAAGCTATTCTATAATTGTCAATTTATGATTACCTTAGCTACAGCTCCGAATATCGAGCATGAGACGTCAATGTAAATTTCTTGAACGAAATGAAACCAATATGTTAGAACTAATACTATAAGGATCAGACATGGTTTTTTCATGCATTAACGTTTACCAGGTCCCGAAGGAGCTATTGAAAACTAAGACCGAAGACCGAGGTGAGGGACCTGGCATACGTTAATGAAATAAAAAACTATGTTTGATCATTGTAATTGCCTGAATTCAACAATAATGCTACAAAGATAATGAAAATGTTTGGGCACTATTTTTCGGCCTCATAGTCACTACCTTGCTGATTCCTATACGCAGATGCGTTTCTATAAAAATCCTCGTTTCAGGCCCGAGTTTCAGGCCATGGTTAGCTATTGTGAATTTTCGTCCAACCTTTAGCAGCAGTTCGCAAGTCTAAATCATATTCCTTAAGCTTTTCACTACGCTGTCGCCACTTCTCGTTTTTTACAATATTCGAATCTGCATAACTCTAGGCTCTAGCATAACTGCAACTGCAAGCTATCCGCTTGCTTCTGTATTACAGAGTATTGTCCTGCAACTTGCAAACGAAGAGTCGCAAAGGCGACCATTATAGCACGTGAATCGCCTAGTTAATACATGCTTTTGTGTTCGTTGAAGCGGCATGATCGCCAAGACACGGCGCTTGTTTTGACCTTGCTCAAACTTTACGTAGCGGCATCGCCGTGGTCACAAAGCGGACCGAAAGCGTAGTAACAGCGCAGAAGGAAATTCATAAACGCAGCAGTATCGAGGCAGCAGCGCAAGCAACGCAGCACCAGCGCAGTGGAATCGCGTTGACAGTGCCTTGGAGATTCTTCCACGACCCAGCTACGCTTCCGCTACGCTCTTTGTGCTCCCATTACGCTCTAGTGGCGCTCTCGTGGCGCTCTTGCCGCTTCTGCTGCGACTCCGTAATTTATGAATAGCGCAGCCACGACGTTTCCGCTGCGCTCTTGGTGCTTTACCTGCGTTTCCTCTGCTGTTATGGCGATCTGGGCATGGAAACGCCGCGTTTCATCGGCGATCGTCATCATTTGCTCGCGCTCAAAACGTTTCAGACATCGATTCTCACATTTTATTCAAGATTCCAACCCCGTCAAAAGCAGAAGTCTACATCCAGGCCTCGTCAGGAGACAATTTCTCGCAGCTTGTCCCGTAGGAGAGAGTATCCAAACTCCTGCTTCCCAGGGTCCTGCTCTCTGAACTGAACAAGACCCGCGCCCTTCATAACGCAGAGCAGAGGCCTCAGTTGAGCCTGAGCAACAAGAAGAACAATACGAGGTGTGTTAAGTCACTAATTCATGATTGCTAGCTGGATCATAGCCACTGGAATTATTACATTATCAATCTTATTTGAAGGCTGGTGGTCAACTGCTGCTGAACCCCGATTATCCGCCGATTTACGTAGAAGCGGTTACAAAGCGCAACACAAGCGCAGCATGAGCGCAGCTCCGGCACTTAGGTCGTACACTGGCGCTCACGTATTTGTACACCAAAAACGCGTTCGTACCGCGTTTCATGCGCGTGCTGCGTGCGTATCACCTAGAACCACGCATCAGACGCTTCTAGACGCGCCCTGACGCGTCTCGACGCGGTAGACGCAAACAATGATGAAATGAATATTCATGACTTGTTCAATACGCGTACAACTGCAGATTGTACGTTGACCTAACTTAAATAGTTTTAAGATAGCTTAAAATAATAAAACTCTTCACTGATAAGTTACTAAGTTAATATTGTCTCGATCCCTCTACCGGGAATCTGACCGAATCGCTGCGCAGAAGACGGGAACCATAAAGTAGTCCCACATTATCTGGGTCAATTTTTACATAACAACTCGTAACGTCTCGATTTCTGAATTTAATGGGACTCATTAACTACTATTTAGACTACCTCTATTATAGAACTTTAAGGCTATGACAAACGCGTTGAGTTTGATTTCGACATTGTTAATTTTCCGTTTTTGGATGGTGATGTTCCCCGCACCACTTCTTATGGTGTTTACATTTCACAGCTTATTCGCTTCGCTAGGGTGTCTAGTCATCTGGCTGACTTCAATGCTCGTAATAAAAGTTTGACTGCCAAGCTTTTACAGCAGGGGTATCGGTATCATAAACTTCGGAAAGCTTTTTCTAAATTTTATCGTAGACACTTTGAATTGGTTTCTAAATATAATATAGGGTTAAGGTCACTTTTGCAACAAGGCCTATCGGAACCTGAATTTTATGGTGACTTAGTATATAAATTACGCAAAATCGTAGGGAAAACAGAATTTCCCGATCAATTTAAGAAAATTATCATACGATTTAAACGCATTGGCTATAACATAGATGTAATGCGACAGTCTGCATGCTTAGTGGTTAACCCAATCACGGTTGACAACTTTGCTGTCCTCTTTAATTGCACGCCGATGGGTCGGGGTTCAGACTCTATGATAGCCCCTACATAAAGCTATATATTAGTTAGTTGGGGCCGGATGTTTGTCTGTTTCTTGGTCTACCGGGGTTCAACTGGTGGTCTTCTTTTGCTCCAGTACTCCAGTGGTGTTGCTGACGCCCCAGGGATCTCCGGGTGTCTCAACACGTTTTGGCTGTCGAGTCCTCATCCTTGCTTCATTACGGTCTTTTCTTGATCTTAATTGTTGACCGTGATGACTCTCTGATGAGTTAGGGGACCTCCATACGAACCGAACTACTAACTAATTGTGTGCACCGCAGCGGAGGGTGAGGGTGAAGGTTTGGGCCCAGTAAAGCCGGTTTAAACCCCCCAGTAGTTATTACTGACCGTCCCAAGGCGGTACTTTTGTTGCGGTTGCATTTGTTTTATGTTCGGTGCTGTTTAATTTATTGTGTTTTCAGTTTAATCCTTCTATCATAAAAATAGAAAATAGGTAAAAATAATTGTTAAATGTTTTTCATATAATTTGCTTAATCCGTTGTAACCCGTCTGTTGGTCTAAATTATTTAGTTCAATAAAGATAGCTGAGTTGCCATCTATTTGGGAAAGAGCTACTGACTCGGCTTATCACTTGTAATTTATTGTTTGTTGGGATGTCTTTGTCAATCTTTCCCTTTGATGTTGGGAATAGGGTTTGGGATCTGATTCAGTCAGTTCCTGAAGTGTAGTTACTCTTTAAATTAGAAACTATACATGACTTCAATTTTTCTTAACTTCTAAGCCCAGAAAACAAACAAACAAAAAAACAAAACAAAAAAGTCACAACTTATCTGGGCCAGAACGGATTTACACAACTTATCTGGGCCAGTACGGAAAAGTCCGGACACACGGTAACCCTCGCTAAGAATTAAACTGACCAGTGAAATTTGAACCCAGACTATTATATCGAGTTGAATGTTCAAACAGAACAATACCACAGGGTATAATCAATTCCGCTAATCTTCGCTTCCTGCAGAGACTGTACATCATATTTGGCTTCCGCCGAGACTGTCCGCGAGTTCTTGCTTCCTGCCGAGACTTCTGTACATGATAAATGGCTTCCTGCAGAGACTATCCGCCTGATTCTGCTTCCTGCCGCGGACAATCTCGGCAGACTTCACATCATATTTGGCTTCCGCTGAGACTGTCTGCGATCTCTTGCTTCCTGCAGAGACTTCTGTCCTCGAAAATTGGCTTCCTGCCGAGACTGTCCGCGTGACTCTGCTTCCTGCTGAGAACCTCAGCAACAAGCAGAATCACGCGGACAGTCTCTGCAGGAAGCCATTTATCATATACAGAAGTCTCGGCAGGAAGCGGACAGTCACGACGGAAGCCAGATTATGATGTACAGTCTCTGAAGGAAGCGAAAATTAGTGGAATCGATTATACCCTGTGAATACTGGCATTAAGCGTTTCACAGTCAATTCAAGACTATTTCAAGGGGTCTCCATAGCTCAGTGGTCAGCGCACTCGCTTCTCACCTCTGCTGTCACAGGTTCGATCTCTGGCAGCGGCATATAGAACGACAGTGAAAAGGCCTATGACCTTGAAACTTGGTATGTAGCATCGGGCATGCGGGCCCATCATACTTTATACAAATGACCAGAGGTTGGTGGTATTTTTCAGGTACTCCAGTTTTCTCCACAACCAAGGCCACAAATAAGCAATTATCCTTGCCTTTGAGACAATGTAAAAACATTCGCATGCCAGAATTTTCTATACATTCAATAACCCTGTTTAGACTAGAGTTTTTATCCGAATCGAATCAGAATTCGCTTTGAATTAACTGTTTAAACTAGCAAATATTATTCGAATTAAAAACTAATTCGGAGTAAATTAATCCTACAGAGTACCTTGGATCGAATCCGAATTAACTTTTACATCGGATTAAAAGTCCTGTCTAAACAGCAAACCGAAGCAAATCCGCATTAAAATTTATTTTTGAACTGACCTCGGCCATGTTTAGGTCATGTTAACATTTGAGCAGGCTGCATTTACTTTATTGCGAAGTAACTTGCACCCAATCGGAAACATTTATTTTACTACGAAGTAACTTGCATTGAATTGGAAATGGTATAGTCTAAATAGACTTCGGATTACCTTATTGCAGAGCAATCTGTGCCGAATCGAAACAGGTATCCTCTACACAGAGTAAAAGTAAACAAAATAAAGTTTAAGAATATTTCATTTGTAGCAGTTAGTTTTGGCTGAAGGCAGAATACGTACATTCCAAGATAAACATTGATTTTCAGAAAGCAATTTAATGCTGCAAAAATTTCCAGCATATGGGGCCAGAGTTGAATGATCATCAAGGTGACTGAAAACCGGGAGCCCCGGCAAGAAAAAACACCTGACTCTCTACAAGAAGAACTTGGTTTTCTAACCGATGTTAGATCCAAGCTGGAACAAGCCCCCCTGTGCTGGCTAGGTCCAAGGCAGTTCTATGGAGAAGAAAAAAGGGGGAGGAGGAGGAGGGAACAAGGAGCAAATTCTTGGGTGGGATGCAAATACTTTGGTGGGGAGGGGGTACAAAAGACTGCCCAGATTCATGTGTTAGTGGGGTTGCATCGAAGCGGACCTGTGCTGGGTCCCGGGCAGGTCTCAGAAAAAGGGAGAAGCAAAATCTTTGGTGGGGAGCAAAAACTTCCAGAAACATTAAGTAGCAATGGGATAGAACCCAAATGGACTTGTGCACAGATCCGCATAAATCACTTCCCATGCACGCAGCCCTTGCGACCCACTGTGGGTTGGCTTTAGCAATACAATTCAGGGCTTTTAGAAACGCATGGCATGAGAGGCACACTTCTGGCCATAATGCATCTTCCCCGAACTGCAGGCCTCCATCAGACTTCACTTTGCTAGTTCTGCCGGAACAAGCCCCCTGTCCTAACTGGGCCCAGAGCTGGTCTAGGTAGATGGGGAGCAAATTCTTAGGTGGGGAGCAAATTCCCTTATAAACTAATGCAATTAGCAGTGGGGGATAAGAGATTGAGGGTGATCTGGAATGCAGTTGTCTCATGTTTTTGTGGCCCTCATGAGTAATTGAGACTGCCTGGGTTACATCATGAATTGCGCCCGTTGGTCTCAGAGAGGACCATAGCTTAATTCTGTTGGGAGGGCGGTAGGTGGGGTAAAAATTCCTTTTGGGACCTAGGACTGTAACATTTGCTCTAAACCTTATCTTTGTTTAGTTAGTTCCAAAATATATTGCATATTTAAAGTTTTAGGGTCCTGTATTTTCATGGGAGTTTTTTTAGTGTTCTAATAATTTGGGAAATGGAGAATATTATTAGTCAACAACAGGACTGTAGCTAATTTCTTATTGTGGATTGTTGAGAGGGGAGGGCAGTTTCTTTTTGATGTTTCTAGGGAGCAAATGTGATGAACCTTATAATGGTACAGTTGCTTTCCAGGTAACTAAGCCTGGGTGTGAGATTAAGGAGGTTGGATACACATTATTTTTTAGAGGGGAAATGGAGAATATTATTAATAGACAAGGGGACTGTAGCTTATTTCTTATTGCGGGTTGTTCGAAAAGGACGGCGGTTTCTTTTAGCTGTTTCTAGGGAGCAAATGAGTTGAACCTTATAATGGTTTAATTAGTTTCCAGGTAACTAAGCCTGGGTGTGATATTAAGGAGGTTGGATACACATCAATTTGGGGGTGGGGAAGAAATGGAGAGTATTATTAATGGACCAGAGGACTATAGCTTATTTCTTATTGCGGGTTGTTGGGAAAAGAGGGCAGTTTCTTTTGACTGTTTCTAGGGAGCAAATGTGCTGAACCTTATAATGGTTCATTTAGTTTCCAGGTAACTTAGCCTGGGTGTGAGGTTAAGGAGGTTGGATACACATTAATTTTAGCCTTTATTGTCAATAGACAAAATTTATTTACACGACCGTAGTGAACGTCAGATTGTAGTCGTACAGATGGGTTCTTGGGCTTTTACTGGATAATGGGAGTTTTTGTCACGAACATCGCACTTAGTAGGGAATTAATGTGGATCCAGGGATTTGGGGAAATGGTTTTGATAGGTCGTTAGCAACAGGGGCTCCAATTAGAGAAAATTAGGGGGATTTTTTCCCTATTGTATTGAAATCAATCTATATCCTTGCAATGATATTGGTTTTGTCCAGGTATTCAAAGACTGCCTTCTGTATTGTATTTACATGTTTCTTTGGGAGAGACAGGAGCAGTCTCAGGTCTATTGTGTGATAGCCTAATTTGAATATGGTGGATTCTATGGTCTCGCCTTTGATTGTTATGGGGCCACACAGTCAAAGAAGATATGGTTGAGATCTTCTGCATCATTGCAGTGGGGGCATAGGGCGGAATGGTTACCGTAGTGAAGGCAGCCCTGCCCGCACTGTCCTAGCCTTAGTCCGGAATAGGCTATGTCGAAACGTCTATTGAGACTATATACGTCACATTGAAGTTTAACCTTTGGTTTGACGAAATGGAAGGTGTGGCCCTTATTGCTATTGGGATTGCCATTTTTCGGTTACTGCTTCATTTATTCGGGGATAAATGTCCAGTTTTGAGGGTTTGGTATGGTTGTAAGTGGTGGTCAATAATTGACAACTGCCTTTCTTGAATCAGCGGAAGGAGAAACGAAGTATGTGGCCAGACCGGGTTTCGAACCCAAGACCTCTGACATGAGTCAGGTGCCCTATCGATTGCTCTACACGGCCCGGCTCCTTCAGCTGTAGGAGTTTAATTCCACATTCAACTTCTAATGCATTAATAGGGGTGGAGTGGTATGCCCTCGTAGCAATACGGAGTGCTAAGTTGTTTTGGATGAGGTCTTGAGCTTTGAGAGTAGATGTTCGGCCGAGTTATAAGCTTGCACACCATAATCGATTTTACTGAGGATTAGGGCCTTATATAATGTCAATAGGATTTTTTTTATCTGCTTCATAGGAGGTGCCTGAAACCATCCTCATGAGGTTTAGGTCTTTATTACATTTTTCAATCAGATTTTTAATATGCTGACCCCATGTTAGTTTGCTATCTAGGATCATACCTAGGAAGACGATATGGTCACTAAATTCTATTTCTGTCCCAAAAAGGGAGAGTTTTTGAAGTGATTCAATATTAAGTCTTTTTTAAGTGAAAATTATAGCCTTTGTCTTAATAGTGGGGATTTTGAAGCCCCAGAGCTTGGACCATATCTCGATTGTCTGGAGGGCTAATTGGAGTTTTACGAGAGCATGTTTAGGGGGGGGGGGGGGGGGGAGTGCTAGGTTCAGATGGCACTGTTATCTGCAAACTGAGAAAGAGAGAGGTTTGGGTCCCCCCCAGGGCATCATCAAGGGTATTTATTATTACAATGAATAGGACAGGGCTGAGGACACTGCCCTGGAGACAGCCATTTCCAAGTCATGTTGATCAGAGGTTTTTATCCCCCCCCCCCCCCCCCACCTACCCTGACTTGAATTCTTTTGCCGTTTAAGAAGTTATGAATGCAGCGAAACATATTTCCATTGATGCCGAATTCGTTTAGCTTGATGAGGGTCCCTGAAGTCCATATAAGGTCAAATGCCTTTTTAAGATTCAAAGAGACTGCCGCCTAGCACTTATTTTCCATAAAGGCCATATTAATTTCAGATTCCACGATATTAATTTCTGATACGAAAGGAATTTATGGCTGAAGAGTGCGATTTATTTCCACTTCAATGGCGAAGTGTCATGGGACTGTCCCAGTCGCATTTAGTTTTGAGTTGCCGGTCGAGTTTATAGGCTTCTTTATTTTTTCTTCTTTCTTTCCCGTTATAGTTCACGTAAGACCAAATGAGCATTCGACATCAAGCTTGATGTAGACTAATGGCTCTTTCTTTCACATTATTTACTTAAAGTTGACCTCACTGAAATGCGCATTCAATACGCGATTTTGATTGTTTCCCGTACGCGCGCGTTGAGACGCAAAGGACTACGTCACTACCCGTATCATGTGCGCAATTTTGATTGGGTCTATGAAATTAGCATAAAATGCGCGTCGCACGCGTCGCTTTGCGGTATACGCAAAATTGAAAACGAATTTTCATTGGCTACTAAAATATTCGCGTCCATAATTACCGCGTATCCCGCGCGCATCAACTGCGTCCCCGACGCGTTTTGAATTTGTACAAATACGTGACCGCCAGTGTAGGACGATCGCAAATGCATCGTTATAAGCGTAGATCAAGCCCAGCTTGAAATCCTTTGCCGTAGCGGTAACGTATTAGAAGTGCCCTTGAAGTCCTGGTCAGGAGACTATTTTCTCGTAGCCAGTACCGCAGGAGAGGGTATCCCAACTCCTGCTTCGCTGGCTTTTGCTCTCTAAATTGAGCAAGAGCCCGCCATTCAGAACGCAGAGCAGAGGCCCCTGTTGAGCCTGAGCAGCAAGAAGAACAAAACGAGATGTCTGAAGTCACTAGTTAATGATTGCTGGCTGGATCATAGCCACTGGAATTATTACTCTTGTTTGAAGTTTGGTGGTCAACTGCTGCTGAACTCCGATTCGCCGCCGATTTACATAGAAGCGGTTACAAAGCGCAACACAAGCGCAGCGTGAGCGCAGCTCCGTCACTTAGCACGACCGCAAATGCATCGTAATAAGCGTAGGTCAAGCGAAGCATGAAATCCTTTGCCGTAGTGGCAGCGTATTAGAAGCGCCCTTGGTCCGTTAAGCGCGGCAGAAGCGCAGCTAAATTGCGACAGCATCGCGACTATAGCGTAGCGAGATCGTATTAGAAGTGTAATGGCAGCGTACTGGAAGCGCACAAGTTCCAAGTTTTGGCAATGCCTACGCTTTTGCGGCGATTTCGAAAATTTTGAAGAAGCGCCATGATCGCCATGAGCGCAGCCAAAGCGGCATCCAGTGGAATTGGGGTATTAATAGCGTGCGACACCGATATTTATGCAATAATATACAATTAGTAGCTTGGAAGCAGAAATGGCCTAAGAAGGGGAACAGGTGAGATAAAGCATTGTTCGTCCGTCTGTACAGAGAGATAATCCACGAGCTTTAGCGAATGTACATGCGGACGACCATGCCCTCTTTCACTTATTTTCACCTATAGCACGATACCCATTGTAGACCTTACACGTTGCAGGGTATCATGCTAAAGATTTGGTATCTATGGGTCTTGATATAAAGGTATGAGTGAGAAAAATAATTAGTGATGGGAATGAAACCTCACCAAGGAAATCTTAGCCTTGTTTTCAGATTATTTAAGTCTTGTGCTCGGCAAGCCTCGCAAACATAGGTGACATTTTAAAGCCTGTAGCTCATCCCTGGTTAACTATGTATATACAAGGGCTGTTACCAAACGAAAACAAGTCCTAGTTCTAAACGACCTGGTCATCGTGGGTAAACAAATTCGTTCAGCCACGATGACCAAGTAGTTTTGGAACTGTGAGTCTTTTTCGTTTCGTAACAGCCTTGGAATCATAGTTAACCAGGTGTGTAACTCTTAAATATGAAAAAAGCATGCGTTTCCAAGTGTTTTCGCATACAGTCCAACCTGTATTAAGCAAGCACCTAAGGGATAATCAAAATCTGCTTGCTTAAGACAGGTGCTTGCTTAATACAGGTGCATTTCAATGTATTTGCTTTCTTTGGGAACTGAATACATGCTTGCTTAATACAGGTTGCTTGCTTAATAGAGGTGGCCACTAAGACAGATTTTACTGTAAGTAGAAGCGATTGCGTCTCCTAAATTTATAAATAAAGCAGACCTTGTCTAGATGTTTAGAAGCAAGATAGGAGATTATCTTCCAGCTTACCACTATGATAGTCCATCTATCAATTTACTGAACTGAAAGTGAAACTACGGTCATATTTTTCATAGTTGAAAAAACATTTGGGACATTATTTTTCTTCTGTATAGACGTCTATGCATCCAGCAAAGATTCGCTTCACTCAGCAACTTCAAAAATCACCACTTCGGAAGAATGTAAAATCGAAAACACATGAAAGAACATGATTTCTCATAGTTATTTTTTAAAGTAAAAGCTTTAAATTGTAATCATTTCTCACTAAGCCACATTTTAAGATTGTGAAACGAGAAAACTAATGCAACAGTGTTTATTAGAAAAATAGACCTAATAACTTTTAGCCGTTCCCTACCCACTTTAAAGTGCAATGAAGTTATGGACCTTAATCACGATGATGTCTATCATTCCTAAGCTAAAATCGGCATTAAACTACTGTGAATGACGCATGTCACTTGCAAACTGTCAAACTGGTAAACTCATAATTGTATGTTTCAGGTGGGTGGGTACATCGCCATATATTTCTGTCATTTCATTCAAAGGTGAACAACTTTTGTGACTTCCTGTTTGCTCCCTTGGACAAATTAAAGAAACCCTTTTGAAAAGGGGTCTACCCTTAAAGGAAAGAATGTGCTTCTAGAGGAGAAAATTCTTTCCTGTAAGAGCAGATCCCTATTGAGAAGGGAAGTAAAAATGAAAGTAGCAGAGTTGCTTCCCCTGAAAGTGTACTATATACCTTGAAGACCAGTTAACTTCTCTTCATTTACAGGAAGGATGCTGTGTATGAGGGCATATAGCAGTTTGCATGGATGAAATATAACATCTCACAGGTGAGCGGGCGTGCTTCTTCTTTGGTAATATTTTATTTTTATGCATATGCAGATTAAAATTTCTTGAGCTATGTATTTATGGAGTCTGCTGCTTTGTTTGACAAGTATCATATGAATAAATTATATTGTCATACAGTATCAATATCCATTCCATGCACTTATAGACTAAACATTTTTATTTTTTTTATTTACTTATTATTTTTTCCCTGATTACGGGGCTAGGCCAAACTGATCATCTGTTACGAGTTTTCTTTTTATGCTTTTTAAGAATGTTTAAAACTGAGATTAATGGATAGAATTTCATACAATGATATCTCAATTTACATAATTTTGCTTGTTTGTAAGTGAGCATGTGTAATATATTGTTTTTATGCATGAAATGTGAATCCTGTGGAATTCAGTGACGATGTATAATTGAGGCAGAAATGTTACTTCTATGACCGAACATGCAAAATCGTAAATTTCAGATGTTTTATTGCATAGTATCAATAAAAATAATATTTGTGATAAGACTGCAATCGCAAAACGCAAAAGTTTCGACCGCCGCGAAAGATACTTTATAATAAGACCATCAACTAATGCAACATACGGTCTTTCAGCTGACCTGAAACGTTTATATACAATACAAATAATACAAGTTTATAATTGAGTCGCGACACGACAAAACCAACAAAGTCTGATCAGAGTCTTCGCTGTCCGCATGGAGGTAGCTTAGGCCCTTAGCTACCCTTAAAGCACTTAGCGAAGCGTTTGATCCGACTGGGCGGATGCCCAGGTTGATCTGAGTCTGTACGGGGCGCACAACCACTATGTTGGTTTTCTCGTGTCGTGGCTCAAACTATTATGCGAAGTTCCTCCGAAATACTTATTTCCTATCATCTCATTTACAGTTGCCGTAACAGTTTGGTAGCTGATGATGATTTATTAATTAGGTGATTACTGTACACAAAATTGACATTTGATTTAGGGAGGTACATGTAAATCGTCGGTTTTATGGTCGGAAATGTCGTTTTACTGCGACGCGCCAGCGGAAATCGTCGGTTTTATGGTCGGAAATTTCGTTTTATGACTGGAATAGTGTGGTTAGGTTAACTGACCGTCCCGACATGACCATAGTTGTTTACCGTGGACGTAAAGCAACAAATCGATCAATCAATCAAATTATGGAGGGCAAGAAAACTGATTTAATTTCATTATTATTGATTAGTTTGGTAAATTCTTAAAACCCTTTTCCCAACTTTTTTCTATCACCATCTTATACTCTTCCATTAATGATAATTTTTTTTTAGCTTTTTTTTTAAATTAAAAGTTGTTTGATCAATTAAGATCAAACACTTTTTTATAAAACAAGAAATTTTGTCTGCAGGAAGGATGCTCCCGTGCAAAGGCTTTCACGTGGCTGGGTGCATCACAAATTCTCTAATATCAACTAATACTTAAGATACTTGTCAATTTGCGTTATGTTTTCGATGACTATGCGAATGCTCTAAATATTCTATTCAATTCTGTGAAAGGCATTGAATGCACAATCTCCATACCGTTAAGTACAACAACGTTGCCTCTAACGACTAGCTTTTAAAGGTCGTAATTCTTTCATAATATTTTCATCTCCATAAAAAACTAACACTCACATCTTCATTGTGTCCACAAAATGTGACAAAGTGTTAAAAAAATCCACTGAAAACCTTAGGAGCAGTTGATTACACGAACTCCATGCTCTTAAGGTAGTTGGATACTAAATAAGAATATTGGTAGGGCATTCAAACCACTTAACCGGTCTAATAACCAACAGGGCTATATAACATTTGGATAAAAAAATTACCGTTTCGATTTAAAAAAAAAATCAAAATTTTGTATTTCTACATACTTCTTTTTATACAGTTTCTATTCGAATTCATATTTCTAGCATATGAATGCAGTTTCATTTCTGCGATTCTTATAATCTATAATATAGAATAATTAAAACAAACTTGTAAAAAAGCAATGCACTTATCTTTATAATAAGTATTTTTTAAGAAATGCACGAAAATTTGATTTCATGAAAAATTTCATGAAAAATATATTTGATCGATGGGGCACGTTTATGCATATTATTTCAGAAATACTTACATTGTTTGTTACAGAATAAGACAAAAATATAAAAAAAAATATAAAACTTTCGCCGTTTCGTTTCCTTGCAAAACAATGTTAAAGTTCAAAAGTACCCCCAAAATCTGAGAAACCCAAATAAACAGACAACCCCCATTGCGCACCTGCTGCAACCAAAGCAGGTCCTTGCCCTACTATTTATTCCCCTGTTATTTCGGTTCTGCAATGAAGTAATACTACCAAAAATGTGCAGACGGAATGGCAAATCAGAAAGGCTCCTAAGGAGCAGTCTGATCTCAGTTTCAAATCTATCTGCTCCAAAACTTAGGATCTTTACGGTAGTTGGTGTCATTTGTATAGGTAGCTTACCACCAATTATTTTACATAGGCAACAGAAATAACGTTTAAGCTAGTCACTAGAAAACTCGAAATTAATATCGCATTTTGAAGAACGACTCTCGCTGATGGCAAAACATGTTCCCTGCTCTGGAGGCCGCTATTTTAACTAGAACACGTAACCAAGCGCGTGCAGTAAATTTGGCGCGTCATTTTAGTACTGGGTAAAGTTATAAAACTATCTGATACTTCTGTGGTTTACAGCAAAACAAATCAAGTTTGCCATGTAATATTTTTCAACTAGGTCTGTTATTTTATTTAACGATTGTTTACATTAGTTACCTGACTAATGGTGGCCATTCTAACCATTCTCTTCTTGACTGAAGCTCCCCCAAAGAGGCGGCTCATGAATATTCAGTGGAAAGCTACCCCACGGTTCAGCGAACTTGTTCGGACAGTTGCAATACAGAATGATCCAGTATTCGACTACCTTAAGCACAATAAGATGCCAAAGATGACTGTATAAGCTCAAAAGGCTGAAATTCTGTTAAAAAGTTTTCTCCACCAGAACGAAAAAACTATATGCACATTTTCATTACGTTCCCAACATGTGCACAACGTTTGAAAAGAATCCATTGAAAACTGTAAAAGGATTGATTGGTTGGTTGATTTGATGCTTAACGTCCACGGTAAACAACTAAGGTCATGTCGGGACGGTCAGTTAACCTAACCACACTATTCCTGGGCAGGCTTAGACCTCCTAAGCGGTTAACCAGTACTAAGTGCACATACTTTCGCCAGTAACTGACAACTGCCCTTCCTGAATCAGCGGAAGGAGAAACGAAAGTATGTGGCCAGACCGGGATTCGAACCCAGGACCTCTGACTTACGAGTCAGGTGCCCTACCGATTGCGCTACCCGGCCCGGCTAAAAAGAGTTTTTTACTCAAATTCCATACCCTGAAGTACAAAAGCTACCAAACAAGCCGTAATTTTGTCAAGATTTATTTTATCTCCATCTAAAGCGCATGATATCCAGAGTATGGTTACAAAGTTTCAAACAGATCCAGTGAAAACGGTGGGTGAAGGTGCTTACACAAAATTTATACCCTAAAGTGTGATGAACGTAAAGTGCGAACTGACAGGGAGCAAACGGTGTCCTACATGTTAAAGTATATATATTTTAATAGCGTCTTATTTTTGTGAAAAAGTGTTTATTAACGGAGTGTCTTATTTTTGTGATAAATCATTATATAACAGAGTATCTTATTTTTGTTAAAAGTTACGATTTACTAGATTGTCTTATTTTTGTGAAAACATACATATTTATATACCCGATTTTAAAGGAAAAATGCAGTGCTTATAAAAGAGCGTGTATCTTTTTTTAAGGACTGAAAAAAATGTTTACAAATTATAAAAACGGTATAATGGACCAGATATTTGATATCTGTTTTAATCGTCCTCGTAAATATGAAGAAAATACCAACCCCTGTTTGCTCCCAAATGCCAACTGGTGTTGCATTTTATGCTACAGTGACGATAGTCAGGGTAGCATTAAGATTTGCCCCTGCCTATCCGTCTGTCTATCTGTTCGTCACTCATTTGGGTATAGAGTCTGTATAATCGACTTTGCCCAAAATTTACAGTGTCAGTATCCACACTTTATACAATAAATTGAAAGTTACGCATAAAATGCTTTTAACGAGTCAAAATTGAAACCAAAAACTGCACAAAAGTTTAATTTATATCGTCATTTTTAAGTTTAGATGATTTGGGATTTCTGAAACGGGCAGATAAAATGCAACCTCATTCAAGTCTCGCATCTTTTTTCAGGTAAACAATTTCCAAGGTTATTCATGAATGCGATAAGATCATTATGATAATTTGAGCCCCGTCATGTGGCAAGTTTGACATGTAAACATTCAGATCATCCTTTCGTTCCACACAGTGTTCCCAGAGACTTCACTCTTGGCTCTATGGCTTGGTTTACTTCCATAGAGCGCAGTCTGATCAGAGCCTTTGCTTGTCACAGATGCCACAATGTTAGAATTCACATGCTGCGGCTCATTGATTCTTATCAAAATTTTGGTTCGAATTGAACGTGTTCCCACGATGAACTGAAAATTTATTTGATCATTCAGTGTAAGGTGAATGGGTACACCTCCATGTTTGCCACCATTTTTTACAAGGGGAAACAACTTACGTGACTTCCTGCGTGGGGCGAATCCATGCAGGAGTTTTGGATAAGGTGTTCAAATTAGCTAAATGGGGTTTGATTTGTGCAGTTTGATCAATTTTTCCTGAAATTCCCCTTGAAAATGAAATGATTTAGGCTGAAAGGGTCAGTTTGAACCCACGAACCCCGCCCCCTCCCCCTTTGCATCCACCACTGTACTGTTTGCTTCACTGCACAACGTAGCCCTTCCAAAATAGGGTCAACTCTTAGAGGAAAGAACTGGGGTCATATTTATAAAACGACTTAAGTCGTTGCTATTCTGTTGCTAAGGCTAAATTTTTTATGAAAGCGGTTCCCTGCAACTATGAAATTTGCTCTGGAGGAACAGTCTGAAAAACACTGTTCCTCCAGAGCTAATTTCATAGTTGTAGGGAATCTCCTTCACAGAAATTCTGCCTAAGCAAAAGCATAGCAACCACTTAAGTCGTTTTATAAATACGGCCCCAGGCTCGTAGGAGAGCAAATTCGCATCTCAAATGCCCCAATTGCTCTATCAGCAATGAAACATTTTATCATGAGGTATCGCTGCAATCTTATCACTTTAGTTTCGTCAGTGTAAAAATAAACGTGATTAGCCAGCTTTAAACAAATAATACAATCTTGAGTTTCACAAACTTATTTGGAACATTTTAGCTGGCAACTAAAATGACCCACTTTCGATTTCATTACGTTGGATAAAATGGTAAAAATACAAAGTTCAGGCTTGGAGCCCCACTCACTATCTCGCCTATGTTTATATAGCATTGCTAGACGGAAAACCAGAACAGGAAATTGTATTTTGTGCAGCGATTTGTGACTTTTCAAAGACTTGTTTTCTCTACTTTTTGCCAGTTATATGACTCATTATATGCACTACAAACCACATTTTATTACGAAACGTGAAAGTTGAACCGCTTTTACAATTATTTGAGTTTAGACTTTATTACGACTGATAGGACTGTGGAGATTTAAAAGAGTTTACATTCTTTCCTGTAAGACTTGATCCCCATTAAGAATGGCGAGTAAAACGAAAATGCTCTGAAAGCATATTAATAATTTACCTTAAGAATTTTGCTTCGCGCCTCTGTTTTTTTTTTTTTTTTTTTCCATTTCATTAGCCTACACATGTACATGCCAGTTTGTCTGTCCGCACGCAGCTTGTTTTCTCAACTAGTTCTGAGTGTTTTGCTTGTTTGAAAACTATTTATCCTTGCCAGGCACACCGTGGTTTAACCAATGATTTTCTTTAGCTCTGTCTGTCAGTGTCAACAATATTTCCCATATGCTGTCATCACTGTTTGTTTTCTGTGATGCTTCATTGAAGATTTAGGGAACCTGTATGCGAGCCAACCAAAAGTTCTTATTTTTATTATCAAATACAATACTAAAAGAATGAATTAGCCGATTTTTCGAGACGACGGCAAAGAATTCAAAGCGGATCTTTCAGGTTGATTCGTCAGCGTAGTTTCAACATTCAGAATGAATTTAATGTACTCGAATTTTATTCTTATTCCGTTTCCTAATTTTTTTTTGTGAAAATGACGCGCCCTACTTTCTATTCTCTTGACAGTAACACGAAATTTTAGGGGCTACCAGTACTCCAGCAGGGTAAACTAAACATTGTTATATCTTAAGCTGAGAAACAACTACATGTATTTGTTGCTGCCATACTGACTAACAGGAAATACTATTGTCTGTAGCCGGGTTGAATTAATAATAATAATAGTAAAGATAAAAGGATAGTGTCCCTAGCTGGACCTCTTTTCCCGGTCAAAATAGAATCAAGGGGCGGGGGGGCGGTAATAACTACTTAATTCAACAAGTCTTATTGTATTATAAATATGTTTAAAATGACTTTAAAAACAGCAAGTTAAATATATAAATTCAAGCAAAAACGTTCACAAGTCTCAGAACAAAAAAAAGCTGAATGTATATATTTTTGATGGCGAGATGTATGTAATTCCACCTTCCGTTTATAGAAATAAACAACTGTATACACAGCAATTTTATATATTGAAGGTTTGAAGAAACTCTTCAACGGTTATACATATTGTGCCTAGGTCTTCTACAAGCAAACAATACCCAATCAGCACTGAATCAACTTGATTCAACGTTGTGTGCCCTTAGGCAGTGGCACTGGAGGGATATATGGGGCATTATTCATATTTGTAAAAGCATATTTTCGTAGCCGGTTACATACAAACATTCAGTAATGAATTTGCTCTCAGAGAGAGAGAGCAAACTGTAGCACCATGAAAGAGTAACTTCCCTGTAAATTTAAATTCTTTGCCAGCACATGAATATGCAGCCAAACTACGCTGCTTTATAAGTTTTTAAACCACTTGCATTATACTCGTAAAGTGAAAGTGCGTACACTATAATTTTTTTCGGTGCCTCCCTTCTCTATGGGGGTTTAATGTTTAAAGGAAAAAATTTGCTCGCCCAGGACCATAATTTTAACCGTCTAGACATGGGATATTACTCATACATGTATCTGCAAGTACACTATTTTGAATACCTTCTTATAAGGGGCTACATACAGTTACAAAGCAATGAATTTGCTCTCAGAGAGAGAAACTGTAGCAAGTATATGCAAGAGTACAAAAGTAGCTACCCTGTGCAACTGGCTGCCAGCCCATATAGAATTTTAAAACCGCTTGCATTATCATGCTTACTTTGCCTTCCTTCTGTATGGAGGTCAACGTTTGAAGGATAGAATTTGCTCACCCAAGACCATACTTTTGAAGGGCTTTTTCGTCCATGAAGGTAAACAGAAAGTCACAACACAAAACATGGCACTGGGTCTTGGCAACTTAATCAATATAATCTGATGCGGCGCGATCGGACGGTGGGTGTGGGGGAGGGCGGGGGTTCTCAATAGGTTGGTATTACAAACGGAAGAAAGTGATTCTTGCTATTGGACAAAAATGCTTCCGTAAATGTGGGAGTCTGTCATTCAGCATAAGTTTTGGTGACCCAAACACCCGTAATTTCTTGAAAAGAATCAATGTATATTCTTATGACAAGATACCAATTTGCCATTTGAAAAAAATATATGATATATACAAGATAAAATAAGGTACGCACAACCTGAGTGAGCTTATAACTACTTATAGCTTATAACTACCTATATGGTAGGCACAACCTGACTGAGTTTATAACTGCTTATAGCTTATAACTACTTATATGGTAGGCACAACCTGAATGAGCTTATAACTACTTATATGTAAGTAGTTATAAGCTCATTCAGGTTGTGTCTACCTTATATAAGTAGTAATAAGCTCATTCAGGTTGTGCCTACCTTATTTTCAGTAAGCCTTATTGCTTATTTATTTTATTAGTAACAAACTGACAAATTGACAAATTTTATTCAGCACGAACACATTTACAGTAAATCACCAAATATGATAATATGACAACTTTTAAAACAGAGCTTATTTTTGAAGGCGTGACGTATAACTATAATTTCGCCTAACGTTATTTTATATTCAACAATTTTTTTTTCTTTAATTTTTCCACCTTTAATTTTTCCACTGAGTTTATATGTGAATTATCTCTTAACCGGCAATGCGTGTGGGCGGAGGGGGGGGGGGGGGGCGGGGTGCTCAAAAGCAGTCTTTCTTGGGAGTTCCCCCGCCCAAGATTATCCCACGAAGGCAGGACGGGACACGGATGCATTCATTTATTACAGCATGCATATAGCTTGCGAGGTTTCAGTTGAACGGCAAACAAAACCCCTGCTCACTTATATAACGCATCAGATTCGCTCTTGGAGGGAAATGCCTGCTTCCGAATGGAGTCGGCTTCCTTGTTTATGGAGGGAGCCATGTGGGAAATAGGAGAGCTTCACTTTTCACCATAAAGTTAACATTCCCATGATATTTCAAATTGGTAATTTTATTGTATCAGCCTGAGCTATTTATTGTTATCGTGATGAATAAAATTTGTCATTTTCAGACATTCACAAGGTGGACCACGAAATAGCTGAGTTCAAACATTTTGAATAATTTTGCAGTGTAACACATCCCTAATAAAAGCATCGTAAACGACTGCGTAATACCCCGCCAGTGCAAACCAATACCCCTTCTTTTATCTTTTATACATTTTTTTATCATGACATGAAGCTTATATTACCTAGACGATGTGTTGCAAATTTCAGAAAAATCCTGTTCATCTTTGATTTTATACAGATTTTTTTCATAATTTTGTACATGTATATAGCTCTGGGGCAGGGGCAGGTAATCTATGTGGACTTAATACTATTTGTAACAGAAAGCTTATGTTATTTAAATCCTTTCTATGAAATTTCATCAAGGTATACCAAAAACCTGATTTTGTATAGATTTTTTGCATGATTTCATACATGTATACAGCTTGTGTCAGGGGCAGATAACCACTGGGAAACAAAATTTTGATCAAGACATAAAGCTAACATTAATATGATAATTTGTTACAAGTTTCAGAAAAATCCCTTTCAACTCTAATTTTATACATGTTTTTTTCATTATTTCATGCATGTATATAGCCCCAGGGCAGGGGCAGATAACACAGGCAGACAAATTCTACTTGTAACAGAAAGCTAATGTTACTTCGATCATTTCTGTGAAATTTCATCAAGATATATCAAAGTGTAAAAGAACTACAGACCAAAAACTATTTTCAAGACCATGCCAAGGGCAATAACTCCATCAGAAGACGTCGACATTTGCCCATTAACAATCCCAACCGAGATCTTCCCAAAACCAATGCACATGCCAAGTCTGAAGAAAATCCGTTAATAAATACTCAAGTTATCGAACGGAAACGAAGTGCTCACGGTTGGACGGACGGACGTACGTACGACGGACGGACGGACGGACACACGGACAGCCAGCAGGAAAACATAATACCCCGCCACTCGTTAGTGGCGGGGTATAAAAAGTAAAATTTGCAATGCCTATCCGCACTCACGCGAGTCCATTTCTAATTATTATTATTATTATTATTATTATTATTTTACTTCTCAATTCAATACTGAAAGTAGACATTTTTAGTTTTATCAGTCTACTGAAACTGGATATTCCTAGAAATTAACCTGTCCTACTAACCTATTCTGCATATATTTGATCATTCACATAAAGATAGTGTTACTCCCAACAACAATGAATACATGTACCTGAACAAACATTGTTGCACAATCCCCAGATACCTAAAATTTTTACCTTTAAATATCCCGTGCAAGGTCTACACGGGTATCGTGCTATGAGGTTAGTCCGCCTGTACGGTCGATAATCCACTCGCTAAAGCTCGTGGATTATCTCTCCGTACAGGTGGACGAACCATGCTCTATCTAACACATGTATACGAATACCAGACTGATTTAAAGGAACATTCTGATCAAGTCTGTCTTTCCGCCAGCAATATTGTTTAGTGCATCGTCTTCAAATTGCGCACGGGCCTCCGTGACCCAGTGACGTGACCCAGTGGCTGAGAGCGCTGGCTCTTAAACATTAATTTTCTCCGCGCCCTAAGTTTGAGCCTCGGCCGGCGCGAAAGTACGGTTACTGAGTTCTGCCTACGGAAGTTGAGATGGTTCTGGTCCGTGAGCTCGTTTTCACCCACCTTTGTTTACGATGGGCCCAATATAATTGAAATATACTTGAAAAGGCCGTAAAACCCATATAAAAATCTTCAGTCTGGGCTTACTTTAAGACTGGGACTGGAATAGATTGGACTGGAATATATTGGATAAGATTATTTACGTTACATTGACTACATTAATTTCTACCAGTTCCAGGGATGGTACTGTTTTAAGAAAAATTTGCTCCCTTTGTGGGAACAATACGGTACTTTCCATTATTAACCCAGCTTAATGAAATGAAGTGAGGGTGATCTAGCCACGCCAGTCCATTCCACTTCGTCCCCAGTCCATTTCATGTTTTTGAACTATGCCCTCAAGCTGTATAGGATCTCAGCGAGCAAACAATATTGAACTGACGTGGATTTAATTCAACCCTTAAAGCGCCAAGAATTAAAATTGTAGAACTGGCAAACAGTGTAGATCCAGATGAGGTTGCTCATAATGAGCCACCTCATCTGAATCTACACTGTTTGCCCTCTAGTGTTCGAATTCTCAATATGATATCGCTTGGACGAATTTTTTTTTTGAAATTCTGCAGTCGTATTTTTGTCGTCTGCTTTTTGGCGCATTAAGGGTTAATGCAGATTACGTATAATCTGCATAATATTCCGGGTTATATTTTTTTTGAAAATGCATACGTTACTATTATGAATTAAGAAAAAAATCATATCAAAATTGGCCAAACTGTTATTAATAAAAAGAGAAGAAAAAAGGAAAGAATAATTAAAAACTTATTACCTGTGTTTTTGTTTCCGCCATTTCTTTAATGTAAGATGAGTTGTTTGTTTGTTTCTACTTTTGAAAGGTGAGATAAAAAAATCCAAGAAAAAGACAAGGGTATTTCCACGTCTACTTTCAATTTCAGATATGTTTCACATTGTAACCTATTGACTTTTTAGTCACGAAAAGGAATCCCAGAAGGAATCCCAGATAGCAGTTTGAATTTGTACCTGCTGGCCCAGTTTATATTCAAGGGCATAGCTACCTCAGTGCAAACACGCAGGTGAGTATGGAAAATGTGGCCTGACAAAACTTAAATACGCACCTGCGTATTACATGCTGAAATTATGTTAATTGGGCACTACAAAACATAATTGTGCATATCATTCGATTTTTCCCTCGCCGCGCCCATGACTGCTCAATTAAATCTAGCAAGTCTTTGAAAACTTTGGTACGAGGGGATGATTATTAAATAATGGAAACTAGCATTTATTTCATTAGCTATGTGTCAAAACAGTAGTCCAGATATATAAAACCTAAGAAGCAAGAATGTTACATACAATTTAGTTCTTAAGTACTGTTTAGGAATATCGTTGCCATGGCAACGATGCTTTAAACTTTTAAGGGTTAAGTCTCTAAATTTTTGCATTTTTTGCAATTTTTGGATAAAAGTTTGTGATGATGTGATTGCTTGATGCAAGTCTCAGTTACTTATAAAAATATATAGTTTATATATAACTGTTATAAATTAAGAAAAAATCATACTTAAATTGGCCAAAATGTTATAAATAAAAAAGAATCAAAAATGAAAGAATAATTAAATCTTATTACCCGTGTTGTGTTTCCGCCATTTCTTTAATGTAAGAAGAGTTGTTTGTTTGTTTCCACTTTCGAAAGGTGAGATAAAAAAAATCCAAGAAAAAGACAAGGGTATTTCTGCGTCTACTTTCAGTTTCAGATAACTTTCATTTTGTAACCTATTGACTTTTTAGTCACGAAAAGGAATCCCAGAAGGAATCCCAGATAGCAGTTTGAATATGAACAATGGCGTAACAATACGCAGGTATGTTTTGAAATTTTGTCAACCTGACAAAATTTCAACACGCACATGCGTATTTGCATGCTGATTTTTTTTAAGCTGGACAAAATTTCAATACCAACTGCCATCGTATGAAATATGTTAGGGGCTAAAACTCTAATCTTGCTCTCAAGGTGCATAAGACATGAGTGTGCGTACTGTTTGATTACTCGTAGCTACGCCCCTGATGAACGTACTGGCCCAGTTAATATTCAAGGGCATAGATACCTCATTGCAAACACGCAGGTGCGCATTGAAAATGTCTCTTGACAAAACTTCAATACGCACCTGCGTATTTACATGCTGAAATTATGTAAATTGGGCATTACAAAACATAATTGTGCATATCATTCGATTGTCCCTAGCCGCGCCCATGACTGCTAAATAAAATCTAGATAGTCTTTGAAAACTTTGGTATATTTCATGGTGAATTTAAATCAGAAAGTGTTCAACAAAATTTCTTAGTTTTATTGATAATCATGCACAGAAGAAATGGAAAAAAAAACATATGCTGAAGCTATAACTTTATAGGCGTACTTAGGAGCGAAAGGGAAGTCAAATTGGTTAAGCCCCGTATGATTCAAGTGTTTATGTCTGTTGGCAGTTTGTATAATATAAATCATGCCCAGTTTAAATAATTTCATAAATCAAATACGCAGGTGTGTATTGAAATTGTGTCGATTTGACAGAATTTTAATACGCGCCTGCGTATTTGCGCACAGGCAGCTACGCTTTTGAACGCATTAATTATTTCATGTATTGAGACACCTTAGCATACTAACTGTTGTTACTACAAACGGAAGATACCAGCCCCCGAGGTTATAAAACTTGAGAACATTCTCAAACTCAAAATAAAGCACACTGATTGGCTACTTCCGAGCACATGCTCGGAAGCAGCAAATCAGTGTGCTTTATTTGGAGTTTGAGATTATTCTCAAGTTTTATAACCTCGAACCCAGAATGTTGAAGGAACAGCAAACCGTGTAAATGCTATCAGACTGTTCCTCTAGAAGTAGTCTGATTTCGGTCTACACTGTCTGATCAGACATGTTTATCCCAGTGTATATCCGTTACCATTTGATGTGAGTATGTGCTTGCTGAATAAATTTATCTTTTTTTTTAATTTATTTGCACCACACCGTATGCAAAGTTTGCATGGGAGAAGGTTTTACTCCAAACTGGCTGCTTGCAGTGAGAACAAAAATCTGGTTAATTAAAGAAACAACAGGTTTATCGAAGGAAAAAATGGTATAACGACAAAAGTTGTGTTATTACGATTCAATTTTCATAAATAGAGGATCTTACACGAGTTTCATAAATTTCATAATATGAAATTACCATGAGCCAGCAGTGTAAGATTCTGTTTATCATATGACCCTTTAAAATGGGATTTTGCCCCTTCAAAATAAACATTATTTCAATAGAAAAACGTATTGTTGACACTGATGTTGTCTATGACCGATGACGTTACGTGTACGCACCAAAGTGTTATAACATGTGTGGCCATACGACTTTTATGACACGACGTTATCCACTGAATAACGGCGACGTCATGTGATAAAAGTCTGTTACAAAGAAAGCTAAAAATTCTGAGGGAATGTGGTTTCGAGAGGCATTTTGATAGGAGTATCTGTGAAAGCCAAGTTATGCACCTTTGATAGACTACTGTGCTCCACAGAAAACTGTTGCAAACATTCATGGGGACTATCATAATGTTGCACGTCAACAATTCTTTGACTGCCAACTATGGCTTGATATCGATATAAAGTTTCCTTTTAAAAGGAAAGGCTTGCAAATTAGCGCTTGTTTTTTTGAAATACATGTAGTTCAATATTTGTGGTATTTTATGGTTTATGGTTTTGGGAGATGGTATCTTACTTGGAGACACGTTCTTCATTTAAAAACGTCCACGACTGTAGTAACAATGAGGTTACGCTACATTCTGGTTGTTCTGACAATCATATGATAACCTTCAGTAAAAAGGTCAATTTTTGTAAATTCGATCAAACACCTTGTCTGTAAAACCAGTGAATGCTTTTAAATAAGGCTATTGGCAGAGACCGTGATCTGACTGTTCCAACCAGTAGTCTAATTTGGATATACACTCTACACTGTTTGTACAAGCAAAACAACTATTGTTGAAATATTTCAGTCCAGGTTTTACAAACCCCAGAGTCCAAAGTCCAGGTTTTACCAAGTCTGAAGTCCAGGTTTTACACAGCCCGAAGTCCAGACTCCAAAGTCCAGAGTCCAAGTCCAGTCCATATTTTACATAACGCCCGCAAATTGCGCATGTCTTTATTTGACCTTATTTGACAGTGGACAATCAAGAAACATTCAAATACACCGGATAAATAAATAAAAAAACAATCATAACTCATGTTTTTAGTAAGGCAAAAGATGCTAGGCATGTTCGATTATTTGGTGTGCCAGATTGTGGCGTGTCGTTATTTTTCGGTGCTTAGGTTAAAGAAACAGTCAAACGAAGTTGCGCCCCGTAGACGCTCTCCATATATTGGTTCTCCACTTGCAATTATGAAGCATTCTCGAAGCTGGGAACAAATCAGCGTCTTCCGCTGGAGTGAGCATGACAGGAAATCATAACCTGTCTGAATACATAGGCAAGCCAAAAATGATCAAGTCGCTCACGTTTGACCTGCAATTTCGCGGAATGACAGTATGGCATTGTACCTGTATCGTGTGGGTTCGAGACCATCGCAGCGGAGCGTTAGGCAAATATTCTATTGATATGTATGCGTGCGGTTTTGCTGTTTACCACTGTGTCGCAAAGGTCTCATATGGCACTTCTCTACTCCGGCATGAAACAGCTCTCGTCGCTAAAGGTTTGGGTAGAGTATGGAACAGCGATAAAATCTGTGACTGGTTTGGCCTCGTGTCCTGAACGGCTGATCAGACTAGTAGCATTAATTAACTTAAATTAGGCAAGAGACTGTGAAAGCTGTTCAAACCCACTAGCCACACAATGTTGGTCCATGAAAAGCTAAAGGGAAATTATGAATTAGAAGCCCCAGTAGCTCAGTATGGCCTGCTGACCCAGCGGTTCCGGGTTAAATTCCCGCTGGAAGCAGAATTCTTTCAAACCGTAAACGGGATTCCATTTCACAGTCTTTCATTATCGCTCTCCCATCGTCCTGATTTGACTGAAATACTGTTGCAGATGACGTAAAATCGCAAATCATCCATTCATCCATCTTAAATTATAAATTACTGCTATATATTATAGTTGATCGCTATTTTTTGACGACCTATCCTTACTATTATGTGAGCTGTATAAATTATCGCTTGGTAATATGGTGCTAATAGTCAAAGCCGCTAAAAAGGACCACTGTGAATTGATACTAACAACTGAATACGCAGTACAATCTTTAAGCCCAAAGCGTAAAGGTGAGGTAGAAATACGGCCGTTTTTTCGACGGAGATTCTCAAATGGCATCAGAAAATCACATAAAATATTCGTTCGCATTATTGTTTTAGATTAAACTAAGTGCAGTCTTTACTACATATAAAATGGACAAGAATTTAATAATCATTATGGTAATATCTTGTCTCGTGCAAACGGTGAGTCTGTTAAAAGTTAGTAAATGTCACAAGTCTTGTGTGAGCGACTGACACTAGTACCGTTATTGTCGATTAAAAAGTTTGAAAAGCTGGACGTTGTCTAACAGCAAGGTAAGTTTTGCTTAGTTTGGATATTTTCTAGATATGTATAGTGGAAATTCCCCCAAAACAGTAAAAGGCCTCAGAAAGAATAAAAGGCAAACATTGCTAGGGCATATCTTGGACGGTGAGGCTATAGCTAGGCCAACATTTACGGAGTTGAAATTCGTGTAACCGGTTAAAGTGTTGTGACTAGAGAAAATAGCATTTTTTACATGAAAATTAAGATATGCCATGGTCAAATAATAAAGTGAAAACACATGTTCACGTCATGACCAGATATACTGCCACGGTTCAAAGAATACAGAAAAGTTTTAAATAAGACCAGGTCTGTTTAAGCTTTACCTAGTGGCAAACTGACCACAGAAAGCTTCTCATGTTACTCTTCTTAATGTGTAACAAAATTGTAGAAATGTTCACACGTGTAAAACAACAGCGACACGAGAAAACCAACAAAGTGTTGTGCGCCCAGCGCAGACTCAGATTAACATGGACATTTACTCAGTCTGACCAGTCTTTGCTGTCCGCACAGAGGTAGCTTAGACCCTTAACTGCCCTTAAAGCGCACTGCCAAGACTCTCATCAGACTGGGCGGATGCCCAGGCTGATCTGAGTCTGCGCTATGCGCACAGCCTTGGTCTTAAAAGGGACTGTGGAAACATCTCTTTAAACTGACATTTCGACTTTTGATGATTTTGGACAAGTTTTGGTAAAATGTGGAAACGTCTCTAAATGGGAACGTTTCCACATTTGTTGACTTTTGGCCAATTGTTAAGAAACTGTGGAAACTTCCCTTAATAGGGACGTTTCCACATCTGTTTATTTTGGTCTTTTTTGTCACACCTGCTTTAACAAGGTACGATATAAGAATATAAGAGTTCACTTTTTCGTCCGTCCGCCCAAACGTCATTTTTCAACGCTCTGCTAACTCGAAATATATTACGTAAAAATTACGTCTATCCTTTCATTTAAATCAATTTCTCTCGAAGTCTGATAACTACAATCATTGAACTTGGCATAAAGTCTCTCCTTAGAATGTTCTTGAGGCATGATGCATAAATCTACCCTTGGCCTATATTTCAAGGTCGACTGACTTCGTAAAATGCCACATCCAAAATTACATTGACATTGGCTTTGAAGTCCTATTCTCCCAGAGTATGATACTTACAATCATCAGATATGTCACAAAGTTATTTCTTAAAAGGTTTCCGAGGCATTTGCCTTAACAACCCTTGACCTATATTTCAGGCTCATTTGACCTTATAAAGTTTTATGTCCAAAATCATGTTGTACCTAGTGTTTAAGTCTATTTCGATCAAAGTATGGTATCTACAATCATCAATCATGGTATAACGTTTATTCTTAAAATTGCGCACTTCTTTCTACCCTTAACATGAATTTTACAGGCTGTTGACTTTGTTACATTTTACATCCGAAATTGCGTGCATCATAGCGTTTAACTCCATTTATCATCAAATACGATGTTCATAATCATCAAATCTAGGATGAAGTTTCTACTACTGTGGAAGCACAAATCAAGTGCGACATAGCATTCTGCGGAATTCATGTTTAAAAATAAGATAAAGAAACCTCAGTGTTATAAGGGCCAGAAAGACGGTAAGGAATATTAACGATGATAGATACTCCAGTTTGGGCGACCAAACTGGAGTATTTATCATCGTTAGAATGCCACACTGCCAGAAGAACAGCGTGGAAAACTAACGCTGATAGGTGCTCAAATTATACCCAAATCGGTGTATTCATCACGCTTTGTATTCCATACTCTCCTACTGGCAGTGTGGAAAACTAACGATGATAGGTACTACATTTTTGCCAAATATCAATATCTATCTTCGTACAATTCCACACTGCCAGTAAAATAGTGTGGAAAAAATTACGACGATAGGTACTTCAGTTATAGACACATCGATATGTTCATCACGGTTTTTATTCCACACTGTCCTACTAGCAGTATGGTATACTAACGATGATAGGTACTCCATTTTGGCCAAATTAGAGTATCTATCATCGTTAGTATTCCACACTGCCAGTAAGTGAATCCAAAATAAAAAGGACATCTCCACGAGATGTCCTTTTATGCACTGAAAATGTAGGTTTTTAGACTGTAAAAAGTGTGAAATAGCAAGTGCAAAATTGAGTATCATTGAAAATGGTTACCTAGAAGCCTTGTTTTGGGGTGGTCAAAATCACACTTCACCAGCCATGGTTTTGCTATGGCTCAACTGATATCATCAAATTGTAGGAATATTCCTACGATTTGATTCATTCATGAACCATCAACTTCTTTTAAAATGAACAGCAATTCCTATATGTTGAAGAACTTAATTCAGTCCAATTTCAACACAGATCTTTCAGATTGTAGGAATATTCCTACAATTTCCGTTTTGTTCCATCATCATTTTTGTAACTGCAGAAAAATGCAAAGAGGAAATGATTACCTTATCTATATTTTACAAATCGTAGGAATATTCCTACAATTTGGAAATGGCTTCTTTGTGACATATAAAACAAAACTGGGTTCAATCCGAATTCATCCAACATGTTGCAGATTGTAGGGATATTGCTATATTCTAGAGATTACAACCAATTTTGTTCAACCCTATTTCAACGCAGAACTTTCAGATTGTAGGAATATTCCTACAATTTGGATGATGGCAAATTTTTGATAAATAAAAAAATCTGAAATTATAGGAATATTCCAACATTTTTTATTTACACTCTATAATCGCTTAAATGGGAGGGAATTATAATCTATATTTTACAATTTGTAGAAATATTCCTACATTCTGAAGAATATCCATTTTCAAGACAGGAAGGTTAGTTTAATCATAGTTCAAACCACATCTCTCAGATTGTAGGAATATTCCTACAATTTACTTTTTGTTCCACCATCATTTTTAAAACTGCAGAAAAATACAAAGGGAAAATGATTGCTTTATCTTTATTTTACGAATCGTAGGAATATTCCTATTTGAAGACGACCCATTTTCAAGGAATGAAGGTAAGTTAAATCGCAATTCAAACCATCTTGGAAATTTCTCATTTGTGAGGAATGAAAGTAAGATTTTGGTTTGATTAAATCAAAACTCAAGCCACATCTTCTGGATTGTAGGAATATTCCTACATTTTGGAAATTGCTCATTTACAAGAAAGTAACAACCAGATTTAGCTTAATTGCGTCTCAAGCCACATGTCTCAGATTGTAGGAATATTCCTACAATTTATCTTCTCATTATATCATCATTTTATTTTGCGACTTGTTTCCATCCATATAAAACAAATTCAGGAATATTCTTACATTAAGAAAAAATCCTCTTTTGCAAGGAATGAAAGTAACAACCCAGTTGGATCAAATACAAATTCAAGCCACATCTTCTTGATTGTGGGAAAATTAAATGGTAGGGTATATTTTGTAGTAGGCCAGGCTGGGTCCAACCAGGGGTGCGTTCCGACCAGATTTAAAGTTTTTTTTTTTTTGCTTCGCGTTGTGTTTTAATTGAGAAACGAACTGACGGACTTGAGAAAACAGTATACCCAGGTTCAGTATCGCTGGATTTGAGGTCTAATGGGAAACTAGGGAAACAAAATTTATAAAAGGAAAGATAAGTTTCAAATTAACATAAGCCCCGTACACATGGACAAATTTGCGTCTCTGAGTAAGGTTGCTTATATGCAAATTTTACTTACAATGTGCAAATCCACAACTATCCAGGACATCCACAACTATCCAGGACAAATCTGGGAAATGCCTTACAGAGGAACAAGAGATTCTCAGCAGATGGACAGAATATTGCTCAGAACTATACAACCATGAGACTTACGGTGACAATGCGGTTCTCGACTGCAGCCAGCCCCCAAAAGAAGATCAAAAACCGATCCTTCGTGAGGAAGTTGAGATTGCAGTAGCAGCACTAAAGAAGGGGAAATCTGCCGGAGCTGATAATATACCAGCAGAACTTGTTCAAGCTGGCGGGGACACCATGATTGATGTTCTAACAGATATTTGTAACAGGATCTGGAGAACAGGAGAATGGCCTACCCCATTGACTCAGTCGCTGATTATTACGCTGCCTAAAAAAGGCAACCTACAGCTCTGCCAGAACTACAGAACCATCAGCCTCATCAGTCATTCAAGCAAAGTCATGCTGACAGTCATTTTGAACAGGCTTAAACCACAAGCCGAGGAGATAATCGTTGAGGAACAGGCAAGGTTCCGAGCAGGAAGGAGCACCACAGAACAAATCATGTGTGAAAAGTATCTCCAACATCAGCAGAATCTGTACCATGTCTTCATTTATTTAAAAAAAGCCTTTGACAGGGCATGGCATGCAGCCTTATGGGCCACCATGCGGAAGTACAATATCAGTGCAAATCTAGTTCGCACCATTGAGCAGCTATACGACAAGGCTACAAGTGCAGTCCTGATAAATGGCAGCACAGGAGAATGGTTCAGAACAATAGTTGGAGTAAGACAAGGATGTCTTCTGTCACCCACCCTCTTCAACATTTTTCTCGAACGGATCATGTCTGATGCTCTGGAAGAACATGAAGGAAATGTTAGCATAGGCGGCAGAAACATTACCAATCTGCGGTTTGCCGATGACATAGACGCTCTAGCTGAGGAAGAGCAGGAACTAGAAGCTCTAGTTGAAAGTCTCGACCAAACCTGCACAAGGTATAAGATGGAGATCAGTGCTGAGAAGACCAAACTGATGACGAACAGCGCAGATGGCATCCAGAGGGAGATCAAGGTAAAAGGGCAGAAGCTTGGTACGGTAGTTCTTCTAAAATTTCGCACAGAAAAAAATAGTTATTTTATTTGCTTTCCGAAATTTTAGAAATTACGATTTCGCATTTTTGTCAGTCTCGAAATTTTAGAGTTTGTGCATTACCGTGGTATTTAGGACTCAGCAGGAACAGGTTATGTCACAATGCACTATACGAGAATAAATCATATGTATATCTACTGGCAGGTCACAGTAGGAACCTTGTTAACAAGTACCTATCTTCACAGCAGGTGTAATCCCAAAATGAAAGAAAATCATGTCAGTCTAATGTGGCCTAATTAAATCTGACCGTTTATTTAATAATCAGCAGACCGTTACATGTTCAATAGAAGGACAGAAGCAGTCGTGTGCCACTCACGACAGATCAAGGGGGAAAATATCTTGCACCCAACATGCATAACATAAAGATTTTCTTTCAAAAGTGTGAGGTTGCCCTGAAAAAAGGGCTGTTTGGTATGTAGCAGAACCGTCTGCCGCATTTAGAAACGTTTTTTTTTCAGTCTGTTTTTACGTCTTTTCCATTTAACTTTAAAGCATATAATGGCATGGCACCTCTTAAGCGCCTCTCAACTTCTGATAAAGTATTTACCAGCAACGATATCTCTTTGGGAACATGACCCACAGTCATCATGCCCCTTTTTATTGTCTCCATGTCTTTCGCCATCATTCTCAGGCGTATGTTTGTCCTTCACAAGCCCGTTCGGATGCAACCTACGCATGCGCTGGACGGGCTGTGAATGCCTCAACCACAATGCGCATGTGCGCAAGAAATCCGGGGCATGCGCAGTTGTTAGAATATATTTAAAACCGATATCATGGTTAATACAAATAAAAATATTCACACAAGGTAATTTAATAAGAAAAAAGAAAAGCTCGATGAAATTTACCTTAGCGTAATTTGCCCTAATAGATCGGAGTATCTTACGGCATGACATGGAAAGCCTGTGTGTCGGCACAGGCTGGTCAGTGCAAAAATGTCCCATACACACTGCGCATGTGCGCAGGCTATCCTGGGCATGCGCAGTTGAAAATCTAAAAAGGTTTTAATGATTAATACAAATATATACGCAAGTGTAATTTTAAATAATTTGCCCAAATAGATCAAAGGTATCTTACGGCATGACAAGAAAAGCTTGTATGTCGGGACACGCTGATCAGTGATTCTCTTTTGACATAAACGATCTGGGAAGTCTATGCGTTGAAAACTATCGGTGAATTCTGGAGATTTGCAAGATTGTTCAGTGTTCGCAAATGTGTATATCATTTGCTAATCCGACATGTTCTAATGTCTTTGAGACGGCGCATTTTAACACGGACCGATGTCTGTTTATTTACACGATTGCTGTCGCAGAAACTCGAAGCTGAAACTGTGTATGGTCAAATCAAGGACTCGGGCCAAATGTGCCAGTGGAAGTGCGAACTTTGAATGCAGAGACCGTGCATACAGCTGGTCGGTGCTCTCAGAGCATTTGCGCATGCGTTCACACAGACAAGATACGACAAAGAAGAATTTTTCGTTCTGGCAGTTTATATTCTTTTGCAACCCTGGTTTCTCATCTTACGTTCATGCATCTTTACCAAAAATTAAAAGAAAAAAATGCCTACGTAGTTTGGCGCATGTGCACATTTCCCGCCAAAAAATTGAGTTGCTGTGAGAAATGGCACCTTATCACGTGTACGAAAGGCAAAGACCCACTTCAGCCTGCGCACCCCGCAACCTCGTTCTCGGTTTTATTTCTAGATTCCCATGATAGATTGTTGATGCGGACAGAAACCACGTTAATGTGACTGTGCAGATGTGTAGGCTGATCCGGGTTACGCTGTTCGCATTTAGTGTAAAGCACATTTTCCGATGCACGGCCCAAATATCTTTAAAGATTTACTCCCTTTATAATAATAACAAAAATGATTTGATGAAATAATTCATGCAATACCTCCGACATGGTCTAACTACACATTTGAATTAGAGTTTAGATAATAATATTTGATAAAAGTGACTTTAAACAAAAAGTTAGCTAAATTTTTATACAATCGCGGACCGCGGTTGAAATCGCATTATTGGACAAAAATAATTTATTCATACGTCACAATCACGTGCACGAATAAGAAAAAATACCTCTACCTGATCACATGACACACGTGGTCAAAATCGATATTCTTACAGGCCGTGGGGAAATAGGTAATTTGCATTTTAATTTGAAGATTATTTTTCATTCAACATTTATCGAATAAGCATGCATTTTCTCAAAACTTGTACGGTTATTTCTGAGACTATTACATATTGTCTAACGAAATGTTGTTAAAATATTTGTTTCTGAAAACATGAAATAAACGAGGGAGACAATCTTTAAAACAAATTAATATTTATCGTAACATTACACAAAGGGTGCCGTAAAATGAGTTGTGTACAAATCCAGTCATCACCAGGCATGATACAACCAACACCGACGCATTTATGAATAAAAAGTACACAGTATGTTAAGTACCATAAAATCCTAAATATTTGGACAGCTATGTCTGAGCAAAAAGTGTAGGCCAAGATAAGACTGCTCCTTCAGCCTGAATGAGCAGTTTGATCATGGCATACTATGTTTTAATTTCATCTGTAGTTTTAGCCGCATAACTGCAATGGAAAAATTAAACTGTTAATATTTAGGAAAGTTACAGCTATAATTGTAGGTGACCCAATATTTAGGACATTTACAATAAAAAGATAAGCTTTATTTAACGTCGCATATTATATTAGTAGGTTAAGCGCTGGCCTGCTGATCTAGCGGTTCTCGGTTCGATTCCATACGGCGGAAATATTTCCAACCGTAGACGGAATTCCACTGCACACAGCTTTACACTGCCTTTAAATGACTAAAATACTGTTCAAAAGGACATAAAATCCTAAGTGAAAAGGACGTCGAATCGTAAGTCTTCAAGCCATTCCTGACCGGCTTGGAATCATTTACGGTCATTGGAAGTATGAAAACTCGAAAAAAAAAGACAAGCAGATTAATGTCTTTGGGGCATTATGAAAACGGCACATTTTATAACACTAAACAGCATGCGCAGATTGGTATAGCATGCGCATTTTGCATGCACAATATTTTGAGGATGCGAACAATCGAGTGGTTTAAACACAAGCGAGCTTAAAATACATCGTTCACACCGCGCGAATAAACAGACATACAAGTCACTTTTCTGGGCCCAGTTTCAAAATCACACCACCTTCATTTATTAGGCCCCATTGCTCTATCAGAATGAAAACAATTATCGTGAGGTATCGCTGCCAGCTTCTCACCATAGTTTCGTCATTGTAAATGACCGTGATTAGCCAACTATAAACAAATAAAACATCTTCAGGTTCACATAAAAAAGGTTTAAAAAATTATCTGGGTCATTTTAGTTGGCAACTAAAATGACCTACTTTCGATTTCATTACTATAAATAGAATGGTAAAAATACAATGTACAAGCGTGGGGTCCCAATCACTGTTCCGCTTCTGGTTCTATTGCATCGCTCAACGGGGAACCAGAAAAGGAAAACTGTATTTTGTCAATAGATTTGTCGTTTTCAAAAAACATGTTTCCCAAACTTTTTGCCAGTTATATGGATCAGTATTTGCACTTCAACCCACATTTTATCACTGAACGCGAAGATTGAAGCGTTTTTTGTAATTATTTGTGTTGAGACGTTTTTACCACTAATAGGCCTATGGAGACTTTAAGGGTCGTAAATTTCATGTGAAAATAAACGCTTACAAAAACATTTTTTTTTCTTTCGCATTGTTCGTAGGATTACGCCAAATTTGTAATTCTTAATATGATCGGATTTTGCTAGAGTGACACTTCCGACCTGAAAGTTAAGGTTGTCATAAATAAATAAATAAATAAATAAATAAAATGAATAAATAAAATAGAAATAGAACCTACAACAGCCATAAACTATTACACAAAGAACCCATAAAACTTTATTTCAGCGGGGTCTGCACAATTTGCTTAGTATCCCATCGTTTTCATTTCAGTATTTCATTTTATTTATAATTTTATTTTATTGGCAACCCGGATAGAAAATTTTACAGCACACTGCTCATACTAATAGATAAAAGATGTCCCAACTTCCGTACTCTTTTGGCCCTGCTCCTCTGAATCTGCTCTGCTCGGCGTTTTATTACACAACGCTTGACTTTTCGAGTTTATCAGAATCAAATTGTTTCAGGCGCCTCAACATTTCGGGCATACTTTCTCGCCTGAATCAACGCCATAGGCTCGTAAAACTGAATACTTTCGTTTTCAGCCCATATTTTCATCATAATATTAAATATTTCTTTCATAGAATGGAAAATCTGAATCTGGAGTTAACATGATCTGCGTTAATATTAGGCTTATCGCTTTTAGATTTATTTATTCAAGTATTTGTTGTGTTTTATTATTATTTTTTCTTCCTTACCCCCATTAAAATCCATTGAAAACAATCGACAAATATCACTTCGCCATTATAAATATTCTGGTAGCTATGACTACTGCTTCCGTGTCGTGATCAATCCCACCAGACTTCCGAGATTACGTAACAGGTGGCCATCTGTTTTCGGCAATCTGTTTTATCTAATAAACAACGGATTTGCGGGATCTCGCAAAACTGACAGTGTTATCAATTATGTGTGTACGGAATAATTGTGAGCGGATAAATATAATTTTTACGATATTTATACAATTATTCAAACATAAATTTGTTGAAATTTTCTAACCATTGTTATTATTATTATTATTAGTAGTAGTAGTAGTATTATATCTCGATCATTTTTTCTTCTTCTTCTTCTTGTTTTCTTTTCTTCTATTCTTATCATAATTATTATTATAGTTATTATTATAATTTACATCTATTATTATTATTATCATTATTATTTCTATTATTATTATTATTATTATTATTATATTCTTACTGAATAAAAAAAATCTCAGAACTTTATGTGTTCGAAAAATATTGGCGCTCATTAAATTGTGTTATTTAGTAAACATTTCTGTGATAATCGAAATGTTTTACACCATTTCTGACAAATGAAGTCACATTTTTTTAATCTATAGAAAAATCCAAAGCACAACTTTTCCTATTCATAAGCGGTTAATGCCGTTGCGAGATGATATTTCATAATAGCGACTGTTACCGACGTGCGTAAAGAGGACTGCTAAAATTCGAATGCTAATCAGGCTTCGCTGTTCTTTTGTGCAAAGAAAGGGAGGCAACTTGACTAGCTGATCTTTTTCAACTGATAATGTTTGTTCAGTCGTGCTTGTTCAGCGAGGGATCTGCTGGACTGAAGAACCTGATCGGACATGTGCGCCCATAAGGAGTCGAATCCACAACGCGTGAAAGGCGAGCACTGAGTCCACAAGGTGATCAGGAAATGAGCCGCGACACGAGAAAACCAACAGTGTGGTTGTGCACCCAGCGCAGACTCAGATCAGCCTGGGCATCGGCTAGGTCTGATCAGAGTCTTCGCTGTCCGCATGAAGGTAGCCTAGTACCTTAGCTACCCTTGAAGCGCTTAGCGAAGAGTCTGATCAGCCTGGGCGGATGCACAACCACATTGTTGGTTTTCTCGTGTCGCGGCTTAAATCAAGATTTTATAATTCACGTAAATAGTGCTTTATGCGTGTGAACAAAAATAAAATAAATAAATGAACAACGTTGGCACATGCCCTTCCTGATCGGAATCTTCCAAAAAAAAAAAAAAAAAAAAAAACGCAGACCGACTGGACGGACCGATAATTGATGTTGATCTAAATCTATGCTCTTTGCTCAGGTAGCAGGGTACATTCGCATGCTATTCGAATAGAGCCGTGCTTATACAAATAGTTTTTGCCAAGAGGACTGTTAATTGAGCCCGTGTATCACTGTTCTACACATTAGCCCAGACTCAAGGCAAAAAATCCAGGTTATTTTTCATTAGAGTCATACAGCTAGTCTACTCTATAATAGGAGGAGCAGATTTTATTTTTATAGACAGGGTCAGAGAAAAGAGGTAAAACATTTTCAAACTTCGCCCTCTCCGCCTCCCCTCTCTCCCAACTCTCCTATGGGGACTTCTTCAGCAGTTTGCTCCATTTTAAAGATGGAAGAGTGACAGAGTTTCTTCCCCTAGTTTCTATATAGACAAATGCCGAGACTCTAGCTAGGTTATATAGCTGTGCAGTGGTGGGGGGGGGACTATGGGGGAAAAGTGGCTCTATGAGGTCCGGACACTCCACTATATCGACGTCCTTCCTATCCATTTTTCCGGGGGTGGTAGAAGGGGCCATGGCGCTTGTTATAACTTCTAATACCGGAGCGTCCTACTTATTTGGATAAAAGTAGGGCAAGGGCCACTGTCCTTTCAGTAGGTGCGGGCAGGGGGTTGTTTAGACATTTTTTTTCTCGTCTATCATTTCTCTTTTCTTTCTCCCTCTCTCTGGGAGACGGTCCGATATAGACCGAAATCTTGTCTCAAAGGGCCATTACACCCAAACCAATCAACCAACCCGAACCAACCAACCATACAATCAAGGCTCCCACTGTATCCTGCGCATAACCACACAGTTCCCCAAACAGAGCCCCACTGAATAACAGACTGTTCCCCAAATGGAGCTCCATTAAAGTGAGCTTGACACGAGAAAACAAACAAAGTGGCATATTCACCCAAGGAGGACCCAGATCAGCCTGGATGTCAGCTCAGTCTGCTCAGAGACTTCGCGTGTGCTTATTCAAGGGCAGCCATGGGTCTAAGCTACCTCAATGCAGACAGCGAAGGCTATGATCAGACTGGACGGATGCCCAGGCTAATCGGAGTCTTCGCTGAGCGCACATGCCACTGTGTTGGCTTTCGCGTGGCGCGGCTCATTTCTGTCAAATTCACTTGAAAACATACTGTAAACACAAGGACATATTTACCCTAAATCTGACATTTTTTTTTTTTTGTAACAGTATTCCAGTCATATCGTAACTACGTGAGGCTTATTATAAAAAAAATGTATGCAATGGATTCCATGTACGGTCGGTCAGAATCCCGCATCCAGCCAGATTCGAGCCCGGGACCGGTAGATCACCAGGTCGACGCTTACCCTGTCCGATACCGTGCCTCGCCTAAAAAATCGTGCAAATTAAAGATGTTCCAGAAATATATGCTAGGTGACTGACAAGCATTGTAGACCCTGATCCGGCCCTTCCTTTTTGACCAGTCTAACTTGTTTTTTCGCTGTGTTTTGTGCATACATATGGCCTAGGTTCCAGTCATGTTTTTTGTGTTTTTTTTGTATTATCAAATATGACAATACAAATACATGTATAACTAAAGATTTATAATATTTATTTTATTCTTTTATATTCTAGCAGTCTCTAGCAGTCCCGGGTTCGAGCTCCGCTGGTGGCGGAAATCTTTCCAGCCGTAAATCGGGTTCCACTGCACAGAGCCTTTCATAATCACTCTCTCATCGTCCTGGTATGACTAAAATAAGGTTGAAAGAACGTAAAATGGCAAGCTATCCACTCATCCATTCATAATGGAAAAAAGATCAAAATAAAACTGACAACTGGGCTGCTCAATTTTGAAGTTCTCCTGTGTATCCTAAAGCTCTAACCCTGATAGCACATATGCACTGGTCGGTCTGGGCTTGTACAACTCACAATTCCCTGCATTTCATAACGATTTTCTAGTGTTACGCAGGCGGTTTTAACGTCCTTTTAATCAGTTTTTCAGTCATTTCCAGACGATGGCAGAGTGCTTATGAAGAAGCGTCCTTTAGATTCTAACAGAATCTCGCCTCCAGCGGGACTTGAACGTGTGACCCCCGGTTATCCGAATTCGAAGGCATGAATAGCTCGGCCATGCTCACTTTCGGGCCGGTGGGAGAGAATAAGTAAGATGGAGATTATGTAAGAAAAACCCAGGTCCATGGGAATCGAACCCGTTACCTGTAAATCATGAGGACAGCCTTTATCCCCCTCGGCCAACAGTCAACACGACAGCGTTGAAATAGAGCTATTCATAACAGTATTGCTGAAGGGGAGGGGCGGGGTTAAGGGGCCGCTTGTGTGTGTGTGTGTGTGTGTGTGTGTGTGTGTGTGTGTGTGTGTGTGTGTGTGTGTGTGTGTGTGTGTGTGTGTTGGGGTCGGGAAGGGGGTGGAAAAAGGGGCTACATACAATGAAGCCAATTTGTTTTGGTATTTAATGCGTTGACGGTCCTTGCAACAACGGCAGAATTACTTCGGGTCAGAACTGCATTGGAGTTTCACGAGAAAATTCTGATCACACTGCGCAGTTGCGCCAACTGATCAGCTTATTATTCATTGAATGCACCGTAATACCCTAAATTTCTTGGCAGAAGTGATAAATCAAAAGCGTATACCCAATTTTGTAGGAGCAGTCTGATAAGGGGTTACACATTGTTTTGATAAATCGGCGAATGTCCGAATTTCGAAATAATTACGTAAATCGATAATTGGTGTCCCAACATTTTTAAGCTAGTCACCCCTATCAGTGTTAATATACTGTGTCAAAAAGTTCCCATATACACAGATACATGAAATTCTATGCTGCCATGGCAACAAGAGGAGTTATGAACATTTAAGTTTTATTGACATTAGAAGAGTATCCATGGGCTTGCCTATTGTGTTGGTTTCTTAGGACAACCAAAAGGTCTCAAGGTCCCTAAGGTGTATGGAGATATAGGCTAAGCGGGGAGGAGGGGGAGGGGGGGTGGGGGCGGGGTGGAAGGGTGCGTGAGTGGGGAGGTGTAGTGGGAGATCCAATGTTGAAACAACTTTGAGAGGCTTGGGGTGTGCGTGAGTCGGTAGGTGATGTGTGAGATCTAATGTTGAAACAACTTTTATCCAACGTTGTTATTTTTGTATTTTGGTTGGGGCTGGATGTTTGTCTGTTTCTTGGCCCACCGGGGTTCAACTGGTGGTCTTCTTTTGCTCCAGTACTCAAGTGGTGTTGCTGACGCCCCAGGGATCTTCGGGTGTCTCAACACGTTTTGGCTGTCGAGTCCTCATCCTGGCTTCATCACGGTCTTTTCTTGATCTTAATTGTTGACCGTGATGACTCTCTGATGAGTTAGGGGACCTCCATACGAACCGAACTACCAACTAATTGTGTGCACCGCAGCGGCGGGTGAGGGTGAAGGTTTGGGCCCAGTAAAACCGGTTTAAACCCCCCAGTAGTTATTACTGACCGTCCCAAGGCGGTACTTTTGTTGCGGTTGCATTTGTTTTATGTTCGGTGCTGTTTAATTTATTGTGTTCTCAGTTTAATCCTTCTATCATAAAAGTAGAAAATAGGTAAAAATAATTGTTAAATGTTTTTCATAGTTGCCATCTATTTGGGAAAGAGCTGCTGACTCGGCTTATCACTTGTAATTTATTGTTTGTTGGGATGTCTCTGTCAATCTTTCCCTTTGATGTTGGGGATAGGGTTTGGGATCTGATTCAGTCAGCTCCTGGAGTGTAGTTACTCTTTAAAGTTGTCATTTTCATTTTAGCCTCCTTTCTTAATAAGGGTCAGCTCTACAAGGAAAACCTTTCTTCTAGGGGAAGCACCTATTCTGAAGGAGTTTTGTTATCCATGGAAGCAACCACCTAGAAACTCACAGCGTTGAATCAACACTGAATCAACCTTGAGTCAACGCTGATTCTATGTCATGGCGTTGAATCAACGTTGATTCAATGTGTGCCCGATGGGCAGAAAGATAAATAGGGAAGATTATCTTTCGAAAACACTGGCGAAAAAAACGTACATGTATCTATTCGAATTAGACTATTTTTTTCAACCTTCATGGAGTGATGAAGAAAATTAGTGGAGCCTCGCGTTCCATGGCTTTTCAGATTTACCTTTTACCTTTATAACTACACGAAGGGTAAAACAAAATTCGACTCTTAAATGAGAGTACGTCTTCTATGATTCGGTGGCGTCAGTGGTGTTCACTGATCGTCAGTCACGTGGCTACTCAATGATTCAACTCAGCACACTCTTTCCATTTTAAAACAATTTCATTAAATACTTTTCAGTACTTAGTTTCATATAATACGTTAAAATATATATGTAAAATCCGTAAAAAGTCGTTTTTTATACTATATTTATAAGCGTAATCGACCATTTTTCGGGCAACTTTTGTATACTGAATTTGTGCTGCAGCAATATTTATAGCAATTAACGATACGTAGTGTTTTTTCTTGTTCTAAGATCTTCCCGTTTGCTTATGCATCAACGTGTCACTTGGGCTGAGGATATCAATTATCATCGACGTACAAAATTGAACCGCACACATGCATCCGCAGTTTTAAAGGTGTGGACAAAATCCATGCGTCGCATCGATGTCAGTACTACATCTTTACGACGTCCTGCTGCGAATTAACAGGCATAATATGCAAAATATGAAAACATGTGAATTCATCAGAAACTGTGATTAAAAAGTAAATGCTTAGATTAATGTTCTGAAATACCTAGATAATATCCAATTATTCTGTTCGGCTAAGGAAAGTACAGTTTGTGTAAAAACGTTCGTGTCAAAAGAGTGTAAATATTTAGAACAATAGCATATTTAGTGATTCGATTCAAAACAGTTTTCTACTTTTGTTTATAAGTATATGGATCAGTAATTAAAACGATTATAGTGCTGTTGTGCTCCAAACTATTCATAGGACTTATCTTTCAATCTTTTTTACTTATTTATTTTTGTATGAAATAATCATATTAAAACATTTCATTAGCATCAGCCTACATGATCCACATACCGCATTAAGCATCAGTGCTAGACTGTATTGGGACATGTGTGCATTTTTGCAAACAGTATAGATTCAAATAAGGCGTTAAATGTGTAACCCCACTGTGTTCCATTCATCCGGCGTTTTAAAAGAAATGTGTACATCTACAGGGCAAGCATATCATTTTCATTGTTTTTCCTTTCCTTTTATCATTGGAGGTCATCTCTTAAAAGAGAGAATTGGCTCCTCTAAGAGAACCATTTTCCTATAAGAGTTGACCCCTTTCGTTGCCCAGGAATGCAAACAGCCTCGGTAATTCATAAATGCTGTCTGTCTCGCTTTGATAAAAAAAAAACATGCACTCCAGGTGAATACTTATACATGAAACACAACAACATTTAAAATCAAGGATTTAAAAGATTATGAGAATTACTCTTTTTAGACTGGAGCCCCGTTTTGGGGGCATGCAAATAGTGCAGACCCAGTTCAGACCAGGATCAACACTGTTTGCTTTAACCCATGGATGGATTCTTCTGATACGTGCACTGTAGATAGATATTGGTCCAAAGTTTAACAGGGTACCACCCCCACCCCACTCGGTGAACTTGGTGTCAAGGTCATGGACTTAAAAAATTGTGAGTTTTTTCTTAGACTGGATGTTTTAGTCAAAGATTTAAGGCCCAATATCTCCTTACCCCATGGATGGATTCCTTTGATACTTGCACTGTAGTTAGATACTGGTCCAAAGTTTTTCAAGGTACTATCCTATTCCCCTCAGTGACCTTGATGTCAAGGTCATGGACTTAGAAAATTGTCTTTTTATTGATTTGATGTTTTGGTTAAAGCTTTTTAAAGACCTTATATCTCCTGAAACGATGGATGGATTCTTTTGATATTTGCTCCGAAGTTAGATATTATTCCAAAGTTTTACAGAGTACTACCCCAACCCCGCTCAGTGGGCTTGATGTCAAGGGCATGGACTTAGGACATTTTGGTCGTTATTAAAGTTTTCTAATTGCATGCTGATTCACAATGCTTGGCATAGATTTAGTTTCCACTTATACTGATGTTAGACATTTTTTGAGTTTTTACATATTACTGTATACTTACCCCTATGGTTGACCTTAAAGTCAAGGTCATCGACTTAGAATTTTGTCTTAAAAATTCTGGTTAAAGTTTTGTATTTATGAAGGCATAATTTCACAGTGCCACGATGGATTCAGTTGATACCAATACTTGGACTGATGTTCGATAATGGTTCAGGATTTTGATACATCCTGCCTCCCCCTACCCGTCAGTTCTTTGACCTCAAGTTCATGGACTTTGAAATTTCATGTGGATTTTTCTATTTTAATTTTATTTTAAGACTTATTTCTGAGATACCATCGTTTATAAATGTGTTGTCCTTATGGACATGCTTGCCTGAAGTTTTATGCATGGCAATCCACACCACCATAGCGACTGTGTGATGGGCAAGCACTATTTCAGGCGAGCGATGCTGTCAGGCGACAGCTCTTGTTACTAATTGGCATTTCGTGTAAAATTCAAAGCAAATAATTCGGTATATCTAATAAAGTCATGACGTAGCTGCTAGTGGACTTTTGTGCACTAGCAGCTACGTCATGACTTTATGTTGATTGATCTTCATAATTCCCAAGATGCAAATTAATTGCTGATAAGGAAAGTCAGTAGTTAGTTAGTGGATAAGAAATGTGTTTCTCGTGATTCTAAATTTTCAGCAGAATATACTTACAGAACAAAACACTGAAAAGCTGAAAAGTAACATACACATACGTGACATTTCGATGCTCGAACTGCCAATTTTACAGGTCGAATGACTGGTGTTGGCCGGAGATACTTACAGTCGATGGCATAGTGTGTGTTACTGAAGACTGAAAAAAAGTACTCTCAGGGCTATAACTTCAAGAGAGCCATGATGACTCTGAATCGCTCTTTTTAGCCTAAGGTATATAGAGAAAACCATGTTAGTGTCTTTTGATATCAAATTTATCAGGCGAAACCAGATACAGCGTAGGAATGGCGGGGCTTGCCATTCCTACGCTGTTTCTGTTTTTGCCTGATAAACTTGATATCGAAAGACACTAACATGGTTTTCTCTATTTATCAGTCGACTTCGTGTTGGAAAAAGTGGTATAAAGCTTGGCTGCCAGTTATTGCAGTGTCAGTGAACGCCGGCGGTGGCGGTCGCCATAATTATCAAACCAGCAAAACAGTACATATGCACGCTAGACACAACACACAATGAGGTAGTGTATATGACACGGTTTCGTACCCAGGGACTGCGGCCTCATTAAACAGTTAAAAAGGTCTCTTGTCGCTGTAGACATGGTGTCTTAGACAGTCATAACTGTTCCAAAAATAATAGTCGTCATTTTGTTTTCAAGACGATGTACTTTTTAATAAGCAAGTGGCAACAGCTCTAGTGTGAATGGTCCGATTGAGCCCAATATCTAACTAGACTGAAACTTTGTAACCATAAACGAACTGCGACACAAGAAAACCAACAAAGTGGTATGTGCGCCCAGCGAAGACTCAGGTCAGCTTGGCCATCCGCGCCGTCTGATCAGAATCTTCTTTGTCCGCATGGCGGTAGCTTAGACCTTTAGATGCTACCCTTTAAGCGCACAGCGAAAACTCTGGCTGGACTGGCTTGTCTGAATCTTCCCTGGGGCACATGTCACTTTGTTGGTTTAGTCGTGTCGATGCTGTGCAAGTGTGGTTATGACTGCTTTGAAAATGTAGCCTCAGTTGTGTTTACAACATGTTAAACAGCATTTTGTCACTAAAAAAAGGGGCAATAACTTAGGTTGTTTGGTTGGTTGGTTGGTTGATTTGATGCTTAACGTCCACGGTAAACAGCTAAGGTCATGTCGGGACGGTCAGTTAACCTAACCACACTATTCCTGGGCAGGCTTAGACCTTCTAAGCGGTTAACCAGTACTAAGTGCACATACTTTCGCCAGTAACTGACAACTGCCCTTCTTGAATCAGCGGAAGGAGAAACGAAAGTATGTGGCCAGACCGGGATTCGAACCCAGGACCTCTGACTTACGAGTCAGGTGCCCTACCGATTGCGCTACCCGGCCCGGCTCAATAACTTAGGTGTTAATGGTCTGATTTAGCTTATTAGACCATGTAAGTCTGCTTATGGCTGCATAAACAGTGTAACCCTCATCGTACTTTCGAAACAAAATACAGCTTTTCTCACTATGTAAGTTCGACTTGAACCATAATCGTTCTTTATCAAGTTCTTGCGGCAATAAGCATACATTGCAATTTGGTCATGATTGCTATAAAACAAACTGTAGCCTGTAACACAACACGTGTTAACAACACAATGTACAACATACTTTACTACAAAAAGGCAGGGCGCTAGTTCTAGTATTAATTGTCTGACTTAGCATGTTATCGAATCTGACAGAGACCTTCAGGGCATAAACCCACTATAAAAGTTTGGTCATGATTGCTCAAAGGCTTTAGCTCCTGTCATGTTCCCAAGTTAATATACAGGATTGTTTGACGACGTAAGGGGCAATAAATATGAATTTCACAAGCCAATATCGAATTTGTCTGAGATGTTGTGGCTGTAAGGATATACCAGTAAGCAAGTTTGTTTAAAATTGCCCAAAAACTGAAACCGTTATCATGTTCACGTTGACAAGGTAGGTGCTGGATGGACGGGAAGACGGACGGTGACAAAGGATAATAGCTCACTTTCAGGCCTTTGGGATCAGGTCAGCTACAGTGTCTACAGTATAACATCGTTTATCTTTTGACAGAACTCAACTCAAATGCTGTTTCATCGAGCCTTTGCATTATTCATCATCAGCATCAGTTCATTTGAGTGAGTGAGTGAGTGAGTGAATGAGTGACTGAGTGAGTCATTCAGTCAGTGAGTCAGTCAGTGAGTGAGTGAGTCAGTCAGTCAGTGAATGAGTGAGTGAGTGAGCGAGCGAGCTAGGCTTTAACGTCCCATCAACACATACTATGTTATACAGAGATGGGACCTCGGTTTAAAGTAACATCCAAAAGACCAAGGGACCGGGAAATCGAACCTGCGATCCCTGGATTAGTAGTCGAGCACGTTATCCACTTCACCCCCGGCGCTCCTCAGCTTACTAAAGGCTGCACCAGCTATTGAGCCGCGACACGAGAAAAAGAACATAGTGGTTGTGCGCCCAGCGCAGACTCAGGTCAGCCTGGGCATCCGCCCAGTCTGATCAGGGTCTCAGGTGTCCGCTTACAAGGTAGCTAAGAGTCTAAGCTAGCTTCAAGTGGAGAGCGAAGACTCTGATCAGACTGGGCGGATGTCAAGGCTGATCTGAGACTGCGCTGGGCGCACAACCACTTTGTTGCTTTTCTCGTGCCGCGGCTCAATTATTACAGTGCGTAACTAGTTAATAGTGTTTACAGCAGCATACAAGTCAATATAACTTGACTTGCTCTTTTAATAGAAAAAATCGATCAAAAGTGAAGTATTAGAAAACCACTTATAGTTTTGAAAAGCATTTGTAATAATGATACACATTTTCGATGAGCTTTACCACCAAAACGATCTTATATGATTCGTTAGTACCTTTAAACGTGGAAGTAGATCAATCGGGTTCTTATTCAATTTCTGTGCAAAGCAGTCATCTGAGGTAATATTTGACGCATTTAGAGAAAGGTACCTTTAGCCATCTGCTGGTACCTTTAGCCATCTGCGAATGACCAGAACTTAAGCCACCGAATGCATTATCGCATTAACTGGTCTCTTCTAGATTCCTTAGAACCCATAGGTTACTGGTATTAAGAGGAAAGTTTCCGATCAGACTGCGTGGATCCGAATCTATTCTACAAGCCAATGTTTCGTATATACCATGGTTCGTTTATTTAGTCATTATTTATTCAAAATTCCATAGATTATCGATTTTACATATTGATTTTTACCTTATGTAAACGTAACTCTGTGCCAAGGTTTCACTGTGATGTTTTGATCCGATTTTTAAATGCAATTAATATAAAGAAAGAAAAGAAAAGAGAAGTGTTTTCAGTGGTTTTCATATAACCTAACGCGTTGGATTCTAAAAAAAGAAGAAAAAAACGGGTTGCTTCTTAATCAGGTACATTTATGTCTAAATTCTTCTCTTTATATTTCACTCAATAAAGATGTAAACAAAATCAAGAGTTCAGTATGGGTACCAATCATTTTCCTATCTGTGGTCGAAAGATCATTTTTTTTCGAATGCAATAGCTTGTAAAATACTGCATATTGTCTTAAAACTTGGGCTGTACAGTATGCCTGTGAAGTGCTTAATTAGGTTATATGTTCGCTTTATGGTAGAATGAACAACATTTAATTTGATATGTTCATTAAGGTGGTAATGTCTCTGAGCTTTAGGCCTGTTCATTGTACTTTAACCTCACTCTTTCAGAACAATGGTTGACAAAATTGATCCAAATAACGCCTCCCAGCAGCCACACGCCAATACGACGTAATTACATGGCATTGATGTCAGTACGACGTCATTCCGACGTCATATTACGCCGGGATTCTTGCTAAACTGCTAAATGTCACCTGGATATCAAAAACTCAAGTTTCAGAAAAGGGTAGCCAAATTATGAGTACTGTTCGACATGTATATGTGTACAGTTATTAGTACAAAACATTGAAAGCAAAATTTGTGTACAAATAGTACACATGCGCCGCGATACGAGAAAACCAACTCAGTGGTTGGCGCCAACTGCAGCCTCAGATCAGCCTGGGCAACCGCCCAGTCTGATCAGAGTCTTCGCTGTCCGCATGGAGGCAGCTTAGACCCTCAGGTATCATTCAAGAGCTTAGCGAAGAGTCTGATCAGACTGGGCGGATGCCCAGGCTGATCTGAGTCTGCGCTGGGCGCACAACCACTTTGTTGGCTTTCTTGTGTCGCGCCGTCTCAATTATGAGTCCAATAATACTGTTATACATGTAACCTTACTATTTCCAGAAGCTTTCATTGTTAATTTCCAGGTGGAGATGGAATTGCGAGTTTAGCAGGCATGTTAGTATGCTTATACAGCCTGCGGTCGCTGTCATTTACACAGATGAAAGGGTTGTGAGCAGTTTGCAGTGATGATAAAATGATTCTTAAACAGGTTCCTTTAAAACAATTTGACTTTTTATTTGCCATTTATGACATACAATATACGAGGCATATCGACCTTCGTACGAACTGAAATCAAACGTCGAAGGAGGAGATACTTTCTTTTTTTTAAATAATATTACCTAGCGGGGTGTTGGTGGATTTACACTTATTTGACGGTTTTAAATCATTTTGAAAATATTCTAAACCAAGAGAAAGTGATACGTATCTTTATCCATGACAAATTGCTTGTTTCACACACTCAGGTGACCTACTTCTCTCAAGATTAGCAAGAACTTTGTGCCAGCCTCGTGAATGGGGAAAGGAAGCGGTTTTGGGGAAGGAAAAGGGTCCGGCAAGGGATCTGGTGGAGGTGATGGCGCAGGAGAGGATTATAAGGGTAAAACGGAACGGCTGGCCGTTCCTGCCATGCCGGCCCCTGCCGCAGTTGTTTGCTGTGTGTTAAACTTTCTAATACCTGGCTTTGGTAAGTGTAGTATTGAAAAAGCCGAGAAGAAATAGCACCTGAAGCGCCCAAAATGAAAAAAAAATGTGAATTTGCAAACAGCGTGGATTCAGATGAGGCGGCTCATGATGAGCCACCTCATCTGAATCCACTCTGTTTGCCCTCTCGTCTTTGAAATTTCAACATAATACGGCTGGACGAATTTTTTTTTGAAATTTTTCAGGATTTTTTTTTTTTTTTTGGCGCTTTAATCCTTAGCTAAATATATGCTACATTGGCTATGCTTTATATTACAAACCTTTAGCATTAAATAAGTATTCATTCTTACAAGTTGAATTGTGTAAAAGTTTGTCGGTGATATAGTGATACCAATTCTATTGAAAAGAATCCTCGAAAATCTCTTGTACCATTTTTTTTATCATTTTTCCCTTTTTCTCTCTCTTTTAAGATTCGATAATTTAATTACATGTAGCAGCAAAGGTGTACAGCTAAACCTGATGTTTTTGTCCAGGCAGTTTCGATGACACGCATTGCATTTTGAAGAAAGGACTTCTAAGCTTAAGGCGTGAATTTTCCCCATGATTAAAAATTATACGGATCACTGACTTCTGCTTTTCATTTATGACTATGACATGTAACTTGCATGACAAGTGTTTTTGTCTATGTAAAATTTGTTAAACATACGTTGACGTTGACGTCAATGTTGAGATAAATGGTAAATCATCCTCAAACTGATCATTGAAATAACGATTTATTGTATACATTTCACCCCTTTTTGACGCAAAATATTTACAGAACAGACAACACTGGATAAAGTTGACTATATGTATGTGACCTTGACCTCATTTCAAGGTCATAGTACACAATATAATCCTTGAAGATCACAGTGCTACTGTTGACCATTCTTATTCTTTGGCTTACTGAGTATCGTTCCCCCCCGGTGACCCAGCTTCCCACTCATATATATTGCGTACTTGCATCGCATAAGTCTGCTGCATGAAGAAAATGCTGGGTCACGGGGTGGAAAGTACTTGTATTTTAATTGTAGTGAAGCGTTCTCTTTTGGCCGTTTTGACCGGAAGCAGAACTACGGTTTTGCATGTTTAAATGCCAATCAGGCGTAACAAGAAGAAAATCATTGTTTTGTATTGTGATATGCATGTATTTAGCATGCATTTATGAGAAAAATGTATGGAATGAATGACTAATTTGAATATTTTTATTACCTCAAAGAATGAAGTATGCGAAAACCTTGAATTAAGGGTAGGTATGGTCAGACTGGATTATCTCCCCATGTCTTTGGATCTGAATCACAAATAATCTGATTTTATACGGCTTACATATTTATGGAAGCTCTGCTAAGAAAAAATTGCATACTTTTCACTTTTGAAAATTTGGACCTGTCGCGTCGGCCTAATGGGGAAAATCCTCGCCTTAATCATACATGTCCTTTAGAGAATCCAAAGGAAATCATGGCGACCCTTCTGATCAGGTGTCGACACCGGGCATTGAACCAGCCGATTCAACGTTTGACAGCAGTGTTACCCTTTTGTGACCTCAAAAAAGATCCAACCTAAAGCTTAGATCAAACGCACAACATTGGTTTTTATCCTATCATTTATCATTAATTGCAAAAGATATTGCAAATTAAGAAATGTGAAAATAATTTGAGCCGCAACAAAGTAACATATGCGCCCAGCAAAGACTCAGATCAGCCTGGGCATCCGCCCAGTCTAATCAGAGTCTTCGCTGTCCGCATGGAGCTAGCTTAGGCCCTTGGCTACCTACCTTGTAAGCGCACAGCAAACACTCTGGTCAGACTGGGCGGATGCCCAGGCTGATGTGAGTCTTCGCTGGGCGCAAGTGCCACTTTGTTGGTTTTGCCGTGTCCCGGCTCATTGAATTATATTTCCGACACTGAATTTTCACAAAGTTTCTTCCGTTTTCTTTTAATTTTTGCAGTGCTTATAGTGAATAAGTATAATTGAGCCGCGACACGACAAAACCAACAATGTGGTTGTGCGCCCAGCGCAGACTCAGATCAGCCTGGGCATCCGCCCAGTCTGATCAGAGTTTTCGCTGGCCGCATGGAGGTAGCTTAAACCCTTAGCTACCCTTTTGCACGTAGCAAAGGGTCTAATCATATTTGGCGGGTGCCCAGGCTGATCTGAGTCTGCGCAGGGTGCACAACCACATTGTTGGTTTTGTCGTGTCGCGGCTCATATATATCTATTTATAAATTTCTTCAGGGACTATTTGTGCCGGGTTCAGCAGTTTCTGTTGTTCTCGGAATGAAGACATGAGTGGCGGGGAACGTTTTGCTGCCTGTTGTGTAAGTTTTGGCATAGGATTGCTGCAGCTTCTGACTACGGCCCTCTGTCTCATAGGCTGGATTTGGAGCTGTGTTTGGGGAGGATTTTTCATCGTTTCATCAGGTATTTATACTTAAGAAATAGGTTCTTGCTTACAGTGATTTGATGCCCAATATATCACTGGTTGGAGGTCAGTTGAGATGTAAATATATCACGAGCGCAAAGCGCCAGTTATATATTCGCTGACGACAGACCGACAACCACCACAGGGTATAATCGGTTCCGCCAATTTTCGCTTCCTGCAGAGACTGTCCGTCATATTTGGCTTCCGCCGAGACTGTCCGCGAACTCTTGCTTCCTGCAGAGACTACTGTCCTCGACAAATTGCTTCCTGCAGAGACTGTCCGCGTGACTCTGCTTCCTGCCGAGAGCCTCGGGAGGAAGCAGAATCACGCGGACAGTCTCTGCAGGAAGCGATTTATCATGTACAGAAGTATCGGCAGGAAGCAAGAACTCGCGGACAGTCTCGGTGGAAGCCAAATATAATGTACAGTCTCTGCAGGAAGCGAAAATTAGCGGAATCGATTATACCCTGTGACCACACGTATTTCATAAGTTTTTGATGCGAGAAGTTTATCCTCATTGAAATGAAAATTGACGTCACCAAACGAATCAAAATGACGTCCAAATGGCGCTAAATGATGTCACGCTGGCCCGCCCAGTGATTTGTCACGCAATGTTTCACTAGATTTGCCAACTGGCTATACAGGCGATCAGTGTTAGTTCGTCAATTTGACTGAGTGAATAAGTACACTTTCAGGGGAAGCAATTCTTCCGTTTTTATTTTTACCTCTCTAAAAAGGAGGATAGACTTAAACCACCTCAGAGCAAATTCTTTCATTTGAGAATTGACTTCATTTTGGGAGAGCTACGTTTGAGCCAAGTCGTCCGGGGAAGCAAACAGTCACAAAAATCTGACACTGCCTACATTGGGAATAACCCTGTAAAATATGATTCAGCCACGACACGACAAAACCAACAAAGTGGCATGTGCTCCCAGCGAAGACTCAGTTCAGCCTGGGCATCCGCCCAGTCTGACCAGAGTGTTTGTTGTGCGCTTACATGGCAGCTAAGGGCCTGAGCTAGCTCCGTGCGACATCAAAGACTCTGATCAGTCTTAGTCTTTGCTGGGCGCACGTGCCATATTGTTGGTTTTCTCGTGTCGCGGCTCATCTCATATGAGGTAGAAGAGTCTGCTTTACATAATCTTAAAAAAAAAATATAACAAATTCAATTGAAGTTCGTTATTAAAAATTACATAAAGAGTCAGTTGAAGGCATATCAAAATTACCCAGGTGTGAAACAAATCATCGTATAAATATAAATCGCATCAGAGGAAACCGTATATCGTTGTTTCATTAAATGTTGCATAAGTCTGAAACATTCAAAATTTAGTATTTTGAAACGGAATTCTAATGCAAATATAACGCGACGTATGATTGGATAACGTCAAAATTTGCGACAGTATCCTGTGATATACTGTCGGAAACACGGCGTCATAACGACACGTCGCCTCTCATTGGTCACTCCTGGAAAGCGCTTATGACGAATGCATCGCAGTAAAGGTTGGAAAGTGAAAAAGAGAAAAAATACACATGAATAGGGATACATATTTTAAAATTATCATTTGGGGAAGTTAATCGTCGGTTTTATGCATACAAATTGCGTTTTACGGCTCCGCTTAATAACCGGAGCCGTATAACGCAATTTGCGACCATCAAAGTTTAAAAGCTGAGCCGTAAAATGCAATTTGCGACCTGAACCGACGATTTACCTTTCCAAATGACAATTTTGCGTACAGTTATCGCCAAATAAGCATGTGGCTCCTTAATTTTCAGCTGAATATTACCACAACAACAAAGTTGACGTCGACGAACAAAGACAGAGGGCGTTAGCTCAGAATACAGGCGTTGTCATAGTCACCCAGCCTGGAGCCCATGTCCAGACCGTCATCAGACAACCCATTGGAAATTATGGGAATCCTAACATGCCTCAAACTCAATTTGTGTCTCAGAACTATAACACAGCCTATAGCTATAATCAGGTCGGAAACACTCAGGTTCAGGTGGCAACTTCGGCTCCTGGGGCACCAAGCGATAAACAACTCTATCCACCATCGGCGCCTACTTATAACCAATAACTACATATGGTTAGAGGCTATGAAGAGAAATCTTCGCAGTTAAGAACCTGAAGTGAGCGTAGCGAGCGGAGGTTCTTAATTGCGAAGATTTCTCTTCGTAGCCTCTAACCGCCTTAGTCTTTGCCCAAAATAATAATCTGATCAAGGTATTTCAGGTCTTCAGTGGATTTAATGGCGAAGACGGTCTTCATGAATAAGTGACCAGTCTACACCAATAAATCCACTGAAAATTTGAAATTTCCAATGATCTGGTTGGAGTTTTATCTGGGCAAACACTAAATGTAGAAATGTAAAGCTTCCAGGCAGACGCACACCGTAGAAACTACATCGAATCAACGTTGATGCAACACCAAAAATCGGCGCAACAAAAGTTGCCTTCCTTTGCGCTACTATGTATACTTGGCAAACTGTCGGCAAGAGTAATGTGTTACAGGGGGGATGGGGTCGGACTAGGGACAAATATGAGGCATTTGTTTGTATTTATATTTATATAGGCATACGAAGACGCCCCTCATTAGAACATGCTTACTTTATTTTGTGGTTGCTCATTAAAATTGCCTATATATTACTGATTTAATTAGGGCCAATATAATAATAAATATGTTTTATGAAAAATCTACTGAAACGATCCTCAAATTGATATCACTGTTTTCTCCATGTCGTAGCCATTACCTGAAACAGTGTACAGTTTACACACTGAGACTTGGAGAAGTCAGCGCAGCTACGCATTTAGATAACGACTAAGGTTATTTTTTACATACAGTCTAAGAATCTAGAGAACAATGAAAATTCCTGCCTTGTTTTATGAGTCCTCGCTGGTCGAGAATGTATACTGCCGATGTTCGCCATCTTAGTGATTCAGAATACAGCTATGCAAGGTTGGCTCTGTACATATTCTTAATTCTTAGTGCCATACTTAAGTTTGGTGGCTGCCATTTTGAGGAGCCAGCATAGAATTATGCTAGATTATATATCTATTCTTCATTCATTGTGCCATACTCAAGTTTATAAACCAGTGAATCGTTGAATGTTGTTATCTGTTGGATTATGCAATTTTCACTGGGTAATGTCGATGCAATGGTATGCATAGCTGCCATAGCATACCTATGCTGATATTCATAGCAAAGCTTTATAAGTTTTGATAGATCCATAGCAACTTTATAGCGACGGCATGAAGACGTCATTATAACAATATTATCATCTTTTTAAAATGCATCATGACGTCATCTTACGTCAATATTATGCCTGTGACATCATCCATTGTTGCTAGGATATAACGTGCATATCAGTCATGTATACCATTGTTAAAAGTGCAAAGACGAATATAAAACCTATGTCATCTTGTAATAACTCAATACTGTGGCAGTTTACATGTTTAATGGTGAACAAAGACATACAAGAATGATGTAGCTTAGCAACTGACGTTACTGACGTCAACGTCATTGACGTCGACTGGTTCTCTGAATTAAGTGTATAACTGGACATGACATCCCTCCCCTTTTCCAAAAGAGAAGTAGCCATTAAGAATTAAATAAATCCTAAGCCTGTTATTGGCGTTAATGATTGCGCTATAGTTTACATTCTGAATTCTGAACGGTGGTTTTATTAAGCTTCTGCCTCCAAAAGTTTGAGATAAATGTTTCTTGAACTGCTTGTACATGTATAAATGCAAGTCACTCTGACTGTGTTGAGCTTCTGTCTTATCCTAAAATATTGTTTCTCCCATGACTGATCTTAGTTAGTTGTGTACTCTGTTTTCTTCCTGAAATGTTGTCTGGCCATCAATTCCTGTTCTTAAAATGCATTCTTTTACTGACTTGTTGAACTCATTCTGGATATTAGTGACAGTTTTCTTCAAGCAACGGTATATGTTTTTCCACCTCTTGACCTCTGCTTTCAGTCCCTCAACTTCTTTGCGTATGTCGTTCTTTGCTACATGACATTTAGACTGACCACTACAGTTTTCCTTTTTCCACTTTCACATTCCTCTCCTCTTACAGTGACGTTTCTGAAGCTGTTGACATTTTGCTTTCAAGTTGCATCCTTTGTTTGACTCTTTTCTGCCCATTCCACCAGTCAACCATCATTTCCGCAGAACCGTCTTCTTCAATGTTCATTGAGCTTTCTGTTGAACATCCTGTATTCTTGGTAGTGCCTTCATTCTCTTCCATTTTCCTCACTTTTGTATTCTAAGGTGTGGCTTTGGACAGAAACTTATCATCTGAGTCTTCTGTACTAGTTGGCTCTAGTTCAGTGATATTATTAACACTATCAATAGTTACTCTTTGCTTGGTTTAATCCAATTCAAGTGTGACCTGTAAAATATTTCTTCTTGGTATCTTTTTGCTTTACAAACCCTGTCAAAATGGTCTCTTTTGCGACATTCATAACATCTCTTGCGATAAGCTGGACATCCACTGCCTTTAGAATGTATTCCTGATAGGCCACAGTATCTACATGCTTTCCAAACATCTGCATTTCGACATCTTCGTTTAACATTCCAGCTATTCCCAAACTGTTTTTTCATATTTGCCACTTTAGGATCTGTCGGCAGCTGTTGCATATAAGAGATTTGCATATATATATCTTCTGTTTGACTAGCTTCTCTAAGAAACTCTGATAATGACCATTCTTTCTTGATGCATTTCTGTATTAATACCTGATTTTCAACAGTTTGGATCAATTGTTCTAAAATTCTATCCTCACGACTGTCTCCAAACTCACATTCACTGGCCTTTTCTCTCAGTCGTGTGGCATATGAGACTGTGGATTCTCCAGGTTTTGGCCTCATTTTAAGGAATAAAAATCTTGTAGAATGTTTATCACTTCTTATCAGGTTCTTCCTTATCTTCTGGTATTGGTTCAGCTTACCAACTTGATCTGGCAGACATTTATCCAGGCGTACAAGTTCTCTACCGCCAAATATCAACAGTGCATCTTTCCTTTCTATTTGATTATTTATCCTGAAATACCTGAATTGTCTTTCAATCTCTTCGAGCCATTGTTTCCAAGCTTTACCTACTGACAGTGGATCTGTTGGATTAAATGGCTGTATTGGTACATGTAAGTTCCTTGTTTCTGTTACGACGGTTACTGTCGCATTCGCATCCAAATCTAACCTATATCTTGTCATCTTGTAATGCACCAGATTAATCACACTTTGTTATAATGCTACAGATACCTATCGCTAATTCAAGTTTTCTTCTGTACTCTTCTCTCTCTGTCTCCTCTTTCCTCTTGCCTCTTCTGCTGTGTGCTTCTCTTTTTTCTGCTATTCCTTGCTCTAGTTGCTCTCATCAAACATTTCTGCAGCTTTTCTGGGCCTTTTTGCTTCCAGTTTAACCTCGTCGCCAATGTAATAACTCAATACTGTGACAGTTTACATGTTTAATGGTGAACAAAGACATACAAGAATGATGTAGCTTAGCAACTGACGTTACTGACGTCAACGTTATTGACGTCAACTGGTTCACTGCAGTAAGTGTATAACTGTACATGACACATCTACAGCAGTAAATTACGATTTGTCTACAGAAATGCACGAAACGAAAAAAGTGTTTCTGAATATATAAACTCTTTTCTTCGAGGTTTAATGTACATCTAGAATGCAAGCAAACAATGAAAGTTACAGAGTTGCTTCCTCCCTGGAAGTGTTCTCACGCACCAAGAGTTCGATAGATATTTACCCTCGCTTAAACATTTATAAATCACCACTGACTGAACCGGTGAAATATTCTGAGAATTTGTAATACGTTTTTGTTAAAAAAAAATTGTTATCTTTTTATAATGTATAAAATATGATTGTATTTCATGGGGTTTGTGATATCTAAATAGCCATCCAGTTTCTTAGAATGCTTCAAATGTTTACTCAGGATTCACCAAAGGCCCTGATAAGGTGAGTTTTGAAGATAAATCTAATAAAAATTGCAATTGTTTTCTCTAAAAACCTATTTGTGACTTCTCATTTGAACTGTCTCGCCAAAACGGTTCTAATGAGGGTCACAACACAGGCTTTTATGGAAAGTTAAGAATAATCCCAGAATTATCATCAAAACCCATCTTATCTGGGCCTCTGTATACAGTACAAACAACATTAAGCCTTCCCATAATGCCACTCACAGGTCAAGACGATCCCGTCCAAACATCGTTCTACGTCATTACCGTGCCATTACAATTCCACGCGATTCGACCAGTATGCATAGGCATATGCCTGTTGACATTTTATCCAAGCGCATCATTTTTTCAGAATTTTTGCGTGTGTAATTGTAATGCATTTTTTCTAGTAACACGTTTTTTTTTAAATTCTTATTAAAAAAAGTCGCGCATCCAATACTGCGTACCACGTTAGATAAGGGAATATTTAACTGAAGTGTTTCATAAATTTTGAAAAGGTCGAAAATTGTCATTGAAATACTGTGGTCTTTACATTTGGCACTGTGAATACAAAAGATTTCTGAGTCCCAAAATTTCAGTGCCTCACAACTTCTGTTAACTTTATGACATCGGATATGACCAATGATGACATTTTTTTGACATATCAGAAGTCCTATGTATCTCTTATATCTGCTGCTTAATTCATCAATAATTATACTAAACTTTAGGCGAGGACTTCAGTTAAAGTTGTTTGAATGCAGTCAGTCGTTTATACCATAATACGATAACAAAATAAACACAGAACAGTGCTCCAGATAAGAAGGGATAACATGGATAATTTAGGGATAATGTTCCATTTTCTTTTATAAAAGTCTATGTTGTGTAACATTACCTGGCGTTATATAGCGCCTTGGGATATGCATTTTAACTCGGAATTAAATAACTTGTTTTAATTCCTGATCATTGCTGGGTTTGTTTGTTTGTTTTTTTTGTTTTTTTTTGGGGGGGGGGGGGGTTCAGAATAATTAGTTTATTTCTTTGTATAGATTTCATGAACTTCTAGAACATTCCAATACAATGTAATTGGAAGTACAATATAATACAAATGGGATTCAGAAGGAAGTCTTAGATTTGTGTTTATCTGTATCCCATTTTGCAATAAGATTAAATTTGAAACAACAGGTGATTTGAACTAACATCTAGTAACAAAGCTTTAAGATACAAACAGAAAGAAAATGAAATATATAATTATACATGAGAATAATTACATAGTCTAGTCTATCGCATAACCTTGCGAGGTTGTAGCGGCACCACAGATGACTTTACACGGTGTGTTACCTGTACCAGATCAAGAGTTACTATTATGAAAAAAGATATTAAGAATTGTACATGCACAGCTCTTTGTCCAATCTGAATCTTCCAGCTCAAATATATTGTAGCCAACATTATTCAAGTACCCTTTGGCCTGAGGTATGGTACATGTGTCACTAGGCTCAAAAATGCAGAAAATGTGTTTTAAGATTAAGGGGAAAATAATCAAGAGCAGTGCTACATTCTTAAATGCTCTATTCCGATTTATTATACGAGGGCTATCCAGTCAGTCCTGCAAACGACTGAGTCTCAGGCAAATGATAATTAATAGCACATTAATCGGTCTACATTCCATTGTTGCATCTTCCCGCCTTTCTTGTCAACAATTTCCAGGAGCATTATAATTTTGCCATGTCGTTGCTAGGCAACGAAGGAATATACTAAACATAGGGATGCGGCGGTGGCATCTAGTTCTGTTTAAGATCCAAAGCTTAGTCAAAACACTTGTACATATTGGAATTTCGCTGGGAGACACAAAAATAATACTGAAGTAAGTATACGGTACCAAAGATATTATTTTGGCGTCAGTTAAGACATTATTATTCAAAGTTAAAGTTACCTTGTTTTCCGAGGAACTACAATATAATGTAAAATGAGTACTTTAGGAAGATGACGCAACGGCAGAAGAAGGGTTTCTTAAGATTCCAATTTCCTAAAATGAGATTCATTTGTTATAATTAAGTACTCACGAGATGATAACTTTATAAACGGCGAGCCTTGTTTGTAACTATTTGCAACCTAGAAGCAAACGTTCAAAACTAGAAAATTCTGTAAATTCTGTAATATTCTTTTGTTCCCTAGCGATGTAATGTGAAACGATAACTGCTTGTTTTGTTATATACGAGAGAGTCATTTTGGAACACGAATTATAATTTAAAAGAGTTATAAACAGATATATGGGCACTAACTGCGCCCCCTTACTTGCCGACTTGTTTCTTTACGGGTACGAAGCGGAGTTTATACAAGGGCTCTTAAAAGAGGGTAATAGGCACCTTGCATAGAAATTCCACTTCACCTACAGGTACATAGATGATGTTCTGTCTCTGAATAATCCAAAGATTTCGGAGTTTATTGACCTCATCTATCCACGTGAACTTGAAAGTTAAGACACCACAGAGTCCAGTTCATCTGCCTCATACCTAGATTGTTATCTCTATATTGACAATGGAAAGCTTGTAACTAGGCTTTATGACAGGAGACACGACTTCAATTTTCCCATAGTTAACTTTCCATTTTTGAGTGGTAATTCCCATCGGCACCTGCATACGGAGTTTGTGTTTCTCAGCTAGTCCGCTATGCTAGAGCCTGTTTCAAACATCAAGATTTTGTTGAAAGAGGGAAGCTGCTCACCCGTAAACTGTTGACACAGAATTATCATAAAGTAAAGCTTGTGTCGGCAGTCAAAAAGTTTTATGGGAGACACCATGACCGCGTTGAAATCTACAATGTGGCTGTTTCTAAACTAATTTCCGGCTGAAGCTTAGTTAAGCTTTCAAATACCGAACTTTCTTTTTCACTGTTTTTTTTTTCCCACTGATATATAGATATGGGGTGTATTATAATAGGCAGGTGATGCTTACTACTCACGAGCACCTGATCACACCTCTATTTTTGGGTCCATATCTGTGTATCTAAAATACTCTGGAATTGTCGATGTTAAAATGACTTACGAGTTCCGACTTATGATTTGGGTAGTACTACTTTGACCACTTTCATATATAGGACTTTTCTTCCCCTTACCTCTTGAAAAAGATGAGTTTGTACAATTTACCGCCGGTATCGCCTACACCTTTGCGTTCCAAACCTTCCAAGTTTTGAGAACGGTATACCACATGCATGATTTTCAGCACACATATGTATACTATGCGTGATCTGCTCATGGTGTAATTTGATTACCCTACCTCAATTAATAAAGGAGTTATGAGGGCGTTTGCAGGACTATTTGGGTGACACTCGTAGCGCACATCTCTAATTTTAGGAGTGAAACCTGTACTAGTATGATCAAAGATGCAGGAAATCCAAATTATTCTATTCATATACGTCGTTATAAACATTTTCTTGACTATTTCGATGATTTGAGGTATAGTGTATGTACCACTCTACTAATTGATAGGGATGCGAGTATTAATCTCAAAGAAGACAGGCAAATACATATCACTCCCAATATGATATACATGACAATTTACCTAGGGTGTTCATCAGGAAATTTGCATAGGGTGTTTTCATAATAGAATATGAACACCCTTTCTGAAGGGTTTTTACACCCTCTAAAATGTCGAAATCGACCCGAAAAGATTACTTATTATTTTAATGCCCTTTTTAATTATCATTTTTATAGTCAAAATATACATGTAACAATGCTATTCGATTAGTATGTATAAAAAGGATATATCTGAACGATGCCTGCATAGAAGAAACGTATCGGCGGGGTTATCACAAAACTCCTGAATGCGGCCAAACCGATTGGCCACTTTCTTGATGGATGGATGGACGGATGGGTGGATTGCGCTTTTACGTCCCTTCCGTTTTCTTGAGATTTGTGACAAACCCACCAGCTTATCTTTTACAAGTAAAAAGTATGCAAAGACCAGGAACTGAAACAATCAAAATCCAAATCCAGCCCTAAAACCATAGTTGGAAACAACTAAGATTACAAATAATCAAGATACAGAGAATATATGGCCAACCGAGTGAGCAGCTTGTTCCCAAAAGGTGGCCACTCAGCAACCCAAACCGAACCAAAAATGATAAGAACATACATAAGGTAAATCATCACAGAAACTCTGACACCAAAAACAGGCAACAGAGAACCACAACAGAACTACCGCCTTGGAACGGTCAGTAATGAATAACTGGGGGCTTAAATCGATTTTACAGGCCCAACCTCACCCTCAGTTTCTGAAGTGGTACAAAACATTTAGTTGGTTGTTCGGTTCGCATGATAACCCTCTAACTCGTCAATGAATCATCACGGTAAACACATAAATCAAATTTCAACACCATGAAGAAGCAAAGACGAGGACTCGACAGATACAACGGGCCGTCTGACAGGTGGAGTTCCCTGTCCTGCCAAACAACCCCACTGGAAATCTGAAGCAAAAGAAGGTCACCAGTTGAGCCCCGGTGGACCAAGCAACAGACAAAAAGGCTCCGGTCCCAACCAACTAAAATATATAGCTTTAGGTCGGGGCCATCATAGAGTCTGACGACCGATCCCCCGGTGTGCAATTAAAGAGTGCAGCAAAGTTATCAACCGTGATTGGGTTAATCACTAAGCATGCAGACTGTCGCATAACATTTAAATTATAGCCAATACGTTTGTGACGTATTATTATTTTTCGGAATTGATCAGAAAAATCAGTCCTACCCTTAATCTTTTTGAATTTGTATACTAAGTCACCATGAAATTCTGGTTCCGATAGGCCTTGGTGTAAAAGAAATTTTAATCCGACATCAAATTTTGAAACCAATTCATGGTGTCTGCGATAGAATCTAGAAAAAGCCTTTCTAAGCTTATTATACCGATAGCCCTGTTGAAGAAGTTTAGCAGTTAAACATTTATTACGAGCATTAAAGTCATCTACATGACTACACACTCTAGCAAATCTTATAAGTTGAGAAATATACACTCCATAAGAGGGACGACGTGGAACGTCACCATCCAAAAATGGAAAATTAACTATATCAAAGTCAAAGTCATCACGTTTATCATAAATTTTAGAAGATACAAAACCGTTAGAAATAGATAGATGTAAATCCAAAAAGCAGGCCTCGGTATTTGAAGTATTAGCTTTATTCAATTTAAGTTCAGATGGGTAAATTTGGTTAACCATGCTTTCAAAATAAGGATTATCAATATTCAGAAGATCGTCTAAATATCTAGAGGTTGAGTTAAATGCCTCAATGATATCAGCTTGATTATCAACAGAAAGAGAAGTCATGAAATCTCTTTCATAACAAAATAAAAACAAATCGGCCACAAGAGGAGCACAATTTGTACCCATCGGAATACCAACAATTTGTCTGTATAACTTATTACCAAATCTGATGTAAATATTATCCAAGAGATATGATAAGGCGTCACATACATTCTGACATGACCAAAGACTATATCCTCTATATATTATACGGTCAGTAGAAGTGAAAAACGCTTTCTTGTCGTTACAGGCAATATAAAGGGTATCTTCATTTTTGGAGAACTTTTTGAAGGCCCTCTCAATCAAATCAACAAGTTTTTCCTTTATTAAATTATGGGGTAATGTGGTATAAAGAGTAGAAAAATCATAAGTGGACAAACTAGTCGCACGGAACCCTGTTGACTTCAGTTTACTAAGTACCTCACCAGAATTTTTTATAGACCAAAACATATTTTTCCCTGACCTCTCATACACTGTCTCATAGTACCAAATGACACGAGATTTCACAGCAGTGAGGCAAGAAGTTAATAATTTAGATAATTCTGTAGTAGTACAAGAGCTAGAGTTGGCAATGAATCTAGCTTTATACGGTTTTTTGTGAAGCTTAGGTAACCAATACATCGTAGGAAGTTTGTCTTGGCGTTCCTTAACGTTTACAGCAAACTTTAAAGGCAAATTATTTGAGTGGCTATTAACGACAGTCTTCTCATCTGTAAAAGTCTCTTCGTAAGCCGTGGTGCCGTTAAGTTCCTGCTTCAAAGTGTTAATATAGTGCATCCGACAAACAACAACAATGTTGTTTGCGGCCTTGTCAGCAGGAACCAAAACATACTTCCTATGAAAATCCTGGATACCCTGCTTCAAATATCTAAAGGAAGATTTAGGCTTAGGAGGTAAAAGATTAGTATTGTGTGAATAAAACTTTATACGTTTATCCACAATATTAAAGATACTTAGTTTCCATTTCTTTAAAGCGTTACTTTCAACACCCTCTCGTTTACACCAACGATTACCAAAATCATTTAATGCAGATGCAATTTCTTCCCTACATCTGTTGAAATCGATATGGGAAGGGAATCTATACTTAGGACCCTTAGAAACAATGTTACGAATTCTAGAATCCGGGATGATCTTCAAATTTCCAGTCACAACATGACCTGCTGATGGGTAAATAAATTTGGAATCTTTACAATCTCATGAATCAGGAGTATTAGCATCGATGTCAAGATCAGACACAAGTTTATTGAAATTAAATATGATACTTCTAATCGGTTTGTTATTATACAAAGCTGGGTTTATGTACTACATGTTACATGTCGAAAAGCATTGTTGTTAATTTTTTTGGCTGAATATTTAAAGAATCATTGCAAGCGAGAATGGCGGGGTTTTATTCTAATTTCTAAGTGCTCAAAAAATAAATAATGCACAAAAATGTGTGCCTTTATGCTAAGTCCGTATACTGATACTACTTTTAATGAGTACTAATGAAAGTTTTTTTGTCGTCTCTACTTTCTTCTATTAAAATGTTTTTATTTTTACTATATCTCCTTTGTAAATACTGTCAGTTGAAAAATAAAAATATAAAGCGGGGCATGATCAAGAAATAATCGAAATTAAACGCTTTCAATTTTCGATTTTGTTGTTTCAAAGAATTTACACTATTTGAATACACTATAATTGCTACATATCTGTTTAAATATAATTTTGATAATCTCAAATTCACCGCCCATGCCGACATTGCCCTTTTCCCAGTATTTGTACATTGCATTATTTTTTTAGCCGTAGCTTAATAAAATCTATTTAAGAATATACCTGAGTTGACGTCATTTGATATTTCTAAATTTAGACTCAAGTATAGCTTATATATGTTAAATTTACATTGATATATCGGATGAGCCGTGGCGTGGTGGGTTATACCTGAAATGTTCAATTCATCTGAGACAAAAGCAGCTGAACTCCTCCGTCGGGGATACCTCGGTCGATCTGGCGGGGGAACCACCGCGCTAACTCGACACTCATCCTTTTACTTCCTTTTGTTTTTCACCTTTTATGCTGACTGAATTTGAGTTCTGGGGCTTCTTTGTGTTTGAAGACAACGGTCTTGCATATGACGAGGTCAGTAGTTCGAATCGCAGTGTGACCATTTTTTTTATTTATTTTTTATTTTGCCGACGTCATTTGCACCGTTGAGATGTTTTTGCTAATCTGCTAGTTCTTGCTCACAAATTTTTATGCTAAGTTCAGATTTTCGTGGACTATGAAAATATACTAAGCCTGTCTAATAGAGATGCGTGTTAAGTAACCCCAATCTATGTGCATCCCATACAAAAATCCTATGGCCAGCTTATGCACTCCCGCAAACAAGTCAGAGTCTCCATTTAATATTAGATTTATGATATGTATTTTAAGGAGCAGGGAAGACAATGAAAAGACAGTGCTGATGTGCAGTATATCAAATGTATATACGGCATTTGGGACATACGTAAACAAATATGAACTCGCATGAAGGTGTTAGCTACGGTATTAATTTGGCTATAAGACGGACATTTTCCGATCTTAAATAAACTCTTATCTCTAAATCTATCTTGTGTAATTCTGCTATAAGATGGGGTTCCCTTTCAAATCAACCCAAAAATCTAGATCCGTCTTATAAGACGGATCTAGATTTTTGGGTTGATTTGCAGGGAAAGGAACCCTCTTCTTAAAACCGAATAAATAGGTATATGTAGTATATCCAAGGAGTGTGTCTGCTTTTAACAGCGCTGGTACAGCGAGATTTCTATGCCGTATTTGTTTGGCTCTAAGATGGGGATTTCTCTTTCAAAAACGTACTCTAAACATGTAAATCAGTCGCGTATAATTCGGCTATTAGATAGGGTAATTAAGGAAAGTAATAAATGAATGAGATACCATCAAATATGCAAAATAAATAAATACTAAGTAGATAAATGAATTAATAAATTAATTAATTAATTAATTGATAAATAAATAAAGGCATAAAGATCAAGTACCATATGTATTCAGTTATGAGACGGATGTTTTCCCAAAGACAGTATTTCAGTCTTTATCGAGCCGTCTCCCAGCGAGAGGGAGAAAATAAAAGAGATATGATGGAGGAGAGAAATGTGCCCGAACAACCCACACCCGCACCTACTGCAATCACACTAGGCCCTTGTCCTACTATTATCCTAATCAGTAGGAAGCCCTTGCACCGAAAGTTACCCAGGATCATCGCACAACCACAACCACAGCCCCATCCCACCCTCGCCCCGCCAAAAATCTAGATCTTACAAGAATGATCTCGCTGTTGGCATTGCAATTAAATAGAAAAGAGAAACCCTCCTTCAGATGCATGTATATATGGAAACAAAATATTAGTTTATGTAAATTATTTGAATTTGGAATAACCTAAAAGAAACGAGTTGATAAAGCTAATTAGACATGCAAACTTGATGACAACGATGGTATTTGATATTCTTTCTTATTCTAGTGACTTTCTAGTTCTGCATTTCTACATAATTTAATGGCATCTAAACTGGTCATGGTATCAATTTTGGTCCTGATCAGCCTCTAAATTGGTTCCGATTGGCACCTATCATGATGCACTAAGCAAACACTAAAATGGCCCTAAGCGCTAAACGTTAGTATATACAAAATAGACGGCACGGATGCGCATTTGGCCTATAGGTGACAGCAGAGTACCTCAGAGATAGACACTGGAACTATAGGTGACATAAGGGATAAGCACAGGCAGAGGAGTACCGCAGGGATAAACACTGGACCTATAATGACAGTAAATTACCTCAAAGACAGGCACCTGACTCATCGGTGACATTGGAGTATCCTAGGGATATACGTTGGGGCTACGTTGACAGTAGAGTACCCCAGGGAAAGGCGCAGGGTCATTGGTGACCTTGTGATATACACTGGAGCTACGGTGACAGTAGAGTACATCAGAGATAAATACAGGGCATATAGGTGAGAGAAGAGGACCTCGGGAATAGATACTTGGCCTACAGGTGCCATCTGGGTATCTGACAGCTCTGACAGTAGAGTACCGTTGAGTCTATTGATGACATAAGAGTACACAAGGGATAGACAATGGGCCTATAGGTGACATTAGAGTTTAAAAGGGATAGGTGTTGTTCCTAGTACCTCAGGGATAGACACTGTGCCTATATGTGATAGAAGAGTACCTCAGGGATAGACGGTGGGTCTAGCGATGAAAGAAGAGACCCACAGGTACAAAGAGACCCACAGGTAGAGCCACGTGGCCTATAGATAATCAAAGAGTGGCAAAGAGGACTGACCCTTGGTTGATAAGTGACATAGGAGCATTACAGTCGACGGACCCCATAGAGTATAGTATAGTTGATAGAGTACCACAGGACAGTCACTGGGCCCATAGGTAATCTGCATCTACCAATCAAGTGCATGGCCAAAATTGGCAAAGTCGCCTCCGTGACAGTCACATGGCATGTAGGTGAAAATAGAGTACCTTAGGGACATGCACTGGGACTAAGTGACAGTATAGTGCAACCGGGACAAACCTTGAATACGTGTATATAGGTGACAGTAGGATATGTCAGGGATAGACATCGGGCCAAGAATTGATAGTAGTGTATCCCATGCACAAATATCGTGTCTTTAGGTGATAGTAAGATACCGAAGGGACAAACATTAGACATGATAGATAGATACCGTTTCAATAATTTTAAAGATATGGACAGACGACGGACTTAAAGGGACAGACACTGCGAGAATAAAGAGCTGTCCTATAGATGACAGGAAAATAATTTACAGACAGATCATAGGTGGTGGATAGGTGATAACAGAGTACCACAGGGACAGGTTCCGGGCCTATACTTTCACCTCTGACATTAAGTATTGCGCCAAATATCTAAAAATGACCACATAAAAAAGTTCTCACGTTTGTACATCATCTAAAGTTCTGGCATCTAAACTGGTCCTGGCATCTATTTTGGTCCTGACCAGCCTCTCGATTGGTCCCGGCCAGCATCTATTGTGGTGCGATAAGCAGCCTCTAAAATGATCTTGAGCGCATAACGTAAATATATGAAAAACATAGTTATTCTGCTAAAAACTGCTTGTCACGACTTCATAGCATCGGCACAGGCCATGTTCAAAATAATTCTCGTGGTGGGGGGGGGGGGGAGTAGGGGGAGGAGAAGGGGCTAGTTTAACCCCGCCCCTCTTCCAACGCTTATGTCGTTTTATTTTCAATATCTGAATGCTAATGTTCGTGCATAGAAAATTAAAATTCCAGTAAGTTATTGAGACAGCTCCATGTTTTTGCGCCTCGTGCTTTTGTCACCATCTCCGCATCGAATCGAAAAGAATTTAATTTAGCATGTAAATTAGTACGAAGCATGTTGTCTCTGGATCGTATGTGCAACATATACAGCGCTTACAAATAATTCCATTCTCCTACCGCGAATGCTTTATCTTTTCGCATTTATTTTGGATAAAATACAAGGTACAAGAAGACTTTGGCAATATAATTTAGCTTCAAGCAACTGCGACATGATGTTTTCTTGTGCTGTAGTTTGATTTGATGATGAGATTCATGTAACACGAAAAATGTACCTCGAAAAACTTATTGCATGGACATGAAAAAACTTTTGCAAGATATGCATATTCACATGCCGAAGCAGACTGTGGACTGCGCGCATTGATTGCTGCCTAAAACAGGGAGAGGGGTATGTATGCTACAGGGAAATTCAAAAAGTAACTACACTTCAGGAACTGACTGAATCAGATCCCAAACCCTATCCCCAACATCTAAGGGAAAGATTGACAAAGACATCCCAACAAGCAATGAATAACAAGTGATAAGCCGAGTCAGCAGCTCTTTCCCAAATAGGTGGCAACTCAGCTATCTTTGCTGAACTAAATAATTTAGACCCACAGAAGGGTTACAACAGACTAAGCAGATTATACGAAAAACATTTAACAACTTTTTTTACCCATTTTCTATTTTTCTATGGTTACCTATTTGCTATTTTATTATAGAAGGGTTAAAATGAGAACATAATACATTAAACAGCACCGAATATAAAACAAATGCAACCGCAACGAAAGTACCGCCTTGGAACAACCATGATTTTCTATGCATTATCATCTGTGGACCCCAAGTAGCCTGGCATTCAGGCCGTAATTTTACGAGGGTCATTTCAGAAATAGTGAAAATGAGTCGGTTATTCCTAGGAATAATAACCGATTTTTGAAATTAATGTCTTAACTTTTAGGTTTACATATCACAAATTGGCATTCACTTAAACAATTTGAGGCACTGGTATTTTCTCCCAAATATGCCTTGACAATTGTTGTTAGGGTAAGGACACTGAGTAGAAACATACGGAAAATTTATGTAAAGACAAATTCATATTTTCTTAACTCTGGATACAAGCAGCTCTGGATTAATACCTATAATACGTGTTATACTGAAAATATTTCAATATGAAAAGCATTGTATCAGCCTTGCTAACACACAAGCTTTACCTTGCAAGATATGCTAATCTTGGAACAATGCGCATTTCTGATGACGTCACTTCCTGCGCTAAATTGAAATGTATGGTAAGTTGTTTAAACGTCGATTTTGAGGTCAAATTAAGTGAAAGTAAATGCTTGGTGACATATATGAAACAAAAAATAAATAAGATTTAATTCGTCATGCTTGTTTTCTGTTATAATAATCTTTTATTGCACCTTCTGCTCTTTTGTCAGTGGCCTACCTGATTTTTTTACGATAAGTTTCCCCACCCACCAAAATATTTCAATGTCAGTATATCATATGAAATCACAATTCTTGCAAGTCTTTATATATGAATTTTTCTATCAATATGTCCCTCTAATTTTTGACATTAAACAAAGTTAAATATATTGTGCCTGTGTCTGATTATTGGAAGATAACTTCATTTTATTATTTTCGATTTTACAGGAATTGCTGCTACTTTGCAACTTCCGGCGAAGGGTTTGCACACATATCATCCAGTTTCATCAATGATTTGATGCCAGTCGTAACCAAATATAGTGACCTGATCATTTCAGTAATAAAATGTCTGTCCTTTGTTGAAATTGGATGTGACTGGGTCTGACATCACAATTTTACTGATAGAATGCATTTATAATAACTTTGTATTTATAACTATAAAGCAGACAAAAATCTCGTTTATTATTGTACTCGTGTAGAATCTGGAAACGATTTCTGTATAACTTTCTTATTAACATTGAAAGGAAAGAATTACGTGTTTCTTCATTAAACTATATCATTTTCTCATCGAGCAAACAACAACACAACACGAGAGACTCTCAGTGAAAATCTAAAGTTTCCAGTATCCACACCCTTATGACGTATAAGCTTGTGCTGTCATGCATGTGTGACTTAGAAATTCTTTTAACACATACCATTCTAAAGCACTTAAATTTAGCTTTCCAATGATATAATACCACTGCTAAATATCAGCCAATAGGCTACCCTGAGATCATTTACACTATTTCTGAAATGCCCCTTGTATATGTTCATCTGCAACAAGGTACTTATAACCCGCGACTTAACCACTGTAAACGATAGCCAGAAGACTCTATTACTTAGTAGCTGAAATACAGGACTTACTTGGAATACTGGTCTATCTGTCCTGGAGACCTGTACTCATACTTAAAAATCATAGAAACTGATTCGAATTAATAATATTTTATTAAAACCATTTAGTCGATTGCAGCGGTCTAAATCCATTAAAATCCGAATCTGAAAGGAGGGGGGATTCAACGCCTTCCGAGGAGATTAGCAGATATGAATGTATCAGTATCATAATAGCATGTTTGATAGCTATTATGAATTGCATATAAAACGTTATGACACTCGAAAACTTGGGAGAAAATGCTTCGAAAAGTTTATTAGCTGTGCCTACAATGACACGGAACGTTTTGAAAACGCCACAAAACTACTACCGCTGCTAATCACACTGGGTGCATGCCCAGGCTGATCTGAGGCCTCGTTCGATTCACATTACCCATATCAATAACAAAAAAAATTAGTAGAATGCACTTCTATGCATAGTTATAAGGTATGTAGCTGGGATCAGTTTAGAGGCTGCTAGATGCTAGCCGGGACCAGTTTAGAGGTTAAGCAGGACCAATATAGAGGCCAGGGGCAGTATAGATGCGGGACCGCTTTAGATGATGTACACACGTTTCTCGAATATTGGTTTGATAATTTTACAAGGTCATTGAGGAGAGCGCGGCTGCAGGTGTGGTGTGGGGAGGGGCTGAGGGAGGGGGGGGTGGAGTCACTTATGTATAGCTTGGGACGGGGAAGAGAATATCAAAGTACATTGACTTTATTATTAAGAGAATTAACCCAAAGCAATTAAGTACCAAACTAAAATTGCTGGTTGTCAAAGAAATACTGATACCTTTCTCTTTTTTATTTTGTTTCGATTTGTACATAAGGATAAACTTGGATACCCAGGCCGATCTGAAGCTTCGCTAGGCTCACATTATCAATAACAGTAACCAATTATTCATAGAAGGCATTACTGTTCGTAGTTTTCGAGATCATTTAAGAGTCGGCTTAGCGCACTAAAATAGGTACCAGCCGTGACCAATTTAGAGGCTGATCAGGACCAAATAGATGCCAGGACCAGTATAGATGAAGGATTACTTGAGATGATGTACATGTTAAATGCTCACTCCGTTTCCTGATTTCGAAGTGTAAGATAGATTCATGTGTCTTTCTGCATAATCCCGGGCCGCGTAGCACAGTCGGTAGAGCGTCTGACTGAAGAGCCAGAGGCCTCGGGTTCGATACCGGGACCAACCACATAATTTCGTTTCTCCTTCTGCTGATCCAAGAAGGGCAGTAGTCAGTTACTGACGAAAGTATCTGCACTTAGTACTGGTTAACCGCTTAAGAGATCTAAGCCTGCCCAGGAATAGGTACTTCAGTTATGGCACATCGGTGTATTCATATCGGTTTGAATTCCACATTATCCTCTGGGTGTGTGGATACAAACGATAAAAGGTATTTTTTGTTTTAAAATCGTTGTTTATATCATCGTTTGTGTTTCATACTGTTCTGCAGACACTTGCATTCAGTTTTGAATACTAACAATGGTAGGTACTCTAATTATGGCCAGATGAGTGTATTTATCATCGTTTTTAACCACAGTGTGGAATACTTACGATGATAGGTACTCCAATTTTGGCCAAATTGGTATATTTATCATTGAAAGTATTCCACACTGTCCTACTAGGCACACCAATTTGGGCAAAATGGTGTATTTATCATTGTAAGTATTCAACACTGTCCTTCTGACAGGGTGGAAAATAACGTTAGCGAACCCAATGCGGATCAAACCGATGTATATTTCAAAAGTACAGTTTGAAATACTAACGATGATAAGCACTCCAGTTTCGGACAGATCGAATGACAACTCAACGTAAGTTTTCCACACTGTCAGTAGTCTGTATTTAAAGTTTCCACATTTGTTGATTTAGGCTCTATTTTTATTTCATTTTTTTAATTATTATTATTATTTTTTTTTTTTTTTTTTGGGGGGGGGGGGGGTTTGGGTGTGGGGGGAGGGGAGGGGGATAACATGGAATCATCTCTTAAAGGGGCGTTTCGACATAAGGTGGTTTTGGTCAATTTTTAGCAAATGTGGAAGTGTCTATTTATAGGGACGTTTCTACATTGATGTATTTGGTCGATTAGTGACAAAGTGTAGAAACTTCTCTACATAGGGGCATTCCACATCTGTTAATTTCTGTGATTCTTTTCCCAAACTGTGGAAATACCAATACTGTTAGGATGGATAGATAGATGGCTTGCGATTTTTACGTCCTTTTCAACAGTATTTCAGTCATATCAGGACGATGGGACTGCGATAATGAAAGGCTGTGTGCAATGGAATCCCGTTTACGGTAAGAAAGACTCTCGCCTAAAGCGGGATTCTAACCCGGTCCGCTGTCTATGTATTAATCATCGTTTGTATTCTAAACTACCCAACTGGCAGTGTGAAATACTAAGGGTGATAGATACTCCAATGTGCACCAAATTGAAGTAGGTATCGTTGTTAGTATTCCACATTACTGGTAGGAAGGACAGTGTGAAATATTAACAATAATAGGATCACCAAATTTGGCCAAATGGGTTTATTTATCATCGCCATTATTCCACACTGTCCTACTGACAGTGCGGACTACTAACGGCGATAGGTACTTCAGTTTTGATCAGACCGATTTTTTTTCATCAAAGTTAGTATTCAACATTGTCAAAAGGTCACTGTGGAAAACCAACGCTCATAGGTACTCAAATCATGGCCAGATCGGAGTTTTATTTATCACCAGTAGAACAGTGAGTAATACTTACGCTGGTAGGTACTCGAATAATTGCCAAAACGATGCATTTATCAACGTTTATATTCCACACTGTCCTATTTGCAATGTGGAATACTAACGATGAAAGCTACTACAATCAAAGTTCAATCGGTGTTTTATCATCGTGAGTATTTCACACTGTCATACTGGCAGTGTGCAATTCTAACGATAATTGGAACTCAATTACCACAAAATTGAAAAACCTGTCATTGTTAGTATCCCACGATGCCAGTAGGACAGTATGGAATGCTAAGGTAATAAGTACTCCAGTTCGGGCCAAATCAGAGTATTTATCATCGTTTGTATTACACACTGCCATTAAAATAGTGTGGAATACTTACCATGATAATTTCTCCAATGGGGACCAAATCGGAGCATTTATCATTGTTATAATTCCACACTGCCAGTAGGAAAGTGTGGAATACTAACGATGATAGGTTCTCCAATTACGGCCATATCGGAGTATGTATCATCGTAATATTCCACACTGTCAGTAGTCCTTATCTGACGTTTCCATAATTCTTGATTTTTCTTCTTCTTTTTTTTTTTGGAGAATGAGGCAACGTCTCTTTATACAGACGTTTACGTCTCTTTTAAAGAGACATATCCGCATTCGTTGATTTAAGTCCATAGTTGGGAAAATGTTAAAACATCTCTATATACGTACGTTTCCACAATTCTTGGTCCGTTTTTTTTATTTAATGAGGAAATATCAATAGTATAAAGACTAGCTTTGTGGAATACTTACGATGAGAGACGCCTCTACAATACATCCGGGTTCAGTACCGGGTTTAGTTTTTTAACCAGTTAACGGGATGGGCGGCCATGTTGAGGGCAAGCGGGGAAAAGGCTATAAGATCGCTCTACAAGAAGGTCAAGGGTGGAAAAGATTAAGAAGTTATTCTTAGCCTTTATTTCACTACATCGTTTTTAGAAATTTATCATTTGCATAATGGTATGTGATCTGGTGTACAATCACGCTTTAGAATTGTTATAATTTTACTCGATTCTGCAGATGATGCCTGTCTTAAAGTGAGGTATCAAACAAATTCATGTAAATGTAACCTTTTCCAATTTACTCTTGCCTAGAAAAGGTCCTGATCGACCCAAAGTCATCATTTGAACATGCTTTGTAGTGCTCGAGTACTAAATGGTACGAACGAAGTTTCGAAGCCAGCAATCAATTGGATCTTAAAAAGATTTTAAAAGTTTTAACCATGTATGGGGATGGCGACCATATTGATCATGCTAAAAGAATTGTTTTTACATATTTTGTTTCATTCAACCCTTGAATACACCGTATGGAATTTGGTTACTATCGGCCAAGTGTTTCGGATAAATGGATGGATGGCTTGCGATTTTACGTCCTTTTTACGTCCTACAGTCATATCAGGACGAAGGATAGGTGATTATGGAATGTTGTGTGCAAGGGAACCCCGTTTACGATTGGAAAGATTCCCACCTACAGCAGGGCTCGAACACGGGACCGCTAGATCAGTAGGCCAGCGCTTAACCTACCGAGCTACCGGGGCTCCTAGTTGTTGCAGAGGTTTCAGTCGTTAAAATTTAGACGGATGACAGCTGCGCTTGCATATTTTATAATTTTCTCTGGATCTCGGAGAAGGTGACCAAAATACTCATAATGGCCAATACAGAGTTAAAGTATTTGTCTTTGTTGTTGCTTCAGTATAGGCTGTGAAAAACCTATTTGAAACAAAGGATGGCGTTAGCCAAGAAATTTTTAAATGAAGTTATAAAAATTGAAATTTGTGATGACAAAAGGAAAGCCTCTCATTCTCTTATTTAAAAGTCGCTGTATTTTATCGTATAATCACTGCATAACTTAAAGTATCGACCACTAATGGCATCTCTAGCTAACGATGTTTTGAACAACTACACCCAGAATGTCTGCTGACATCTGAGACATTCTAAGCAACCTCCGCGTAAACCATGTCGTACACCATTCATCACCGACCATAAAATCGCTTATACCAAAAATAAATTGACGGCACTGTATTTTATAACGTCACTTCATGTTCGTTTACTGTTTATTGCACAAAACTGATGATGGATTAAGAATGTAAGACACAGAGAATACAGAAAATTGGAATTCGTCATATCTTGACATCACTTGACAGGACAGGCGACAACCACGGCTTCGACTCAAATTTTTCGACAGTTTATACAATAAAACTGCGAGATCTTATACTCTCGCATCGACTTCATTGCCAAGTCACATCAATTAACTTTAGACTGCACACACGGACATGCAATGTTTCTCCTAGGAAGTGTGTAAAATATAAGTTTTACCTTGCAGCTAAATCAATCCTCGATTTGTTTACATAAATTTTGTAGCCTCACATAACCGGAAGTTCGCCTAATTCTTTCAACGCCCGTAAATATTGGGCCTAAAGATTGTACTGGGTGCTGAAATCGCGCACAGAAAATTACTACAATGCCATTTTAGGCCAAAGAAACTCTAGGACCAGATGCCCTTTCATGTAGCGTCTGAATTGGCATTTCACTGCATTTTCTTGTATTGCAACTAAAATGAATGATAGCAAAAGCCTCTATCAAGCTATGTTGCGAGCACAAATTCAGTCTTCTTTGTTGACCAGGGTCATTTTATATTTTAACCGCACCATAAGTCTGGTTCTTTAAAATTTTAGCATACCGAATACCATCAAATCGCTTACCCGAAATTAAGGATCTGTGTCTGTATCTGCTCAGAGCCGATCTCAAAACGGGTAGCTTTGTATATGCTAACAGGAAATACTCATACAGACTGCGCATTATGCGCAGTCTGATTCGAGTTTTTTTCTGTTCGACCACGCCACAAGACACTATTTCTTGCAGCAAAGAGGATCCAGTTGAAGGATCGGTAATAGACATATCTTTTTCAAACCAATTAGACACCATACATGTAGTTGTGAAAGATCAGAATATTCCCGAAGTAGCTATGTTTGGAATTTTATAAATAAAGTTTCGGTAACTATAGAGATATACTTGCAGGTATCATAACCAATCTTATACCGGGTAAGCCCACAGTATTTATTTATCTACTTTTACAAGTTTTGTTTATTGGCATTGCTTTCGTTTTTCGTTTTTTTTTTTTTTTCATTTTTTATAAGAGATCGTTGAAATAAATGTGTAATATATAAGCTCACAACAATTTTGATACTGTGGGAGGCAAAAGTAGCTTCTTCGAATTTACTTTTGAAACAGACGTTTCATTGGAATAAAATTACTCTCGGTTTATTTCCTTATGTTTTCTGCCTGTTCTCCCTTTCTCTGTCATTTTGCTTAGTAAATTGTAAAAACACTTGGCCTTATACTATATGTTAACATTGTAGATCTCAACTTACTACGTAATTTTTCTCACACATGAGCTAAGAATGTCCCTTCGTATGAACATACGCGGTTTTCTATCTGACATTTCTTTTTCCACCCATCAGACAAGAATTTACCTTTACAGAGCTGTCTGAGATTTTCTATCTCGGCCTCAGTGTTGTCTCAGCCCAGGCTCTGAAAGCAGTCTCAAAGTGTCAATTATTGCTTAATGCAGCCCAGTCATGTTAATTCCAACTGCATGCAGATTATGAAATTGACAGCCAGTGCTGTGGTTGAAATGTCACTGTAGATTTTCGATTAGCTGCCAATCATGTAAAACGCGTGCACAAGATGAAATTAACTTAAAAGAACTATCAATAAAATATTAGCCGAATGTGCACATTTATGACCTGGACAAAAAGTTCAGCATTCTATGGCTACTCTGATTAATAAAATAGTGTTGCCTCGTGAGAATCAGTAATAGTGTTGAGAGCTCAACAAAGAAACCTTAGGCTTGTTTCCAAATTATTTAAGCCTTGTATGAGATCTGAACTGAGATTTCTTTGTCTCGGCCTCAACCTCGTCATAAATTCTATCGATCCTACACTATATTGTTTTAAGCTGTTTCAATCCGTTCGCAATTATGTAAACTACCCAATTCATGTTAATTTCAACACCTGCCATGTGAATTGTAAGCAGCAGTTGAAACTGTCTGTTTTATATGCTCCAGACAAGTGAGAATGGGAGGGGGAGGGCGGGAGGGGAACTATTTTGGGATAAATCTGGAATTATTTATGTTAATGCTCCATAAGGTATATGTTTTGATGCCTCATTATAACTAACTCACCAAGGTAGCTGCAGTGTGAGTTCACAACCTTTGTTTTATAAAGAAATAAGCTAAATTATTCCATAATTGTCAATTTATGATTACCTTAGCTACAGCTCCGAATATCGAGCATGGGACGTCAATGTAAATTTCTCGAATGAAATGAAACCAATATGTTAGAACTAATACTATGAGGATCAGACTTGCTTTTTCATGCATTAACGTTTAGGGACGAGTCATTTATTGCCAGGTGGGGGGGGGGGGGGGGGGGGGGGGGCGGGTACATTTAGGGGGGGGGGTCGAGATTTTTTTTGTAATGTACTGGGGGGGGGGGGGGGTCGGAAATAAAATATTTTATTCGGCATATTGGGGGGGTCAGAATGCTTCCATCAGTCTTCTTTTTTTAAAAAATCCATCAACTAAAGCCCCCCAGACCCCCCATTACTTATATTCTTGTAAACTTAAACTCAAGCTTAGAGACATTTATAGAAACATCACACAAAAAATTTGGCGCTTCATATCCTAAAAAGATATTTTTCATAAAGGGGGGGGGGGGTATCAATAAGGTGGGTTTTCTGCATCCTACCAAAGTTTTATTTTTTTAACTGATGGTATACTCCAGTGCGTCTAGTTTATTGAACCATATGGGACTTTGCGCGGAAAGCTCTAGTTACTGAGCTATGGGTCCACAGAAGTGGGTGGGGTAATTCAACCAAATGAGGACATTTTTACAAGACCAGCTAAACCATGTTGAATTACCCCACCCACTTCTGTAGACCCAAAGCTCAGTAACTAGGGCTTTCCGCGCAAAGTCACATATGGTTCATTAAACTAGACACACTGGAGTATACCATCAGTCAAAAAAATAAAACTTTGGTAGGATGCAGAAAACCCACCTTATTGATCCCCCCACCCCCTTTGCTAGTAAGACAGTATGCAATTGTCAAAAAACATGTTGAGCAGATGATTTTGTTCTGGATTAAATTTAATGCATGCTTTTGTGATATCAGCATTCCAGTTGCCTTGTCATGAGCAAAGCTATTGTGACCCCCCTCCATAACTATTATTAACATTTTAATTGAACATTCAACATTAGATTTCTGGGTGGCCATATGCAGGAAGAAAAGTGCAAAATATCAAAATATGCTGATAAAATTTAAAGACCATTAACCTGCATGATTTATCAACATGTCAAAGTAAGAAAATGTTCTTTGTGTTTCATACATGTTGGATTAAAGTCAGTCTGACTTAAACAAAGGTAATACAGTATGTGGGTGAAGGGTAGCTGGGGTGTTGGGATGGTGGGGGGGGGGGGGTTATAAACTTTTTTGTCACCTATCTGGGGGGTTGGGGGGGGGGTCGGAAAAAATTTAGGGACTCGAATGAAAATGTACCCGACCCCCCCCCCCCCCCCCCCCACCTGATCATAAATGACGTCCCTTACCAGGTCCCGAGGGAGCTATTGAAAACTAAGGCCGAGGTGAGGGACCTGGCATACGTTAATGAAATGAAAAACTATGATCATTGTAATCGCGTGAATTCAGCCATAATGCTACAAAGATAATGAAATGTTTGGGCACTATTTTTCGGCCTCATAATCACTACCTTGCTGATTCCTATGCGCACTATGCGTTTCTATAAAAATCCTCGTTTCAGGCCCGAGTTTCAGGCCATGGTTATCTATCGTGAATATTCGTCCAACCTTTAGCAGCAGTTCACGAGTCTTAATCATATTCACTAAGTTTTTCACTACGCTGTCGCCCACTATTCATTTTTTACAATATTCGAATCTGCATAACTCTAGGCTCTAGCATCAAAGCCTTTTGACGATAACTGCAACTGCAAGCTATCCGCTTGCTTCTGCATTACAGAGTATTGCCCTGCAACTTGCATACGAAAAGTCGCAAAGGTGATCATCGCCTAGTTAATCGCTTAGTTAATACATGCTTCTGTGTTCGTTTAAACATGCCTATTAAACCCCCATTCCACTGGACGGCGCTTCCGCTGCGCTTCTAAATTTTGGATATAACGCCATGAATCGAAGCAGAACCGGCAGCAGCGCAGCAGAAGCTTCTAGATCGCAGGGAAAGCGTATCTGAAGAGGCATGATCGCCAAGACACGGCGCTTTTTTTGACCTTGCTCAATATTTACGTAGCGGAATCGCCGTGGACACAAAGCGCAATGAAAGCGTAGTACATGTAACAGCGCAGCACGAAATTCATGAACGCAGCAGTATCGAGGCAGCAGCGCAAGCAACGCAGCACCAGCGCAGTGGAACCGCGCTGACAGTGCCTTGGAGATTCGTCCACGACCCAGCTACGCTTCCGCTTCGCTCTTTTTGCTCCCATTACGCTCTGGTGGCGCTCTCGTGGCGCTCTTGCCGCTTCTGCTGCGACTCTATAATTTATGAATATCGCAACCACGACGCTTACGCTGCGCTCTTGGTGTTTTATCTGGGTTTCCTTTGCTGTTTTGGCAATCTGGGTATGAAAACGCCGCGTTCCATCGGCAATCGTCATTATTTGCTCGCGCTCAAAACGTTTCAGAACTCGATTCTCACATTTCATTCAAGATGCCAACCCCGTCAAAAGCAGAAGGCGAAATCTACACCCAGGCCTGGTCAGGAGACTATTTTCTCGCAGCTTGTACCGCAGGACTCCTGCTTCCTAGGCTCCTGCTCTCTAAACTGAGCAAGACCCGCGCCCTTCAGAACGCAGAGCAGAGTCCCCAGTTGAGCCTGAGCAGCAAGAAGAACAAAACGAGGTGTATGAAGTCACTAGTTTATGATTGCTAGCTGGATAATAGCCACTGGAATTACTACATTATCAATCTTGTTTAAAGGCTGGTGGTCAACTGCTGCTGAACCCCGATTCTCTGCCGATTTACATAGAAGCGGTTAAAAAGCGCAACACAAGCGCAGCATGAGCGCAGCTCCGGCACTTAGGTAGTAGCACGATCGCAAATGCATCGTAATAAGCGTAGATCAAGCGCAGCTTGAAATCCTTTGCCGTAGCCGCAGCGTATTAGAAGCGCATTTGAAGTCCTGGTCATGAGACTATTTTCTCGCAATCTGTACCGCGGGAGAGGGTATTCCAACTCCTGCTTCCCAGGCTCCTGCTCTCTAAACTGAGCAAGAGCCGGCCATTCAGAACGTAGAGCAGAGGCCCTAGTTGAACCTGAGCAGCAAGAAGAACAAAACGAGGTGTATGAAGTCATTAGTTCATGATTGCTAGCTGGATCATAGCCACTGGAATTATTACCATTGTTTGAAGTTTGGTGGTCAACTGCTGCTGAGCCCCGATTCTCCGCCGATTTACACAGAAGCGGTTACAAAGCGCAACACAAGCGCAGCGTGAGCGCAGCTCCGGCACTTAGCACGATCGCAAATGCATCGTAATAAGCGTAGGTCGAGCGTAGCTTGAAATCCTTTGCCGTAGTGGCTCCCTTGAAGTCCGTTAAGCGTGAAAGGAGCGCAGCTAAATCGCGACAGCATCGCGACTAGCGTAGTGAGATCGTATTAGAAGTGTACTGGCAGCGTAATGGAAGCGCACAAGTCCCAAGTTTTGGCAAATGCCCACGCTTCTGTGGCGATTTCGAAAATTTTGAAGAAGCGCCATGAGCGCAGTCAAAGTGGCATCCAGTGGAATGGGGGTATTAATAGCGTGTGACACCGATATTTATGTAATAATAGACAATAAGTAGCTTGGAAGCAGAATGGCCTAAGACAGGAGAACAGGTGAAATAAAGCATTGTTCGTCCATCTGTACGGAGAGATAATCCACGAGCCTTAGCGAATGTACAGGCGGACGATCATGCTCTCTTTCACTTATTTTCACCTATAGCACGATACCCACCGTAGACCTTACACGTTGCAGGGTATCATGCTAAAGATTTTGGTATCTATGGGTCGTGATATGATCTGTTTTGTTTAAAGGTATGAGTGAGAAAAATAATAAGTGATGGGAATGAAACCTCACCAAGGAAATCTCAGCCTTGTTTTCAGATTATTTAGTCTTGTGCTCGGCAAGCCTCGCAAACATAGGTGACATTTTAAAGCCTGTAACTCACCCGTGGTTAACTATGTATATACAAGGGCTGTTACCAAACGAAAATGAGTCCTAGTTCCTAAACGACCGGGTCATCGTGGGTAAACAAATTCGTTTAGCCACGGTGACCAAGTAGTTTTGGAACTGTGAGTCTTTTTTGTTTCGTAACAGCCTTGGAATCATAGTTAACCAGGTGTGTAACTCTTAAATATGAAAAAAAAACATGCGTTTCCAAGTGTTTTCGCATAAGTAGAAGCGATTGCGTCTCCTAAATTTATAAATAAAGCAGACCTTGTCTAGATGTTTAGAAGCAAGATAGGAGATTATCTTCCAGCTTACCACTATGATAGTCCATCTATCAATTTACTGAACTGAAAGTGAAACCAAAGCACGGTCTTATTTTTCATAGTTAAAAAAATATTTGGGACATTATTTTTTCTGCTATATTGTCGCTTATGCATCCAGCCAAGGTTCGCTTCACTTACCAACTTCAAAAACTTAACCACCACTTCGGAAGAACGTAAATACAAAAACACATGAAAGAACATGATTTCTCATATATAAACCACATTTTAAGATTGTGAAACGAGAAAACTAATGCAACAGTGTCTATTAGAAAAATAGACCCAATAACTTTTAGCCGTTCCCTACCCACTTTAAAGTGCAATGAAGTTATGGACCTTAATCACGATGATGTCTATCATTCCTAAGCTAAAATCGGCATTAAACTACTGTGAATGACGCATGTCACTTGCAAACTGTCAAACTGGTAAACTCATAATTGTATGTTTCAGGTGGGTGGGTACATCGCCATATATTTCTGTCATTTCATTCAAAGGTGAACAACTTTTGTGACTTCCTGTTTGCTCCCTTGGACAAATTAAAGAAACCCTTTTGAAAAGGGGTCTACCCTTAAAGGAAAGAATGTGCTTCTAGAGAAGAAAATTCTTTCCTTTAAGAGCAGATCCCTATTGAGAAGGGAAGTAAAAATGAAAGTAGCAGAGTTGCTTCCTCTGAAAGTGTACTATATACCTTGAAGACCAGTTAACTGCTCTTCATTTACAGGAAGGATGCTGTGTATGAGGGCATATAGCAGTTTGCATGGATGAAATATAACATCTCACAGGTGAGCGGACGTGCTTCTTCTTTGGTAATATTTTATTTTTATGCATATGCAGATAAAAATTTCTTGAGCTATGTATTTATGGAGTCTGCTGCTTTGTTTGACAAGTATCATATGAATAAATTATATTGTCATACAGTATCAATATCCATTCCATGCACTTATAGACTAAACATTTTTATTTTTTTATTTATTCATTTTTTTTTTCCCTGATTACGGGGCTAGGCCAAACTGATCATCTTTTACGAGTTTTCTTTTTATGCTTTTTAAGAATGTTTAAAACTGAGATTAATGGATAGAATTTCATACAATGATATCTCAATTTACATAATTTTGCTTGTTTGTAAGTGAGCATGTGTAATATATTGTTTTTATGCATGAAATGTGAATCCTGTGGAATTCAGTGACGATGTATAATTGAGGCAGAGATGTTGCTTCTATGACCGAACATGCAAAATCGTAAATTTCAGATGTTTTATTGCATAGTATCAATAAAAATAATATTTGTGATAAGGCTGCAATCGCAAAACGCAAAAGTTTCGACCGCCGCGAAAGATACTATACTCAAAAGCAAAAATAACGCATATATTTTACTTTTGGTGCTTTTATGTCGAAATAAAAATCTGCTGAAATTGGCAAAACAGGGAAGATATTATCAATGCATGGAGTACACTTTGTCGCAAACTTATTGAAATTTCGTTTGTTTATTCATGCGTAACGAAAGCGTAAACATCAAGGGGTCAATGTCAAAATTCGCAAATACTGATCAAATAACTCAGTGTCTTAAACTGAGTTGTACCTGGCTCCAAAACTGATGCCCTCTTTAGTTGACGCTAAAATGTCTCAGAAACATCATCAAGAATTTTCAGCATTGGTTACTTGCCACAAACAAAGTTATGCCCCTTTATGCAAATCCCGTGAAATAAGCAAGTTTTGCAATAACAAAAGAACATTTTGTGGATTTTTTCAGCAAACCGAATTGGATGAGGATTCCAATTCAGGTTAAATAAAAGGGTAAGTGGTCACAATCAAATGCAGTAGGCTAACAAAGGATAGTAACTCTGTACATCCTTCCAGTTATCTAACTACATACTGAACATTTGGGTGCTGGATCCTTGAAATCATTGGGGGAAACTGAATGAAAATAATACTGCATCTTTATTATGAAGGGCAGTCTACGGTGAGCGAATCGGGAGACAAGATGTTTTCCAGGAAAACATTTTATCGGTTTTTAAATTTCGTAACTAAAACCGGAAGTGGGCAAATTACGTGCTCATTTCAATCCAAAATTTGTTTTAAACGGGTCCTTTGTCCATAGTCTTACCCATTTTGAATCCCAAATTACCAGATTTTTCTAACAATTTGATGATTCAGACGATTTTCAAAAACTTTGAAAAACTTTGGAAAATGCAGATTTTTGCGTGTGCAATTTAACTGTATTAGAATCAATTTTTTAAAAGTCTCATACCGTTTTCCAGCTAGTTACATCATGCTGAACCCATATGCAGCGAAATCGTATCAATAATTATTATTTTGCCACTGTGAGCCAGAATTTTGTGATTTTTGCCTTTTTAACAAAAACCTTAATACTTGTTTCAAAAAATTGCACAGTAACAAGAAAATGCTGCAAAACTTATAGCCGCGTATAGGCAAATTCCAGTACTAAGTAAAAAGTAAAATATAATTACATTTTATGAGGCAAACACAACACTAAAAATATGCGTTTCTTTTGCTGTTGAGTATATAAGACCATCAACTAATGCAACATACGGTCTGCATCTGTGTCTGTGTCACATACTTTGACATTGGAAACAAGGTCAATGTCAGATTTTGATGACCTTGACCTTGTTTCCAAGGTCACAGAAGGACTTAATATGTGACATATACACAAATGCAGATGCCAACGAGATCCGAACTGAAGCCAATATGTATTCCTTCACCTTTAGTGGCGGGGGTGTAGGGCATAATATAGCAGTTAAAATAGTAATTTGGCCAAAGGTTCGTAATTCTAGGTCAAAATTAAATGAAAAAAAACATCTTCCAAGCAAGTTTATGTGTTCAGTCGACCATGAAAACTAGGTCATTGTAAAATTCTGGTCACATCAGCCGAATGTCCTGGTCAGGGTGCTTCCTTGACATGAGTTTGATGACAACTGGTCTGTTTATTTAACAATGAGGCCAAGAAATATTGAAAATTAATGACAAAAATATAAAAAACATGCTGAATGTCAAAGGAAGTCTTTTTTGACAGATATGTTCAAATTAAACCAAATAAAATGATATGAAAATATAGTTTAGATGTTCTGTTAATCATTTTATCAAATCCTGTCTGTCTGCTGTACTCTTGTACCGAATGAGAATGTTTTTACAAGACAGGCTAAAACCATGTTGGATTACCCCACCCACTTCTGTGGACCCATAGCTCAGTAAGTAGGGCTTTCCGACCAAAGTCACATATGTTCCAATAAACTAGACACATTTGAGTATACCATCAGTTAAAAAAGAAAACTTTGGTAGGATGCAGAAAACCCACCTTATTGATACCCCCTTTACAGTGTCAGTATCCACACTTTATACAATGAATTGAAAGTTACGCATAAAATGCTTTTAACGAGTCAAAATTGAAACCAAAAACTGCACAAAAGTTTAATTTATATCGTCATTTTTTAGTTTAGATGATTTGGGATTTCTGAAACGGGCAGATAAAATGCAACCTCATTCAAGTCTCGCATCTTTTTTCAGGTAAACAATTTCCAAGGTTATTCATGAATGCGATAAGATCATTATGATTATTTGAGCCCCGTCATGTGGCCAGTTTGACATGTAAACATTCAGATCATCCTTTCGTTCCACACAGTGTTCCCAGAGACTTCTCTCTTGGCTCTATGGCTTGGTTTACTTCCATAGAGCGCAGTCTGATCAGAGCCTTTGCTTGTCACAGATGCCACAATGTTAGAATTCACATGCTGCGGCTCATTGATTCTTATCAAAATTTTGGTTCGAATTGAACGTGTTCCCACGATGAACTGAAAATTTATTTGATCATTCAGTGTAAGGTGAATGGGTACACCTCCATGTTTGCCACCATTTTTTAAAAAGGGGAACAACTTACGTGACTTCCTGCGTGGGGCGAATCCATGCAGGAGTTTTGGATAATGTGTTCAAATTAGCTAAATGGGGTTTGATTTGTGCAGTTTGACCAATTTTTCCTGAAATTCCCCTTGAAAATGAAATGATTTAGGCTGAAAGGGTCCGTTTGAACCCACGAACCCCGCCCCCTCCCCCTCTGCATCCACCACTGTACTGTTTGCTTCACTGCACAACGTAGCCCTTCCAAAATAGGGCCAACTCTTAGAGGAAAAAACTGGGGTCATATTTATAAAACGACTTAAGTCGTTGCTATGCTGTTGCTTAGGCTAAATTTTTATGAAAGCGGTTCCCTGCAACTATGAAATTTGCTCCGGAGGAACAGTCTGAAAAAGACTGTTCCTCCAGAGCTAATTTCATAGTTGTAGGGAATCTTCTTCACAGAAATTCTGCCTAAGCAATAGCATAGCAACCACTTAAGTCGTTTTATAAATACGGCCCAGGCTCGTAGGTGAGCAAATTCGCATCTCAAATGCCCCAATTGCTCTATCAGCAATGAAAAATTTTATCATGAGGTATCGCTGCAATCTTATCACTTTAGTTTCGTCAGTGTAAAAATAAACGTGATTAGCCAGCTTTAAACAAATAATACAATCTTGAGTTTCACAAACTTATTTGGAACATTAATTTTAGCTGGCAACTAAAACGACCCACTTTCGATTTCATTACGTTGAATAAAATGGTAAAAATACAAAGTTCAGGCTTGGAGCCCCACTCACTATCTCGCCTATGTTTATATAGCATTGCTAGACGGAAAACCAGAACAGGAAATTGTATTTTGTGGAGCGATTTGTGACTTTTCAAAGACTTGTTTTCTCTATTTTTTGCCGGTTATATGACTCAGTATATGCACACCAAACCACATTTTATTACAAAACGTGAAAGTTGAACCGCTTTTACAATTATTTGAGTTTAGACTTTATTACGACTGATAGGACTGTGGAGATTTAAAAGAGTTTACATTCTTTCCTGTAAGACTTGATCCCCATTAAGAATGGCGAGTAAAACGAAAATGCTCTGAAAGCATATTAATAATTTACCTTAAGAATTTTGCTTCGCGCCTCTGTTTTTTTTTCCATTTCATTAGCCTACACATGAGCGCACGCAGCTTGTTTTCTCAACTAGTTCTGAGTGTTTTGCTTGTTTGAAAACTATATATCCTTTGCCAGGCACACCGTGGTTTAACCAATGATTTACTTTAGCTCTGTCTGTCAGTGTCAACAATATTTCCCATATTCTGTCATCACTGTTTCTTTTCTGTGATGCTTCATTGAAGATTTAGGGAACCTGTATGCGAGCCAACCAAAAGTTCTTATTTTTATTATCAAATATAATACTAAAAGAATGAATTAGCCGATTTTTCGAGACGACGGCAAAGAATTCAAAGCGGATCTTTCAGGTTGATTCGTCAGCGTAGTTTCAACATTCAGAATGAATTTAATGTAATCGAATTTTATTCTTATTCCGTTTTCTAATTTTTTTTGTGAAAATGTCGCGTCCTACTTTCGATTCTCTTGACAGTGACACGAAATTTTAGGGGCTACCAGTACTTCAGCAGGGTAAACTAAACATTGTTATATCTGAAGTTGAGAAACAACTACATGTATTTGTTGCTGCCATACTGACTAACAGGAAATACTATTGTCTGTAACTGGGTTAAATTAATAATAATAATAGTAAAGATAAAAGGATAGTGTCCCTAGCTGGACCATTTTTCCCGGTCAAAATAGAATCAAGGGGCGGGGGGCGGCGGTAATAACTACTTAATTCAACAAGTCTTATTGTATTATAAATATGTTTAAAATGACTTTAAAAACAGCAAGTTAAATATATAAATTCAAGCAAACACCTTCACAAGTCTCAGAACAAAAACAGCTGAATGTATATATTTTTGAAGGCGAGATGTATGTAATTCCACCTTCCGTCTATAGAAATAAACAATTGTATACACAGCAATTTTATATATTGAAGGTTTGAAGAAACTCTTCAACGGTTATACATATTGTGCCTAGGTCTTCTGCAAGCAAACAATACCCAATCAGCACTGAATCAACTTGATTCAACGTTGTGTGCCCTTAGGCAGTGGCACTGGAGGGATATATTGGGCATTATTCATATTTGTAAAAGCATATTTTCGTAGCCTGTTACATACAAACATTCAGTAATGAATTTGCTCTCAGAGAGAGAGCAAACTGTAGCACCATGAAAGAGTAACTTCCCTGTAAATTTAAATTCTTTGCCAGCACATGAATATGCAGCCAAACTACGCTGCTTTATAAATTTTTAAACCACTTGCATTATACTCGTAAAGTGAAAGTGCGTACACTATAATTTTTTCTGTGCCTCCCTACTCTATGGGGGTTTAATGTTTAAAGGAAAGAATTTGCTTGCCCAGGACCATAATTTTAACCGTCTAGACATGGGATATTACTCATACATGTATCTGCAAGTACACTATTTTGAATACCTTCTTATAAGGGGCTACATACAGTTACAAAGCAATGAATTTGCTCTCAGAGAGAGAAACTGTAGCAAGTATATGCAAGAGTACAAAAGTAGCTACCCTGTGCAACTGGCTGCCAGCCCATATAGAATTTTAAAACCGCTTGCATTATCATGCTTACTTTGCCTTCCTTCTGTATGGAGGTCAACGTTTGAAGGATAGAATTTGCTCACCCAAGACCATACTTTTGAAGGGCTTTTTCGTCCATGAAGGTATTCAGAAAGTCACAAAACATGGCACTGGGTCTTGGCAACTTAATCAATATAATCTGATGCGGCGCGATCGGACGGTGGGTGGGGGAGGTCTCAATAGGTTGGTATTACAAACGGAAGAAAGTGATTCTTGCTATTGGACAAAAATGCTTCCGTAAATGTGGGAGTCTGTCATTCAGCATAAGTTTTGGTGACCCAAACACCCGTAATTTCTTGAAAAGAATCAATGTATATTCTTATGACAAGATACCAATTTGCCATTTGAAAAAAATATATGATATATACAAGATAAAATAAGGTACGCACAACCTGAATGAGCTTATAACTACTTATAGCTTATAACTACCTATATAGTAGGCACAACCTGACTGAGTTTATAACTGCTTATAGCTTATAACTACTTATATGGTAGGCACAACCTGAATGAGCTTATAACTACTTATATGTAAGTAGTTATAAGCTCATTCAGGTTGTGTCTACCTTATATAAGTAGTAATAAGCTCATTCAGGTTGTGCCTACCTTATTTTCAGTAAGCCTTATTGCTTATTTATTTTATTAGTATCAAACTGACAAATTGACAAATTTTATTCAGCACGATCACATTTACAATAAATTACCAAATATGATAATATAACAACTTTACATCCGTGTTTGTAGGGCTCATTTCCGTGTTGTAGAAACTACAGAATACAATACATTCATTTTTGAAGGCAAGTTCCGTGTTTGTAACACTATACTTTTGAAAATTACTATAGTATGCGAATACACACGTAAATTATTAAGTTGACAATGTTTATGTTACGTGATTTTTAGCCATGGCAAAGTTCTGGTGTAAGGAACACAGCTTAATTTATTTGCAATTTTCGTTTTTCTTATGCTTTATTAAATTGCAATGTGATCATATTGCTGCATTGTTTTGACGTAGTATATATTTACTTAAAAAAACAACTTTTAAAACAAGCACGATAAATATATAAATTCAAGCAAAAATGTTTACAAGTCTGAGAAATAGACAGCAGAGTTTATTTTTGAAGGCGTGACGTATGACTATAATTTCGCCTAACCTTATTTTATATTCAACAGTTTTTTTTCTTCTTTAATTTTTCCACCTTTAATTTTTCCACTGAGTTTATATGTGAACTATCTCTTAACCGGCAATGCGTGCGGGCGGAGGGGGGGGGGGGGGTGCTCAAAAGGAGTCTTTCTTGGGAGTTCCCCCGCCCAAGATTATCCCATGAAGGCAGGCCGGGACACGGATGCATTCATTCATTACAGCATGTATATAGCTTGCGAGGTTTCAGTTGAACGGCAAACGAAACCCCTGCTCACTTATATACGCATCAGATTCGCTCTTGGAGGGAAATGCCTGCTTCCGAATGGAGTCGGCTTCCTTGTTTATGGAGGGAGCCATGTGGGAAATAGGAGAGCTTCACTTTTCACCATAAGGTTGTTAACATTCCCATGATATTTCAAATTGGTAATTATATTGTATCAGCCTTAGCTATTTATTGTTATCGTGATGAATAAATTTGTCATTTTCAGACATTCACAAGGTGGACCACGAAATAGCTGAGTTCAAACATTTTGAATAATTTTGTAGTGTAACACATCCCTAATAAAAGCATCGTAAACGACTGCGTAATACCCCGCCACTGCAAACCAATACCCCTTCTTTTATCTTATGATTTATACATTTTAGCTCACCTGAGCCGAAGGCTCCGGGAGAGCTTATAGGATAGGCAGGCTCCGGCGTCCGTCGTCCGTCCACAATTTCAAACGACTTCTCCTCTGAAACCGCTAGGCCAATTGTAACCAAATTTCATATGTAGCCTCCTGAGGACTTAGGAACGAAAAGTTGTTCAAACGGTCTGGTCACATGACCAACATGGCCGCCGTGCCCATATATGGTAAAAACCTAAAAAAATCTTCTTCTCCAGAACCAATAGGCAGATGGCCTTGAAACTTGGTATGTAGCATTGGGTGTGCGAGTACTACCTAGAGTTTTCAAATTATGACCTTGGGTTGACCTTGACCTTTTTTACGGCAAGGTCAAATTTGCTTCCTTGTGCTTTTATCTAGCAAAAGGCAAGAACATAAGATATCTTGGAAACTTTTGAAGATTTTGGGCTAAAAAATGGTATCTACAGTCATCTTTATGAGTACATGAAGATTTATGAGTACAAAAGGTCAAGGTCATTCTTTGACCTTCGTCCCAGAACTCTCATATTTTGACAATTTGAAACAATCTCATCAAAAGCCACTGGGCCAATTGGAACCAATTTCCATATAGAGCCTCCAGGGGTTGAGGGAACGAAAATTTATTCATACGGTGTAGGTCACATGACCAACATGGCCGCCACGCCCATATATGGTAAAAACCTTCAAAAATCTTCTGCTCCAGAACCAGTTGACCGATGGCCTTGAAACTTGGTATGTAGCATTGGGTACTCGAGTACTATCCAGATTGTTTAAATTACGACCTTGGGTTGACCTTGACCTTTTTTACGGCAAGGTCAAATATGGGAAAATGCTAGAACATAAGATTTCATGGAAAGTTTTGAAGATTAAGGCCCTAAAAATTGGTATATACAGTCATCTTAAAGAGTAAATGAAGATTTGTGAGTACAAGAGGTCAAGGTCATTCTTTGACCTTTGACCCAGAACTTTCATATTTTGACAATTTCAAACAATCTCCTCAAAAACCACTGGGCCAATTTAACTTAATTTTTTCATATAGAGTCTGCAGGGGTTGAGGGAATGAAAATTTGTTCAAACGGTCCAGGTCACATGGCCACTATGCCCATATATGGTAAAAACCTATAAATATCTTCTCCTCCAGAACTAATTGACTGATGGCCTTGAAACTTGGTATGTAGCATTGGGTACTCCAGTATTATCAAGATTTTACAGAATGATGTCCTTGGGTTGACCTTGACCATTTTACGGCAAGGTCAAATATGGGAAAATGCTAGAACATAAGATTTCATGGGAAGTTTTGAAGATGTTGGCCTAAAAATTGGTATATACAGTAAAACCTTTCTTAGTGGCCATCTCTATTAAGCAAGCAACCTGTATTTAAGCAAACATGTAGTCAGTTACCGAAATAAGCAAATACATTGAAATGTACCTGTATTAAGCAAGCACCTGTCTTCATAACGAGCACTGCGAGATGGCTGCGAAGCAGCCATCGAGCAAAGCTCGTATCTGGGTATCGCAAATACCATAAAGTATAAATCTATGGAATCGAATTTGCGACGACCACCTTACTGGGTTCTGAGTTTTGCAGTCGTGCAATCGAAATTAGTGCAAAAATGGGGAACCAGTGTCTTCTCCACAGGATTTAACGACTGGTTTACATTTAAACATTTGGGATATGCTTTTAGTTCGCAATAACTCGCGATGCAGTCTGTCATTTGCGAACGCTGATTGTCACATGAGTGATACAGCCAATCAGAGCCCTCTCAAGAAGTCGCTGGCATGAATTGTAAACAAGGCGGCAGAAAGTTTTATTTTGAAACCAACCAACAAACCGCCTCGGAATCAAGGTATAAACCTGTATATTATATGCCCACGTTCAAGACTTGAAACGGCCGCCAAATCGACCAATATCATGACACAACTAGGCCAGTTCAGTGGTTTATTGAGCGTCTGGAAACCTCAATCTTCACAACATCATGAGATTTCGCGCACAAGCGGTCCGGGTCATGGCTCATGCCATATTGCAGCTCTCCGTTCCACAATGGTCACAACCTGGCTAAAGAGCAAGGTACAGCAAAATAGACGGTGAAAAAAGAAACGCAATGCATTGGTCTCTCGAAAAGAGAGAAAAAGAATCAAAGTTCTGTTAAAATTATAACAGTGGCAACCCACTGGCGCTTGAGTTTCTAAGTGTGCATCACTGTCATTACATTCATAACATGGTACTAGACTACCCCTGCTCTTTCCAAGCGAATGGTCTCTGGTAAAATTAAAATCACTAATCCGATAAACCTGGTATTTTCTGATATGCGGTGAACCTTGAAAAGAGGGTGCAACTAGTCCTAGTCCTGTAACGATGACAGTGCAAATAGAAACAGAAAAATGTTGACCTGAAGTTGAACACATGTTGCTGCTGAATAGTTTCTATCCGTATCAGCCTTCGATGTTGGGCCTTCCAGTGCCCAGAGCAACAAAGAAAGGTAAAATCCAGCTATTCTACATACGCGCTGTGACAAAACAACGCCAATCGTTGAAAATCAGGGAAATTTGCCATTGTCACTAGTTTTCACGACCTGCAAAGTTTGGGTTCCCCAGTCCCATAAAATCAGTGTCGAGGTATTATTATTATGGCTGCCACATCGCCGTCTCTTCGCTAAAAGGAGCGGCTGTAGTGTAGTGGATAACACGCCAGACTACCAATATAGGGGCCGACAAATTGATCCCCTGCTTCTCTGGTCTTTCGGATGAGACTTTAAACCAAGGTCCAGTCTCCATATGACCCTGTTGGTGGGATGTTAAATCCGAGTTCACTCGCTCACTTTCCGCTAAAAATGGACGTGGTAAACCAAATGCCGACCTTGAATCCAAGCGGCTTAAACTTGGTTTTCCTGTGATGACCAAGGAAATTACTAAACACTGACAGCATTTAAAAAGTCATACAAAAATGTGTTAACCACCATCATATGACTGACAAAAAGTTCTAAAAACCTTTCTAAATCTCACTTTTTTCATATTCGTTGGCAACAGCCGGTTGCAGGTACTTAACAAGTGCTAAAGTGATCCGAATGGAATATTGGGAAACCAATTTGATGACGACACATACCAGGTGAATGTAAAATACAGATTTATTTTTGCAACTAGGCCGTATGTATTCTGGGCTAGCCGTCATACTGTTACAATGGAAAAAAAGTTTGTGTACATGTGAGTCTGTGTGTCATTTTCTTTTCTCATCTATTCTCGCCTCCTCTATCTACGCACACGACATCAAATTCTAAACAATGTCATATCGACATTGATGCATGTCATATCGACATTGATGCACCGCCCTACTGTTGCATCAAAATCAGTCAGAAGACTTGTTTCTTCATTTTTTTCTGGTCCCACCATACCCCCTCCACCCCAGCTCAATCATATATAATCATTGGGCTGCGTCACATGAAAACGTGCATATTGACCAATGCAACCAGTAAAGCTTCAGTCTTGCTGCACCTGCATGCAGTCTCTTTGCCCAGGCTCCATAGATCCATATTCACGGAAAACATGCCGAATAGACTTGATGGATGTGCAGGCTGATCTGAGTCTTCAGTAAATTTTATGCAATTGTCTGACAGGGCATTTTCTTATGACTCGGTAGTTTTGAAAAATGAAAGTAAATAATTTTCTCAAGAAATTCTCTTTTTCATTTCATGAACTAAAGAAATATGTATCGTTCAGATACAGCGAAAGTCCAAAAATATCACATTTTCATTGAAAGTATCATTGAGCTGTCAAAAAAGATAGAAAAAAGAAAACAGGCAATAATATAAATAACTAAATATGTTTGACTAATCAACGGTTACAATGGGGATGACTAATCAACGGTTACGAGGGGGATTGCGTATACCTTACTCTACAATTCAACGCTCATGTGCTTTCGAGATCAACAGGATAGCAGTAATGAAACTTCTGGATAAGTGCTTTGTTTTCACTGACTATACAGATGTGAACGGAACAATATAAATAGTCTGAATGCTGGTAGTAATTGCTGAATCGCAGTGGTAAGCATAACAGTGTAACTCCATTGTAACCCCATGTAATTGATTTGCTATGCTTGATATTTTGGCATCAGTAGAACGTAATACAGCCAACTTAAAAGAAAAAAGATGTCCAATAACAACGAAAAATATGAATAGGGCCAATTATGTTCTTCATTGTAGAACTATGGGTTCCATTGATAGACCGATCCCTTCAGTGTATTGATGTCAGAAGTCTGCAGGAATTGGACTGTGATATTAAGGTGCATTACCAGAGCAGGACATAGTGTAAATGTGTTTTGGTACAGTGATTTTTTCACTATTTTGGGAATGGTGCTGGTGCCCACGGAATTGGGAAAAAGCTCATCGTATTTTCCTATAATTTGGAATTTTGGAAACCTTTTATTAAGTCTCAAGTGGTGGGATAGGGGACATGATACTGAATATATAGTATTTAGTTACTACACTTGTGAGTTACTATTTATGTTCAATTATTGCTTCTCTAAGCAAGCAAGTAAATGTATGTTGTAAGATGGTCCCTAGAACAATTTTTTCTGCAATTGGGAATTTTTATCCCCTCACACCACGAAGTGGTGAGGGGATATAGGTTTTGTCCCATACGTAAGTACGTACGTACGTATGTTCACCTTTTGTCATCGCTCTAGCACTTACATTTCTCAACGGATTTTAAAATAACTTCACACAAGTGTAGGGCATGACAATATCTAGAGCAAATTCGACTTTTAGGGTGCTGCGCCCAAGGTCAAGGTCACTGTGGCTATTTTTAGAAAAACTTTGTCAGCGCTCTAGCGCCTACATTTCTCAATGGATTTTGAAATAACTTCACACAAATGTAGGGCATGACAATATCTCAAGCAAGTTCGACTTTCAGGGTGCTGCGCCCGAGGTCAAGGTCACTGTGGCTATTTTTAGAAAAACTTTGTCATCGCTTTAGCGCCTACATTTCTAAACGGATTTTGAAATAACTTTACACAAATGCAGGGCATGACAATATCTCGAGCAAGTTCCACTTTCAGGGTGCTGCGCCCAAGGTCAGGGTCACTGTGGCTATTTTTAGAAAAACTTTGTCATCGCTCTAGCGCCTACATTTCTCAAAGGATTTTGAAATAACTTTACACAAATGTAGGGCATGACAATATCTCGAGCAAGTTCGACTTTCAGGGTGCTTCGGTAAAGGTCAAGGTCACTGTGGCTATTTTTAGAAAAACTTTGTCATCACTCTAGCACCTACATTTCTCAACGGATTTTAAAGTAACTTCACGCAAATGTAGGGCATGACATTATCTCGAGCAAGTTCGACTTTAAGGGTTCTGCGCCCAAGGTCAAGGTCACTGTGGCTATTTTTAGAAAAACTTTGTCATCGCTCTAGCGCCTACATTTCTCAACAGATTTTAAAATAACTTGACACAAATGTAGGGCATGACAATATCTCGAGCAAGTTCGACTTTCAGGGTGCTGCGCCCAAGGTCAAGGTCACTGTGGCTATTTTTAGAAAAACTGTCGGCGATCTAGTGCCTATATTTCTCAATGGATTTTAGAATAACTTCACACAAATGTAGGGCAAGACAATATCTCGAGCAAGTTCGACTTTCAGGATGCTGCGCTTAAAAGGTCAAGGTCACTGTAGCTATTTTTAGAAAAACTTTGTCATCGCTCTAGCGCCTACATTTCTCCATTGATTGTAAAATAACTTCACAGAAATGTAGGGCATGACAATATCTCGAGCAAGTAGTCTTGTGTGAGGGGATTTGTATCGCCTGCGATGCGTTGTTCAACTTGCAGTTGGGAAAAAAAATACATTTTGAATTGGGACTGGTACTTTTTATGGGCACCACTTATGTAGAGAAAAAAATCAGTGTGGGATATATATATATTTTCAACTTTTACAGCCTAGCTGTAGAAGCTGGCAGCATCTTTATGGAGATTCAGGTAGAGTGGTTGGCTCTTTCAAGAAATTAAGCAAAGGAGATAGCGGTTAGTACCAGAATGGGTGACCTTCTTGACTTCGAGGACAGCTGAGCAAATGCTACAATCTAAAAAATTAATTTGTCTGTATTTTCACAATTTGTAAGATGTCATTTCTGGGTCATGAAGAAGAGACATACAGAAGGGTGACGACAGGTTAGAAGCAAGGGCGTTTATTAGAGCAGGGCATTTATTAGGATTCACACGGTACAAAAAATGTCAGGAATGTCCAGAGGATACTCAAAATTGTTTGTCAGCTGGAATGTCACATACTCAAAATTAGTTGTCAGATACCACCCCCCCCCCCCCAACCCTTCAAACTAGCTAGGAAACTTAAGGATAGTGTTTTGTAACAGAGAGACCTACTGTAGTTTAGTTTGAAGTTTTATGTATTATTTATCCGGACCCAGTAATCTTATATCTTATAATTTGCTCGGATTTTAATATGTTCTGCAGATGAAAAAGTGAATCACCGGCAGGAGATGGCCATGTAGTACAAGAGTTATGTAGTACAAGAGTTCTAAGGAATTATACACAAAGCCATTTCAAACAGTTCTACGTACCAATATACCATATTTATCCTAGTAAATGCCCTTGCTATAATAAACTTCAAAACTGTTACAAGCATTTCTTGAATATGCATTAGATTCGGTAAAACTTTGATTCCTATTTAAAACATTGAAGGTAGGATTGTCCATGAGAGTCACTTCTGAAACAAATTTCTCTGATGTCTGGAACAAGTTCATTCTTTATGACACTCAATGACAGTATTTATTATTATATTAGTTCTATTGTGATGCAACATGAAAGTGCCATAGATAAACCTGGAGTGGAATGGTTTAGATAATCTACATTCTATTGGTTACAATTTCATCCCAGTGCCTGAAATGGTTGTCTTACAAGAAAGAATTTGCTCCCTCAGAGGAAGCAAATTCTTTCCTGTAAGAGGTCATCACAAAGCCATGGAATGGAGTGGAGATCACGCCTGCATGTTCATTCATTAAAATGTTTTCAACTGTGCCCATGAACACGGTATGTAGGCAAATTTACGGACACGAAAGTATTACGTACGAGACATTGCGGGAAACTGCGCGTGCCGGGTAAACAACTTTTTTCCTGGCAGTTTTTCTTATATATCTCAGCACTGACAAAATATTTTACAGATCTGTTTTTACCATTATATTTAGCATATTTCCCATTATTTAGAACCGTTGAGACACTGAAGATGCACTCACCGAGTTAAGCCCGTTTTTAAGAAAACCGTGTAGATTCTTGTATTTCGTCACAAAGCAGCATGTATCGCCTTTGTTCCTTTATCATTTGCAAACCTGAACCCATCAGTGAGTGTCCTAGTAAGTGCTCTTTACAACCACGGTTAAATCAGATTTCAGCTTCATACGTTACAAGAATAAACAGCCATCTTTCACAGGAGGGGTCTAGCTTTTCGCATTTACGACCATCTCAGCATTCCTTTTAAACATTTACGACCATCTGCGCAACAAAACACAAATCATGACACAAATATCGACAAAAATCATGTACGAAATCCTTCATGTTTGGATTTTTTGCACTTAATCGTGTCTTCTCCTCAATCTAGATTTTCAGTCTAGTGATAATAATTGTAACATGGTCGATTAACTTTCAATTGAGATTTTATTGATAAAACAGAAGGATGGGGATTGCTAGCTAAGTATCAAGTGCTCAGCCACAACAGACACGTCCAGGCTGACGTTTTGAAGTTTACCCGCCCTTAGTCGTCGCCCCTTAACTTGCGTCACAACTACAATGTACGACCTGACCCCAGCCCGGCAGTGGCAAGGCGGCTGTTTGAAACTGCAGAATCGCAATATTTTCAAGCCTTCTATAAGCTTTGTGAACCCTATGTCACTCGGCATCACCAATATGCATATCAGTATGTGAGGGATTGCGTGAAAAGGCTTGTCCCAGCAGGAAACATTCAGACCTAATGTTGCATGTGTGCAATGCATTCTTTCTGGCATAAACAGTCAACGAACACTTGGTATATGAACATGAGTGACAAATGAGAGACTCTGAGTACTTTGCGCAAGATCATGTGCGCATTTGCGACATATTTTTACATGCTCATGCTTATTGCTGTGTATTTTAATGCATATTGTCATTTTTCAAAATGTGCTTGCTGTTGTCGAGCCCGCCGAAAACAAGATACAACAGTATGCAAGAAATTTATTACGGATTTCGGCCCACATAGGAGCACCTACACGGAAGGTAATAGATAGTAGAGTAACTAAATATAATCAAGGCAAGAAATTCAAATGACAGACCATAACAGGAACAAAAAGACGGACATGCACACTTATGAAATACAACTACAGTTTAAGGTGAAAGAGTATGTTACGACATGAACGAACAGTAAACTCAGACCAGCTTGCGCTACCGTGCAGTCTGATATGATCTCTTCGCATAAACTATGAGTCATGATCAGTGCAAATGGGCAGTTACTCAGAATTTAGGTTTATCGGTACATCGCTGTATTTCAACGTTTTTACAAGGGAGAGTAACTTTGGTTAGTCTGGACCACGAGGCCCTTCCAAACTGCATTCTAATCTTGCAAAGAGGTGTCTTACCATAGTATGTCCTTTTCAGCAGCATTTCAAAAGCCACTGCAGGACGATGGGTATACCATATGATTTTCATTCGAAAAACTGGTCAGGCTTAGAATTCTAACAAACTATTTACCTTTTTAAGTTTTTGTCATAATGACCTCTTACTGACGTTGTTGCGACGTCATAGTGACGTCGTACCGATATCAATAAGACGTCATTCTAACGTCGTGTGCCCCCCCGGGAGGAATGATGCGAAAAAACGACCGAGTTCTATAGTCCAACATTTTCACTGGGATAAACGTTGCAGTCGTTGTCTGTTATGAATGCCAGCTTGTAGTGTGTCCAAGTTGTATCGTGGAACACATCTTATCACGTCCTTCATAGTGTGAGAGGTTTTACAGTGCGAATTCATCCCTCAAGAAGTTGGAGAGAAGGATGAAGTAGCAAAAAATAAGGCATTAAAATGATCAGAGAACACGGCCTCTGGGTTCTCAGTAACAGAGAGAGAGAGAGAGAGAGAGAGAGAGAGAGATGAAAATATGAATGAACGTGCAGCATTACAATTGAGGGCCACGCAAGGCATCGAGCCTGGAACTAAAAATTACCATTCCTATACTCCGCCAACGGAACTGTATAAATGCACTTGTTTAAGGTGTATGGGTACACAGCCATGTTTCTCCGTTACTGTCGCACCTGCTTAGCAAGGCGCGATATACGCGTCCGGTTTTCCGCACGTCCGTCAGTCCGTTCACATTTGTGTCGAGTTGTCAATCCTACTGTTAAAAATTTGCGTCAACCCTGGCGTTAAAGATTTTTCAATAAATTTCTCCAGAACCACAGCATCCATGGTTCCCAAATTCCATATGGAGCATAATCAGACTGTGGGGCTTCGAAACGGTGAAATTGAGCCAGATCTAGAATCCAAGATGGTCATCGTTGCTAAAATTGTAAAAGCTACAAAATCAACGTTTCTTCCAGAACCAACTGCTATATTTAGATCAAATTTTGCACGGAACATCAGTCCTGTCTTGGGTTTCAAAACTGTCCAATAAAAATCTGTTTCTCTTTACGAGTCCCACTTATGCTCAGACGCCAATATCAAAAGAATAACTGAACAGAGTTTGATCAAATTTAAGCCGAATGATCCTTGAATAAACTATATTTTTTACACACAAAAAAAAAGGATGGACCGTCCAAGATGGCAGTCTGCCATTACTAAACATAGCAAACGCATGAAAATTGCAGTATCTCAGGAACACCTGAATGGATTTGGACCAACTTTATGTCAGAGCGAACTTTGCATAAAGCAATTTTCATTTGTTGCAAACTGATCAGCCATAAGAGATGGCGAAAAATATGAAACTGCCAATTCTCCTTGAAGAGCAAATTCTTTTTTGATTTGATCCCTACTGAGAAGGGAAGCAGAATTTTGATGATCCGCCGTAGCCGTTTGTATATCTTATTGATCTCTCTCTCTCTCTCTCTCTCTCTCTCTCTCTCTCTCTCTCAAACGACCTGGTTTAGAAGCTTTTTACCAGTGTGTAAAGTGGAAGGCTTTTAGTATGTATATGTAAGTCATGCCATGTAAGACTACAATGATCAATATAAGATAGTTCTACCTCGTTTAATACGCTGGCTATAAATCACTGCAGACACTGTGCTTTGCAAGGAGCAACCCAGGCAACCTTTGCCGTCAGACTTGCAAAACTAGAGAGACAGAAATAAAAAGATAAAATAGCCAAGATAAAGGCTACTTGTCTCATTGCCAGTGAAGTTAATATACTATCGTTTGTGCAGTTGAAAATTCTGTTAAGAGACTAAACCAGGCCTGACTCATATATTAGACAACATACGGCATACCCTCAAAGCAGTAGAATGGCACAGAAAATATGACCTATATGGATTAGGCAAAAGCTTATAGTCAACAGCTGACGGTTTTTGTCGATGGTCGTGTCAAGATTTGTGTTTTGTTGCGCAGATGGTCGTAAATGTTTAAAAGGTGTGCTGAGATGGTCGTAAATGCAAAAAGGTAGACCCCTCCTGTGAAAGATGGCTTTTTATTCTTGTAACGTATGAAGCTGAACTCTGAATTAACCGTGGTTGTAAGGAGCACTTAGTAGGCCACTCGCTGATGGGTTGGGGTTTGCAAATGATAAAGGAACAAAGACGGTACATGCTGCTTTGTGACGAAGTACATGAATCTACACAGATTTCTAAAAAACAGGCTTAACTCGGTGAGTGCATCTTCAGTGTCTCAACGGTTCTAGATAATAGGAAATATGCTAAATATAATGGTAAAAACAGATCTGTAAAATATTTTATCAGTGCTGAGATATTTAAGAAAAACTGCCAGAAAAAAAGTTGTTTACCCGGCACGCGCAGTTTCCCGCAATGTCTCGTACGTAATACTTTCGTGTCCGTAAATTTGCCTACATACCGTGATGAAACTAAGTTTTCATTATTGCAAATAAGTCAGTAATATATTCATAATTCTGCAATACTTCTTTTGCAGACAAGACAACACAGCTCATGTCGATTTTCTTTGGTTTCAAATTTAAACACCGGTGCCCCTACAGTGTTTCTTGTTCCCTGGAGTATAGCAGATAAGTTAGATTAAGGGACTGTTGCTTGACGTATGAGATTCTTTGGCTTACTACTTTGGCTGATGGGGGGTTGTGGTTGTGGAGATTCTGGATATAGATATATGAGCATCATGGAGGTGAGCTTTTATTTGCAATTTGTTTTGTCATTGATGAGACCTATTGCTTGTCTTAAGCACTTGCAAGTCTCAAATCTACAGGGGTGAGATGAAAACTATCAAATCAGACTTTACATTATATAATTATATTAACAAGGCCATAATTATACCCCCAGCAAACGAAGTATGAGGAGGGGTATATATCTTTTGTCCGATGTCCGTTTGTCTGTCCGTCTCTTCGTAAGTTAACGTTTGCTTGAAAGTTTTTGAGATCTTATATTTGCAGGTGATCATGTGATTTTCTAGGGGATCACACATTTTGGCAACAAATTTGTACAACTGATTTAGTTGAAAATGACTGAAATAATCTTGACTGGCTGTACAATCCATATGAAAAACAAGCCTATCAGTTGATTGTCGAATTTCTGACAAAAGAAAGCTAAACATACAATTTCCATCTTTAAATGATATCAAGTACATTTACAACAGTACATTCATATACTTCGAGGATTTGGTGTCACTTAGAAGGCAATGCCTTAATTTCATATCAAGTCAGAAAAACATACATACTAATACTTTTTGCCCAGTTCATGCTCAGTAAAGTTGCAACATGATGGTTCACGATCAGTCTCAATGAAAAATGCAGTTAAAGTCTGATTAAGTGGCCCAGTGTTCATACAACATGTAGTCAAATCTGTCTTGAGGGGTCATGAAGGGGCCTCACAAAAACTGGCTGCAGAGTCATGGCAGACAGGTGTACACTTAATAGAGGTTCATTGTCCCCTGGGGCACAAAAAAGTAGCTACATGTGATAGGTGACCCTTAACAGAGTTACCCTTGAGACAGGTTAGACAGCATTATTTTTTTATACAATTTCATTACAACAGCAGATATTAACAGTTACTTAAAAATTTGGAGAGGTAGGCACTGATTAAATTTGATATTCACATTTGATAATCAGGCAATCAGTCACTATCTGGGGTTTGTGTCAGTCTTATGTAACAGTCCTGCAGTTGGTGCTGTCTGTTTTTAAGATACTAGGTTCAAGTCCTAGAGGACTGCATGTTAGTACTGGCACATATAACACTAAACAGCAATATCCATTTACAGAATGCATTCTAAGATAAGAATGAAATAGGTTTAGAATATTCCAATCTTTAGCCATATGGTAAGATGTCTCATAGGAAAGAACATGAGAAGTAAATACTTAAGGGCTGTAAGGGAAATTACTTTTGATTTTTAGCTCGCCTGAACGAAAGTTCAGGAAGAGCTATTGTTGTCACCACGGCGTCGGCGTCCGCGTCCGCGTCCGCGTCAGCGTCAGCGTCAGCGTCGGCGTTCCAATTGGATGTTTTGGTTAAAGTTTTTTAAAGACCTATATCTCCTTAACCCATGGATGGATTCTTTTGATACTTGCACTGTAGTTAGATATTGGTCTAAGGTTTAACAGGGTACCACCCCCACCCCACTCCGTGACCTTGATGTCAAGGTCATGGACTTAGAAAATTGGTAGTGTTTTTGGACTGGATGTTTTGGTTAAAGTTTTATAAAGCCCAATATCTCCTTAACCCATGGATGGATTCCTTTGATACTTGCACTAAAGTTAGATATTGGTCTAAAGTTTTCGAAGGTACTACCTCCACCCCCCTCTGTGACCTTGATGTCAAGGTCATCGACTTAGAAAATTGTCTTTTTATTGATTGGATGTTTTGGTTAAAGTTTTTTAAAGACACATATCTCCTGAACCCATAGATGAATTCTTTTTATATTTGCACTGTAGTTAGATCTACAGAGTACTACCCCAACCCCGCTCAGTGATCTTGATGTCAAGGTCAGGGACTGAGGAAATTTTTGTCTTTTTTAAAGTTTTGTAATTACATACTGATTCATAATGCTTTGCAGAGATTTAGTTTATACTTGAACTGATGTTAGACTCTTTTTTGAGTTTTTACAAAACACCTTATACTTATCCCGCTGGGTGACCTTGAAGTCAAGGTCATCGACTTAGAATTTTGTCTTAAAGATTTTGGTTAAAGTTTTATATTTATGAAGACATAATTTCACAGTGCCACGATGATGGACTCAGTTGATACTAATACTTGGACTGATGTTAGATAATGGTTCAGGGTTTTGATAAATCCTATTCCCTCCCTCATGGACTATGAAATTTCATTTAATTTTTCTTTAAGACTTATTTCTGAGATAGCTTTTGTTTATAAATGTGTTTTCATTATGGACATGCTTGCATGAAGTTTTATGCATAGCAGTCCACATAGCCCCACCCCACCCCCCACCCGTCAGTTTTTTTTTACCTCAAGCTCATGGACTTTGAAATTTCATTTCATTTTTTTTATTTTAATTTTATTTTAAGACTTATTTCTGAGATAGCTTTTGTTTATAAATGTGTTTTCATTATGGACATGCTTGCATGAAGTTTTATGCACAACAGTCCACACCACCATAGCGACTGTGTGATGGGCAAGCACCAATTCAGGCGAGCTATGCTGTCAGGCGACAGCTCTTGTTGATTTTGTACTAACAGTGTATCCCACTTGAAGATATTACATAAATATTTTTTTCTTCAGTTTGGTGGTTTCAAAACGTCGAAAATTGCAAGACCGCTAACATTTCTGCACTATCTAAATCGACATACCTGTAATTGCCTACATGTTAGTTATGAGAAAAAGTTGCCAGCAGTGCTCGTTTTATAGGTAGCGCCTATTTATTTCATATTAATCTTGATAATCCCTTAGGTGCTTGCTTAATACAGGTTGGACTGTACCATCGTTTTAATGAGGTCATAAAGAATTATGAGTACAAGAGGTTGGTCATTCTTTGACCTTTGATCCAGATCTCTCATATTTTGACATTTTCAGACATGTCCTTAAAAGCCAAAAGGCCAATTGTAAACACATTTCATATAGAGCCTGAGGGGTTGATGAACAAAAATTTGTTCAAATGGTCCAGGTCGCATGACCATCATGGCCGCCATACCCATTTATGCTATAAACCTTTAATATTTTTCTTCTCCAGAACCAATACACCTATGGCCTTGAAACTTGGTAGCATGGAGTACTAGAATACTACCAAGACTGTTCAAATGATGACCTTGGGTTTACCTTGACCTTTTTATGGGAAAATGCCAGAAAATAAGATTTCATGGAAAGTTTTGAAGTTTTTGGCCTAAAAAATGGTTTATATGGTTGCCTTTATGAGTACATGAAGATTTATGAGTACGAGAAGTCATGGTCATTCTTTGACTTTTGACCCAAGACTCATATTTTGACAGCAGCAGAAAAACCCACTTTGCCAATTGTTCATGTGTGCGATTCAGGGCCTCATGGCCCTCTTGTTTATCATGACATGAAGCTTATATTACCTTAACAATGTGTTGCAAATTTCAGAAAAAATCCTGTTCATCTTTGATTTTATACAGAATTTTTTCATAATTTTGTACATGTATATAGCTCTGGGGCAGGGGCAGGTAATCTATGTGGACTTAATACTACTTGTAACAGAAAGCTTATGTTATTTAAATCCTTTCTATGAAATTTCATCAAGGTATACCAAAAATCTGATTTTATATAGATTTTTTGCATGATTTCATACATGTATACAGCTTGTGTCAGGGGCAGATAACCACTGGGGGGACAAAAGTTTGATCAAGACATAAAGCTTACATCAATATGATAATTTGTTACAAGTTTCAGACAAATCCCTTTCAACTCTAATTTTATACATGTTTTTTTCATTATTTCATACATGTATATAGCCCCAGGGCAAGAGCAGATAACCCAGGCAGACACATTCTACTTGTAACAGAAAGCTTATGTTACTTCGATCATTTCTGTGAAATTTCATCAAGATATACCAAAGTGTAAAGGAACTACAGACCAAAAACTATTTTCAAGACCATGCCAAGGGCAATAACTCCATCAGAAGACGTCGAAATTTGCCCAATAACAATTCCAACCGAGCTCTTCCCAAAACCAATGCACATGCCAAGTCTGAAGAAAATCCGTTAATAAATACTCAAGTTATCGAACGCAAACGAAGTGCTCACGGACGGACGGATGGACGGACAGACGTACGTACGACGAACGGACGGACGGACACACGGACAGCCAGCAGGAAAACATAATACCCCGTTAGTGGCGGGGTATAAAAAGTAAAATTTGCAAGTGCCTATCCGCACTCACGCGAGTCCATTTCTAATTATTATTATTATTATTATTATTATTATTATTATTATTATTATTATTTTACTTCTCAATTCAATACTGAAAGTAGACATTTTTAGTTTTATCAGTCTACTGAAACTGGATATTCCTAGAAATTAACCTGTCCTATTAACCTATTCTGCATATATTTGATCATTCACATAAAGATAGTGTTACTCCCAACAACAATGAATACGTGTACCTGAACAAACATTGTTGCACAATCCCCAGATACCTAAAATTTTTACCTTTAAATATCCCGTGCAAGGTCTACACGGGTATCGTGCTATGAGGTTAGTCCGCCTGTACGGTCGATAATCCACTCGCTAAAGCTCGTGGATTATCTCTCCGTACAGGCGGACGAACCATGCTCTATCTAACACATGTATACGACTACTAGACTGATTTAAAGGAACATTCTGATCAAGTCTGTCTTTCCGCCAGCAATATTGTTTAGTGCATCGCCGCCGGTAAAATCAACTTCTTCAAATTGCGCACGGGCCTCCGTGACCCAGTGACGTGACCCAGTGGCTGAGAGCGCTGGCTCTTTAAACATTAATTCTCTCCGCGCCCTAAGTTTGAGCCTCGGCCGGCGCGCAAGTACGGTTACTGAGTTCTGCCTACGGAAGTTGAGATGGGTCTGCTCCGTGAGCTCGTTTTCACCCACCTTTGTTTACGATGGGTCCAATATAAGTGAAATATACTTGAAAAGGCCGTAAAACCCATATAAAAATCTTCAGTCTGGGCTTACTTTAAGACTGGGAATGGAATAGATTGGACTGGAATATTGGATAAGATTATTTACGTGACATTGACTACATTAAGTTCTACCAGTTCCAGGGATGGTACTCTTTTAAGAAAAATTTGCTCCCTTTGTGGGAACAATACGGTACTTTCCATTATTAACCCAGCTTAATGAAATGAAGTGAGGGTGATTAGCCACGCCAGTCCATTCCACTTCGTCCCCAGTCCATTTCATGTTTTTGAACTATGCCCTCAAGCTGTATAGGATCTCAGCGAGCAAACAATATTGAACTGACGTGGATTTAATTCAACCCTTAAAGCGCCAAGAATTAAAATTGTAGAACTGGCAAACAGTGTAGATCCAGATGAGGTTGCTCATAATGAGCCACCTCATCTGAATCTACAATGTTTGCCCTCTAGTGTTCGAATTCTCAATATGATATCGCTTGGACGAAACATTTTTTTGAAATTCTGCAGTCGTATTTTTGTCGTCTGCTTTTTGGCGCATTAAGGGTTAATGCTGATTACGTATAATCTGCATAATATTCCGGGTTATATTTTTTTGAAAATGCATACGTTACTATTATGAATTAAGAAAAAAAACCATATCAAAATTGGCCAAAATGTTATAAAAAAAAAAAAGAATCAAAAATGAAAGAATAATTAAAACTTAATATGAAATAAATAGGCGCTACCTATAAAACGAGCACTGCTGGCAACTTTTTCTCATAACTAACATGTAGGCAATTACAGGTATGTCGATTTAGATAGTGCAGAAATGTTAGCGGTCTTGCAATTTTCGACGTTTTGAAACCACCAAACTGAAGAAAAAAATATTTATGTAATATCTTCAAGTGGGATACACTGTTAGTACAAAATCAACAAGAGCTGTCGCCTGACAGCATAGCTCGCCTGAATTGGTGCTTGCCCATCACACAGTCGCTATGGTGGTGTGGACTGTTGTGCATAAAACTTCATGCAAGCATGTCCATAATGAAAACACATTTATAAACAAAAGCTATCTCAGAAATAAGTCTTAAAATAAAATTAAAATAAAAAAAATGAAATGAAATTTCAAAGTCCATGAGCTTGAGGTAAAAAAAAACTGACGGGTGGGGGGTGGGGTGGGGCTATGTGGACTGCTATGCATAAAACTTCATGCAAGCATGTCCATAATGAAAACACATTTATAAACAAAAGCTATCTCAGAAATAAGTCTTAAAGAAAAATTAAATGAAATTTCATAGTCCATGAGGGAGGGAATAGGATTTATCAAAACCCTGAACCATTATCTAACATCAGTCCAAGTATTAGTATCAACTGAGTCCATCATCGTGGCACTGTGAAATTATGTCTTCATAAATATAAAACTTTAACCAAAATCTTTAAGACAAAATTCTAAGTCGATGACCTTGACTTCAAGGTCACCCAGCGGGATAAGTATAAGGTGTTTTGTAAAAACTCAAAAAAGAGTCTAACATCAGTTCAAGTATAAACTAAATCTCTGCAAAGCATTATGAATCAGTATGTAATTACAAAACTTTAAAAAAGACAAAAATTTCCTCAGTCCCTGACCTTGACATCAAGATCACTGAGCGGGGTTGGGGTAGTACTCTGTAGATCTAACTACAGTGCAAATATAAAAAGAATTCATCTATGGGTTCAGGAGATATGTGTCTTTAAAAAACTTTAACCAAAACATCCAATCAATAAAAAGACAATTTTCTAAGTCGATGACCTTGACATCAAGGTCACAGAGGGGGGTGGAGGTAGTACCTTCGAAAACTTTAGACCAATATCTAACTTTAGTGCAAGTATCAAAGGAATCCATCCATGGGTTAAGGAGATATTGGGCTTTATAAAACTTTAACCAAAACATCCAGTCCAAAAACACTACCAATTTTCTAAGTCCATGACCTTGACATCAAGGTCACGGAGTGGGGTGGGGGTGGTACCCTGTTAAACCTTAGACCAATATCTAACTACAGTGCAAGTATCAAAAGAATCCATCCATGGGTTAAGGAGATATAGGTCTTTAAAAAACTTTAACCAAAACATCCAATTGGAACGCCGACGCTGACGCTGACGCTGACGCGGACGCGGACGCGGACGCCGACGCCGTGGTGACAACAATAGCTCTTCCTGAACTTTCGTTCAGGCGAGCTAAAAATCAAAAGTAATTTCCCTTACAGCCCTTAAGTATTTACTTCTCATGTTCTTTCCTATGAGACATCTTACCATATGGCTAAAGATTGGAATATTCTAAACCTATTTCATTCTTATCTTAGAATGCATTCTGTAAATGGATATTGCTGTTTAGTGTTATATGTGCCAGTACTAACATGCAGTCCTCTAGGACTTGAACCTAGTATCTTAAAAACAGACAGCACCAACTGCAGGACTGTTACATAAGACTGACACAAACCCCAGATAGTGACTGATTGCCTGATTATCAAATGTGAATATCAAATTTAATCAGTGCCTACCTCTCCAAATTTTTAAGTAACTGTTAATATCTGCTGTTGTAATGAAATTGTATAAAAAAATAATGCTGTCTAACCTGTCTCAAGGGTAACTCTGTTAAGGGTCACCTATCACATGTAGCTACTTTTTTGTGCCCCAGGGGACAATGAACCTCTATTAAGTGTACACCTGTCTGCCATGACTCTGCAGCCAGTTTTTGTGAGGCCCCTTCATGACCCCTCAAGACAGATTTGACTACATGTTGTATGAACACTGGGCCACTTAATCAGACTTTAACTGCATTTTTCATTGAGACTGATCGTGAACCATCATGTTGCAACTTTACTGAGCATGAACTGGGCAAAAAGTATTAGTATGTATGTTTTTCTGACTTGATATGAAATTAAGGCATTGCCTTCTAAGTGACACCAAATCCTCGAAGTATATGAATGTACTGTTGTAAATGTACTTGATATCATTTAAAGATGGAAATTGTATGTTTAGCTTTCTTTTGTCAGAAATTCGACAATCAACTGATAGGCTTGTTTTTCATATGGATTGTACAGCCAGTCAAGATTATTTCAGTCATTTTCAACTAAATCAGTTGTACAAATTTGTTGCCAAAATGTGTGATCCCCTAGAAAATCACATGATCACCTGCAAATATAAGATCTCAAAAACTTTCAAGCAAACGTTAACTTACGAAGAGACGGACAGACAAACGGACATCGGACAAAAGATATATACCCCTCCTCATACTTCGTTTGCTGGGGGTATAATTATGGCCTTGTTAATATAATTATATAATGTAAAGTCTGATTTGATAGTTTTCATCTCACCCCTGTAGATTTGAGACTTGCAAGTGCTTAAGACAAGCAATAGGTCTTATCAATGACAAAACAAATTGCAAATAAAAGCTCACCTCCATGATGCTCATATATCTATATCCAGAATCTCCACAACCACAACCCCCCATCAGCCAAAGTAGTAAGCCAAAGAATCTCATACGTCAAGCAACAGTCCCTTAATCTAACTTATCTGCTATACTCCAGGGAACAAGAAACACTGTAGGGGCACCGGTGTTTAAATTTGAAACCAAAGAAAATCGACATGAGCTGTGTTGTCTTGTCTGCAAAAGAAGTATTGCAGAATTATGAATATATTACTGACTTATTTGCAATAATGAAAACTTAGTTTCATCACGGTATGTAGGCAAATTTACGGACACGAAAGTATTACGTACGAGACATTGCGGGAAACTGCGCGTGCCGGGTAAACAACTTTTTTTCTGGCAGTTTTTCTTAAATATCTCAGCACTGATAAAATATTTTACAGATCTGTTTTTACCATTATATTTAGCATATTTCCTATTATCTAGAACCGTTGAGACACTGAAGATGCACTCACCGAGTTAAGCCTGTTTTTTAGAAATCTGTGTAGATTCATGTACTTCGTCACAAAGCAGCATGTACCGTCTTTGTTCCTTTATCATTTGCAAACCCCAACCCATCAGCGAGTGGCCTACTAAGTGCTCCTTACAACCACGGTTAATTCAGAGTTCAGCTTCATACGTTACAAGAATAAAAAGCCATCTTTCACAGGAGGGGTCTACCTTTTTGCATTTACGACCATCTCAGCACACCTTTTAAACATTTACGACCATCTGCGCAACAAAACACAAATCTTGACACGACCATCGACAAAAACCGTCAGCTGTTGACTATAAGCTTTTGCCTAATCCATATAGGTCATATTTTCTGTGCCATTCTACTGCTTTGAGGGTATGCCGTATGTTGTCTAATATATGAGTCAGGCCTGGTTTAGTCTCTTAACAGAATTTTCAACTGCACAAACGATAGTATATTAACTTCACTGGCAATGAGACAAGTAGCCTTTATCTTGGCTATTTTATCTTTTTATTTCTGTCTCTCTAGTTTTGCAAGTCTGACGGCAAAGGTTGCCTGGGTTGCTCCTTGCAAAGCACAGTGTCTGCAGTGATTTATAGCCAGCGTATTAAACGAGGTAGAACTATCTTATATTGATCATTGTAGTCTTACATGGCATGACTTACATATACATACTAAAAGCCTTCCACTTTACACACTGGTAAAAAGCTTCTAAACCAGGTCGTTTGAGAGAGAGAGAGAGAGAGAGAGAGAGAGAGAGAGAGAGATCAATAAGATATACAAACGGCTACGGCGGATCATCAAAATTCTGCTTCCCTTCTCAGTAGGGATCAAATCAAAAAAGAATTTGCTCTTCAAGGAGAATTGGCAGTTTCATATTTTTCGCCATCTCTTATGGCTGATCAGTTTGCAACAAATGAAAATTGCTTTATGCAAAGTTCGCTCTGACATAAAGTTGGTCCAAATCCATTCAGGTGTTCCTGAGATACTGCAATTTTCATGCGTTTGCTATGTTTAGTAATGGCAGACTGCCATCTTGGACGGTCCATCCTTTTTTTTTGTGTGTAAAAAATATAGTTTATTCAAGGATCATTCGGCTTAAATTTGATCAAACTCTGTTCAGTTATTCTTTTGATATTGGCGTCTGAGCATAAGTGGGACTCGTAAAGAGAAACAGATTTTTATTGGACAGTTTTGAAACCCAAGACAGGACTGATGTTCCGTGCAAAATTTGATCTAAATATAGCAGTTGGTTCTGGAAGAAACGTTGATTTTGTAGCTTTTACAATTTTAGCAACGATGACCATCTTGGATTCTAGATCTGGCTCAATTTCACCGTTTCGAAGCCCCACAGTCTGATTATGCTCCATATGGAATTTGGGAACCATGGATGCTGTGGTTCTGGAGAAATTTATTGAAAAATCTTTAACGCCAGGGTTGACGCAAATTTTTAACAGTAGGATTGACAACTCGACACAAATGTGAACGGACTGACGGACGTGCGGAAAACCGGACGCGTATATCGCGCCTTGCTAAGCAGGTGCGACAGTAACGGAGAAACATGGCTGTGTACCCATACACCTTAAACAAGTGCATTTATACAGTTCCGTTGGCGGAGTATAGGAATGGTAATTTTTAGTTCCAGGCTCGATGCCTTGCGTGGCCCTCAATTGTAATGCTGCACGTTCATTCATATTTTCATCTCTCTCTCTCTCTCTCTCTCTCTCTCTCTCTGTTACTGAGAACCCAGAGGCCGTGTTCTCTGATCATTTTAATGCCTTATTTTTTGCTACTTCATCCTTCTCTCCAACTTCTTGAGGGATGAATTCGCACTGTAAAACCTCTCACACTATGAAGGACGTGATAAGATGTGTTCCACGATACAACTTGGACACACTACAAGCTGGCATTCATAACAGACAACGACTGCAACGTTTATCCCAGTGAAAATGTTGGACTATAGAACTCGGTCGTTTTTTCGCATCATTCCTCCCGGGGGGGCACACGACGTTAGAATGACGTCTTATTGATATCGGTACGACGTCACTATGACGTCGCAACAACGTCAGTAAGAGGTCATTATGACAAAAACTTAAAAAGGTAAATAGTTTGTTAGAATTCTAAGCCTGACCAGTTTTTCGAATGAAAATCATATGGTATACCCATCGTCCTGCAGTGGCTTTTGAAATGCTGCTGAAAAGGACATACTATGGTAAGACACCTCTTTGCAAGATTAGAATGCAGTTTGGAAGGGCCTCGTGGTCCAGACTAACCAAAGTTACTCTCCCTTGTAAAAACGTTGAAATACAGCGATGTACCGATAAACCTAAATTCTGAGTAACTGCCCATTTGCACTGATCATGACTCATAGTTTATGCGAAGAGATCATATCAGACTGCACGGTAGCGCAAGCTGGTCTGAGTTTACTGTTCGTTCATGTCGTAACATACTCTTTCACCTTAAACTGTAGTTGTATTTCATAAGTGTGCATGTCCGTCTTTTTGTTCCTGTTATGGTCTGTCATTTGAATTTCTTGCCTTGATTATATTTAGTTACTCTACTATCTATTACCTTCCGTGTAGGTGCTCCTATGTGGGCCGAAATCCGTAATAAATTTCTTGCATACTGTTGTATCTTGTTTTCGGCGGGCTCGACAACAGCAAGCACATTTTGAAAAATGACAATATGCATTAAAATACACAGCAATAAGCATGAGCATGTAAAAATATGTCGCAAATGCGCACATGATCTTGCGCAAAGTACTCAGAGTCTCTCATTTGTCACTCATGTTCATATACCAAGTGTTCGTTGACTGTTTATGCCAGAAAGAATGCATTGCACACATGCAACATTAGGTCTGAATGTTTCCTGCTGGGACAAGCCTTTTCACGCAATCCCTCACATACTGATATGCATATTGGTGATGCCGAGTGACATAGGGTTCACAAAGCTTATAGAAGGCTTGAAAATATTGCGATTCTGCAGTTTCAAACAGCCGCCTTGCCACTGCCGGGCTGGGGTCAGGTCGTACATTGTAGTTGTGACGCAAGTTAAGGGGCGACGACTAAGGGCGGGTAAACTTCAAAACGTCAGCCTGGACGTGTCTGTTGTGGCTGAGCACTTGATACTTAGCTAGCAATCCCCATCCTTCTGTTTTATCAATAAAATCTCAATTGAAAGTTAATCGACCATGTTACAATTATTATCACTAGACTGAAAATCTAGATTGAGGAGAAGACACGATTAAGTGCAAAAAATCCAAACATGAAGGATTTCGTACATGATTTTTGTCGATATTTGTGTCATGATTTGTGTTTTGTTGCGCAGATGGTCGTAAATGTTTAAAAGGAATGCTGAGATGGTCGTAAATGCGAAAAGCTAGACCCCTCCTGTGAAAGATGGCTGTTTATTCTTGTAACGTATGAAGCTGAAATCTGATTTAACCGTGGTTGTAAAGAGCACTTACTAGGACACTCACTGATGGGTTCAGGTTTGCAAATGATAAAGGAACAAAGGCGATACATGCTGCTTTGTGACGAAATACAAGAATCTACACGGTTTTCTTAAAAACGGGCTTAACTCGGTGAGTGCATCTTCAGTGTCTCAACGGTTCTAAATAATGGGAAATATGCTAAATATAATGGTAAAAACAGATCTGTAAAATATTTTGTCAGTGCTGAGATATATAAGAAAAACTGCCAGGAAAAAAGTTGTTTACCCGGCACGCGCAGTTTCCCGCAATGTCTCGTACGTAATACTTTCGTGTCCGTAAATTTGCCTACATACCGTGTTCATGGGCACAGTTGAAAACATTTTAATGAATGAACATGCAGGCGTGATCTCCACTCCATTCCATGGCTTTGTGATGACCTCTTACAGGAAAGAATTTGCTTCCTCTGAGGGAGCAAATTCTTTCTTGTAAGACAACCATTTCAGGCACTGGGATGAAATTGTAACCAATAGAATGTAGATTATCTAAACCATTCCACTCCAGGTTTATCTATGGCACTTTCATGTTGCATCACAATAGAACTAATATAATAATAAATACTGTCATTGAGTGTCATAAAGAATGAACTTGTTCCAGACATCAGAGAAATTTGTTTCAGAAGTGACTCTCATGGACAATCCTACCTTCAATGTTTTAAATAGGAATCAAAGTTTTACCGAATCTAATGCATATTCAAGAAATGCTTGTAACAGTTTTGAAGTTTATTATAGCAAGGGCATTTACTAGGATAAATATGGTATATTGGTACGTAGAACTGTTTGAAATGGCTTTGTGTATAATTCCTTAGAACTCTTGTACTACATAACTCTTGTACTACATGGCCATCTCCTGCCGGTGATTCACTTTTTCATCTGCAGAACATATTAAAATCCGAGCAAATTATAAGATATAAGATTACTGGGTCCGGATAAATAATACATAAAACTTCAAACTAAACTACAGTAGGTCTCTCTGTTACAAAACACTATCCTTAAGTTTCCTAGCTAGTTTGAAGGGTTGGGGGGGGGGGGGTGGTATCTGACAACTAATTTTGAGTATGTGACATTCCAGCTGACAAACAATTTTGAGTATCCTCTGGACATTCCTGACATTTTTTGTACCGTGTGAATCCTAATAAATGCCCTGCTCTAATAAACGCCCTTGCTTCTAACCTGTCGTCACCCTTCTGTATGTCTCTTCTTCATGACCCAGAAATGACATCTTACAAATTGTGAAAATACAGACAAATTAATTTTTTAGATTGTAGCATTTGCTCAGCTGTCCTCGAAGTCAAGAAGGTCACCCATTCTGGTACTAACCGCTATCTCCTTTGCTTAATTTCTTGAAAGAGCCAACCACTCTACCTGAATCTCCATAAAGATGCTGCCAGCTTCTACAGCTAGGCTGTAAAAGTTGAAAATATATATATATCCCACACTGATTTTTTTCTCTACATAAGTGGTGCCCATAAAAAGTACCAGTCCCAATTCAAAATGTATTTTTTTTCCCAACTGCAAGTTGAACAACGCATCGCAGGCGATACAAATCCCCTCACACAAGACTACTTGCTCGAGATATTGTCATGCCCTACATTTCTGTGAAGTTATTTTACAATCAATGGAGAAATGTAGGCGCTAGAGCGATGACAAAGTTTTTCTAAAAATAGCTACAGTGACCTTGACCTTTTAAGCGCAGCATCCTGAAAGTCGAACTTGCTCGAGATATTGTCTTGCCCTACATTTGTGTGAAGTTATTCTAAAATCCATTGAGAAATATAGGCACTAGATCGCCGACAGTTTTTCTAAAAATAGCCACAGTGACCTTGACCTTGGGCGCAGCACCCTGAAAGTCGAACTTGCTCGAGATATTGTCATGCCCTACATTTGTGTCAAGTTATTTTAAAATCTGTTGAGAAATGTAGGCGCTAGAGCGATGACAAAGTTTTTCTAAAAATAGCCACAGTGACCTTGACCTTGGGCGCAGAACCCTTAAAGTCGAACTTGCTCGAGATAATGTCATGCCCTACATTTGCGTGAAGTTACTTTAAAATCCGTTGAGAAATGTAGGTGCTAGAGTGATGACAAAGTTTTTCTAAAAATAGCCACAGTGACCTTGACCTTTACCGAAGCACCCTGAAAGTCGAACTTGCTCGAGATATTGTCATGCCCTACATTTGTGTAAAGTTATTTCAAAATCCTTTGAGAAATGTAGGCGCTAGAGCGATGACAAAGTTTTTCTAAAAATAGCCACAGTGACCCTGACCTTGGGCGCAGCACCCTGAAAGTGGAACTTGCTCGAGATATTGTCATGCCCTGCATTTGTGTAAAGTTATTTCAAAATCCGTTTAGAAATGTAGGCGCTAAAGCGATGACAAAGTTTTTCTAAAAATAGCCACAGTGACCTTGACCTCGGGCGCAGCACCCTGAAAGTCGAACTTGCTTGAGATATTGTCATGCCCTACATTTGTGTGAAGTTATTTCAAAATCCATTGAGAAATGTAGGCGCTAGAGCGCTGACAAAGTTTTTCTAAAAATAGCCACAGTGACCTTGACCTTGGGCGCAGCACCCTAAAAGTCGAATTTGCTCTAGATATTGTCATGCCCTACACTTGTGTGAAGTTATTTTAAAATCCGTTGAGAAATGTAAGTGCTAGAGCGATGACAAAAGGTGAACATACGTACGTACGTACTTACGTATGGGACAAAACCTATATCCCCTCACCACTTCGTGGTGTGAGGGGATAAAAATTCCCAATTGCAGAAAAAATTGTTCTAGGGACCATCTTACAACATACATTTACTTGCTTGCTTAGAGAAGCAATAATTGAACATAAATAGTAACTCACAAGTGTAGTAACTAAATACTATATATTCAGTATCATGTCCCCTATCCCACCACTTGAGACTTAATAAAAGGTTTCCAAAATTCCAAATTATAGGAAAATACGATGAGCTTTTTCCCAATTCCGTGGGCACCAGCACCATTCCCAAAATAGTGAAAAAATCACTGTACCAAAACACATTTACACTATGTCCTGCTCTGGTAATGCACCTTAATATCACAGTCCAATTCCTGCAGACTTCTGACATCAATACACTGAAGGGATCGGTCTATCAATGGAACCCATAGTTCTACAATGAAGAACATAATTGGCCCTATTCATATTTTTCGTTGTTATTGGACATCTTTTTTCTTTTAAGTTGGCTGTATTACGTTCTACTGATGCCAAAATATCAAGCATAGCAAATCAATTACATGGGGTTACAATGGAGTTACACTGTTATGCTTACCACTGCGATTCAGCAATTACTACCAGCATTCAGACTATTTATATTGTTCCGTTCACATCTGTATAGTCAGTGAAAACAAAGCACTTATCCAGAAGTTTCATTACTGCTATCCTGTTGATCTCGAAAGCACATGAGCGTTGAATTGTAGAGTAAGGTATACGCAATCCCCCTCGTAACCGTTGATTAGTCATCCCCATTGTAACCGTTGATTAGTCAAACATATTTAGTTATTTATATTATTGCCTGTTTTCTTTTTTCTATCTTTTTTGACAGCTCAATGATACTTTCAATGAAAATGTGATATTTTTGGACTTTCGCTGTATCTGAACGATACATATTTCTTTAGTTCATGAAATGAAAAAGAGAATTTCTTGAGAAAATTATTTACTTTCATTTTTCAAAACTACCGAGTCATAAGAAAATGCCCTGTCAGACAATTGCATAAAATTTACTGAAGACTCAGATCAGCCTGCACATCCATCAAGTCTATTCGGCATGTTTTCCGTGAATATGGATCTATGGAGCCTGGGCAAAGAGACTGCATGCAGGTGCAGCAAGACTGAAGCTTTACTGGTTGCATTGGTCAATATGCACGTTTTCATGTGACGCAGCCCAATGATTATATATGATTGAGCTGGGGTGGAGGGGGTATGGTGGGACCAGAAAAAAATGAAGAAACAAGTCTTCTGACTGATTTTGATGCAACAGTAGGGCGGTGCATCAATGTCGATATGACATGCATCAATGTCGATATGACATTGTTTAGAATTTGATGTCGTGTGCGTAGATAGAGGAGGCGAGAATAGATGAGAAAAGAAAATGACACACAGACTCACATGTACACAAACTTTTTTTCCATTGTAACAGTATGACGGCTAGCCCAGAATACATACGGCCTAGTTGCAAAAATAAATCTGTATTTTACATTCACCTGGTATGTGTCGTCATCAAATTGGTTTCCCAATATTCCATTCGGATCACTTTAGCACTTGTTAAGTACCTGCAACCGGCTGTTGCCAACGAATATGAAAAAAGTGAGATTTAGAAAGGTTTTTAGAACTTTTTGTCAGTCATATGATGGTGGTTAACACATTTTTGTATGACTTTTTAAATGCTGTCAGTGTTTAGTAATTTCCTTGGTCATCACAGGAAAACCAAGTTTAAGCCGCTTGGATTCAAGGTCGGCATTTGGTTTACCACGTCCATTTTTAGCGGAAAGTGAGCGAGTGAACTCGGATTTAACATCCCACCAACAGGGTCATATGGAGACTGGACCTTGGTTTAAAGTCTCATCCGAAAGACCAGAGAAGCAGGGGATCAATTTGTCGGCCCCTATATTGGTAGTCTGGCGTGTTATCCACTACACTACAGCCGCTCCTTTTAGCGAAGAGACGGCGATGTGGCAGCCATAATAATAATACCTCGACACTGATTTTATGGGACTGGGGAACCCAAACTTTGCAGGTCGTGAAAACTAGTGACAATGGCAAATTTCCCTGATTTTCAACGATTGGCGTTGTTTTGTCACAGCGCGTATGTAGAATAGCTGGATTTTACCTTTCTTTGTTGCTCTGGGCACTGGAAGGCCCAACATCGAAGGCTGATACGGATAGAAACTATTCAGCAGCAACATGTGTTCAACTTCAGGTCAACATTTTTCTGTTTCTATTTGCACTGTCATCGTTACAGGACTAGGACTAGTTGCACCCTCTTTTCAAGGTTCACCGCATATCAGAAAATACCAGGTTTATCGGATTAGTGATTTTAATTTTACCAGAGACCATTCGCTTGGAAAGAGCAGGGGTAGTCTAGTACCATGTTATGAATGTAATGACAGTGATGCACACTTAGAAACTCAAGCGCCAGTGGGTTGCCACTGTTATAATTTTAACAGAACTTTGATTCTTTTTCTCTCTTTTCGAGAGACCAATGCATTGCGTTTCTTTTTTCACCGTCTATTTTGCTGTACCTTGCTCTTTAGCCAGGTTGTGACCATTGTGGAACGGAGAGCTGCAATATGGCATGAGCCATGACCCGGACCGCTTGTGCGCGAAATCTCATGATGTTGTGAAGATTGAGGTTTCCAGACGCTCAATAAACCACTGAACTGGCCTAGTTGTGTCATGATATTGGTCGATTTGGCGGCCGTTTCAAGTCTTGAACGTGGGCATATAATATACAGGTTTATACCTTGATTCCGAGGCGGTTTGTTGGTTGGTTTCAAAATAAAACTTTCTGCCGCCTTGTTTACAATTCATGCCAGCGACTTCTTGAGAGGGCTCTGATTGGCTGTATCACTCATGTGACAATCAGCGTTCGCAAATGACAGACTGCATCGCGAGTTATTGCGAACTAAAAGCATATCCCAAATGTTTAAATGTAAACCAGTCGTTAAATCCTGTGGAGAAGACACTGGTTCCCCATTTTTGCACTAATTTCGATTGCACGACTGCAAAACTCAGAACCCAGTAAGGTGGTCGTCGCAAATTCGATTCCATAGATTTATACTTTATGGTATTTGCGATACCCAGATACGAGCTTTGCTCGATGGCTGCTTCGCAGCCATCTCGCAGTGCTCGTTATTACCTGTGTTGTGTTTCCGCCATTTCTATAATGTAAGTTTTTCTACTTTCGAAAGGTAAGATAAAAAAATCCAAGAAAAAGACAAGGGTATTTCCACGTCTACTTTCAATTTCAGATATCTTTCACATTGTAACCTATTGACTTTTTAGTCACGAAAAGGAATCCCAGAAGGAATCCCAGATAGCAGTTTGAATATGAACAATGGCGTAACAATACGCAGGTATGTATTGAAATTTTGTCAACCTGACAAAATTTCAACACGCACATACGTATTTGCATGCTGATTTTTTTTAAGCTGGACAAAATTTCAATACCAACTGCCATCGTATGAAATATGCTAGGGGCTAAAACTCTAATCTTGCTCTCAAGGAGTATAAAACATGAGTGTGCGTACTGATTGATTACTCGTAGCTACGCCCCTGATGAACGTACTGGCCCAGTTTATATTCAAGGGCATAGCTACCTCAGTGCAAACACGCAGGTGCGTATTGTCTCTTGACAAAACTTCAATGCGTACCTGCGTATAAATTTACATGCTGAAATTATGTAAATTGGGCATTACAAAACATACAATGTAATTGTGCATATCATGCGATTGTCCCTAGCCGCGCCCATGACTGCTAAATAAAATCTAGAAAGTCTTTGAAAACTTTGGTATATTTCATGGTGAATTTAAATCAGGAAGTGTTTAACAAAATTTCTTAGTTTTATTGATAATCATGCACAGAAGAAATAAAAAAAAATGCTGAAGGGCGTACTTAGGAGCGAAAGGGAAGTCAAATTGGTTAAGCCCCGTGTGATTTAAGTTTACATGTCTGTTGGCAGTTTGTATAATACAAATCATGCCCATTTTAAATAATTTCAGAACGCAAATACGCAGGTGTGTATTGAAATTGTGTCAATTTGACAAAATTTCAATACGCATTTGTGTATTTGCGCACAGGCAGCTACGCTTTTGAACGCAGAAAATATTTCATGTATTTAGACACCTTAAATACTAATTGTTGTGATACCAGGGGCCTATTTCACAAAAATTAACCGTGCGATGAATCGTGCGATAGTCGTACGTTTGGTCGTATGAGAATCGCACGATTCTCGCACGATCGTTTTATAAAAACATCGTGCGACAGATAGTACGATTCTCGTAGGATTTTAGTTATACGATGGATCGCAGACGTGATGTGTATTAGCTTTGACAGATGTGTATTGGGTTTTATAAACACAAAAAGTAGCGATTTGTAATACAACGCAATCATGTCAAAGAAAAAGGTCAACAGGACCTCAAATGAGGTTAAAGCCCTTGTCACTGAAGTAAGGAAGATGGATGGCTGGATGGCTTGCGATTTTACATCCGTTTCAACAGTATTTCAGTCGTATCAGGACGGTTGAAGGATGATAATGAAAGGTTATGTGCAATGGACCACTGTTTACGATTGAAACGATTTCCGCCTCCGGAAACGACCTCAGGACCGCTTGATCAGCAGGGCAGCGCTTAAACCACTGAGCTACCGGTGGCTTCTAAGTAAATATGGACGACTCCTAATCAAAGACACAAAGGATCGCACCTGGGAAGTTTTCAGTCCAAGGTTTAAAGTTTTTTTATCCTTAGTTGCAGATCTTCAAACCCAAGATAAGAAAACAAAATTCCTATATAAATTCATTTTACAAAAGTGGGGGTTGGAGATCCAAAACCTAGGACTGAAACTGTGAAACAACGCTGAAACTCAGGGTTTTGAAATTCATTGTGCATTGGCTTGCCATGCCCTTCCTCGATTTTCGAAATACAGTTTTGAGATAGAAGTTCCGAGGAATTAAAGTCGGGTCTTGTTATTTTGCCAAATGCTGTTTGTTATTGTATCAGCTCTTTCAGACTTGCACTGCAGAACCTTGTTGTGGTCAGCGCAATAATTCGCTTGTAGAGCAAGCCAAATTTCACATTCTCAATTTTAGGTGTTAAGTTTTCAATCCTTTGTTTTAACTTCAAAACTAACTTTTGAAAATTGAAATTTTCTATAATCGTTTTTACAAATCCGGGTATTGAAGTCAGATTTGAAACCTATGACTGAACTGAAACGTAGGTTTGAAGCTCAACTTAGGGTAAAATTTCTTAAACCTAGTTTAAAGATTTATTGTGCATTTGGCGTGCCATACCGTTGAACACACAAACATGCAGTCTCCTCAGATCAGAGATCACCTAATTAGGGGTTCAAACAGACCTAAAACCTCCCATTTTCTTGTAAGATAATTGCTCTCTATTAGAACAAATGCTGCCGCCATGATTTTGAGAATAGTCTCTAATACATTGCAGGTAAATTATCCCGCAAGAATCGCACGATAATCGGACGATAATCGTACAGGAAAAACTTTACTCAAAATCACCCTTAGGTGATTTATCATAAATTTGGAATTTTGTTAATTGGCTGATTTGCTCAAAACTTGGTATGTGCTTTTCAGAAATATAGTAGATAAATGTAATCTATTCAAAAGTTAAGTATGAGTATGCTGTGCGGTGAAAGAGGAGAAAAAGTGAAATTTACGACTGCCCTTTAGGTATCGTAGATTTGATCATAAATTGAGTTCTACGAGGACAATAGTGAAACCGAGATTTTTTTCATGAAAGCGATTTTTGGTCGTAAGATTCTCGTACGATCATCTTACGACGAATTTTAATCGTACGATTCGTTGTGAAAGAGGCCCCAGAATGTTTAAGGAACAGCAAACTGTGTAAATGCTATCAGACTGATCCTCTAGAAGTAGTCTGATTTCGGTCTACACTGTCTGATCAGACATGTCTATCCCAGTGCATATCCGTTAGCATTTCGAGCTGAATATCTTTATTATTTCTTCATTTTTTTAAATTTATTTGCACTACACAGTATGCATAGTTTGCGTGGGAGAAGGTTTTACTCCAAACTGGCTGCTTGAAAGGTAAAGGTAAAGGTTTCCCATAGCCTAATAGCCGTAGGGGCAGTGGGGGTTAGAGACCCATTGTATCTTGGGCACAGCTGGTGAAAGGCGGAGCCCATCCCTCTCCTTTCGCTGCCTTATCCTTCCCTGATTCGAAAAAGGTACCCATTTACTGCTGGGTTGACAGACATCGTATGGCGACAGTGAGCCGCGAACTCACGACCTTACGGTGACTTTCTGCACAATAGCCGAGCCACTCTAACCACTCGACCTCGGCTGCTTGAAGTGGGGGAAAAACTGGTTCATCAAAGAAAAAATAAGTTTATCGAAGGAAAACATGGTATAACGATAAAAGTTGTGTTATAACGATTCAATTTTCATAAACTAGGTTATGTGATGCTTTCTGACAATCTAGCCGCAGGTGGCAAGCCGATCGCGAATACCTCTGATCAGACTCCTGTGCTACCACAAGTTTTGAGAAAGCCCTGGCCCCGAGGTTATAAAACTTGCTTAGATGTTAGTACCTGGATGAATGACAGGTTGCTTGAGTTTGTAGATGACCCGGCAAACGCTACATTATCATGATGAAAATTGAGCCACGCCATGAGTAAACCAACAAAGTGGTTGTGCGCCCAGTGCAGACTCAGATCAGCCTGGGCATCCGCCCAGTCTGATCAGAGTCTTCGCTGTCCGCATGGAGGTAGCTAAGATCCTAAGCTACCCTTTAAGTACATAGTGAAGAGTCTGGACAGACTTAATGGATACACAGGCTGATCAGAGTCTGTGCTGGGCGCACAACCACATTGTTGTTTTTGTCGTGTCGCGGCTCAAATAAGGATTAGGACCGACTCAGCAGCGGGATTGACTATCTTTCAAAACTTATCAGAAAAGCCAAAAACCTCCTTGAACCTATTCACAAAGACACTGTAAAATTCAGGTTTCGAAAGGCCTTGAAGCCGGCGTTATTTCAAACCAAATTCAAGGATTTCTTAGTGCAGCCATTGAAATGGAAATCAGTTGATACTGCAAGCAGTTTGGTGCATTTTAATATATAGAGGATCTTACACGAATGGTCATTTCATATTATTTATGACACGAGCCTTCGGCGAGTTTCAGAAATTTCATATAATATGACCATGAGTGTAAGGTTCTGTTTATCATATGACCTTTAAAATGGGATTGTTCGCCTTCATACCACACATTATTTCAATAGACAAACACATTGTTGACACGGACGTTGTCAATGACGTTCCGTGTACGCACCAAAGTGTTATTACACGTGTGGTGATACGATTTTTATGACACGACGTTATCCGCTGAATAACGGCGACGACATATGATAAAAGTCTATTACAAAGAAAAGTAAAAATTCTGAGGGAAAGTGGTTTCGAAGGACATTTTGATGGGAGTATCTGTAAAAACCAAGTTTTGCACCTTTGATGGACTCAAAACTGTTGCAAACATACACGGGGACTATCAAAAATGTAGCACATCAACAATTCTTTGTTACTTTGCTTATGTTTGACCTGCAATTTTCCGGAACGACAGTATGGCGTTATATCATGCAACTGAAGTTGTATCGCCTTGTATACTATGTATCTGAATCTAGTGGTTTCGAGACCATCGCAGCGGAGCGTTAGACAAAAATTCTATTGATATATGTATGTGTGCGGTTTGGATGTTTACCACTGTGTCGCCAAGATCTCATATGGCACTTCTCAGCATTTCTTGCAGACAGGTGTTTCTGCTCTAGCATGAAACAGCTCTCGTCGCTGTAGGTTTTGGTAGAGTATGGTACAGCGATAAAATCTGTGACTGGTTTGGCCTCGTGTCCTGAACAGGTGATCAGACTAAGTCGCATAAATAAGCTTAAACAAGAGTTCCGCTGAGCGGGGCTATATACACCCGTTGGGGCTTAAAGTTGGAAAGAAAACAAGAGATGACAGAACTTTGTTAGTAACTTAAATCTTCAACAATAAGGCAGATATAAAACTACAGAACAAACAAAGCTAATATGAAATTCCTAGACAAAAATTGTAAAGAGGAACAATTCCATTAGAACTGAAAGTAGGGGCATGGTTCTTTTTCTCTGCATATCGTCTGATTTTTGTACAGACTTTCATGAAGAAATCTGAAACGGTTTTCGAGATATGGAGCGGACACGCAGCTTATATGAAATTACTATATGAAATATACAAAGGGACATAATTCCGTCAAAACTGAAAATAAGGTTATGGTTCTTTTTCTCTGCACATAGTCTAATGGTGCTTTATATTTGTACAAACTTTCATAAAGAAATCTTATGCGGTTTTCGAGAAATGGAGCGAACAAATAATGTTACCATTTGAACTTTGACCTCTAAGTGTGACCTTGGCCTTTGTAGGACCTTGTTGAAATACGAGTGTTTCAAAACAATCTTTCAAAGGGTTAAGGGAATATGGATCGGACACGAATTTAATACAAAATTACAATACGAATATACAAAGGGGTGTGATTTTGCTAAAAGTGAAAGTAGGGTTATGGTTCTTTTTCTATGCACATTGTCTGACAATGTTTCATATTTATGCAAACTTTCATGAAGAAATCTTAAACGGTTTTTGAGATATGGAGCGGACAGGAAGCTTATATGAAATTACTATATGAAAAATACAAAGGGACATTATTCCGTCAAAACTGAAAATAGGGTTATGGTTTCTTCTCTGCATATCGTCTGATGGTGCTTTATATTTATGTCCCCCCACCTAAGGTGAGGGGGGACATACTGGTTTCAGTGCGGATCAAGTCGGCGTTGGTGTCGGCGTGACAGATTTCTTATATGCGCGATATCTCTTCAAGCAATAAATTGAATTTCACCAAACTTGCATGGATATATCACTGGGACAAGTTTAAGAGCTGATTAGATTTTGGTGACCTTGGCCTCATTTCCAAGGTCACTTGGGGACTTAGATGACAATTTTTTGTATGCGCAATATCTCTTGAACAAACTGATTGAATTTCACTAACTTTGCATGGATATATCATCTGGACAAGTTGAAGACCTGATTAAATTTTGGTGACCTTGACCTCATGTTCAAGGTCACTGGGAGTCGGTGTGACAGATAATTGTATGCGCGATATCTCTTGAACCAATCGATGAAATTTCAGCCCAAACTTGCATGGATATATGATTGGGACAAGTTTAGGAGCTGATTAGATTTTGGTGACCTTGACCTCTTTTTCAAGGTCACTGGAGGACTAAGATGACAATTTCTTGTATACGCAATATCACTTGATCCAACAAACAGAATATCACCAAACTTGCATGGATATATCACCGGGACAAGTTTAAGAGCTGATTAGATTTTGGTGACCTTGACCTCATTTTCGAGGTCTCTGGGAGTCGGTGTGACAGATTCTTGTATGCGGGATATCTCTTGAACCAATCAACGGAATTTCACCAAACTTGCATGGATATATTATTGGAACAAGTTTAAGAGCTGACTAGATTTTGGTGACCTTGACCTCCTTTTCAAGGTCACTGGAGGACTAAGATAACAATTTCTTGTATACGTAATATCTCTTGAACCAACAGATGGAATTTCACCAAACTTGCATGGATACATTATTGGGACAACTTTAAGAGCTGATTAGATTTTGGTTACCTTGACCTCATTTTCAAGGTCACTGGAGGACTTAGATGACAATTTCTTGTATGCACTATTTCTCCCGAACCAATGGATAGAATGTAATCAAACTTGCGTAGATACATCATTGGAACAAGTTTAAGAGCTTTCTTGTATGTACTATATCTCTTACCAGTGGATGGAATTTCACCAAACTTGCATGGATACATCATTGGGCCAAGCTTAAGAGCTGATCAAGAGTTTGGGGACCTTGACCTCATTTTCAGCGTCACTTGAGGACTTAGATGGCAATTTCTTGTATGGACTATTTCTCCCGAACCAATGGATAGAATGTCATCAAACGTGCGTAGATACCTCATTGGAACAAGTTTAAGAGCTTTCTTATATGCACTATATCTCCTTAACCAGTGCATGGAATTTCACCAAACTTGCATGGATACATCATTGGGCCAAGATTAAGAGCTGATCAAGAGTTTGGGGACCTTGACCTCATTTTAAGCGTCACTTGAGGACTTAGATGACAATTTCTTGTATGGACTATTTCTCCCGAACCAATGGATAGAATGTCATCAAACGTGCGTAGATACCTCATTGGAACAAGTTTAAGAGCTTTCTTATATGCACTATATCTCCTTAACCAGTGGATGGAATTTCACCAAACTTGCATGGATACATCATTGGGCCAAGCTTAAGAGCTGATCAAGAGTTTGGGGACCTTGACCTCATTTTCAGCGTTACTTAAGGACTTAGATGACAATTTCTTGTATGGACTATTTTTCCCGAACCGATGGATAGTGCGTAGATACCTCATTGGGACAAGTTTAAGAGCTTTCTTATATGCACTATATCTCCTTAACCAGTGGATGGAATTTCACCAAACTTGCATGGATACATCATTGGGCCAAGCTTAAGAGCTGATCAAGAGTTTGTGTACCTTGACCTCATTTTCAGGGTCACTTGAGGACTTAGATGGCAATTTCTTGTATGCACTATTTCTCCTGAACCAATGGATAGAATGTAATCAACTTTGCGTAGATACATCATAATTGTAACAAGTTTAAGAGCTTTCTTGTATGCACTATATCTCCTTAACCAGTGGATGGAATTTTACCGAACTTGCATGGATACATCACTTGGACTAGCGTAAGAGCTGATCAGAGTTGGTGACCTTGACCTCCTTTTCAAGGCCACAAGAGGACTTAGATAAGTGAAAATTTCACTAAAATTGATAACATCTCACTAGCCTTTGGCTTGATTTCCACTTTACTTCCATAGATATACCTTTGGGACAATCTCAAGAGTTTACTTTGACCCTATTTTCACAGTCAAAAGCTAACTTACAAATCCTTTTTTTTTTCTCTCTTAAAAATGAGTCATATCTTGGACCAGTTGATGGATATTTATCAGACTTGCATGAATATATAGTGACAGGTTTAAAGCATGTTTAGTACATGTAGCTGGTGACCTTCACCCATTTGTCAAAGACATAGTTTTCCATGTAGGATACCTTTAGAATCAGTGGATGGATTTTCTCTAAACTTGCATAAATATTTTATTTGTACAGGCTTTTTGTTCATTAGAGAGGATGGGAAATGGGCTGGTGGGGGGACATCAGTTTTTCTCTGAAAAACATTTCTAGTTATAAAAACATTCATGAAGAAATCTTGTACGGTTTTTGAGATATGGAGCTCGAAGCTTTATGAAAAAAAAAACAAAGGATATAGTTCCGTCAAAACTGAATGTATGGTTATGGTTCTTTTTCTTTGAACATCGTCTGATGGTGTTTTATATTTATACAATTTTCATGAAAAAATCTTAAACGGTTTTCGAGATACGGAGCGGACACGAAGCTTATATGAAAATACTATATGAAAAATACAAAGGGACATGATTATTCAAATCTGGGAATAGGGTTATGGTTCGTTTTCTCTGCACATCGTCTGATGTTGTGTTATATTTGTACAAACTTTCATGAAGAAATCTTGTAGGTTTTCGAGATATGGAGCGGACACGAAATGTGACCTTTTGACCTCTAAGTGTGACCTTGACCTTTGTCAGACATTGGTTTTGAAATATGTATTCTGCACATCGTTTCGATAAGGCAAACATTTGACCCAAGTTCCAAAAATAATTTTCAAGGGGCTGAAGAGACATGGAGCGGACTCGAAAAGTTAACGGACGGACAGACAGACGGAAGGACGGACGGACGGAGGCCACGACATAGTACGACCCGTCTTCGACGGGCGTATGAAAAGGCAGGAGGCTATGAAAGCCGTTCAAACAAGTTCAAACCCACTGCCACACAATGTTGATCCATGAAAAGCTAGATGGAAGCCCCAGTAGTTCAGTATGGTCTGCGGTTCCGGGTATTCCCGATGGAGGCAAAAATCTTTCAAACCGTAATCGGGATTCCATTGCACAGTCTTTCATTATCGCTCTCCCATCGCCATGATTTGACTGAAATACTGTTGCAGAGGACGTAAAATCGCAAATCATCCATCTATCCATCTTAAATTATAAAGGACCTCTGACGGTTGTAATGTTAATTTGCCTATAAAATTAGTCAAAATGAAATTTTTGATATACCCAAGAATTTCTCTTGAAATTTGTTGCTCTCAAATTCCCCTAACTGGCTATGAATTTAATTTCTGATTTTTTAGCACATAGACTTCAATTTTTGGTGGGAAAAGCTAAATTTTATAATTAAACGTAATGGAAACAGGAAAAGTTTTTTAAAGATACTTCCCCCCCCGTGCCTCAGCTAGCCACTTTGCATGTATGTGTGTACTATCATAATACACATTATATGTGACTGGCTTGCTGAGGCACGGGGGGGGGGGGGGGGAAATAGTCTACAGCTGAAAAACTGAAAAAGTGGGTGGGGTACTTACACCCTTTATATCTAAAATAGGCTAAAGTCCTTATTATTGACAAAATATTGCATGATATCAGTAACAGTAGTGTGTACCTCAGTTTTAGCACAGTTATCAATTAAAATGTCGATAAATTAGAAAACCGAAAAAAATGACTTATCTTCAGAGACTGAAAAATTCACCTACCCCTCTTGATAAAATCGGTTTAAGTTAGTCTAGAGGCATGATAATTTTTCAAAATTACTGTTAAAATGTCCTTATAGTACACACGTCTACATATAATCCGAGCCTTCTCTGACTGAAAAAGCCTTTTTATAATTTTGATTTGCGGCTTATTGACGTCAGAGGAACGAAAGTGGTGAAAACTCTAATATTGTATTTCCCACAGATGCCCTTGGTTTCTGGTTGAATTTCTATTGCGTATTATGCTGCAGTTATATGTAAACTTTGCAATCCTATCAAAAAATACCTTTTGATGACTCGGCACAGTAATTCAATGTGATACCCCGTCTAAAAGCAGATAAATAACAATTTTTTTAGAGCGAGTCGAGATTTGTAACCTATCTCCGCCATTATTGTTTTTGTTGACAGATCGCGTGAGGTCAGTCCGGTGCTTATAAGAAAAAATACTATCGGTCACTTTATCCGTTTCGTAGGGGGTCCGTGGAAACACCCCAAAACACCCCAAGCCTCTACCAAACCGCGCCAAACCAGCATCCCCAGTTTCATATCACCACCCTGTCCCCTCCACACATACACCAACACCGCTCCCACCCATCCCAAACAGTATTTATATAGATTCAAAATAAAAAGAACACATTAATAAGTGTTTACCCATGATACATGTATGTATGTACGTATCTCTTTTAATAACTTCGGGTTTAAATATTAACGAAAAATTAATAATCTCAGTATAATAAAGTAAATTATTTCTTACGTTTATGTATGTCACGCATGGTGGGGCAGGGGGGGGGGGCGAGGGAGGAGGGGGCGACCATTTATACCACTCCAAACCAGCCACCCTGGATACAAACTAGAACCCCACCCCTTGCGCAGTGGCACGTATATAGGACCGAATAGACGAGTTGACCGGGCTGAATTGACCCGGATTGACCTTCTTCACAGAATTCCTTGAATGAAAGAACAAATTGTCCAAGCGCGAAACGTCCGGATTTGTGACGGTCCGTGGAAACACCCCAAAACATCCCAAACCACCCCAAACCACTTTCATACCACCCAAACCAGCCTCCCTGGGTACAAACTAGAACCCCATCCCCTCCCGCACCAAGACACCAACATCTCAGGTCAATTGGCGAGTATAATTCAGCCTATAATTTCTTTTCTCCCCTCCCTTTCTCGTTCTTTAAATTAATGTGCCGCTGCGCTAGGGGTAGGGTTCTAGTTGTATCCAGGGTGGCTGGTTTAGGGGGGGGGGGTTAAATGATCGTCCACCCCCCCCCCCCCCCCCCCCCTCTAACCCTGTGTGACATACAAAACGTACAAAATAATTGACTTTATTATACTGTGATTATTATTTTTTGTTAATATTTAAACTCGAAGTTACATACATATATATCATGGGACTTTCTTTCTTTCTATCTTTACTGTCCTCGGTCAACTTTGACCATGATGACAGGTTTCTGGTGTGGCGCATAAGTTGTCACAAAAAAAAATAAATAAATAAAAAATAAATAAATAAATGAATTTGTGACAAAGCCACCAGCAGATTAAAACTATTTACAAGAAGTCTTCAGGGGCAGGCATTCCATGCCTAACCCCTGCTCTACCCTAGGATATTAAATTTTGGCCTTAAACCCATCAACTGTCTCCGAAAAGACAGCTTCGGTTGTAAGGCCATTCCAAGTTGCAATTGTCCTGGGGAAAAAAGAGTTCTTAAAACCGTCCGTGTAAGCGTTTGGACGGTGGTACTGGAATGGATGGGACCTTGTTCTCCTGCTCCCTTCACCGACCTCAGATAGGTACTTATTCTTCTCTACAATGGCAAGATTATTATGAATTTTGTAGAATAGAGACAGAGAAGCCTGCTGTCGTCTTTCCTGCAGGTCTGGCCATTGGAGTTCTTCTAACATTTCTCCCACTTTGATTGCGCCAGCGCCTACAGGTCCAACGGGCAGCAGTCCTCTGTACTTTTTCTATTCTGTTAATATCAACTTGGTGATGGGGCATCCAAACTGGCGCTGCATATTCTAATTTGGGCCGGACCAAAGTTTTATATGCAGCAGCCTTGATTTCCTTCGATGCAAAAGTCAAGTTTCTACGAAGGAAACCCAAAGTCTTAGTAGCCTTACTGGTAATTTCATTAATGTGCTGACCCCACTCGAGGTCATCCGTAATTTCAACTCCTAAATATTTGGCTGACGATACATTCTCTAGGACTTGGTTATGCAATGTATAACCATGGATTATTTGCTTTGGAGGGGGTGCCTAGTCACCCTCATAGAGTGACATTTGGCAACATTAAATTTCATAAGCCATGCCTCTTCCCAAAGTGCCAATGTATCTAAATCATCTTGGAGTATCTGTTGGTCTTCGGGCCGTCTAATATTTCTATAGAGTACACAGTCATCAGCAAAAAGGCGGACTGTGGAGCTTATGTTGTCTGGCAGGTTATTAATAAAGATTAAGAACAGGATGGGCCCTAAAACAGAACCCTGGGGGACACCAGAAAACACGGGGTGAGGGTCTGAACAGACACCATCCAGAACAACTTTTTGTGTCCTTCCAGATAGCCAGGCAGAGATCCACCGGAGGATATCATTTCGGATACCATAATACTCCAGTTTATAAATCAATCGTCTATGGGGGACCTTATCAAAAGCCTTGGCAAAGTTCATAATAATGAGGTCTGTTTGTTTGTGACCTTTATTATTGGCTCTGTCTAGGTTTGCCTGCAAATCATGAATGAACTGGACCAGTTGAGTCTCGCATGACCTACCACTTCTGAAGCCATGCTGAGACTCTACTAAAATCTTATAGTCCGATAGATGTTGCATGATTTTGCTCACGAGAATGTGCTCAAGAGGCAATCACTTATTGAAGTACTCTTTTTATTTAGAATCTATATAGACTAGATACTGTTTGGAATGGGGTGGGAGAAGTGCTGGTGTAAGTGTGGAAGGGTGAGGGGGTGATGTGAATCCGAGGAGGCTGGTTTGGTAAAGGTTTGGGGTGGTTTGGGTGTTTCCACGGACCCGATTTGTGATGTTGAAATGATGTTGGATATTTTTACCTGTACACCGGCACGCGCAAGAACTGTCAATTCAAAACGAGGTCATCAACAAAAAGCGATATTTTTCGTTACCTCATTAAGTTCGATCAAAGATTATTATGGTTCAAAATGGAATAAAATGTGACAAACACTGCAGAATGTAACCCGAGTCTTCTCTGGCTGCAAAATTGGGTCTTGCAGCCAGAGCGATACTGCACTTAAAAACTCTAATTCAGCCGATCCATCGGTGGATCGGCCAAGCAAAAAAAAAAATTCTAATTTTGGTTAGTTTTATCAATTACCTGCGCAAAAGATATACAGTGGCTAATTCCTTATTCATTTTTGCACCATTCTGCATAATCCGAGCCTTCTCTGACTGAAAAAGCCTTTTTATAATTTTGATTTGCGGCTTATTGACGTCAGAGGAACGAAAGTGGTGAAAACTCTAATATTGTATTTCCCACAGATGCCCTTGGTTTCTGGTTGAATTTCTATTGCGTATTATGCTGCAGTTATATGTAAACTTTGCAATCCTATCAAAAAATACCTTTTGATGACTCGGCACAGTAATTCAATGTGATACCCCGTCTAAAAGCAGATAAATAACAATTTTTTTAGAGCGAGTCGAGATTTGTAACCTATCTCCGCCATTATTGTTTTTGTTGACAGATCGCGTGAGGTCAGTCCGGTGCTTATAAGAAAAAATACTATCGGTCACTTTATCCGTTTCGTAGGGGGTCCGTGGAAACACCCCAAAACACCCCAAGCCTCTACCAAACCGCGCCAAACCAGCATCCCCAGTTTCATATCACCACCCTGTCCCCTCCACACATACACCAACACCGCTCCCACCCATCCCAAACAGTATTTATATAGATTCAAAATAAAAAGAACACATTAATAAGTGTTTACCCATGATACATGTATGTATGTACGTATCTCTTTTAATAACTTCGGGTTTAAATATTAACGAAAAATTAATAATCTCAGTATAATAAAGTAAATTATTTCTTACGTTTATGTATGTCACGCATGGTGGGGCAGGGGGGGGGGCGAGGGAGGAGGGGGCGACCATTTATACCACTCCAAACCAGCCACCCTGGATACAAACTAGAACCCCACCCCTTGTGCAGTGGCACGTATATAGGACCGAATAGACGAGTTGACCGGGCTGAATTGACCCGGATTGACCTTCTTCACAGAATTCCTTGAATGAAAGAACAAATTGTCCAAGCGCGAAACGTCCGGATTTGTGACGGTCCGTGGAAACACCCCAAAACATCCCAAACCACCCCAAACCACTTTCATACCACCCAAACCAGCCTCCCTGGGTACAAACTAGAACCCCATCCCCTCCCGCACCAAGACACCAACATCTCAGGTCAATTGGCGAGTATAATTCAGCCTATAATTTCTTTTCTCCCCTCCCTTTCTCGTTCTTTAAATTAATGTGCCGCTGCGCTAGGGGTAGGGTTCTAGTTGTATCCAGGGTGGCTGGTTTAGGGGGGGGGGGGGTTAAATGATCGTCCACCCCCCCCCCCCCCCCCCCCCCTCTAACCCTGTGTGACATACAAAACGTACAAAATAATTGACTTTATTATACTGTGATTATTATTTTTTGTTAATATTTAAACTCGAAGTTACATACATATATATCATGGGACTTTCTTTCTTTCTATCTTTACTGTCCTCGGTCAACTTTGACCATGATGACAGGTTTCTGGTGTGGCGCATAAGTTGTCACAAAAAAAAATAAATAAATAAAAAATAAATAAATAAATGAATTTGTGACAAAGCCACCAGCAGATTAAAACTATTTACAAGAAGTCTTCAGGGGCAGGCATTCCATGCCTAACCCCTGCTCTACCCTAGGATATTAAATTTTGGCCTTAAACCCATCAACTGTCTCCGAAAAGACAGCTTCGGTTGTAAGGCCATTCCAAGTTGCAATTGTCCTGGGGAAAAAAGAGTTCTTAAAACCGTCCGTGTAAGCGTTTGGACGGTGGTACTGGAATGGATGGGACCTTGTTCTCCTGCTCCCTTCACCGACCTCAGATAGGTACTTATTCTTCTCTACAATGGCAAGATTATTATGAATTTTGTAGAATAGAGACAGAGAAGCCTGCTGTCGTCTTTCCTGCAGGTCTGGCCATTGGAGTTCTTCTAACATTTCTCCCACTTTGATTGCGCCAGCGCCTACAGGTCCAACGGGCAGCAGTCCTCTGTACTTTTTCTATTCTGTTAATATCAACTTGGTGATGGGGCATCCAAACTGGCGCTGCATATTCTAATTTGGGCCGGACCAAAGTTTTATATGCAGCAGCCTTGATTTCCTTCGATGCAAAAGTCAAGTTTCTACGAAGGAAACCCAAAGTCTTAGTAGCCTTACTGGTAATTTCATTAATGTGCTGACCCCACTCGAGGTCATCCGTAATTTCAACTCCTAAATATTTGGCTGACGATACATTCTCTAGGACTTGGTTATGCAATGTATAACCATGGATTATTTGCTTTGGAGGGGGTGCCTAGTCACCCTCATAGAGTGACATTTGGCAACATTAAATTTCATAAGCCATGCCTCTTCCCAAAGTGCCAATGTATCTAAATCATCTTGGAGTATCTGTTGGTCTTCGGGCCGTCTAATATTTCTATAGAGTACACAGTCATCAGCAAAAAGGCGGACTGTGGAGCTTATGTTGTCTGGCAGGTTATTAATAAAGATTAAGAACAGGATGGGCCCTAAAACAGAACCCTGGGGGACACCAGAAAACACGGGGTGAGGGTCTGAACAGACACCATCCAGAACAACTTTTTGTGTCCTTCCAGATAGCCAGGCAGAGATCCACCGGAGGATATCATTTCGGATACCATAATACTCCAGTTTATAAATCAATCGTCTATGGGGGACCTTATCAAAAGCCTTGGCAAAGTTCATAATAATGAGGTCTGTTTGTTTGTGACCTTTATTATTGGCTCTGTCTAGGTTTGCCTGCAAATCATGAATGAACTGGACCAGTTGAGTCTCGCATGACCTACCACTTCTGAAGCCATGCTGAGACTCTACTAAAATCTTATAGTCCGATAGATGTTGCATGATTTTGCTCACGAGAATGTGCTCAAGAGGCAATCACTTATTGAAGTACTCTTTTTATTTAGAATCTATATAGACTAGATACTGTTTGGAATGGGGTGGGAGAAGTGCTGGTGTAAGTGTGGAAGGGTGAGGGGGTGATGTGAATCCGAGGAGGCTGGTTTGGTAAAGGTTTGGGGTGGTTTGGGTGTTTCCACGGACCCGATTTGTGATGTTGAAATGATGTTGGATATTTTTACCTGTACACCGGCACGCGCAAGAACTGTCAAATCAAAACGAGGTCATCAACAAAAAGCGATATTTTTCGTTACCTCATTAAGTTCGATCAAAGATTATTATGGTTCAAAATGGAATAAAATGTGACAAACACTGCAGAATGGTGCAAAAATGAATAAGGAATTAGCCACTGTATATCTTTTGCGCAGGTAATTGATAAAACTAACCAAAATTAGAATTTTTTTTTTTGCTTGGCCGATCCACCGATGGATCGGCTGAATTAGAGTTTTTAAGTGCAGTATCGCTCTGGCTGCAAGACCCAATTTTGCAGCCAGAGAAGACTCGGGTTAGTCTACATATTAATAGCAATTCTCTGTAACCATTTCAAATTTTACAATGGGGGCTCGGCACGCATAGTCTCAGATTTTCCTCAAACTTTCTCAGTTTGTGTGTTGTCACCTAAAAACATTTAAATGAAGGTTGATTCGTTCTGTTGTGTGTCCGTTGCCATGGCAACGGCCTCCAAAGATTTTGCCAAAAAAAACCAGCCAAAAAATAAGTGAAAATTACCAAATTTTGAACATTTATATATCTTGGAGCACATTACCTTTAGTCTTGAAGTGTTTTGAATGAAAAACTATGGAATAGTACAAGAGTGAAGTGAAAAAAAATAAACCAGACCTGTTTGTTCTTTGGTACTGATTTTAGCCCTTGATGTGGGGTGGGGTATCGAGGTATTGAAAACCCCTGTTTTTTAGCTTTTTCAAGTGCGTACTGCCAGTTCGCGCGGTCACTCTGATATACAAATGCATGGCAGCATAATAGAAGAAGATCTCTAATATCATGAACTGAAGAAACATGTTTGGGAAGTTACCTCCTTAGGACCGTAACCATGGAAACGAACAATACCCTGTCAAAAAATCAAGGAAACACAACAGTGCACAAAATCACCTATTTATTTCCCTAAACAATTGAAAGGCCACATTTATTGCATGTACAAGTGTTGTGAAAATATCAGTTTTAATTCAAAATTTATAAACATCAAAAGGGGCAGTACTGAGGTCATCTTAACATTCATTTGTGGGGCTCCGAAAGGAATTTTTAAGGCTAAATTTCCTTCAAATAACAAACTTTCTTCATAAAACTGCAAAACAAGGTATTGGTTTCTCTTTAATATGTTATGAAAACATATTTGTGAAGTTAACAGATATAAACTAGGGCAATGGAATATTTTGGGGTCATTTAGGGGTCCAAAAATAAGGGGTTAAAAAATAGAAATCTATGAAAACTTATGAATTTCTTTGCAAAACAAAATATTCAACAGTGCTTACAATAACAACGGCTTTGAAACTGTAAGTCAAATACTAATTGCTTTAAAATAGGGCAATGGGGTGCTCTGTGACTTTTATTTTGTTCCCTTAAGGGGCCATTAAAGGGGTTAAATCAGCAAAACGCACACTATTGGTATAAACCAGTATCCGTTACCTATTTGTGAGTGTTAACATCAATCTAAATGTAAGGCACATAAAATTAGGTTATGGGGATCAATGTAATTGCATTTTTGTATCCAGAAGGGCCCAATAAGGGGTCAAAAATCAGAAAATTACACCAAAAAATTAAGTTTCTCAGATAGCAGCATTATGTAATACGACACAGAAACTGTTGGTCCAGTGACAACTGATGTAAAGCCATAGCCATGGCTGCCCTGTGGTTCCTTTTTATGTGAATTTAAGGGGGTCACAAAATGGGCAAAATGCAATTATGTACCTCAGGCACAAATTTTTATTGTATACCAATAAAAAGACAACAGCGGATACACCTATATTTTACTGCCCAGCGAAGAGTTACTGCTTCAACACAATACCTTAAATAAGTTTGGAGTTATACTCTATCTATCCAGTGGGAACGCGTATCCATGGCGGTGTGATATTTTTATACAGATAGCAACGAAAAAACGTTCGAAATTCCTCAGATTCAGATTCAATCGACGAACGGGTCGCAATTTCAGTGCTGCTTTGTCGGCGAATCAAACTACACACAGCCGAAAATAATACACGGTTTTATTCCTTACATCTTAGTTTAATTTCCTAGTTCTCTGACATCCGAACTGAACACCGAGATACTCGGAATTCGAGCTGTTGACACGATCGTCGAAAGACGACTTTTTCAGTCAACTTCAAAAGCAATTTTCAAAACAATTCGACTTTCTCCCGCCGGCGGACATATGCCTTGAAAAACCATGGTATTCGCCCTTTCCCTATGACAAAAATCAAGTAATTCGGTGTTTGGGACAATTTTCTTTGCAAAATAATCTTCGGGTACTCTAAGCAATTTGTTCTTGTTGTTTTCAACAAAATGGCGGACAATGTTCAGTGTTTACATCACTGGCCCGGCTATGCATTTCAACGTTTGCGACAAAATCGAGAGAATCATTATTCCATGTATTGCTAGAATACCAAGCGCGATTAAATTAGATATGTTTATTAAAAATACAATGCATGACAGAAGTCTATCTTTATATTTTATTCACAAATAACCACAATTCCATACCCACCCGCAGAGTTTGTAAACAAGGAAGCTAGCTCAGTAGTGCTGGGTACGTCATGAAATTATGACGTAAACAGTAAATTGATTGTATTACTGATATTAACTTGTGAGTCGGCTGACAGCCAGTGTGTCAGTATTTCAAATGCTCTATCGCGACCCTGTTTGAAAAATTAAAGCAAGACAAATATCACTACACCACTAAACAACTATTCAATTAAGACAGCAGGTGAAATTTCTCTTTGGGAGAGAAAACTTAATGGGTCCTACATCTGAAGGATCAAATGGAATGGTTGTGCAGGCCCGTACACATACTTTTGCCAAGGGGTAGGGGCGGAGGGTAAGAAGGTGTGGCTGGAACGAATTTCAGTGTGAGTGGGGAGGTGGCGGGAGGGGAGGGGTGCCCTAGGGTGGTGGGGGGTTGGGGTGGGTTGAAAGGGTAAGAAAGTTAAGAAAATCCAGATTTTAAGGACACTTTTAGAGCTTTAGTTTAGGGGTGTAAACTCGCTTTCTGGCAGAAAACTGCATGTTTTTTATATAATTTGTTCGGTTATGGGAGACGCACCCTCCGCTCTCCGTCGTACAGGCCCGGTGTGCTGGTTGGTGAGAGGGCCGGGAGGAGCGGGGAGGCGGAGGGGGGGGGTAGGGGGAATCGACTCTGTCGCCTGGCAGCTTTGACAAGTCTGCACCTTTTCTCAGGTCAAATATAAAACAATTATCGAAAAGTATGTGTATGTGTGTTTTTGGTGTGATGTCATCAGCGACAACACGCGGAACAGACACGATTACAAAGATCTACAAATTTGTAATTTCCTCATTCTAGAAATCGTATGAAAACTCAACCCATTCTAGAGTCTGAATCTACAAACCAAACATTGTTTGCAACTCTTGTTCGGCTCATACCGACTCCACAGTCCAAAGAGTCTCGGTAGCGCAGCTGCCAAGTGGAGTCTCGCCCGTAAAATTTACTTGATCAGTCGACTTTCTCTTTAATAAATGTCGACTCAAAATAGGTTAGGCCCTATAGCATTCATGGGGTGATAGCCAATGGACTGACATGGGATACAGAAGTATTAAAGGCCCAGCAGACATTCAATGTTGAATCAATGTTGGGAGTCAGTGTTGAATCAATGTTGAATTATACATTGAATTGAACTGAAGCCTCAATACTCCATTAACAAATTCGCAAAAGTTTTAGCCTATTTCTAGCGTTTTCGTGAGTACATTTTGGCAGTTCGATACAAAGTAATATAATATAGAGACAAACACTTCAGATCTTCGTCGGACTGATCCCAAAGCAGGATCTACGCTGTTTGTCATTCCATCTGCATCTTTAGACGCATTACTGCAGTGAAAAACCAAACATCAGTTTTAAGACAGTTATGCTTAATTCCAATCTTTAGACTTCGGACTACCCATCCAGGGGTCGCAAGATCGATTCCCCGCTTCTCCGGTCTTTCGTATACTTTAAACCGAGGTCCCGTCTCCATATGACCTCGTTGTTGGTGGGACGTTCAACCCGAGTTCACTCACTCCAATCTTTAGAGACTTTATGGTACGTCAGCCAGTTAAATATAAGGGAAGTTACTTCTCAAATCACTATTATAATTCTTTCTGCACGAGTTTCTTCCCATGTGTTGCCAAACAAGGTCCCCTTTTTTCCCTTACTGAAGAGATTGAAAGTGGGGGCTGAAGAGATATACAGCATACTGTATAAGTGAAATTTTCACATATGTAGACTAAATCCTCCTAAGACCTTGAAAATAAGGTCAACGTGATCAAAATCTATTATGCTCTTATGTTTGTCCTAATGATATATCCATGCAAGTTTGGTGAAATTGGTTCTAGAAATATTGTGGGTACAAGAAATTGTCATGCTGACGCAGACCACAGAAGGTCAAGTCTAAGGCCTCTTGTGACCTTGAAAATGGGGTCAAAGTCACCAGAACCTAATCAACTTTTCAGACATCTTTACAAATCAAGGGTACTAAGACCACTATGCCATCCAAGGGTACTAAAACCACTTTGTTCCTTACATACATAAGAAACAAAGTGGCCTTAGTACCCTTGACTTGCAAAGATGCTATTTGGCTTGTCCCAACGATATATCTATGGAAAGTTTGGTAAGATTTGACCCACTTATTCAAAAATATGACAGTTACTGCCTTGTGCACAGAAACTGACTTCCCTTGGGTAAACCTGTTAGAGCAAAATTTTAGCTTTATGCATCAATGAACGACAATTGATCATGTGACGCTTTCATCAAGGTACATCTAAGATAAACAAACTCCTTGATGGTTCCATGTAACGTTCAACTGATGCCGCTTCACGACCACGGCTTTTTAACAATATGTCCCAACACGTCGTTACTAACTTGACGTCCTATGTCCCCATCTCAAACACTTTTTGCGGTATCTTGCTGACCCATGTTTTGCAAATCCTACTGTGCTTAAATATAAATAAAAAAAGGGCAAAGGTTTTCCATAATAGCCGTAGGGGCAGTGGGGTTAGAGGCCTACTGTATCTTGGGCACAGCAGATGAAAGAACGAGCCCATCACTCTTTTTTCGCTGCCTTATCTTTCCCTTGTTTGAAAAAAGTACCCATTTACTGTTGGGTTGAAAGACTTTTCCAGTGGTCGGATGGCAAAACCCGGGTGTGATCTCATGGCCTTCAGGCGACTTTCTGCACCATAACTGAGTCACTCTAACCACTCGACTACGGCGCCTCTCTTGTAACTACTCGACTATGGCACCTCTAATATCCTAAATATTGGGACACCTAAAAACATTAATTTTCCTTTCTGGACTAACTGAAAGTTAATGGTTTTAAGTGTCCCAATACTTAAGCACATTATAGTAGTCTATGCTAAATTAGCACGAAAATTGCACGGACAGGGTTTAAAATAAAGTGTAAATTATACAATAACTAAAATTTGTGTAAAAAAACCCAAAACAGAAGACGTCACCAGAATTCTAGAAGCACTTTGGGCTTTATAAAAGTTTAGGTACGACCACTGGTTCGTCATGCACGGAATGCTGAAAAATCAAATTTCAATTCTTAAAATTAAGCATCATCAGATAATTTGCAGAAAAAAAATAATCACAATTCATCTACATTCTTTGGAATTTTTAGTGTGGAACTCGTGTAATTTTTTAAATGTTAATACCGTTGTAGACAAGTTATCAAACTTTACTACAATTATTAAGCATCATCAGATGATGTGCTGAGAACAAGAACCATAAAAAATCACCAACGATTTTGGGACAAAAATCCTTAATGTTTAAACTGGAAATTGTGTGTGTGGGGGGGGGGGGGGGGATAGACAGGAAGGGGCTACCTCTCATTCACTCATTCAACTGAACCTCTTTACAGTCATGACCCATCACTTAATGTCTGTCACCAAGCTCTTCTCTCTAGTACCTTAATAACTGATTAGTAATTACAAGTTTCTTTGCTTTGGTCAGAAGCTGCAAACATTTAAGTTGGATTAAATTAATCAGGAAATATAAAAATGATTTTTATTTTTCAGTTTATGGTATCATTTCTATTGATATAACTTCAATATGAGCCTTTTAATTTTCTTTATGAGATTTAAGCTAAAACATAACTTTCTTGCATTTAATTCTATAGAATATATATTTCTTCATGCCCCTTCCATCTCAGCCACAGGCCAATCATAAAAAGTATTTTATTTGCCTATTAACTAGGATTTTTTGGAGAGCAGGTAGGTAGGCTTTCTTTTTAATCCCTGCAAACTATGAAAACAACAAATAATAGTTCCACATAAAATGTCACACACAGTTACAGTAATTACCCATAATACTAAGATAACAGCATCCTACATTTTGAACATATCTATGTCACCCACAAATGGTGTACCCAAAATGTGCAGGTATTAAGGAAAAATTGCTGACCCAGACCAGACTGCTCCTGGATCTACACTGCTTGCTCAGACCTGTTTGTCTTACTATGCAGGTTGATCACGGTAAATGTGCCGTTAAATAAAAACAATAGATCTAGGGTGTCCCAAGTGGCCATCTTTTTTTTTGGGGGGGGGGGGGGGGCGGGGGGAGGGAGGGTAAGGTGAATTTTGGTGTGTAGGTAAGCAGTTGCTATCTACCCACCAAAAGTGCAGGGTCCAGACTCAGGGGTAAGGTGAATTTTGGTGGGTAGGTAGGTAGTTGCTATCTTCCCACCAAAAGTGCAGGGCCCAGACTCTTTTTTTGGAAATTTTGGGTGGAGCCAGGTTTTTTTTTTCACTGATTTTTGAGGCCAGATTATTTTTTGAAATCCCCTTATGAGCTGATTTATTTTTTACTTGCAAATTGTTTCTTCCAAAGACAGGGATTTTTTTTCGAAAAATATACCAGCCCCCCCCCCCCCCCCAAATCCCCGACTCTCTTCCCCCCCCCCCCCCCCTCCCCAAGAATATCAAATGGTCGGTCCCTTAGCGCCTAGCGGGACTGGGTTTTGGCAGATTTATGAGGAAGGACAAGCTGTCTCTTGTACTTTTTGTTGGATGACTTCTGAAATGGTACGTGTGTGTTGAGGGGGGGGGGGTGTTGGCGTCGTTCGGGACAGAATTCTTTAGAAGAGCGAGTGGTCTCAGGATGTGGGGCGCGTTATCTTGGGGGAAGTTGTCTGGGGGAGTTTTCTTAGAATCTGGGGCGAGTTGTCACCTCAAGATGGGGCGACATGTGTTGGGCTTTTTCGTTTGTCAAACTTTATGGTTGACCAGTGTGTTTGTTTTGCTTTCTCTCGTTCTCGGCGTGTAGCCTAAATTCAGAAGCCCAAAAAATCGCAGGCAGACAGACTAACGCAAAATCTGAATAAATTCACAGTATGCTAAATGATTACAAGCTTTACTATACCATAAATGAAGAAACAGTTGGTCTCCTCAAGTCGATCCAGCTGAAAAAATGTCTGTGTGTTGACGAACGCACGTGCCATGTATACGTAAAAATGACCAACTTCATTATCGATTTTCAAACTAAATAGACTTTCTCCCGAAGATATACCACGCTAAAAGACGGTCGAATGTATGAAATACGGTTCAGTTATAATGGCATCTAATTTGGTTTTTGGGACAATTTTCTTTGCAAAATAACTTTGGGGTACTGTCGTAGGGTTTTACTTTTCTGAAAAACGGTTGTCAAACTGTGATCGTTGTTTTGGGTGTGCAAACTGCATTGAGGTACCGATATGCGTCTGATTTCAATAACAAAACATCAAATTTCATTCTGATCTGGTCCGTTGGAAAATTATGACTGCATATCTTATCAAACGAGCATTATTTTGGGACTGTTTCTGTTCAAAATTTCCCGCCATTTTTTTCCGGCGAAAAAAAGGGATTATTTCTTTGTGCGTAGACGACCGCTCAGAAAATGAATTACTCAAATGTGATGAGTCTGCGTTCCCACTGATCTATCTATGTTTACTGCGTCACCCTCTACTGAGTGTTATGCGCAGGGTTAGTAAGAATAAAAGTAAAAAAGTGATAGTGAGATCTAAAAGAATGATAGTGAGATTAGAAAAAAAGATGAATGTGTTAGTATTGTTAACAAAGTAATGAGATAAAAGCAGGGTAAAAACAGATCTTATTTTCTATGGCCTTTGATGATTTATCTTGCTCACTTCTAGCTTGAAGGAGTCAAGATCTTTTAAGAGAACTATACCTGTAGGGAGCCGGTTCCACAAAACAACAGTCATTGGAAAAAAGGAATACCGGTAATAATCTGTAGAAGCATGTACCTGGCGGAAACTTAGTGGATGCATGTGACGAGATAATCTGATGGGACGCTCAAAATATGAAGACATTGGCACGGCAACAAGTATAGAACATCGCGAGGCGAGCATCATATCGGCGATTTTCTAAGGAGCGCCAACCGAGGTTACTCAGCATCTCAGTTACACTATCATACGACGAATATCTACTTGTCAGCCATCTGACAGCCCTTCTTTGCAACATTTCTACTTTTTGGATATTCTGTTTTGTGAAAGGGCTCCAGACGGTGGAGGCATACTCAACCTGGGGTCGGACTAAAGTTTTATAGGCTAATTCTTTTACAGACTGATTTTTTGTTCTAATATTTCTTTTGACAAAACCTAAAGTTCTATTAGCCTTATTTGTAATTTCATTTATGTGGGTGTTCCAGCTAAGATCTTTGGATATGTTTACCCCAAGGTATTTTGCACTGTCAACAGCCTCCAGAATCTCCCCATGGAGGGTATACTGGGAAATGATAGGTTGTCTGGATTTGCTTATATGTAGCACCTGACATTTGCTTGTCTTGTGGATAATTATATCTGCAACTGCACATTTGAACATCCCTCCACTTTTACCATAACTCTGGCGACAATTATATCTGCAACTGCACATATAACTATACCTCTTTACTTCTCTTATAAGGGCTAGGGACTGGCTTCCCTGATTCACAGGTCCTGGTGAATGATTGTCCTTGGACGTATCACCAGTAAACAATTCTGATTCTGATTCTGACCTCCACTATAGGATGTGGAGTAGCCTGGCTCCAGTCGAATCTGTATATTACTCGGTTGACCGTCAGATTCTACTCTATGTTTCCTTGCAGGAGATATATTGAACATTGGATCTGTACCCAGACTAGATGTGATGGTGCAAGGTATGGATTCATTCTCTTCAGTCTCCTTGAGAACAGCCTTATGGGAATTAGAACAACCAACCCCTATGCTGGCTACTTTTGAGAGTTTAACTGAACATAGATCTGCTGACTGTGCCTAAAAACTGGAAAATGGTCACATTATATGTGTTATTCTTTTTGGCCTGAGGGACAAAAGAGCTAAAGGGACACCCCGTTGGCCAACATTTGTTTGCTGTCCATTGACTAAAACTCTTCTTGAGAAACACTTCATCAGTTGCTTGTAGAATCATCTCACAAGTCTAGTCTATTCCATAACCTTGCTAGGTTGTTGGAGCATCACAGATAATTTAACAACAGCCCCTTTTCACCTAGTTCTGTCTCCAGCTGTCCTAGTTGTGCTAGCAAAGTCTATCCCCATCCATTCTTTAATATTATCTGCCTGCCTCGTCATCTGCCTGGCTCAGGACCAAATCTGTCAGCCATTGCCCACATGCAAAATATCAGTAAGACTGATCCTTGTACCTTAACAAATACAATGCATCATAAGAGGATATGCAAAGACAAGACTTGACCTTGTACAAGATAACTCGCCTGATAGTGACTTGCTTATCACATAAAAAAACGAAAGACCTTGACTTCAAGGTCATCCAATGGATTGGCTAGTATTTTGTAAAAACTTAAACCAGTTTCTAATATAAGTGCAAGTATAACAGTAGAAGCAGCCAAGCATTATGAAAAAGTATGTCATTGGAAAACTTTAACCCAACAACGAATTCTAGGTATGACCTTGACCTCAAGGTCACTGAAACAGGTGGGGTGGTACTTCCATATAAAAGCTACTAAGAAGCAAATTTGACCTCACCGTAAAAACGTCAAGGTCAACCCAATAACTTGTACAATCTAAGTAGTAAGGCCGTCTGCCTGTTGGTTATGGAGAAGAAGATTTTTGAAGGTTTCTACCATATATGGGCGTGGCGGCCATGTTGGTCATGTGACCCAGACCGTTAATGAACAAATTTTCTTTTCCCCGTCCCCTAGAGGCTTTACATGAAATTTGGTTACAATTGGCCCAGTGGCTTTTGAGGAGATGTGTGAAATTGTCAAAATATGAGAGACTAGGATCAAAGGTCAAAGAATGACCTTGACCTCTTGGATGCACAAATTTTCATGCACTCAATAAGATGACTGTATATACCAATTTCAGGTCAACATCCTCAAAAGTTTCCAAGAAATTCTATGTTCAAGCATTTCCCATGTAAAAGCCACAGAAAGAAAATGTGACCTTACCGTAACTACGGTCTAGGTTATACCAAGGTCATAATTTGAACAATCTTGGTAGTATTCCCGTACCCAATGCTACGTACCAAGTTTCAAGACCATCTGCCTATTGGTTCTGGAGAAGAAGATTTTTAAAGGTTTCTATTATGTATGGGGTGGCGGCCATATGGTCATATGACCAGCACTGTTTGAACATTTTTTGTTCCCCCGCCCCTAGATGCTCTATATGAAATTTGGTTACTATCAGCCTAGCGGTTTCAGAGGAGAAGTCGTTTGAAATTATTGACGGATGGACGACTGACGGACGATGAAGCCTTACCATCCTATAAGTTGCCCCGGAGCCGCTGGCTCAGGTGAGCTAAAAACCTAATTACTAGGTCCATGACCTTGACTTTAAGGTCACTGAGGAGGGTGCGGGTGGTACTTTGTAGAACCTTGGACCAACATGTAACTACAGTGCAAGTATAAAAAAATCCATCAATGGATTAAAAGACATATAGGTCTTAAAAAATCTTTAATCAAAACATCCAATTACGCCGACACAGTCGCTGACACGGACGCCAGGATGACAACAACAGCCCTTCATGAGCCCTTACTTCCACTTTTGATAAAATTATGACCCTTTGCATATATCTGAAGGCAATCTCTTTTTCTGCTTTGAAACTTTAAAACCGTTCATATTTCTTCATGAAATTTCAAATAAAGCATGCATAATCACATATTGTGCAGAGAAAAACAACCATAACCCAAGATCAGGTTTGACAGAGTTATAGTCATTTATTTATTTGTTATAAAGAACTTCATGTCCGTCTTACTGCTTTGAAACTGTTGAGGGTTTCTTCATGAATTTACATAAAAGTATACAGCATCATCAGACAAATAGCTCTGATTCCATTGTGACTGAATTACGGCCTCTTCTGCATTGCCGTTAGTGATTGTTTTACACTTAAGGTGGTGAGTTATGGTAAATGCGAAAATGTAATATACCTCCCCGAAACTTTGCAAATATTTTCCTTTTGTGGCTCTCTACAGTTTAGAATACAAGAAAGTCATGCTGATGATAAAGGGTCTTTTAAGATAAGGGTTGTTGTCTGGGATAATTGTACCCAATATGAAAAAGAAGAACTTCAAAAGATACAAACTGAAGCGGCTAGAATAGCGACAGGCACAACTAAACTCATTTCTATTAACTCTCTCTTTACTGAAATTAAATGGGACTCACTAGAAAAAAGAAGAAAAGATCACTAATTAACATTATTTTTCAAAATGAAAACTAATCTGACTCCCTTCTATCTTTCATCTCTAGTACCCCAAAATGTTGGTAGCCTATCTCAGTACAACTTACGAAACGCTGATAACTTGTATACCATAAACTCAAGAACAAATCAATACTTTCTCTCATTTTTGCCTTCTGTTGTTAGAGACTGGAATGACCTACCTGCTGAGGCCAGATAAGTCTTTTAAAAATTTTCTCAACAGGAATAGATCGTACGTCCCTAGACACTATTATATTGGTAAAAGAAAACAACAAGTCTTACATACTCGCCTGAGAACAAACTGTAGCGCGCTTAACCATGATCTGTACTTAAAAAACATAACCGACACACACACAACAACCACTTTTTGGACACCTTGTAATCTCAGTGCCATATTTGGTATCTGTAAATTTACAATGAATGTTTTTCTAAACATTTTAAAGTAACAGATAATATACTTTTTTTGCCAAACGAAGAATATTTGAGATTTGTGGGGCAAATTAGCAGATTTTACCCCTTTTTGGCCCCTTAAGGAGCTATAATACAGGACGGAGCACCCTATCAACATTTTTATACCTGTTTACATTTTATTGCCAGTTTCTTAACCATTATATCATTATTCAGTGCTGTTTTTGTTATTTTGTGCATCAATTCAGACATTTCGGTCACATTTCCTCCCTTTTAACCCCTTTTTGGGACCCTTAAAAGGCATACACATATTTCCGAGGAGTTCCCCATAACGATATTTTGTATCCCTTAACATTAGGCTTATGTTTTTACGACCTTGTAAAAAGAAAATGGGCATGAACTTTCAACTGTGCAAATAAAATTATTCATTTGAGGGCAAATTAGCCTATTAAAACCCCTTTTGGAGCCCCTTTAAAGAATATTAATAGACTCTCAGTTCTGTTCCTTTTGTTGCTGATATTATTTAATGTAAGTCTGTTACTTTCACAACAATTGTACATGTAATTAATGCAGCATGTCCTTGTTTGTGGGATAAATATGTGATTTTCAACAGGGTTTTATTTTCTCATTTTTTTACACAGGATATTGGTTTGTTTCCATGGTAACGGCCAGAAGGAGGCAACTTCCCAAACATGTTTCTTCAGTTCATGATAGTTGAGGCTCTTCTCTATTTTTTTTGTTGTAGGCAGATATGTCAGACTGACCGCGCGAAAGGACATGAAGCACTTAAAATTGTCTTAAAATTAGGGTTTCGAAAACCTGGATACCCAACCAACCATTACAGCATGTAGCAATACTAAAGAAGTTACAAAACAATTATATTTATTCTTCCTTAAATTCACATTGACCTATATGTCTTCAACCAGTACATGTTTAGATGAAATGTAGTCTCATTTAGCCTATATTAAAGTTCAAAAAGTGCAATTTTTCATTTATTTCTTGGCCATTTTTAAGGCAAAATCTTTGGCGGCCGTTACCATGGCAACGGGCATGTAGCAGAAGGAACTAGGTATCAATTATTTGGTTTTGAGTGACAACAAACAAACTGAGAAAGTTTTATCAAAATCCATGACTATGCGTGCCGAACTTTGGTTGGTGGTTACAGAGAATTGCTATTAATGCCAAATGTTTCAACTTTTGCTGCGCGAGGAAGGTGCAATAATTTGTCGAAAAATAGGCAAATATGCATAGATACTGTCAGAGGTCCTTACTACTATATATTACAGTTGATCGCTATTTTGTGACGACCTATCCTTACTATTATGTGAGCTGTATAAATATCGCTTGGTAATATGGTGTTAATAGTCATAGCGGCTAAAAAGGACCACACTGTGAATTGATACTAACAACTGAAGCCGCGCACAGAAAATTACTACAATGCCATTTTAGGCTAAAGAAACTCTAGGACCAGATGCCCTTTCATGTAGAATCTGAATTGGCTTTTCACTGCGTTTTCTTGTAGTGCAACTAAAATAAAGATGAAAGCAAAAACCTCTGTCAAGCTATGTTGCGAGCACAAATTGAGTCTTCTCTGTTGACCAGGGCTATTTTATATTTTAACCGCACCATGAATCTGGTACTTTAAAATTTAATCATACCGAATACCACCAAATCGCTTACCCGAAATTAAGGATCTGTCTCTGTATCTGCTCAGAGCCGATCTCCAAACGGGTAGCTTTGTATATGCGAACAGGAAATACTCATATCAGACTGCGCATTATGCGCAGTCTGATTTGAATCTTTTCTGTTCGACCATGCCATAAGGCACTATTTCTTGCAGCAAAGCATATTTTTTCCTCGCAGAGGATCCAGCTGAAGGATCGGTAATAGACATATCTTTTTCAAACCAATTAGACACCATTTATGTAGTTGTGAAAGATCAGAATATTCTCGCAGTTACTCTGTTTGGAATCATAGAGATAAAGTCCAGGTATCTGAAGAGATATACTCGCAGGTATCATAACCAATCTTAGACTGGGTAAGCCCACAGTATTTATTTATCTACTTTTACAAGTTTTGTTTATTCGCATTGCTTTCGGTTTTTTATTTTTTATTTTTTTATTTTTATTTATTTATTTATTTTTTGTAAGAGATCGTTAAAATAAATGACAACGATTTTAATACTGTAGGAGGCAAAAGTAGCTTCTTCGAGTTTATTTTTGAAAAACATTTCATTGGAATAAAATTGCTCTCAGTTTATTTCCTTGTAGTTTTGCATCATAAATTGTAACAAACTTGCTTTATACTACATGTTAACATTGTAGATTTTTTCTTGCTTACCAGATAAGGATATCCGCGTGCTTCCCCTGTACCTACAAATCTTTTCTTGCGCACCAGATAAGCATATCCGCTACTTCACTTGTACCTAAAAATCTTATCTCACCCATGTTATCTCACCCAGGACCGTATAAAAAAACACGAGCTATCAATACATTGGTTGTATAGGAGCTCATGTACCTGTGTCGTCAAGTGACGTTGGATTTTTAGATGACGTCACGAAGACGGCAAAAATGACGTCAGTTTATGAATGCCAGTCGATGACGTAAAGAGTCGAATGGCGGTTTTGAAAGCGGCGCCTTCTTTCAAAATCAGATTGAAAAAATGAAACCTCCTAAACACGAGAATTACGCGTTTTAACAAGTTCTTAGGTTGAAACAAAACGTGGTGTGCAAGAAAAGTATCTATCATGGGTGTGAGGTGCTGATAGAAAAATCCGTCACTCGGGATCACTGTTCGGCATCACCTGGCAAGCCTCGTGATGCCAAACAGAGACCCTCGTGACTGATTTTTATATCCACACTTCACATCCATGATACTTATAATCTCACCCATGTTATCTCACCCAGGACCGGATAAAAATCACGAGCATTTGATGATTGGTTGTATTGGAAGTCACGTATAGATCTGAGTCGTCAAGTGACGTTGGATTTTTTTGATGACGTCACAAAGACGGCAAAAATGACGTCAGTTATGCACGCCAGACGTTGACGTTAGGAACCGAATGGCGATCGTTGAAAGCGGCGCCTTCTTTCAAAATCAAATAGAGACATCTCAAGCACTAAAGTTACGCCTTTTAGCAAGTTTTAAAGTTAAAACAAAAAGTGGTGTGCAAGAAAAAGTATCTGTCATTGGTGTGCGGGGCGGATAGAAAAATCCGTCACTCGGGATCACTGTTCGGCATCACTCGGCAAGCCTCGTGAAGCCGAACAGTGACCCTCGTGACAGATTTTTCTATCCACACCTCACATCCATGAAAGATACTTATATATTCTCAAACATGAGATAAGAATGTCCCTTCGTATAGACATACGAGGTTTTCTATCTGACATTTCTTTTTTCATTCATCAGACAAATAGAATCTATCATTGGTCTCCGGTGCGGACAGGGAAATCCCAACCCGAGGGCATACGGGGTGTGTCGGAAACGAGGCTTGCCGAGTTTCCGACACACGCCGTGTGCCCGAGGGTCGGCATCGGAGACCAATGATTGATTATTTTTCTTACCTAAGATAATATTTACTTAAAATTGAATGGGGAACTGATAGGCCTATTTCATGCGAACGTGTACAAGTGTAAGTAGTACAACCGTGTCACCCTCATGGCTGCTGTAGTGAACCAAGTAAAAAATAGGTCCTTGACAAATCCGCATTTTTAGATTTTCTGATTGAAATTTTTAGATTTTCTAATTGAAATTTATATTAAAGAACAAAATTTGTATTGAGACGACTACAGAAAGCGCGTGTATGACGTTAATTGTGACGTAACGTCAACGTCATTTCAAACGTCAGTTGGTAACGTCTTCAAAATGGCGGCCTCCTCGACAGTCTTTGTCACGGTGAAACATTGATTATTTTCGATCTTTTTCCGATTTTAAGACCTTGAAACAGGCTATAATGGGATTATACAGAATGCATAACATTTCTTGGGTTGGATTTTTATCGATGTGGCAATTCATTCCTATGAAAGAATAATGCATAAAGTATGGAATCGCCAAGCCGGGCGCACCGTATTTCAAGGAGCGCGTAGTGGTACACAGAAGTCAAGCTCGTGTGAGCTGTCCCAGCCCATGGGCCAGACAAATAGAATCTATCATTGGTCTACGATGCGGACAGGGAAATCCCAACCCGAGGGCATACGGGGTGTGTCGGAAACGAGGCTTGCCGAGTTTCCGATACACCCCGTGTGCCCGAGGGTTGGGATTTCCATGTCCGCATCGGAGACCAATGATTGATTATTTTTGCTTATCTACGATAATATTTACTTAAAATTGAACTGGGTACTAATAGGCCTATTTCATGCGAACGTGTACAAGTGTAAGTAGTACAACCGTGTCACCTTCGTGGCTGCTGTAGTGAGCAGACAAGTAAAAATTAGGTCCTTGACAAATCCGCATTTTTAGATTTTCTAATTGAAATTTATATTAAAGAACAAAATTTGTATTGAGGCGACTACAGAAAGCGCGTGTATGACGTTAATTGTGACGTAACGTCAACGTCATTTCAAACGTCAGTTGGTAACGTCTTCAAAATGGCGGCCTCCTCGACAGTGTTTGTCACGTTGAAACATTGACTAGTTTGGAATTTTTTACGACTTTAAGACCTTGAAACAGGCTATAATGGGATTATAAAGAATGAATGGCAATTCATTCCTATGAAAGAATAATGCATTAATTATGGAATCGCCAAGCCGGGCGCACCGTATTTCAAGGAGCGCGTAGTGGTACACAGAATTCAAGCTCGTGTGAGCTGTCCCTGCCCATGGGCAAGACAGAATTTTCCAGCACCGCTAAAAATAGAACAAACTCTGTCTCGTAGGTAAGAAAGAATTTTCCAGCACCGCTAAAAATAGAACAAACTCTGTCTCGTAGGTAAGAAAAGAATTTCCCTTTCCAGAGCTGTCTGAGATTTTCTATCTCCGCCTGTTGTCTCAGCCTATGCTCTGAAAGCTGTCTCAAAGTGTCAATTATTATAATGTTATTAATTAAGTGATTTCGTATTGGCCCAGTTACAGGTCCAAGGTTAGCTGGCAATATCCTGTTATCGTCCACTTGTGGACGATAATTTCTGGCTGATTTTTAAAAACCAAAAACCCTTCAGATTATTTAGATTTGTTGATCAGTGTCATTAGATGCTTGCTTTTTAAAAATAGATTACCGTCAGCGCATTTATTAATTTGAGTAGATATAAATATTGTTGTTCCTATAGACTATGTATAAAAAGTATTAAATCGAGTTCCAGTAAAAACTAACTATTTATATATTCTAACGAACATTTTGTCCAGTCACAGGCACATTATGCCCCCATCACGAGTGTTTAAAAAAAAATCGTCGGTTATGTACTCACGTTATCGTCCACTGGACAATAATTCTTATAGGAAAAACTACTTATTCCACTAGGCATTATCGTCACGTGGACAATAATGTCTAAAGGAAATTTTACACATAAACTGGATATTCTAAGAAACTTGTCTACCCCAAAATCTTCCAAGCCCCATTTTCCTATAGCATTACCCCCAAAGGAAACCCTTTTCCCAGGGAAATCTTTCCCTTGAGTAGCATACAATGATTGTTAGAAAAAGTTTCTTCTCTATATATATACTCCTGTTATTGTCCACTGGACAATAATTCTTATAGAAAAACTACCAATTTCAGTAGACATTATCGTCCACGTGGAGAATAATGTCTACAGGATCAAATTATGCTAATAGTAATTATAGTCCACTTTAAAATAGAAGACACTTGTATTAACCCCAAATGATTCCATGCCCCATTTTTTCTCTCTCCCCCCTCAGGAAACCCTATTCCCAGGGAATACTTTCCCTTGAGTAGCATAATGATTGTTAGAAAAAAATTTCTTCTCTCTATATATACTCCTGTTATCATCCACGGGACAATAATCATTGTATCATTAGGTTACCGTTACCCTTCCCCTAACCCTGATACTAAGTCCAACCCTAACCGAGTGGCATTAACCACATCCAGAACGAAAGTCATTAGGGTTAGGGTTAGGGTTAGTTAACCCTAACCCTAATACTGTCTAACCCTAACCGAGTGGCATTAACCACGTCCATAACGATGTCATTAGGGTTAGGGTTAGTAACTAATCCTAACTCGAACTCCAAGTCCAACCCGAACCGAGTGGCATTAACCACGTCCAGAACGAAAGTCATTAGGGTTAGGGTGAGGGGTAGGGTTAGTTAACCCTAACCCTAATACCAAGTCCAACCCTAACCGAGTGGCATTAACCACGTCCAGAACGAAAGTCATTAGGGTTAGGGTTAGTAACTAACCCTAACCCTAACTCGAACTCCAAGACCAACCCGAACCGAGTGGCATTAAGCACGTCCAGAACGAAAGTCATTAGGGTTAGGGTTAGGGGTAGGGGTAGGGTTAGTTAACCCTAACCCTACCCCTAACTCGAACTCTAAGTCCAACCTAACCAAGTGGCATTAACCACCTACAGAACGAAATTCATTAGGGTTAGGGTTAGAGCTAGTTAGCCCTTACTAGGGTTATATATACTACCACTAACCCTAATAATAAGTCCAACCATAACCGAGTGGCATTAACCACGTCCAGAATGAAATTTAAAATGCACAAATAAGGATAAGCTATCCCTACCCTTAACCCTAACCCTAATGACTCTCGTCCCGGTCGTGGTTAATGATCGCCGGTCTGGAGATGGTTAACTCTAACACTAGAAAATATTTTAAATATTTTTATACTGACAAGATAAATATGCCTATATAATTACATAAAAATTAGTGATCATTCATTTAACAAAATTTTGTTTCCGACAAGAAGCGTATTACGAATGTTTAAAAAAAATCGTCGGTTATGTACTGACGTTATCGTCCACTTGACAATAATTCTTATTGGAAAAACTACTAATTCCAGTAGACATTATCGTCCACGTGGACAATAATGTCTATAGGATAAATTATGTAATTAGTGAATAATAGTCCACTCTAAAATTTAAGACACTTGTGTTAACCCCAAATGATTCCATGCCTCATTTTTTCTCTCCCCCCTCAGGAAACCCTATTCCCAGGGAATACTTTCCCTTGAGTAGCATACAATGATTGTTAGAAAAAGTTTCTTCTCTATATATATACTCCTGTTATTGTCCACTGGACAATAATTCTTATAGAAAAAACTACCAATTTCAGTAGAAATTATCGTCCACGTGGACAATAATGTCTATAGGATAAATTATGTTAATAGTGAATAATAGTTCACTCTAAAATTAAAGACACTTGTATTAACCCCAAATGATTCCATGCCCCATTTTTTTTCTCTCCCCCCTCAGGAAACCCTATTCCCAGGGAATACTTTCCCTTGAGTAGCATACAATGATTGTTAGAAAAAGTTTCTTCTCTATATATATACTCCTGTTATCGTCCACTGGACAATAATTCTTATAGGAAAAACTACTAATTCCAGTAGACATTATCGTCCACGTGGACAATAATGTCTATAGGATAAATTATGCTGATAGTGAGTAATAGTCCACTCTAAAATTTAAGACACTTGTATTAACCCCAAATGATTCCATGTCCCAATTTTTTTCTCTCCCCCCCCCCCCCCCCCCCCCAGGAAACCCTATTCCCAGGGAATACTTTCCCTTGAGAAGCATTTAAAGATTGTTAGAATAAAAAAAATTCTTCTCTATATATATACTCCTGTTATTGTCCACTTGGAAATACTTTTATATTGACTTCATAAACATACCAATACTATGTGAAAATAGTGATGGTACATTGATACGCCCTTGTCTTTTTAGACCAAAATTACATCACGAGTGTTTAAAAAAATCGTCGGTTATGTACTCACGTTATCGTCCACTGGACAATAATTCTAATATGAAAAAGTACTCATTCCAGTAGCCATTATCGTCCACGTGGACAATAATGGCTACAAGACAAAAATGCGAATATTGAAATAAAATTCCACTCTTAAATATAAGACACCTGTATAACCCCAAATGATTCCATGCCCCATTTTCTTTCTCTCCCCCCTCAGGAAACCCTATTCCCAGGGAATACTTTCCCTTGAGTAGCATACAATGATAGTTAGAAAAAGTTTCTTCTCTATATATATACTCCTGTTATTGTCCACTGGACAATAATTCTTATAGAAAAAACCACCAATTTCAGTAGAAATTATCGTCCACGTGGACAATAATGTCTATAGGATAAATTAAGTAATTAGTGAATAATAGTCCACTCTAAAATTAAAGATACTTGTATTAACCCCAAATGATTCCATGCCCCATTTTTTTTCTCTCCCCCCTCAGGAAACCCTATTCCCAGGGAATACTTTCCCTTGAGTAGCATACAATGATTGTTAGAAAAAGTTTCTTCTCTCTATATATATACTCCTGTTATTGTCCACTGGACAATAATTCGTATAGAAAATCTATCAATTTCAGTAGGCATTATCGTCCACGTGGACAATAATGTCTATGGTAATAATTAAATTTTCATATAAGAATTGTTGTCCAGTGGACGATAACGTGAGTACATAACCGACGATTTTTTTTAATAGGCACTTTGCCAACATTGTTCATAATAGAGCCCTTATTCAGAAGAGGTAATACTTCAACTAAGACAAAAACTAAATAATTGAAACAGAACAGAACACTATTTCTTGGGGTATCATTGAAAAAATAAAAAGTGCGTTTCATTGCGCTGACAGTAACCTATTTTTAGAAATCAAGCGTCTTATGACACTGATCAACAAATCCAAATGATTTGAAGGGTTTGTTAAAAAAAAAAATCGGTCGGAAATTATCGTCCACATGTGGACGATAACAGGATATTGCCGGTTAGCTGTATTGGCCCGAGACCGAAGGCCGAGGGCCAATACAGCTGACCGAGGACCTGTAACTGGGCCAATACGAAATCACCTGATTAATGACATTTTTATTAATTAACTTTTAGCTGACGGTCATCACAGTCTTTTGTGTTGACGGCTACAAATCTTTCCGAGCCAGTCGAATGACTATTAACGTCCGAAACTGAAGCACCTCCATCCTCTTCTTGTTCGGCTTGTTCAGAATTTAATGAAATCGGTAAAGCGGGGTGATGCCCCTCGACATCTCTCAACAATTCGTCGTATTCATTAGCCGACAAAAGTTCATAGCGGCCCTGGTCGTCCGAAAGCACTTCTAACATGTCTTCGCCGTTTCGGGCAAATCTGTCCGACATTCTTTTCCAGTTTGTTGACATGACGTCTGCACAATTACGCAGTTAACTGTCCGCCGCCATTGATGTTTACGCCGCTGTCATCCAGCCAGGAGAGCGCCCTCGCGTGACCAGAACTTTTAACCAATCGGATGCGTGGATTTCCGTATAGGTCGAAGGTTTTAATCAATATGACACGAGGTCAACCGTATAGGTAGGAGGTCAAGCTGTATTTAGCGGAGGTCATACTGTATGAAAACAGAATCGTCACCAGTATGATACAGACCGATTTCCCAGTAAAAGTGCTATATATTACTTAGTTAATTAATAATGCTTAATACAGCCCAGTCATATTAATTCCAACTGCATGCAGATTGTGAAATTGACAGCCGGTGCTGTGGTTGAAATTTCACTGTAGATTTTCGGTTAGCTGCCAATCATGTAAAACGCGTGCACAAGATGAAATTAATTTAACAGAACTATCAATAAAATATTAGCCGAATGTGCATATTTATGACCTGAACAAAAAGTTCAGAATTCTATGGCTACTCTGATTAATAAAATAGTGTTGCCTTATGAGAATCAGTAATAGTGTTGAGAGCTCAACAAGGAAATCTTAGGCTTGTTTCCAAATTATTTAGGTCTCATGCGAGGCAAGCCTCGTATGAGATTAAATGATCTGAAAACTGAACTGAGATTTCCTTGTCTCGGCCTCAACCCCGTCATAGATTCTATCGATCTTACACTATATTGTTTTAAGCTGCTTTAATCCGTTCGCCATTATGTAAGATGCCCAATTCATGTTAATTTTAACACCAGCCATGTGAATTGTAAGCAGCACTTGAAACTGTCTGTTTAAGTGCTCCAGACAAGGGAGGATGGGTGGTGGGTTGGGCTGACTATTTTGGGATAAATCTGGGATTATTTCTGTTAATGCTTCATAAGGTATATGTTTTGACGCGTCATTATAACCAACTCAACAATGTAGCTGCAGTGTGAGAACACATCCTTTGTTTTATGAAGATATAAGCTACATTCTCCCTTTTCTGGAGCACTCGAACATAGACTCGAATATCGAGCATGATATGTCAATGTAAATTTCTTGAATAAAATGAAACCAATATGTTAGAACTAATACTATAAGGATCAGACCTGGTTTTTCATGCATTAACATTTACCAGGTCCCGAGGGAGCTATTGAAAACTGAGACCGCCGTTGAAGGCCGAGGTGAGGGACCTGGCATGCGTTAATGCAATGAAAAAACATGTTGGATCATTGTAACTGCGTGAATACAACCATAATGCTACAACGATAATGAAAATGTTTGGGCTCTATTTTTCGGCCTCATTGTCACTACCTTGCTGATTCCTATACGCACTATGCGTTTCTTTAAAAATCCGAGTCTCAGGCCCGAGTTTCAGGCCATGGTTAGCTATCGAGAATTTTCGTCCAACCTTTAGCAGCAAGTCTAAGTCATATTCACTGAGTTTTTCACTACGCTGTCGCCAACTTCTCATTTTTACAATATTCGAAACTGCATAACTCTATAGGCTCTAGCATAAAAGCCTTTTGACGATAACTGCAACTGCAAGCTACCCTCTTGATTCTGTATTACAGAGGATTGCCATGCAACTTTGATGAGAAAAGTCGCAAAGGCGATCATTATAGCACGTGAATTGCCTAGTTAATATATGCTTTGTGTTCGTTAAAACATGCATATTAATAGCATGTGACACCGACATTTGTGCAACAATAGAAAATAAGTAGCTTGGAAGCAGAAATGGCCTAAAACAGGAGAACATGTGATATAGAGCACGGTTCGTCCGTCTGTACAGAGAGATAATCCACGAGCTTTAGCGAATGAATTAGCGATCGTACAGGCGGACGACCGTGCTCTCTGTCACTTATTTTCACCTATAGCACGATACCCAGTGTAAACCTTACACGTTGCGGGGTATCATGCTAAAGATTGGGGTATCTAGTGATCGTGATATAATCTGTTTTGTTCAAAGATATGAGTGAGAAAAATAATTAATGATGGGAATGAGACCTCACCTAGGAAATCTCAGCCTTCTTTTCAGATTATTTAAGTCTTGTGCTCGGCAAGCCTCGCATGAAACAAAATAATCTGAAAATAATAACCATAGAGTTCTTTGTCTCGGTCTCAACTTAATCATAGATTCTGTTATTCGCACACATTAGATAAAAATATCACTTTGCATGGTCATACAAAATTGTTGAACAAGGGTTGATCACTGCAGCCCAAAAACGTGTAGAATAAAAAGAGAACAACAAAATTTCATATTAAAATACCATAATCTATTTTTATATCTAGATCCCTGTTTTAAAGCTTTCTCGGTCGCAAGATATCCTAACCATGTTAATTTCAACAGATTCTCCGTTACTTTTCACGTATTTGAATGCATGCAACTGAAATCCAGTGTTGTGCACGAAATGCCAGTTTTTATTTTCGTTTAACTTTCAGATATCAAAACTATAGAAAGCTGGAAGCAATGACAATCGCTCGAACAAAAGGTTTAACAATTTTTATGAAATGGAATGTCTGAAAAAAATAATCAATTACGATCTTGATATCTCGACAAGGAAATCTCATGCATGTTTTTCAGATTATTTGAATCACCTGCTCGTACGTCAACCCTCGCATGAGACTAAATAATCTGAAAACAAGCCTGATATTTCTTTGTTTCCGTCTCAACCTCATCAAAGAGTCTATTTAGAATTCATAGCACTTTTAATTGAGAGGGGAACGACTGAAAAGGTATTTTGTTTATTGTTCAAAGAGTGTCGCACTGGTATTCTTTCAATAACGTAAACTGTGCGTGTCACTGAGAGGACTACAAACATGGGTGACATTTTAAAGCCTGTAACTCACCCCTGGTTAACTGTGTATATATACAAGGGCTGTTACCAAACGGAAACGAGCCCTAGTTCCCAAACGACCTTGTCATCGTGGCTAAACAAATTCGTTTAGCCACGATGACCAAGTAGTTTTGGAACTGTGAGTCTTTTTCGTTTCGTAACAGCCTTGGAATCATAGTTAACAAGGTGTGAAACTCTTAAATATGAAAAAAAACATGCGTTTCCAAGTGTCTTCGCATAAGTAGAAGCGATTGCGTCTCCTAAATTTATAAATAAAGCAGACCTTGTTTAGATGTTTAGAAGCAAGATAGGAGATTATCTTCCAGCTTACCACTATGATAGTCCATCTATCAATTTACTGAACTGAAAGTGAAGCCAAAGCACGGTCTTATTTTTCATAGTTAAAAAAATATTTGGGACATTATTTTTTCTGCTATATTGTCGCTTATGCATCCAGCCAAGGTTCGCTTCACTTACCAACTTCAAAAACTTAACCACCACTTCGGAAGAACGTAAATACAAACACACATGAAAGAACATGATTTCTCATATATAAAGCCACATTTTAAGATTGTGAAACGAGAAAACTAATGCAACAGTGTCTATTAGAAAAATAAACCAAATAATTTTAACCCTTCCCTACCCACTTTAAAGTGCAATGAAGTTAAGAACCCTTAATCACGATGCTGTCTATCATTCCTAAGCTAAAATCGGCAACAAACTGCTGTGAATGACGCATATGACTTGCAAACTGCCAAACTCGTTAGTTTAAGGTGGATGGGTATACCGCCATGTTTTTCTGAAGGGAGACAACTTTTGTGATTTCGTGTTTTCTCCGTTGGACGATGAAACCTTTTTCTAAGAAAAGGGGGTCAACTCTTAAATGAAAGGATGTGCTCCTCTAGGAGCACATCCTTTCCTTTAAGAGTAGCCCCCCTTGAGAAGGGAGCTAAAAATGAAAATAGCAGAGTTGCTCCCCCTGACATTGTACTAGTTACCTTAAAAGCTAGTAATTCCTTTTCATTTACAGGAAGGATGCTTGTATGAGGACAGGGACCATTTTTGTGTGGATGTAATATACATCGCACAGGTGAGCGGGCGTGCTTTTTCTTTGGTAATATTTTATTTTTGATACAGATAAAAAAAATTAAGCTATGTATTTATGGAGTCTGCTGGTTTGTTTGACAAGTGTGATAAAATATATTTTCATACAGTATCAATATCCATTCCATGCACTTATAAACTAAACATTTTATTCATTTTTATATTTTATTTTATCTTTTTTTTATTTTCCCCTGATTACGGGGTCAGGCCAAACTGATCATCTGTTACGATTTTTCTTTTTGTGTTTTTAAGGATGTTTAAAACTGAGATTGATTTATAGAATGCCATACAATAATATCTCAATTCACATAATTCGTAATAGTTATACCATGGTTTGTCCGCCTGTACGAGGAGATAATCCACGAGCTTTAGCGAGTGGATTATCTCCCGTACAAGGGGGACAAACCGTGGTATAACTATTTCATACCACCCTTACCAGTGTAGACTTTGCTCATTGCAAAATAGTTCGTGCTCAAGTTGGCGTTTTCTGGTAAGGGTGGTATAATGCTTGTTTGTAAGTGAGCATGTGTAAAATATTGTTTTTATGCATGAGCTGTGAATCCTGCGGAATTCAGTGACGATAGTAGACCGACGCAGAAATATTACTTCTATGACCCAACATGCAAAATCGTAAATTTCAGATGTTTCATTGCAAAAGTTTCGACCGCCGCGAAAAATACTATAAGTCCATCAACTAATGCAACATACGGTCTTTCAGCTAATCTGAAAAGTTTATGTAAACAACACAAATAATACAAGTTTATTATGCGAAGTTATGATATTAAACTTTCCTCCGAAATACTTATTTCCGTTCATCTCATTTACATCTGCCGTAACAGTTTGGTAGCTGATGATGATTTATTAATTAGGGGATAACTGTACTCAAAATTGACATTAGGGGAGGTAAATCGTCGGTTTGATGGTCGGAAATTTCGTTTTACGGCGACGCGCCATCGGAGTCGTATTTTTCAACGCAATTTGCGACTATACAACAGGGGATTTACCTCCCCAAATGACAATTTTCAATACAGTTATCCCCATTCTTATGCACTTTGCACATTTTCACCTTTTAAGCGTGTGGTACTTTGCACCCATAGCAAACACTTTCAGCGACGTAAAACCGTACGTCAGCCAATGAGAAGCTACGTTTCTTAATGACGTTGGGTTTGCGACAGTATATCCAATCAGACGTTGCGTTACATTTGTTAGTGCATTAGAACTGACATTGGTTAGTGAGTGTTGGTGTGTTGTCTCAACAGGTAAGTTCTGGCCAAGTTGAGGATCTGGCCAAGTTGATTAATCGGACTGACATTCATTTTATGTCAATAAACAATAGGTTGAGTTCCGATATGAGTCTCGTTCGGAAATGGGCGACTCTGAACGGGGTTTGGTGACAGGTGAACAGTCAATGTACCGTTTTGCTGAAGATGAACTAAAAAAAAAGATGAAACGATTTTTATCGTTGTCGGAATATTTGTTTTCGACAGCATCGGAAGTGTTTGATCTTGGTGCATGATTGAAATGTTGCATTGGCTGATGGAGGGGTAGTATAGTAGAGTCTGATAAATTCGGACAGCGGACAGCGGCTCATTATGAGCCGTCTCATGAGGATTTTCACTGGTTGCCTAGTTAACTCTGTTTTAATTCCAAACAACTGACGTATAAAGGAGACAATGTCACTGTCCGAATTTACCTGCTGTCCGAATTACCTGACTTGACCAAAGTTGGTTAAGTTGAAGCTTAACTGATATAAGTGCGAGACATCTACTACAGTATGTACTAAACTTGCCTTTACTTTTTTCTTTCAGACGCAGAGGGGTAAACTGTGTTATGTTGTATAGTGTCAAATAACATTGTACATCATGAATGGTTCAACGGCGTCTACAATTGATGAAGGACATGACTTCAATTCACGATCAGCAAAACGAATATCAGCGATAGCTATAATGGTTCTCATTGACGTCTTCGTAGTCGCAGCAAACATATTTGCAGCCATCGCCATTACAAGAGCGGCAAAACTACGAAGTTCATTTTCATCATTGTTTGTGATGAACCTCTGTATGTTGGACCTTGTTGCTGGTGGAACAATCATACCAAAGTCAATTGCGGTCTATGTTGCAAACGCTTGGCCTTGGAACCATACAACTTGCATAGCAAATGGCTTTCTCAATACATTTCTTTCTTTCGGGACCATATTTGCGATCTGTGTCATCACGGTGGAGAAATTCTACTGCATCAAGTACCCAATGCACCATGCTGGAAATATGACCGTTTACAAGACCGTGGTTCTGATTATTCTTACCTGGGCGCTTGCGGTCGTTTTTGCAACATTGCCTATTATGGGATGGAACGCTTATGAGTTCAACAAGTATTCTGGATGCTGCTGGCCAGGGTGGAAGAAGAATACCCAGAACCAGGCCCTCATGCTGTTCAATTTGATCACCATATTTCTTATCCCAGCTACTTTAATAGCTGTTGTAAATGTGCATCTCTACAGAATCGCTAGACGAGCCGTGGTGCAAGTACAGCCATCAAATATGCTCTCAGTCCCTGACAGAGCAGTTTTCAGACAACAAAGGCCTCCAGCTGACAAATCAGTTTGTAGAATAAGCGCCATAAAGTGCGATCCCAGGATGAGTGTCGCCGACAAACGCGCCACAGATGTCACAAAGCCTGACCACAGAATAAGTATCATTGTTCAGCCTGTGAGAAAACCGACCACTGGTACCCACACTGTCGATGTACCACAGACTTTGACTTGCCATGCTCCACAAGAAACATCCCTAGTGTATGGAGAGCAGGTGATAGAAGTAGCTTCAAATGTCAAAGCTTTCAAAACTCTGTTAGCAAGTTTTGCTGCGTTCTTACTCCTGTGGGGACCATATTTCATACTTCAGGCATTTAGGGTTATGGATGGCTCAACTGAAGGGCATTATATAATAGAACCTGTAGCTACTTGGCTGTCATATGTTTCTTATGCGGTAAATCCTTTGGTGTATGGATACTTTAATGCAGAAATACGCATGGAGTGCTTCAAAATCGCACGGAAACTGTGCTGCAAGAAAGCAGTTGAAGAAAACGCAGTGGTAAGGGTTTCACAGGTGAACGTTTCTCGAGAAGACTTCTTTCAGTTTCTCGAGAGAACGTGTTAGAGCGGAGCTATTTCGAGTGGTGATGTTGAGAAGTAGTGTGTAAATTCTACTGTAAACCACTTAATATCTGCGGTATAAAAAAATCGCGGTTAAAGAAAATGATATATTGGCGCATGTTTATTTTGGCGGTCATGGTATACCATGGCTACAGATAATGGAAATTTGATGGGTCCGTTTGTGACAATTTTTCTTACTCTTCTGTTTTACTATACACTGTAATAGATGCCACAGTGATAGAATGCCACAATGTATAGTTAAATGGAAAGGCATAAAAAGTGCGAAATACTCATTATATACTCTTTTTATCTGCACCTCCGTTATCATGTGTTGTGCATATGTATATGTATTAGATCTATGTAACATGTGTAATATTGGCGGAATTACATGTATATTGTAGCGCCCTTTGCCTTAACCGCTAATATCGTCAAAATTTAGTAACTGCCAAAAATATGTGTTTTACAGTATTTGTCATATTGAAAAACACAATGTAGCAAAAAAAAAAAAAAAAAACATGTGACAACAACGATGATGAATTGTCAAATGTCAAGTATCCAGTGGGTAGTAACTGTCAGTCTGCTAACCACTTCTCTCTGTCAGCAGTCATTGTGCAATGCCAATAGCGACAGATACTGTAAAATACTTATATTTTGCGGTTACTGAATTTTGCGATATTGGGGCTACGGCGAAGAGCGCTAAATATACGTCCGTCTATGGAAGGTTTTCAATACTTTTACGTACGCACAGCATAACAGAGGTTCAGGTAGAAAAGGAGCGGTATCTTTGAGCATTTGAGATATTTTCTATACCATGCCATCAAATAATAATTGTGGCATCCCATTAGAATCGCCTCGGTGAGGCGATTCTGATAAATGCCACAGTGTATAGTTCAATGGAAAAGTAAGAAAAATGTTACAAGCATACATAAAATTTTCTTTATTATCTGGAGCCATGGTACATCATGAACGTCAAAATTAATCTCCGCCAATATGTCATTCCACTGAAACCGCGAAATCTTGATACCGCAAATATTAACCCTTAATGCGCCAAAAAGCAGACGACAAAATTTACGTCTGTAGAATTTCAAAAATTGTTTCGTCTGAGCGATATGATATTGAGAATTCGAACACTAGAGGGCAAACAGTGTAGATTCAGATGAGGTGGCTTATCAAAGAGCCACCTAATCTGGATCTACACTGTTTGCCAATTCAACAATTTTGATTTTTGGCGCTTTAAGGGTTAAATGTTTTACAGTAAACAATAAGCAGCGACTGCTGCCAGTGACCGCGCGTGAATGTGAATGAGTATAGTTTACTTTTCAGTTTAGCTTTCTTTGTGAGAAAAAAGAGCTTTATCCGATTGGCACTGTGAAAAATTCTGGGAAATTATAAAGCGCTGGTTGTTAGAAAGCATCAAATTGTCTTTTAATAAAGATTCTGTTCTGTTTCAATCCTCGTAACGACGTTCCACGAGTGGCTCAGGGCCACGTAACCATAGTTGCACATACCTGGCGCCGAGTGTCCGTCCATTACATTCTTAATATAAAAAACTAGCGGGTTTTTTGTGTGTTTTCTTTCCTTTTTGTGTGTGTTTTTTTTCTTAATATAGATGAAAAAACGGTACTTTTGGAATTAAAAATAATGTAGGTTTCAATAACGTTCTATATTATCAGGTATTACATTTAAAACAATAATATCATATCTTTGCCATAACCAAAGTAGGTAAATTGTGTCTTCAATTTTAATAGAATTATCAACTAACTTAATACTCGTAGCACATGAACAATTATTGTCCCCCGCCTTTTCGAAGAAAAGCGGAGGGACATAGGTTTCGGTATTCCGTCCTTCCGTCCGTCCGTCCTTCTGTCCCCCTAAAGTAGTAGGTACCTTGTGTGCGCAACTCATCCTACAGTTTTATGCCGATTCTTTCGAAACTTTACATTATGTTTTTGTCATGGTCTGAAGATACGCATGTGGTTTGGATGTAATCCTGAGATTATTTTTTGTCACTTTTTCCACAAGTTGAACTTAGTCGTTTTTAGGCGTTTTTACTATCAAAAGGACTAGATAGTGGATACCTTGTGTGTGCAACTCCTCCTACAGTTTTATGCCGATGCCTTTGAAACTTCACAGGTGTTTTGTCATGGTCTGAAGATATGCATGTAGTTTGGATATAATCCTCACATTATTTTTTATCACTTTTTCCACAAGTTGAACTTAGTCGTTTTTAGGCGATTTTACTATCAAAGTGACTAGATAGTGGGTACCTTGTGTGTGCAACTCCTCCTACAGTTTTATGCCGACGCCTTTGAAACTTCACAGGTATTTTGGTCATGGTCTGAAGATATGCATGTGGTTTGGATATAATCCTTACATTTTTTATCACTTTTTTTACAAATTGAACTTAGCCATTTTTCATACATTTTTACTGTCAAAGTGAACAGATAGTGGGTACCTTGTGTGTTCAACTCCTCCTACAGTTTTATGCCCATTCCTTTGAAACTTCACAGGTGTTTTGATCATGGTCTGAAGATATGCATGTGGTTTGGATATAATCCTCACAATATTTTTTTTTATTACTTTTTTCACATTTTTAACTTAGTCGCTTTTCCAGCTCAAACACTAAGTGTATCTACAGTGGAGACCTAGTTTCCAAGGCGGGGGACATAAATTCGTCGAATTTTCTTGTTGAATCTGATTTTTAATGACTGATACTATCAGTCATTCAGTGCTGTCACAAGCGTATTTTGGAAAGTGGCTTTCACAGCTGTATTCTTCCGCTCAGAAATGAAGTGATCGTAAGTTCATTTCGCTAAAAAACGTCTGGAATTGAAAATAAGTTTTGTACGAAGCTAAATGAGAACTTATCTAACGTATTCTTGTGCAGGTATGATTATTTATGTAGTTCTGTAAAATCAATGACATCAGCGGTAAAAAAGATATAACGAATACAAATCAATCATCCAATTACCGTATTCGCCCCCTATGAGCACATCCGTCTCTTTAATTTAAATAGATTAGCTGCCGCTGAAAAAAAAACTACAACAACAAAAAAGTGTTTTATAGTTGTTAATTTGCCTAAAACAGTATTACAGCATGCCAATCATTGCAGAGAATGTAATGTAGGTTTATCTACATCTGCTTGACATCATACGTTAATTGTGTGTGTATCGGTGGCTATTTATAGAACTGCCATGTTGTAAACATTGGAGTGGACACCCTCGTGGTCCATAGGTAATGCGAAACACCGAGTGCTTAAAAGTCAGAGAAAAGCAGTAACCGTTATCAGAATTCAGAAATTACATATGTACAAGAAATAGAATTTTGGCTGGTGCATGAAGTGATTTGCGCTAAATGGCTTATTTATTTACATTGTTAGAGTTGGACCATATACAAGCAACAGGGCTGAAGTTTGAAATTATTTTTAACTGGAATAAAGAGATTACAAAATGTTTTACCATTTTAAGCTTGTCATTGTGCATAAATGAAAGAACAAATAGTTGTTCATCATCAGAGCAAATTTTCCATCATTCCATTGGATTCTTTTTAAAGAAGCCAATTTGTCACTTTGACTGCTCAGTCATTCCCGTCCGCTGCATACTATCCCAGCATCAAAACCTTCATGACTAACACTGTCTATTCCTTGCAGGCTGATCAGTTTTTGAACTTCATCTTTTCTGGCCATTTTAGCCTCTATATTAACACCTTCTCTTTATCTATGATGCATAATGCCATGCCTGAACTTCTTTGAACCCTTCCCAGCGGGCCATATGGTCAGTATGGCGTCGCACTGACGTCGATGCGACGTCATGACGTCATTTTAAGTGGTAATTAAAAAAAGTGTTTGCTTCATATGGTGGATGTCACTGGTTGATGCCAAAGATAACAAAGGTGGCCGTATGTCCCTGTCTCGAGATAATAATAAATATGATTGTGGGTGTCATCATATAATCATATGTTAGTGTCTTCGATATTTAATGACATAGCACTGTTAAAGTATAATACCGTCGTGTTTTTGTTTTGTTTTTTTTTGTTTGTTTGAGGGGGGAGGCGGGGGCCATTTTTATTGAGCAATTTTGTGATTTCCTGACAAGGAATCCCTTCCAAAATGGTCTACTCTTAAAGAAAAGAATTAGCTCCTATGGTAGCAAATTCTCTTTTTTTCTCTTTTTCTTTAAGAATTGGCCCCATTGATAAGGGAAGAAACAATGGAAACAACAGAGATTCTTCCCCTGCAAGTTTACCAATTCACCTTAACTCTTTCGGCGCCAAATTTTTCAGACGACAAATTGTCGTCTGCTCAAATCATCAGACGACAGATTTGTAATTGAAAATTTTAACAATCTAAAGACATTTTTCATAAAATCAGGCTTTTTAAGTTCATATTTGAATGGCAAACAGTGTAGATCCTGATCAGACGGCTCTTTTAAGAGCCGGCTGATCTGGATATACGCTGTTTGCAAAGTCGCATTTTCGCGACTTTGGCGCCGAAAGAGTTAAACGTCCTTTGAAGTCAGTGTCACATCAAAACAGTTGATCCGCGATACAAGGAAGCCAACAAAGTGGTTGTGCGCAAAGCGCAGACTCAGATCAGCATGGGCATCCGCTCACGCACAAAAGGTAGATAAGAGTCTAAGCTACCTCCATGCGGACAGCGAAGACTCTCGGATCAGACTGGGTGGATGCTCAGGCCGAAAATCGGCATGGGGCAAAGACATCCACAAATCCGGCCGCACAATTTTAATACTTGAAATTGAATGAACGGTCATCAGCACCATTGCAAATAATATACGTTTGTTAAATACCGAATCGGTATTTAACAAACGTATATTATTTGCAATGGTGCTGTTGTTGATGAGGGCTCCAGCCTAACTCTGTGTAAACATGGTAAAGCTTGTTTCCAAGCTAAATGTTTATTTGAGATGTTTATAAAAAGGTACACCGTAAAAGAAATATCCGTTGATTTTACGGTATAATAACTGGCAACCAGCTGCCAGTCTATTTCTCGTTATTTTTACGGGCGTTTGCCTGTAAGACATTTTTCGGAAATCACGATATGGTATTGTTATATATTAAGTGGCCGCACTCGAAAATGACTTTATAGTGTTGAAGGGCTATACATGTATGACTAAAACAACACCTGCTATAATCTGTCCTACTGTGCGTGATGGTTCCTGCATTTTTTTACAGGCGCCCTGTAAAAATAACGGGAAATGGCAGCTGGTTTCCAGTTATTCTACCGCAAAATCTACGGATTTTTTTACCGTGTATGCACAATTTTAGATGGAGCCCACAGGTCCACACAAATTAGTATGCACATTAACTTGTGAATGTCCAGAAAAGGGCAACTAGATTTGCAACAGGAAATTACACCTATGAAACTAGGAGTACGCCATGACTGGCATTCTGGAGAAACTTAAGTGGGAATCTTTGAAAAAAAAAAGAGGAGGAAAGATAGTAGATTCATAATGCTTTACAAAGGTCTGAAGGATGCAGCCAGTTTACCTATAAATGGCCTTGTTCTCCAAAGCATGCGTACCAGGAATCATAATTCCCTGGCATTTCAAACTGGACTTGGACTGACATTTACCAGTCCAGTTTCTTTCCCCAGACTAAATTGGAGATATGAACTCCCTAGCAGATTCCCTTATTTCTGCCGCTGGGTGTGCAAAGGATTCAGTCACTAAGTTTACTTCTCATGCTTGTAGGGGCTAGACACTAACGTCCCTGATCACAGGTCCTGGTGAATGAGAGTCCCTGGGCGTATCACCAGTAAACAATTCTGATTCTGATTCTGAACACAAGAGTAGCACCGTATGTTTCTTTAAGTCCTTACTTTTCCGGGATTGAAAAGTGTCTATATCAAACTGTGACCGGCAGTCAAATGCACACTCAGAAGTAATACTAAGACTAGCAACAATCGAGCACCCTTCTATCCACCTAACTTCTTTCAATAGATGGGATACGCAAAGACAGTACACACCACAGGCAGGGGACCTCCGACCGTGGCCCACCCTGCCCCGCATACCAAATGTACACCAAACGTCATTCAGCCTTTAGTGCCAACGCACACCACCCAGCTCAGTGAAATAAGCTGGGTGGTCTGTCCTACATGTAGCACCAATACGTGAATGGATCTACCGATGAGGTATCGCGAAAACATAAAGCCCGGGTAGGGGCTAGGGATACGGCACCGTACCCCTAGCCTCTGCGGCTAGAGGTAGGTACCGGTTTTCTAGTCACAGAGTACGGTACGGTATCCCTAGCCTTATTCAGTAGGCCAGGCTAGAGGTACGGCCAAATACACTGTTGTCGAACCGCCCCGGTGGAGCTCGGATTGGGCACAACAATTCCGGATTGGAAGAGCTACAAAATGGCGGAAGGCAAACAGATTGCTGACAGGCATCATTTTGTTTTATGAATTATTAATACTTTTAATTCATTTGCATGTCAGTCATATAATACGTTTTATCGGTGGTTGTGTGTAGATTCTGTCTGACGGAAGGATAGCTGATCGCCGCTCCTTGTGTCTATAAAGCATGACTAGTTTAATGGCTAACTGAGTATCTGCGATGAACGCTTGCATGAAATAACGTTTTTCAGGATGAAACAACCGGTTTTCCCGTGCCGAAGCTATTGTGCAACAAGACAGACCATTTCTGAGTCATTATTGCAAATTTAATCAGTTCGAGGACTACGCGTGAAAGCTCTTGTCCCCCAGTTTATTGTGGTAGGATGGTTACTGAAAGCTCGGATTGGAACGCGTCGTCTGCAATTGAGTGTACGGATTGGATGAGTTTATGAAACGGATTGGCTGAGCTTGGTGAACGGATTGGCTTTATTGATTTCATTCGTAGACTCGTCTATGACGGGAACTTCGTTGCAAAAAAAACGATAAACGGGTGTTCTCTTGCAGCATACTTGGACTGACTGTTATCATACGAACATTTTTCATCAGTAATTCTTGATCTGTTCCCGATTTTGCTGGTCTGTGTATTCTTTAAGTCTAACTTAGCCTAGCCCCAAGGAGGCCCGTGCAAAATAATCCTTGTGGACTGACACGTCGTTTAACTCCAAAGTTTTGAGCCGCACCGTAACAAAATGTGTCTTCGGAGTTCCGATAAGTTTAGGTTAATGAGTCACTCTTGTTATTTGAAGGCTAGCCATTTTGCATGAGTCTTCTACAAATTGAGTACTATCCAGACAGAGAACAGTTAAGCCCTAAAAAGGTTGCACAGATGCGCAGGCTGATTGGCGTCTTTGTTGTTAGCACAGGCATAAAGCAAGTTTTCTCATGACGCGATTCAAATGTTTGTGTTCCGAAAACAGATGCGCAGGCTATGATGACGTCAGTCGTGTAGCCTAGTGGTTAGTTTTGGATTCGAAATCGAGGGATTTCTGGTTCGATCCCTGACACGTCTCTGCCAAAACCGCTGAGGAGTTTAAGGCCCTTTTTTTAGATTATCTGTCCAGAGGCATGTGTTTTAGCATGCCTCTAATCTGCTTCTTGTAAATAGTTTAAATGGCCCACCCCGAAAGTCTGTTATCCCTTTGAGCTAAATTCTAAATTTAGCCACCCAACACACCTGAGGTAATGATCAGAAAATGATCGTCTCAGTATCGAGAAATAGATAGACACCGGCATATTTTTCATGATTTTTTTTCACTTTTTCTCTCATTTCACAAACTTTCATCACTTTTTCAAATGTAAAGAACAATTAATATGCATTTCTTTTTGTAACTGTATTTGATACAAGCCTAGTGCAAGCTTAGTCAACCATCAAGTTGACCAAAATCAGGTCTCATGGGTTTCGTAAAACAAAACAAAAACAAAACCAAAGAAAACAAAACAAAGATAAATAAATAAAAAAATAAAAAGAAGAAAGCAATGACTAAATTTAACAATAACAAAATGAAACAACAACAATACAATCAAGCATGAGCTGAGTAATCTACAGTAGGATTAAAACTATTTTCAATATATAAAAAGAAATAATGGCCTTCCCAATACATGCAAGACTGCTCTACTAACTCACTGAACTATACGGGTCACAGTCACATGGTCGTCCCATGTCAGGGTAGCTCAGTTGTTACAGCAGTCTTGTTAGTACAGAGAGAGTTGGAGATTCGAGTCCTGCCACTGCCAGGGTATTTTTCTCGCTTAGGCAGCGTTGTATTAGATTGTTTCTCCAAAATTGTGCGAACGTGCAAGCATCAATCTTTCCTTTTGTACTATACTTTGTGTACAACAGCTATTGAGCGTATTTAAGGTGTCTAGATAATTCTGAAAATAGTGCACAGGTCCAGTCGGTGCTTCTAACGGAGGCCTGTACAGTTTTGCTTACTACACTGCAACTCTTGAATAGAAAAAGTTCTAAAAAGTCAGATCTGTTCATGACAAGTAAAATGGACTCACCAGTATGGGTATGACCGTACCTGATAGTGAAATAAGTCATGAATTTCTAATAGGGCAGCTACTCCAAACTTTAAATAGTCACTGAGCACTACAGACTTGCCCGGTTCTACCTGTTTCATTTATTCTGGATGAGAGAATGGAAACAACCTCAACATTAAGGAATTTTTCTGGCGACAATCTGCTAAGTGACTAAAAAGACTGTCTTTTATGCTTACTAATGAAATACTTAAATTTCTCTTTAAAAACGAAATTGATATTTTAACTTTTTGAACAGTTCAAAAAAAGATTTTTGGATTTCATTGTTTATGAAACGGAACCTTCTGTAAATTCTTGTCTTAGATTCTTTCCTAAAAGTCTTAAAAATAGATAGTTTCCAGAAAGTATGCTGCAAACTTAATGTGCTGAGGTGGCGTTAACGCTCATATCATTTATTGTGCGAACGCCGTTTATGTACGGGACCTTAGTCGAAAGCAAATAACAGTGGCATTCTTTTTTCAGCTCCTTGCTTTTGTTAGACACTACAATACCATCCTCTAGGAGCAAGCAGCATTTACACTCTATATCATACCACTAAACACGCTGAGCAACAGCAGCCCAGGTAACTCAATAGGTTAAGCGTTGGCCTCTAGAGGTCCCGGGTTCGATACCTGCTAAAGGCGGAAATCTTTGCAACCGTAAACGGGATTCCACTGCTCACAGCCTTTCATTATCCCCCTACCGTCGTCTTTATCTGATTGAAATACTCTTGAAAAGGAGTCATCCATCCATAAACGCTTAGCAACACCACACTGAAGCGAAATGGCAAAGAGAAAGGTTAATTCTCTGACACCAGCAATATCGACTTGGAAAAAACTGATCACTGTTATTATAAAGCATAAGACACTCTAGTTACTAAGCATAAATGATAAAGAAAATCATCTCTTTCTGTCGTGTAATGAATTTTTTTTACTCATGAACACCTATAGTTATAGTTTTCCTTGAGGCAAACCATGGCATACATGTCAGTAATGCTTCTGGTGTTCATTCGGCGAAATAAAATTAGATCACACACTAAACAAGAGGGCCATGAGGCCCTGAATCGCTCACCTGAACAACTGGCAAAGTGGCTTTTTCTTATGTTTTGAAATTGTCAAAATATGAGTCTTGGGTTAAAAGTCAAAGAATGACCATGACCTATTGTACTCATAAATCTTCATGTACTCATTAAGGCAACCATATATACCATTTTTTAGGCAAAACTTTCCATGAAATCTTATGTTCTAGCATTTTCCCATATTTGACCATGCCGCAAAAAAAAGTTAAGGAAAAACCGAGGTCATCATTTGAACAGTCTTGGTAGTACTCTAGTACTCCATGCTACTTACCTAGTTTCAAGGCCATTGGTGTATTGGTTATGGAGAAGAAAAAATATTTAAGGTTTATACCATAAACCATGGGTATGGTGGCCATGTTGGTCATGTGACCTGGACCGTTTGAACAAATTTTCGTACAATCAACCCCTGGAGGCTCTATACGAAATGTGATTACAATTGGCCCTTTGCCTTTTGAGAAAATGTTTGAAAATGTCAAAATATGAGAGATCTGGGTCAAAGGTCAAAGAATGACCTTGACCTCTTGTACTCATAATTCTTCATGACCTCATTAAGACGACTGTATATACCAATTTTTAGGCCAAAAACTTCCCATGAAATCTTATGTTCTAGCATTTTCCCATATTTGACCTTGCTGTAAAAAAGATCAAGGTCAACCAAGGTCATAATTTGAACAATCTTGATAGTACTGGAGTACCCAATGCTACATACCAAGTTTCAAGGCCACTGATGAATTGGTTCTGGAGAAAAAGATTTTGAAAGGTTTTTACCATATATGGTGATGGTGGCCATGTTGGTCATGTAACCCAGACCATTTGAAGAACTTTTCATTTCCTCGACCCCTGAAGGCTCTATATAATATTTGGTTACAATTGCCGTATTGGCTTTTAAGGAGAAGTTTGAAATTGTCAAACTATTCTGAGAATTCAGGGTCAAAGGTCAAAGAACGACCTTGACCTCTTGTAGTAATGAATCTTGATGTACACATTAAGATGACTGTATTTACCAATTTTTAGGCCCAAATCTTCAAAACTTTCCATGAAATCTTATATTCTAGAATTTTGCTTATATTTGACCTTGCTGTAAAAAAGGTCAAGGTCAACACAAGGTCATAATTTGAACAATCTTGATAGTACTCAAGTACCCAATGCTACATACCAAGTCTCAAGGCCATCAGTCAATTGGTTCTGGAGAAAAAGATTTTTAAAGGTTTTACCATATATGGGCATAGTGGCCATGTTGGTCATGTGACCATGACGGTTAGAAAATTTTTTCATTCCCTCAACCCTTGGAGGCTCTTTATAAAATTTGGTCACAATTGGCCCAGTGGTTTTTGAGGAGATTGTTTGAAATTGGCAAAATATTAGGGTTCTGGGTCAAAGGTCAAAAAATGACCTTGACCTCTTGTACTCACAAATCTTCATGTACCGGTAGTCATTAAGTTGACTGTATATATCAATTTTTATGCTAAAATCTTCAAAATTTATCATGAAATCTCATGTTCTAGCATTTTCCCAAATTTGACCTTGCTGTAAAAAAGGTCAAGGTCAACCCAAGGTCATAATTTGAACAATCTTGATAGTACTTGAGTACCCAATGCTACATACCGAGTTTCAAGGCCATCGGTCAATTGGTTCTGGAGAAGAAGATTTTTCAAGGTTTTTACCATATATGGGCAGTGGCGGCCATGTTGGTCATGTGACCTGAACCGTTTGAACAAATTTTCATTCCCTCATCCCCTGGAGGCTCTATATGAAATTTGGTTTCAATTGGCACAGTGGCTGTTGAGAAGATTGTTTGAAATTGTCAAAATATGAGAGTTCTGGGTCAAAGGTCAAAGAATGACCTTGACCTCTTGTACTCATAAATCTTCATGTACTCATTTAGATGACTGTAGATATCGATTTTTAGCCCAAAATCTTCAACAGTTTTCAAGATATCTTATGTTCTAGCATTTTCCCATATAAAAGCACAAGGAAGCAAATTTGACCTTGCCGTAAAAAAGGTCAAGGTCAACCCAAGGTCATAATTTGAACAATCTTGGTAGTACTCGCGCACCCGATGCTACATACCAAGTTTCAAGGCCATCGGCCTGTTGGTTCCGGAGAAGAAGATTTTTTCAGGTTTTTACCATATATGGGCATGGCGGCCATGTTGGTCATGTGATCAGGACCGTTTGAACAACTTTTCGTTCCTAAGGTCCCAGGAGGCTCTATATGAAATTTGGTTACAATCGGCCCAGCGGTTTCAGAGGAGAAGTCGTTTGAAATTGTGGACGGACGGACGGACGGACGACGGACGGACGGACGGACGACGGACGACGGAGCCTTACCATCCTATAAGCTCCCCCGGAGCCGCTGGCTCAGGTGAGCTAAAAATCTAATTGCTGATTCTATAATCTGAATTTTGGTCTCAGAAATGCAATATAAATGGTAGGAAAAATTCCGGGACACTGTAGAAAAAGGCTTACGAGACACTAATTGTCAAAAAAACTCGTTGACGATTGTCAGAACAAAATCATCGCCTACCGGGACTAAGCAACCACCCAGTGCAATACCCTTCGTGCGCGTCCGGATGCGCGTGCGCTTTCTAGTGCGCGTGCTTCTTTGTAAAACAAGAGGGCCATGGTGGCCCTGAATCGCTCACCTGAGCATTAATCAGTTCACTGGCTCTGGTGAAGATTTATAAGAGTTTTTACCATACATGGGAATGGCGGCCACCTTGGTCATGTGACCAAGATCATTTGAAGAACTTTCAATCCTTTGACCCATGTGCAGGCTCCATATGAAATTTGATCTGCCCAGTGGTTTCAGAGATGTTTGAAAATGTGTATGGATGGATGAAAGAGGCAGCTAAAACCAATACTGTAAGGCTCAGGTGAGCTGAAAATCTCCGAAAAGTTCCCGTTCATGTTGAGTTCCTTTGATGGATTTGAACTAGACTTAACTAGGCAAACACAGATGATAGAATGGTAGCATCATTATCTCACTGTGGTGAAACTAATGTATTCCAAGGAGTTTGTGGCTGGCATCATTGCAATGTTAGTTCTGATTCTTGCAACATAATTTAATTTAGATTTGACCTAGTGACCTAGCTTTTGACCCGACATGACCCAGTTTCAAACCGGATATTGTAAGAATAAACATTCTGACAAAGTTTCATTGAGATTGGATCAAAACTGTGCCCTCTGGAGCGTAAACAAGGTCGTTCTTATATTTGACCTAGTGACCTAGTTTTTGATCCGACACAAACCAGTTTCAAACTTTACCTAGATTTCATTAAGGTAAACATTCTGACAGAGTTTCATGAAGATTGGATCAAAACTGTGTCCTCTAGAGCGTACACACGGTTTTCTTAGATTTGACCTAGTGACCTAGTTTCTGATCTGACGTGACTCAGTTTCATAAGGGGCATATATAGATGGACAATAAACATTTTGACATAGTTTCATGAAGATTGGTTCAAAACTATTCCTTCTAGTGCGTACACGAGGTTTTTCTAAGATTTGCCCTAGTGACCTAGTTTTTGACCTGACATGACCTACTTTCAAACTTGGCCTAGAGTTTATGGAGATAAACATTCTGACAAAGTTTCATAAAGATTGGATCAAAACTGTGTCCTCTAGAGCGTACACACGGTTTTTCTATGATTTGACCAAGTGAGCTAGTTTTTGACCCTACATGACCCAGTTTCAAATTTGTCCTTCATATTATGAGGATAAACATTCTGATAAAGTTTCATGAACTTTGGATCAAAACTGTGCCTTCTAGAGCGTACACAAGGTTTTTCTAAGATTTGACCTAGTGACCTAGTTTTTGACCTGACATGACCCAATTTCGAACTTGGCCTAGAGTTTATGGAGATAAACATTCTGACAATGTTTTATAAAAATTGGATCAAAACTGTGTCCTCTAGAGCGTACACAATGTTTTTCTATGATTTGACCTAGTGACCTAGTTTTTGACCCAACATGACCCAGTTTGGTACTCGTCCTAGATATTATAAAGATAAACATTCTGACAAAGTTTCATGAACTTTGGATGAAAACTGTGCCTTCTAGAGTGTACACAAGGTTTTTCTAAGATTTGACCTACTGACCTAGTTTTTGACCCAACATGACCCAGTTTCAAACTTGGCCTAGAGTTTATGGAGATATATATTCTGACAATGTTTCATATAGATTGGATCAAAACTGTGTCCTCTAGAGCGTACACAAGGTTTTTCTATGATTTGACCTAGTGACCTAGTTTTTGACCCGACGTGACCCAGTTTCGAACTTGTCCTAGATATTATGAGGATAAACATTCTGACTAAGTTTCATGAACTTCGGATGAAAACTGTGCCTTCTAGAGCGTACACAAGGTTTTTCTAAGATTTGACCTAGTGACCTAGTTTTTGACCCGACGTGACCCAGTTACGAACTTGTCCTAGATATTATAAAGATAAACATTCTGACAAAGTTTCATGAACTTTGGATGAAAACTGTGCCTTCTAGAGTGTACACAAGGTTTTTCTAAGATTTGACCTAGTGACCTAGTTTTTGACCCGACGTGACCCAGTTTCGAACTTGTCCTAGATATTATAAAGATAAACATTCTGACAAAGTTTCATGAACTTTGGATGAAAACTGTGCCTTCTAGAGTGTACACAAGGTTTTTCTAAGATTTGACCTAGTGACCTAGTTTTTGACCCGACATGACCCAGTTTCGAACTTGGCCTAGATTTTATGGAGATAAACATTCTGACAAAGTTTCAGAAATATTGGATCAAAACTGTGCCCGCTAGAGTGTACACAAGCAAAAGTTGACGGACGTCCGGACGTCCGGACGGACGTCCGGACGTACGACGGACGACGGACATCAGGGTATCCCAAAAGCTCACCCTGAGCACTTCGTGCTCAGGCGAGCTAAAAAACAACACCTGTTGCGTTAAGCTCAGTTTTAAAGTAACCGAAAGAGTTAGAGTCTTCAAACTAGCTTCATAGATACGTCTGGGGAATATAATGCATATCTGGCTCTGGGCTAAATTTCACGGTTTATTCAACATAGAAAAAATATTCACCCGTCGCGTTTAGCTCAGTTTTGAAGTAACCGCAAGGGCTAGAGTCTTCAACCTTCTTCCATAGATACGTCTCGGAAAGATCTACTAAGAACAGCGATGCATATCGTTCCATGAACTATATTTCACGGTTAATTGAACATAGAAAAAATCATCTGATGTGTTTAGCTCAGTTTCTAAGCAACCGCATGGGCTAGAGTCTTCAACCTTGCTACATAGATACGTCTGGAGAAGATCTACTGAAAGTGGTGAAGCATATCGGGCCATGACCTTTATTTTACGGTTTATTGGACGTAGAAAAAATATTCATCTGTTATGGTATGCTCAGTCTCTTAGTAACCGCCTAGGCTAGAGTCTTCAAACTTGCTGCATAGACATTTCTGGGGAAGGTCTACTGAAAGCAGCGATACATATTGGGCCATGACCTATATTTCACGGTTGATTAAAGAAAAAACGTGCATCTGTTGTGTTTAGCTAAGTTTCTAAGTAACTGCAAAGGCTAGAGTCTTAAAACTTGCTCCAAAGATATGTCTGGGGAAGACATTCTGAAAGCAGCAATGTATTTCGGGCCATGACCTATATTTCATGGTTGATTGAACATAGAAAAATATTCACCTGTTGCGTCCACTTCAGGTTCTAACTAACCGCAAGGGATCGAGTCTTCAGACTTGTTTTATATAATAAATTATACATCTAAGGAAGATCTACTAAAAGCAGTGAAGCATATTTAGCCATGACATATATTTCACCGTTGATTGAACATAGCAAAAATATTTACCTTTTGTGTGTAGCTCAGTTTTCAAGAACCCAAAAGAGCTATAGTCTTCAAAATTGCTCCATAGATACGTCTGAGGAAGAACTACTGACAGCAGCGACACATATCGGGCCTAGACCTATATTACACGGCTAGCTGAACATATATAAAAATACCTGTTGCATTTAGTGCAGTTTCCAAGTAACCAAAGGGGCTAGAGTCTAGAAACTTGCTCCATAGATACGGCTGGGGAAAATCTACTGAAAGCAGCGATGCATATCGTTCCATGACCTATATTTCACGGTTGGTTGAACATAGAAAAAATATTCACCCGTTGCGTTTAGCTCGGTTTCTTAGTAACCGCAAGGAATACAGTCTTCAAACTTACTCCATAGATATATCTAAGGAAGATCTACTGCAATCAGCGATGCATATCCGGCTTTTGAACATATGACTGTTTAGATAATACTCATAGGCAGGAAAGAGAAATAAGTCATTTCCTAGTATGTTAGTATGTTAAAATCTTGCTTCTTGGAGATGGTTGCATGCATTAGTCACAAAGTGTGCAACAACGTTTTTAAAAATTGGTTATCAAATAACATTTTTGTGACAGAGAGAGAGAGAGAGAGAGAGGAAAGATAATGGTGCGATTCGTGTCAATGTACAATATCTAATGCATACCCCGACACTGAATGTTTATTTTGGTATTTAAAGTTGAATGTCCATGAGATGTTAGGTTCACAAACTACACTGCTAAAAACATTTAAAGGAACGCCAAATATTTTTCCATAGACGACAGTGCAACGCCACCCCACTTTGAGGACCATTTACTTTCGCTTGACAAAGACAGGAATTTCGAATTTTTGCCATTTTTTTAAAGAGGGTCGAGGTTACTGACAGCACACGTTTTGATCCAATATTTGCCCTGCCCATGTCCATGGACAGATTTTTGTGCAAATGAAATTTTGGTAAAAAATTGCATTTTTTCAGAACAGGTGACCAGCATGAAAATTACAACCAAAATCAACACAATCAGTTTGACTATGAAGCTGAATGTTTTACAAGGTGATCCGTTAGAAAGGATCACTTTGAATTCAAGCTTATGAGATTTTAAAGACTTCCAGAAAAATGCCTCATTTTCAGAAAAATCGAAAAATGCAATATTTGTTCCATGGAAATGATCTGGGTATCAGTTGTAATGAAATTCTTGTTGTCTAAAACTTTGATTGTTCTTGCAACCGCTGCAAAGGAATAAGGAATTCTTGGCCTTTAGCGATCGAATTTATGGGCCGTGGAACTGGGTATATGTAGTAGTAATGTCTATGGGAAAATATCAGCTGTTCCTTTAAATATTTTGAGCAGTGTATTGCGCAACATTTTGCAAGCTGAAAGTGAGTGATATTTAGGAGTGAACGTGTCTCTAAATCATAGTTTGACCTCTCCCACGACTATGGTAGACCTCCTTTAGTGGTATATTACGAGCATCAGATACATGTGTATATATTTATGCAATGACTGAAGGTTCTGTTTCTATATGTAACCTAGTCTGCACTGTAAAAAATTCCGTAGATTTTACGGTAGAATACCTGGCAACCAGCTGCCAGTCAATTTCCCGTTATTTTTACGGGCATACGACTGTAGAACATTTTTTGAAATCTGCAAATGGTAGAGTTATGTTAACTGACCGTTCTCGAAAATACCTTTATAGCGTTGAAGGGCCATATGACCAAAACAACACCTGTCTAGTTCTACCCTACTCTGCGTGATGATTCCGCCAATGCTTACGGGCGCCCGTAAAAATAACGGGAAACGGACTGGCAGCTGGTTGCCAGGTATTCTACCGTAAAACCTACGGATTTTTTTTACAGTGTGGCTGCAGACCCTACGTTCAATATAGCCTCTGCAAAGGAACATAGATCTGACAATCAGAGTAACAAACAGATTCGACTGTATGATTCGACTGGAGCCAGGCTATATGTAACCCTAAGTTGATCATGAGGCTGAAATATAGAAGATACTGAGAATGCCTGTCCCGCGAAACCATGTGAGTGCAGTCAAACTAAAGTTTTTCGAGCAAAACGAACAGTTATACAGAGAGAAATGCAGCATGTTGAAATTAGACCTGAACAGAAGCTGAAAATGGTCGGCTCTTTGCGTCGGATCTTCAAGTTTTCCTCGTATGCTCCAAAGAAGGTTTGTCAAGTCAGGTGAGATACCACGAGCTGTCAGTGCAGTCACGCCTATTACGCTCTGATGAATGAAATGTCTGAGAAAAATTTTATGCCATGCTCACAAGTGGGTGTTCTGAAAGAAAGATTGACGCACGTTAGAATTGTGCAAATGATTCCTATCTAATACTGTTACTAATAGCTCATATAAAAATTAAAGCTACATCGATGCCAACCCGTTCTATGCATGCCGTTTATTACAAATGTCGAAAATATACCTTTTTAACTGAATTCCAATCCGTACACTTTTAACTTCTGAGCTCGGTCTAATCCGCCCACCTTTAAAATCCAATCCGTACACACTACGTTTCCAATCCGGGGCTTAACCGCTCAAAAAAATTAGCACAAATTGCATCTTTAAAATTACTACAATTTCACAACTGGAACCAAACAACTAGAATTATAAGCATCAAACATATTAATAATACGCTATAATTTCCTTATACATTTTCTTCTAATTTTTATACACTGTGGAAAGCAATTTACTATCGAACCATAAAGGAAAAAACATAAACGCTCAAATGAGCAATGCCCCTGTCCCTGATATTTTAGATTCGGAACTTTTCCTATTTGCGGTTAAGCACTCCCTTATATGACCCTTTAAATAAGCTCGCTAAATTATTTCTATATACGTTATAACCAAACTAAAATTTGCAGTTAACAGGAGCACCGTGACCCAAAATCTCTTACGTCCGCCATTTCGTAGCTCTTCCAATCCGGAAATCTTGTGCCCAATCCGAGCTCCACCGGGGCGGTTCGACAACAGTGAAATAAGTACGGTCGTAGTAGCGAATTAAGGGACGAGTTGACAAGCAGCACGGCATTTTCTATCTTGATAATAAATATCAATATATTTTAGGTAGTACTTACTCTTTTGTTCTGTCTTTTCGACATCATTATTGGCGAAAGGGAATAACAACAACAGTAATAATAATAATAATAATAATAATAATTTAAACGGTCGAATATTTACGTGTTCAAAAAATCAATAAATAACGTAAAAATTAATTAAGGAATGAATTTCATTTTTCTGAGGTTTATCGAAGTGTAAACTACATTGGGTCACGTGCAAAGTGAATGAACCCCGAAGGGGTTCATGTAAACTTTGCTAGTGACCCAATGTAGTTTACACTTCGATAAACATCAGAAAAATTAAGTTCATAGCTTATATTTACATTCGTTTCAATCAAATCTTTCATGAAAAATCTTCTATAAGCGCTAAAATTTAAGCAGTAAAACATGTACACGCAGTTTTTTCTGCTAACAGCAGAACGGCATGCAAGACGTCATGACGTTGCTGACGTCCAATCAGGTTGTAGATAGCTATTGTTTATTTTGACGTCATTGACGTCGCGTGTCTCAATGTAATTATTGGAATGTAAACTACATTACGTTCCAATGGTTTACTATAGGGCTTTTCAGTAAATACACCAAGAATGTAAATATTCAGCTTTAACCCATAAAGTTTTCTCAATAAGGAGCGGATGTAGTGGATAACACTTTGAACTACCAAACAAGGAATCGCAAGATCGACCCCCCGCTTCTCCGGTCTTTATGATGAGACTTTAAACCGAAGTCGCGTCTCCGTAAGTCCTAGTTGTTGGCGGGACGTTGAACCCGAGCTCACTCACTCACTCACTCATCGGATCCATGACATTTCGTCTAAAACCATTTTGTCTAAATGCCATTTCGTCTAAACGCCATTTCGTCTAATGTCCATTTCGTCTAAAAATGTCTAAAATCGTCTAAATGCCATTTCGTCTAATAGTCATTTCGTCGAATACGACATTTCGTCTAAAAATGTCTAAAATCGTCTAATATTCGTTTAAATTTCGTCTAAAACATAATTTATACGGCAAATATTTTTGGAACATCAGTTTTATTCACACATCAATTCAAAGACATTGAAATGTCTGAAATGCCTAGTACTTAAGTAGCTCAAGTTATAGCCAATCCCACGTAGGTAACCAAGGTGGTCTCTGTCGTGGTAGCTCTCGCAGACACGCTTGATTCTCTCATTTTGTGTCTTGTATACAAGAAGGTAGTTAATAAATCAATTATAACATGATAAAAACAACAAGATGCAGCAGAAATAAAGGTATGGTTTTTTGTGCTCTATTAACTTGTCTGTATGTGCCTGTTCGTCAGTAAGTCTTTCGACAAATTCAAATGGATACAACAACAACAATGGTGGATTTTTTTTTTTTAGGTCAGGTGCGACATTTCGTCTAAAAAATCTTAGATTATTTTTCGACCAAATGTTGCACCCGGCCGATTTTTAGACGAATTGTCCATTTGACAAATTGTCCATTCGACGAAAAGTCTATTAGACGAAATGTCATTTAGACGAAATGGTCGTTAGACGAAATGGCCTTTAGAAGAAATGGGTTTAGACGAAATGTCGTGCACCCTATAACATCGTAAGTAGGAAAACTGCCGGGCGTATATCATGGTATCAAATGCGCGGTGCATTTAGGTCGTTTAGCCGATGATTTCTTTTGGATACTTATTCAAGTTACCTGTATTTCCTTTTCTCAAACCTTTGTTGGTATTGAAACAAGATTTTAGATGTACCAGACGTTTTCAGAAGTATTTTATGTTGCAACTTTTTACCGTGGAGTTTAAAAGGTCTAGAAGTATATTTAAGTGTGTCTGTCTAGACGGACGTATTTCAGTCATATCAGGACGATGGGTGGGTGATAATGAAAAGCTATGTGCAATGGAATCCTGTTTACGATTGACAAGATTTCTGCCTACAGTGGGGCTCGTACCGGGGACCGCTAGATCAGTATCCCTTTGTTGACTGCAACCTGAAACTTGAATAATTTGTATATAGAGGATCTTACATGAGTGCTAATGTATTATTGAATTTATTAAACGAGTTGGGGAAAAAGATAAGATGCGAGGCTTTGTCGAGCATCTTATCGTTTTTCCCCAACGAGTTTAATAAATTCAATAATACATAAGCGCGAATGTAAGATTCTATTTATCATATGACGCTAAATTGTTTTGTTCCTCAAACTATAATTTCAAGCAATATAAGTAGAATTTCATGTTAAACTGATGATGTTCCATAATTTTATGTATGCCAGTAGTCAGTACTCATGCAATCCTCTAGGGGTTGAACCTAGTATCTCAATCATAGACAGCACCAACTGCAAGACTGTGACATGCAACTGACACAAATTCCAGAAAATGAAAGAGTCACAAAACTTGTTTCAGCTAACAATCATGGACATGTTCATCATTCAGTGATAATTAGTTTTTTTCAAAGCCATCTTTCGCGGTAAGATGCACCACTGTGACCAGTACTTTAATAGTCTTGAATGAAGGAGAGTCCTACTACTTTTTCTTGGTGACCACAATGATTATCATTTGTCAGTGGAAAGAACTTAGCCCCATTTTACCGGGGTTGCAACATTTGTTTGACCACTCAATTCAGCTGTAAGTCATTTAACCACTTAAAGACCATAGTCAATCAGGGTTAACCATAATTAATTACAAACCCTAGTTAACCATGGTCTTAACTGTACTCAATTTCCATTTAACAAAAATGTCAAAATTATGGTTAACCATGGTAGCCTGTGGTTATTACACCATGTCTAACCGTGATTGTAAATGGCACCTTTCGCAGGGATGGGTCACTATCCTTTTATTAAACTTTGCTGAAATGTGTCTGGTACCCGTTTGGTACTGCTGGGTGGAGAAGATTTTAAAATTGAAGTAATTGGTGGCTGAGCCAGGCATGTATACCAATATTTGCAAGAAAAATGTGAGCATAAAAATCTAAATACATGTATATAACTTCTACGGTTCTTTTAATATTAGTATTTTTATCACCTTAACTTAACTGAAACATATAACTTGGATAATTCCTATACCGTTCTTTTCTTTAAAAGATTATTTCAAGCAAAATACACAGATGTTAAACTGGTGATATTCCATAATAGTATATGCCAGTACTCATGCAATCTTCAAGAACTTAAACCTAGTATTATAGACAGCGCCAACTGCAGAACTGTGACATGGGACTGACACAAATTCCAGAAAATGAATAAGTCACAAAACTGGTCATTTTACATGTTTCAGCTACCCATTATGTACATGTATTTCGGTGATGAGGAACTATTTCCATGGCAATTTTTCTCTGTAAGACACACCTGCATTTTAATGGTCTTAAATGAATGAGAGTTTGTACGTGTTATATCTATGCCGGTGAATTAATATTTGCAATATTCACCTGTCAGTGAATATAACTGACGTCATCTGTATTTTTATGAGTGAGTGAGCGAACTTGGGTTTAACCGTCCCACCATCAACTAGGTCATATAGAGGTGGGACCTCGATTTAAAGTCTCATCCGAAAGACCGGAGAAGCGGGTGATTGATCTAGCGATCCCCGGATTGGTAGTCCAGCGTGTTATCCACACACATTGTATTTGTGTGTGCATAAACATTAACGTAACGGTAATGGTGTAACATTGTGAGATAATGCCATGTAGCACTGTCATATCTATCAAAGAAAACCACAACTTATATAACTATAATATATATTGTTTACAAAAAGTGAGGGATATTAAGCTGATAAGAATTCTATATATTAGAAAAAAATTATCAAAACCATCTGAAACGGCTATTGTCCATAAGGCAAATATTAGATAACACATTTCGCATTACAATTTGGATGGTATATCCTGTCACATGTAATTATATCCCCCACCAAAGGTGAGGGGGGGGGACTTATTGTTTTCAGTGCAGATCCCAGTGCGTCGGCGTCGGCGCGACATTTTCTTGTATGCGCGATATCTCTGACCAAAGGATGGAATTTCTCCAAAATTGCATGGAGATATTATTGAGACAAACTTTAGAGGTGTTTAGATTTTGGTGACCATGACCTCATTTTCAAGGCCACTGGAGGGTGTACATGACAATTTCTTGTATGTGCGATATCTCTTGAATCAGTAAAAAGAATTTCACCAAAATCGCATGGATATATCATCGGGACAAACTTAAGAGCTGGTTAGATTTTGGTGACCTTGACCTCATTTTCAAGGTCACTGAAGGACTTAGATGACAATTTCTAGTACCCACTTTATCTCCTCAACCAATGGATGGAATTTCACCAAACTTTCCTTGATACATGGCTGAGACAAGCTAAAGAGCTGTTTGGATTTTGGTGACCTTGACCTTATTTTAAAGGTCACTTGAGGACTAAGATGACATTTTCTTGTACCCACAATATCTCCTGAACCAATGAATGGAATTTGACCAATCTTTCATAGATGTATCATTTGCACAAGTTTAAGAGCTGATTACATTTTGGTGATCTTGACCTCGTTTTCAAGATCACTGGAGGACTTGGATGACATTATCTTGAACCCATGATATCTCGTTAACTAATGGATGGAATTTCACGAAACTTGCATGGATACATCATTGGGGCACATTAAAATAGATGATTAGATTTTGGTGACTTTGACCTTATTTTCAAGGTCACTGGAGGACTTAGATGACAATTTCTTAAACCCACGATGTCCCCTTAACTAATGGATAGAATTTCACCAAAATTTCATGCATACATCATTGGGACAAGTTTACGAGCTATTTTGATTTTGGTGACCTTGACCTTATTTTGAAAGTCCAGATAGCATAGTGGACAGAGCACTCACTTTCCACCTCTGCGGCCCGGTGTTGTGTGAGGGTAGTGGTCGCCCGTCCGAGGTCGGCGGTTTTCTCCGGGTAGTCCAATTTTCTCCACCAGTGTAGGACCACAAACGCGCCAAAATCCGTGCTATCGAGAGTATTTAAATAAGTTCGTGTGAGCTCGCAATGCAATCGATGTAAAATAAATAAGTTTACATTTTTACAAAGGTCGCTGGAGGATTTGATGACAGTTTCTTTTACCCATGATATCTCTTGAACCAGTAAATGGAATTTTACCAAACTTGCATGGATACATGTAAAAAGTATCCAAAGACCAGGAACTGAAACAATCAAAATCCAAATCCAGCCCTCAAACCTTAGTTGGAAACAACTAAGATTACAAATAATCAAGATACAGAGAACATATGGCCAACCGAGTGAGCAGCTTGTTCCCGAAAGGTGGCCACTCAGCAACCCAAACCGAACCAAAAATAATAAGAACATACATAAGGTAAAACATTACAGAAACTCTGACACCAAAAACAGGCAACAGAGAACCACAACAGAACTACCGCCTTGGAACGGTCAGTAATGAATTACTGGGGGGCTTAAATCGATTACTGGGACTAACTTAAGAACTGATCAGATTTTGGTGGCATTGACCTTATTTTCAAGATAACAGGAGGAGTTAGATATGTTAAATTTCACTAAAACTGGTGTGTCTCATTAGCCTTTGTCTTTCTTTCATAGATATACCGTTTGGAAAACTTCAAGAGTCTACTGTGTTTTAAAGACCTTAACCCCATTTTCAAGGTCAAAAGCTACCTGACAAATGCTTATTTTTTTCTCTTAAAATGAGTTATACCTTGAACCAATTGACGGATATTCATCAAGCTTGCATGAATATATCGTTTTGACAGGTTTAAGACATGCTTAGCAGTTGGTGACCCTGACCCATTTTTCAAGAACATAGTCTTATATGTAGAATATCTTTAGAACCAGTGGATGGATTTTCTCCAAACTTGCATAGATATTTTATTTGCACAGGCTTTTTATTCATTAGAGGGGATGGGAAATGGGCTGGTGGAGGGGGGCATCAGTTTTTCTCTGAAAAACATTACTAGTTTGTTTTAGACAGGGGGTCAACACCCAAATGTCACTCAAAGCTGGTATGGCAGGGATCATTTTTGGGTGAGATTTGGAGAGATATGCTCTAAAATATGCTCAAAATCTCACAAAATCTGTCTAATGGGAGGAAAAATCTCGTATAAAGGTGCAATTTAATAATGTTCTCACTGAGAATGTAAAATTCTTCACAATTTTTGGCTAAATGAGGTATTTTTCTCTCATAATATTCTAAGCCAGAATTATCCCTGGTATGGCAACAGGTCCTTAAGTTTTCAGATTACAAAATTTACACAGAAACACTAATTCAACATAATGCATTTAACAAGCTGTTTCATCAAAATAAGAATGATTTTTGTTTACTTCTCAAAATGACAGTTTTAAAGAAGAAAAATCTGTTAGCATATAAAACTTATAATATATTAAAGGTTAGCTTAGTTGAAAAGTTGAATGCATTTTTGTTCGAATTTCGAGCAGAGGGTTTATTAGGATTAATATGGTATTTAGTATGATACTTCATGTACATATTTTGACCTTTCTGGTATACCATTTATCAATGATGTATTTCATGCAGATGTCAGTTAGTTCTTGAATGGTCATTTAAATATCTTCTCCATAAAACATCCCCATCTGCCTTTCTTAGGATTTCTGCCGATTCCTAACACTACCACATGGGGTATGTCTTAAGCATCACATGAAGCCTTATTTACTCTAATCATCTGCTGTAAGTTTCAGAAAAACTGCTTTGAGCTCTATGTTATTTAGATTTTTTATTGATTTTATACATGTGGGGGCAGGGGCTGATAAGCCCCATGGGGTAAAGTTTGAGCAACACTTGAAGCTTTTATTAATCTGATCATTTAAGTTTCAGAAAATCAGGTAAAATTGAAAGGAAAAAAATGCCAAGAAACTATCAGGCTTCTCATAGAATATTGTCAGGGTCACTGACAAGGCTTTATTAGCTACGTAGTCTGGCCCATGTCCCTTCTGTTGAATGTATTCACTGCTCTTGAAGACACTGTTTAAGATTTTAATTTTACCTCACTGCAGCTGGTGTTGTGCCGTGTGGCGGCCGTAAAACGTCTCCCTGTACATCATCCATAGTGCAGATTATATTTTATTATCGTCCTTTCAGGACAGAGGATATGTTCTGAGAAATCTAAAATTTGAGATTGTTTTAGGGTGTACACTAATCGCCGGGAAGAGCCGGGAAGAAAAAGCCGGGAAGATGGGGTTAGTTGTCTATCTGATTCAATTTTAAGAGTAACTACACTTCAGGAACTGACTGAATCACATCCCAAACCCTATCCCCAACATCAAAGGGAAAGATTGACAAACACATCCCAACAAACAATAAATTACAAGTGATAAGCCGAGTCAGCAGCTCTTTCCCAAATAGGTGGCAACTCAGCTATCTTTATTGAACTAAATAATTTAGACCAACAGAAGGGTTATAACAGACTAAGCAAATTATACAAAAAACATTTAACAATTATTTTTAGCTATTTTCTATTTTTATTATAGAATGGTTAAAATGAAAACACAATAAATTAAACGGCACCGAACATAAAACAAATGCAACCGCTACGAAAGTACCGCCTTGGGACGGTCTGTAATATCTCTGTTTGAGATAGCCAGAGTTGAACTGTAACCATAATAGGAAATGTGTCCAGACTATATTCTTTGAGATTAGAGGGACTTTGAGACATCAGTGCTGCATATATCGCGAGATGACTGTATACTGTTGCCGCTGTCAATTGCATTGTATTTCAATAGGCAGTCAACTCTGGATATCTCCAAACAACTGATATCTCAAAATCAATTTTCTGGCCCCACAAAAAACTCTCTTTGAGATATCCGTAGTTCGAGATAGCCAGAGTTGAACTGTAAACATAAATAGGAAATTTGTCCAGACTATATTCTTTGAGATAAGAGGGACTTTGACACATCAGTGCTGGATATATTGCGAGCTGACTGAATACTGTTTTCCACTGTCAGTTGCATTGTATTTCAATAGGCAGTCAACTCTGGATATCTCTAAACAACTGATATCTCAAAGTCAATTTTCTGGGCCCAGAAAACTCTCTTTGCGATATCGGTAGTTTGATATAGCCAGAGTTGAACTGTAAACATAAATAGGGAATGTGTCCAGACTATATTCTTTGAGATAAGAGGGATTTTGACACATCAGTGCTGGATATATCGCGAGCTGACTGAATACTGTATTCCCCTGTCAGTTGCATTGTATTTCAATAGGCAGTCAACTCTGGATATCTCCAAACAACTGATATCTCAAAGTCAATTTTCTGGGCCCAGAAAACTTTTTTTTCAGATATCGGTAGTTTGAGATAGCCAGAGTTGAACTGTAAACATAAATAGGAAATGTGTCCAGACTATATTCTTTGAGATTAGAGGGACTTTGAGACATCAGTGCTTGATATCTCGCGAGATGACTGTATACTGTTGGCCGCTGTCAGTTGCGTTAAGGAATGAAAAAAATACTCACACTATCTCTGGAAATACTCTACCTACTTCCAGTAGGGAACCTGAAATTATAAACTGAGAGCAGCAGCAAAAATTGAACACACAAAAGCTAATAAAGCAGGTTACATGTTGCAGTTGGAAGATAAATGTATGGGCCCCTTTCTCTGAGTCAACATTATTTGCATCTGAATTGACACTGTTGGCCCATGCATATTTAACCACGTCTGGCGTAACGGTTTTGGTGAGCTCGGGCAATAAATTGCCCGAGGCTTCCCATCCCCCACCCCCAAAGCCAAATCACGCAAGCAGTGTTTAAACTTAGCCACATGGTCTACAATATTCAATAGACATTCAACTCTGGATATCTACAAACTACTGATACCTCAAAGTTAATTTTCTGGGCCCAGAAAACTTTCTTTGGGATATCAGTAGTTTGAGATAGCTAGAGTTGAACTGTTAATAGAAACATTCCCTTCCTCCAAGCTACTACGCCAGCAATCATTACTCGGACTTGGCCGCAGGTCTCTACACTGTTTTACCGTTTCATCTGACCTTACTCCTGTACTGTATTTCAATAGGCAGTCAACTCTGGATATCTCCAAACAACTGATATCTCAAAGTCAATTTTCTGGGCCCAGAAAACTTTCTTTGAGATATCGGTAGTCTGAGATAGCCAGAGTTGAACTGTAAACATAAATAGGAAATGTGTTCAGACTATATTCTTTGAGATAAGAGGGACTTTGACACATCAGTGCTGGATATATCGCGAGATGACTGAATACTGTTTTCCGCTGTCAGTTGCATTGTATTTCAATAGGCAGTCAACTCTGGATATCTCCAAACAACTGATATCTCAAAGTCAATTTTCTGGGCCCAGAAAACTTTCTTTGAGATATCGGTAGTTTGAGAAAGCCAGAGTTGAACTGTAAACATAAATAGGAAATGTGTCCAGACTATATTCTTTGAGATTAGAGGGACTTTGAGACATCAGTGCTTGATATATCGCGAGATGACTGTATACTGTTGGCCACTGTCAGTTGTGTTAAGGAATGAAAAAAATACTCACACTATCTCTGGGAATACTCTACCTACTTCCAGTAGGGAACCTGAAATTATAAATTGAGAGCAGCAGCAAAAATTGAACACACAAAAGCTAATAAAGCAGGTTACATATTGCAGTTGGAAGATAAATGTATGGGCCCCTTTCTCTGAGTCAACATTATTTGCATCTGAATTGACACTGTTGGCCATGCATATTTAAGCACGTCTGGCGTAACAACTTTGGTGAGCTCGGGCAATAAATTGCCCGAGGCTTCCCACCCCCCACCCCCAAAGCCAAATCACGCAAGCAGTGTTTAAACTTAGCCACATGGTCTACAATATTCAATAGACATTCAACTCTGGATATCTCCAAACTACTGATACCTCAAAGTTAATTTTCTGGGCCCAGAAAACTTTCTTTGGGATATCAGTAGTTTGAGATAGCTAGAGTTGAACTGTAAATAGAAACATTCCCTTCCTCCAAGCTACTACGCCAGCAATTATTACTCGGACTTGGCCACAGGTCTCTACACTGTTTTACCATTTCATCTGACCTTACTCCTGTACTGTATTTCAATAGGCAGTCAACTCTGGATATCTCCAAACAACTGATATCTCAAAGTCAATTTTCTGGGCCCAGAAAACTTTCTTTGAGATATCAGTTGTTTGAGATAGCCAGAGTTGAACTGTAAACATAAATAGGAAATGTGTTCAGACTATATTCTTTGAGATAAGAGGGACTTTGACACATCAGTGCTGGATATATCGCGAGATGACTGAATACTGTTTTCCGCTGTCAGTTGCATTGTATTTCAATAGGCAGTCAACTCTGGATATCTCCAAACAACTGATATCTCAAAGTCAATTTTCTGGGCCCAGAAAACTTTCTTTGAGATATCGGTAGTTTGAGAAAGCCAGAGTTGAACTGTAAACATAAATAGGAAATGTGTCCAGACTATATTCTTTGAGATAAGAGGGACTTTGAGACATCAGTGCTTGATATATCGCGAGATGACTGTATACTGTTGGCCGCTGTCAGTTGCGTTAAGGAATGAAAAAAATACTCACACTATCTCTGGGAATACTCTACCTACTTCCAGTAGGGAACCTGAAATTATAAACTGAGAGCAGCAGCAAAAATTGAACACACAAAAGCTAATAAAGCAGGTTACATGTTGCAGTTGGAAGATAAATGTATGGGCCCCTTTCTCTGAGTCAACATTATTTGCATCTGAATTGACACTGTTGGCCATGCATATTTAACCACGTCTGACGTAACGGCTTTGTTGAGCTCGGGCAATAAATTGCCCAAGGCTTCCCACCCCCCACCCCCAAAGCCAAATCACGCAAGCAGTGTTTAAACTTAGCCACATGGTCTACAATATTCAATAGACATTCAACTCTGGATATCTCCAAACTACTGATACCTCAAAGTTAATTTTCTGGGCCCAGAAAACTTTCTTTGGGATATCAGTAGTTTGAGATAGCCAGAGTTGAACTGTAAATAGAGACATTCCCTTCCTCCAAGCTACTACGCCAGCAATTATTACTCGGACTTGGCCACAGGTCTCTACACTGTTTTACCATTTCATCTGACCTTACTCCTGTACTGTATTTCAATAGGCAGTCAACTCTGGATATCTCCAAACAACTGATATCTCAAAGTCAATTTTCTGGGCCCAGAAAACTTTCTTTGAGATGTCAGTTGTTTGAGATAGCTAGAGTTGAACTGTAAACATAAATAGGAAATGTGTTCAGACTATATTCTTTGAGATAAGAGGGACTTTGACACATCAGTGCTGGATATATCGCGAGATGACTGAATACTGTTTTCCGCTGTCAGTTGCATTGTATTTCAATAGGCAGTCAAGTCTGGATATCTCCAAACAACAGATATCTCAAAGTCAATTTTCTGGGCCCAGAAAACTTTCTTTGAGATATCGGTAGTTTGAGAAAGCCAGAGTTGAACTGTAAACATAAATAGGAAATGTGTCCAGACTATATTCTTTGAGATAAGAGGGACTTTGAGACATCAGTGCTTGATATATCGCGAGATGACTGTATACTGTTGGCCACTGTCAGTTGTGTTAAGGAATGAAAAAAATACTCACACTATCTCTGGGAATACTCTACCTACTCCCAGTAGGGAACCTGAAATTATAAACTGAGAGCAGCAGCAAAAATTGAACACACAAAAGCTAATAAAGCAGGTTACATGTTGCAGTTGGAAGATAAATGTATGGGCCCCTTTCTCTGAGTCAACATTATTTGCATCTGAATTGACACTGTTGGCCATGCATATTTTACCACGTCTGGCGTAACGGCTTTGGTGAGCTCGGGCAATAAATTGCCCGAGGCTTCCCACCCCCCACCCCCAAAGCCAAATCACGCAAGCAGTGTTTAAACTTAGCCACATGGTCTACAATATTCAATAGACATTCAACACTGGATATCTCCAAACTACTGATACCTCAAAGTTAATTTTCTGGGCCCAGAAAACTTTCTTTGGAATATCAGTAGTTTGAGATAGCCAGAGTTGAACTGTAAATAGAAACATTCCCTTCCTCCAAGCTACTACGACAGCAATTATTACTCGGACTTGGCCGCAGGTCTCTACACTGTTTTACCGTTTCATCTGACCTTACTCCTGTACTGTATTTCAATAGGCAGTCAACTCTGGATATCTCCAAACAACTGATATCTCAAAGTCAATTTTCTGGGCCCAGAAAACTTTCTTTGAGATATCAGTTCTTTGAGATAGCCAGAGTTGAACTGTAAACATAAATAGGAAATGTGTTCAGACTATATTCTTTGAGATAAGAGGGACTTTGACACATCAGTGCTGGATATATCGCGAGATGACTGAATACTGTTTTCCGCTGTCAGTTGCATTGTATTTCAATAGGCAGTCAACTCTGGATATCTCCAAACAACTGATATCTCAAAGTCAATTTTCTGGGCCCAGAAAACTTTCTTTGAGATATCGGTAGTTTGAGAAAGCCAGAGTTGAACTGTAAACATAAATAGGAAATGTGTCCAGACTATATTCTTTGAGATAAGAGGGACTTTGAGACATCAGTGCTTGATATATCGCGAGATGACTGTATACTGTTGGCCGCTGTCAGTTGCGTTAAGGAATGAAAAAAATACTCACACTATCTCTGGGAATACTCTACCTACTTACAGTAGGGAACCTGAAATTATAAACTGAGAGCAGCAGCAAAAATTGAACACACAAAAGCTAATAAAGCAGGTTACATGTTGCAGTTGGAAGATAAATGTATGGGCCCCTTTCTCTGAGTCAACATTATTTGCATCTGAATTGACACTGTTGGCCATGCATATTTAACCACGTCTGGCGTAACGGCTTTGGTGAGCTCGGGCAATAAATTGCCCGAGGTTTCCCAACCCCCACCCCCAAAGCCAAATCACACAAGCAGTGTTTAAACTTAGCCACATGGTCTACAATATTCAATAGACATTCAACTCTGGCTATCTACAAACTACTGATACCTCAAAGTTAATTTTCTGGGCCCAGAAAACTTTCTTTGGAATATCAGTAGTTTGAGATAGCCAGAGTTGAACTGTAAATAGAAACATTCCCTTCCTCCAAGCTACTACGCCAGCAATTATTACTCGGACTTGGCCGCAGGTCTCTACACTGTTTTACCGTTTCATCTGACCTTACACCTGTACTGTATTTCAATAGGCAGTCAACTCTGGATATCTCCAAACAACTGATATCTCAAAGTCAATTTTCTGGGCCCAGAAAACTTTCTTTGAGATATCAGTTCTTTGAGATAGCCAGAGTTGAACTGTAAACATAAATAGGAAATGTGTTCAGACTATATTCTTTGAGATAAGAGGGACTTTGACACATCAGTGCTGGATATATCGCGAGATGACTGAATACTGTTTTCCGCTGTCAGTTGCATTGTATTTCAATAGGCAGTCAACTCTGGATATCTCCAAACAACTGATATCTCAAAGTCAATTTTCTGGGCCCAGAAAACTTTCTTTGAGATATCGGTAGTTTGAGAAAGCCAGAGTTGAACTGTAAACATAAATAGGAAATGTGTCCAGACTATATTCTTTGAGATTAGAGGGACTTTGAGACATCAGTGCTTGATATATCGCGAGATGACTGTATACTGTTGGCCGCTGTCAGTTGCGTTAAGGAATGAAAAAAATACTCACACTATCTCTGGGAATACTCTACCTACTTCCAGTAGGGAACCTGAAATTATAAACTGAGAGCAGCAGCAAAAATTGAACACACAAAAGCTAATAAAGCAGGTTACATGTTGCAGTTGGAAGATAAATGTATGGGCCCCTTTCTCTGAGTCAACATTATTTGCATCTGAATTGACACTGTTGGCCATGCATATTTAACCACGTCTGGCGTAACGGCTTTGGTGAGCTCGGGCAATAAATTGCCCGAGGCTTCCCACCCCCCACCCCCAAAGCCAAATCACGCAAGCAGTGTTTAAACTTAGCCACATGGTCTACAATATTCAATAGACATTCAACTCTGGATATCTCCAAACTACTGATACCTCAAAGTTAATTTTCTGGGCCCAGAAAGCTTTCTTTGGAATATCAGTAGTTTGAGATAGCCAGAGTTAAACTGTAAATAGAAACATTCCCTTCCTCCAAGCTACTACGCCAGCAATTATTACTCGGACTTGGCCGCAGGTCTCTACACTGTTTTACCGTTTCATCTGACGATACTCCTGTACTGTATTTCAATAGGCAGTCAACTCTGGATATCTCCAAACAACTGATATCTCAAAGTCAATTTTCTGGGCCCAGAAAACTTTCTTTGAGATATCGGAAGTTTGAGAAAGCCAGAGTTGAACTGTAAACATAAATAGGAAATGTGTCCAGACTATATTCTTTGAGATAAGAGGGACTTTGAGACATCAGTGCTTGATATATCGCGAGATGACTGTATACTGTTGGCCGCTGTCAGTTGCGTTAAGGAATGAAAAAAATACTCACACTATCTCTGGGAATACTCTACCTACTTCCAGTAGGGAACCTGAAATTATAAACTGAGATTCATTTTATCTGATGATTATTATTAATTTGAAAAATCCAGGGGAGACGTTTACTGCGAACTTCCCGTTCAACGAGTTGTTATTTCCCTCCCTTACAAGAACAACCATGAAGCACTTGAACATTTTCAACGTCACTTAATGTGTGACTTCTATAGGATATCCATTTGCGGCCAACATAGGGGTTCCAATTTCACACAGCCTTTCACTGCCACCGTCTTATCGTCCTGATATGACTGAAATACTATTAAAAAGGTCAGTGTAGAAGCGGCTGTAGTGTAGTGGATAACACTCCGGACTACCAATCCAGGGGTCGCAAGATCGATCCCTCGCTTCTCCGGTCTTACGGATGAGACTTTAAACCGAGGTCCCGTCTCCATATGACCTCATCGTTGGCGGGACGTTAAACCCGAGTTCACTCACTATATAACTGAAAAGGACGTGATGTTGCCAGTCATTCATCCACCCATCATCCGTAATTTGCCAATATCTCAGTCTTGGAAATGCAAAATTATCTGATTACGATCATACGATCAACTATTTACTAAATACCGTATTAATACCTTTTAAACGCTCCGGTGGCGTTGCATTTAACTAAAGTTGTTTGTTGTTGTTTTTTGTCCTTTTTTGCGGGGGGGGGGGGGTGCGTTACTTAGAGCTTAAAGTATAGTAAATCTGCCACTGCTAAATGCCTCTAATAAACTTATTAAGGTGAGTGGGTATATTTGCATAAGAAGCAACTCAACTATTTTGTTTCTCTTTTCAGTTGGGGTCAACTCTTCAAAAAAAAAGAGAAGCAATTTGCTCCTCTATGCCTTAATTCTTTCCTCTAAAAGTTTACCCCATTTCAAAGAGCTACCTCATCAAGAGAAACAAACGGAAAATCATGCCAGTTATAATTCGGAAAAGAGGCAGAGTGCGTTTATGAGAGCAGATGAGTTTATTAGTATTAATATGGTATCCGTCCTGCAAATTATCAATGAAATTTGTCGGATCGGTAGGTTGGAAGGAAGACTTTTTCGGGTTCCACAAGGTACTGGTTGCGACTAAAATGCATTTGCAAATTGTTTAAATCCGAATCAAAGTATTCCTTTAAAGCAGTCTGGTCAGGATCAACAGTGTTTGCCATCTTACACTGACAGTCTTAACTCCATTCAGCAGCCGTAACCCAGTTAAAATCGACCATTATTATGATTAAAATATTACTGTATACTGTATTTCTGTATACGAAAAAAAAACCCCAAAAAAAACACTTTATGAAAGAAAGGACAGAAAGGCAAACTCTTGGATAGAGTACGTGGAATGCTGTAAACAGATTTTTTGTCATGGCCTTACACATAACCAATCCTCTTATGATTCACCAGTATTTCTTCTGAAAATGGATTAGTGAATAGTTTACCAGATACACTTGCATAAACCTATGGACGTCTTGTTTGTTAACTGTGGGCACAACTGCAAAGGTTTGTAAAATAAAGTTTATCATTTCACAATAGGACTTCTGATTCGGGGCCGATAATGCTATGCATTCCAGAAGACAATTCTTTTAATCGCTTAATCGCAAACAGAAGCATCTACAAAAGCATACGCCCCAACGAGGGCTCAAAGCCTGGGCGGGGAGGGGGGTGGTGAATGGATGGATGGATGACTTGCAGTTTTACTTCATATCAGGACGATGGGTGGGTGATAATGAAAGGCTGTGTACAATAAAACTCCGTTTACGATCAAAAAGATTCCCGTCTCCAGCGGGATTCGAACCAGGGACCGCTAGATCAGCAGACCAGCGCTTAAACTACTAAGCTACCTGGGTTCCCCTGTGTGTGTGTGTGTGTGTGTGTGTGTGTGTGTGTGTGTGAGAGAGAGAGAGAGAGAGAGGGGTCCATTCTACATCTCAATTGCAGGTCACCCAAAGTGAGAATACAATATAGCAGAAGATATATAAACAGGTACAGGGATAGTGTATTACATCCATCTGAGTAGCTGGATATCATCTCAACGTCGTCTTGATTCATTGACTCGTAACATATTCTGCTTCTGAATTACAGCGTCTCAATTTACTGCATGATGCTCGTGTTTGCAACATCTTCATTCAACTAAGCTGAAAAATGAATGCATGGTCTCTCTCTCTCTAATCTCTCTCTTATATAATCCATTTAACAAGCTCTGAAATCAAACATAAATAAAACAATGAGTAAAAAATGATAAAATCTAGGCGATTTTCCATACAGCATTGTTACGCGCCAAAACTCCTTGGCATTTGCGTTACGAGTATTATCTGACACCTACAAACTATGCGCTGAAAAATGAAAAACTAGAAAATTGTGTCTGTAAGACACTAATGATGCCCCCGTGCAGCGCTGTCACAGGACATGTGCACATCCCTAAAGCACCTTTCAACTTTCAAGCACAAATACCACAGGGTATAATCGATTCCGCCAATTTTCGCTTCCTGCAGAGACTGTCCGTCATATTTGGCTTCCGCCGAGACTGTCCGCGAACTCTTGCTTCCTGCAGAGACTACTGTCCTCGAAAAATGGCTTCCTGCCGAGACTGTCCGCGTGATTCTGATTCCTGCCGAGAGCCTCGGCGGAAGCCAAATATGATGTACAGTCTCTGCAGGAAGCGAAAACTAGCGGAATCGATTATACCCTGTGAATACTATTCACGAACAATCCACTGAAATCATTACACAAACTTCATACCCTTTAGTGCAAAATTGAAGCCCAAAATGACCAAGTTTAAAAGGCCATAATTCCTTCAAAATTAATTCTTTATTCTTTTTTTTCATCAAACCGGCATGCACAATCGTTATCTTTATTATATCCACAACAAGTCTACAATGTCTGTAAAAGAGCCACTGAAAACTGTGGGAGGAGTTGATTATTACACAAAGTACTTATGCTACAATGCAAACATATACCTAAAATGACTAAGTTGGAAAGGCCGTAATTCTGCCAAAATTAATTCTAGTTCCAACAAAAACCCACATGCACATCTTCAATATGTCATGTCCTATGTCCACAGCATGTATGCAAGGTTTGAAAACGATTCACTGAAAACGGGGGCAGGAGTTGCTTACACAAACTCCATACCCTACAATGCAAAAATTTGCCTAAAAGACTAAGTTCAAAAGGCCATAGTTCTGTCAATATTAATTCTAATTCCAACCAAATCACACATGCACATCTTCAATATGTCCACAACATGTAGGCAAGGTTTGAAAAAGATCCATTGAAAACGGGAGGGGAGGGGGGGGGGGTGATTACACAAACTCCATACTCTACAATGCAAACTTTGCCAAAAATGACTAAGTTCAAAAGGCCGCATTTCTGTCAAAATTAGTTTCATCTCCACCAAAAATTCACATGCACATTTTCAATATGTCCACAACATGTAGGCAAAGTTTGAAAAAGGTCCATTGAAAACTATGGGAGGGGTTGATTACAGAAATCCCATACCCTACAATGCAAACTTTGATTAAAAATGACTAAGTTGAAAAGACCGTAATTCTGTCAAAATTAATTCTAGTTCCAACAAAAACCCACATGCACATCTTCAATATGTCCACAGCAGGCATGCAAGGTTTGAAAATAATCCACTGAAAACTGTGGGAAAAGTTGATTACACAAACTCCATACCCCACAATGCAAAAATTTGCCTAAAACGACTAAGTTTAAAAGGTTGTAATTCTGTCAAAATCAATTTCAGCTCCATCAAAAATACACATGCACATCTTCAATATGTCCACAACATGTAGGCAAAGTTTGAAAAGGTCCATTGAAAACTGTGGGAGGGGTCGATTACACAAACTCTATTACCTACAATGCAAATTTTTGCCTAAAACGACTAAGTTCAAAAGGTTGCAATTCTGTCAAAATTAATTTTAGCTCCACCAAAAATCCACATGCACATCTTCAATATGTCCACAATAAGTATGCAAAGTTTGAAAAAGATCCATTGAAAACTGTTGGAGGAGTTGATTACACAAACTCTATACCCTAAAGTGTGACGGACAGACGGACGGACGGACAGACAGGGGAAAATCTTAATGCCCCCCCTGACTATCGTCACGGGGGCATAAAAAGGTATACACACCATGGATATGGAAAACCGGCTTTATGAAGCAACACGATTTGAAAATATCTAAGGCTCTTTTCAATGGCGTGTATTTTATGAAGATTTCGGCGCCGAAGCTGACTTCGTAAATGCGTGGTAAATGTAATCGCAGATAAGGAGTTTCGACGCTGAAGCCGCCAATAACACACTCCACGAAAACCCGGATTCAGGATGTGTAGTCACTCAGTCGCGTAAATACGTGTAGGTGTGAAAAGCTTTGTCTTCTATTTCGCAATGAATTGTGCTATTTTGAATATGCACGTGTTTTTCCAAGCCCCGGTAGCTCAGTGGGTTAAGCGCTGGCCTACTGATCTAGCGGACCGGGTTCGAATCCCGCATGAGGCGAGAATCTTTCCTACCGTAAACGGGGTTCCATTGCACACAGCCTTTCATTATCACCCGCCCATCGTCCTGATATAACTGAAATACTGTTGAAAAGGACGTAAAATCACAAGTCATCCATCCATCCATTTCCAAGTGACATCACTCTTTGTGAAACTTGATTATTATCTACAAGTGCCGAAGAGAGAGAGAGAGAGAGAGAACAAAATAGAGACTCTTTGGGCGGTAGAAAGACTGTTATCTATAAGCGCCTAAACGCGACCAGAAGAGATGGGGAATAGAGAGACTGCTGTGGGAGCCTGAAGTATTATTATCAGTAGAAGAAACTCCCCCGATCGGGAATCAATGACCTTTGGTGAACTTTGAGAATTTGACAGGTAAATGTTACTAAAATTAGTAAATTGTCACTCGATCGGGAACATTTCAGTCATTTTTACAGTGCTCTAACAAAACTAAAAAAATGTGTCACAGTTTTCACTTAATCTGCATGAAACTTTACCAACTTAAAGATGAATGATATATCTAGATTTCTACCGCGCAGAATTTTTTTAAAATTCTTAATTTGAAAGTTATTGAATTATGAAAATATGAAATTTTTAAACATAATTCTGTTTCCCGACCGGGGACTGAAAATGTTTAAGATGCCTGATCGGGAAACATTTAACAACATCTAAACTCAATGTTCCTAATCGGGAGCATTTCGCAGAATATTTTCATTTCACCTTAAAATATAGGCATTCAGTACCAACAAAATGTGATGAAAATGCAATGAGCATTTTGATTCTGTCAACACATCTTAAGTCCTATCAAGGCAAAAATATTTCTTCATCTTGTTGTTGCTTCAGGTTTGTCATAAAAAGTGAAACAAAGGTTACATAGGCTCCTAATGTAATGAATTTTGACTATTAGTGCTTCCCGTTATGAAACTACCAATTCCTGTTTAGGAACCAGTGATTCCTCTTGAAAACAGATTATTTTTAAGTGGTCAGCTACTCAATGTGTAAAACATTGCTAACTAGAGCAAATGAGCAAGGGCTAACGTAACCCCCCGGCAAGCGCCACTGTCTAATAAAAAAAAAGCTTTAAAGCAAATGTTTACAAACAGACACGCTGACGATCTACATTGTATAACAAACCCAGTGAAAGGCCTAAGACAAAAGGTGCCATTTAAAACTTGCACCAGCAAAAACATACAAATTTAACACAAAGTGTCAACACAGATTTACATATTATTTCTATGTCTGTGACTGTGACCTGAAGTCAGCAGCAGCATCCATATGATGTCAACCAATCAGTTTCATCCTAGTCCTAGAAGTAAACCTAGTAGCATAACCAAAGGTTGAATTGAAGTACATTCAAACTATAAGCAAAAATACGAATTAACATATAACTTTAACGCAAAGAGTATACGAATTTTGAAGTCTGTGACCTTGACATTAAGTCAGCCGCAGCATCCAGATGATGTCAACTAATCTGTTTCAACCAAGAAGTAAACCTAGTAGCATTGCAAAAGGTTCTATTCAAGTATATTCAAAATATAAGCATAAAATACAACTTAATACAAAACTTTAACGCAAATGGTATACAAGTTCCTAAGTCTGTGACTTTGACCTTGTTTCAGCAGCAGCATCCAATGATGTAAATTTATATGTACATATCTATCCCGCACTAACACTAAGCACATGTGAACAAGTAACAGTTAAGTCTTTCAGAAAAACAGAGCAAAAGCAGAGACTTAACCCAAGACTTTAACGCAGCTATTGTACAAATTTCAAAGTCTGTGACCTTGACCTCAAGCCAGCAGCAGCATCTAGATATTGCAAATTAATCAGTTTCCATCCTCTACTAAAATAATAAGCATCTATGAACAAGATCCAGTTAACAGAAGCATAAAAAACTTAATGCAAAACTTTAACGCAAATGTTAACTTACATACGGAGAGACTAACGGATAGACAGAAAGACGGGCAAGCAGATGAACAGAGGGAAAGACAAAAAGTATATACCCCTCGACATAACTAGTATGCCGAGGGTATAAGGAACAACGTGGCTGGTCGTTTTGGAAAAACACGTGGAACTGCTTGTTTTCATCAGGAATGGGATATTGATGATCAGAAAATCAAATCGAAGTTTAATTGGGAATTCTATTCTAGGAACACTAGACAAGATTGTTAAAAATGACAAGCATTCTACAAAAGTGTCTTACTGTGAAGGCTGTGTTGACTACCGGTATGTAACTGCCAATTCTGCAGGGTGTGGTAAAGGTAAAGACAAAGTAATACAAACAGAAGTCTTTGTGCCTTTGCAAACTGCAGAGTCACAGACTAACGCTTCCATAGAGGGATTTTAGAAGGTATACTGCAAGAGTCTTAATTCTCTTTTTAATCTCGTTAGTGATTTTTCATTTTGTAATTCTACGCATGTAATTAAACAGAGTGAAAATATTTCTTGATAGCAATTTACAACTGAGTTTTGCTACAGTGTACATGTCAATTGAATGATAAACTTCAGGAACTGACTGAATCAGATCCCAAACCTTATCCCAAACATCACAAAGGGAAAGATTGACATATACATGCAAACAGACAACAAAATCACAGGTGATAAGACGAGTGAACAACTCCTTCCCAAACAGGTGGCAACTCAGTTACCTTTACTGAACTAAATAGTTTAGTCCTACATAATAGTTAAGATGAAATCATTATAAGCCAATCAGTTCCGAACACAAAACATGTGTAACCGCAACGAAGGGACCGGCTTGGGACGGTCAGTAGCTCTGGCAGACTTCAATTTTCAAGTCCATAAGAAGTTCACTGATGTAACAATTAGTCAATCTCTTTTCACCACATTAATGAGTTTTGCGGTGATAACAGCTGTCTGTGTTCCCCAAATAACATCATAACTGACTAGCTAGTTGTACATGCTCATCAACAGACAAAACTAGAAATGTGTCCATAGTACACGGATGCCCCGCCTAGTGCCTTAAGAAAGACAGCGCCTGGATTAAGGTACTGGCACATGAGGGATAACTAAGTTCATATAGGCAATCTTGAATAATATAAAAGGCCACAGGCTAAGCTTTGCCAAATGTTTGAAATGTGAAACAAACTGCAGCTTTTTTCGCAGTTTCACTGTCAATGTATGGCCAAAATAGAAAATATTGTGTATTAAAGAATCTGGTAAGAAACAAAGTTAGTGGACCATGACATATAGATCATCATGATCTGATTCTTGTATATTCCTTTTGTACTTATAGATAAATCCTCATACAAAATTTCAAGTTGCTACAATAATATGAACCTTAAAATCTGCCTCTTACAAAAATCTTAACCTTGCAAAATTAGCCTAAGTCTGAAGTCAGTGGACTGTGACATATGGATCTTCATGACCTGATTCTTGTATATCCCGGTGGTACTTATAGATATTAATCCCCATACTAAATTTCAAGTTGCCTCAATAATAGAAACCCTAATATCTTCCTCTTACAAAAATCTTAACCTTGTAAAATTAGCCCAAGTCCGAAGTCAGTGGACCGTGACATATGGATCTTCTTGTCCTGATTCTTATACAAAATTTCAAGTTACTACAATATTAGAAACCCTAACATCTACCTCTTACAAAATCTTAACCGTGCAAAATTAGCCTAAGTCCGAAGTCAGTGGACCGTGACATATGGGTCAGCATAGTAAGCATACCCGGGTTCTAGTATATTCCTGTTGTACATACGGACATAAACCCTCAAACAAAATTTCGAGTTTCTACAACAATAGAAACCCTGAAATCTACCTCTTACAAAAATCTTAACCTTGCAAAATTAGCCTAAGTCCGAAGTCAGTGGACCGTGACATATAGGTCAGCATACTCTGGTTCTTGTGTATTCCTGTTGTACTTATAGATATAAATCCTCATACAAAATATCAAGTTGCTACAATAACAGGACCCCTGAAATCTACCTCTTACAAAAATCTTAACCTTAGTCTAACAGGATCACGTACGGACAGACGTACACATGTATGTACGTAATAACATACACACGTACGCACAACCGAAACACTATATGCCCCCGGAATCATTCGATGTGGGGGCATAAAATGACATTGGAATTGATCAATCTGTACACTTGGCTAAGATAATCCATGCTCTTCCTTTTTCATTTAAATCAATATATTATTTAGTAACAATAGGTATGTGACAGCTGGACTGGTACTGCGTGTATCACTTTGATGACAGCTAGGATGCTTTTGCAGCTGAAGCATTTATGCGGTCACAAACAATTTCATTGCTCTCTAAGGTCGGAGTTACATGTAAGTAAACAGCATAGAAATACTTGTGAATTACGCGTTTGTATCTTGCAGAATAGCTGTCTGTGCTTTTTACATTTTATGAAACCTCTTTACACCATAATTTATCCTTTGTAGCTTATACATATGAAGAAAAACAAAGACTTGACTATGCCCTCGGTAGTGGAGGAAGGGAAAACATTGTGAACAACTGTGCAGAAGTAGGCTCTATCTATAAACGTATTGACTTGCTTAAATCTCTAAATATATACTGAAAGGATTTAAAAACTTCCACTTTTTATTGCTGGCTGCTGATCTGTTTACTCATGACAGTGTTGACTATTTAACGACAAAATGCTTGAAACTTATCAAATTTAAATATTACGCAGTTTATTTGAATCATTTACCTAAATGACGTCAGTAAAAGAACGTTACGTCACTGAAATGCATAAGGCGATGCCGGCGTTATCTTATGCAACACTCTTTCGACCATTTCTTACTGTCTTGATATTGTGACGTCATCAAGGTTGATTTGCATGTATCACTGCGGATGATGCTGTCTCGCATAGCCTATTACGGAGTCGGCGTCGACGTTAGTTAACGTCATGTTCTCTGGTTTTTTAATCTCGGTTAGGTGCTTTCCTAACGGTGTTTCGAGCTTCCTGTAAAGAGTGCACGTCGTCTGAGATTGTAAATTGCTGTAATTAACACATGAAATTGTACCGCGACGTCACTTTTTGAAATTTCAGCATTTATCAGGCCCAAAACTCTGCGCCTGTTTGCGATATTTATGCGCGGTAGGCTAAATAAAGCTACTGACCGAGTTCAAATTTCTAAAAATCAATTTGATATTATAAGAGATATGTTTCATCAGAAAACTGTATACATGAAGCTATTCATCATTATGTAAACGGTACTAAGAACACGAGGAGCACGTGCTTGTTCCTGACCGATTCGGTTGAACGATTTCAAATTCCGTATATTGATAGAATCAGGTATAATAGAATATAAATGCTGTAAAATTTTGGTGGGCGTAGCTGCATTCATTTTTGAGATATTCAAAATTAATGGGCGGAAGTTTTTAAATCCTTTCAGTATAGATGTCTTTCTGAAGAAATGAAACAAAGTTCTACTGTCTTTCTTGAATGGAATAAAAGACAATACAGGACCAGAGCAGTTACTGGCAAAGTGTGTCGCAATCGAACAAGTATACAGTTTGAGCTCTCCTACTTTGGTAGCACCAGTATCTTTTACTAAAAGTGTGCTGCAATATCAGTATTCTCAAAGTCGAGTTTGCATTGACATGAATGGAATGGTAGGACCTCGTGAAAGTTACCCAACAGTGTCAAGTTGGTTGGCTTCACAAAGTACACAACCCATATCATTTCCTTTATCTGACTGCCAGCTAGCCTTTGATAATGACCAAGTTGATTCCCGATCAGGCATCATAAACATTTTCAGTCCCCGATTGGGAATCAGAATTATTTGAAAAAAAAAATCATATTTTCATTATTCAATTACTTTCAGATTAAGAACTTTAAAAAAATTCTGCGCGGTAGAAATCTAGATATATTATTCATCTTTAAGTTGGTAAAGTTTCATGCAGATTAAACGAAAACTGTGACACATTTTTTTAGTTTTGTGAGGGCACTATAAAAATGACTGAAATGTTCCCGATCGAGTGACAATTTACTAATTTTAGTAACATATACCTGTCAAATTCTCAAAGGTCACCAAAGGTCATTGCTTCCCGATCGGTGGAGTTTCTTCTACTGATTATCGAAAACATCCTCAGCAGCTGAAAGCAGGGGCGTAACTAGGGGTAATTTCATAATACGCACAACCATGTTTTATTCTCTACTTCTTGAAGGGAAAGCTAGTATTTCAGCCACTTTGGTAATTGGTATTGAAATCTTGTCTAATTTATAAATTTTCAGCATGCAAATATGCAGGTGCGTTTTGAAATTTTGTCAATTTTGACAAAATTTCAATACGCACTTGCGTATTTGCCGTATAGGTAGCTACGCCCTTGGAAAGAGACAGGGAGAGATTAAGAATGCTGAGGGAGACTGAAGGATCATTATCGATATTGATAATTCAGTTTCCCACAACAGTATCTCTCTCTCTCTCTCTCTCTCTCTCTCTCTCTCTCTCTCTCTGTCGTGCGTCGGCTTTTATCAATAGTTATGCTTTAGTAGAGATAGTCCTCCACATAGGAGAGCCTTAGCATACATACAACTATTGACGAAAAACAAGAATAACATGTAAACACCGAACAAAGCAAAAAAAAAAATAAATAAATAAAAAAACAATGCACAAAAAGAGAGGGAGACCGATAGAGAGACTACTGTGAGAGACTGAAGGACCATCATCGGTAAGGGTCTCAGTGCTACAGAGAGAATTCTGTGGGAGACTGAAGAAAGATTACAAATGGGCGTCAGCGAGAGAATGAGAGAGATAGACAGGGAGGAAGAAAAAGAGAAAGAGAAACTGCTGAGGGAGATAGAATAATCATTATCGATAAAAGCTTCAACGTGACGGAGAGGGGTAGGGAGCGAGACTGAAGGGTCATTATCAAAAGGCATCCCAGCACTTGAGAGAGAGAGAGAGAGAGAGAGAGAGAGAGAGAGTGACAGAGAGAGAGGGAGAGAGAGAGGTGACGTGCGTTTTGATGACAAATCATGTCTTCAAAAATATAAAACTTTAACCCAAATCTTTCAGACAAATTTCCAAGTAGATGACCTTGACTTCAATGTCACCCAGTGGAGTTAGTATATAGTATTTTTTAACAAGTATCTAACATCGATTCAGGTGTAAATTAAGTCTATGCTAAGCATTATGAATCAGAATCAAAATTGATAAAGAATAAAATTTCCTAAGTCCATGACCTTGACATCAAGGTCACTGAGCGGAGTTGGGGTAGTACTTTGTTAAACTTTGGACTAATATCTAACTACAGTGCAAATATCAAAAGAATCCATCCATGGCTTGTCTTAAAAAAAAACTTTAACCAAACAATCAAATCCGTAAAAAAGACAATTTTCTAAGTCCATGACCTTAACATCAAGGTCACTGAGTGGGGCATGGTGGTACCCTGGCAAACTTTGGACCAATATCTATCTGCAGTGCAAATATCAAAAGTATCCATCAATGGGTTAAGGAGATACTGGGCTTAAAAAAAACTTTAACCAAAACATCCAGTCCAGAAAAAAGCAATTTTCTAAGTCCATGACCATGCCCTTGAAATCAAGGTCACTGAGTGGCATGGTGGTACCCTGGCAAACTTTGGACCAATATCTATCTGCAGTGCAAATATCGAAAGAATCCATCCATGGGTTAAGGAGATACTGGGCTTAAAAAAAACTTTAACCAAAACATCCAGTACAGCAACAAAAAGCAATTTTCTAAGTCCATGACCATGCCCTTGAAATCAAGGTCACTGAGTGGGGTGGTGGTATCCTGTAAAACTTTGGACCAATATCTAACTACAGTGCAAGTATCGAATGAATTCATCCATGGGTTAAGGAGATATAGGTCTTTAAATATCTTTAACCAAAGCATCCAATCCGGACGCCGACGCTGACGCGGACGCCGACGCCAGGGTGACAACAATAGCTCTTCCTGAACTTTCGTTCAGGCTAGCTAAAAATGGAAGTGCAGGCAACATCGAGCAAAAACTTTGATGAACATGATTATGACTTGTGAACTGCTGCTAAAGGCTGCACAGATATTCACGGTAGCTGACCCGGCGTTTGCCTGTAGAACATTGTTAGAAATTACAATATGGCAGTGTTTACTGGCCGCACTCGAAAATACCTTTATAATGTTGAAGGGCAATATGACCCAAACAACACCTGTTCTTTTCTTTCCTACTCTGCTTGATAATTCCTGCAAATTTTACGGGTACCCGTAAAAATAACGGGAAAAGGACTGGCAGCTGGTTTCCAGTTATTCTACCGTAAAATCTACGGAATTATTTTACAGTGTACTAAGTGCACATAGTTTCGCCAGTAGCTGACAACTGCCCTTCTTGAATCAGCAAAAGGAGAAACGAAAGTGTGTTTCCAGACCGGGTATCGAACCCAGGACCTCTGACTTTTAAGTTAGGTGCCCTACCGACTGCACTACGCGGCGCGGCTTATGTGGAAGAAAAAAGTACATGTAGTTATCTGGAGGATGACTTTTTTGAAATTGTATCTTTCATCAATTTAACCACTTTTAGTCTGCATTTTTCGAGATACACGTACATGTACATGTTGAAGGTCGAGCCTCGTTTTGAATCTAACTCAAGCCGCAACACGTCAATACCAACAAAGAGGCATGTGCGCCCAGCTAAGACATAGATCAGCCGCTGGGTGGATGTCCATGCTTACCTGGGTCTTCGCTATGCGCACATGCCACTTTGTTGGTTTTGTCGTGCCGCGTCTTATTTTTGGGACAGATATCTAGAAGCCAACAGTGCGGAACCAGAGCAGTCAGATCAAGACCTAAACGGCTTGCCCTTCAAGCTGCATCTCTTAGATGCATTAATTACTGTATTGAAAAACAGAAATGCTAAATTTAGGACAGTTTCGGTCCCAATTTTTACGGTAAGACTCGCATGTCGAAGTCAAGGGTTGTAGCTTAGAAGCAGCGTGAAGAGGCACTGATATTAGGAACTGATACTGTAACAGTCAAATTCCACAGCCCGCCGGTGACAACAAAGAGGAATTAGTTACATGGCGGTAACCCAGCAGGCAAATGACGTTGAAATGACGTCGTGCTGACGTCATGCGACGTCGCACCGACGTCATTTTGACGTCACGTGCCCGCTGGGTTAAAGGCCCCATTGCTCTATCAGCATGCAAAAATTTTGTCATGAGGTTTCGCTGCAAGCTTCTGACTATAGTTTTCGTAATTGTAATTGATCGTGATTAGCCAGCTTTAAAAAAAATAAAATGTCCTTGAGCACATAAAAAGGGTTTGAAATCTTATTTGGGTCATTTTAGTTGGCAACTAAAATGACCTACTTTCGATTTCTAAAAATGGTAAAAAATACAATGTACATGCGTGGAGTCCCAATCACTATCCCGCCTATATATTTATATATACTGAACAAAAATAAAAACTTGACGGTTTTTATTTCTTAATTTCGGCAAACCTAGCATGTTTGTGATGTATATATGTTTTTTTTTTTCAAGTTGGGCAGACGTCTGATTACTTAAATCATGAAAAATTACTGGTAATTTTTTGTCCTGTCCGGAGTTATCTAACGTATTCCTATTTTAATAATTCAGAATAGAACTTTAATTTACGCATGCGCAGAGGAAAGTTCTCTTGTATGCAATAAACAGTAGTTCCAGTACGCACAGAAAACACTTTAAACGCTTATGTTAATTGCAATTACAACCTGAAAATAACGTTTAAAGTTTCGAAACTTTCAGATTATCTCCCTTTGAATTTTATGAGATGCCATATCGTCTATACCAATGCGTCTTTTACGTTATTTTCTTCGAGGTTTGTTTGATTGTCTTGCAAACTCAATGTCTTTATCACTAAATTTATTTGAAAGCCATTTCTTAAACTTCCATAAAGACTTAAATGTGTAATGAGAATTCCATTGAAATTTCATTTCTGACTTCATAATGGCGTGGACTGAGGTTTTACGCCTGGTCTTCACGGACTCCTAGTCGACCGTGCATCGGCATAATTTTAGCTTATGAATCCATGCAGATTGGATTTAATATTGGAAAGGCATTGCAAACAGAATTTTTATCATTTTAGAATTTTAAATTCGGTAATTATTTGGTTTTTAGCATAGAAAAAGAAAAGTACCCTTGTGACGTTTAAAATGGCCTCAATTTTGCTATATCTAAAGAATCTTGAATTTTATGTGACTATGATCATACAGAATGATTACTTTTCCTTAAATTAAAAGAATTTTTATGTCTCACTTGTTCCCGATTACCGTAAGATGAAAAATAGCGACTGTCAAGTTTTTATTTTTGCTAAGTATAGCATTGCTAGACGGGAAACCAGAACATGAAATTTTATTCTGTGGAGCAATTTGTTATTTTTCAAAAACTTGTTTTCTTTATTTTTTGCCAATTATTTGACTCAATTTATGCACACCAACCCACATTTCATTACCAAACGTGAAGGTTGAACCACTTTTTACAATGATTTGAGTTTAGGCGTATTTACCGCTGATAGCACTATGGAGACTTTAAGGCAATACGAGCGGACAGTCAAATGAAAAGCTCTTTTCCAGGTAGGTGTTCATAAAGCTAAACGCCTATTTGCACATAATTTATATTTTCTTTATGCATCTTTATACTTTTGCGATCTTACACTTGCCTTCAGGTGAAAAGGGGTACACTTTCTAGGGAAACAACTCTTCCGGTTTCAATCTGCTCCCTTTCTCTGTGGGAGTAAACTTTCAAAGGAAACTAGATGGCCGCGGCTTGCATGTCTAGCCCGTTGGCGCTTTGACAGTAGTGAAAGTAAAAAGTATGCAAAGACCAGGAACTGAAACAATCAAAATCCAAATCCAGCCCTCAAACCATAGTTGGAAACAACTAAGTTTACAAATAATCAAGATACAGAGAACATATGGCCAACCGAGTGAGCAGCTTGTTCCCAAAAGGTGGCCACTCAGCAACCCAAACCGAACCAAAACTAATAATAACATACATAAGGTAAAACATCACAGAAACTCTGACACCAAAACCAGGCAACAAAGAACCACAACAGAACTACCGCCTTGGAACGGTCAGTAATGAATTACTGGGGGGCTTAAATCGATTTTACAGGCCCAACCTCACCCTCAGTTTCTGAAGTGGTACAAAACATTTAGTTGGTTGTTCGGTTCGCATGATAACCCTCTAACTCGTCAATGAATCATCACGGTAAACACATAAATCAAATTTCAACACCATGAAGAAGCAAAGACGAGGACTCAACAGATACAACGGGCCGTCTGACAGGTGGAGATCCCTGTCCTGCCAAACAACCCCACTGGAAATCTGAAGCAAAAGAAGGTCACCAGTTGAGCCCCGGTGGACCAAGCAACAGACAAAAAGGCTGTGGGTTGGTGTGCATAAATCGAGTCAAATAAAAAATACTTTTTCGTGAAAGTAGGTCACAGCGACCTAGTTCTGTTTGGGGGTGACCTGGAGTGGTAAGGTGCAAGCACTGAACGAGTTTCAATGTTTTGGGGCCAATGAAAAGAAAGATATGGGACTGACCGCGAAAACTATGTGGTACTTTTTCGTGAAAGTAGGTCACAACAACCTAGTTTTGTTGGAGGTGACCTGGAGTGGTAAGGTGCATGTACTGATGGAGTTTCAGTGTTCTTGGACCTATGAATAGGGAGATATAGGGCTGCAGACAAAAACTAAATATGTGGTACTTTTTCGTGAAAGTAGGTCACAGTGACCTAGTTTTGTTGGAGATGACTGCATGCACTGATGAAGTTTGAATGTTCTGGTGCCTATGATAAGGGGGATATGGGGCTGCAGGCGAAAACTAAATATGTGGTACTTTTTCGTGAAAGTAGGTCACAGTGACCTAGTTCTGTGGGAGCCAATTAGCATTTTGGTGAGGCATATTGTGAAGTTTCAAGCCGGTCCTAAGGTCAACCAAACTCAAGATATGGCTGTAAACGGACGGACGGACGCACGCACCAACACCAAACGGGCGACTATGTCTCGCTGACCGCGAGCGGGTCGACAAAAAAAGTTCACATATTGGCAAACTCGAATTTGCTACCCAAGGAGTAAATTCTTTCCTTTTAGAATAGCCCCCGTTTTGCAAGCGTTTCTTTGTCCAGGCAAGCAAACAGACCGACTAAAAAGCTGTTCCCTTTTGTAAAAACAGGCGTTAGCACATGACGTTGAAACAACGTCCCAATGATGCCGCATCGGTGTCAGAACGACGTCATTTCGAAGTCATATGCCCGCTTGGAAGAGGTGTGCTAATACACCTTAAGTCATTTTCAAAGAGCGCATGCTCAGACCCCGAGTGTTTGTCCGCGAACTCTTGCTTCCTGCAGAGACTTCTGTACATGATAAATGGCTTCCTGCAGAGACTGTCCGCGTGATTCTGCTTCCTGCCGAGGCTCTCGGCAGGAAGCAGAATCACGCGGACAGTCTCGACAGGAAGCCATTTTTCGAGGACAGTAGTCTCTGCAGGAAGCAAGAGTTCGCGGACAGTCTCGGCGGAAGCCAAATATGACGGACAGTCTCTGCAGGAAGCGAAAATTGGCGGAATCGACTATACCCAGTGTACAACTGATGATCTAATCAAAACTGGGACACTTAAGATAATTAGATGATTACTATCAATTTCCTAAAAATCGAACATTTTGATTTTCCAATGCAGAAATGCGTCAAAAATGCAATTATAATGGCGAAAAAGTGTAGACTCTGATCAGACTGATGTTTCTATAACCTAATACTAGGAATGACTACAGTAATATAGCATTTTAACAACATCAGTGGTTATTGCGGAATTCGTACTCATGATCCCCTGATTATACAGTAGGCGAATTATCCCCACTGCCAACACGACCGATACATGTACGACCGTAAAAAAGTATAAGGACAGAACAAGAGCTGTCGCCTGACAGCATAGCTCGCCTGAATTGGTGCTTGCCCATCACTCAGCCGCTATGGTGGTGTGGACTGCTATGCATAAAACTTCATGCAAGCATGTCCATAATGAAAACACATTTATAAACAAAAGCTATCTCAGAAATAAGTCTTAAAATAAAATTAGAATTAAAAAAATGAAATGAAATTTCAAAGTCCATGAGCTTGAGGTAAAAAAAAAAAAACTGACGGGTGGGGGTGGGGGGTGGGGTGGGGCTATGTACTGCTATGCATAAAACTTCATGCAAGCATGTCCATAATGAAAACACAAAAGCTATCTCAGAAATAAGTCTTAAAATAAAATTAAAATAAAAAAATGAAATGAAATTTCAAAGTCCATGAGCTTGAGGTAAAAAAACTGACGTGTGTGTGTGTGTGTGTGCATGTGTGTGTGTGGGGGGGGGGGCGCTAGTATGTATCAAAACCCTGAACCATTATCTAACATCAGCCCAAGTATTAGTATCAACTGAGTCCATCATCGTGGCACTGTGAAATTATGTCTTCATAAATATAAAACTTTAACCAAAATCTTTAAAACAAAATTCTAAGTCGATGACCTTGACTTCAAGGTCACCCAGTGGGGTAAGTATAAGGTGTTTTGTAAAAACTCAAAAAAGAGTCTAACATCAGTTCAAGTATAAACTAAATCTCTGCAAAGCATTATGAATCAGTATGCAATTACAAAACTTTAAAAAAGACAAAAATTTCCTAAGTCCCTGACCCTGACATCAAGATCACTGAGCGGGGTTGGGGTAGTACTCTGTAGATCTAACTACAGAGCAAAGATAAAAAGAATTCATCTCTGGGTTCAGGAGATATGTGTCTTTAAAAAACTTTAACCAAAACATCCTATCAATAAAAAGACAATATTCTAAGTCCATGACCTTGACATCAAGGTCACAGAGGGGGGTAGGGGTAGTACCTTCGAAAACTTTAGACCAATATCTAACTTTAGTGCAAGTATCAAAGGAATCCATCCATGGGTTCAGGAGATATTGGGCTTTATCAAACTTTAACCAAAACATCCAGTCCAAAAAAAACACCAATTTTCTAAGTCCATGACCTTGACATCAAGGTCACAGAGTGGGGTGGGGTTGGTACCCTGTTAAACCTTAGACCAAGATCTAGCTACAGTGCAAGTATCAAAAGAATCCATCCATGGGTTCAGGAGATATAGGTCTTTAAAAAACTTTAACCAAAACATCCAGTCCAAAAAAAACACCAATTTTCTAAGTCCATGACCTTGACATCAAGGTCACAGAGTGGGGTGGGGGTGGTACCCTGTTAAACCTTAGACCAAGATCTAGCTACAGTGCAAGTATCAAAAGAATCCATCCATGGGTTAAGGAGATATAGGTCTTTAAAAAACTTTAACCAAAACATCCAATTCGAACGCCGACGCGGACGCGGACGCGGACACGGACGCGGACGCTGACGCGGACGCGGACGCCGACGCCGTAGTGACAACAATAGCTCTTCCTGAACTTTCGTTCAGGCGAGCTAAAAAGGTCTGCGCAAACAGTCCAGACCCAGATCAAACTGCTCTGAAAAGGAGCAGTTTGATCAGGGTTTACACTGTTTGTATGAGCAGTCTGGTCTGGGTCTTCACTGTTTATCGTTCCCTGCATCTTTTGGACGTATTACTGCGCTGTAAAGCCAAACTGTTTTATTTTTAAAGATTGTCTCCCTCGTTTATTTCATGTTTTCACAAAAAAATATTTTTACAAAATTTCGTTGGACAATATGTAATAGTCTCATAATTAGCCATAAAAGTTTTGAGAAAATGCATGTTTATTCGATAAATGTGGAATGAAAAATAATCTTCAAATTAAAATGCAAATTACCTATTTCCTCACGGCCTGTAAGAATATCGATTTTGACCACGTGTGTCATGTGATCATGTAAAGGTATTTTTCTTATTCGTGCACGTGATTGTGACGTATGAATAAATAATGCGATTTCAACCGCGGTCCGCGACTGTATAAAAAAATATCTCATTTTTTGTTTAAAGTCACTTATATCAAATATTATTATCTAAACTCTAATTCAAATGTATAGTTAGACCATGTCGGAGGTATTGCATGAAATATTTCATCAAATCATTTTTTGTTATTATTATAAAGGGCCTAAATCTTTAAGACAGTTAACGTTATTATTTCAGGTGTGCCCACTTTCTAAATATTTTACGTTAAGTGCATGTACCCTTTAAGCGCCGAAAAGCAGACGACAAAATTTACGCCTGCAAAATTTCAAAATATGCTTTGTTAAAGCTACATCGTATTGAGAATTCAAAAACTAGAGGGAAAAAATATAGATCTAGATCGGGCGGCTCATTATTATCATGAGCCGCCTCAGCAGGATCTACGTTGTTTGGAATTTCTGCTATTTTCATCACAGGCGCTTAAATTATGTACTTATACTAGACTTATAGATTGATACTCAACTTTTCTTCTTCAGTGCCGGGGGGGGGGGGGGGGGGGGGGGGGGGGGGGGTCCTATTAATTTGTATTAATGTAGTAGGGCAAGGGGCATTCTGTGCTTGCAGAAGTTGCAGGTGCTGGTCGTTTGGACATTTTTTCTCTCTCTCCCTTATCATATCTCTTCTTTCTCCCTCTCTCTGGGAGACGGCTCGATATAGATTAAAATACTGTCTTAGTGGGCCATTAAACCCAAAACAACCAACCAACCACAATTGTTCTTTCTAAGTTCTCTTCTTTTGCTGTGGTGTCACTATTAGACGCTGGGACCAAAATCCCCCCCCCCCCCCCCCCCCCCCCTAAAAAAAAAAAAAAAAAAAGAAATACATTGGCTAGTTGGTTGTTTTGTGAACATCGCCTCTTTGAGACAATACTTCAGTATCGAGCCATCTTCAAGTGAGAGGGAGAAAGAAGGAATGGCACGGATGGATGACTAGCGATTTTACGTCCTTTTAACAGTCTTTCAGACATATCAGGACGATGGTTGGGTGATAATGAAATGCTGTGTGCAACTGAACCCCGTTTTACGATTGAAAAGATTCCCGCCTACACCTGGGCTCGAACCCGGGGCAGCTAGATCAGCCGGCCAGCGCGTAACCTACTGAGCTATCGGGGCCCCAGCATAGACCAACCCCCATCCCGCACCTGCTGCAAGCACAGCCAGCCCCTGCACTGCTATTATCCTTAATGAGTAGACCCCCCCCCCCCCACACACACACACACAACGAAAAAGTGACTGTGTAAAAGGACGGCAAACTTCAATAAGATTTTATGGTAAAAAACCAAATTACTGCGATTCCTAAATAGAAACGGCTCGATATAGACCGAAATACTGTTTTAAAAGGGATGGATAGATGGATGGATAGATGGATTGCGAGTGTACGTCCTTTTCGATAGTATTTCTGTCATATCAGGACGATTGGAGGATGATAATGAAATACTGTGTGCAAAGGAACCCCGTTTACGGTAGGGGAAATCTTCTCGCCACCAGCGGGCCACAAGCCTAGGCCTGCAACCCGACCGTAGGCATTTAGATGGATAGATGGATGCCCTGCGATTCTACGTCCTTTTCAACAGTATTTCAATCATATCAGGACGATGGTTGGGAGATAATGAAAGGCTGTGTGCAATGGAACCCCATTTACGATTGGAAAGATCCACCTACAGCGGGGCTCGAACCCGGGTCCGCTAGATCAGCAGGCCAGCGTTAATCTACCGAGGCTCTTCGTCACAAGTTTGTAGGTATTCAGGCAAGCAGAACGGAGACTCAATGAAAACCAGAATTCGACCTCACGGCACCGGCGTTAGGCTCGAACCCAATCTACTAGATCAGTATTCCGGGGCTTAACCCACTGAGCAATCGAGGCTCTCTGTCTGAAGGGCCGTCAAACCCAAAACAACCAACCAACCGCCCTAAATAGAAATGTACTACTTACGGAGCCAGATATGTTGAAAATTCAGCAGGGAAAGTCAGTGTCAAACTCCATGGTCTACATCTTCGCTGTCCACTGTCGAATGATTTTTTTAGCGCCAAAGCTTCGGTCAAACTAAAAAAAGGCATGCGCAAAGAACTCACACACGTCACCTAACAAAATGCACCGAATTATCCAATCAAGTTTTGGCAAATTTATTATTTCACAATAGCATAGCCTTAAGCGATTGTTCCAAACACTGACTTTTGCATTTCTTTTTTTATTTCTTTTTTTTTACATATATATTTCTGTTAGGCTTTCGTATCTACGACCCTTTCAAGAATATTTCACTTATGTCGAGTCGATCGTAAAGCAAAAGGACTTGTGGCATTCTCACTTGTGTGTAGCCGGGCCTTGAATTCCCAGGGGTGAGACACAAGACAATATACCAGAGCAAAGTAAGCAGACCCTCGCGTAGACGCTCGCCAACTGGGCATTTAACGTTGAATCAACTTTGAATCAAGGTTGATTCAACGCTTGACATTGAATCAACCTTGATTCAATGTTGATTCATCATAAAGTGCCTGCTGGATGGTTAATGAAGCAAGATACCAACTAAACGCAAAACGTTGACACAAAATGTCATCTGACAAACGGACGGACAAATGGAGAGACGGACAAGCGGAAGGAAAGACAATACCTAATGAATATCGGACCCCGGGACATTTAGATCCGCACGTTTTAAGTCCATTTACCCTGCAATCTATATCTTATAATAGTCTGTAAGTAAACTTTTAGCTTTATTTTTTTTCCTGTCCTGCTTTCTTTTCTTTCTTCTTTTTCTTTCTTTTCTTTTCTTTTTCTTGGCGCGACGCCTCTGCGGACCTGCCCGGAAGTCACGAGGTTGAGGCAGTGTAACACAAATCGCTAAAAACGAAAATTTGCAAACAGCGTAGCTCCATGCGGATAAGCCGCCTTATCCGAATCTAACGTAGATACAGATGAGCCGTCTCATCCGGATCTACACTGTTTGTCCTCTAGCCGTAGGATCCGCAGCTGCACGAGGCATTTTTTTTAAACTTTTAGTTTCCGTAAATTTTGTCGTTTCGCGAATGATCAAGAAATTCGCTTTAGAAAGCATACATGTAATTCTGGTGCTGCACAGGCTGGTCAGATGCACAGGAGCAGCGCATTTGCATCACAGCTAAAGTTGTGTGCAGTTTATCTGCCGGAAGACAGAGCTTTCAATCCAGCCATTATTAGTTGGATCGCTAAAATTTTAGGCTACACTTTCTATTTTGGTTGGTTGTTTTGGGTTTAACGGCTCTTTGAGACAATGGTCCTGGGTTCGATACCCGGTCCGGCCACTTACTTTCAATTCCCCTTCCGCTGATTCAAGAAGGGCAGGTGTCAGTCACTGGTGAAAGTAAGTGCACTTAGAACTGGTTAACCGCTTAGAAGGTCTAATTTTAAAGAGTAACTACACTTCAGGAACTGACTGAATCAGATCCCAAACCCTATCCCCAACATCAAAGGGAAAGATTGACAAAGACATCCCAACAAACAATAAATTACAAGTGGTAAGCCGAGTCAGCAGCTCTTTCCCAAATAGGTGGCGACTCAGCTATCTATATAGGAACTAAATAATTTAGACCAACAGAAGCACTACTTACAATGTGTTATTGCGGTATTCTGCATGCGTATGTTAACGTTATGGTTTTTGCCGGTTTAACAATGAATTATGGGAAAGCGTCATTAGAAACCATGTAAACAAATTATGAAACTGGAGTAAAATTTGATAATTAAGGTATATACGCCTTTATTCATATGAAAATTTGCCTGTAATAAGTTTTACCATAAGAATGCATATATTCCGGGCCGATGAGTGCTTTATTCTTCCTTAAATCAGCTTTTATAGAGAAAACGTGAAAGTAGACTTTTCATCATATATTTGTAGAATAGAATCCATAGTCGGGTGCTTAAACATAATAATGTTGTCCGCCAACCTTAAATCTCATTCCGGAAAGTCACTTAAAATTGTGCCGTAATTTGCCTTTTTCATCATTTCTTGTTATAGTATTCGTCGGTAGCTGTCATGGTTTCTTTCGGCTAAGATATAACGTCAATGCACATTAAGTCGTCAGGTTGCGACATATTTTATATTACTATGCACAAATAAACAAAGGTATTTGAGAACGGTTTTTTGCAACGGGTACCAGAATTATTAATATAAACGATTATTTATTTCAATTATTCCTGAAATACAAGCTTTATCCGTGAGAAATCACTGAATGACAGAAGGGTGGACCTGACGACCTAATGTGACATTACATATTAAGTCGTCATCTTATGTACTGGAATGTCGTCAGTAGGTCTTCGGTTAAAATCTTCGTGGATTCCTTCGAAAAAAGGAAAGGAAACTTATTTAATCAATTGATTCGACCTCTTGCAAATAATAACATCTAATATAAAGAACAGAACTCTATCGTGGCGAAGATAATTCAATAACCACAGGTGTATGTGTGTATGGGGGGTGGGGGTGTTTGTGCATGCATTCCTGTTTATGTGCATTTCCTTCTGGTGTTCCAAGAAACATGGGAAGCGGTTCTGGGCAGATTATGCTTGCGCATCTGCAAAGTCTGAGACCTCACTGACTGCCTGCATAAGCTTTGGATCCTTTGGAACCAGGCATTGAAGGCATGGTTGAAAATCAGATTATAGGAATAAGAAATTGAATAACTTGAATGAGAGAGAGAGAGAGAGAGAGAGAGAGAGAGAGAGAAAATATTGTGGACTTTATCGGTGTCTACACGCTGGCTAATCACCCACAAACATAGCATAAAGCCTTTCGGACTTTATTCAGTTTGTTTGTGATTCGCCGGCGTTCACACATCGAGAAATTCCACGGAAATAAATTCATTCCTATAGTAACATCAATACACTCGCTTTGATGAAGTGAAACATTCATGCGATTTATAGATCTGTTTGGTATCTAGTGTAAAAGAGTGGAGACAAGATTACATAAAAATGTAACATTAGGTCGTCAGATGTCTTATTAGGTCGTCAGTGCTCTTTAGTGGTAAATATTTTATTTAATCGCATGATTTGGCATAAGGGAACACACTCTTTCGCTTCTTTTACCATTCTTATCAAGGCCGAGCACTTTACTATGGTACATGGCCGCATTGGAAAGTTTTAAAACTCATTCGCCGTAACCCATTAAATCTGGACTATTCCGTCGCCCACTTTTTGATCAGGGTCGAAAAACAGTACCCCTAAATAATAGCATATATCTTGCAAATATTAAATATAATAATATTTATGGCAAAAGAATATAAAAGCTGAATAATTTTATTTTCAATGTTTGCCGCTCCTCCACTTCTGTGATGACGTAGGCAAAGAGAGCATTGTGAGAAAGGAAAGTGACGACCCAATGAGCCTGACGACTTAACCCGAATTTACGTTATCATTCTACGGTTAAATTGTATCTATGATACAGTATTCTACGGGTTTGGGCGGTAGTATTGATTCTCACCTTCTTGAAAACATTATGAATTTTGTGAGTCAGATTTCAAGAAATATCAATATAAATGAAAAAAAGTATACAAACTTCTTTACTGGCCTAAGATGGGGGATTTAATGGGTATGACTCTCTCCTTCCTATCTTAATTGTAATAGCAACCAAACAACGAGAGTTGGTTGCTTTACGATATAGGCGTATTTCTGTTCTATTCTATTCTGTCCCGTACCACTAAGGCTTCGAAATTTTTGTGTCACACAGTTGGAACGCAGCTCCAAGGAGTAGGGATATAATCAAACACATAGCAACGAATTTTTGTTCGAAATTGTCGCCATCAAAATAGCTATCGACGAACCCCATAGTACTTTAACGCCCCCATACAGATTAATCAAACCCCCCCACCGGTTGAAATTTTAAGAGCACTTTTCTGACTTCCATTATTGAATATTTCTCTTAAAATAAGTCCAGGACACCCTTTTCCGCCTGTGTAATTATTGACGAAACAGTGCTCTTTACGTCAGCGTCAAACATGTGAACAAAAAATTACGATTTACAGCTTATTCGACTTTCTCCAAAACGCAGACCTATGCCATGATAAATATTGATATGTATTCTACTATTATGTGACATTTCAGAAAATTTGGTTTTGGAACATTTTAAAATTGCAAAATAACATATGACCACTCGGCTTGAAAACAAACCGAAAATGGCGTCGAAATCATGCCAGCCTTACGCGCTAAGTGTTCACTGCCAATAACAAACTCACAATTCGGCCTGTCCGTAGAAACGATACACCTCTCACTGATTAGTCTTCAACCAAGACCGAATAAAACAGTCAAGCAAATTCATTTTATTCATATTTTATTGTCAGATAGAATAATGTCAACTCTCACCTCTGTGCTCTAGCAAATCGTAAACATATGTTTATGACGTGATTTTGACGATTAGTAATTTGTATAATCGTGGCTTAAAAGACGGACTTAATCGGCAATTGATGTTCATTTAGGTACAGTTCATGCTATCGTTCAGGATTAGCCTTTCCCCTCATAACTGAACGATAATTTAACGGTTACAAATTTCTTTTCTAATTAGCAAATCACGCGCTTGATTTCAAAAGTCAAATCTACAGTTGTATGTGAGAGTGCAGGGGTTATTACACTTTACGCACAATTATGTTTATCCTTTGAGAGCAAGAATAAGAGGTGGGCCCCAAAGATACTTTATATAGTCGTGTCTGCTTGCCGCTACTATTGAAATCTTGTTCAACTTACAAATACCAGCAACATCAAATATGGCCATACCTGTTGAAATTTTGTCTATTTGACAAAATTACAATACGCACTCGGTTGTTAGCGTATAAGCAGTTACGCGTTTGAGAAGGGTTAGCAGTGCACTGTATGCATGCGATGTTTTAGCATTGCCTGTATAAGTTTGAGAAACTCGTCAGGCATCTCTCTCTCTCTCGCTCTGTGTGTGTGTGTGTGTGTGTGTGTGTGTGTGTGTGTGTGTGTGTGTTTGGGGGGATTGGGGAGCAACATTTACAAATCTAAATCTGCAGGTACACGGGTAAATCTACATCAAATAATAGGAGAGAATAGAACATTTATTTCTCCAATTACTGACCCTTTGGGTTATGCAGTCACATATAAACAAACAACATAATTCAGATCGTGTTTTCCTATTTCTCTATTAAAATGACTGATGCCGCCTCACATTAGAGTAGTCTTGGCGAGGAGGTTCTATATACAGCCGCAACACGTTTTCATGGATAACTGGCACAAATTATCGTAGACTTATTATCAATACACAACTTTATTAATTTCCTGTTAGTTTTCCGGAACTGGGAGACTCTTCAAAAATGCTTTGCTCCAAAGGAGCAAATGCTTTCCTTAAAGAGTTTAGTCCCATTGGAAAGGTAGGGTAAATCAAAAATATTATTGCCGAGATGCTTCCCCTGAAAGTGTACCCGGTTGCCCTAGGCCGACACATTTACATGTACACTCTCAATTTCAGTTCCTTCCAATGCTTAACGTGTTCATTCTTCATTTATATGCCGACTAGAATTGTAACATTGTAATTGTCCGGTTGACTAGCAGGCCCGGGTATCTTGCAGGTCACCAGAAGATTTGATATTTTTGCATTTACGAATCGTTCCGAAGGCACATGTAAAGGGCAATCCAGTACACTTTATACTCAACTCTGGGCTTATTCTTCATACTCTGCGTCCTGAAATTAAATAATTGGGCAGTCGATTTCCGAATCGAATAGGACATCAGTCGAAATATATTCATTAGGCAATGATAGGAATTGAGCTAGCGGCCTTCAGATTCTCATTTGACAACTCTAAGCTACCAAATGTGGTGACGTGCGGGAAGGTTTTCACTTTTTCCCTTACTGTAGTATTTTCTGAGGGTCAGTAAGTACACGGGTGACCTGAAACAAGCAAAGACTAAGATAACCTGCACTACAATTGTCATAAAAGTTAAGATGAACAGCTTGCATGTGTGCGTTCTATTATGGATCTTGGCTGGTATCTTTTTTGTTCATGCACATTTTGCTAAATGAAGGCAATGATGGGTTGCTTGAATAAGTATACGACGTTCATGCGTATTTCAACAGTTCCTCACACGCCCGCTATTTTCAACTTTCCAGCAGATTGTTTAAGTATATGGTCTTTACGCTTATAAATTCGGGATGTGGAATTTGCCAAAGTGGAGCGATTCGTATACAGTTTAAGTTCATGTACAGTACTTTGCTTCCACGGAATAAATGGCTGTTTTTGTGCCACGTGCCAAACGTCGGATGGCACGTAGCAAGCCTCCAAATTTTCCCCACACCTCCCACATCCGCACACCCCGACACATTTTCAGGCTCATCATCGAACACACGAAACACTCTTCGTAACTTAATTCAGAACGGAAAGCGTTTGTTTGCAAGCCAATCAGGGTTTTGCTATTCGCTTATATATACAGCTTTGTATCTTGAAGCAGTCTTGTTAGACTAAGCAGATTTTGCTGTCATCATATCCGACTAGATTCCTCTTTCCCTGTTGCGGCTCAACTGCTGGTAAGATTCGAATGATTGTAATAAATCTCAGTGTACATGTGTGTAACAACAATGAAGCCAAATCGGGCAGAGAGAGAGAGAGAGAAGTACGCTGTCATAGCAACGACTGCTCAAGTTATGTTTTGGACCTATACATCACTCCGAGCATCAGTCAAAACGAATTCCCCCACTTCCCTGGCCCCCACCCACCCCCACCCTCGTCACCAACCGCCTCCTTTCATCCCCACCTGGCTTGTTTGTTTCTAACGAGCCGCGACGCGAGAAAACCAGCAATTTGGTTGTGTGCCCAGCGCAGACTAAGATAATCCTTGGTCCGCCCAATCTGATCAGAGTCTCCGCTGTCCGCGTGAAGGTAGCTTAGACCCTTAACTACCCTTAAAGCGCTTAGGTAAGACTGCGCAGACTAGGCGGATGCCGAGGCTGATCTGAGTCTGCGCTTGGCGCACAACCACTTTCGGTTGGTTTTCTCGTGTCATGGCTTATATGTTCTCTGTAATTGTTGAGCAAATTATAAAATCAGATCGTAAATTTTTCGAAAACTAGATAAACACAACCACAAGAAAGAAACTCTTTACTTCGTACCGGTTCATATAAAAATGAACAGTGCTAGGGGTTTATTCACAGGTATGATACTTCTAGATCTTCAGAAGGCTTTTGACACTGTTGATCACAGCATTTTGTGTAGCAAATTGAAACTTATGGGTGTTGGCTCTACCAAATGGTTTGAATCTTATTTGTCTAATAGAAGTCAGCTGGTTAATGTGGGTAAAACAAACTCAGACATAGCTAATGTAACTTGTGGTGTACCTCAAGGGAGTATTTTGGGTCCATTACTCTTCTTGTGTTATGTGAATGACATGGTGATTAGTATCGACCCTGACTGCAAACTTTTGCTGTATGCTGACGACAGTACAATTCTATTTTCTCACAAAGATCGAGATCAAATTGCAAAATAACTCGGAAAAGTTCTTGAATCATGCTCAGAATGGCTTGTTGATAACAAATTGTCTCTTCACCTGGGAAAAACAGAATGTATACTGTTTGGATCCAAAAGGAAACTTAGGAAAGTGAAGGATTTCCATATTGTCTGCAATGACCACACGATTGATTCTACAACTTCTGTAAAATACCTTGGTCTTAACATAGATAATCTTCTATCTGGTGAAATCATTGGGAACAGCATTATTTCAAAAGTTAACGCTCGTCTTAAATTTTTGTATAGACAAAGTAATAGTCTGTCAGCAAAAACTAGGAAAAACTTATGTTCGGCTTTGATATTGTGCCACTTTGATTATTCATGTTCATCTCGGTATGCTGGCCTCAACAAAGGTTTGAAAAAGAAACTGCAAATAGCTCAGAATAAAGTCATCAGATTCATTAATCAACTAGGACCTAGAACAAGGATCACATCGGATATTCTTATGAACCTGAATTTACTCAATGTTGAAACTAGGGTAAAACAACTAAGATTAAATCATGTGCATAAGATCTTCAACAACTTGTGTCCTTCATACCTTCAAGAAAATTTTGTACCTTTGAGAGACGTACATCACCATAATACTAGGTCTAGTGGGTACAACTTCTTAGTTCCAAATTGTAAAGGCGTCGAGGACTCAACTTTTTATTATACTGGTATCAAAGATTGGAATTCTCTTCCTGAGTGGTTGAAAAAATTGGAAAGCCCACAGAAATTTAAAATAGCCCTCAAGAAATATCTGATTGAGTATTGTTGTGCAACTGAGCAAGAGCTGTTCTTATATTATTGAGCATATAATATTCCTCTTTTGTCTGTGATAGCAGTGCTAACAGCCGAGTTAATCACTCACAGTGCTATCATGCCTGTAGCACACACACTTGGCCCACCGTATGCTCTGGGCACACTGTTCCTCGAGATACGGGGGTGGTTCGTGGAGAAGCTTAAAGTGACACTCCGGTTCCAGTTCCCTGACGGGTCAGTATGTGATGGCCTGCGGGTTCGCTCCCTTGGTCCACTTGTGTGTGTGTGACAGATATGACCTTTGGTTTTGTCTTTCCTCTTCGAGCACTCTTCGGTGATAAAAATCTTCCCTTTTATAGAGCTTTCAGTGTTAACCTGTGCAATACTTCATACTTTTCCGTGCCAAAGTCTTGTTCGTACCTGAATGGACCCCATTGGAAATAAGCCATTTAGGCTTTATGGGCTATCCATGGGTATTAAGATCGAATCTTTCGAATCAGTGAAAATGGGTGTGGGTGTTAGTTTTTTACTTCTAGCAGCCTAGCTCATTCCAAAACTCCTTAAGTTCTAGTCAAATTCACTGTGATAATTTTATTTTTCTTAAACTAAATCCATATAGATATATACATAAATATCATTTAGGCTAAGTGTGCTCTTAAATACCTCACTTGTTGATTAATTTTTAAATTTTAATTTCAAAAATCGCTTTTAGATAGTATAAGTTACTTTGTTAAATGATCTTAATTCCTGAATAAATCTTAATCTTAATCTTAAAGTGCATTTCATGTTCGACGTATATCAGAGTATATCCGTTTACATGGCATGCGGACTGGCAATCTAGCTCAAGGCAATATACGTCATTTTCTTTTATTACGTCACAACCTTGACCTAATAATTTATTTGACAGAAAACAGATGACTGTTTGAAAGATACATAATATTAAAAAAGGATATTATTTCCACAAATCTGAGTGGCAGAACGTCAGATTTGTACAATGTCAATCAGGTCAGGAGTAGGGTAAGGTACGTTCTACCAGTTTTTAGTCTATTTTAGCTAACTAAACTCCGTAATTTTCTCCTCTTCAAGTATTTAGCAATCTGAGCTAAAGTTTGACAAGCTGTAACCTCAATTTTCTGTCTAAATTGTGGCTGTCCGGCAAGTATTGCTGGTGCTCATTTCACGTGCAAGACCGTTTCCTGAGCGTTAAAAATACAGATGCCATCTTTTATTTTGCAATTTAAAAATGTTCCAAAACGATATTGCTTGAAATTTCACATGCAAAAAGGAAGAAATAATAAAGTTTTCGATGGCATGGGTGTGCGCATTGGAGAAAGTCTCAGCTTTCTGTACATTATGTTTTATGTTGATGCAAGTTTTCGGTAGAATCATGATAGAGTATTGTACTTTGACGATGAATATTTAGCATTTCGAGCAATTTTGGCCCTGAATTTTGTTGAGAAAGCCTGCTTAATACTAGTTAGCAAAACATTTTTATGTGTTTTATCATTTTGATATAATGAGTGCTTCTATATACATTTGAGAATAATGGGAAATTTCGTCAAGAACCATGTTCGCCATTTTATGGGCCTATTTTTTGTGTGGAAGGATCCACCGTTGTAAATACAATCACCGCTTTTCGAGGGTTTGCGTTCCAACATTCGGAACTCCTCGGCCAATTCCATGAATCAGACCTCGGGCGTCATTCGGAACTCCTCGGCCAATTCCATGAATCAGACCTCGGGCGTATGTAAGGCGGAGCAATATGCAGCAAAATCCAACATTTTGTTGTTCGGCCGAAAGTATACGCCGAAGCCGTAGATCTCTAGGTCTACGAATGAATTAATTCTCGACCTGCGACCTTTTACAGCTGTTGCACGGACATTCATTTAATGCTTTGCTGTTGTTAAAACAAAATAGTCAATTATTCATGACGAGACATTTGCTTCTTCTCATTTTATTATTTTCTCGGTGCGACAGTGCGGCCATCTTTGTTTATATCGTTGTTCCTAACAACAGTCGTGTGACGTAAGTAGTCCCACGTCATACATCCGAGGTTGATTCACGGAATTGGCCGAGCGGTGTTCCGATTGCTCGGGCGTATGTAAGGCGGAGCAATATGCAGCAAAATCCAACATTTTGTTGTTCGGCCGAAAGTATACGCCGAAGCCGTAGATCTCTATGTCTACGAATGAATTAATTCTCGACCTGCGACCTTTTTCAGCTGTTGTACGGACATTCATTTAATGCTTTGCTGTTGTTAAAACAGAATAGTCAATTATTAATGACGAGACAGACAATACATTTGCTTCTTCTCATTTTATTATTTACTCGGTGCGACAGTGCGGCCATCTTTGTTTATATCGTTGTTCCTAACAACAGTCGTGTGACGTAAGTAGTCCCACGTCATACATCCGAGATTGATTCACGGAATTGGCCGAGCGGTGTTCCGATTGGCGTTCCAACTGACAGAATTTCCGATCGGCGTTTTTCTTTCTATGGAGAAACGAGACGCTGGCATTTTATTGGACGAAAATAAATTCCTGAACTTCCGCCGCCACTTCCCTCAGAACACGTGATTATGTTCCAACAAAAATCCTATGATGGCCGTCAAAATTCGGCTAGAAGGCCGTACAGCTCGAAGAAAACAACCCTTACCTCTTCATTGCGTCTTCTCGGCACCTGTTTATTGGAGACACACATTATATTTCCAGGTCGGCAGCAAGCAGGTGCACACGTGATGTAGAGCTCTAGCAAGCTTTACAACTTTCTAGAAACGACATGAGCTGTCTTTCTGCAAAACAGCTTTAATATGACTTCCACTAGGCCTATCGGTTTTCCCTTAGTTATATAAATAATCTAGTAAACGATTGGTTGCAGCAACAGTGTGACGTTGCATCTTTTATGTGTGACGTCAAAACCAATAACTGGTTGCGTTCGGGGTTTTGCCAATGTCACCACTGGCATGCCAATGCCGCTCTGAGTTCCACTTTTGGCACCATTGGCTCTACCATTGAAACCAGTATTGCCGACCATTAGCTGCCAATACTGCAGACAACCTAGGGCATGGGAAAAATTACCATGGCGGATAATTTGCGTCATTCAATATTGCAATTTATTGAACCCATCATAAACACTCGACTTGACACAGGAGATATATAATGAAAGAAAATTAGAAGAAAAAAAAAACTAAAAATTTCCGAGCACAGAAAAATATTGGCGCTGCAATGGTACCATAGGCGCCATCAGCTCTACCAATGGGTCCATTGGCGCCATTGGCTCTACCAATAGAACCGCCAGTGGTGACATTGGCAATTTTGCCAGTGGTGCCAACGGTTGCCAATGGCACCATTGGCTGCCGATACTGTGCAGGGTTTTACGGTTGCCAATAATACCATTCTGTCTGTCTGTCTGTCTGTCTGTCTGTCTGTCTGTCTGTGATTGGCGTCGCCTGAAATGGTGCCTTAAGCCATGTGAACACATCGAATCCTCAGATCAGCCTGCGCATTTCAGCAAATTAGTCAAGAATCTTTACTTTTAGTTTTTAGATTCTCTAGATTTAATTGATCATATAGGAATGTGAATAAGGAATACTCGTATCAGACGACGCAAGCTATATGCTCCTAATTTTACTTTGAGCTGTCTTTTTTTTTTTTTTTTTTTTTTTTTTTGTTGGTTATCCCCTCGGGGATAACCATATTAAGATAGGAATTCGTACTCGATTTGTATGCCGTTTTCTTTTGCTAAAATACAGGTCCCACTATTTCCCTGTACTTCTACATTTGGCACACCCTGCTATAGGGTTCTCGCCAGCATCGCAAATGCATGATCTTTATAGCTTATATCTTAAAACACTTTATCTCATCCTATACAAACAGTTACCTGAAAGTTCAGTACAGATCAATAACAAGTTCTGCTTGATTAACGCTAAATACAGGTTCCACTATTTACCGGTATTTGCTTCCATAGTTTGGCGCATCCAGCTGCAGGGTCCCTTCCAGCATTGCTAAGACATGAGCTGTAAAACTTATCCTGAACACTTCATCTCGCCTAATACGAGAATCTCACCTAATACAAGCACTTACCCGAGAGTACAGTCCACTTACGAAGAGCCATTACTAAACAGTACAGGTCGTCTAACAAAAGTTAACAGCACTGAAGCTCACCTGATACAAGCAATCACTAGACAAAAAGAAAAAGCTGTCAAACTCGCCACATACAGCTTCAACAAATCTAAGAATACAATAAAATTAACTTGTATTGCTGCCAATTTTCTGCTTTACCACTTGCATCCTACAGATTCATTTTCAAAGGGATAGCCTCTCAAGCTTTTTCAAAAGCTAAACTTGTTTTACTACTTATAAAGATTTCCAGAATTTCTGTGCTGTAGGACGGAGTTGCATAAAACTACTAAAAAGGAGCTATCAATGCAGCTGTGCTACAATTTTCTTGTTTCAGTTTTTTTTTTTTTTTTTTTTTTTTTTTGAGTCATAATGTTGGTTGGTTGCAATATAGGTGGCGCCTATTTCATATTAGTCATGACTAATTCATTCCTTTAAGTATAAAAATATGCTTCTCCATATTTTAGAAGAATATTTCATTGCTGCCACTGTTTCAAAGACAAATCAACCTTTGAAGATGTCATAAATCATAAAGCTGTAATCATTATGCACAGCAATAAACCACTCCGTCCCTTATCAACAATATTTCAGTCATATCAGGACAATGGGACGATGATAATGAAAGACTGTGTGCAATGGAACCCCGTTCACAGTAGGAAAGGATTTCGCCTCGAGCGGGATTCGAACCTACGACCGTAACCAAACCAAGCTAGATGTTGGTAATCTGGTCCAGTGAGCTACTTTGATTCGTGATTTAATCTGAGGCGGAGGTGTAGTGGATAGCGTTTCGCGCTTTAATGCAGACAGTTACGGGTTCGAATCTCCGCTTTTCCCTGTCATTTTTTTTCAGTTTGTTTATTTTGTTTATTTTTATTATTTACGGTACCTGTATTTAATATGGTACTGCTTTGAATATGTTCCCTCATTCGTATGATTTCTAAAGTTAAACGGAGTATACGAAGTTTCCTGACATGCTTGTCGTTATTGAAAACTATGCTTCCCCAGCCTTTTGGGGATGGTTGTGGTCGGGAGATGGTGCTGGGTAACTTTTAGTACTGGGGCGTCCTACTAATATGGATAATAGTGGGGCAAGTTCCAACTGTGCTTGCAATCGGTGCGGGCGGGTATTGTTTGGACTTTTTTTTCTCTCTCCTATCCTATCTCTTTTCCTTCTCCCTCTCTCTGAGAGACGGTTCGATATAGACTGAAATACTGTCTCAAGGAGCCGTTAAACCAAAAACGACCAACCAACTAAACCTCCAACCTTTTATGCCTCGTTCAAGTGCGTCATACACAGTAGGTGCTGCAAGTTGGCAAGGGTTGGCCAGTCGAAAACTTGATCAGTGGCAATGAGAAATTTTTAGAACTGCTTAGATCGTTAGCCGTTACCAGCAGTGTGTACAATGGTCAATGCCAAACTTTCAGTACTTCAGATAAGAAGGGGTAGCACGGATAATGTAGGGACAAATTTCAATGTTTCTCCATAAAAGCATATGTTGTGACCCTCATTAGAATCGTGTTGCCGAGACAATTCTAGTAAGGGTCACAACATATGTTTTCCTTCAGAAACAAAGAAAATTATCTCAGAATTATCCCTGTTACCCCTTCTTATCTGGAGCACTACTCTTGCTTCCTAAACAAAAGTCGACTATTTAGTGAAATATACCCACATCGGATAGGCACTTCCTCACAACTCTTGTATTCCAACAAAACATGGCTACAGGAGAATTATGTTAGACTTTGGCATTTTCCACTCTCATCATAACTGAATTCCTCGATCTGAAATGCACCTTTATGTGGGCACTTTTGCAGTAGGTGCAGTATTTGAGTAAAATACTGTCTCAAAGGGGCCATTAAGGAAAAAACAATCAACCAGTCGCAGGTTAGGCGTCACTCTACATGGGACCAGCGTGCAGATTTAGTTTATAATTTCTCCATATTGATAAAAAGAAGGACAGGCATACAAAAAGACAAAAACACATATATACGAATGCGTTCGTATGAGCTTTATAATTTTATTGGCCGTGTCGTGAGAAAACGTCCTGAAAGTAGAGGCCTGCGCTGCCATGTACAAACCGTTTTTATGTCCCCGCCATGAAATGGCGGAAGGGCGTATCTATAGTGTTTACCCTGTCCGTGTGTGTGTTGGTTTGTTCGTTTGTGTTCCAGAATCGTGTCCGATGCATAACTTTGTCATGCATGGTGGAATTTCAAAATTATTAGGGACAAATGATCATCATGACAAGACCATGTGTCGCGTGCAAGAATTACATCGCTAGCTTGAAGGTCAAGGTCACTGTCCACACACATACTTTGTGCGTAGGCAACAGTGAAACATTTTCGTGTCCGATGCGTAACTTTGTCCTGCATGGTGGGATTTCAAAATTACATGGCACAAATGATTATCATGACAAGACGATGTGTCGCGTGCAAAAAAAATATGTTGCTAGCTTGAAGGTCAAGGTCACACTTAAACTTTGAGCATAGGCTACAGGGAAACATATTCGTGTCCGATGTATAACTTTGTCATGCATAGTGGGATTTCAAAATTATTTGGTACAAATGACCATCATGACTAGACGCTGTGTCGCGTGCAAGAATTACTTCGCTAGCTTGAAGGTCAAGGCCACAGTCCGCACTTAAACTTTGTGCATAGGCAACAGCGAAACATATTCGTGTCCGATGCGTAACTTTGTGCTGAATGGTGTGAGTTCAAAATTATATGGCACAAATGATTATCATGACAAGACAATGTCGCATGCAAGAATCACATCGCTAGCTTGAAGGTCAAGGTCACACTGCCCACGTGAACTTTGTGCATAGGCTATAGTGAAAACATGTTTGTGTCCGGCCCATAACTTTGTGCTGCATGGTGTGAGTTCAAAATTATTTGGCACAATTAACTATCATGACAAGACGATGTGTCGCATGCAAGAACCATGTTGCTAGCATAGATGTCAAGGTCACAGTCCGAACTTAAATTTTGTTCATAGACTACAATCCGGCTCATAACTTTCTCCTGCATGGTGGGATTTCAAAATTATTTGGCACAAATGATTATCATTACAAGATGATATGTCATGTGCAAGAATTATGTTGCTAGCTTGAAGGTCAAGGTGACACAGCGTACGTTAACTTTGTGCGTAGGCTATAGTGAAAAAAGTTCATGTTTAGCCCATAACGCTATAGTGAAAACAAGTTCGTGTTTAGTCCATGACTTTGACATGCATGTTGTGACTTCAAAATTATTTGGCATAGATAATTATCATGACAAGAGGGTGTGTCCCGTGCAAGAACCATGTTGCTAGCTTAAAGGTCACGGTCACAGTTAACGCATAAACTTTGTGTTTAGGCTTCAGTGAAAAGCTGTTTGTATCCGGCCAATAACTTGTCCTGCATGGCGGGGTTTCAAAATTATTTGGCAGGAGGATTTGTTGCCTTACAAGGAGCATGCCACTACCGGTAGCTTAAAGGTCAAGGCCACAGTGCCCACATAAACCATGTGAAAAAATGTTTTTGTCATATTGGTGTTGGAGGTTTGACTGCAAAATAAATGTAAGTCACTTTGACCTATATTTCATGTCCCTTTTATATAATACAAGTCTGCCTCTATTAACCTAGTTATCATACAAGTGTCAGCATCGATCAAGGCGCCATCTTACTCAAGGCACTAGGCGGGGGCATCCGTGTCCTATGGACACATTTCTAGTCTTTTTTTTTACCTTATAAGCACCCAGTGCCGCAGAGGATGGGTCCTAAAGCCGAGCCGTGTCTTCACCACCTTAAGAAGTACTCGTCTATATGACTCATGTAAACAGTTTTAGTAGCTTTGGTTTAACTATGGTAGAGCTATGAATTTACCCAGAAATGGCCGCAATCACAGATCATAGGGTTCTCGAAGCACAAACAGTAGATGACTGAAGGAGGACACAATCAAACCCTATCATGTACAGTGCGTAATAAATGAACAAAGAGGAGCCGGAACAGAAACCACATTGGACGTTCAGTAGCAAAGTTGCTTGTGTTTCAAACCGCTTGTAGGTTACAACATAAAATACAAGTTAGAATTCGAGAAGCATGATGGATAAACATGCTCCAGTGTTCCAGTGGTGTTGCTGACGCCCCAGGGATCTCCAGGTGTCTCAATACGTTTTGGCTGTCGAGTCCTCATCCTTCATCACAGTCTTTTCTTGATTTTAATTGTTGCCCGTGATGACTCTGATTAGTTTGGGGACCTCCATACGAACCGAACTACTAGCTAATTGTGTACACCGCGGCGGAGGGTGAGGGTGAAGGTTTGGGCCCAGTAAAACCGGTTTAACCTCCCCCCCCCCCCCCCCCCCCCCCCCCCCCAAGTAGTTATTGGCCGTCCCAAGGCGGTTTTTAACCCTTCTGTAATAAAAATTGAAAATAGGTAAAAATAGTTGTTAAATGTTTTTTGTATAATTTGCTTAGTCTGTTGTAACCCTTCTGTTGGTCTAAATTATTTAGTTCAGTAAAGATAGCTGAGTTGCCACCTATTTGGGAAAGAGCTGCTGACTCGGCTTATCACTTGTTGGGATGTCTTTGTCAATCTTTCCCTTTGATGTTGGGGATAGGGTTTGGGGTCTGATTCAGTCAGTTCCTGAAGTGTAGTTACAATTTAAATTTTCATTTATTCACGCATTTTTGTGGTATCTCCTGAAATATGGCAGCCTACCATCGGCGTATCTCTACCTTACACATTTTAAGTGAGAACTTAAGATGCTGCGTCTGATCAGGGTCTTCACTATTGCTTACAAGAGTCACATCCGGATCTACGCTGCTTCTCATTCCATCTGCATCTTTTGGATGCATGACTGCACAGCAAAACATGATCTTAGGACAATCACGGTAATTATTTTAAGTGTCCTAATTTAAAAGGTATGATTTTGTTGTTGTTGTTGAGTTGTAGTTTAACATTCCAGTAAACAATATTACAGTATGTTGAGACGTTGTTTCCGAATTTGTAGGACTTTTGTCCCGGATCTGAGATACCACTCAGTCCTGCTACAGCTACTAGCAGCTCTGTCGCAGAGACACCAATTAGGAACCTGAGATACCACTCAGTCCTGCTAGAGCTACTAGCAGCTCTGTCGCAGAGACACCAATTAGGAACCTGAGATACCACTCAGTCCTGCTACAGCTACTAGCAGCTCTGTCACAGAGACACCAATTAGGAACCTGAGATACCACTCAGTCCTGCTACAGCTACTAGCAGCTCTGTCGCAGAGACACCAATTAGGAACCTGAGATAACACTGAGTCCTGCTAGAGCTACTAGCAGCTCTGTCGCAGAGACACCAATTAGGAACCTGAGATACCACTCAGTCCTGCTACAGCTACTAGCAGCTCTGTCGCAGAGACACCAATTAGGAACCTGAGATACCACTCAGTCCTGCTACAGCTACTAGCAGCTCTATCGCAGAGACACCAATTAGGAACCTGAGATACCACTCAGTCCTGCTACAGCTACTAGCAACTCTGTCGCAGAGACACCAATTAGGAACCTGAGATATCACTCAGTCCTGCTAGAGCTACTAGCAGCTCTGTCACAGAGACACCAATTAGGAACCTGAGATACCACTCAGTCCTGCTAGAGCTACTAGCAACTCTGTCGCAGAGACACCAATTAGGAACCTGAGATATCACTCAGTCCTGCTACAGCTACTAGCAACTCTGTCGCAGAGACACCAATTAGGAACCTGAGATACCACTCAGTCCTGCTAGAGCTACTAGCAGCTCTGTCACAGAGACACCAATTAGGAACCTGAGATACCACTCAGTCCTGCTACAGCTACTAGCAACTCTGTCGCAGAGACACCAATTAGGAACCTGAGATATCACTCAGTCCTGCTACAGCTACTAGCAGCTCTGTCACAGAGACACCAATTAGGAACCTGAGATATCACTCAGTCCTGCTACAGCTACTAGCAGCTCTGTCACAGAGACACCAATTAGAACCTGAGATACCACTCAGTCCTGCTACAGCTACTAGCAGCTCTGTCACAGAGACACCAATTAGGAACCTGAGATACCACTCAGTCCTGCTACAGCTACTAGCAGCTCTGTCACAGAGACACCAATTAGGAACCTGAGATACCACTCAGTCCTGCTACAGCTACTAGCAGCTCTATCACAGAGACACCAATTAGGAACCTGAGATACCACTCAGTCCTGCTACAGCTACTAGCAGCTCTGTCGCAGAGACACCAATTAGGAACCTGAGATACCACTCAGTCCTGCTACAGCTACTAGCAGCTCTGTCGCAGAGACACCAATTAGGAACCTGAGATACCACTCAGTCCTGCTAGAGCTACTAGCAGCTCTGTCACAGAGACACCAATTAGGAACCTGAGATAACACTCAGTCCTGCTACAGCTACTAGCAGCTCTGTCACAGAGACACCAATTATGTACCTGAGATAACACTCAGTCCTGCTACAGCTACTAGCAGCTTTGTCGCAGAGACACCAATTAGGAACCTGAGATAACACTCAGTCCTGCTACAGCTACTAGCAGCTCTGTCACAGAGACACCAATTATGTACCTGAGATACCACTCAGTCCTGCTACAGCTACTAGCAGCTCTGTCACAGAGACACCAATTAGGAACCAGAGATACCACTCAGTCCTGCTACAGCTACTAGCAGCTCAGTCACAGAGACACCAATTAGGAACCTGAGATACCACTCAGTCCTGCTACAGCTACTAGCAGCTCTGTCACAGAGACACCAATTAGGAACCTGAGATACCACTCAGTCCTGCTAGAGCTACTAGCAGCTCTGTCGCAGAGACACCAATTAGGAACCTGAGATACCACTCAGTCCTGCTACAGCTACTAGCAGCTCTGTCACAGAGACACCAATTAGGAACCTGAGATACCACTCAGTCCTGCTACAGCTACTAGCAGCTCTGTCGCAGAGACACCAATTAGGAACCTGAGATACCACTCAGTCCTGCTACAGCTACTAGCAGCTCTGTCACAGAGACACCAATTAGGAACCTGAGATACCACTCAGTCCTGCTACAGCTACTAGCAGCTCTGTCACAGTGACATCAATTAGGAACCTGAGATACCACTCAGTCCTGCTACAGCTACTAGCAGCTCTGTCACAGTGACACTAATTAGGAACCTGAGATACCACTCAGTCCTGCTACAGCTACTAGCAGCTCTGTCACAGAGACACCAATTATGTACCTGAGATACCACTCAGTCCTGCTACAGCTACCAGTAGCTCTGTCGCAGAGACACCAATTAGGAACCTGAGATACCACTCAGTCCTGCTACAGCTACTAGCAGCTCTGTCACAGAGACACCAATTAGGAACCTGAGATACCACTCAGTCCTGCTACAGCTACTAGCAGCTCTGTCACAGTGACACCAATTAGGAACCTGAGATACCACTCAGTCCTGCTACAGCTACTAGCAGCTCTGTCGCAGAGACACCAATTAGAACCTGAGATACCACTCAGTCCTGCTACAGCTACTAGCAGCTCTGTCGCAGAGACACCAATTAGGAACCTGAGATACCACTCAGTCCTGCTACAGCTACTAGCATCTCTGTCGCAGCAGACACACCAATTAGGAACCTGAGATACCACTCAGTCCTGCTACAGCTACTAGCAGCTCTGTCGCAGACACACCAATTAGAACCTGAGATACCACTCAGTCCTGCTACAGCTACTAGCAGCTCTGTCGCAGAGACACCAATTAGGAACCTGAGATACCACTCAGTCCTGCTAGAACTACTAGCAGCTCTGTCACAGAGACACCAATTAGGAACCTGAGATACCACTCAGTCCTGTTAGAGCTACTAGCAGCTCTGTCACAGAGACACCAATTAGGAACCTGAGATACCACTCAGTCCTGCTACAGCTACTAGCAGCTCTGTCACAGAGACACCAATTAGGAACCTGAGATACCACTCAGTCCTGCTACAGCTACTAGCAGCTCTGTCGCAGAGACACCAATTAGGAACCTGAGATACCACTCAGTCCTGCTAGAGCTACTAGCAGCTCTATCGCAGTGACACCAATTAGGAACCTGAGATACCACTCAGTCCTGCTACAGCTACTAGCAGCTCTGTCACAGAGACACCAGTTAGGAACCTGAGATACCACTCAGTCCTGCTAGAGCTACTAGCAGCTCTGTCGCAGAGACACCAATTAGGAACCTGAGATACCACTCAGTCCTGCTACAGCTACTAGCAGCTCTGTCGCAGAGACACCAATTAGGAACCTGAGATACCACTCAGTCCTGCTAGAGCTACTAGCAGCTCTGTCGCAGAGACACCAATTAGGAACCTGAGATACCACTCAGTCCTGCTACAGCTACTAGCAGCTCTGTCACAGAGACACCAATTAGGAACCTGAGATACCACTCAGTCCTGCTACAGCTACTAGCAGCTCTGTCACAGAGACACCAATTAGGAACCTGAGATACCACTCAGTCCTGCTACAGCTACTAGCAGCTCTGTCACAGAGACACCAATTAGGAACCTGAGATACCACTCAGTCCTGCTAGAGCTACTAGCAGCTCTGTCGCAGAGACACCAATTAGGAACCCATCTATTTTGCGGGCCCCGATGGGCGGGGCCGATGAGGAAGGCGAAGCAAGTTCCCTTCTGAAAGCGCTTATTCCTGCAGGAATCTAATAGGCAGTCCCAAAAGTTTTGTAAAACTTGCAGGAAAAACATGGAGAAGTATCCAGTCTCGTCGAAGTTTTCTTGGCAGTTGGGATCATTTAATTTCAGTGAATTCCAAATGGACACAAAACTTAATCCCAACGTTGATTCAACGTCGTGACGTTTAACCAACGATTATTCTAATGCATTTACTTATGTAACGGGACGTCTTCGATTTCAGGATTGGATAACGCCAAAAATTTGCAACAGTAAATCCTGCGATATACGATCGGAAATCCGACGTCATTACGTTAGGTCGCTTCTCATTGGTTAACCTCTGGTTTTACGTCGCTCTAAGCGTTCGCTATGGATGCAAATTAGCACACTTTTAAAGCTGAAAATGTGAAAAGTGCATTAGAATTGGGATAACTGTATCTAAAATTGTCATTTGGGGAGGTAACTCGTCGGTTTTATGGTCGCAAATTGCGGTTTTACGGCTCCCCTGGCGCGTCGCCGTTAAACAAAATTTCCGACCATAAAACCGACGATTTACCTCCCCAAATGACAATTTTGAGTACAGTTATCCCCTTATTCAATATAGGGATCAAACATGTTTTTCATGGAGTTGCCAGGTCCCGAGGGAGCCGTTGAAATGTTAATGGAATGAAAAACTATGTTTGATCGCTGTTAGCTATTGCATAAATTTAATCACAATGCTGTAAAAATAAGGAAAATATTTAGGACCTATTTTGCGGCCTCATCACCATTACCTAGCAGATACCTACACGCTCTATGTTTTTCTTTGAAAATCCTCGTTTCCGGCCATGATCAGCTATTGTGATTTTTTAACATGTAGCAGCAGTGCACAAGTCAAAATCATTTTCATTCGACGTCGTCTGCACTTTCATTTTTTTTAAATATTCTAATTTGTATAACTCCAACGTGCAAGATATCTTCAACTGCAAACTACGACTACAAACACGATATATCTTCAACTGCAAACTTGCCGCTTGCTTGTATTGATGGAGTTGTTGGGATGTCTTTGTCAATCTTTCCCTTTGATGTTGGGGATAGGGTTTGGGATCTGATTCAGTCAGTTCCTGAAGTGTAGTTACTCTTAAAATTGTTGGCACAGGTATCATACCGTTTTCTGGGATCGGTTGATTTCATGCTAATACTGGCTCGGCGCAGCTAATGATGGTTAAACTGTTGAGGGGTGCTGTTGATAAATGGTAAATTATAGATAATCAGGCTGTTTTTTAAATATAAGATTCGTGCAAACAGAACAGTTTTGAACCACCTTTGCACTCGAATGATCGCTATCTTAGCAACACGCTCTGTTCATTTGCAAAACGAATAATAATGTCGGTAAAGTTTTATTGAAATGGTGAAGATAGAAATGTTTAGCGTAGAACGAAACATTTTTTCATATTATAAATTATTTCACACTTTAATTATAGTACTGAACTTTATTAAAATGTGTAAGGTCTGTCATGCAGTAACTTAAACCAGGGCTAATTACGAGTCCAAGGTATCAAATATTCTATTTAAAGGCCCCATTGCTCTATCAGCATGAAAAATTTCATCATGAGGTATCGCTGCAAGCTTCTCACTATAGTTTCGTCATTGTAAATGACCGTGATTAGCCAGCTTTAAACAAACAAAACATCCTTGAGTATCACATAAAAAGGGTTTGAAAACTTATTTTAGTCATTTTAGTTGGCAACTAATATGACCTACTTTCGATTTCATAAAATGGTAAAAATACAATGGACAGGCGTGGAGTCCCAATCACTATCCCGCCTATGTATGTATGGCATTGCTAGACGGGAAACCAGAACAGGAAATTGTATTTTGAGGAGCGATTTGTTATTTTTCAAGAACTTGTTTTCTCTACTTTTTGCCAATTATATGACTCAATATATGCACACCAACCCAAATTTTATTACGAAACGTGAAGGTTGAACCGCTTTTTACAATAATTCGAGTTGAGGCGTTTTTACCGCTGATAGGACTATGGAGATTTTAAGAGTGTGTTAAAAATACCAAGAAACACATTTAGATTTACTTTTTTGCAATTAAAATGTATCAGACACAGTGTTAATGTGCATTTTATATACATCATTTTATCAAGCCCTCTTACAGATTCCAGCGCAATGAGCATGTAAAAATTCACCATATAGCATATCCAACTCACAAAGTAGCAAAAATAAAAACAATTTATGTAAAATATATTTTCTTATACAATAAAATACATATCACAAGCTATTCCAAAATCATATGTTACTGAAAAACTTTTGGCATAAAACATTGCATGGGACGAATCGTCCCGAAAAGTGGGACGACACGTCCAGGACGAAAAATTGGGACGAATCGTCCCGAACGAAACGTCCCGGTGCGAACTGGTTTTGGCACGAAAGGTCCCGGAACCGTGATGTCCAGTTACCCTACTACCACTATGGGGTTTTACCCAGGATCGTAATAATCTTCCCTGACTCTTCTTTTTTCGACGAGGCGCACGTGCCCGCGAAAACTGTACGCATCCAAAAACAAAACAAACATCAAAGTTAAAAGAACTAGTTTTATATACTTTTAATCAACAGGCATGGTAAGTATTTGGTCTTTGCCTCCAATCTGGGTTTTCAGGGAATGGTGCTGTTTGGTGACCCCATGGAAAGCTGATAATGAAGTGTATTGAAATGGTGAAAGGTAGAAAATTCGATGGTCATATGAATTCGACTCTTGTTAGGTAGGTCGGACGTTCTGGCAAATACGCGAAGTCCTATCTCCCTATTACCTTGCAAGCCATACTTAAATTAATGAGCATTATGAGATAGAAACTAACGAAATCATTTTTTTGTGATTACTGTATTAGCAGTAGACTGGCACTCCCTATTCTCACGGTACTTAAGGTACAAGCAAGCCTGACCAAATAAGGAGGACCAACAATTCAACATATTATATGTAGTTGAGCCCTCTAGTATTTCATCTTAATGCTCAAGGCACTTTTTGTGTTTTCTACCTTTTGGTGAGTGTATTTTTTATGTGCACACACTACTACCCCAAAGTGGTTAGGCAGAAATACCGACTCCATATTCTCACGGTATATGGATATTTGCCTCAACGTAAGCAAATTAAATGCAAGCAGAAATATTTCCTTATTTAAAATGTTGAGAATAACCATACTTAGATCAAACAAAGCAAGAAATAACATGATCGGACAATTATTTTCTATTTTATTGCCACTTTTATCATCCTGGGGTGTTCCTTGTTACCACCTTTGGTGATTTTTCACTACTTTGGCTTTAAGAAGTCACAGAATCTTCAAAAAGGGACAGAACTGAAATCTTATGTGTTTTTATACTTTGTATTCCTGAAGCCTGAAAGACAATATAAAAATAAGGAGACATGTGTGCCTGAGGGCTTTTATATAGCACTACCGCGAGAATATGATTGCCGCGAGAATATGGAGTTGGAGTATACTTGTATCTGAGCAGTTCTCGTCACTTTTTTCTAACAATTTTCTGTTTTCTCCAAAACAAGCACGTTTTCTTTCAGTTTGCTGTTGTTGTGTATTGTGTACCTAATAACTCAGGTTCTGACACATACATCATAATTTTATTTATAGAAACGCACCTCAGGGAGCTATCATTAGGTAGTTTACGGCCTGGTTGCCATACCGGTTCCATCATACTTCGAACAGCCCACCAGATATACTCGTCACATGCATCCTCTTTCTTACAGACAGATCCATACAGTACACGCAACGTGAAGACTTGATCTGACACGCTCTCGCGTGACACTTAAAATCGCGAGGAAGGGATTAAATTCCACGAGATTCTCTCGCAACCCTCACGCATTTCACACTAAACTTCCTGGCGTGTTTGAAAATCGCCACGTTCCACGCAAGAAAATTCCTCTCATCTCGCGTGAAATTCATAGAGTGGTGTATGCGAGAAACTTTCTCGCATCACGCGTGGAATTTTGTCCAGGTAGGTACATGTACACGGGTGAATCACAGTATTGTGGCTTTTTCCAACTGCAGCATGTTATATCAGCATACAAGACCCAGAAATGGCTGCAAATTTAAAACTTTGTATCTGAAATGTGCATCTGTGATTGTACTCCTGTAGCCAAAACAAGAAATTGCAAACACCACTATTAAATTTTTATCAGCTCTTGAAGCACCATAAAATAGGGATGTAACGATAGTCCAAAAATGACTTTTGCGATAGTATTGACATTGCAAGAAGTACCATTGCGATACTATTACTATTGTGGACTACTATTGCAATACTATTGCGATACTATTGTTTGAAAAATATATTGTTGTTTTAAGGAGGAAATAATGAATATGGTATCATTCCCATTTTGTTTTCTGTGTGTATAAAATGTGTACAACAGAGGTTAACATCTGCAAAGTTTAATCTATCATTGTGTTTCATAAACACAGTTTCTAGTTATTTCTCAAATGTGCACTGGTTTGGTATATTTATGCATAAAGCCCTACATTTCAGACCTTTCATTTCAATCATTTGTAGTTTCATCTGATTGGCCAAAGAGATCAAATGTGTTCTAATGGCCAACTGAATTCTCCAGGGCCATGAACCATTATCTGTCTATCAGGGGCTGACAAATCCATTGCCCGGGCGCCCGGGACAAGCTCCAAATCTGGCCGGACAAGTGCTATTTCCAGCTCGGCGCCTGGCCGGGCAAGTAAAAGGAAATCCTCAACATATAAAAATTTGGAAAGAATAGCTGTAAGCGTGTTCAAAAAGACAGAAGACAGCCCTACTGCTGTTTATAGCTATAATTATCATGATTTTTGGCTTGCCGTTTCGGCGGCAAGCCAGTATTCAAGTGGTTTAGTGATACCGAGTTATTTTCGGAAGAAACGATACGTCACACTTAGTCGGAAAATACCTGGAGAGTGTGTACTGCAGTGTTTATATATAGCAATAGCGCAAAGCATAAGCTTTTCCAAAAATCATGCAGCGGCGTCGCGAAAAATAGGCCTTAGGGCATCGCATAATCTGACTGGTCAGAGCAGCCGACACACTGTCCAGCGCCGGTGCCTTCATGGGATCTGATCAGTCTTTTTCGGCATAAATATTCTTCATGATGGTCCATGATGAAGACATCTTTCATGCTGAGGATAGACTGATATGACTGCGCTTATGCCGGAAAGGGCTGATATGTGTATCTGTAAAAACTGAAAGAGCAGAGTTCAAGTTTATTGTTTAGATTTAGAAACAAGCGCTTTTTACGATTTTCTTCTCATATCACATTAACTGATTTTTTTTCCATCTATCTAGAGTTTACAGTTTATTAAAGTCTCATTTTGGTGTACAACATCACAGTACATACATGTTTATATAGAGACATATAAAAATACACCAAACCATTCTGTACAGAATTATAAGAGACTATGTACATCATGCATTACATATAGATGTATCTTTTCATCGCGGATAAAGGCGCCACAGAGGTAAAAATAATAATAATAATAATAAAATACAGCGAACATTGAATTTTTTTTTCAACATACGTGGCACTGCATCCATGGTGCCAGAGTACAGTCACTTCCTAAAAACTACACACTGGAATCAATGGTTTCCCCCTCCTCAGCCACACGGCGCATGAATTTACCAAAAGCGGCACAGTCAGGTACAGAGAAACATGTGGCGGAAACCAATGTCCAAACAGCATGCCCCCCTGCACCGACTTTGTGCACCGTAATACATGCTCCGTGAGGATGAAAAGGGGAAACACTTTGGAAAAAAAGTCTACTATGTGGGAAAAAAATCAGAAGGTTAAACAAATAAATATGCTGGAAGTAAACAGAATTTCCGCCGTGTGCGTCCAAGATACGCATTACAATAAATGTGTGGCTTAATTGCTTGTATGTAGTAAAAAGTATGCAAAGACCAGGAACTGAAACAATCCAAATCCAAATCCAGCCCTCAAACCATAGTTGGAAACAACTAAGATTACAAATAATCAAGATACAGAGAACATATGGCCAACCGAGTGAGCAGCTTGTTCCCAAAAGGTGGCCACTCAGCAACCCAAACCGAACCAAAAATAATAAGAACATACATAAGGTAAAACATCACAGAAACTCTGACACCAAAAACAGGCAACAGAGAACCACAACAGAACTACCGCCTTGGAACGGTCAGTAATGAATTACTATGTAGAACTGACCGTGTTATGTATGTAAAAGTCGGTAATGTCGGTAAGTACTTAACGCTTACGCATTGCAACAGGCCTTTCCATGGCGCAAAGCGATATATTATGTACACATTTTTAGCATCTGATAAATTTCTTTTTGGCCATCAACATGTTCGTGAATAGCCTGAACAATGATACAGAAAAAGGGGACAATTCAGAGTTGTTAATATTTGAAACTCAGAATTGTTAAAATTTGAAACTGTTATGGATTCATTGACAGCTTTATGACAACGGAGGGGTTGGTTGGTTGCAGCGATGATGCTGGGTATAACTTCCAGTGCCGGGGCATCCTATTTATTTGGATTATAGTAGAACAAGGGCCTACTGTGCTCGCGGTAGGTGCGGGTTGGGGTGTGTGGACATTTTTCTTACTTTTATAACACTCTCTAATGTTGCCTTCTCAGTTCAGCTATACAAATGTACAGAGAAATATTTACACATTTCCTTAGATGAACCGATACTGGGCTGACGATGTTCATACATCCACGAACAACACACATTCATGTAATCTTACGCGTAAGCAATGTCACGGATAGTTCAAATAGATGATTGGCAGACGTAACGATTGATATACGTCATGTCATAGTGACGGCTGCTGTACTTCATTACCAACACGTAACTATTATTCGTCCTTTGCTAGGCGTTTAATTAGTCAGAACTTCACGAATGAGTAAACAAAATTGATGTAAAAACATAGCATAAATATAAAAGATAAATTTCATTTGTCGGGAGTTCATGGAAATACGAATGCAATAGGTTCCGTGCTTTGTTGTTCCCAAATGGTGTAAAGCAAGTTATTGTCAAAACAATAACAGCATGCATTTTCTTCTCAGAGTGTCAAATTTTTGTTCCAGTCACTGCCACTGATGCCACTTAAACCAAAAGTAAACGTCAGTAATATTAATTTATTTCTTCTTTTGATGCCAAGTTCAGATGTGCCAAGATTCCATAGACATGGGTTTGAAACAATCTTTCCTAAAATTTTGATTCAGACTAAATGTGACTCAACAGCCGTAAAGAAAAGACTTGAAATAGGTCCATATAGTTATTTAACTTGAGGCATGCCTAAAACGGCCGGCCAAAACGTTGGAAAACTGTTTTTGTTGTTGTTGTTATTGTGTGTGTGTGTGTGTGTGTGTGTGTGTGTGTTTCCTCAATTTGTTTTTCAAATAAATTCTACCCTTGTTTTTACCTTACACCCGTGGACAATGCCACCATTCAAGAAGTTAGAAATTAAATACTTTGCTTATTAAAAGTAAGCAACAGAAAGTGCACTAACAATCGGGTTCACTTCAATAACAACTCATGAAAATTTCACTGTTTTAGCTGTGCAAGCCTTCCTTTTAAAAGGAAATTTTATCTCACCTTTAGTTACTGAAAGTTTGTTTATTGTCACCTATCCGTTAATCCAGTGTAATGGTTACTGACGGTGTTTGCGACACCTGTCAATCATTTAGCGAAATTTCACAACTAGATGTGGACCGTTGACCAATGAGTTTTCTTCTCGGATGCATGATGAGCTTGAGTCAAAATACAGAGTCAGGTCGGTACTGTTTGATCTACAAAGCGATCTTTATTCTAGAAATTGGGACAACCGAACAGTTAAAAAATCAATAATTTTTTTTATTGCGTCTAACAGATGAAAGCAGAATGGCAAAACAGTGTAGACTTTGATCAGACTGCTCATATTCAGGAGCAGTCTGATCAAAGTCTACACTGTTTGCTCAGACATATGTCTCAATATTCAGAACTTTTATGGTAATCTATTTGGTATACCGGTATTCTTTGATGTAAAGTGCAAACGATCTGAGTCAACCAGTACAAAGCATGCTTTTTTCCTGCCAAATGTCACCTGGACAGTGTATGCGGATAGGCTTCCACAGTTATCTTACGTATTTGGATCAAAGTGTAATATTGCTTGGCAACCAGAGTAGTCCCTGATCAGACTGCTCCCAACGTATTTGGATCAAAGTGTAGTAATGCTTGGCAGTAAGAGTAAACCCTGATCAGACTGCTCCTGACGTATTTGGATCAAAGTGTAGTAATGCTTGGCAGTCAGAGTAGTCCCTGATCAGACTAGGATTTAACAAGTTTCTGCGGTTGCCTATTAACGGTAAACTCCCGTCCATTACCACTGGGAGAAATGAGCCGCACTGTTAATGGAGCGCGTGAATATACAGTGCTCCAGATAAGAAGGGGTAACAGAGATAATTTAGGGATAATTATCATTATTTCTCCACAAAAACATATTTTGTGACCCATCATTAGAGCCGTCTCGTCGAGACGGTTCTAATGAGGGGTCACAACATATGTTTTCGTGGAGAAATAAGAAAAATTATCTTTGAATTATCCTCAATACCCCCTCTTATCTGGAGCTCTGATATATTTAGTTGTCTCTAGGTACAGAGCTCATGATTACTGTTAGATGTGAACAGGAAAGACTGGTTTGCGCAGGCTGTTATCCCCCGACCGAAAGGTTCGGGGGATATAGCGATGAGCCTGGCGTCCGTCCGTCCGTCTGTCCGTCCGTCCGTCCGTCCGTAAACACTTTCTTGTCCGCTCTATATCTTGAATACCCTTTGGAATATTTTCATGATACTTCACAGTTATGTAGAACAGGTCATGACGATGTGTCGCGTACAAGAATGGTAACTCTTGCTATTGTACTTTTTGAATTATCTCCCCTTTGGTGATTTTTTGGCAGATTCGTGTCCGCTCTGTAACTTGAATACCCTTTGAAATATTTTCATGATACTTCACAGAAATGTAGAACAGGTCATGACGATGTGTCGCGAACAAGAATGACAACTCTTGCTTTCTTACTTTTTGAGTTATTTCCCCTTGATAGTTTTAGGTGTGATTTTTTGGCAGATTCGTGTCCGCTCTATAACTTGAATACCCTTTGGAATATTTTCATGATACTTCACAGTTATGTAGAACAGGTCATGACGATGTGTCGCGTACAAGAATGGTAACTCTTGCTATTGTACTTTTTTGAATTATCTCCCTTTTGGTGATTTTTTGGCAGATTAGTGTCCGCTCTGTAACTTGAATACCCTTTGGAATATTTTCATGATACTTCACAGAAATGTAGAACAGGTCATGACGATGTGTCGCGAACAAGAATGACAACTCTTGCTTTCTTACTTTTTGAGTTATTTCCCCTTGATAGTTTTAGGTGTGATTTTTTGGCAGATTCGTGTCCGCTCTATAACTAGAATACCCTTTGGAATATTCTCATGTTACTTCACAGATATGTAGAACAGGTCATGACGGTGTGTCGCGAAAAAGAATGACAACTCTTGCTTTCTTACTTTTTGAGTTCTTTCCCCTTGATCATTTTAGGTATGATTTCGTGTCCGCTCTATAACATGAATACCTTTTGGAATATTTTCATGATACTTCACAGATATGTAGAACAGGTCATGACAATGTGTCGCGAACAAGAATGTCAACTCCTGCTTTCTTACTTTTTTAGTTATTTCCCCTTGATGGTTTTAGGTCTGATTTCGTGTCTGCTCTATAACTTGAACACTTTTTGGAATATTTTCATGATACTTCACAGATATGTAGAACAGGTCATGATGATGTGTCGCGAATAAGAATGACAACTCTTGCTTTCTTACTTTTGGAGTTATTTCCCTTTGATGATTTTCGGTGTCCGCTCCATAGCTTGAATACCTTTTGAAATATTTTCATGATACTTCACAGATATGCAGAACAGGTCATGACAATTTGTCTCATACATGAATGATAACTCTTGCTTTTAGACTCAGTGAATTATTTCCCTTTGGTAGTTTGAGCTGCTGTTTGAGCCTTTGCTCCACAACTGTATAACCCTGGCCAGCTCCAGAATTTGAATAACCGTGTACCTTTTAGAATATTCTGTGATATCTTATCAGTGTTCCTAACTCTCTCTTACCCCTCCACATTCCCGTGACCCCTCCCGCCAACCCCCCCCCTGCCCCCACCCCCCCAAAAAAATTTTTTTTTCCAGATTTGGATTCTTTGTCCAAATTCACTTATTAGAGAGCTCAAAATTAGATTTGTAGGGCTTGTACTTTAGAAGTTATTCACATATTTTGAAAGTTGAATGTATCGTATGCTATACATTTGTGTATATGGTGGCTGTTTGAGATATTACCTCTTTTTAGCAGTCAAGCATACTGTTTTAGTCTGAGTGTTAGATAATCATGCATCTGTTAACAGTTAATGTCAATCAGAAGCATAAAAGAATGACAATATATTACTAATATGTGTTTTGAAGTGCACCCTTTTTACCAAGGCCCATGGGGGTCTTCGGTCGGGGGATTTGCCATCTCCTCTGATGGCTATTTTTTGATTTATCGGTGTATGCAACCAGGTACCTTTTAATACCCGTCTCATGGATACACTGCACGTGACAATTATAGTCACTTTATAGCGGCTCTTTTGATCTCTACAATGTCTGACCCAAAAACGATCAGGTTATTGCACATCAAAGCTGCCGTCAGTATTGTGCTCAATAATTGCGTAGACCTGATCAGAATGCATTATTTTCGCACTGTTGAAATTAAGTAAGATAGAAAAAAAAAATTCCGATCAGCCATCAGTGGAAAACGGCTGTCAAGTCTCAGTAGTCTGATGGAGCAAGAGGCTAAGTGTACATGCGACTAGGTTAGCTTTTGCTACGGTATTACGTCAGCGCAGCCTTATCTGGGAACGCATATTGCGTATATTCGAAAAGCGTTGAACATGATACCGGAAAACGTCTGTGCAGTGTGAACGCGGAAAAAAGTATATACAAATAGCATATAGACGCGACTTGCCATTTTATTACGCCATGCGCAGATCGTCTGCTTGATAACCACGTGGATCGTAAATCTTGAAACGGGAAAACATGTACGCTGTCTCATAAAAAAAATGGTTTCAGAAAGATAACCGTACATTCGCGGGCCAGCAGAAACAATTTTCGATTATCTTGTGTGTTACGATTGAGACATTTGCAGCTGGACCGAGTGGTGTTCGAATACTATGGGACGGACAGACAGACTCAGCACCTAGAGTGTGCAACCACGAATTCGTTAAGCTGAGCCTCCTGGGGAACATCGTTAGAGGATTTGACAAAAAAAAAGTACGGGCGAGTCAGAAATAATATCTGCGCAGCCTGATCAGAAAATGCATATAAAATGACTGTCTTCTGATTATTATATAATTCGTCTGTCCAGCGGTATTCAGCGGAATAGCTTCATGCGAAAATACTGTACCAAAACCGGACTGCACAGCTAAACAAATTAAATTTCATATTTCAAATTATTCGTATATACATGATACACAGGGTTCTCCCCAGGTGTATATGGCATGTCGCTTGCGACATGCCTTAAGCCAGTGTCAATAATTGCGACATGCCTTAATTACCTTGACACCCTTTTAATCCCTGCCGACATCCCTTAATTGTATAACAGTAACTGTTAAATCACTCTTATTTAAGTGTGTATTTATTGTCATAGGGTGTGCAGTGAAGCGTCAATACCACTCAGCATATGTTTATACAAGGATTATAACACCTTTGCAGCTGTTTACACGGGTCAGGATTATGACACTTTTCCGATTAGTGCCCCAATTATGATTGGAAACAGGTCTGCTTCTTTGATGCTAATGTGTCCTCTTTAGCGAGATAGATGCATATAAATTAATTATTTTTTATAAGTGAAGGATGACAGTATATTGACTTATCATCACTTCAGTAAAAAATATTCTGCAGCTTATTACTTAAATATCTATAGTAATTTAGTAACTCTTAACTGAAATATTTACCAAAATACATAAAAAGTAACATTACAATGGCAGTAAAATATAATACATGATAAGACTTGTTAGAAATTATAAAAAAGTTTTATTACCTCCCTTGTTTCATATGAGCCAAATTTAGATCTTGTCTGCTCGCCTGATGGTTTTACTTTACAGGGAGACTGAGTTTGTTAGCTCACCTGGATATTCAATGAGGAGCTCAGAAATTTGCTCACCTGAGTATTATGTACATATAAAAGGCCTACATGGTCCTCACTTGCTCACCTGACCACCAATGACCATCTTAATAAAATTCTGTGTGTGTGAGGGTGCAAGGGTGGTAGAGGAGATCATCCTATGCTAACCTGCTGATTTAACTTGCTGTATTTGGCATTAATGAGCAAACTACCCATAGCTTTTGTTACACAGAAACATGGAATAAGGAAAAGATCAGAATTTATCACAAAGTTGTTGTCTGCAAATGCTTAATTCGATATACGCGCGCTTATAATTAAATTCATCTTCAACAACATGCCTTCAGAAATTTCTGGGGAGAACCCTGGATACATGTGTGTGCGTACGCTGATTAGGCGCCGCGGACATGCAGGCTGAGCCGAGTCTGCCTTATGGACCGTAAGGTATAATAAACACATGTTCCGAAATTGCATCAATATTGGTTAATAAGTAAACCTTGCGGCACGTGCCGTTAGCGGCTAAATCTTTGACATCAAAAGCTGATCGAAATGCTTTGATCTTTGTGACCTGTTTCGGCACTGGACTATTATCAGTTGCGGCTGAGCGAATTCATTTTTCTGGAATTGGAAAGAACTCCTATGCCTAAAATGACGCTTCCATTTTTAGCTCACCTGAGCCGAAGGCTCAGAGGTGAGCTTATAGGATGGGAGTCGAGCCGTCGTCCGTTAGTGCGTTAGTGCGTGCGTTAGTGCGTGCGTTAGTGCGTGCGTGCGTCAACACTTTCAAACATAAATATCTCAGATACCAGTGGGCCGATCGCAATCAAATTTTATCTGAAGCATCATTTGGGTGGGGGAAAGGCCGCATTAGGTTTTGGTGCCGATCAGCTCAGAACTCTGGTTTCCATGGCAACAGATAGCCCCCATAGGGTTATAATGGGGAAAATGGCGTCATCACGTTTTCTCGACTGTTTTTGATTAGATCTTTATCATACTTGCAGGTAATGATGACATACACAAGAGCTTGGATGAGTTCGAAATTTGGCCGGATTCGAGCACAGACTACGGAGTTAGCTGCCCTTGAGCGTTTGAAAAAAATCCCATAGGGTTATAATGGGGAAAATGGCGTCATCACGTTTTCTCAACTGTTTTTGCTTAGATCCTTATCATACTTGCAGGTAATGATGACATACATAAGAGCTTGGATGAGTTCGAAATCTGGCCGGATTCAAGCACAGACTACGGAGTTAGCTGCCCTTGAGCGTTTGAAAAAATCCCATAGTGTTATAATGGAGAAAACAACGTCATCACATATTTTTTTAAAAACTTTGTCATCGCTCTATTGCCTACATATCTGAACGGATTTTAAAATAACTTCACACAAATGTAGGGCATGACAATATCTCGAGCAAGTTTGACTTTCAGGATGTTGTGCCCAAGGTCAAGGTCACTGTAGCTATTTTTAGAAAAACTTTGTCAGCACTCTAGCACCTACATTTCTCAGCAGATTTTAAAATAACTTCACACAAATGTAGGGCATGACAATATTTCGAGCAAGTTTGACTTTCAGGATGCTGCGCCCAAGGTCAAGGTCACTGTGGCTATTTTTAGAAAAACTTTGTCAGCGCTCTAGCACCTACATTTCTCAGCAGATTTTAAAATAACTTCACACAAATGTAGGGCATGACAATATCTCGAGCAAGTTTGACTTTCAGGGTGCTGCACCCAAGGTCAAGGTCACTGTGGCTATTTTTAGAAAAACTTGGTCATCGCCCTAGCGCCTACATTTCTCAACGGATTTTAAATCAGCTTCATACAAATGTAGGGCATGACAATATCTCAAACAAGTTTGACTTCCAGGGTGCTGCGCCCAAGGTCAAGGTCACTGTGGCTATTTTTAGAAAAACTTTGTCAGCGCTCTAGCACCTACATTTCTCAATGGATTTTAAAATAAATTCACACAAATGTAGGGCATTACAATATCTCAAGCAAGTACGACTTTCAGGGTGCTGTGCCCAAGGTCAAGGCTATTTTTAGAAAAACTTTGTCATCGCCGTAGCACCTTCATTTCTACATGGATTTTGAAATAACTTGACACAAATGTAGGGTATGACAATATCTCAAGCAAGTTCGACTTTCAGGATGCTGTGCCGAAGGTCAAGGTCACTGTGGCTATTTTTAGAAAAACTTTGTCATCGCTCTAGCACCTACATTTCTCAACAGATTCTAAAATAAATTCAACACAAATGTAGGGCATGACAATATCTGGAGCAAGTTTGACTTTCAGGGTGCTGCAATCAAGGTTTTTGATTAGATCCTTATCATACTTGCAGGTAATGATGACATTCATAAGAGCTTGGATGAGTTCGAAATTTGGCCGGATTAGAGCACAGACTACGGAGTAAGCTGCCCTTGAGCATTTGAAAAAAAATCCCATAGTCCTACATAGTCTTATGATGGAGAAAACGTCATCACTTTTTCATTTTTCATTGGATCTTCTTCATACTTGCAGGTAATGAGGATATGCATAAAAGCTTGGATTAGTTAGCATTTCGGCTAGATCCAAACCACTGACTATGGAGTACCTGCCCTGAGCATCCAAAAAATCAATGTCGCCCACTTTTTCTTGGTTTCTACTGATCCGATCCTTTTCAAACTTGCAGGTAATGAGGAAATGCATAATATCTTAAACAACTTCAAATTTTGGCCAGATCAGGCCAACCACTAGGAAAGTAGCTGCCCTTGACAGCTCTGTCTATTGTGCTCTTGATCGGATACTTTTTAAACTTGCATATATTAAATGAGGGCATACATAATGTTTTGGATGAATTTAATTTTCAGCCTGATTGGACCACTGACTGTGGAGTTAGCTGCCCTTGAGCATCTTAAATATCCCTATAGGTTTACAATGTCTCTCAGGTGAGCAATTGTTGCCCTTTGGGCTACTTGTTTTTAAATTTTTTTTTCATGATACGTCTATTCCTTTTTCGGTGGGAGTAACGTTATTTTTGAGGAATTAGTTTGGGACTGCAGGCGTTTTACCCATTTTCTTTGCATCAAAATCGCAAAATGCCCCTTATCTGGAGCTCTGTATATCAGATTAATTATGACACGTGTTAACGTTTTATAGACAGTAGGGAGTTTTATACGCCGGGACAACATCAAACGGCCGTATGTAACACTTATCAAATGTATGCCAGACGCCAGAGGTGAAATTTCTTGATGTATGGAAGCAAAACCCAGACGTAATATACAGCCATACGTCGGCTAACGGAAGCCATGTTTGTACAAACAGTCTGCCGCTCACTTTCGCTTTAAAGAAAGAAGGCAACAGCGGAAATTATCTGAAAAAATTGTAATGTAGGAGACTATCGAAACTATCGATAGTCCAAAACACTATCGGCGATAGTCATCGATGTCTCACTTTACTATCGATGCAGTACTATCGGCCGAGTTACTATTGCAATACATCGATAGTCCGATGTATTGTTACACTCCTACCATAAAAGTGGCCTTTTGTCACCGTTATGTGTTGCACTTTAAAAATTACTATTTTTTGATGAAATATTTCTGTATAATGCAGTAAGAAACCAATAGATGTTGGCATTAAATCACTTAGAAAATTCTTTTAAAAAATATTTGGAATGTACATTTCGATTTTCTGTCAAATATTGCTCAAGATAATGCCGAAGTTGTGGAAGTAGTACTTCGTTATACAATTGAGGTTTTCACAACACAGGCTCTTGTTATACTCATAAAAATCATAGAAGATCTTAATCAATTCTACATAATTTCCTTCTACGAAGGGGCCATGAGATTGTCCATTTTGTAGAAGTAAGGATTTCTGACAATTCTGATCGACCTTAGAAATGACAGCACAGTGAAGTCAAAAAAATGCCCACTGAAAAATCTGGTAGTGTCCGTAACCAGGCAATTTATTTTCGCTTTTAAAAGTGTTTTTTGCAGTGAAATGAACTTTCTCATCTGTAGTTGCATTCAAAAAGTCAAGAACAACAACAATTTTAATTACATTTTTTATAACATCTTCTCTATCATAAGATAAGTGGTTACGGACACCACGAAAAACGAAATCCTGTACCATTATCTACTTTTGTATTATATATATGTAATTTCTATGAATAAAATATTGTTTAAACCAAAACATGTAGGGTCCGTAACCCGAAAATGCATACCTTCATTTAAAGTGAAATATTGCAGCTGTTTTGGCTTTTAGCTATAAAACATTCATGTCAGTGACTCTGACTGGTATTGAACTGTATCAAAATAATTAAATCATGTGATGCTACATAACCTGTACTACACATTAACTGAGTAAATGTCGGTAAATGATTAGTGAACCTGTTTCACAGTGCTCCAGATAAACAGCGTATTTGCGTAAATACCCAAAAAATAAATGAAAAACACAACTGACCTTTTCCTGTCAGCGTACCAATACGCAGACAAAATTCCCGGAACGCAATGATCCAAAAAGCAGAAGCGTAACGACGGCATTATCCAAGGCTGTCATGTGTAAACAAAAGCATTGGGTATAATTCCTATGTCGCGTGTTCAACTGTCTGTGTTGACCTGACAGATTTACCGCAGCGTTATTTATAGATATACTGGTACTCGTTCTATACATGGTGAGCAAGAAATGGCGGGAAACATGCTGAAAAATCGGCGGGAAAGAATCTTAAAGTGAACGAACCGAATTTCTAAAATCGCTTGTTTTCGGGAATTTAATCTGATCGGCCTTCTAATCATTACTATCTCCGATGACAGCGCATAGCAAATTTATGTTACCATTTGCATTTTGCAAGTAAAACATGGTGTAATGCTTAGGCATAACGCCCATTACGCACATCAGGCACGAGTGAAATACAAAAGTCAGGAAATAGAGTAAGTGTCCAGGAAAAGGCTCATAACTTCGACAGGTATCCTGAAATTCTAAATTTTCCTTGGGGGAACCCGGCTCCTTTTCTCGGAATCACAGCATTAGACGTGCATAATAATTTCGATTTTCTGGCCATGTAGTACTAGTATTTTATAGTAATTATGACACAGATATTCAATCAGCGGAAAGCGATGAACAGACTTGTCACGACGCGGTAGAACTAATAAAGCGATATAGTGTTGACACCATTTGTTCTTTGCTTTATACTGATCAAAGACTGCCGAATTAAGGTTCAGTTATTGGCAATTAAGAGACACATGCCTACGACAATTTCCATTACGTCATGTGAAATGACAGGTTGATTTATTGATTATCGGTACCTATTAACGACACCCCTGCTGTTCTATCCAAGGTGTGAACAGCGAGTGGCTTCTTGAAAGTTAAATTCTGACATTTAAAATTTCAAAGAAGTCTGGTCTCTCTCTTCGGGACCTAATTTTCTGCGTCCGGGCCGGATTTTTCGCGCCCAGAGACGCCAAATTTGGCATCCTCCAGATGTTAAAGTGAAAAGGGCTGAACTTCAATATAGAAGCAAGAAAACACTGTTCTTCCAGGTCAGCCTGTCCAGGATTTACATTGTTAGTGACAACACAGATTTTGGACTATCAGACCTTGGTCTACAAAAGTGTTTTCTGAGACTGATTTCTTTAATGATTTTTTTATTCAGTGGCTGGTCTGTGTGTTGACTATATATACAGATAGAAATCATGGTGATGCAAAATATTAAGATTGCAGCACTATTGCTATCTCCAATTTTACCAAATTGCACAAAAAAGAATCAGAATACCCAATTAGATGGAAAATCAGTGGGTAATGCAAGTTGCTTTACACAAATAAAATTCAGAAAACCCAATTAACAAAAAAATCAGTGGGTAATACCCAATTACCCAAACATCCTTATCTGGAGCCCTGGTTTCATTTTTCTCACGTAAAAGAACTCAAAGAAGGAGTTTTGAAAAATACATATCAAGCAAGTCTGTTTCTATCGAAGGGTATGGTGAGAATTTCGGTAGTTCTAGTTGGAGTTGTAGTTCTGAAGAAAGGTTAAGGTTTGGGAAACTGAACTGAGAACCAATTTTATGTAGTGTCCGTAACCTTTATGATTATATAAACATATTCCTTGCTTGTAAGACTTAGCAAGCTTCACTTCCGAAAAAAAAAATATTTTCTGGTTGATTCAGTTGTATTACATCACAAAGTAATACACTGCTTTATCTATTCTTATGCACTATATTGTAGTATGTATTGATAATAAAGAGGTGTTTTATATGCAGTGACAGTTTTTTTTTTCAGATACCTGAGAGTAAATATGGACATTAATGGCAGCATTACCTTTCAATGTAAATTGTTAAACTACCTAATGGTATTCCAACTGCATGCCTTAAGTCATGCCTGAAAAAAACAGTAAACAGATACATAGCCTCAGACTGGTTAAGGACACTACAAATCAATGTTTTATGACTTTGCATATTATTTTGTTTGAGTCCAAGTTGCTGTTGTCAGGTATGCTGTAGTTTTGATTGTTTCCATACTAGAATATATACTCTTTATGTTGAAGACAAATCAGACATCTTTAAAAGTCAACATATATGCAAATTATCCATAAGTCATACTTTCTGACAAGACTCCTAGAGTCTTCTTACTAGATACATGTAGATCACAAAATTCTTTGTAGGGTGAATCTCAGTAGTGATGTTGTTGATGGATACATTAGATTGCCTTGCATCGCCAATAAACAAATGGGCTTGGGGCGGGCCATGATTAAACTAGAATTGCCTTTGAGCATGCAGACACTTGGCTATGAGCCATGGTTATGGCAATGACAGATAATGGCATTTTGTTATTAAGCAGGGAAGTTTAATCCTAAAAGGGGCCATACAGACAAATGATGCACTGACTTTATCACTTGTTCACGATATTCAGATCCAGAGAAAATGATGAAAGCTATTTTTCATGCAACATTTCAACTTTTAAGTCGGTTTTAGGGGTAAAAATGGTGCTTCCAGAGAATAACTGTTTGAATCTCCAGTAACTAAGAGCTTCTGAATGAAAACTGAGTTTCAGAATTTGCATTGTTCTATTATTTTAACAAGTATAGTGATTGTAGGGTCCGTAACCTATCCTTTATAAGGAATGAAGACAAAATTGATTTTTCCTTCTCTCTGCATCAGTCATAGAAAACCCTCAAGATGTTGTAAAAACTCAACAAATCCGAATCTAAAACCATCTACATTAAGCTATTAATGGCTTGATGTTTTTATGCTTTAATCGAAATTTGTATATTTGACAACTCATGAATTAGGAATACCTGTCGAACTTAAAACAAAACATTTTATGCCTTTTTTTGCTCTGGAATGATCTCAGTGATAAATTCAAGAATTACACATGAGTCATGCTAATAAAATGCATGTATTGGTGGTATTTCACAAAATTATATATTTAGTATAGTATTGTAGAGTCCGTAACCAGCCTGTTAACAATGATATTTTGTAAAAAAAGATATCCTCAAAACTATATGGACAAATATTTCTCTTCTGTTGGTGAGAAGGACTCTAGAATGTTGCTTAAATAGATCTTGATTTATTTCTAATTTGAAATTTATAAAAGAACAGCAAATGTTAGGCAATCAAATTTGTGTCTTAATGAGTATGATAATGTATCTTCTTTTAGTTCATATTCTAAGATTTATGATTTCAACAAAAAGTCACTTATTCAATAACTTCAAGCTTCTTGTCATGTTTAAAATATTTTTTGTTCATTGTAATAGGCTCATTGCAACTTTTCTGGTTTGTTATACATCACTTGTAGTGTCCGTAACCATTTTTACCCAGTGGCACAAAAAACTGAAAAATATATATTGATCGACTTCCCAGGAACAAACCCTGGTAGTTATATAAACTAGAGGTACTAAACATCAGAAAATACATGTTTTCAGAATAATTCTGAAAAGTTCATTTTTCACCTCTAAGTGCAACCCATGTGGCCATAATACTGTGATTCACCCGACTGTAGTAAATGCAAGTTTCTATACAAGTACATATACCTTTACAGACAAGGCACATGATTCGCAATGCATTTTTTTCGGCGCTGATAACGTTTCAATTAATACATTGTAAGCGTGCGTGAAAAACCTAATTGATCGCATCCTCAACGCAAGTATTGTTTGACCGTACGGTATTTACAAATTAAGGATGGGTTGATAAACAATCATGATCAGCGTAAGTTTGTTGCAGTTACGCGGCGAGTTAATTAGAGAGGCGTATGTTTGAAAGAATATTGCTAATAGGTTAGTTAGTAGCAAACGGAGTTCTTTCAAATTCTAGAATGATGACACAGACAAAACATTTCGCTCAGCCGATAATAGCCCAATCTATGTCAAAACAGGCACAAAGATCAAAGCGTTTCGATCAGCTTTTGAACTCAAAGATATAGCTGCTAGTGGCACCTGCCGAAAGGTTTACTTATTAACCAATATAAACTTCCTGATGTAAGAGCTGTCAAGTTTCCATTAAAAAGCGCATGCGACAACAATGACTTGATTAGCAAATGGGCTGTCTCAGCGGTGATTGACGTCCACTTATCCACTCTCTGAAATATGCAAATTGGTTTGACGGCTAAAAAAAATACGTCACAGCTGCATCCTCTTAATCAGTTCATTCATGAAATATGGAAAATATGATTTTGCGTCGTGGATCAATAGTCAAAGTGTTTGGATTTTAAAAATGCATCAAATGAAGGAAAAATAAGAGGTGTGAAGTTTGTTTTTTTATTCCGATCTCTGCGTGGCAAAATCACATTATCTATATGAAAAACGAAACTGATTCTGCTGCGCGGAAAAATTCTCAAAGTATTCGGACAAATAAACATAAAATCTATATTCACATTTAGAGGTGACTGAACGCATTCAGGGCCTTCGCCATAATAAAATGTGAAGACGGTAGCATTTGTTGAAATACGTAAACACAGCACGTTTATAGGTCAGTCTCGTGCCTTTACATCAAAGGACGCCGCTCAGAGCACAAAATGGTGAAAGGAATCTTATTCCATACGCTGATAGTAAATATTAGGATCAGCTTGCGCAGTATTAAATACAATGCGACAAACTGGTATGCTTTACGCGTCATAGCGTGAGCGGTTTACGCTGTCTATTTGTTCGGCACTTTCGGTTATTTCCGGAATGGGGGAAATTGCCGATCGTAATTTTTGGCGCAAAAAATTTTTGAGTCGGCGCCAAAAAAGACCAATCGCTTGGAAACCGGAATCACACAACTTTTTTTTAGGCCAAATGTAAAAATATAAATGAATTACCTGTACAACATATAATGACCTGTGAAATTGACGAGAATCGTAAATCCTTTCCACTCGAAAACACACGTCACGCGTGATTAAGTTTGGCGCCGATGACTCACTTGAGCATACATGGAGTTAATCCTTTCTCTCGAAAGTTGCGTGTCTCGCGTGAAAAGAAATTGTTTTCTCGCGAGTTTAATAGGGATGCGCGATATTACCGGTATACCGGTAAATCGTGATTCAAAATTGCCACGATACGAATCACGATACGTTTTGGCCATACCGGTACGCTCGGTAAATTTCGAAAGTTTCCGGACATTCTCGTGAAACGTTTTATATGCTTTTAATTAACAGTTTCCTTTTCTTTTTGTTAGTATTTTTCCCCAAATATTCTTTTTTTCATGAAACGGATCTAGGTAGTGGAGTCAATTAAAGCCAATATAGTCTTTAAAAACAGGTTTTGTTTGTTTACTTTTTCCGGAGACTTGCTTCCTCTTATGTCTTTTATCTCCGTAATCTTCACACACAAAGACAGATGTAAACAAAAATTACCGTGATTGTAGGTAATAATGTCCAGTTTAATCCTTTTGTCAGTATCCAATTGATCCTATCACTCCAACGGTATGATCTCTTTGACACATATTCCCATTCATAACTTAAATATTCGAACATCTTTTGAACATTTTTTTTTTTTGTGTGTATATCTTAGTACATTTTCCTTATGGGAAGTTTCATTATTTGTTGACATACATTGCAGATCCTGATCACACTGCTCCAAGGAGTTGTCTGATCTGGATCTACAACATTTACTCAGCAATTACTGTCCGATTATTTAGTGTATTTCCTTTTCATGTCACCGATAAAATAATTCACCTAGACTTCAGACACGTGTCAATTCCTTTGATCTTTGACAACAACCGGTGTTGAAAATCTGCATGCTTTTTTCATTCTCGCCTTGGGGCAAAACTGGGTCAGAGCAGAATAACAAAGAAGTCATGCAATAGATGCATGGACACTAGGGTCATGTCAGTAAGTCAGTCAATTAGTAAAATAAAATGAGATCGCAGACTTGTAACAGTTGCATTTTAATAAAGTACAGGAGCTGGCTTTTTTTGTTGGTTTTTTTCTGTGTTAAAATAAACAGGTAAAGAATGGGATTTCATTTTTTATTACAATCATTTAATAAAAGACAGAAGCAAACAACACAGTAAAAGCAAGTAACATAGAAGTATGAACTGAAAAAGAAGTCCCGATATATCGTGATACATATCCCGATACAGACCAGTGTATCGTGATATATCGCGATAAGGTTTTCAGTGGCGATACCCACCCCTAGAGTTTAACGTCACGCATCTCGCGAGTGTCTCACATCTCCCATGCATTTCACATGCAAAAACCCCACTAAACTTTCGTGGAAAAGATTAAAATTTCTCGCGGGAGCGTGTCAGATCAAGTCTTCACGTTGCGTGTACTGTACATCTGTCTGTTATTATCATTATCAATACTCGTTCTTTCCCATGACTATTGTTCTTTGGAACAGACTACCAGCTGATCTCGTCAAGGTGTCAGATCTCGACTCCTTTAAATTAGGAGTCAGTAAGATCAGTCATGCCCTTCCATAAGTACATATACTGTTTTTATCCTGATTTTAAACTCTTCTTACTAACATTAACTCTGTCATCTTTATTCACCTTACTTTTAAACTTTTAATTCACTATCTCACTTTTTACTTCTCTTACTAACACACTGTGCGTGGTCACAAAAAATCCAAATAATACTCGTGAGAGGGTTATGGATAATGAATAGATAGATAGATTATTTGATGTGCTATCACGCATTGACGATGTCACGTCCAGAAGCAGTTCTCGTCATGTTGCATTAGAGCTCGATTTTACAATAATTATGAAACCCATTCTGCTGTTGTTGTTTAAAAATGTTTTTCGACATCTTGTTCATGTAACAAAATCAGTTTCAAGCGATCATTACACAAATTGCTTCTTGTACAGCCCCTTCATTACACCTACCACATCCAACATTGTTAGCCTAGGCCAAAAATAAAGTTTTACGACATTTTTTTCTTGTATTTTTTATGCATCTACGCTTTTATTCTTACACCATGTATAAAACTTCAACCCTATCATACCTTGCCGTGGCCTCGACCAAGCCTGTGTTGTAACCTAAGGAAGCCAGCATGGAAGGTATTGAGAGGAATTTTTACAAGGGTGGAGTCTGCACTCGCACCATAAAGCTGATTCGAGCTTCGGACAGAGATCTCGGTTTCCTGCTTCTTAACCCCAACAAACGAAAACTCTACTTTATCATGACCAATAATCCCATTGTGTTGGGGGCGGGAGGGGGGTTGTTTCTGTGTTAGGATAATATGGGTACGTACTGGCCATACTATGGCCGCTTAAATAAGATCCCAGTTTATGGGTGCGGTCCGCTTCCAAAGATCTTTTATTTTATTAAATACGTTTCTGTGACGATTTGGTTTACAAAGCCTCCTCCTGTCTTTTTGTACGGGACCACTCCAAACACGGTGGACAACCTACGTCATGATCACGTGATTCTGACGATATGGTGCACATATATATAAGCACCAAATCAACCAACCAACCAACCGCTCGATTTTTTGGTGCGTTTTTGCACTAGTTAGATCAAATCTATCATAAACTCAGATTTTAGGCAGCTGAAGCTTAAAAAATAAGACAAAGACAAGGTTTTTCAAGAACATATTATATTATATTATATAGAAAATTTACTCATAGAACTCGTTTGAAGCGGAATGACGAGAACTACTAGCTGACGAGAACTACTCGGATACAAGTAGGGCTTCTACCAGGTTAGGGAGAAGAGCTATATAGCCCGATCGAGGTATAGATATTGCATTATAATTGGAAGATTCTTCACCTCAATCCATTTTGAATATAACTGCAAAATTTTGAGTACTGTGCTTTCAATATTGATGAAAATCATGTTGGAATGCAAAGCAATTTGATTTTTCTGCCGTTGTAAACATGTTTCTTCCCATTAAACAAACACACAATTTATTTGGCAAGAAAGAGGGACCATATATATATTGCAAATCAAGATTTTTGTCCTTGTTTATCTACACATTCGGTGAGAAATAGCAAGAATTTGAGAGAAGTTTGAAATGATGCCAGTGTCCACGTAAAGGCCAATGTCTGGCGAACTGAGGGACGTAAGTATCTTAGATGATTACGTTAAATTCGGAAGGCGCAGCCCTGTCTACCGAGAGAGGGATCAAATTGATCAAGACGGAGTTTCATATCTTGTGTTTTTTTAAGCCAAGGGAGCAAATATCGATAATTGCAAACGTTTTTTATACATGACCAAACCATTTATCTCAATTAAGGAGGTGTTCAGGTATACTAAAATGTAAAAGTAAGTGAGAAAAAAGCTGCAGGAGATCAATTTTTGACCAAATGCACCTACTGACCCCCAGTGTCTGTAATCAAGGCGCTATACTGTCCCCCTGACAGGACTTGTTGCGTTTAGCTCTGTTTCTCAAGAACTATAAGGGCTAGAGCCATGAAACTTTGGTCATGCAAACATCTGGAAGAGTAAAGCTCAAAGCCATAATCAATATTGAGTCTTGACCTACATTCCATGGCTCACTGACTCAAAGCAATTTTTTGTCGATTTTTCGTGTTTAGCTCTGTTTCTCAAGAACTATAAGGGCTAGAGCGGTGAAACTTGGGTCATGCATGCATCTGGGAGGGTAAAGCTCAACGCTACCATCAATAGTGAGTCTTGACCTGCTTTTTGTGGTTCACTGACTTTCTAATTTTTAGCTCACCTGAGCCGAAGGCTCAGAGGTGAGCTTATAGGATGGGAGTCGAGCCGTCGTCCGTCCGTGGGTGCGTGCGTGCGTCAACACTTTCAAACATAAATATCTCAGAGACCAGTGGGCCGATCGCAATCAAATTTTATCTGAAGCATCATTTGGGTGGGGGAAAGGCTGCATTAGGTTTTGGTGCCGATCAGCTCAGAACTCTGGTATCCATGGCAACAGATAGCCCCATAGGGTTATAATGGGGAAAATGGCGTCATCACGTTTTCTCGACTGTTTTTGATTAGATCCTTATCATACTTGCAGGTAATGATGACATACACAAGAGCTTGGATGAGTTCGATATTTGGCCGGATTCGAATACAGACTACAGAGTTAGCTGCCCTTGAGCGTTTGAAAAAAATCCCATAGGGTTAAAATGGGGAAAATGGCATCATCACGTTTTCTCGACTGTTTTTGATTAGTTCCTTATCATACTTGCAGGTAATGATGACATACACAAGAGCTTGGATGAGTTCGAAATTTGGCCAGATTCGAGCACAGACTACGGAGTTAGCTGCCCTTGAGCGTTTGAAAAAAATCCCGTAGTGTTATAATGGAGAAAACAATGTCATCACATATTTTAAGAAAAACTTTGTCATCGCTCTATTGCCTACATTTCTTAACGGATTTTAAAATAACTTCACACAAATGTAGGGCATGACAATATCTCGAGCAAGTTCGACTTTCAGGATGCTGCGCCCAAGGTCAAGGTCTCTGTGGCTATTTTTAGAAAAACTTTGTCAGAGCTCTAGCACCTACATTTCTCAGCAGATTTTAAAATACCTTCACACAAATGTAGGGCATGACAATATCTTGAGCAAGTTTGACTTCCATGGTGCTGCACCCAAGGTCAAGGTCACTGTGGCTATTTTTTAGAAAAACTTGGTCATCGCTCTAGTGCCTACATTTCTCAACGGATTTTAAATCAACTTCACACAAATGTAGGGCATGACAATATCTTGAACAAGTTTGACTTCCAGGGTGCTGCACCCAAGGTCAAGGTCACTGTGGCTAATTTTAGAAAAACTTTGTCAGCTCTCTAGCACCTACATTTCTCAATGGATTTTAAAATAACTTCACACAAATGTAGGGTATGACAATATCTCTAGCAAGTTTGACTTTCAGGATGCTGTGCCCAAGGTCTAGGTCACTGTGGCTATTTTTAGAAAAACTTTGTCATCGCTCTAGCACCTACATTTCTCAATGGATTTTAAAATAAATTCACACAAATGTAGGGCATGACAATATCTCTAGCAAGTTTGACTTTCAGGGTGCTGCAATCAAGGTTTTTGATTAGATCCTTATCATACTTGCAGGTAATGATGACATACATAAGAGCTTGGATAAGTTCGAAATTTGGCCGGATTCGAGCACAGACTACAGAGTTAGCTGCCCTTGAGCGTTTGTAAAAAATCTCATAGTCTTATAGTGGAGAAAAACAACGTCATCACATTTTCAGTTTTCATCGGATCCTCTTCATCATACTTGCAGGTAATGAGGATATGCATAAAAGCTTGGATTAGTTAGCATTTCGGCTATATCCCACCACTGACTATGGAGTACCTGCCCTGAGCATCCAAAAAATCAATGTCGCCACTTTTTCTTGGTTTCTACTGATCCGATCCTTTTCAAACTTGCAGGTAATAAGGAAATGCATAATATCTTAAAGAAGTTCAAATTTTGGCCAGATCAGGCCAACCACTACGAAGTTAGCTGTCCTTGACAGCTCTGTTTATTGTGCTCTTGATCAGATACTTTTTAAACTTGCATATATTAAATGAGGGCATTCATAATGTTTTGGATGAGTTTAATTTTCAGCCTGATTGGACCACTGACTGTGGAGTTAGCTGCCCTTGAGCATCTAAAATATCCCTATAGGTTTACAATGTCTCTCAGGTGAGCAATTGTTGCCCTTTGGGCTACTTGTTTGTCAAGTTTCTCTGTTTCTCAGGCTAGAGCCATGAAACTTGGGTCATGCATACATCTGGCCGAGTATAACTCAAAGCTTCCATCAATACTGTGTCTTGACCTACATTTCACGGTTCATTGACTTCGTAATTTTTGGTCAAATTTTGTGGTTTAGCTATGTTTCTCAAGAGTTATAAGGGCTAGAGCCATGGAACTGGTGTCATGCATAGATATGGAAGAGTAAATCTGAAACCTAACATTGATATTGAGTCTTGACCTACATTTTATGGTTCACTAACTCTGAAAATGTTTTGTCAAGTTTCTGTGTTTAGCTCTATTGTCAAGAACTGTAAGTGCTAGAGCCATGAAATGTCAGTCATGCAGAACTTGAAGAGTGATGCTTAAATTCACCATCAAGATTACCAGTTGACCAACATTTTAAGGTTCTTCAACTTTGCAGCCTTTGTCTCAAGCTTAGCTTTTCTTTCTTAGGACTGATTAAAGGTTAAAGCCATGAAATGTGGGATATGCATACATCTGGAACAGTGAAACTGTAGACCGTCATTATGTAGCATCTCCACCTAATGTTAGGGTTCACTGCCCATTCAAAATTTGCAATGTGTTTGTTGATTTAGCTCTGTTTTGTGACAAAGCACCAGCAGGCAAAACACTGCATTCTGCTGAATTCTTGTTTAGTTAAAAGATCACTTACAGTGTATTATACCCCTGCCATATGAAGATTGTTGAGGGTAGGAATTAAAATTTAAACTGTTTATAGATTTTGTCTTTCCATCTGTTTGTCTGTCCTGTCCGTCTGTATGTTAACATTTTGCATTAACTTTTTCTGTTAAGTTTATACTCCTGCTTATATTTCCAATACCCTTTGGAATCTTTTGATATGTGACTAGGTTTACTTTATATGTTAACACAGTTTGTCCAACATCATCTGGATGCTGCTGTTGACTTAAGCTCAAGGTCACAGTTTTAAAATTTGCATTAAACATTTGAGTTGTATTCTTTGCTGATGTTCATCCTTCGATAGATCAATGATTTTGTCTGTTTACTTTTAGGTTTATACAGATTATTTGATATGATCTGAATGCTGCTGCTGCTGACCTGTGGTTTAATTCATACAGACTAAGACATTTGCATTAAGTTTGTATTTTTTACTGATACATGTCTTTGAACTAATATCCTAAGCTGAACCTTTTGATGTGTGAGTTTGTTTAATTATACCCCCAACATACGAAGTATGTCAAGGGGTATATAGTTTTCGTCTTTCCGTCCGTCTGTCCCTCCATCCTAGCAAACAAATTGGTAGTTAGGGGGCTAGGGTTGGCGTGTCTCTGATGTATGTTAAATGGGATTTATTCCTTAGACACTTAAAAAATAGGTTTATGTGGCTAGAAAAGGGTTTAAGTGGCTATTTTTATGCCCCCAATTTCGGAGAAATTGTGGGGGCATATTGGTTTGGGCCTGTCCGTCTGTCTGTCTGTCCGTCTGTCCGTCTGTCATCTCAAGAACCGTAAGAGCTAGGAGCTTGAAACTTTATACACATGATCAGTATGAAAAATAAGCGAAACGTGTTTTTTCTTTTTTCCGCGGGTCACATATTTCAAGAGTTATGCCCCTTTTTCGACTTAGCCTGTGGAACCTTGTGAACAAAATATCTCAAGAACTCCTGATGCTAGGATCATGAGGTTTTGCAGGATGAGAATGCCCAAGGTGTAGATGACCTGATTAACTTTTGAAACAAATTCGTGAGTTTTTGACCGAGTTATGCCCCTTTTTCGACTTAGTGCATTGTAAGCCTATGGAACCTTGTGAACAAAATATCTCAAGAACCCCTGAAGCTAGGAGCATGATTTTTTGCAGGAAGATACTGCCTGTGGTGTAGATGACCTGATTAACTTTTGAAAAAAATTCGTGAATTTTTGATCGAGTTATTCCCCTTTTTCGACTTAGTGCATTGAGGCCTATGGTACAAAGGTACCCTTACATATAGTCAAGAACAATAAGAGCTAGGAACTTGAAACTTTATACACATGATCAGTATGGAAAATAAGCAGACCCATATTTTTTTATTTTTCCGCCGGCAATGTATTTCCAGAGTTATGCCCCTTTTTCGACTTCGCCTGTGGAACCTTGTGAACAAAATATCTCAAGAGCCCCTGATGCTAGGATCATGAGGCTTTGCAAGATGAGAATGCCCAAGGTGTAGATGACCTGATTAACTTTTGAAACAAATTCGTGAGTTTTTGACCGAGTTATGCCCCTTTTTCGACTTAGTGCATTGTAAGCCTATGGAACCTTGTGAACAAAATATCTCAAGAACCCCTGAAGCTAGGAGCATGATTTTTTGCAGGAAGATACTGCCTATGGTGTAGATGACCTGATTAACTTTTGAAAAGAAATCATGAATTTTTGATCGAGTTTTCCCCCTTTTTCGACTTAGTGCATTGAGGCCTATGGTACAAAGGTACCCTTACATATAGTCAAGAACAATAAGAGCTAGGAACTTGAAACTTTATACACATGATCAGTATGGAAAATAAGCAGACCCGTATTTTTTTATTTTTCCGCCGGCAATGTATTTCCAGAGTTATGCCCCTTTTTCGACTTCGCCTGTGGAACCTTGTGAACAAAATATCTCAAGAGCCCCTGATGCTAGGATCATGAGGCTTTGCAAGATGAGAATGCCCAAGGTGTAGATGACCTGATTTACTTTTGAAACAAATTCGTGAGTTTTTGACCGAGTTATGCCCCTTTTTCGACTTAGTGCATTGTAAGCCTATGGAACCTTGTGAACAAAATATCTCAAGAACCCCTGAAGCTAGGAGCATGATTTTTTGCAGGAAGATACTGCCTATGGTGTAGATGACCTGATTAACTTTTGAAAAAAATTCGTGAATTTTTTATCGAGTTTTCCCCCTTTTTCGACTTAGTGCATTGAGGCCTATGGTACAAAGGTACCCTTACATATAGTCAAGAACAATAAGAGCTAGGAACTTGAAACTTTATACACATGATCAGTATGGAAAATAAGCAGACCCGTATTTTTTTATTTTTCCGCCGGCAATGTATTTCCAGAGTTATGGCCCTTTTTCGACTTAGCCTGTGGAACCTTGTGAACAAAATATCTCAAGAACCCCTGATGCTAGGATCATGAGGTTTTGCAGGATGAGAATGCCCAAGGTGTAGATGACCTGATTAACTTTTGAAACAAATTCTTGAATTTTTGACAAAGTTATGCCCCTTTTTCGACTTAGTGCATTGTAAGCCTATGGAACCTTGTGAACAAAATATCTCAAGAACCCCTGATGTTAGGAGCATGATTTTTTGCAGGAAGATACTGCCTGTGGTGTAGATGACCTGATTAACTTTTGAAAAGAAATCATGAATTTTTGATTGAGTTATGCCCCTTTTTCGACTTAGTGCATTGTAAGCCTATGGAACCTTGTGAACAAAATATCTCAAGAACACCTGATGCTAGGAGCATGATTTTATGCAGGAAGATACTGCCTGTGGTGTAGATGACCTGATTAACTTTTGAAAATAATTTGTAAATTTTGGATTGAGTTATGCCCCCTTTTCAACTTAGTGCATTATTTGCCTATGGAAGCTTGTGAACAAAATATCTGGAGAACCCCTGATGCTAGGATCATGATTTTTGCAGGTTGATATAGCCCCAGGTGTAGATGACCTGATTAACTTTCGAAAACAATTCGTAAATTTTTGACTGAGTTAAGCCCCTTTTTCGACTAAGTGCATTGTAAGCCTATGGTACAAAGGTACAAGCATTATTGGATGAACCTTCTCTAGAGACAAGCATATTGTTGGGGGCATAGTGTTTCATAAACACATTTTCTAGTTTATAATGGAAAAGACACATAAGTATACATCCGTTAGAATGTCCGTCCGTCCATTAACATTTGCGTTAAAGTTTTGCGTTATGTTTTTTAATTTTGCTTATATTTATGCCCCCAACTTCAGAGAAGTTGAGGGGGCATATTGGTTTGGGCCTGTCCATCCGTCTGTCCGTATGTCCGTCCGTCCGTAACGCTTTATGGCAGATAGGAAACTCAAGAACCGCTTATGCTAGGATCTTGAAATTTCATATGTGGTATGTACATGAAAAATAAGCGGACCCGTATTTTTTCTTTTTTCTGCCGGTCACGTATTTCCAGAGTTATGCCCCTTTTTCGACTTAGCCTATGGAACCTTGTGAACAAAATATCTTGAGAACCTCTGCTGCTAGGATCATGATGTTTTGCAGGATAACATTGCCCAAGGTGTAGAAGACCTGATTAACTTGTGAAATTTTTTTATAAATTTTTGACCGAGTTATGCCCCTTTTTCAGCTTAGTGCATTGTAAGCCTATGGAACCTTGTGAACAAAATATCTGAAGAACCCCTTAAGCTAGGATCCTGATATTTGGCATACAGTTACAGACTAAGGGCTAAATGAACTGATTAACTTTTGAGCCTATTTCAATAATTCTCAGTTGAGTTATTCCCCTTTTTCGGACATAGGCATTTGTATAGGAACAACCTTGTGAACAAAATATCTAAAGAACCGCATAAGCTAGGGTCCTTAAATTTAGCATGCTGGTTTGGACTAAGGTGTAGATGAACTGATTAACTTTTGAGCATATATCGTAATTTTTTGGTTGAGTTATTCCCCTTTTCAGGCCTTAGGCATTTTATATAGGAATTACCTTGTGAACAAAATATCTGAAGAACCGCTTAAGCTAGCACATTTATATTTGGCATACAGTTACAGACCAAGATGTAGATGAACTGATTTACTTTTGAGCATATTTCTTAAATTCTTGTTGATCGAGTTATGACCCTTTTTCGACTTAGTGCATTGTAAGCCTATGGAACCTTGTGAACAAAATATCTCAAGAACCCCTAATGCTAGGATCATGATATTTTGCAGGAAGATACTCCCTAAGGTGTAGATGACCTGATTAACAGATGACCTGATTAACTTTTGAAAAAAAATTGTATATTTTTTATCGAGTTATGCCCCTTTTTCGACTTAATGCATTGAAGCCTATGGTACAAAGGTACCTTTACACCCAGTCAAGAACCGTAAGAGCTAGGAACTTGAAACTTTAAACACATGATCAGTATGAAAAATAAGCGAACACGTATTTTTTTCTTTTTTACGTGGGTCACATATTTTCAGAGTTATGCCCCTTTTTCGAGTTAGCCTGTGGAACCTTGTGAACAAAATATCTCAAGAACCCCTGATGCTAGGATCATGAGGTTTTGCAGGATGACAATGCCCAAGGTGTAGATGACCCGATTAACTTTTGAAACAAATTTGTGAATTTTTGACCGAGTTATGCCCTCTTTTTGACTTAGTGCATTGTAAGCCTATGGAACCTTGTGAACAAAATATCTCAAGAACCCCTGATGCTAGGAGCATGATTTTTTTTTTGCAGGAAGATACTGCCTATGGTGTAGATGACCTGATTAGCTTTTGAAAAAAAATCGTGAATTTTTTATCGAGTTATGCCCCTTTTTCAACTTAGTGCATTATTTGCCTATGGAACCTTGTGAACAAAATATCTGGAGAACCCCTGATGCTAGGATCATGATTTTTGCAGGTTGATATTGCCCAAGGTGTAGCTGACCTGATTGACTTTCGAAAACAATTCGTAAATTTTTGACTGAGTTAAGCCCCTTTTTCAACTTAGTACATTGAAGCCTATGGTACAAAGGTACAAACATTATTGGATGAACCTTCTTTAGAGGCAAGCATATGGTTGGGGGCATAGTGTTTCATAAACACATTTTCTAGTTCCAATATCCTTTGATGAAGCCTGTTGGTATGTTCCTAGATTTACTTACATGTTCAAGCAGAATACTTATCATCATCTGGATGCTGCTGCTGACCTAAGGTCAAGGCCACAGACTTATATATTTGCGTTAACATTTTGTGTTAAGTTTTTAATTTTGCTTATGTTTCCAATATCCTTTGATGAAGCCTGTTGGTATGTGCATAGATTTACTTACAGGTCCAAGCAGAATACTTATCATCATCTGGATGCTGCTGCTGACCTAAGGTCAAGGTCACAGACTTAAACATTTGCATTAAAAGTTTTGCGTTAAGTTTATAGTCTTCTTATATATTTCTTATATCCTTGGATGGAACCTTTTGATATTTGACTAGGGTTACTTTTAGGTTCATACAGAGTAGTTTACATCATCTGGATGCTGCTACTTACTTAAGGACTAGGTCACTGACTTGTGTATTTGCGTTGAAGTTTTGCGTTTTAAGTTAATATTCTTTGCTTATATTTCCAACATCCTTTGATGAAACCTTTTGATATATGACTAGGTGTACTTAAATTGTCATGCAGAATACTTGACATCATTTGGATGCTGCTACTGACCTAATGTCAAGGTCACAGACTTAAACATATGTGTTGAAGTTTTGCGTTAAGTTTATATTCTTTTATATTTCCAATATCCTTTCATGGAACCTTTTGATATCTGATTAGGTTTACTTTTCGGTTCATAGTTGCTTACCAAAGGTCAAGGTCACAGACTTGTATTTTTGCATTTAAGTTTGGCATTAAGTTTATATTCTTTGTTTATATTTCCAACAATCTTTGATGAAACTTTTTTGATATATGACTAAGTTTACTTCTATGTTCATGCAGATGAGTTGACATTATCTGGATGCTGTTGCTGATCAAGGTCATGGACACAGACTTATATGTTTATTACATTCAAGTTTTGTGTTTAGTTGGTACTCTTTGCTGATATTTGTAATATACAATGATGGAACCATTTTATAGGTAACTAAGTTTACTTCTTGGTTAAAACCATGTATAAGATTGGTTCCATTAGGTAGTAGTTTCATAAGGCGGTGCTTTCATTAGGCGGTGGCGCTGGTTGGGGGTATACGTGAGCCCCTGCTCACTTGCTCTGATTTTAATTTCTTACAGATTAGTTTACATTATCTGGATGCTGCTGCTGACCTCAGGTCAATGTCAGACTTAACCATTCAAGACAAAGTTTTGCAATAAGTTTGTATTCTTTGCTTATATTTCTAATATTCACTGAAGGAATCTTTCAGTATGTGATTTAATCTTTTCTAGAACAATTTGGTTAATATGGGATGTTGGTGATGACTTAAAGTTGAGGTCAAACCTCCAAACTTGTATATAACATGTATGATGTATGAGAACATTTTTATTCAGTTTTAAAGGAACAGTTTGGGTTGGATATTGACAGCTCATCTATGCATTATGTTTGGTTTCATTAGGTTGTGGCACTGGACGGGGTGTATATGAGACCATGCCCACTTGCCAGGGCTCGATGCTCACTTGCTCCATTTTTGTCACATCTGCTTTAGCAAGCCTCAGTACAAGCGTCCATCTGTAAATCCATCCGTATTGAGTTCACAATTAACAGTTACCGTAGCAATTGAAATGACTAGTTTTATAAAACCACTGCACCCATGGTTCGCTAATTTCATATGCAGCAAGATCAGAATTTAGGGCTGAGAATGGTAAAATTCAGTCTGGTGGAGAATCCAAGATGGCCACCATTACTAAAATAAGATAAAACAATAAAATTAACTTTTTCTGGAGAACCACTTGGTATAAATGGCTTAAATTTTGCATGGGGCATAAGTGGGACCTTGGTTTTCAAAATTATTAAAATGAAAGAAATCTGTGACCTACTCTCTGTTTATGTGTTTTTGCTGAAATGCCAATATCTCATGATGAAAGACTGAACAGATATTGATCAGATTTAATCAGAATGATCTGTAAATGGGGTTCTTTCAAAATTTTGCAAATGGACCAGTCAAGATGGCCATCTGCCGCCTATACTATTTACAGGGTTTTAAGCCCTGATTCAGACCTGGTCTACCAGGACCAATCAAAATGGGGCCAAATTGGTCCTGCCAGCTCAACTCCTGGTCTTCACCTTACCCCTTTCACATTACATATAGAAAAATTAACTGTATGCTTAGAGGTTAGCTAAGGGTCTAAGCTACCTCCATCCAGAGCAATTATTCCAGACAGCAATGAATCTGTTCAGACTGGCTGGATTAGGCTGATCTGAGGCTTCACTAGTTGCACATGCCACTTTGTTAGTTTTGTCGTATTGCAGCTAATATGTTAAGCCACCTGTTTGTGTGAGACAGATCATTTGAAGATTTCTTTGTATTTTGATTACCCTGGACTCTAAGGCCATCAAATTTTTATCAGTTTTATGCAACTGATGATGCGGTCACTTTCATGACACTAGACAGAGCTCTAAAATGATACTCAGCATGACAAGTGGCTATTGTATGAGGATGGGTAACTGATGACTGTCGTATGTAAAATACTGAAATTACCATGCCTTTGGCCATTTTTAACCAGCACTACAATTACAATAATCCAGCATGATGTACTGTCTTGAAACCTGTTGTAGTGTGCAAATTTGTCATTTCATATTAAAGTACTACTACTTCACATGTCTAGGTTGGTCTATGCTTTGTGATTGTTGTTGTTGTTGTTCAAGTCTTCATCTTTGTTTTGGCTTAGGCAACCAGATTCTGGCTTGAACACTCATATTTCATCAGTGTTTGCATCTGATGCCCCAGAAACAGTGGCCATGATCTGTTTCATATGTAGCTACCCTGAATGGCCTCATTGTTTTCAATGAGCAATTCATTAATGGTGGGACCTTTTGTATCTGATACATGTAACCAACTACCTGTAGTGCCATCCATTGTCACATAAGTGCTGATTCTTCGTGACCTATAATCATTTGTTGTTAGTTCTCCACTATCACAGCCATCATGGAAATATTTTACGTCATGTCCCAAATTGATCAGAAATAAACGTTTAAAATGTATCTAGAATATAAAAATTGAATTTGTATCATGTATACTGGTCAGAAATTCATTGAAGCAAGTTTGACAGCAATCTCCAAAATTTACTTTCATTGGCAAGCAATTTATGGTAATGACAACTTGACATCCAAGCTATATGCCTTGATAATGTTTGGTCCAGGTGAGCAACCAGTGGTCTACTGGACATTTGGATTTACATTGTTACGATTCTTTCAGGTTGACTGATTGCCAAGAGTCCAAAATTTGACATGACAACAGATGATAACAGACACTGGCCCACTGGTGGAGGAATGTACAGGATATTCCAGCAGTCAGTAAAAGAACTTGGATCTGTGAAGGAACACAAAACAACATCTAGTCCCAGATCTACTACTAAAAGGCCATTCAAGGGTTACAGAGTTTTTGATGTAAATAATGTCACAAGCTCTGAGAGTATCCACAAACTAGACAAAATAAACGAAATGGAAAGAGATGAAAAAATACTAGATAATAATGCAAAAAGAAGAGAGGGTTTTAAAAGAGCACACACAGGCTATGAATCTTACTCAAAGAATGATGAAACAAGAACTAGAAGAGACAATGAGGTAAAGCATATACCAAGGTATGAGGGAAGAGGGCTTAGATTTAACAGAGGGTTTTCTAATAGAAAACATGCACTTGATAAGGAAAGAAGCTCACAAAAAAGTATGCAACTAAACAAGGGAACGTCACCTCATATTGTTACATACAATGTGAAATCTAAACCATTGTCTTTGAAAGAACCAATATGTGATCATGGGCAGACCACCATACAAGGAGAAGACTGGAGTCAAGATCTGATAGACATAACTGTGGATGGCAATCAGAATGTAGTAGCTAAACCAAACACAGCTGCTGAAGTCAGTCTGAATTCAGTAGTTGCATCAGATACAAATGCTGATAAATTTCAGACTATAGCAGGTAAACCAGAAACTCTTTCAAGTGGAAACGATAAATGGAGTCAAAAAGACATGATTATGGGTGATATTCACCAGAAATTTTCACCTGATGATGAAAATAACAATTATGACCCGTTAAATATTGACATGTTTGGAAATACAGTATTCAGTTGTGATACAACACCAAACCACGGTAATATTAAAGAGAGAGAGTTTCCTAACCAAATCTCATCCACAGAAAAAGTAACTGAAAATTTGTATGAAGTACCTCAGAGTGATTCTAAAACAATCATGACAGGTGTCAGTATGAACAGAAACTTAGCTCCAAATAATCCAAAACAAACAGAAATCAAAAGATTGAAATCAGAAAATTTGGAATTTGATGTGGACAGCCTTAACACTAATAGGATCTTGGAGTACAAAAGTAAGTCAGATGAAATAGTTAGAAAGAATTTATCAGAGGACTGGTCATTAGAACTGGATGAAGTTGATGTGGATCTTTTCAGACTAAGAAATGGAAAATTTTTAGATACACCAGCTGTTCTTTCTATGAACTTTTCACCTGGAATAAATGAACCAAACAGTCAGAAGAGTAGTAGTTACAATTACAATGATAATGGAAAAATAGACAATCTGAAAACAACTAATACTGTTAAGAATGTAGGTGAAGTATTACTAAATGTAGAAAATCTACATATTGAGGATGTATCAGATAGCACAGATGTTGAAATAACAGCTTTTGAGACAAACTGTGAATGCACACACAACAATAATTTTCCATATGCTGACGAAAAATGTGACATCAGTAGTGACAAATATGCTCCTATTAATACAGTTGAAGGCAGCTTCAAAGGTACTTCTCAGAAACAAGCATTGACTCTGTTCTCCAAGTTTGAAGCAGGGAGTGGTCAGAATGATTTGTCTAACAGGTCTTCTAGTATAGGTCTTTCATCTGTTGAGGAGAATAAAGCATCAGATGAACTTAACTCTCAGTGTAAATTAAATATTTTAGAGAATATCGGTGTCAAAGCTAAGGTTGATGTCAAGGAAAGCAACATGTATTCTTTATCAGGTGACAGGTTCAGCCAAGTAATCAGAGAGAAAAGTAGTGAATTGTTTTTGAAAGACAGTGAACAAGTGCAGGTCAAATCACCTGACTCAGCTTTTGAAATTAAAGTTATGAACCTTGATACAGGTAAAGAAAATGAGGAAATCTGTGATATTGACTTACCTGATTCAGAAGCAAATCTTGAAGGACTGATAATGTGTTCCATAAAAATAAGTGCAGATTCAAACAAGCAATTGTTGCATGATGACTCTGTTGGCCAAATCAGTGAAGACCTTGAGGAGAATGAATCAGTCGAAATATTCCTTAAAGAAGCTGTTAACCAGGCTTCTAAAGGAGAAAGTGCAACTGTTTGTGAAAATATTGACTCAGTGGATAGAAAAAGACTAAACAATACCCCAAAAGAGCAAGACCATCTGGAAAATGAAAAGAAGAATGTTGCAGAAAGTAGTACTAAAGCCATGTCGTCAGAGACTCTAGCCCTTGAAAGCAAAAGTTACAATGGCAATATTAAGGCAAGAGGGAATCGAGAAAAACAAACAGGCTATTATGATAAACAAGCAACTAAGAGCCATTTGTCTGAAAAGTATAGACCTGAGTCTTTGTCAAGAAAAGCAAACTCAGATAGACACAACTGTCAGCAGAAAGGTCAAAAGACTGTTTCATGTTCCAATACAACAAGCAAGTATTCTTCACATTATGAACATAATGAAGTACCCCCACGTTTTATGAAAAAACTACATCCTACAAACACAGGCGAATTACGAAACAAGCATGTTCATGAGAAAAGATCAGTGTCTCCATACTCTTCGCCAGAAAACTATATACACTGGTATAAAATACATAATAAAGATCAATACAATAAATATTGTAGTGCAGGAGGCAAAGTCAATGATATTGGGGCAGGAGTGAATGGTAATGGAAACAGAAAAGATGCGATAAAGCAGAGAGGAATAGATTCAGTAAAAGAGAGGAAAATAGATTCAATAAAACAGATGGAAAAAGATAGAAAGGAACATGTTGTACCAAACAAACTTCCCATTCAAAACATAAACATAAGTGCAAGCAAAGAAAAAGAACAAAGGGATAAAAACATAGCTGAAATGGATACCCACGCTTCAGAGGATTGGCATGTAGAGATTGGTGAGAGGAACAGAATTTTGGAAACTTCTGGAGGAGTTTTGGATGTTACCGAACAAGGCAATAGACAGTCAATGACCTCCAAGGAAAATACATTCCTACCACTAAAAGCAGTTTCCATTGAGAGAAGTGTTAAAGTTAGTAACTCTGCTTTGCCAAAACCATCATTGGCAAAGTTGAAAATGGATGAGGAGATACAGATTGTAAACAATCATCAGCATACTTTCATATCTGATCAAAAATGCTTAGTAGAAAAGAAAAAACTGTACCTTCCACCTTCACCGGATGAAATGGAACAGGCCTCTTTTATGTCATATATGAGTAAAAATAAAAGTTATTACACTTGTTCGAAGGTCAATGGAAAGGATCAGTCAGACATAAATTTTGAAGATGCAGCTAAAGATTTTCAAAGGAAAGATTGTGGGACAAATAGTACAGTTAAGAAAATGTATGTCCAATCTGCCGACACTATCACTGAATCTGAAAAGCAGGATATACCTATGTGTGAAGCAGCCATGTTAGATTCACATTTGTTAAAGTCTGATTTGCAAAAAGAACTCAAACATCAAGTCAGAGGATCAGAAAACCAGTCTTTCGGTAAAGACTACATGTCTGAGTCTCAAAATCTTGAAGGACTGTCAATACCTGTGAACAAAAATGATTCAGCAGTTCCTGTTGAAATAGATACAAATAAATGTTTAGTAGAAACAGCTTCCAGTGTTAATATTGGGGATTTTGATATCCAAGGAAGTAGTGCAAGTGAGAGTGCCAAAGGTGACAACCAAAACTTTCCGCTAGATCTTCAGAGTGATCAGGGTTTTGACACAGGAAATGTTGATGATACACGCCAAGACATGAATGAGAGTACTGCAGTTAAAAAGCATTTGGATGAAAACAATGGTAGTATGGTAAAAAAATCTCATCCCAGAACAGATTACTCTGATATTGTAACTGATATGGAAAAAATAGACAGGAAATGTGTCAATACAAGCAGTGATGTTGTGTTCAGAGATATAGAAAGTGATGGTGAACAAAATATTGTTAAAACTTATCCCTTCAGAAAGACTCAAACACATGAAAAGGCAGTTCATTACAAGGCAGAGAAAGAGATGCCAGGTGAAAATGAAAAGTTGGACTACTCTGAGATGGGATCTTGGCCAGGTGGGCCAGTGCCAGCTTTCACAAATCAGTGTCAGCCAGCACCTTGGCAGCATTTTCATCCATCATATTACTACACTGAACATTACAGAAAGTGGTATGAACAAGTTTATATACCCCATTACACAAGATACATGCAGTATTATGGGTATTACAACATGCCGTATGAAAGCTGTGTCCACCCATACTATGCAAATGAGAAAACTTCTGAGAAATGTCTTCAAACAAATCATGAAGCTGCTGAGCCTAATTTACAAAGATCTGGAGCCCTATTCAGCAAAGCCTCTCATGATCAACATAAAAAAAGTGATATTCAAAAGATCAGAAAAATGGTTCCATGTAATTCGGATGCTAAAAAAATACCAACATCTGCTGATAATAAACTGTCAGATTATTGGGCTGAACACATGCCTGATTGGGTTGAGAATCAAAGTAAAGCAGCAAAACTGAAAAATGATATAAAAGCTGGAGATAAGGAGGCAGATAATATGGCTTTGGTTTCTAATAAACTTGGAAGTCAGAAAAATGGTTTCCCTGGCAAAACAACTACCAGTACCTCAGATAGTTTAAAACAGGACTTAGAGAATGGAAATAGTGAACAGGAACGGGTTGCTCTGAAAGATGAAAGTAAAAATAAATCTGAAAGAAACAAGATTCAGCTGATGCAAAGCAAAGATCAAAATCAGGATAGAAATGTATCCTTTAATCAGGCTGAACAACGTGAATTTGAGGAAAAAGATAAAAAATCAGATGTTGATGAAAAGCTCTTTGAAAATAATTTGTCAAAGGGGGTAGAGAAAAGAAATGATCTAAGTGATGAAAAGCAACTGAAGGAGAATGAGTCTATCATGGACATGACTGCTAGTGACTCAAATGTTGGTTTGACTGGCACTGATAGTGACTCCTTTACTTTGCATCAAAAGCCTGGTTGTACATGTGGACCAGATGGTGTTCAGTATTGGTTGTGGAAAACGTGCCAGTGCTCAGCAGGGAGAATACCTGCAATGGAGGATATACTTCCGGTGTATCCAGAGGATAGAAGTATTGACCAAGGCTACCTGTCCTATGAGTCGTTAGGTAACATCACAGTTGTAAACGAGAAGAGTATTTGTTGACAAATCTGAAATAAAAATTCTTATTTCTCCTAAAAAAGTATGATGTGGCCTTGGCCTTGCAGATGCTTTTATGTGATTAGGTCACTGCAGAAATAAGAAATCTTATCCAAAATTGTTAATGAATACTGTTCTTACTGTCCAGAGCTCTTTAACTTGCAGTTCGGCCTGCTTTCAAATCTGAAAAGTTCTTAATGTTCACTTTAGGAGTGTGAGGGTGTGTTCTCAGAAGTTCTGTAAGCACAGAGCTCTAGATAAGAGGGATTATTTGATGATGATGAACTTGAAGGATAATTTTTCTTATTTCTCATCGAAACCATATGTTGTGACCCCTCATATGAACCATCTCGTCAAGACGGTTCAGATGAGGGGTCACACATAGGTTTCTATGCAGAATTAACAAAAAATACCTCCCTTTAGTCACAAAATACTCCCTCTTATCAGGAGCTCTGAAGCACATCTCTTAGCAGCTAGAATCAACAAACTATTGCATTTTGTGTGGCATTTATGGAAGTAAAGAGCTAAAATGTGCCAGCTGGTCCATACCACACTGTGCTGTGGAAACTTCATGCATTTTTATTCTACTTCTGAGACAGAGGCAGAGAGTGAGTAAAAGCTTAAGGTCTACCATGCTGTATGTCTCCTCCGAAAGGCAGGTTTAGCAAAGTTAAAAAATGTTTGACTTGGGGTGGGTGGGGGGAGGAAACAAAGCAAAATTAGTATCTGTGCTCAGTAAGCCACTTATATTAAACATTTTATTGCATAAAGTAGAGAAGGATCAGCTGTAAGTTTCTTTTCGCCTAGCTGTTTGCAAAACTGAAGTATTGCTTTTAGCATGGCATAAACTTTCCTAGTGATTTCTGGTTTAGCTCTGTGACAAATCACAGACATATGAGACCCAGGACTCTGCAGAATACTTGTTAGTGTTTGCCCCAGATAATAAACCAATCAGATCACCCGAATTTTCAAATTTTCAATAGATTTATTGGTGTAGACTCATCACTTATCCATGAAGAGAGTCTTCACCAATAAATCTACTGAAGACTTGAAAATTCAAGTGATCAGAAATGTACAGTCTTCTGTGGCTTGTCACATCTAAAAATAGCTTCAACATGACAGGTCAAATTGATTTAGAAGTCAATGTAGATTTCTCTAATGAGGGTTTTTTCTCATTACAGAGGGACAGATGAAGTGAGTATTTGGCAGTATTCTCCATAAAAATGTATTTTATGGTTACTCCTTAGAACCACCTCGACGAGGCGGTTCTATGGCAATCCATAACATTATTTTTAAACCCCAAACACGTAATATTGTAAAAACATGTGGATACTTATTAGAATCGCCTCGACGAGGCAGTTCTATAGGTATATTCTAATTCTACAGCATTGTTTTAAAGCATGTTGTAGATATTTGTTAGAATTGCCTCGAAAAGGCAGTTCTAATGAATATCCACAACATACGTTTTTCATGGAGAAATAAAATCACAAAATACTCCTCTTATATGTTCCTCTGTAATAAGATGCATCTCGTAACACAAATCAAATAACTATGATTTGTGTAAAGAGAAGAAAATAATCCTCATTCAACAAAGGAAAATCAAAGTGACCAGCCATGTTTGAGCTCCAAAAACTTAATGAATGGGAATGTGCAAAGTCATCTGAACACAAATCATAAATGACAGCATGACACTCACTCTAGAAGCAGTATTCTAATTATGCTCCTCCTCTCCAAGCTAAATGACAGCATGGCAAAAACTTTAAAAGCAGTATTCTAAATAAGCCCCTCCTCTCCAAGCTATTTTGGGACTGTCATGATATTGCATCATGTTTTGATGTTGCATCATTACTATAATCAAAGTACATTGGAGAGTGGTCATTTTGGGATTTTTTTGATTTATCATTATTTCTTTCTTTATTTTTTTTTTTTTTAACACAAAATATCTCTCAAAAAAGATTATCTGAAAGATGTTGGAAAACAGGGCAGATCAGGATCAGTTTACTATCTGGGGCAAACACTAAGCCGGTTAGAGGCTATGAAGAGAAATCTTCGCAATTAAGAACCTTCCGCTCGCTACGCTCGCTTCAGGTTCTTAATTGCGAAGATTTCTCTTCATAGCCTCTAACCTATACTTAGAACATTAGCTGTAGTCTCTATATGAAGATAAATTCGTATCATAAGTATAGGTTAGAGGCTATGAAGAGAAATCTTCGCAATTAAGAACCAGAAGCGAGCGTAGCGAGCGGAAGGTTCTTAATTGCGAAGATTTCTCTTCATAGCCTCTAACCGGCTTAGTGTTTGCCCCAGATAATAAACTGATCCTGGTCTGCCCTGTTTTCCAACATCTTTCAGATAAACTTTTTTGAGAGATAATTTGTGTTTAAAAAAAAAAAAATAAAGAAAATAAAAAAAATCCCAAAGTGACCTCTCCAATGTACTTTGATTATAGTAAAACATGATGCAATATCAGGACAGTCCCAAAATAGCTTGGAGAGGAGGGGCTTAATTAGAATACTACTTTTAAATTTTTGTCATGCTGTCATTTAACTTGGAGAGGAGGAGCATAATTAGAATACTGCTTCTAGAGTGAGTGTCATGCTGTCATTTATGATTTGTGTTCAGATGACTTTGCACATTCCCATTCATTCAGTTTTTGGAGCTCAAACATGGCAGGATCACTTTGATTTTCCTTTGTTGAATGAGGATTATTTTCATCTCTTTACACAAATCATAGTTATCTGATTTGTGTTACGAGATGCATCTTATTACAGAGGAACATATAAGAGGAGTATTTTGTGATAGTTTGAATTATTTTTATTTCTCCATGAAAAACGTATGTTGTGGATATTCATTAGAACTGCCTTTTCAAGGCAATTCTAACAAATATTTACAACATGCTTTAAAACAATGCTGTGGGTACCTATAGAACTGCCTCGTCGAGGCGATTCTAATAAATATCCACATGTTTTTACAGTATTATGTGTTTATTTTAATAATAATGTTATGGTTTGCCATAGAACCGCCTCGTCGAGGTGGTTCTAAGGAGTAACCATAAAATACATTTTTATGGAGAATACTGCCAAATACTCCCTTCATCTGTCCCTCTGTAATGAGAAAAAACCCTCATTCGAGAAATCTACATTGACTTCTAAATCGATTTGACCTGTCATGTTGAAGCTATTTTTAGATGTGACAAGCCACAGAAGACTGTACATTTCTGATCACTTGAATTTTCAAGTCTTCAGTAGATTTATTGGTGAAGACTCTCTTCATGGATAAGTGATGAGTCTACACCAATAAATCTATTGAAAATTTGAAAATTCGGGTGATCTGATTGGTTTATTATCTGGGGCAAACACTAAGTATAGGAAGATGATCAAATAATTATTTTAGAGAAGGTAATCTACACAGAGGTAATTAAGAGAGGCTGACTGTAAACATCGAGCATTGGTCCATAATAACGTGGAAAGTCGAAAATTACGGATTTGGCCCAAATTTTGGGAAATTGATATATACCATGCTTGTTTGTATTTCACAAGTTTTTAGAGGTCAACGTTCGGCCGTTTCCATGGTAACCAGGAATCCATTTTGAAAATATCAATATTGAGACATGTATGTAATATTTCCTCGATAAAAATCAAACAACAAATATTATCCCATTCCTATTTGCATTTATAGTTTGAAAATACGTATGTAATAAAATAACATGATATGAATGTTTTCTGTCCCTTATTATCAACGGGAGAGCTTTTACTGGAAAAAATCGACCCAATTTTGAGTGAAAAATTGGTGTTTTATTCGCCTGATAACTAAAAATGGCAGTCACGTTTGACAATAAGGCAATATATGCATGATAGAGTAAGGTTTGAAGTTAAAGAAAGTAAAAAAATTAGGTGTAAACTCGCAAAAATTTAAAAGTTATCCATCTTTGAAATGTGTCAATACTGTAAAATAGTAGGAAGGGAGATAAGTCAAACTGGCATTATCTACCTCCCTTGACGATTACAAATCTGCGAACACTACAGGTAGTATCCATGATCTTTAATAATAAAAGATAGTATCTTTGAAAGAATAAGATTACTGTCAATAATGCTCACCATGACCTTTTTTTTTATCCATGAAATAGGTCTGTTTACCAAGACTGCAGTTGCAGTTGTATTCGGTACATTTGATGACAAGAGTTGTCCCGAGCAAAAAGTCTGCAGAAATCACGGAATAGAAGAACAGAGTAAAACCGTTTTATTTGCAGCAATATTTTTGCCATATCTTTATTTTATGTTGAAATAAATAAATTTACTAATGTTTTTGAATGAATTGCTTCTGTGAAGCAGGTAATTACGCAAGAAGAGGCATTTTTCAGGACAGAAAGTGGTGTAGACTAAGGCCTACAGCGTCTATTCACCGAGGGATACTGAAATTTTAAGCAATGTTCTGTTACCTATGATCGTCATACTACATAGAACAGCAAAAAATGGATGGATGAATGACTTTGGGTATTATTTTTATGTCCTTTTTAACAGTATTTCTGTCATATCAGGACGATTGGGGAGTGTGGTTGGGGGAATGGTGGGAAGTGTGTGTGTGTGTGTGGGGGGGGGGGGGGATGAGTACGAAAAGCTGTGCAGTGGAGCCAAATTTGCGGTTGGAAAGATTAATGCATCAAGCAGATCTCGAACTCTGAACCACTTGATCAGCAAGCCAGGCCTTAACCTACTGTGCTACCCGGGGCTTCTAGAATAGCCAAGAAAGTCGTGTAATTTAGGTAATCCTGATAGGGGTGCCATCTTAAGTATACGAGTACTCATGATTGATTTATTCATCCCATCTAATTTCATCCACTTTTCTGTAGCTGAGCGAGGGAAGCGCCTGCGTGCTAAGCTAGCAGTCCTTGTTCGAATCTCTTTTTTTCAATCACGGGGTGCCATTGCACACAGTCTTTAAAAATCACCTATGCCTCGTTGTATGACCTAAGTACTGTCGAAAGGGCCATAAAACTACAAATCTGTCATTAACTCTCTTCGTTTTCCTGTCTGCCATTTAAATTTTAATTTGTGGTTCCATAAAAATGTTTGAAATGTCCATTTTGTTATGAAATTATTATTGGTTGAGCGTGTGATTTTCCGGCTTGTTTCTTACATTTAGCTTTTCTTAACTCACTCCGGCTTCGCCGTCGAGATATAAACTACGATTCTCGCTCAACACCATGTATACATCAGCGACAATTCACTGGTAAGAAAAAAAATTGTTCTTATTCGTGTAGTTCTATATCACGTATTTATTCACATTTGTACACACTTTCTCTTCACAAAACGGTGGTATTGCTATTGCATATACAGTGGGTGGGGTATCTAAGCAGCAACTTTAAATCTGTTTATTAGAAAAAAAAATGAAAACCATTAGAGATACGGAAACCAAGTACTGAACTACATTAAAACCATATCGATTCTACTGCAAATTATATGTTGTATATTAGTTACATGGGTTTAGGGTCGTTTTGAACTGATGTAACACATTTTTATGGATCGTAACCATAGAAACAATATCAAACACTACATTTCTACGCCGTTATTTGCAAAGATGGGATAAAAATGCGACTCTTTATTTGTTTAATAAGCAAATTCAAACTGAAAGTGTGGAAATTAGGGTAAAGAAATCTAAAAAAACTGTTGTCTCTGTAATATTGTACGTGCATTTATTCTGTAGTCAGTGAAAGTTTACAACTAATTGTTTTTGCTATGTACCATACTTATGTTGCTGTTTGAAGACATGTTAATGATATATTCAGGTCAGGCTGCCATTTTCAATAACCTTGATTTGAAAAAGAGCTATTTTCACAAATTTTATTTTTTCTCCGACTATATGTACTTCCAGTTGCGATGGTTTCAACAACGTGCAGTGGCCAGTGCTCTGAAGGTGCAGAGACTGACAATCACATTTAGTCCTAAACACCATACCAGTTAACTGTTTGAAACTTGCTTCAGGACAGACACGTTTTCCCTTTGAAATTCATGAAAATATGTAATATTTGAGCGGCCGAAAAATGGTTGCCATGGCAACAGTAATTGCTTAGATATCTCGAGAACCGTTTGGTATATTTCAGTAATTTTTTCACTAATCTTCATCTTTCGTCAAGAGCTTTAAACCATGACATTTTTAGCAAAATACAAAATTTTGAGTTTCCATCCAATGCTCGATCCTTACAGTCAGCTTCTCTTAACTCTTTAAGCACTAAAAAGCAGAAGACATTTTACGTCTGCAAAAAAAAAAAAAATGCCTCGTCTAGGACATTTCATATTGAGAAGCAATGACTAGAGAGCAAACAGGGTAGCTCTAGATGAGCCGCCTCGTCAGGATCTATGCTGTTTGCAAATTCTGCTAATTTCATCACTGCTGCTTAAAAAATTAAAGTTTGCTTCCCTGTAGTGTCAGCAGATATTTACTGTACAAAGTGGCTGTTCACAGAGAATTTGGTCGTAAGTAGTACATATCACGGTGACTGATACTATTGTTATTTGGTTGTTGACAGAGCTGAACCTGCTGTCAGTTGTCTCAGTCAACAGTCATAGTCAACTGTCTTTCTGCAGGTGTAGTGACTGGTTCGGTCTACAGCAGAAGTAGGGAAGTTGGAATAAACCCCATCATTGATTTGAGTGTGGGAGAATATGACAATGTATGAAGGGTTAAAACCTTCACATGTTCTTGAGAATGTAAGAAAATGATACAGAACTCTAGATAGGATTGGTTTTGGTGATCATTGTGGATTTGCTTTTCTTGTATCATTTCACTTTGTTGGTGTGTAATTTTCTTGGCATGTTATATGAGCCGCGACATGAGAAAACCAACAATATGGTTGTGCACCCAGTGCAGACTCAGATCAGCCTGGGCATCCGCCCAGTCTGATCAGAGTCTTCACTGTCCGCATGGAGGTAGCTTAGACCCTAAACTACCCTTTACACGTACAAAGCGGAGACTCTGATTGGACTGGGCGGATGCCCAGGCTGATCTGAGTCTGCGCTGGACGCACGACCACATTGTTGGTTTTCTCGTGTTGCGGCTCAAATCTAGTTGATAGATATCACATGCCAAGAAAGTTGAGAAAGACGTAGCACCAGTGCATAAAAGATATGAGCCGCAATGGAAGAAAAACAACAAAGTGGTTGTGTGCCAAGCCCAGAGCCCTAGATAGAGGGAGTACTTGGTGATAATTAGGGATAATTTTTGTTAATTCTGGATAAAAACATATGTTGTGACCCCTTATCTGAACTGTCTCAACGAGACGGTTCATATGAGGGGTCACAACATATGGTTTCAATGAAAAATAAAGAAAATTATCCCTTAATTATCATCAAATACCCATCTTATCTAGAGCTCTGCTGAAGCCCAGACTCAGATAAGCCTGTGCATCTACTCAGTCTGATCAGACTCTTTGCTAAGCACTTAAGTTGTAGCTTAGGGTCTAAGCTACCTCTATGTGGACAGCGAAGACTCTGATCAGACTGGGTGGAACTGAGTCTGCACTGGGTGTACAACCACTTTGTTGGTTTTATTGTGTCGCGGCTCATATCTCACCATGACACCAAGCAAAAAAAAAATAATAATGATAATAATTCTTTAGCTGCAAGGTACCGGTAACTCTTCTGGAATTTCAAACACCAGTATCTCTTCCAAAAAAGCGTAGGCAAATAGTGTAGACCAAGATCAGACTGCTCCTGAGGGAGCAGTCTGATCAGGGTTTACACTATTTGCTATTCCACCATTGATTTTCAAGGGAAATTCAAAATATCTGAAAATCGAAGACATGAGGTGTATGAAATTTTAGGACATTCATCTTAATTGACATTGACATTGGCAGAACCAACAAAATGGCATGCACGCCCAGCAAAGACTCGGATCAGCCCTGGCATCCACCCAGTCTGAGTAAAGTCTTCCCTGTCTGCTTAAAGGGTAGCTGAGGATCTAAGCTTCTAATTAGCTAGCTCCATGTGGACAGTGAAGACTCTGGGCAGATGCCCAGCCTGATCTGAATCTTTGTGTGTGTTGGGGGGGGGGGGGGGGGGGGGGGGGGGGGTTATGCCATTTTGTCGTGTCACGGCTTATTTATGGAAGGACTTTGGGACATGATATTTTGGAGTATGGTCTCAGTATTACCTCTATTATCTGGCCTATATCATCATGGATTTGAATAAGTTAAGGTGTGTGGGTACATATCCATATTTTTCCCAATGTTTTTGCAAAGGGGAACAACTTGAATGTTTATTTCCCTTGATGTTTATTTTCCTTGACTATAGAACCTTTCAAAATGGGGTCTACTCTTAAAGGAAAGAATTTGCTCCTAGGTAACAAGTTCTTTCCTAGAAGAGTTGAGACTTACTGAAGATGGAGACAAAATAAAAATGAAAGAGTTGCTTCCCCTGAAAGTGTACCCATTCACCTTAAGGCTGCTAATATCTGTCAGTGCAGGCCATTATCTGACTGCTCATCTGAAGGTACTTGTCTCACAGTACTTTTGATCAGTCTTTTATTCCAATTTTCATGAAAAAGTAGTCAAACCTGTGTTAAGGGGTCACCCATGGGAAGCCCAAAAATTGGCTGCTTAAGACAGGTGACTCCTTAATACAAGTTCATTTGCTTTATATTTTGGTTCAAGGGACTCTGAAAAGGTGGCTGCTAAAGACAGGTGACCTCTGAATAGAGGGGACCACATAAGCAGGTTTGACTATGTTGTTTCAGTTGCTGAGGATGTTGCTCCACTAGAGAGGACAGGCAACCAGCTTCAGAATAAACCACAAAGGCACCCTCCTCCGATCTACTTTTCCACCGTCTGTCCCACTAGACCATGTAGCAGACAACAGCAGACAGGGAGTGAACAGAAAGGGTCTGATAAGGCAGGACCTACTGTGGAATTTACCAACATCACTGGGAACCAGAAAGTGGGACCACCGCCAGGGTTTAGGGTCAGTATTCCTTGTTTATACTAAATATTTTGACATCTTATGGATGGATGGATGAGTTGCGATTTTATGTCCTTTTCAACATTATTTCAGTCATATCAGAATGAATTGGACATCTTAACCAGTTTCTTTAACTGAACTTGTAAAGTAGGTCATATGAAACTCTTGAGACGGCTACTTCTCATGAATGGCTGGATGGAGTTTGACCAAACATGGTATGAAGCATCATTGCATCAGTGGCTCTCACAGTTACCAGAAAAGTTCTGACTTGATGAATGAAAATCTTTGTACAAGTTCACTATTTCTCATGAATGGCTAAATGGATTTCCACCATCCAGGCATCCGTGTCTTAAATTTGCAAAACAAAAAAAAAAAAGAAAAATAAAAAAAAAAAATGAATAAAAGCGTCATCTCAATGCACAGTAATGGATAGATTTTGACCAAACTAGGGATGTCAGTGTCCCTCAGATACGCAAAAGAGTTTCCATTCTGATGCACATTTAGGTTAGGGTGGCCAATTTCATTAGAGTCTTTATACAACATCTTATGAACAGTTGAATACATTTTGACCAAACTTGATCCTTGCATTGGTGTCTCCAAATTTGCAAACAAATTGCTAGTCCAGTGCACAAGTAAGTACTAATGGCCCATGTGAAAATATTTGAAGGAGCTCTTTTCATGAACAGCTGGATGGATTTTGACCAAACTTGGTAAGAAGCATCTTTAGTCGGTGTCTCCCAGGTTTGCAAAAGAATTTCCTCTATAGATCATAATTGTTGACATCATGAAAGTATTTAACAGTTTTCTCATTAACAGCCAGATGGATAAGACCAAATTTGGTACAAAGCATCTTTACATTGAGCTACAGCATGACAAAACCAACAAAGTGGCTTGTGAGCATTTGCCCAGTCGGATTAGAGTCTTTGCTGTCAGCATGGTGGTAGCTTAGCCCCTTAGCTACCCTTTAAGTACACAGTAAAGACTCTGATCAGACTGGGTGATGCCCAGGCCGATCTGAGTCTTTGCTTGGCTCTCATAGCACAGATATGTCATATTGGCCACTATAGTCAAAATCTTGAACGTCTTCTCATGAACACCAGGATGGTTTTTGACCAAACTTTGACATCCTTAAATCTGTGTCTTTGAAGTTTGGGTAAAAAACTCAGCTTAGATGTTTTAAGTTGGTTATTTATCATGCATAGTCTGCAAAAGTCCACCTGAAAACAGGGGTATGATAACATTTGTGATAATATGTCACTATAGAAGTGTCCTTGTGCAAATTTTATCAGGCAGTGCCTTTAAAAGCGATCTCTGAAGATGATTGGTTACACACTGGCGTTGGTCGTGATAATGAGGCTTGATTGGTTAAATGACGTCACCAACTTATGTCATAATGCATTTGCGACATCAGCAAGTTCAAACGAAACTGCATTTGCTCTTTATTTGTTGATGCTCTTCACACCTTACAATTTTCTAAGGGTACATGATAATAGAAAACCTTGCAACTTAACTGTCTTTTGATAACAAGTTTATCAGTCTTGACCAGAAAAACATGCTGGGCCGGGTAGCGCAATTGGTAGGGCACCTGACTCGTAAGTCAGAGGTCCTGGGTTCGAATCCTGGTCAGGCCACATACTTTCGTTTCTCCTTCCGCTGATTCAAGAAGGGCAGTTGTCAGTTACTGGCGAAAGTATGTGCACTTAGTACTGGTTAACCGCTTAGGAGGTCTAAGCCTGCCCAGGAATAGTGTGGTTAGGTTAACTGACCGTCCCGACATGACCTTAGTTGTTTACCGTGGACGTTAAGCATCAAATCAACCAACCAACCAGAAAAACATCATATTGGCTAGGCAAGCCTTGCCATCCCTACGGTGTTTCTGGTCACCCCTAATAAACTTGATATTAAAAGACACTAACATGGTTTTCTCTATAATGGTGACACATGAAATTTTTTTAAATATTCTCAGGAATGGCTGAATGAATTTTGTACCAAACCTAGTGTGAGGCATGTTTGCATCAGTGTCTTAAAGTAAAACTGTTTGCGAAAGCAGTTCCACTATGATGCACAAAAGGGGTGGTATTGACCATCTTTGGGACAATTTGATTGATTACTAAAAATGCAAAATGTGCATTGATTTTGATGTGTCATATTAATTCTAATAAATGCCCTTGCTCTAAGAAACACCCTTGCCTCTTTTCAAAAAAATAAAATAAAAAAAATAATGTTATATTGACTTGCCAACCTCCATGTTTTCCATTGGCTCTACAAAGTGGAGCAATATGAATTCCTGTTTTCTTCTCTGGAAGACATAGCAGTTGCTTTCTCTGAAAGTTTATTAGAAACATTTTGGCAGTGGCTGATTTGCTACTCTTTAGGCTCTAAATAAGGCTCCCCTCTCCCACCCTTTTCCTAAAATGCACTACTTTAGGGGGGGGGGGGGGGGTTAACAGGATTAATTGGTAACTTGGTTTAAAACGTCCTTGCATCGCAGCATCAGCATTTCTGATGTTGGTGAACAATGCTCTGCCCCAATACACAAGTAGGTCATGGTGACTGATAGCTTAAAACCTTTATACATCTTCTTTGAATTTGACTTAACTTGGAATGTAGCATCCTAGAGTCAGCAGTTTTGACTGAATTTGAGAATGTAAGAATTTCATCTGTGATACACAAGTATATTGTAATGTTTGACAGAAACCTTCAAAACAGGAATATACCCATAAAGGAAAGAATTTGCTCCTACAAGAGCAAAATCTTTCCATTAAAAGTTGGTCCCATTTGAAATGGGAGGCACTTATGAAAATGACAGAGTTGCTTCCCCTGAACATCAGGGTTGCCAGCAACCTTGAAAAGTGACGGAAATTTGAATTTTTTCACTGTCAGTGAAAAGTCGAGGAATTTTGCAAACTGGTCAGTTGAATTTGAAGTACCAAGAAAGACAGGGAATTTTATGATTTTGACTTGGACGTGGCAGATTTATCAATAAAGCTAATTTTTTTCTCTCTCACTTCGCTCACTCGACACAGTTGAGAGTCAATCATCAAACAGAAAAAGTATGCCCCAAACTTTTAAATCAGTAAACAGTTGATTTGAATAATATTGGGGTTGAACATGTCAGTTTTCCGGAAAACAAGCTTTGTCATTTATCTGTTTTAGGAAGAGAAAAAGGCCATTAAAGGTCAGTATTTGGGTCAGGGAAATATAGAATTTAGTCAGTGAAAAGTCAAGGAACATTGTTTCCTTTATTGCTGGCCACCCTGAATATGTAGCTATATGAGCAGCAACACGACAAAACCAACAATGTAGTTGTGCACCGAGCGCAGACTCAGATTAGCCTGGGCATCTGCCCAGTTTGATCAGACTCATTGTTTGATGCTCAAAGGGTAGCTAAAGGTCTAAGCTACCTCCATGCGGACAGGGAAGACTCTGATCAGACTGGGTGGATGCACAGGCTGATCTGAGTCTAAGCTGGGGGCACAACCAGATTTTTGTTTTTTTGTGTCGTTGATCATTATGTTTTAAAATTTTTGAATGTCTTTTGAAAAAGTGTATTCATTATGGTTAAATACTTTGCAGGCTCGGGTGAAGAATTGTGGAGACTCAGACAAGAACAAGGAATATCTTCCAATCAGAATGGATACAGATCATGCCAATATGCAACATCTAAGAAGCATGCATACTGGCTGTAAGGCAGATAACTTAGTAGATAGTAATAATAATAGTGAAGAAGCAGTACTAAGAGACAGAAATTCTGAACAGAAACCTGGTGGGAAATTGAGAGAAATAATAGAAATTTCAAAGAGAAGGAATGAAGCCGTCAAAGCTGCAATGCAAAAAAGTCTTTTACAGAAAGAAAACGCTGAGAAATCCAAACTGTATACTGATAATGCTAAACCCATTGATAAAAGGGCAGAAGTGTTAAGAACAAAAATGAAACAATTTTCTGATGAATCAGGAAGTGAAAGGAGCATGTCTCAGGAGAAAATTAAAAGTAAAGTAGTTGTAAAAGGACCATCTCTCAAGGAACAAATAGACAAAATGCGAAGTAAACAAAACAGTGTTAATGTTGAGAAACTTAATTCAACTACATATAGTCAGAATGACTCCTCGTCTCATTCTGTTGAAAGTAGTTCAGGAAGATGGCAGGTGGAACAGATGCAGCCATCAACAATGACTGTTACTGTGAAGAATTCAGAAGATGTGGGAAACATTGATACTCAGGGTGATAAAAGATTAGTGCAAGTTAGTAATAAAACTATTCACAAGGCAGCAGAAAATGACAAGACAGAAAAACAAGATGGTGTGGGCAGTGGTAAACATGAAGGTTGTGTAAAAGTGAACATGCCAAAAGCTAGGAATAGAAGTTGCACTGTATCTGTTTCAGATTCAATGGCAGAAATAGAGTTAAAAAGCAATTCAAGTGGTGAAGATAAATTGCTCAGTGAAGTAAAATCTCAGTCTTCAAATGTATCAAGTGATGAAGAAGGAGAAATTAAAGAGCATGATATTATAGCAAGACAGGTTGCAGAAGATGCTGGAATGGTATATTGTAGAAAAACTGAAAGAATGCAGACTCCTGCTCCCTTTGATATGAACAATAACTACATGAATGAATTCCCAGTCAGACAGCCGAATCCTTGTTATCCTGGATACAGACTGCCTTATAGGCCTACCCACAGCTCAAGTCCATCATTTGCTTTTGGTGCAGTTCCATATGACTATGGTACAAGAATGTCACCCAGAAATGTCAGTGCTCAAACAGGATTTGAAAGGTCACCTGTTGAAAATAGACAGGGACAAATGAGAGATGAGATGCCTTCTGAGGGAGCACCCCGTCCATGGACTCAATCTAGGGCCCCAGTTTTCAGGCCAAGGACTTTCCAGGAAACACAATTATTTCCATCTCCGTGGTATATGCCACCCCCTCCTCCTCCGTTGCTACCAAATCTGACCACCGTTGCTGAAGGGCAAAGGAAGATCTACAGACCAACATATGAGCAGTACTACAGCAACATAAGCCAGAGGCAGTATGAAGAGGTGTCTTCATACCAATCCCCACCTCCTGCTCCGCCCATGCCATCAGATGGGGTCACTGGAATTACACCAGACCTTGACAAGAAAGCAACTTGTTCAGAAAAGCCACATTCAGCTGCAAAGAAATGTTTAGAAAAATCCCTGAAGAAAAAAGCCTGTAAGAAAAACAAACTTGTCGACTATAATTCTAGTGATGATAGTCCTTTAGACAATGAAATTGAAGACTTTGAAGTTAGTACATTGGATAGTACAAGTGAAAGTGAGAAAGGAAATTTGGCATTCAAACAAAAAACAGTCTCAGCACTTGGAGGTGACTATGATGACATTAAGCACACTCCAAAAAGGTTTAAAGCTAGTTCACCAGAAACAACATCAAATCTACATGCTGGCAAAGATAATGCATCTGGAACTTTTCCTGATTACGATACAAGTTTGGGAGTTGCATCGCAAAGCCGTAGCCAGCTGACGAGAAGACCAATGAGGAGATTGAAACAGACAGCTTTAAAGTCTTTTTCAAGTGCTACTCCAGAGAAAGTGGTACAGCCAAAATCACATGACATAGAGAGGAAGATGACCCTGTCTGAGGTGGTTGTTTCAAATCTGAAAAAGGATGAAAAACAGGTATCAGTTCCACCCAACATTGCTGAGGGTGCTAGTGGAATGAGCTCAGCTGATACAGTAGCTGAACAGCTGTATAGTGCCAAGTGCCAACAGAATATACCTCCATACCCTCCATTACCACCATTTCCAGCCAGCCCTTTCTGGAGCATGTACCTCACAAACAATAGGTCAGCATTAGAGGGGAAGGACCCTAATGAAGAGCTTTACTCACCAAAAAGCTCTTCTGCTTCCCAGGGCCCACAGCCTGCACAGAACAGTTGGAACCGCTTTTCTTTGAGCCCAGCAGGAAGAGCTGATCCAAGAATGCTGTTTTCTCCATCAGAAACAGACAGCGAGAACCAGTCCAGGAAGTCGGATGGTTTGAAACATTTCAGGCGTTTTCACAGTTTTGGTGTGAAGTACATTGATACTCACTGTCACCTGGATTTCTTGTTCAGCAGATCTAACTTCAAGGGTGGCCTGAAGCAGTACATGGAGGAAAATCCTGACACATTCCCAGACACCTTTGAAGGATGTGTGGCCATATTCTGTTATCCTTCCAATTTCTCTCCAACTGGTAGGTATTTGATTGAGAAGTGAAAGGGAATGGGCCAGTCTTAGTTTTACAATATGCTTATATATAACAAATACCCTTCCCTGCCGGGGGTGGTCGGGTGGTGCGAAGGTGCTGTGTGTAACTTCCAGTGCCGGGGCGTCCTACTTATTCGAATAGTAGTAGGGCAAGGGCTTACTGTGCTTGCAGTAGGTGCGGGTGGGGGTTGTTTGGACATTTTTCTCTCGTCTATCATTTCTCTCTTCTATCTCCCTCTCTTTGGGAGACGGCCCGATATAAACTGAAATACTGTCTCAAAGGGCCGTTAAACCCAAAACAACCAACCAACCCTTCCCTGCCAGTTCTAAAAATAGAATTGGCAGTGGGATATTTTGTACAGTTTTAAGCTGTTTAAGGTGAATGGGAAGAGTTTCAAGGGAAGCAACTATCATTTTCTTATTATGCCTCCTTCCATTTGGGTCAACTGTACTAGTCAAATGTTCTAACCGACCACTTACTTTTTATCATTTTTCCTCAATGCTATTTGCAATCTCACAATTCAGTTTACAGCCACAGATAGACGAATATGTTGGTAAACCATACCACTAAAAGGTTAAGCATTATTCAGTGCATTGTATCCAGGAGTCACAGATGAATACGGGTTACCCCATTTCCAAAATTAACAAGAATTTGCATTGAGTGGTGGGGTAAGTTTTAACATTTTGACCCAAAGCGGCCGCTGTCATGCAGGAAGAGCCTTCAATCGTGCATAAATCTGTTTATTCAGTCATTTGCTTTAGTAATGAAGTGGTTTTGTTCACGTAAATTGGATATTTCAAAATGTGATTTTTCACAAATTGTAACGAAATGCTTATTTTTGTGAATTTTAAAATTGGGGGTACTTCTGTTCATCGGCACATCCTGGCTGTAATGTTGAGAATTTTGTCAAAACTTTTGATGGCTGAGTTGACTGACATATCTGCCTATTTGGGGATGTAAATAGAACTGTAAGATTGTTTGGGGCTCTGAAGAAAATCGATAAAATGTAAGTGGCCGGTTAGAACTTTTGGCTAGTATATTAAGTATCCAAGAGGAGCAAATTCTTTCCTTTAAGAGTAGACCTCTTTTCAGAATATTTTATTACCCAGAGAAGCTATCAGGAAGTCACAAAAATTGTTCCCCTTTATGAAAATGGCAGGTAAGCATGTAGGTATACCCATAACCTTAACAGTGGGCTATCCGATTAATTCTTTCAAAAAAATAATAGAATTAACAGTGGAGGTACTACTTTTACATACTGTAAAACTGGACTGGTTTTTCCATGAAGTGAGACCTTACAAGGCCAGTTAGGCCATGTGTGGCCAAATTCTTACATTAGTCTGTGTCTATGGGAAAAATAATTTGAGAGTTTACTTTAAAAAAATAATTTGAGAGTTTACAAAACAGGGCCTGGGTGTTCAAAACTATGTGGTCATTATCAACTAATGAGGCATTAAAATTTCAAACAAATAGTATGCAAAAACTCTGCCATGTTTTGCCAGAAAAGCGTGAGGAGCTTTTGCATTGCAAAATCTCTTCCCATTTTGTCAGTAAAAAAATAATAGCACACTTGATTTTATGTGTACTAGAAGACATAGCGGATCATTGACTATAAATGACTTTGTTAAGCTAACAATGGTTTGAGAAACGATGCCGAGCTTGTTCAAAATCAATAATAATTGCTGTAACTGGTTAAGAAGGGTAGATACACTGCTCCCATTTAGTGGCCTTTGTATAAGGAGTCAACTTAAACAGAGAAGAGACCCAACAGGGATTCGAACCTGTGGTCTTAAGCACCACAGCCGAGCACCTGTAACCACTTGACCATTCGAAAATAGATTTTAAAACAGAAATATGCTCAGAGCTCCAGATAAGGATTGTTCTGGAATAATTTTACTCGTTTCTAAGCCCCTAATGTGCTTAAACTTTGGGACACCTAAAAACCATTAATTTGCCATTTGGGACAAATGGCAAATTAATGGTTTTTAGGTGTCCCAATGCACTTAGGGTAAAAACAAGGCATTTGAACTGCCTGACAAGGGGAATGAAATATGGGGTCATAATTTTCTGTGTTCTGAAGTTTGAACAGAAATTGTCACAAAAACCGTATTAATCCTAATAAACATCCCTGCTTTAATAAACATCCCCTGTCTCTTTTCCAAAAATAATGTTATATTAAATTGCACGAATTCCTGTTTGCTTCTGTGGATGAGGTAGCTCTTTGAAATGGGGTCTACTCTTAAAGGAAAGAGTTTGCTCCTAAATGAGCAAACTCTTTCCTTTAAGAGTTGAACCATACTGAGAAGAGAGGCAAAATAGTACAGCTGCTGCTTCTGCAAGTATAACCCACTCACCTTTATACTGTTTATTAGAGGTCTCTGGCAGTTGCTGACTTAACACACTTTATGCTCTAAATAACTCACCCCTTTCGTGAAATGCAACACCCCCGGGGCGTTTGATAGAATTAATATAGTATTCTGAAAGCCAAGTCATGAACCTCCTGACATTGCTCTGCTACAGTACCTGTGAAGTAGCAGTAGTGTAACAGTAGCGGCTTCTAAGGCCCTATTTTGTTGGTCTGAAAGCCCACCATTATCAGGACCTTTGATGAATATTCTGACACTTTATTCGATGATACATGTATATAGTTGACTCTCGTCATCGTAAACACTGAATTATCTCAAAGTATCCTCTGTTATCAAAAATATAGTTACTGTGCTTACAGTAGGTGTGAGCAGGGGTTGTTTGGATATTTTTTCTCTTGTCTATCATTTCTCTTTTCTTTCTTCCTCTCTCTGGGAGATGGCCCAATATAGACTGATATACTATCTCAAAGGGCAGTTAAACCCAAAACAACCAACTAACCAAAAATCTTAATAATGTCCCCCTTTTGCAAAATCAATGGCCCCAGGACATTTGATAGGATTATTACAGTATTTCTTGCACAGATTACTTAGGAGTTACCTCTTGCATTTTATTCATGAGTTATTTATGCAATATTTCATTCATGAATTATTTCAGGCAATACTGTATTAATCCTATTAAACGCCGCGTGGGCATTGCATTTTAGGAAAGGGTGGCTTTACTTACAGCATAAAGTGTGGTTAATCAGCCACTGCCAAAATACCTCTGATAAACAGTATTAAGGTGAATGAGAATACTTTCAGAGGAAGCAACTCTGCTATTCTTTGCCTCCATTCTAAGTAGGGCTCAACTCTAAAAGGAAAGAATTTGCTTCCCTAGGAGCAAATTCTTTCTTTTAAGAGTAGATCCAATGTCAAAGAGCTACCTCACCCAGAGAAACAAACAGGAATTCATGCAAGTTAGTATAACATTATTTTCGGAAAAGAGGCAGGGGCGTTTGTTAGAGCAGAGGCGTTTATTGGGAATAATATGGTATTTTATCCACGAGTTACCTCTGGCGATGTTGTGTTTTTCAGACGAGGTTGTTTGCCGGCTAATAGAGGATGACATTGTTTGGTTTGCTATGGGCTGCCACCCGAAGATGGCCACAGAATTCACAGAGGCAGCTGAATGGGGGCTGAAACAGTGCCTGAAACATAAGAAATGTGTGGCCCTGGGAGAAATAGGCCTGGATTATTCTGGAACGTAAGATCTTTAATAAAGTGTTGGCATCTGGGATTGGAAATTGCAACAGATTTTGAAGGTGTATGGATACATGCGCAGGGGGAGCCATTTTCATATTTTGGGGGTAGGGGGATGGGTAGAAAAGGGAGCATCAACTCTTGAAGAATTTCTACCCAAGGAGTGGGTTCTAAAAGAGGAGACCATTTAGCAGGGTTTGTCAGTGAGGGAAGCAAACATGAAGTCACAAAAGTTGTTCCTCTTTGTGAGATTAGTGGAATAACATGAAAATATTCACAACTACTTAAGTTGACAACATTTATTGACTCTCATTGTCTCAGACACTGATATCTCAAAGTACCTGCTCATATCAAAGAATTAAGGAATGAATTTCATTTTTCTGGTGTTTATCAAAGTATAAACTACATTGGGGCCCATGCAAAGTAAGTGAGCCCCTGTAAAGGAAGTATTAAGTGAACCCCGAAGGGGTTCATGAAAGCTTTGCTAGCAACCCAGTGTAGTTTATACTTTGTTAAACACCAGAAAAATTAAGTTCATCACTTGTATTAATATTCTTTATAATCTATTAATTAATCACTAATTTGCACCAGGGGCTACAGTTGAAGCAGAAAAATATTTATACACAGTTTTTCTACTAACAGCGAAACAGCTCACAACGATGTCATAACGTTGCCTATGTGAAATCAGATTTGAGAGAACCATGGTTTATTGTGACGTCACTTAACCTCATGTAGCATTGTGTGAAACGATGTAGTTATTGAAGTATAAACTACATCACGTTCTAATGATCTACGATAGGGCTTTTCAATAAATCCACTGAGAATGTAAATATTATAATTTAAACACATTGCCTATTAGTCTTTACATTTCATACTCTTGACAAACTGTGCAGACCCTTGCATATGAACAGTCATGTCTTTGTCTATATGCAGGCTCATTTTTGCTGAGTAGCAGATTGGTACAGACCTAAAGTGGTTGCTCAGCAGACTGGCCGTCTAAATTAAGAAGGGGTAACAGGAATAATTAAACAGTAATTTTCAATATTTCTTCATAAAAACATACGTTATGACCCCTTCATTAGAACTGTCTCGATGAGACAGTTCTAATGAGTGGTCACAACATATGTTTCGTTGAGAAATCTATACCCCTCCTTATCTAGAACTTTATTAGATGCTTAGGGTAAAAACAGAAGATTGAAAAATTGATTACTATACAATGAAAATTCAAAAGGAGTGTAGAGTTGTTTATTTACCTGTTCTGGGAATTGGCTACAATATGTGTTTTTACTGTGAATGGAGGTATAAGGTTCATGTTTCTGTGTCATCTTTAAAAGCAGAAATTCAGTTGTGGAGAGTCTAGTATTTGGTTGCACATACAATGAGAGGCCCCTCTTTAGAAAGGGGTCTGTTTTTAGAGGGAAAAGTATTCTCTCCTGGGTGCAAATTATTTCCCTTAGAATGTTAGCCCCCATTGAGAAATGGGGCAAACATGTAAATGGCAGAGTCACTTCCCCTGAAATTATTTATGGATGCACCCCCATGTATTTCCACCATTCTCACAAAGGGTAACAACTGTCATCACTTGTTTGCATCCCTTGAAAAAAGCCCTTCTGAAATGAGGTTTACTCTAATGAAAGAATTAGCTGCAAGAGAGTCAATTCTTTCTTTAAGAGTTGACCCTTATTCAGAAAGAAGAAAAACAGACTTTGGTAGTGTTGCTTCCCCTGAGAGTGTATTCATTCATTTAAGTAGGAATAATCTCAGAATTATCACCCTTTATCTGAAGTTCTTTCACATGTCTTACAGGTTTCGCAGACATGAAGCCATACAGAAGGTGGTTTTTAAGAGACAACTGAAAATTGCTGTAGCGATAGGAAAGCCACTTGTGATTCATTGCCGAGACGCAGAGGAAGACTGCTTGGAAATTATGAAAGAGGTCAGATACACACCTGGTTAACTATGTTTTCATGGATGTTACGAAACAAAAATGCTGTTATGAAATGAAAAAAGTCATAGTTACCAAACAACCTGGTCATCATGGCTACCACGATGACCAGGTCATTCGGTAACTATGGCTCTTTTTTCGTTTGGTAACAGCTCGTTTTCGTTTGGTAACAGCCCTTGTATAATTCTTCTGGCAACCAAATTTATATAGAAATGAATTTTCCAGCGCCAAATTTATTTTACAATATTGGGTGTTTCTGATACATGTACATAAAACACTTTAAAGTCTTTAAATTTCATCAGAAACGGCCAAATTTTGTTTTTCTTGCGGAAAATATCTTTGTTTGCCATAATCTGGTCGTATAGATTCGAATTACTTCCCTTGGTAATGTGGTACAGTGGAGATAATGGAACTGTGTCGGTGGTGTTCAAGAAACAAAGGGGCTCTGCCTAGCACTCGCATCTTGGCGACAAAGGCGCCAAAAGAGATATACATAGTTAACCAGAGGTGAGATGGATGTATGGCTGTCTTGGTGGTTTTATGTCCTTTTCAACAGTATTTCAGTCATATTAGGACCATAGGAGGTTGCTTATGAAGGGCTTTATGCAATGAAGCACCATTTAGAATTGGACAGAATCTTACCTTTAGAGAGACTTGAATGCACAACCGTATGGTCTGAAGTATGGAGCACTAACCATTGTCATGCAGACTTTTCCAGAAATAATAGTTGCTCCATGTTTTTACCACCTGTACAGGGAGAGTCCACAAGCTTAATTGAGTGTCTTATTAACTGTAGAAGCAGACAAACCATGTTATAACTCTAGTGTAGTGCACTCAGCAGTGCAGACCTTGAACTTTGTTAGATATATTTCAATGTCTTGTGGCAGGTTCGGTACTATATAGAGATCAGTCATGGTTCTTCCTGCAGTAGCATTTGACAGCTCCCCAGGAAGGCATATAGGCCAATGTTCAGAAACTTCCAAGGGACTGGAAAACCCTCATACATGAAAGCTATAGTGGATTCTTGCATAATTCAAGGCATAACACAAGACTTTGTATAGTCTATCTGTAGACATATATTTTGAAACTTTTCAAATGGTGCAAGTGTTTCCTGGCAGGTTTGGTATTTAAATAGAATATGGTAGGACGTGCATTCATAATCCAATTGTAATAATTTGTTCTCATTAAATTCCATACCATATTAATCCTATCAGATTTCCTGGGGATGTTTCATTTCATAAAAGGGTTGAGTTACATAGAGCCAAAAGAGTGACAGAACATAGCAGAAAATTGAAGGTTTCCAACATCCTAGGGGCAGTGGGTGTTAGAGGCCCACTGTATTTTTGGTACAACATATGAAAGGCAGAGCCCAGCCCTCTGCTTTTGCTCTTTTAGTAGAGAAGCCATTTACCAAACCAGGGTTCGAGGTTATAAAACTTGAGAATAATCTCAAACTCAAAATAAAGCACACTTATTGGCTGCTTCCGAGCATGTGCTCGGAAGCAGCCAATCTGTGTGCTTTATTTTGAGTTTGAGAATGTACTCAAGTTTTATAACCTCTGGGCCAGGGAAGTTGTATCCCTTTAAAAATTGGTGGACGAATATAGAGGTACATACATTTATCTTAATATTCCAATTTTCAGCTTGTTCCAAAGAATTTCAAAATCCATTGCCACTGCTTCACGAAGGGGTACACCAATGCTGAAATATGGATGGACGCTTTCCCAAACCTCTTTATTGGACTGACCCCTCTTGTGACGTATCCCAAGGCAACACCGTCACATGACCTAGCAAGGAAGATACCACTGAATAAGCTGCTGCTTGAAACAGATGCACCATACTTTGTTCCTAGATGTGTGAGTATAACCAAACAGTTGTCCAGCCCCTAGTTGTTCAACACATCCTTAGCCTAAGGAAGTCATTAGTCAAGGATTTGTTATTGTTCCAGTAGTACATATGAAATCAAGTATGCCAATATTCATTGCTAAAAAAATGTTAGGAACTTTAGCACTGGAAAAGCTACTCACATTGTTTTTATGACAAAAAAAATATTGTTATGCTTACAGTAAATCTGAAATAACTATTGACATAATTAGTTTTGAATAACTAGACTCAGATGATATTTTAAGGATAGGGTTTCATATACCTTTCAATGTACACTGCGGGGTGTGCCCCTTACCAATACTTTCTTGTCCAGTCCATCTTACGAGCTGCTGGAACAAATGACTGGCAAGAAAAGAAACAGGTGTATGAGTACACTTTTAATGGGAAGCAACTCTGCCAATTTTAGATTATTTGCCTGACTCCTTAATGAGAATCAACTGTAAAAGGAAAGGTTTTACTCCTTTAAGAGCATAATTTTTGAGTAGATCTGTTTTTGGAAAGATTTATGATCCAAGGAAACAAACAGTAAGTTACAAAAGTTATTTACCTATGTAAAAATGGGCAGAAAAACATGGAGGTATACCCATATACCTTAAGCCATGTGCTTACAACCATTCAGATCAACCTGGTCACCTGAACAAACTGATCAGAAACTTCATGTTGCTGTTTATAAATTCCCAAGGCTGAACTCAGTCTTTTCTGGTTGCACATGCCAAAAGATACCTTCTTCACATGACCCCCATCATTTGAGCTGCGACACAACAAAACCAACAGAAGTGGCATGTACGCCCAGGGAAAGCTCACATCAGCCTGGGCATCTGCCCAGTCTAATCTGAGTCTTCGCAGAGAGCTTTAAGGGTAATTTAGGGTCCAAGCTAGCTCCATGCGTACGCCCAAGACTGATCAGACTGGGCGGTTGCACAGGCTGATTTGAGTTCATGTGGTACACATGCCACATTGTAGGTTTTGTCGTGTCGTGGCTCTTATGTTTTTAGCTCACCTGTACATAAATACGAAGTGCCCATGTGAACTTTTATGATCTATCACTGCTCATCATCTTTCAATAATTGAAAATAAAAGATTTAAATGGCTTCTAATCCCTACAGTATTTGCAGCATATATAATCATGACACTTTGCATTTCTTTTACCAGCGCCCAAGACTTGATATGGAGTTTTCAAACCCAGGATTTGCGATAACAGTTGCCAAGGCAGTAGCACAGCATCAGGAAATACCAGTTGCCATGGTGCTCAGACAATGTAGGGTAAATACCAAGTATATGTATGGTATATGACCTTGAACTTTAGTGACCTTGATCTTCAGTGTATGCTGAATACTAAAGTGTTGTGCAGGGATACAGATGAACACCTGTGTAGGAAGAGTCTAAGTTGAAGTGTTACATGTTGCCTTGACTTGAGCAGGAAAGTGCATGTATTTAGGGATAATTTTGGGATTGACTCCCATATCTCCATGACAACATGTTTTAGTTCTTCAAAGAACCTGGCCCCGAGGTTATAAAACTTTTTTCATGCTCAACTCAGCTGAGCATGAAATTTTTTCTGCCCATAAATTTTAAAATGCCAACAATTGTTGGCATTTTAATATTTATAAGTAGAAAAAAAATAGCCTTCTTGGCTTATCTGAGCCTGAAAAATGCTGAATTTCTTCGTATTTTTATATTAATGAGCATTTTAAATTTCATGCTCAGCTGAGTTGAGCATGAAAAAAGTTTTATAACTTTGGGGCCTGTTCTAATAAAAGGCCCCAACATTTTCTTTATGGGGAAATAAGAAAACTTTTCTTGAAACAGTTGCTATGGGCAAAATGGGTTTCACATAATGACACGGCATAACAAAACCAACAAGTGGCATGTACGCCCAGCGAAGACTCAGATCAGCCTTGGCATCCTCCCAGTCTGATCACAGTCTTCGCTGTGCACTAAGGGTCTAAGCTAGTTCTGTGCGGACAGCAAAGACTCTTAAGACTGGGCGGATGCCCAGGCTGATCTGAGTTTTAGCTGGGCTGGCATGCCACTTTCTGGGTTTTGTTGTGTTGCTTCTTACATGCAGACAGCATAGGCTTAGACATGCATCTGCACAGATGTATGGGCCCTTAGGAGTTTACAAGTGCAAAATGAATGTTCTAGCTAGACTAAAGGTGAATAGGGTACACTTTCAGTAGAAGATATGGCTGCCAGTGTCATTTTGGACTCCTTTCTCAATGGGAGTCCACTCTTGAAGGAAAGAATTTGCTCCTCTAGGAGCAAATTCTTTTCTGTAAGAGTAGACACTTTTGATAGGGCATTGGTAGTACGAAGCAAATAGGAAGTCACAAAAGTAGTTCCCCTTTGTAAAAATGGTGGAAAAACCTCAAATATTCCCAGACTAGTTTAGCAAATGAGCCATGACATGACAAAACCATCAAAGTGGCATAGGCCCCCATTGAAGACTCATATCAGCCTGGGCATTTTCCCAGTCTGATCAGAGTCTTCGCTGCCTGCATGGAGCTTGCTTAGACTCTGCCCAGGCTGATCTGATTTTTTGCTGGGTGCACATGCCACTCTGTTGGTTTTCTTGTGTCATGGCGCAAATACGTTATGCACCCTTTTGCATGTTGGGGCTTGGATTATCCTGTTCTGCTCATATAATTTGGAGCGATGTTGATAGATGCTTTGACATTGGAAACGAATCAAACGAATTTTGTTCTGAATTAGATGGCAGCAGAAATGCATCCCTTCAAGGTAGCAGCTGTGTTATGTCATCCCAGGGAATATTTTGATTCCAAGGTATCTTCAAAACCAGGAACACCCATGGTGCTTTTTAAACACCAATGCCTTATAATGCAGTCAAAATGGGATTTTTTTTTGTTTAATCTTAACCTGCCTGGTGTGATGCAGAACAACCATAATACCATATTAATCGTATTAAACGCCCCAGGGGTGTTGCATTTTATGCGTAACTTGGAGCACAAAATCAAATAAATCAGACATTGCCAAAATACCTCTAACAAACAGTATATAGGTGAATGGGTATACTTCCAGAGGAAGCAGCTCTACTATTTTTGCCTCCCTTCTTAGAAGGGGCCAACTCTTAAAGGAAAGAATTTGCTCCTCTAGGAGCAAATTCTTTTCAGAGTACCCCATGTCAAAGAGCTACTCCATCCATAGAAGCAAACAGAAATTTATGCAAGTTAATGTAACTTTATTTTCGGAAAAGAGGCAGGGGGTGCTTATTAGAGCAGGGGCACTTATTAGGAGTGATAGGGTAGTTTATATTGAGAAATAATGGAAAAAATACAGGTTCATCCCCAAAATTGTTGTGTAAGTGGAGAGATGGTAAACAAATTATGCCACAACCAAGTGATGCAAATAATAAACAACATAGGTTTGGGAAGGTCATCTCATACCAGGTAAGAATGCTTTCATTGTATCTCGAGTCTTATGAAGCTAATTTGAATGTCCAACCTCGAGTTACCTCATGTCAGTGTCTTTTGACACAAATATCATTGTTTCATGATATGAATTCATTAATCAGGATATGACCACTAATGATCTCACTGCCATTTAAGATCACTTTTTTTGTTACACTGCACATTATAACATTTACATTGGTTTTGCAAGACTTGAGATACAACTTATTTTCGTATTTGGTTTGAGATTATATTCCATTTGAATATGAGAAACTTACAGTTAGAATCGTATTGTGGCATAAGTTGTCCACCATGAGAGTTGTAGATAATGTATTTAACTGATATACACAAAGTGTAGCTAGTCAATCATTGGCCAGATATTTGCTGTAAGAGATTTTCCCTTTTGTTGGAGGTTTGTTTTATCAGTTCCTCCACTGTTTTTCAATAATAGTGCTTTGTAATGTTTTCCTTTCACACTAGTGTTATATTCTTTATTTACCAAAAATATTGAGAGCAAAGAGTTTAAAGCCACATTACACCACACAGATGCACAATTCAATATACAGTGGACCCTCTTTACAACGACAACATTTGTTCCTAAAAAATTTGATGTTAAACTGAATTTGCTGTTATAAAGAATACTTTTTTTTGAATATTAAAGCCATTCCACGCAAATCAAAATGTTGCTATAAAGAATTTTGCTGTTGTAATGAGTGCCGTTGTAACAAGGGTTGACTAGAAAACTAGAAAATTAAAACAAATAGTTTCTGCAAACCCTGATAGTAAGCCAAAGTATAAAAATGCTATAATTCCCATATATTTACAAGGAAGCATTTGAAAAACAAAAGTAGAATCAGTATAGTTGATTCTGTTCACGTGGGGTTATGTAATGTTACAACGCTGCCCACACCCCCAGCACAGACTTCAGAGGAACTGTTTTCAGACTGACTCGGAATGAGCTTAATTCTCCCAAAGGACCTGAAAATGTATAATCTATAAAGCATATTTGAGCTGCTACATGACAAAACCAACAAAGGCATGCGCCCCCCACGCCTGTGAAGACTCGGATCAGCTTTGGCGTCAGCCTAGTCTAATCAGAGTCTTCGCTGTATGCTTAAATGGTATCTAAGGGTTTAAACTCCATGGGGACAGCAAAGACTCTGATCAGACTGGGTGGCTGCTCCGGCAGGGGGCACTTGCCACTTTGTTGGTTTTGTCGTGTAGCGGCTCATTTGTGCAAAACAGTTGCTTTGCAAACAAACTGGTGGAGTTATCACCAAAATGATGCTGGCCAGGCCACTTGAAAGTGGCCGGGTCATTATCAGGAATTTTGTGATAATGTACTTCACCAGTCCATCTTTTACAAAACTTAAATTTTATACTTATATGATCCAGCTACATTTCAGTTGAATAGCATTTTTATACGCCCGTTTTGAAAAAACGGACGTATTATGTCATGGCGCTGTCCGTCCGTCCGTAAACATTCTTGTACACGCCATAACTCAGTAACCATTTGGGATATCTTCATGAAATTTGGTAGGCATATGTATCAGGGTGGGGGAACGTGTCACGTACAAGAATGGTTGCTCCCCCTTTCTTACTTTTGAAGTTATGCCCCTTTGATTAATTTTTTCCCTGTAAGTCTTGTACACGCCATAACTAGATAACCGTTTGGGATATCTTCATAAAACTTCATAGCAATGTGAATGAAGTCCTAACGATGTGTCGCGTACAAAAATGGCTGCTCTACCTGTCTTCGTTTTAGAGTTAATCCCTTTCATTAGTTCTAAAAGGCTGTTTTTAGCTCGCCTGAACGAAAGTTCAGGAAGAGCTATTGTTGTCACCACGGCGTCCGCGTCCGCATCAGCGTCCGCGTCCGCGTTCGGATTGGATGTTTTGGTTAAAGTTTTTTAAAGACCTATATCTCCTTAACCCATGGATGGATTCTTTTGATACTTGCACTGTAGTTAGATATTGGTCTAAGGTTTAACAGGGCACCACCCCCACCCCACTCCGTGACCTTGATGTCAAGGTCATGGACTTAGAAAATTTGTAGTTTTTTTGGACTGGATGTTTTGGTTAAAGTTTTATAAAGCCCAATATCTCCTTAACCCATGGATGGATTCCTTTGATACTTACACTAAAGTTAGATATTGGTCTAAAGTTTTCAAAGGTACTACCCCCACCCCCCTCTGTGACCTTGATAACAAGGTCATGGACTTAGAATATTGTCTTTTTATTGATTGGATGTTTTGGTTAAAGTTTTTTAAAGACACATATCTGCTGAACCCATAGATGAATTCTTTTTATACTTGCACTGTAGTTAGATCTACAGAGTACTCCCCCAACCCCGCTCAGTGATCTTGAGTCAAGGTCAGGGACTTAGGAAATTTTTGTCTTTTTTAAAGTTTTGTAATTGCAAACTGATTCATAATGCTTTGCAGAGATTTAGTTTATACTTGAACTGATGTTAGACTCTTTTTTGAGTTTTCACAAAACACCTTATACTTACCCCACTGGATGACCTTGAAGTCAAGGTCATCGACTTAAAATTTTGTCTTAAAGATTTTGGTTAAAGTTTTATATTTATGAAGACATAATTTCACAGTGCCACGATGATGGACTCAGTTGATACTAATACTTGGACTGATGTTAGATAATGGTTCAGGGTTTTGATACATCCTAGCCCCCCCCCTACCCGTCAGTTTTTTTACCTCAAGCTCATGGACTTTGAAATTTCATTTCATTTTTATGCCCCCGCCACGAAGTGGGGAGGGGCATATAGTTTTGCCCTTGTCCGTACGTACGTCCGTCACACTTTGTAGTACTGTTCTTGTCTCCGCAACTCCTCCTACAGTATTCGATGCAGGGAGTTGAAACTTGCAACACAGTTCAGACATGCATTGAACATGTGCATAAAGGAAACAGAACTTTGATTCAGGTCTTTATTGCAGAATTATGTCCCCTTGAATAATATACATATTATGACCATAGTTCACATTTGAGTACTGTTCTTGTCTCCGCAACTCCTCCTACAGTATTTGATATAGGGAGTTGAAACTTGCAACACAGTTCAGACATGCATTGAAGATGTGCATAAAGGAAACAGAACTTTGATTAATGTCTTGATTGCAGAATTATGTCCCCTTGAATAATATACATATTATAATCATATTTCACATTTGAGTACTGTTCTTGTCTCCGCAACTCCTCCTACAGTATTTAATGTAGGGAGTTGAAACTTGCAGCACAGTTCAGACATGCATTGAACATGTGCATAAAGGAAACAGAACTTTGATCAAGGTCATTATGACAGAATTACATCCCCTTGAATGACATGCATATTTTGACCATATTTCACACTTTGAAGTACTGTTCTTGTCTCTGCAACTCCTCCAATAGTATTTGATATAGGGATTTGAAACTTGCAACACAGTTCAGACATGCATTGAACATGTGCATAAAGGAAACAGAACTTTCAGTCAGGTCTTTATTGCAGAATTATGTCCCCTTGAATTACATACATATTTTGACCATGTTTCCATAGCTTAAATACAATCTCACCTTTTATCGTCGCTCTAGCCGCCTCATTTTTTAACCGATTTTGGTATTACATCACAGCTTTATTGGGGATGACAGTACCTCGAACATTTTTGCGTTTCAGTTTGGTAGGATGAAGGTCAAGGTCACAGTTGCTATTTTCAGAAAAACTAGAGCATTGCTCCAGGGATTTCATTTATAGATCGATTTTGATGTAACCTCACATAAATATTAAGTATAACAATATCTTGAATAAATTGCCGCTTCAGCACCCCAGGTCCAAGGTCAAGGTCACAGTTGCTATTTTTAAGAAAAACTCTGTTATCCCTCTAGCACCTTTATTTATTGACAGATTTTGATGTAACTTCACACAAATATGTTTTAACACATAACTCATCTAGTGAGGCATATGGCGGGGGCATTCATCACCTTTAGTGATTGTCTAGTTTTTATTTTAATTTTATTTTAAGACTTACATGTATTTCTGAGATAGCTTTTGTTCATAAATGTGTTTTCATTATGGACATGCTTGCATGAAGTTTTATGCATAGCATTCCCAATTACCCCCCTCCCCCCCTACCTACCCCTACCCCACCCCCCCCTCCCCCCTACCCGTCTGTTTTTTTACCTCAAGCTCATGGACTTTGAAATTTCATTTCATTTTTTTTTATTTTAATTTTATTTTAAGACATATTTCTGAGATAGCTTTTGTTTATAAATGTGTTTTCATTATGGACATGCTTGCATGAAGTTTTATGCATAGCAGTCTACACCACCATAGCGGCTGTGTGATGAGCAAGCACCAATTCAGGCGAGCTATGCTGTCAGGCGACAGCTCTTGTTGTGTTTTCTTGTACAATATATTATCAAGGGAAAAAACTAGAACTAAAAATGCTATATCTAGTGTATTTAGGTTACCTCCCTTGTTCAACTACCTTGGGAGCTGATTTTTGGAACAGTATATCATGTGTTAAATATTTAGATGATGTTGCAGTCATTATACCCCCACTTTGAAAAAGTGGGGGGTATACTGGTTTACATCTGTCCATCCGTCCGTCCATCTGTCCGTCCTTCCGTCTGTCCTTCCGTCCCCATTTGATCAAATTTTTCATCAAAGATTTCTTCTCAACCATACAAGCTATACTGGTCATATTTGGCATACAGGTTGATGACGACATGTTGTATTGTGGGATTGAGAACCAGCCTTCTCCTGCTTATTCTTCCCTGTATTTGTCCGAGTTTCTTTCTTTCCATACTCTGAATAATGAAATTTTTCGTCAAAGATTTCTCCACAACCATGCAAGCTAGAGTAGTCATATTTGTTATGCAGGTTGATGAAGATATGTTGTATCGTGGGATCGAGAACCAGCCTTCTCCTGCTTAATCAGTGCTTATTCTTCCCTGTATTTGTCCAATATTCTCTCTTTCCCTACTTTGAATAATGAAATTTTTCGTCAAAGATTTCTCCCTAACCATGCAAGCTAGAGTAGTCAGATTTGGTATGCAGGTTAATGACGATATGTTGTATCTTTAGATTGAGAACCAGCCTTTTGCTGCTTATTCTTATTTGTCCAATATTCTTTCTTTCCATACTTTGAATAATAAAATTTTTCGTCAAAGATTTCTCCACAACCAAGCAAGCTAGAGTAGTCTTATTTGGTATGCAGGTTGATGACGATATGTTGTATCGTGGGATTGAGAACCAGCCTTTTTCTGCTTATTCTTCCCTGTATTTGTCCAATATTCTCTCTTTCCATACTTTGAATAATGAACTTTTTCATCAAAGATTTCTCCACAACCATGCAAGCTAGATTAGTCATATTTGGTATGCAGGTTAATGATGACTTACTGTATTGTGGGATTGAGAACCAGACTTCTCCTCTTTTTATTCCCTGTTTTTGTCCGATTTTCTTTCTCTCTTTACTTTGAATAATGCATTTTTTTTTCGCAAAAGATTTCTATGCATCTGTAAGTTAGAGTAGGGATTTTTGTATGCAGGTTGATGATAACTTGTTGTATTGTGGGATTGATAATCAGTCTTCTCCTGCTTATTCTTCCCTATATTTTGCCAATTTTCTTTCTCTCCTGACTTTGAGTAATGTAATTTTTTGTAACAGATTTCACAGCAACCATTCATATTTGGTATACATGGTAAAAATGATATTTCTCCCTCTTTATGCTTTTTGTTACGAAAATAACATCATTTGATTTAAGAAATTAAGCGGGGGTATAGTCGGATTCGCCGACAGTTCTAGTTAATTATAGAGTGGTTGCCCCTGTTTGTCTGCCTGTCTATCCTTTGTAAACAATCTTGTTCATTCTATAACTCCTTTAGGACGCTGGGCCGGGTAGCGCAATCGGTAGGGCACCTGACTCGTAAGTCAGAGGTCCTGGGTTCGAATCCCGGTCTGGCCACATACTTTCGTTTCTCCTTCCGCTGATTCAAGAAGGGCAGTTGTCAGTTACTGGCGAAAGTATGTGCACTTAGTACTGGTTAACCGCTTAGGAGGTCTAAGCCTGCCCAGGAATAGTGTGGTTAGGTTAACTGACCGTCCCGACATGACCTTAGTTGTTTACCGTGGACGTTAAGCATCAAATCAACCAACCAACTCCTTTAGGACATTGAAACGGGCGTATTATGCGCCGCTTGCGAAGCCCTTGTTATATTTCGGCAATCCATTTGCGAATGCTTGATGTTTTATTTTTTCCAAATGGGAATGGAATTGCTGATTTACCTGGTGTTTCGTTATTTTTATAAATTATTTGCTAATAAAATGAATCTTCCCAGTTTGAAATTGGAAAAGTTCATTTGCCCAAATAGGAGGGTTAGGGCAGGGGCTAGGCTATTGAAATATTTAGGGTAAATAAAGTTATATTTGTTTCTTGCAACACTTGTTTACCGTATTAATCCAAATAAACACCGGGGGTGATGCATTTTACGAAAGGGGAGCATTATTTAGAGCCTAAAGCGAAGTAAATCAGCACTGCCAAATACTGCTGATGAATAGATGTCTATTCATGAAGGGTTATGTAATGTGAGTGGGTATACTTGTAGAGCAAGCAACTCTACTATTTTGCCTCTCTTCTCTGTAGGGGTCAACTCTCACAGGAAAGAATTTGCTCCTAGAGGAGCAAATTCTTTCCTGTAAGAGAAGACCCCCATGTCAGAGAGCTACCTCCTCCAGAGAAGCAAACAGGAATTCATGCAAGTTAATATAACATCATTTTCAGAAATAGAGGAGGTGCGTTTATTATAGCAGGGGGGTTTATTAGGATTCATATGGTAATTACATGGGGTTGCATGAAAAAGTACCTTACACAACATGCAAACTTAAGACTCAGATAAATTGCTCATTCTTGCAGTCCCTGTTTGCCTGAACAAGCTATGTATCAGCAAGCAGTGAAGACTAAGGGCTGCATGCATGAGCAGACTGATCTTTTGTCTGGCCTAGGCCTACAACTAGTGGAATTGAGATACAGGTACTTTTTTGCTGCCGTGGCGGCATGGTCTAAACTTGTGTAGTTTTTGGGTTTAGCTCTGTAATTAGTATAGAGCACTTCTTTATGACAATGTGCCATCAGCGAGATGCAGTGATCCGCACAACTCTTGTTGCATATGAATACACCTTTCCTATAATTCAGAGTCTGTTCGAGTTTTGTCCCTTGCAACGCCTATGACGTCATCTATAGGATAGGATATTGTTTTTCATTGTGTAAGCAAATAAATGCCGGTTTTCCGTATATTCAAAACTAACATTCAACGTTAAGATTAAGACAACTATTTTGTTCCAACTATATTTAGCTCTTTCTTTGTCGGAAAATATAGCAAATGGGAATTTGACATAAAATTAAAAGATTTCCGACTAAATTTTCGGGCCAAAATACCGTAATAAAGAGCATGTATCACCTGTACAGCTTCCAAAACAGAAGGAAAAGAAAGAAAATCGCGGAAAATGTTCAGACCTTTATTACAAAAGATACAAAACGAACGATTAGCTGATTATAAAAGCAGACACACAATAAAAATGACAACAAAGTGTTCTGACATGGAATTCATTTGTGTAATCACCGAATTGCGCGCATTGCCGCAATAAACAAATGCCTATGATTGTGTACTACCTTGACACGTGTCAGCTTAAGAAACCCTACCGTGAAATGGAAACGATCAAATAAAAAATACCGAAGATAAAAAACCTCGGGTTCAAAGCTACGGAAAACTGTCTGGATGCACATGCTTTTAGATCGGTGTATCGCAAATATCTGCCTGGTAATAATGCGTAGTTACTACCCGAATGCTGACGTTTTTCCTGCCGGAAAAATGGAAAGAACTTCAGATTTACGAAACTTATTTATATGAAATGTAGTTCTTTTATATTGAACAAACGTGAATATATTTCCGGGGTGTTAAAACACGCCGTCGATGAAAGGGGTCATGAAAATCATGAGCGACTTGTCGGGATTCTCAATATGATATTAAAATAAATAAAAAAATATATAAATAAAAAATGTCACATGACAACAGGGTAGTTATACATTAATTTGGTCTTTTAATGTATTTTTTGCAGTTCACATTTACAAAACGTCTGCTGTATGCATGTTATGTGTGCTTGCAGTTGTACTAAATTATATGGGATGTTCCTATAGATGACATCACAGTCTACTTGGGTAGATAACGCGTGCGCGACTTTAGCGATTTATAGGAAAGGTGTATAGGATCTGTATCTTGTTATGCTGTTCATATGACTGGTTACCATTAGAACAATTATGAGAATTTCAGCAATGAAATAAAAACTGGGAATCATAAGAATTCTATAGCCAGTCATTTGCATAACTGTTTAAGGTGAATGTATACACTTTTAGGGGAAGTAACTATGCCATTTACATATTTGCCTCCCTTTTCAATAGGTGTCAACTCTTATAGGAAAAAATTTGCTCCCCTATTTTGTCTATTTTGAAAGGGCTTCATTGTCCAGGGAAGCAAGCAGGAAGTCAAAGAAGTTGCTCCTCTTTGTAAAAATAGCAGAAAAAGATGGAGGTGTTCCATACACCTTGGGTACCATAAAGACCCTTCTTATTGAGATACAAATACATAAGATCCGGGCCGGGTAGCGCAATCGGTAGGGCACCTGACTCGTAAGTCAGAGGTCCTGAGTTCGAATCCCGGTCTGGCCACATACTTTCGTTTCTCCTTCCGCTGATTCAAGAAGGGCAGTTGTCAGTTACTGGCGAAAGTATGTGCACTTAGTACTGGTTGACGCTTAGGAGGTCTAAGCCTGCCCAGGAATAGTGTGGTTAGGTTAACTGACCGTCCCGACATGACCTTAGTTGTTTACCGTGGACGTTAAGCACCAAATCAACCAACCAACCAACCAACAAATACATAAACAGAGAGCAACTTGAGAAGGGTCTGCTTTGTCAACAAGTGAATTTATGAAACAAGCCTTAGCCAAGTTTTGTAAATTTCAGTTCATATGACCATGAGTTTAGAATTCTGCTTATCACATGACCAATTTTGAGAGACAGAAGAGGCACAGAAAATTATCTCAGATTTAATAAGTGCTCTCATGAACGATGACATAATGTTATACACTGTAACAATGTGATATATAATATGCAGATCATATCACATTATATCTCTGCATAACAAGGCGGTCATATGATAAATGTCATAGAATCAACATGTTCATAAAAGGTTGCTAAAATAAGACAAATGGACATTTTCCGAATCAAAGATGGCTGACCCCTGTACAGAAGTATGTTAGCTTAGGGTTGAGGGATCCAGATACATGTAGGGTCTTCATGGTACTTTTCCTCGTGATGTTACATATGAGATTAAAACTAAAGTTTTCTAGTCAAGAACATTTTGAGTTTCAGTATTAGCCTTATTCTAGTCCTATATTTCTACTATTGACTGTTTGATGTTGTATTTACATGTCCTCTAGTCAAGTATTATAGACGGGAAGCTCAGGTTGTGGGATTTTTGCAAGATGTTGAATGTTCATATACTTTCCATATGTAGTCAAGAAAATATATTTTTTCACTTCATACTTTTGAGAATTATATGAGCTGCGACACAACAAAACCAACAAAGTGGCATATGCACCCAGCAAAGACTCAGATCAGCTTGGGCATCCACCCAGTCTGATCAGAGTCTTCCCTTTCTGCATTGAGTCAGCTAAGGCCAGTAGCTTCGCTGTAAGTGCACAGCAAAGACTCGGACCAGACTGGGCAAATGCCCAGGCTGATATGAGTCTTGCCACTTTGTTGGTTTTGACATGTCGCTGCTCAATTCTTCTATTCAGTATTGCCTTGTTCTTTCTTGTGATGTTACAAATGAGATTCAAACCCAATTTTTCTAGTCAAACACATTTTGAGTTACAGTATTAGCCTTATTCTAGTCTTTCTACTATTGACAGTTCAATGTTGTATTTACATATGCTCTAGTCGAGTATCATTTACAAAGCTTGGGTTTTGGTATTGATGCAAGATGTTGACTCCTCATATACTCTCTATATGACTACTATATGTAGTCAAGAAAATACTGTATATATCACTTGATAAATTTGAGAGTTATATTTTTGCTAATATTCATAAATCATTGGCCTCATGAATTGAAAATATATGTCAACAAGATACGTTTTATTGAGAAATAAGAAAAATGAGCTGTGGCATGACAAAACCAAAAGAGTGGTATGTGCGCCAAGCAGAGACTCAGATCTGCCTGGGCAGCCAACCAGTCTGATTAGAGTCTTTACTGTTGGCATGAAGGAAGCTTAGGCCCTAAGGTAGCCTTTCAGTGCACAGCAAGGACTCTGATCAGATCAGTCTGGGCAGATGCCCAGACTGATCTGAGTCTCTGTTGGGTGCACATGCCACTTCGTTGGTTTTGTCGTGTTGAGGCCCAAATATCTCAGAACTTTCTGCCAAACCACATTTTATGTGGGGCGTTGGTATGCCTTGTTGCCATTTCTAAAACACACTAATAATTCTAAGGTCATAAATTCACAAAATACAACACATGGGCAAAATAAAGCAAACCACAGTGCCTGGATAATGTCAGCATTTTGCCAAAATACCATAGCTTGGCTTTCTAGTTTGTTAGCATTAGAAATCTAGTCTGAGAAAAATTAGTTTGATGATATCCAGTAGTATAAATTTTATTTTTTATGTTTTACTACCTGTACTATTTTTATGCCCCCGTGACGATGGTCAGGGGGCATTAAGATTTGCCCCTGTCTGTCTGTCTGTCTGTCCGTCCGTCTGTCTGTTCGTCGCGCTTTATGGTATAGAGTTTTTGTAATCAACTCCTCCCACAGTTTTCAATGGATCTTTTTCAAACTTTGCATAACTGTTGGGGACATATTGAAGATGTGCATGTGGATTTTTGTTGGACTTAGAATTAATTTTGACAGAATGACGGCCTTTTGAACTTAGTCAGTTTGGCAAATTTTTGCATTGTAGGGTATAGAGTTTGTGTAATAACTCCTCCCACAGTTTTCAATGGATCTTTTTCAAACTTTGCATACATGTTGGGGACATATTGAAGATATGCACGTGGATTTTTGTTGGACCTAGAATTAATTTTGTCAGAATGACGGCCTTTTGAACTTAGTCATTTTAGGCAAATTTTTGCATTGTAGGGTATAGAGTTTGTGTAATCTTTTTCAAACCTTGCATACATGCTGTGAATGTATTGAAGATGTGCATGTGGGTTTTTGTTGGACCTAGAATTAATTTTGACAGAATTATTACCTTTTCTAGGGAAATTTTGCATTGTAGGGTTTGGAGTTTGTGTTATCAACTTGCTCCACAGTTTTCAATGGATCTTTTTCAAACCTTGTCTAAATATTGTGGACATATTTGAAGATATGCATGAGGCATTTTGATAGGTCTAGAATTAATTTTGACAGAGTCACAGCCTTTTTAACTTAGTCATTTTGGGCAATTTTTTACATGGTAGGGTATGTTTTCAATGGATTCTTTGTAGGTGCTTTATGGATATACAATCCATGTGACAGGCGCTGCACGGGGGCATCATTAGTGTCTTACAGACACAATTTTCTAGTTCCTATTATTCTACATCCATTGCATACTCAGTCCCAGCAGTCTAGTCATTTTGTCAGATTATTTTTGTTAGCTTTTGGATTATGTGCTTACTACTGTCTAATATTGTAATTTCTGTTCAGTCTCCATAAAAACACAATGTGAACCAGTAGAAGAACTGCTTTGCTTTCCAAGTCAGTTCTAAAGGGACAGGACAAGACCTAAGTTTTTACGGAAATGCATTTAAAAACATTCTTGCAGAAATTTGTAGAAAGCAGCACTATTACATGTAATTTAAAACAGAACTCAGTTATTGGTGATTTTCCAGTGATTTTGAGGATAAGTGTAAAATGAGAAGGTTGTATAATGCTGACATATTCCATCAGCATTTGATGAAGTGGTTGTATATGATTTTCATTATTTTTCTTTTTTTCTGTAATATACATGATAGTGCTTAGAAATATGTCCTCTGTTTTGTCAGAAGAAAAATGTAGTGCAATATAACCTGGCCTTAGCTGCTTTGGCACTCGACCCTATTTTACTGTAAGTTTTCAGACATCACACTTTTATCTGTATTGAAAATTAACAGGTACAACCATAGATTTTCTGTAAAGAAGGTTATTGGACTCTAGTTAAGCACTCCCCACTCCCCACTTTCCCATACACACAAGCCAAAGATGATGGGGGAGGGGTGGACATTTTGGTTTCCCTGTGGATCTTATTCTCTTGATCAACAGAGCAAGTTTTCAATAACTGACTGGGGGGAATGTGTTTATCGGAGGATATTTCTTTTGCACGAAAACATTTCTAGATCCTCTTGCAATGAATTATAATTGAAAGTTAAAACATTCGCTTTTTGCAAATTCTCAGTACAGATAAAGATAAATCTCTACATTTCTTTCATTGTTAAAGCCTTTCAGCCATTTGTAAGGCAAAAACTAGATTTTAGGCACTAAGGAATACAGTCAACTCTTGATATCTTGAACACTGGTGTCTCAAAGTATCCTCTTTTATCAAAGAGAAAAGTTTGGACACATTTCCTATTTTTATTTACATTTCATTTCCGGGCGCCTGACTTGTAAGCCAGAGGTCCTGGGTCGGATACCCGGTCTGGCCACTAACTTTCATTTCCTCTTCAGCTGATTCAAGAAGGGCTGTTGTCAGTTACTGGTGGAAGTGAGTGCACTTAGCACTGGTTGACGGCTTAGGAGGTCTAAGTCTGCTGAGGAATAGTGTGGTTAGGTGAACTGACAGTCCCGACATGACCATAGCTGTTTACTGTGGACGTTCAACAATAACACAACACACAACAACAACTCATTTCCGGTTATCTTAAACTACTGATATCTCAAAGTAAATTTTCTGGTACCAGAAAATTTACTTTGAGATATCGGTAGTTTGGTTTGAACTTCAGTGATGAGATATCAAGATTTGACCATCTGCAATATTGCTGAAAAAAGATGAAACTGAATTTTCATAGCTATTAATGTTCAAGTCAAGCCAACAAATCATTTCATCCTTTTTATCCCCCGACCGAAAGGTTCGGGGGATATAGCGATGAGCCTGGCGTCCGTCCGTCCGTAAACACTTTCTTGTCCGCTCTATATCTTGAATACCCTTTGGAATATTTTCATGATACTTCACAGTTATGTAGAACAGGTCATGACGATGTGTCGCGAACAAGAATGGTAACTCTTGCTATTGTACTTTTTGAATTATCTCCCCTTTGGTGATTTTTTGGCAGATTCGTGTCCGCTCTGTATCTTGAATACCCTTTGGAATATTTTCATGATACTTCACAGTTATGTAGAACAGGTCATGACGATGTGTCGCGAACAAGAATGACAACTCTTGCTTTCTTACTTTTTGAGTTATTTCCCCTTGATAGTTTTAGGTGTGATTTTTTGGCAGATTCGTGTCCGCTCTATAACTTGAATACCTTTTGGAATATTCTCATGATACTTCACAGATATGTAGAACAGGTCATGATGATATGTCGCGAACAAGAATGACAACTCTTGCTTTCTTACTTTTGGAGTTATTTCCCCTTGATCATTTTATGTATGATTTCGTGTCCGCTCTATAACTTGAATACCTTTTGGAATATTTTCATGATACTTCACAGATATGTAGAGCAGGTCATGATGATGTGTCTTGAACAAGAATGACAACTCCTGCTTTCTTACTTTTTGAGTTATTTCCCCTTGATGGTTGTAGGTGTGATTTCGTGTCCGCTCTATAACTTGAATACCTTCTGGAATATTTTCATGATACTTCACAGATATGTAGAACAGGTCATGATGATGTGTCACGAACAAGAATGACAACTCTTGCTTTCTTACTTTTGGAGTTATCTCCCTTTGATGATTTTAGGTGTCCGCTTCATAGCTTGAATACCTTTTGAAATATTTTCATGATACTTCACAGATATGCAGAACAGGTCATGACAATTTGTCTCATATATGAATGATAACTCTTGCTTTTATACTTTGTGAGTTATTTCCCTTTGGTAGTTTGAGCTGCTGTTTGAGTCGCTGCTCCATATCTGTATAACCCTGGCCAGCTCCAGAATTTGAATAACTTGTACCTTCTAGAATATTAATGATGATGCTGTGATATCTTATCAGTGTTCCTAACTCTCTCTGCTGACCCCTCCACATTCCTGTGCCCCCTCCCGCAACCCCCCCCCCCCCCCCCCCCCACCACCAAAAAAAAAAAAAAAAAATTTTTTTCCAGATTAGTATTCTTTGTCCAAATTCACTTACTAGAGAGCTCAAAATTAGGTTTGTAGGGCTTGTACTTAAGAAGTTATTCACACATTTTGAAAGTTTAATGTATCGTATACTATACATTTATGTATATGGTGGCTGTTTGAGATATTACCTCATTTTAGCAGTCAAGCATACTGTTTTAGTCTGAGTGTTGGATAATCATGCATCTGTTAAAAGTTAATTTCAATCAGAAGCATAAAAGAAGGACAATATATTACTAATATGTGTTTTGAAGTGCACCCTTTTTACCAAGGCCCATGGGGGTCTTGGGTCGGGGGATTTGCCATCTCTTCTGATGGCTATTTTTCTGTAATATTGATGATACGTAATGTGTAAAAAGGTTGAATGTCATGTCAGAGGTAAAGAAATACTGTGCATTTTGAAATGTTTAGTTTCTTTATATCTTCCATAGATAGAAGGCAGAATTACCATGGAAATTCTAAAAATTGGGACCTAGAATAATTGCCATAATAATTGTCCTGAAAATGGAACAGTTTGATTTTACAGACCTAAAATGTGTTCAAAAGATGCAGGTGGAATGCAAACAGTGTAGATCCTGATTAGACTGCTACTTTTAGGAGTAGTCTGATCTGGGTCTGCACTGTTTGCATAGACCTGTATGTCCCAATATTATTAATTTTCATGGCATTGGCTATACTATTGTGGTGTAGAGAATCGTCAGTTTCAAATAAAAGTGATGCTCTGTTTTTCTTAATTGATGGGTTTTTGATTGAAGCTAGACAAGTAAAAACAGTAAAGTTGATTAAATGAGTTGAAATCGTTAAAGTTTGTTTTGTTATGATTTATGTTGTAACATTGTAAATTAGAAATATGCATAATTTTTTTTCCAACATACTTTGAAATATGTGTTGCAAAATATCTTGAATGTTATTTCAAAACTGGAACTGCAAATATCAGAGGTTCTGGACTCAACAGTTTTTGTCTCACCTGCAACTAGTGGAAGAAAGATACATGCTTTACTATTCTGGTGTTAACATCGGGGGTGAAAAGGACCTCTGACAGTATCTATGCATATTTGCCTATTTTTCAACAAATTATTGCACCTTCCTCGGGCAGTAAAAGTTGAAATATTTGGCATTGATATGTAGACGTGTGTACTATAAAGACATTTTAACAGTAATTTTGAAAAATTATCATGCCTCTAGACTAACTTAAACCGATTTTATCAAGAGGGGTAGGTGAATTTTTCAGTCTCTGAAAAATAAGTATTTTTTTTTCCGGTTTTCTAATTTATCGAAATTTTAATTGATAACTATGCTAAAACTGAGGTACACACTACTGTTACTGATATCATGCAATATTTTTTCAATAATAAGGACTTTAGCCTATTTTTAGATATAAAGGGTGTAAGTACCCCACCCACTTTTTCAGTTTTTCAGCTGTAGACTATCTTTTTCCCCCGTGCCTCAGCAAGCCACTCACATATAATGTGTATTATGATAGTACACACATACATGCAAAGTGGCTAGCTGAGGCACGGGGGGAAAAGTATCTTTAAAAAACTTTTCCTGTTTCCTTTACGTTTAATTATAAAATTTAGCTTTTTCCACCAAAAATTGAAGTCTATGTGCTAAAAAATCAGAAATTAAATTCATAGCCAGTTAGGGGAAGTTGAGAGCAACAAATTTCAAGAGAAATTCTTGGGTATATCAAAAATTTAATTTTGACTAATTTTATAGGCAAATTAACATTACAACCGTCAGAGGTCCTTTTGTGTCAGTTTCTGGTTCAGTTCTGTTTCGCGACAGTGTACAGAGAGGTAAGACAGAATAATTCCGCAGCTTGTTTTAACATTAGTACTGAAAGGGACCGAAAACAAAAACAACTTTACTTCATTAATATTTCTTTAATTGATTACAAATAAATATCTGATTCACACACAAATACACTTGAGCGGCGATGTGACAAAATCAACAAAGTGGCATGTGTGCCCATTAGAGACTCAGATAAGCCTGGGCATCTGCCCAGTCTGATCAGAGTCTTCCCTGTTGGCATAAAGGTACTGGTAGCTGAGAGCCTTAGCTGCCCTAAAGCCCACAGTGAAAACACTGATTAGACTTTGCAGATGCCCAGACTGATCTGAGTCTTGGCTGGGAGAACATGCAACTTTGTTAGTTTTGGCATGGCATGCCTCTTTTTGAATGACCCTCATTATATGAAGTGCTTGAATTCATGAGTGTGATATTGCACATATGAAAACATAAAACACAGAGTAAAGGGAAACACTATCAGGGGAAGTAATTTTTACCAAGAAGAATTTCTTTGCCATTTTATTGGGGTCAACTTTAAAGGAACAAATTTGCTTCCCTAGGAGCAAATTTGTTCTTATAAGAATAGACCCCTTTTGGGAGGGCTTTGTAGTCCAAGGAAGCAAATAGGAAGTTGAAAAACTTGTTCCCCCTTGTAAAAATGGTAGAAAAACATGGCAGTGTTCCCATACACCTTACCAGTAAATGAACAGCAGAAAACAAAAATGTAAAAAGTCAATATTTAGTAGAATGAAAATGCTAGAGCAGATAGTGTAGATGCAGGCTGTCTAGGGTCTTTGCCCATTGGGGCACACAAAATAGATGGGCAGAGTTGCTAGTCATGTAGCGCGACCTGAGTGTCATTCATCTCGGGTCAGGTAAAAGTCCAATGAATTCGGAGGCAATGTCACAACATGGCTGAATAATTGTTTACTGGGATGTTAAACAACTCAGCAAAAACAACTCAGTGTCTTCACTATGTGCTATTCGGCTAACCCTTTAAGAAGGGAAGGCAGACTTGTCTGACCAGTACAGAGTTTTGTAGGCTGTGATACACTGTCCCAGTGTGGTATTTCAAATAAATTTATATGCACAATGTAAAAACAAAAATGCTTAGACAAACAAGATCAGACTGTTAGTGTAAGCAAGGTCCGTTCTGTTTGGTCTCTCACCAGACTGCTCCTAATAGTCTGGCCGGGCCGCGTAGCGCAATCGGTAGGGCACCTGACTCATAAGTCAGAGGTCCTGGGTTCGAAACCCGGTCTGGCCACATACTTTCGTTTCTCCTTCCGCTGATTCAAGAAGGGCAGTTGTCAGTTACTGGCGAAAGTATGTGCACTTAGTACTGGTTAACCACCTAGGAGGTCTAAGCCTGCCCAGGAATAGTGTGGTTAGGGTAACTGACCGTCCCGACATGACCATAGTTGTTTACCGTGGACGTTAAGCATCAAATCAATCAATCAATCAATCAATCCTAATAGTCTGTTTAGTTGACTATATGATCGTATTTTTCCTTGCCAAAACAATATCAAAAATCTAGATCGGTCCAGATCTTACAGTGGAATTAATATGATTTGTTTTCTGTATCCTTCAGTTATCAGATGGATTTTTCCTTCCAAAACAATCTCAAAGATCTAGACCCATCTTGTAAGATCGTTCTAGATCTTTGGGATTGTTTTTGGATGAGGAATAAAAACAACATTTTATTGCTGAATTACACAAGACTGATTTACATATTTGCCTTAATTTTGGATGAATAAACTCCAGCCTTATAACCAAATACTTAGGATACATATATTTTGGAGAGGCATGGCCAAACAAATATGATGTGTTTGTATTACAGTATTTGAAGTGCTAGAAGTAATGAGTGATATTGCACATGATGAAAATGTGAAACGGGGAATGTTTGAACCAACAACTGAAAACTTAATACAGCAAAACAAGTAACAAAACATTTGAATAAAATGTGTATGTGATTGGAATGTGTATTTATACAAGAGAGCATCATAGTAACAACTGCCTTTTATGTCACCTGCAGCTAGCAGAAGTGAGACATATACACTGTATTTATTTGGCTGTAAGACCAGTTTCCTCCTCCAAACCCCCCCCCCCCCCCCAAAAAAAAAAAAAAAAAAAAAAAATAGATCCTTCTTATTAGATTTTTGCCCCTTCAAAGCTACAAAAAAGTAGAGATTTGTCTTGCAAGATGGATCTAAATTTTGGGGTTATTTGCATTTCACAAGAACCTTATAGCATAATTAATATGATTCATTTACATATTCTGATTATTTTGGAGACAGAAAAACCCTCCATCTTAGACAGTCGAGATACAGTGATAGGCAGAATTCTTGTAAGCAAGAAAGTTACCTTGGATGTTGGCAGTCAGTCAATCTGTTGCATGATAGGATTATGGCTGGTAATAAAAAAGATTATTTATAGATAAAAGGTGATATTGTTTAAAAAATGTAAACTAGACTTAACACCACAGACACCCAGAAATAGACTGAAATAGAACAAGGACATAGAAAATAATCTTTTGATTCTGAAATCAATCATGTTAAATTCTCTCCATCTGTTATTTAAAGGAGGATGTACGGGTATTTTGATTCCAACCTGGTTTTACACATCTTTGAAGAAGAGTTTTCTTTTCCTGCTCTAATTTCCTTTTGTCTGATCGCAGTTTCCCTATTTCATTTTTCAGTTGAGTAACTTCATCAATCAGATCATCTCGCTCAGTTTCTGTGTCTTCCAAAATTGTTCGAAGCTCAGACAATTCACCCTCCTTTTCATCCAGTCTTTGTTTTAGATCAGCCACTTCTTTCTCCATTCTTTGGAGTTCTTTTTCTGCCCAAGTTTTGTCAGTTTCTAGAATACTGACTCTGTTTTCCAGATCAGCAGCATTTTTCTTTAGCATATCCATTTCAGATTTCAGTTTCTTACATTCCTCCTCTTTTGTTTTAATCTCTTCTCTAACTTTATTCACACTTTCATTTTGGGAAGACTTGACATTCTTTAGATCTGCTTTAAGTTTTGTAATCTTTTTATTGAAGTCTTTTTCACTTTCCTCTTTTTCACTTTCCAATGTAGCTATTTTAGAATGTAGATTTTCAATGTTATCTTTCTGTTCTTCTAATTTCTCCTGAAGATTTTCCCTACCATCTCTATCAGTGGCAATGCCTTCTTTTATTTCAGCAATGTCTTGTTGGACAATTTCTAAGTCTCTGATTTTTACATAGTCATCTTTTGGTTTAGGAGTAGGACCAAAGGATGTTTCATCTTCAATTTCTCCTTTTACTCGCCTTAATTCTCTTATTTGATCTCTTACTTCGGCAAGATAGTCTGATGATTGAGTAGAAGAGGCAGCTGGAGAATTCAGTGGTCTTCCAAAATTAAGAGCTTGTATGTCCTTTGGAAGAGAAGCTGGTCCACTATTGACTTGCTTCTCCAGTACAAGACTTCTCTCACGAATGATCAAGTTTGTCTCTAGCTCCTGCAATGATCTGTCCTTTTTATCAAGTTCAAGCTCCTTCCTGTTTAGTTCAGTTTCTCTATTGATAATATTTTGTTCTCTCTCTTCCAGAATCTCTTCTCTGCTTTTGGCACTTCCAAGTTTACGATCAGTTTTAAGATCAGACATTGTCCTGGAATTGTCTTCACCTGTTTCTGCTAATTCACTTTTGTTTGTATTTCTTTGTTTAGTACCACCAGTTTGGGAACTTGATGGAGTTTGAGACTGTTTGTCTGGTTCAGCTTCCTCTTTCTCTTTTTCATCTGAAATGAGTTTATGCATGAGTTATCATCAGTTCTTAGCAAAAGTGTTCCATGTTATGATCATTATATGTAGTATATTTCTTTGCACTGAGGGGTAAATCTAATATTGACACACCTAACCAGTTATTCTAATTTGCCTAAAAGTTTAGGCAAGTTGACTTGAGTATTCAGCGGCATATCAGCATTTGTGGTGGATTGACAAATATTGCAGACCTTGATCAGTCTAATCTTGCTAGAGCATTTGAATCAGCACTGTTTTCCCAGGTATGGCTGTTCCAATGTTTACAGTCATTATGGTATCAGATCATTTCTGCAAATTCAATGTCTTCAATGAGTAAAAAAGTAAGTGATGTGTGGGGATGATATAGAGAGGGCTATGATAGGGAGTGGCAGAGAGGAATACACATGAGTCTGCTGAGACATATTTGCAAGGAACTACCAGGATGGAGAAAATGATTGTATCAGTTGATGATCTTATGATAATAATGGAATGTAGAATGATTTGAACTCTACAGAAAATGTTTGGAAACATCAAAGCAAAACTGCACTAGTATTAGCTTTTTGTGTGCCACAATAATGGCTGTGAAGTGGTCTTGGACATAGAGCCAGAAAAGGGCAATTGAATGATAATTCCAGGATAATTTCTATTGGTTATGCAAGCTGGTTCTTGAGAGGGCCGATGTATACCTATAGAAATAAAGACAAGGCATCCTGCAATGATCCAATACTCCCATTATAATAGGCAGACATTTAAGTGTCTGTCAACTGAACATTTGCAAGCTTTGGTTACTCTTTAGACTGTAAGTTCAGCATTTTGAAATACTTTTTTTCAAAATTTTTGCAGAAAGTTTGAATGCAGTGTCCAGCCTCACTTTCTGCAAAAAAATAAGAAAACTACAATACATTGTCAGCTCATTTCACCTAAAGCATGCAGAAGGTTACCGTCAAACAGTTTGTGTGCCGGAATTTATGTCAAGATAACTATAAAGAATGTTTTTCAGAGCTCCTTGCCATAAACCATACTTACGGTCTTTCAATAAATTGGCCATAAATATTTCTTCCTTTTGTCTTAAAACTAATAGAGCAGTAAGTGATTGATTACTAAGTGAAATTCAATCTGTTTGCCCTTTATTTTTGCAGCAAGGGAAAGTACCTTGTGCCCAATTCAAGGTCAAGTTTGTGACTTTTTCCCCATTGTTTGTAATTTGGCAAGAGACCTCTTTTAAAAAGGTTGTTGAAAGGTTTTAACAGAATTAAAGAGAAAAAATTATGTCAAAATTTATAAGAAAAAAACACACAAAAAAATGATGTTGAAAGCTTTAAATTGAATGCAAAGTTTGTGGTTTGTGATGTTGAAAAGTGTAATAAAATTTAGTGCTTTGAATTACCTTCTTGCCTAATTGTGTGTCAAATATTGTAGATGGAATGGCCAACAGTGCAGACCCAGGTCAGACTGTTACAATAGCAGTCATATCTTGGTCTGCACTACATGCTCAAGTACTTTTGCCCCCATTATTTAATGTATCTGAAGTAGTACACACCCTTTTTGTCAACCTTGTCTTCACCATCTTCATCTGGTTTGACTGTTGCTATACCTTCATGCAGTCTGGCAACTATTTTGTTTTGGTGTTCTAGGGCAGCTTTGGGACTTTTAGCTTTACCATTGGCATTGGCATTTTCAGTCAGATTGGTGGCTGTATAAAAAAGAGAATTGCTGCTGTCAATTACCGTATTTACCCTGAATAAAAAAATGAAGTCATAAAGAATTTGTCACACATGTATTCTCATGTCAGTTACATTAGTTGACCTGTCCCAACAAGTCATTTAAATTCATTGACCAGTCAGAAAGGTAAAAAGCTTGGACAAACAAAGTTATGTGTGTTTTTATGGCAACAGTTTCTTATGTAAATGCACCTGGAAGAAGAAATTCATAAGGATGGGTGATGAGTGCATTTGAAGAAGCTTAATTACCCTAAACTGAGACATGAAAGCCTATTACAATATAGTAAAAAACTTGGAGACAAGTTGATGTTTTGTCTGTCAAGGTGTCAAACAATTTTGTTGTTTAGTAGAGTGGCAAACATTGCCTAATCTATTCAGACTAAAATGAGCAGTCTGAATTAGGTCTGCACTGTTTGCTTTGGAACCTGTGTCCTCATATTCAAGGGCATTCAGATATTTTGTTTCTTCCTTACCTGAGCTTTCTTTATGCTCTTCCGTCACCTTTGCAACCATTTCTCTTGGCTTTGGTTGTGGTTTCTCCCTGTCAGCCTCCTTTACAAGAGGAACACTATTTTCCCCATAATCTGCGTCTGTTTGACCTCTAGTTTGATCACCTTTTCTGTCACCATTGTTACTATGGTGATGACTTTTAACCCTTGGTCTGATCTTCTTTGGTTTACCATCAGCATCCACAGCAAGATCTTTAACTAAATCTAAATGACCTGTTTCTAGCAAAGCTTCAAGGAAAAGGCTATATTTCTCACGGTTGAACTTCATAACGAGACTTAGAAAGTCTTCGGTTCTCTCTGATTCTGTGACAGGCTTGGATTTTAGACCCATCCAGTAGTCGAGGCTGACGACACGTTTCTGGATCAGATGGTCGACAAAGTCCTTCAAGACCAATGTGTTCTTAAGGTGAGTCCATCGATTGGTTAGGATCTTATTTAAAGCCCTCGGCCACTGCAGGTCCATTCTGATAAATATAGTCATATTAATTTGGTTATAAGACTTTTTTTCCCATCCAAAACAATCTCAAAGATCTAGATCCATCTTGAAACAATCTCAAAGATCTAGATCCATCTTATAAGATGGATCTAGATCTTTGAGATTGTTTTGGATGTAGGTCCATCATATAAGATGGATCTAGATTTTTGCGATTGCTTTTGAAGAGAAAAATCCATTTTATAGCTGATTTACATATTAGCGGTAATTTTGAAAGAATAAAAAGCCGTCTTATAACCAAATAAATGCAGTACTTGGTACAGTTGTTAGATTGTTTTAAATTTGCAAAGTCCTGTATTGTCTCATGGTTTAAGCAATAAAATGAAAAAAGGTAGAGAAAATTTAAACATCAAATTTCAAAAAATGTTTGTCCATGCTACATCGTTTCGAAAATTCAAAGATTCTAGATGACTTAGTAGTTTTACAATTTTACATCCTTTTAAACATTATTTCCTTCATGTCAGGATGATATTAGCATGATTATGAAGAGCTCTCCGCAGTAAAGGGCGGTTGATTTTTATGCCCCCAATTTCAGAGAAATTGTGGGGGCATATTGGTTTGGGCCTGTCCGTCTGTCATATCAAGAACCGTAAGAGCTAGGAGCTTGAAACTTTATACACATGATCAGTATGAAAAATAAGCGAACACGTGTTTTTTCTTTTTTCCGCGGGTCACATATTTCAAGAGTTATGCCCCTTTTTCGACTTAGCCTGCGGAACCTTGTGAACAAAATATCTCAAGAACCCCTGATGCTAGGATCATGAGGTTTTGCAGGATGAGAATGCCCAAGGTGTAGATGACCTGATTAACTTTTGAAACCAATTCGTGAATTTTTGACTGAGTTATGCCCCTTTTTCGACTTAGTGCATTGTAAGCCTATGGAACCTTGTGAACAAAATATCTCAAGAACCCCTGAAGCTAGGAGCATGATTTTTTGCAGGAAGATACTGCCTGTGGTGTAGATGAGCTGATTAACTTTTGAAAAAAAATCGTGAATTTTTGATCGAGTTATTCCCCTTTTTCGACTTAGTGCATTGAGGCCTATGGTACAAAGGTACCCTTACATATAGTCAAGAACAATAAGAGCTAAGAACTTGAAACTTTATACACATGATCAGTATGGAAAATAAGCAGACCCGTATTTTTTTATTTTTCCGCCGGCACTGTATTTCCAGAGTTATGCCCCTTTTTCGACTTAGCCTGTGGAGCCTTGTGAACAAAATATCTCAAGAACCCCTGATGCTAGGATCATGAGGCTTTGCAAGATGAGAATGCCCAAGGTGTAGATGACCTGATTAACTTTTGAAACAAATTCGTGAATTTTTGACTGAGTTATGCCCCTTTTTCGACTTAGTGCATTGTAAGCCTATGGAACCTTGTGAACAAAATATCTCAAGAACCCCTGAAGCTAGGAGCATGATTATTTGCAGGAAGATACTGCCTGCGGTGTAGATGACCTGATTAACTTTTGAAAAAAATTCGTGAATTTTTGATCGAGTTATTCCCCTTTTTCGACTTAGTGCATTGAGGCCTATGGTACAAAGGTACCTTTACATATAGTCAAGAACAATAAGAGCTAGGAACTTGAAACTTTATACACATGATCAGTATGGAAAATAAGCAGACCCGTATTTTTTTATTTTTCCGCCGGCAATGTATTTCCAGAGTTATGCCCCTTTTTCGACTTAACCTGTGGAACCTTGTGAACAAAATATCTCAAGAACCCCTGATGGTAGGATCATGAGGCTTTGCAAGATGAGAATGCCCAAGGTGTAGATGACCTGATTAACTTTTGAAACAAATTCGTGAATTTTTGACCGAGTTATGCCCCTTTTTCGACTTAGTGCATTGTAAGCCTATGGAACCTTGTGAACAAAATAGCTCAAGAACCCCTGAAGCTAGGAGCATGATTTTTTGCAGGAAGATACTGCCTGTGGTGTAGATGACCTGATTAACTTTTGAAAAAAATTTGTGAATTTTTGATCGAGTTATTCCCCTTTTTTGACTTAGTGCATTGAGGCCTATCGTACAAAGGTACCCTTACATATAGTCAAGAACAATAAGAGCTAAGAACTTGAAACTTTATACACATGATCAGTATGGAAAATAAGCAGACCCGTATTTTTTTATTTTTCCGCCGGCAATGTATTTCCAGAGTTATGCCCCTTTTTCGACTTAGCCTGTGGAACCTTGTGAACAAAATATCTCAAGAACCCCTGATGCTAGGATCATGAGGCTTTGCAAGATGAGAATGCCCAAGGTGTAGATGACCTGATTAACTTTTGAAACAAATTCGTGAATTTTTGACAAAGTTATGCCCCATTCCGCCGGTCATGTATTTCCAGAGTTATGCCCCTTTTTCGACTTAGCCTGTGGAAACTTGTGAACAAAATATCTCAAGAACCCCTGATGCTAGGAATATGAGGTTTTGCAGGATGAGAATGCCCAAGGTGTAGATGACCTGATTAACTTTTGAAACAAATTCGTGAATTTTTGACAAAGTTATGCCCCTTTTTCGACTTAGTGCATTGTAAGCCTATGGAACCTTGTGAACAAAATATCTCAAGAACCCCTGATGTTAGGAGCATGATCTTTTGCAGGAAGATACTGCCTGTGGTGTAGATGACCTGATTAACTTTTGAAAAGAAATCATGAATTTTTGATTGAGTTATGCCCCTTTTTCGACTTAGTGCATTGTAAGCCTATGAACCTTGTGAACAAAATATCTCAAGAACACCTGATGCTAGGAGCATGATTTTATGCAGGAAGATACTGCCTGTGGTGTAGATGACCTGATTAACTTTTGAAAATATTTTGTAAATTTTGGATTGAGTTATGCCCCTTTTTCAACTTAGTGCATTATTTGCCTATGGAAGCTTGTGAACAAAATATCTGGAGAACCCCTGATACTAGGATCATGATTTTTGCAGGTTGATATTGCCCAAGGTGTAGATGACCTGATTAACTTTGAAAAACAATTCGTAAATTTTTGACTGAGTTAAGCCCCTTTTTCGACTTAGTGCATTGTAAGCCTATGGTACAAAGGTACAAGCATTATTGGATGAACCTTCTCTAGAGACAAGCATATGGTTGGGGGCATAGTGTTTCATAAACACATTTTCTAGTTTACAAATTGAAATACTGATTAAAATTGAGCTATAAAAGAAATCTAAGGTTTGAAAGTGTGAAAACATAATCATGATTTTCAGTTTAATGAAGTTACCCAATTCCAAACAAAGAAGTGGCGGACTGGGTATAAGGCAGTGGCGGACTGTGTAAAGTAATGAAATTAAAAAATAGTGATAAAATAATTGAAATAAAATAGAAATTTGGTTTTACCTTGGGACTTGTGAGGCCGTGGCAGTCATCCCATAATTAATTTTATCCTGCTGCAAGTTAATTTGTAAAAAAAGAAATTTTGTTATAGATTTAATTTGAGACTTCTTTAATTCATTTTGAGATTTAAAGAGACATTATAATGATAATAGGTAAATGAATATGGGTGTCTTTTTGCAGAATGAAAGAAAACTTTTATGCGCTTCATTGGCTCACACTTGTTTTTGTCACCCAAGAAGAGATTGGATTTACTAAACCACTGTGAAAATTCAAAGTACTAGGAGAGATCGGCCTGAGAAAACAATGCGGACCCAGATCAGATTGCTCCTGTAAAGGAGCCGTCTGATCAGGGTCTGCTTTCTTTGTCATTACACCCGCTTCTTTTGGATTCATTAATGCAATTTAAAACCAAACATCCATTTAGGTTAATTACGATAACTATTTTAGGTGTCCCAATTTTTCGAAATTTTATGGTACCCAAAATATTCGGACACTGATTTGGTTACTGTTATTATCCTGAAAGCTGAAAATGTTGCAGTTTCACTGACGGAACTTCACACATTGCAGACCCAGATCAGACTGCTCCCAGCTGGGAGCAGTTTGAGCTGGGTCTTCACTGTTTGTTTGGAAACTTTCTAACATTTGGGGTAAAAAATAGTACTTTCTTGTATTAAAATAGTCTTGTAAGAAAATACAACCTGCTGAGACTTTTGTTAATTATAATTACTGATTGATTTAATGCTTGGCCTATATTTACATGTATCAAGTTTTGTCTGAACTTGGCAAGTGTATACCCCTGTGACTAACACATTTCATGCTAAAAATAGCTCAGTCTGCAGAATTGGTTGTCTCTGACTTGAGCAAGTTGTAGCTCTTGTATAAGTGGACAGCTTCAATGAATTGTGGCTGATTAGCAGCCCTGATCATTATGTAAAAGAGCTAATTCGTGACGGTACGCAGATAGAGGAGGGGTTTATCTCCCCTTGAGACTAGCAGAAGTGAGACATACCAAATTAATCCTATTAAACGACCCAGGGGCGTTGCATTTTGCGAAAGGAAGCGTTATCTAGAACCTAAAGTGTAGTAAATCAGCCACCACCAAAATACCTCTAACAAGTAATAGAAAGGTCATGGGTCCTTCAAAGGAAGCAATTCTACTATTTTTGCCTCCCTTTATAAATAGGGGTCAACTCTTAAAGGAAAGAATTTGCTCCTCTAGGAGCAAATTCTTTCCTTTGAGAGTAGACCCCAATTTAAAGAGCTACCTTATCCAGCAAAGCAAACAGGGATTTATGCAATGATATAACATTATTTTCAGAAAAGAGGCAGGGGGCGTTTATTAGAGTATGGGTGTTTATTAAGATTAATAAGGTACTAAAACTGGGCAGTATACATAATTCCAAGTTGTGATTTTTCCAGGCTGGGCATGCTAGAGAAAGAGCAAAATTGTTGGGATTATAGTAGTCCCGATCCTCTGATGTTACGTTATGCTTTAGAAAGCTAGCTACACGTAGCGATGTGTAAGAAGCTACAAAGGACCATAGCAATGTCTAGGCAATCATTTCACATTTATATTAGTCTGATCAGGGTCTGAATTGTCTGCTACCCAGCTTGGTTTTACAGAAATATTTCCTGATATTGATATGCCAAAATGATACCCCAGTCCTAGGCTGAAGGTAGAAAAATCTATATTAGAGTGTTCATCAGGTACATAAGTTTATTATAGTAATGACTATGGCATTATTTCCATTTGCCCAAATTTATTTGCTTACACCAAACCATAAATCTTGGACTAAATCCCCTTATCTCACGTTGTATCGGCATTTAAGATTCCCTATTCAAACTTGAAGAGGGTGTACTTGTTCTGTTGTGATTGGTTATCGCTTACTTTCACCTACGGAGAGCAACTGTTTTTACAAAACCAAGATATGCATGAGTTACGATTTACTTCAAAGAGATGGCAGACATAGAAAACAATATGTCCCAGTAGTTTATGCAGATAATTTGTCGCTACCTCTTCTAGTGGGAAGGACCATTGAAAATTTAGATCACAAAATCTTAGATAAAGCTTTTCATGGAATTATTTAGGATGTTTGCCTGATGTGGCCTCAGTTTGTATTTTTAGTACAAGAAAGATAAAAGGGTTTTTCAGTTAACATAAATTTTTGCTGCAAAAAATATTGAGACAGTCTGACTAACATACCAGACTAAAAGGTTTCTGAGTAGAGCAAGTTTGCTCAAATGCTGGCTCTCAAATAGAGTGGATTTGCTCAAAAGCTGGCTTCTGAATGGAGCAGTTTTGCTCTAAAACTGGCTTCTGAACATAACAAATTAGCATAAACGCTGGCCTCTGACAGAGCAACTTTTTGCACAATTGGTAGGGCACCTGACTCATAAGTCAGAGGTCCTGGGTTCCATACCTGGTCTGGCCACATACTTTCATTTCTCCTTCCCCTGATTCAAGAAGGGCAGATACTGGCGAAAGTATGTGCACTTAGTACTGGTTAACTGCTTAGGAGGTCTAAGCCTGCTGTGGAATAGTGTGGTTAGGTTAACTGACCGTAGCTGTTTACTGCATGTGGATGTAAAGCAACAAATCAATCAATCAGAGCAACTTTGCTGAAAAGCTGGCTTCTGAATGGGGGAACTTTGCTCAGAAGCTGGCTTCTGAATTCAATAGAATAATATTACTCTAAAGGTGGCTTCTGAAATAGAAAATCGCAAAAGCTGGCTTCTGAATAGAGCATTTTTGCTCAAATGCTAGTTTTTGAATGGAGCAACTTTGCTCAAAAGGTGGAACTTTGCTCAAAAGATGGCTTCTGAATGGAGAATTGTTCAAAAGCTGGCTTCGGAATACAGCAATTTAGCTCTGAAGCTGACTTCCAAACAGAACAACTTTGATGAGAGGTGGCTTCTGAATAGAGCTACTTTGCTCAAAAGCTCACTTTTAAATTCAAAAAAGCATTTTTGCTAAAAAGTTGGTTTCTGAATATAGCAATTTAGCTCAAAGCTGGCTACTGAATGGAGCAACTTTGCTCAAAAGCTGGATTTTGAACAGAGCAACTTTGCTGAGAAGCTGGCTTCTGAACAGAGCAACTTTGTTGAGAAGCTGGCTTCTGAATAGATGCTGAATAGAGGAATTTTGCTGAAGAAATGGATTCTGAATCAAGCAGCAGTTTACTTTGCTTAGAGTACAAATTGGGTAAGAAATTACAATTGAGCAGCCGTTTGCTTTGCTTAGCGTACAAATTGGGTAAGAAATTACAATATTCTGTGGACATTCAGACAAATTTCCTAACTCGAGGTAAAGCATGTTAAGGCCTTAAAATTCACATTGTGCATCATGAGTCACTTTCTTAACTTAAGGTAAAGCATGACTGTGAAGGCTTAAACATTTACACTGTGCACATGAGTCATTAGTTACAAGCCAAATATAAAAAAAGAAAACAAGCAAAAATAATAATAATACCATGTTCTTAGCCTTAATTCCATATATTGCACAAAACCCCCGCAGTTTTTCACAGGAGGTTGGTCTGTCTGTCTTAACCCATTAGTTGACATATTTTATGTCACCATCCACCTAAAAGGCCATAATATTAGTTCACCCAAACCTAACCATCTTATGAAGCAAGGCCACTTTGTTGACCAATCATATGACCTGTTTTTATGCAAGAATTTTGTCACAATTTTGCATCCCCTTGTCAGGAGGGATAGTCATATCAAATCATATCCTGCCAGAGGTATTATGTAGATTGCAGATTTGATTTACCAAATTTATTTGGTTATCTGGGTAGGGTTAGGGGATCCTTCTAAAGATGTCTGCAGAATTTCAAAAAATGTCTCATCCAAGCGATATCATAGTGCGAATTTGAATACTAGAGGGCAAACAGTGTAGATTCAGATGAGGTGGCTCATTATGAGCCACCTCATCTGGATCTACACTGTTTGCCAATTCAACAATTTTAATTTTTGGCGCTTTAAGGGTTAAAATTTTTTAATTTGTTTTGGATGGGAAAAATTCTGTGTTACAGTGCAAAGTTACTCGACTGATTCAGATATTTGGGGTCATTCTAGAGTGAGAGGAACCCACCATATAACAAAATTATTATGGTAGCATGAAAACATTTAAAGTTATCAGGACAGTGCTACAGTATTTCGTCTAATAAACACCCCATTTTAACCGTCCCACCTGCTTTAGCAAGGTGCAATTAAGGATTCATCTGTCCATCAGACCGTCGGTCGGTCCATCCATTTACAATTTATGTCTACCCTTTATGTGTACTCTAGCATTAATGACTTATTCTCTTAAACCACAGCACCCAATGGTTCTTAGATTTCACATGCAGCATGATCAAACTGCAGGGCATCAGAATGATAAAATTTTGCATTGAGCAATCTTGGTTTTCAAAATAATCAAAAAGAAAAACATTCGTTGTGGAATTCTGTCTGTCCGTCCCTTCACAATTTATGTTGCCCCATTTTGACCCTAGCATATAGCCCAGTCAAATGACTTATTCTCTGAAACCGATGCACCCGTCATTCTCAAATTTCACTTGCAGCATGATCAGACTGGGGGCATCAGAATGATAAAATTTAGCCTGATTGAGAATCCAAGATGGCCACCATTACTAAGAATAGTAAAAGCAATAAAATCAACTTTTTCTCCAGAGCCACTTGATATGTTTGGCTAAAATTTTGGTGGAGCATTAGTGCAACCTTGAATATAAAAATTATCAAAATGTTTGGGAATAAGGTCACAGTGAGCTACTTTCTGTTTAGGTGTCTAACTTTGGAAAGATGCCAATATTTCAAGAGATGCTGAACAGATTTTGGTAATTTTAATTGCATAGATCCATAAATGTTGTTCTTTCAAATTTATGGACCAGCAAGATAGCCGTTCGCTGCCATTACTAAAAATAACAAAAATTTGAAACTGACATTATCTCAAGAACCTCTAAATGAATTTGGACCAACGTTTTGTTAGAATGATCCTTGCATGGAGCTATTTCATTATTAGGTCACCTGAGCACGAAGTGCTCAAGGTAGGTATTGTGATCAGTCTTTGTCCGTCGTCCGGCGTCAACTTTTGCTTTAAACGACTTCTTCTCCAAAATTGCTGGACGGATTTCGAAATAATTGCACAGAAATGTTCCTTGGGGGACTCTTTACCAAAATTGCTCAAATGGTTCCGCTCTGCTGAACAATATGGCCGCCAGAGCTAAAAATAGGAAAACCTTTAAACGACTTCTCCTCCAAAACTGCTGGGCCGATTTTAAAATAATTTCACAGAAATGTTCCTTAGGAGACCCTCTACCAAAATTGCTCAAACGGTTCTGCTACGCTGAACAATATGGCCAACAGAGCTAAAAAAAGAAAAAAGCTTTAAACATCTTCGTCTCTGAAGCCAATCGCTCGATTTCAAAAAAGAATCACAGAAATGTTTTACTCCTGGCCCTGAACAAAAATTGCTACAATGGTTCCACGCCACTGAACAAAATGTCCGCCAGGGCTAAAAATAGAAATAAATCTTAGAATGACACAGAGGGCACAGTTATAATCCAATCACCATGAAACTTTGTCAGCAACTGGAGCTTATGTCTTCAATTCGGGCTGAGTAGTGTAATCGGTTACCTGTTACCTGGAGAGAGTATTAATGTGAATGCAGTTATTTCCCTTAGACCCGGGGAGCGATAGGCATTAATCGATATTTGGAATGTCATATCGATGTCCATATCCCAGGACAGGTGTTGAACTTCTCTGAAGCCGGTTTTGTCATCACTGTGTTAACAATACGAATGCGCTGGATGGAAACATTTTTAATTTTTAACAATGTGGATTTTCATTTTTTGTTTCTCAGATCAAATCAATTTACTTTTTCAGTTGCTTCTTCTCGTTTTAATAAGTCTCGTTTTTCCCCTCTCTCTGATATTTAGGTCAAATTTCGTAAGAATTGGCGAGAAAATAAATCTGATTATTGGTCAGTTTTTGACAGCGGTTTGTTTTAGTTTCTGTCTGACAACAAAAACATAAAATTATTTATAATAATGAAATTATGATATTTCTATCCCTTTTACGGTCTCATCTTTATGGAAAGATTAAGCCTGATACAGATACCCATCCACCCACATAGTTTTTCTCATTTCTTTTTTTTTTTCCTTTTATCCCGCCCATCGGGGCTCGCGAAATAGACTGGCTGCCTGGTGCTTCTGCGCCAGAGCTGCTAGTCCTGGGTGTCATTCATCGCAGGCCGAGCAATACTTGCAGTCCCACAAATTCAGAGGCAACATCTCGACGACTAAATTTTTTTACTGGGACGTTAAAACACTACTCAACAGGAACGATAACGTTTTCTCTTGATTTTCTGTTTTGACAAAACTGTTTAAAAGTTTTATGTAAACTGTGTCTTTCGGCATGTAACTAAGCTGCGCTATTTAAGACAATAAGATAGAAATTTAAGATTATAGTCTGACTTTCTCTGTTTTTCTGGGAACAAAAGTAAACCATCCCACGACAAAAACAAATTGGCATGTGCGCCCTGCGAACACTCAGAATAGCGTGTGCGTTCGCCCATCTGATCTGGGCCTTCGCTGTCCGCATGGAGGTAGCTTAGACCATTGCCTGTCCTGTAAGCGCACAGCGAAGATTCTGATTAGTCTGGGCGGCTGCCAAGGCTGATCTGAGTCTTGGCAGGGCGCTATGGCACTGCGTTGATTTTGTTGCGACGCGACTGAAATTACCGTTTCATACAAAGATAATCACAAGAATGACGTTCGGATTAAGTATCCATTTATGACCTTCATTGCCGTTAGCAGGTGTTAATTTTGAAATTGCATTGTTTTGACAAGACGTGTGACCAGCTGTATTTTCACACCTTCCGACCGACAGCGACTACTCAGTTGATGTCAATTAAATGAGCCGCGACAAAGGTGCACGTGCGCCCAGCGAAGTCTTAGATCAGCCTGGGCATCCGCCTGATCCGATCACAGGCTTCGCTATCGGCATGGAGGTAGCTTAGAGTCTTAGCTACCCTTTAAACGCAAGTTCAGACTCTGCTCAGACCGGGTGGCTGTCCAGGCTGATCTGCGTCTTCGCTGGGCGCACATTCCAATTTGTTTGTCTTATCGTATTGCGGCTCATATGAGGAAACTTTTGAACATTGAGCAGAAAAGAAAGTGACCTGTCCATGGGCGGGACGCTGACCAGTGCCTTGCAGCTTTCAACTGTTCTTTCCGTATTTCTTACTGCATTTAATTCTATCTCAATTTAATTTCCATATGATAATTTTAAATGGTTTTCGCACAGTCACAGCCTGATTTGATAACAAATGTTTAAAATATTTTGAACAGAAATTCGTATCAGTTTGGTTTGTGCAGAAACACGGGTAAGGTTATGTACAAACTCATATTCAACTAATATTGACTAATTATTAACTGATCATAAACTCAGACCAGTGTTTTGCAAGTGCATAAGTTGGTCTGAGTCAGTTTGCATACATAATTAATTCCATAAATTGACTATTGCAGCTTTATATTTTTTGCATTTATTTTTGTTCAAGTCATGATGACTTTAACAAACTTTAACGGTTTGACAATTACGAAAACAGTTTAGAGGTAATATCAGATTTTATGATCGATAATCGATTAATCCTCGTGTAATTATAAGTATGTTAATTGTACTGTATATTGTCAACAAATTCCGATCAGCTTGCGCAAATTGATCAGACATTGTTCAGTCTTATCAGTTTGCACATATCAGAGGCTGATAAATGTCTGCAAGTGCACAGGTTTATTATCGTAAGTACTCATATTATAGCAAAAATACAAAAAAAATCACAAAAATGTCTTTCAATATTCCTTGCTAGCCTCACTAAAACAGTCATAAAATTAAAGTGACAAACTTGCATTATGAACAGAAATATTACTAATACTGTTAATTTATAGCCTTGCAAGAAAATTGTTTCATAGCAATTTTTCCCATAGCGATTAATCCTTACACTACCACGGTTACGCGAAAATTTTCACCATGATTTAGTTTCTTACATTATTTTTTTTTTCGACAGTAATATCTTAAGAGAGCAATACAGTGTATGTATCTTCGTGTCTCCTGATTATGAATGAGCAAATCTGCCAGTCAAAAATATAATTCTATGGATTCTAAGATTCTTCCCTGGGATACACAAAACATATTTCGGTTTCTTTGATAAAAACGCCCCACCACACTCAAATAAATTTCAATCAAAAATGTTAGAACAAACAAAAATTATGTAATTGGTTTGCAAAGTTTTTTTTTTAGCTTATAAAGGGATTTTTAAAACTACAAGTAGTCGATTAACTGTCTGTTCATTTTTGATGGCCACGTGTAGAAGTTACGTGGCTTCTTTCTCTTTTTATACCCCGCCACACGTTAGTGGTGGGGTATTATGTTTTCACCTTGGCCGTCCGTGTGTCCGTCCGTCCGTCCGTCCGTAGTATGTACGTCCGTCTGTCCGTCCGTCCGCACTTCGTTTCCGTTCGATAACTTAAGCATTTATCAACGGATTTCCTTCAAATTTTGCATATGCATTTGTACCAAGAATGTCTCGCTTGGGATTGTTAATGGGCAAATTTCGATAATTTCTGACAGAGTTATGGCACTTGTCAATGTACAAAAATGGTTTCTGGCCTCTAGTTCCTTTTCTACTTGGAGTATCATGATGAAACTTCACAAATATGATCGAAGTAACAAAAGCTTTATATGAGCACAGAAATTTTATCATTGGGGATTATCTGCCCCTGCCCTGGGGCTATATACATGTATAAAATCATGAAAAATTCCAAATAAAATCAGAGTTTGAAGTAATTTTTCTGAAACTTACAGCAAATGATCAGGAGTGATGAAAGCCCCTGTTCTGTATACATGCATAAAATGATCATAATATCTATATAAATTCATGTTTGACAGTTTTTTCAGAAACTTACATCTGATGATAGAAGCAATGAAAGCTTCTTGTTGTGATTTGACCCTTTAGGGGTTATCTGACCCTGCCCCATGACCGCATGTTTAAAATCACTAAAATTGTATTTGACTAGAGTGGTCAGTGATTTATAGGACAGATCTGAGGACTATAAGATTAGTAGCGGTGATTAAATTCTGGTTTAAAATATTGACTTGTGAAAATACTAAATATATTAATAGTGTATACAAGATGATGTTAAATGATTTAGAGTTGCTACCGAATAAACAGAACTGGGCGTCGTCTGTTAAGTATCTTTTAGAGTCTCTGGGTTTCAATGATGTTTGGTATTTTCAGGGGGTAGGGAATATCAATAAGTTTTTAGCGATATTTAAACAAAGGTTAAAGGATACTTTTATACAAAATTGGAATAATAGAATTTCAGGTTCAACTAGGGCTCGGACGTATTCATTATTTCATAGTTTTTCTTATAAGTTATATTTAGACTATTTAACATTGGAAAAGTTTCGACACGCTATATCTAGAGTTCGAATGTCTTCTCACAGATTGGAAATTGAGGCGGGCAGATGGCATAGACCACACAGCATTCCGCTGGACGAACGAAAATGTAGGGTTTGTAATATAATTGAAGATGAGTTTCATTTTATTTTAGAGTGTTCTTTGTTTCAGGATGTAAGGAAAAAATACATTAAACGATATTTCTGGGTAAGACCCAATATTCCTAAATTCATAGAACTGATGACCTCCGAAAACAAACTGATTATTAGAAATTTGGCTTCTTACGTTTTCGAAAGCTTTAAGATTAGAAATTCGATCTACTGATTATATGTTCCTTGTACTGTACTAGTATTTTATGTCTCTCCCCTGTAATTTCTGTAATTTCTGTAATCCTTTTTTCTGTATTATGCATATTATCTATTTTCCTACCAGGGGCATGACGTAGGACTGACGTATTGGCTTCAATGAGACGTCATGGCGTCACATCGAAGCCAAGGCATCGTTGTTTTAACGTTATGCGCCCGCTGGGCTACGGTTGTTTATATCTTGGAACAAACTGTTTCTCTATTAGTATATAAACATGATTATAACCCGTGAATAGAATAGTTAAGGGGGTAAAAGTAGGTTAAGTTGGAGATTTAGGGTTAGTATGATTTATATTTATATGTATAGAGAAAAGAGAAAAGTATATGTTCTTTCATGAAACACATGTTGATACTTACCGTCATTGTTGCTGTATATGCTTTTGTTTGTAAAATGTGTACTCATGGACCATATGGTCTTTTGTATTTTGAAATAAACATTTATTGGAAGCTTATTGTAAGTGCTCAGAGTAATGAAGTGTCCTGTCATGACAAAGAATTTTATCCATGTTCAATGGGGTTAGGCTGCCCCTGTCATGGGGTTTTACTGAGAAAAAAATAATTCTGGAAAAATCGGTGTGTAAAAAAGGTTTTCAGTGGCGGGGTATGACGCAGTCGTTTGCGATGCTTTTATTTCCTTTCTTGTGTTCAATCGTTTATTCTTTCTTTCTTTCTTTCTTTCTTAATAAGACAATATGAATATTCTTCCTTTCTTAGTTAGATCATAAAAGCTCATATATAAATACATAAACAAAACACGAATACCAAGAAATGAAGTGTTAAGCCTTTGAGCAATATAGGCGGATTTGGACTTAAACTATTTGAAACTATTATGAGCGAGGTTCTTTCGAAACGCGATTTTCTGTATGTTTAGAGATCGATGGAAGAAACTTATAGTATACTTATTTTATAATGACTTACATCAATGTAAACCTTATAAAAATTTCTCAGTGGTGATAACTTATAAAAGTTTTATAGAAAATCCGATCATTTTCAAATTTTAGGCTGAACATAGCTTCTTAGGCATTTTCGACATTATTCTTATATAATTTCATGTGACTGAAGCTTCAAACTTCAAAAGCCGATGGAAGTATCAAAACATGAAGTTAATTTGTATATTTTTTACCATATTAACGGACAAAGACTGAAGTTTATGATCATAACTTATAAAAAATTGTCGTAGTATCATATATGTATTTAATTTCACATTTTATATTATATTTCTATGTAATTGCATATAACACTCGACATTATTTGAACAGGTAAGCTCTCGGATAAACCCGTAAGTCACTATCGGTAGTTTCCGCCATATTGAAGCATTAAGTTCCCTATGAATGTTTATTTAAATGAAATCTAGACCATCTTTGAAACTGGGTCATGTGGGGTCAAAAACTAGGTCACAGGGTCAAATCTTAGAGCAACCTTGTGCACACTCTAGAGGGCACAGTTATGATCCAATCTTCATGAAACTTTGTCAGAATGTTTATTTATATAAAATCTAGGCAAAATTTGAATCTGAGTCTTGTGGGATCAAAAACTAGGTCACTAGGTCAAATCTTAGAAAAACCTTGTGTACACTCTAGCGGGCACAGTTATGATCCAATCTATGTGAAACATTTTCAGAATGTTTATTTCATGAACTCTATACCAGATTTGAAACTGGGCCATGTCAGGTCAAAAACTAGGTCACTAGGTCAGTTCTTAGAAAAACAGTGTGAACGCTTTAGAGGACATAGTTTTGTTCTAATCTTCATGAGACTTTTTCAGAATGTTTGTCTACAACAAATCTAGACCAAGGCTGCAACTTGGTCATGTTGGGTCAAAAAGTAGGTCACTAGGTTAAACCTTAGAAAAACTCTAGAGGGCACAGTTTTGATAACTTTGTCAGAATGTTTCATATCCAAGAAATCTAGACCAGGTTTGAAACTGGGTCATGTGGGGTCAAAATCTAGGTCATTAGGTTAAATCTTATAAAAACCTTAGGTACACAATAAAGGGTTCACTTTGTGAAAATCTGTCTGTCGGTCATATGGATATCTCTGAGGTTAAGTTCACAGGATACTCAGGTGAGCGATCCAGGGCCATCATGGCCCTATGTTTTTTGTAAATTGACCATCAAAGATGATTGTATCCCATCCACTGCTATAAAAAATAGCAAAACATAATTATGAAACGTCTCATGAACTGCTGAATGGATTGGGTCAAAATGATGCTTTCATGGAGTTCTTAATGTATAGGTACAAAGCAGGTGCATAATAATGTTGCACAGAATTCTTGTTCAAATTTTGCCGACATAAATAATGTCTGCTTTTCAGCACTTTAAGGATTAATATGAAGATTTTTTCATGGTTCTGTTCTGTGGTAGCAGTTTGGTTCAAAGAGTTAATATCAAAGCTAGAAATAAGTACCGATTTTTCTGTAATGATTATGTCATTAATTACTTGAGCAAATTTGGCGTTGATAAAAGTGTAAGCTTACACCAAGGTTGTACCTGCGGCCACTGGTAGCTTGACAAATGACCAGTACACAACCTTAGTCTATAAGAAAGATATCACTTGGCATGCTTATGTTACTATATAAAAGAACTATATTATAAGATAAGTTTCTCAATGTTAGGTATCAGGGAGATTTAGAAAATAGCATTTTAATAGAAAAAGATTATGTTCATGAATGATACACTGTACTTTTCACAGTAACAGTATCATTTATTTTTTGAAAGAAAATAAAATTCTGGCTATAACACATTGAAAATTGAAGATTTCTTTCTCAAGTATTTTAGACAAATATATTTGAGTGTGTGTTTTAAATTTTGATTCGCCTGAATAGGCTACATTCTGTGGTAAAAACTGGAATTTCTATTATTATGCATGAAAAGAGAAAAAAAAGCCATGATGCATAGTGGATAAAGAGACGGTCTGGAGAGTAAAAAAAATGATAGTAAGAATAAAAAGAAAAAAAAATAATAAGAAAAGAAAGTGAACAACATAATTAAGCTGTGTGTGTCATCAAGAAAGTGAACCACATAATTAAGCTGTGTGTGTATGAAGTTCTAAATTGTGAATGTCAAAAATGTCTGAATTTCTGTTCATGTTTAAAGTTATTGTATACATGTGTGCTATTTGGTATATTGTAGCAGGCAAAATTGATGATAACGAAGTCAAATCATGGGTTTCTGCATTTCAGCAAAATTTGAATGGACATATTAATAGTGTACTCGCTGTGAAAGAAATTGAAAGCAATTTTGAAAAGTTTAATAAAGATCTGCTGATAGCCAAGATTAATGGTACGGAAGTGTTTTCAGCCATCCACCAACATGTTAGCATAAGATTCACAGAGTTAGAGTCAGCAGTAGGAAAAATAAAGTTTGCTATAGAAAATGGCAGTATTTCCACCACTGCTGCCCCTGCCCCACCTGCGGCAGGTGCCCCTCCTCCCATAGGAGGACCACCCGTGGCTCATCCACCTCAAGTTCTGGCAAGATGCTGTGTTGGAAGAAACCCAATAACCTACAAATATAATGGGAGATTCAGGGATGAAGTTTATGAGAAAGAGTGTTTTGAAAATGCTGATGCGACTCTGAGACAAGTGGCTACATCTGGCTTGGTGGATACACTGAAGGTAGGATTATTCAAACATTGTATTTTCACTAATAAAGACACCTTCCATGATAAAAGCACCCATTTCCCCAGGGCCCAGTTGTTCAAAGCATAGCTAGTCAAGGATTTAGGTCTCCTAGAAGAAAATGAAATTGTGAATGCATATTCTTTTTGTTGAAAAAATGTGAGGAGCTTTTGCTCTGCAAAAGTTCCATACAAATTTTTAGGCAAAAAATTGCAAGTGTTTTTGCATACAACCCTTTTTGAAAATTTAATGTTAACTATAATGTAGTTAGTGTTGAAAAACTGGGCCCTGAAATATTCTTCTTTACTCTCAATTTTATGTTCAAGATATATTCAGAATTTCACTCCAAATATATGGCTGTATCAAACACTAAAATATTCATTCATGTATGTTTTCAAAATAATACACTGTATTCTTTAAATACATTCGATCAGTGCTTTTGACCATATAGGTGCCAAGTATCAAGCCTGAGCTGCCTGATTTAAAAAAAAAAAACAAGTAGCCCAAAGGGCAACAATTGCTCACCTGAGAGACATTGTAAACCTATAGGGATATTTAAGATGCTCAAGGGCAGCTAACTCCACAGTCAGTGGTCCTATCAGGCTGAAAATTAAACTCATCCAAAACATTATATATGCCCTCATTTGATATATGCAAGTTTAAAAAGTATCTGATCAAGAGCACAATAGACAGAGCTGTCAAGGGCAGCTAACTTCGTAGTGGTTGGCCTGATCTGGCCAAAATTTGAACTTCTTTCAGATATTATGCATTTCCTCATTACCAGCAAGTTTGAAAAGGATCGGATCAGTAGAAACCAAGAAAAAGTGGTGACATTGATTTTTTGGATGCTCAGGGCAGGTACTCCATAGTCTGTGGTGGGATCTAGCCGAAATGCTAACTAATCCAAGCTTTTATGCATATCCTCATTACCTGCATGTATGAAGAGGATCCGATGAAAAATGAAAATGTGATGACGTTTTCTCCATTATAAGACTATGGGATTTTTTTCAAACGCTCAAGGGCAGCTAACTCCGTAGTCTGTGCTCGAATCCGGCCAAATTTCAAACTCATCCAAGCTCTTATGTATGTCATCATTACCTGCAAGAATGATAAGGATCTAATCAAAAACCTTGATTGCAGCACCCTGAAAGTAAAACTTGCTCGAGATATTGTCATGCCCTACATTTGTGTGAATTTATTTTAAAATCCGTTGAGAAATGTAGGTGCTAGAGCGATGACAAAGTTTTTCTAAAAATAGCCACAGTGACCTTGGCCTTGGGCACAGCATCCTGAAAGTCGAACTTGCTTGAGATATTGTCATACCCTACATTTGTGTCAAGTTATTTCAAAATCCATGAAGAAATGAAGGTGCTAGGGCGATGACAAAGTTTTTCTAAAAATTGCCACAGTGACCTTGACCTTGGGCACAGCACCCTGAAAGTCAAACTTGCTCGAGATATTGTCATGCCCTACATTTGTGTGAATTTATTTTAAAATCCATTGAGAAATGTAGGCGCTAGAGCGCTGACAAAGTTTTTCTAAAAATAGCCACAGTGACCTTGACCTTGGGCGCAGCACCCTGAAAGTCAAACTTAATGGAGATATTGTCATGCCCTACATTTGTATTAATTTGATTTAAAATCAGTTGAAAAATGTAGGCGCTAGAGTGATGACAAAGTTTTTCTAAAAATAGCCACAGTGACCTTGGGTGCAGCACCCTGAAAGTCAAACTTGCTCGAGATATTGTCATGCCCTACATTTGTGTGAAGTTAATTTAAAATCCATGGAGAAATGTAGGTGCTAAAGCGATGACAAAGATTTTCTAAAAATAGCCACAGTGACCTTGACCTTGGGCACAGCACCCTGAAAGTCGAACTTGCTCGAGATATTGTCATGCCCTACATTTGTGTGAAGTTATTTTAAAATCCATTGAGAAATGTAGGTGCTAGAGCGCTGACAAAGTTTTTCTAAAAATAGCCACAGTGACCTTGACCTTGGGCGCAGCATCCTGAAAGTCGAACTTGCTCGAGATATTGTCATGCCCTACATTTGTGTGAAGTTATTTTAAAATCCGTTGAGAAATGTAGGCAATAGAGCGATGACAAAGTTTTTCTAAAAATATGTGATGACATTGTTTTCTCCATTATAACACTATGGGATTTTTTTCAAACGCTCAAGGGCAGCTTACTCCGTAGTCTGTGCTCGAATCCGGCCAAATTTCGAACTCATCCAAGCTTTTATGTATGTCATCATTACCTGCAAGTATGATAAGGATCTAAGCAAAAACAGTTGAGAAAACGTGATGACGCCATTTTCCCCATTATAACCCTATGGGATTTTTTTCAAACGCTCAAGGGCAGCTAACTCCGTAGTCTGTGCTCGAATCCGACCAAATTTCAAACTCATCCAAGCTCTTGTGTATGTCATCATTACCTGCAAGTATGTTAAGGGTCTAATCAAAAACAGTCGAGAAAACGTGATGACGCCCTTTTCCCCATTATAACCCTATGGGGGCTATCTGTTGCCATGGAAACCAGAGTTCTGAGCTGATCGGCACCAAAACCTAATGCAGCCTTTCCCCCACCCAAATGATGCTTGAGATAAAATTTGATTGCGATCAGCCCATTGGTCTCTGAGATATTTATGTTTGAAAGTGTTGACGCACGCACCCACGCACGCACGCACGGACGACGGTTGACTCCCATCCTATAAGCTCACCTCTGAGCCTTCGGCTCAGGTGAGCTAAAAAAAAAAGATGCCTGAAAATGGCTTTCAGAGTTGGGCAAACTAACACACTACCAGACATCCACAAATGGCATAGTTATTAGAGAAAGTACAGCACATATCAATTATGTTCAGAGACAATACTCATAGTCCAGATCAACATTGGTTGTTAGAATTTCCTGTTATATCAATTTTGTGTCATGGACCACAACAACAACAACAACAAAAAATACGATGGATGTGATACCAGCATGCAGAGATGTAAAAATTACCTATATCTATGTACCTTCCTCTAACCAGGGTTATCCTACTGGCTCACAATTTTGTTAACTTGCAGTGCTGTCTCGAAATTGTATATATAGAAAAAAATGTCTGTGAACTTTCAGGAAGGATTTAGGCAAACTGTTATGGGATTTGTATTATTGATCTCTTAATTATTGTTGTCCTATGATGAATTGTTTAATTGAAAGATATATAAATAAACAAGTTTAAGACGGGAATTTAGATATGATAATAATTATGATAATACAGCATGTAATGAAGTTAGCATGTGAAGTTGAGCTTAACATCCCACCAACACAGGTCATATGCAGATGGGACCTTGGTTTAAAGTCTTATCTGGAACTAACCTGGACCAGTGGGCTTTTCACTCCGCCTTTCAATTTTACAAAAGAAACTATTGTCACAAAAACACGTGCATTTGTTTATCTGAGGTTTTTACCTAATTTGATTGGTCAATGCATATAATGACTGACAGATGGCGACAGGTCAGTTACCAGAGGAGCAGCCCGGGATTACACTGTTGACCCCTGGATTGGTAGTCTAGCGGGATAACCAACACTACTGCTGCTCCACATCATTTAATGAAACCAGAATGAAGTACAATATTATTACTGAAAATATTCTAAAAACTGGGACACAGACTAATTCTCTAATTCTCCTTAAAAAGGAACAGTTTCGTTTAACAATCCAATGAGGCGTCCACCAGATGCAGGTGGAATGGCAAACAATGTAGACCCTGATCAGACTGCTCCTTTGGGAGCAGTCTGATCTGGGTCTTCACTTTTTGCTCAGACCTATATGTCCCAACACATAGAATTTTAATGGCAATGAATTATGCTTATATTAAAATCTTTTCTTCCAGAATAACTTCAAGGATTACATAATTATGGTAATAAATTATGTTTAGATTATGTTTAGATTGGGCCTAAAATCTTTTCTTTCAGAATAACTTTAAGGATTATCCGGCTATAACCTGGCAGTACTTCGCAGATGACGCTGGCCATTACATACAGTACCCCACCAATGATAGACTTTGTGACAAGACCTCTGGCAATATCTCAAGCCCACTTGTTCAGTAAGTCTAACCATTGGTTTTAATTGTCAGTCTCACGTCACAGGGAAGGGCTGGGATGGGTACAAAATTTGTAACCGGTACCCGTCCTAATTACCTGCAGGTACCAGGGTACCCGTTAACATAGCAATTTTAGCATGCCCACAGTTAGATAATATATATTTAGATGACATAATAAGTAAGGTATGTGTCATTTGAACACTTGTGTGACAATTTGTGTATGGATGTAGAAATCTCAGTGTTAAAACATGCAAAATGGTTTGGCAATATATTATTGCTATTTATACAAGACTGTCATGTTAATCTTTGCTCTATTTGCTTGGAATTAAATTGAAATAGAATATTTTTAACTCACATAATAATTAGCATTCAGGCAACGGGTAGGAAATATGTACCCGGGTAATTGTTCTACCCGACCCAAACTCGGGTTCCTGGATACTCGTCCCAGCCCTATCACAGGGGTACTACCGCTTTGCTTACCTGTGCTAGTGACCAATCCAGTACTTAGCAAAGTGGCTGGCAACTGAGAAATTGGTAGTAAGCAATACCAATGATAAATGATACTACCGTATTCTACCTAATTAGCGCACATGCCTCTATAAGCGCACGCCGTGGCAATTTGTGAGGCATAGGACTATTAAGGCACATATTTTTACTGGTTTATCCCTTTGCTTTCTCGTTTACAAGAGCTGAAAATGCAATAGAATATTTAAGTTTTTACTTCTAAATCTTCTCTATCCTTCTACATGTATATCCATACGAATTTAAAGGTTAAGCATTAGAGAAAAGCTGCTTATAAGCAGCTTTTATCTTATGCTTTACCTTAAAATTTGTTTCCTTCAATATATAATAACCTATTAAAATGTGCGCTTATATGAGAGAAAGTTTACTACAAGTATTTGCCGCCATTTTGAAAAAGTTAAGCGCACAGGGCGCTAATAAGGTCGATTACGGTATTGTTAATGGCATTGACCAGCTGATACTACTGTTTATTGTCTTAGTCGACAGCCACTTTTGCATGTATGATAACTGATTGGCTAGTCTACGGCACAGGTAGGGAAATTGGTATTACCCCCCCAAAGACACACTAATAAAGCCTCCTTTACTTGAAAACTGGCCGGGCCGCGTAGCGCAGTCAGTAGTGTGTCTGACTCAAGAGCCAGAGGTCCCGGGTTTGATACTGGGTCCGGCCTCGTACTTTTGTTTCTCCTTCCCCTGATTCAAGAAGGGCAGTTGTCAGTTACTGGTAAGAGTATGTGCACATAGTACTGGTTAACAGTGTAGGAGGTCTAAGCTTGCCATGAAATGTGTGGTCAGGGTAACTGACCGTCCCGACATGACAATAGCTGTTTACCGTGGACTTAAAACAACCACTTGAAAACTGCACATATTGAAATGTATATTTCCAGGGCTAGTTTTCTTGTAAATCATGTCCTGTGGTCCTGTTTTCTCTTGCAAATCATTATTTTTGTTGTGTAAAACAGCAAAGAACACAAACTGTTTACTATAAATTTCACAAAAAAGCATACTGAATCTTCACAGTGGCACTTGATTTACTGTGAAGTGTACATGTTTGTGATCATAGGAACAACATGAAATGAAAAACAGATCATTACATAGGGAATAAACAAATTAACTGAATTAATGGATTGAAAGTCAATTTAAAGTGTGTAAAAATAATAGTCACCTATTTTTAGGTGTTTATTGATTGTTGCCACCCCTGAAGTCAATTGTTAGCTTGCCTGAACAAAGTTCAGAAAGAGCTATTGCTCTACCCCGGCGTTGGCGTTGGAGGCGGCAGAGGCGTTAACAAAATGTTAAAGTTTTTACGTTAAAGTTTTAAGATCTCATAGTTTCTAAAACCTTTGATCGGTTTGAATTATATTTTGTATGATAATAGATATTGGTCCAAAATTTTATTCAACACCATCCCCACACCCCCCAGACATGACCTATAGGTCAAGGTCACGAACTTAGAAATTGCATGTTAAAGTTTTTAAGATGTCATATTTTCTAAACCCTCCTTAGATCAATTTGAATTACATTTGATATCATGATAGATATTGGTCTGAAAGTTTATTCTACAGCATCCCGACCCCTGCACATGACCTGTAGGTCAAGGTCATGGACTTAGACATTTCATGTTAAAGTTTTACGCTAAAGTTTTTAAGATCTCAGAATTTCTAAACTCTTTAATCAATTTAATATACTTGGTATGATGATAGGTATTGGTCGGAAATTTTGTTCAACCACATCCCTACCTCTGCATATGACCTTTAGGTCAAGGTCACGGACTTTGCGATTTTATGTTAAAGTTTTCTGAAGGTGTCATAGTTTTTAAACCATTTTGGTCTTTTTGAATTATATTTGTTTTGATGATAGATATTAGTTGGATATTTTATCAACCACATCCCCACCCCTGGACATGACCTACAGGACTCTAGAGGTCAAGGTCATTTAGTGACATTAGCTAAAGGTCATTTGTTTGTAATTTGTCAACGTTTTTAAAGGACTTCTCCTGTGAAACTGCTGTGCCAATTTCAATTAAAGTTCATATGCAGCCTTCAGGCAAAGCAGGAAACAAAGTCTATATATTTGGATGAGGTCACATGGCCAAGATGTCCACCATACCCATATATGGCAAAAACCTTAACAAATCTTCTTCTCCAGAACCACCGTGCCAATTGCCTTGAAATGGTATGTAGCATCTGGGACTCCAGTACTACCAAGTTTATATAAATGATGACCTTGGGATGAACTTGACCTGTTTTGCTGCAAGGTCAAATTTGGTCTCTAATGCTTTTGAATGGGAAAGGCTGAACAAGAGGACCATTGGTCCTGTAGCTCACCTGAGTCCATTCAGCCTCCTTACTCTAGGGTAAGTTGCTCTAAGGCAAATTTACAATATTTTTTGCAACCATTCAAGCTACCCTGTTCAAACTTGGTAGACATAATAAGTAATGAGTTGGTGTACTGTCTATGATAGAGAATGAGGATCCTGGCTCTTATTCTTCCTTTTACTCATTTTCTCAGGATCTGTGTGTTGGCTTGGCTTGGTGAATTCAATATTTATTGCTCTTTTTACAATGAGTTTGTTACTAAAGCAGTGCAGCGGGGCTATAGTCAGATTCTCTGACAGTTCTAGTTTACTATTGCCTTAGAGTGACTTGCCCTTGAGCACTTATTTGACCTTGTCTTGGGCATAATGCATACTAGAACTCAGGTGAGCAATCATTGCCCATTGGGCGACTTGTTCTTATTTCTCAACAAAAAACATATGTTGTGATCCCTCATTAAAACTGTCTTGGTGGGGTGGTTCTAATGAGGAGTCACATAATATATTTTTATGGAGAAATATGGAAAATTGTCCCAGAATTATCCTTGTTACCCCTTCTTATCTGGAGCACTGAGACTCGTGGTTCAGTCCTGTATTACCCTGATGCTGCTGCAAGGTCACAGACTGAAATTTGTGTATCATTAACGCTTGTTAATGTCTTTTCCAAACAGGTATATTTCTAAAATTCTGGAATGGGACCTTTTGACTAGGTCTGCTCAAGGGTTTGATTTAGATTGTTTTTCCATACTTCTGTTCCATTCTTTGATATTTACAGTTTTATATTAAGTTTGACCCCATAAGCAGTGTCACTGGCAGGAGATGTACGCGAGCGCCTGCTCACTTACTCTTGTTTACTAGGGAATGGTTTGTTGAGAAACTTCGCATGGAAAGAAAGAATTTGGTAATACTGCTAGATAATGGAAAAAGTTCAGGAAAAGAAGCTGTCCCTGGCAAACCCACCACCAAGAGAGAACTCATGAAAGATGGTGTAAAGAGAAGCCTCAGAACTCTCACTGATAATGACAAGGTATGAGACATTGTTTCTCTAGCCCACAAGATTAATAGAATCTATGATGGGGTTGAGACCGAGACAAGGAAATATCAGGTTAGTTTTCAGATTATTTAGTCTTATGCAAGGCTTGCAGAGCATAAGACTTAAATAATCTGAAAACAAGCCTGATATTTCCTTGTCAAGGCCTCAACCCCATCATTGATTATTTTTCTCACCCAAATTTTATAAAACAGAATAATTATTGAATTCTTAGCTTCTTGTTGAGTCCCTTCCTATAAACTTGAAGCTAATTTTCTATTAAAAGTTTGACATGTGTGTTAATTTCACCTTGTGCATGCATTTTTCATGACTGGTAGCCAATCAGAAATCTACAGTGACATATCCTGTACATCACTGGGTGTCAATTTCATATTCTGTTTGCAATTTACATGACAGGTTGTAAGTCGATTTGCTGATTTAAAGTGTGTAATTTATTGGGCTGTACTATATAGCAATGATTGGCATTTTGAGACAGCTTTCTGAGCCTAGGCTGAGATAGCAGGCCGAGATGGAAAAATCTCAGACACCGCTAGAAAGGGATTTTCTTGTCCAATGGGTGAGAAAAAGATATCAGCCAGTTTCGCCTGTACAGATGATTCTTATCTCAGGAAGGACTGGCAAAATATCATGTGAATACCATGTAGCTAATGCACTGGTTGCATAGGAAGTCTAGTATCAATGTCGTCAAGTGACATTGTTGTATAGAATGTAAAGGTTGGAAAGTTGATTGATTGATTGATTGATTGATTTAGGTGTAACGGCCCTTTGAGACAGTATTTCAGTCTATATCGGGACGTCTCCAAGAGAGAGGGAGAAAGAAATGAGAAATGATAGACAAGAGAAAAAATGTCCAAACAACCCCCACCCACACCCACTGCAAGCACAGTAGGCCCTTGTCCTACTATTATTCAAATCAGTAGGACGCCCCGGCACTGGAAGTTACACACACCACCATCGCACCACCCGACCACCCATGAGGTTGGAAAGTTAGTCATTGAAAGTGTGGGCTTCTTTCAAATAAAAAAGAAAATTCTCAAACACTAAACTTACGCTTTTTAACAAGTTTTATGTTCAAAATTAAATTCATAAATCAGAAGATGTGCAAGAAAGGGTGAAGATGAAGATAGAAAAGCTGTTCCTTAGGATGTTTGTTTGGCATCACTCAACAAGCCTTATGACTCTTGGGACAGAATTTTCTATCTGCACCTCACACCCAATACTGTAAAGTTCAGTGAGTGTTTCTGTTATTTTTTCCAGGTCAGTGTGATTGCATTCCCCTCGGCTGGCCAGAATATGGAGAGTGAGGTGCTTGGACCATGTCAAGATGGGTTATATGTAGCCACTGAAAGAAACAAAGACACTCTCTCAAACAGTGTTCAGCATCTGGCACCCAGCTCAAGTAAGGAGGAAATGACATCACAGGAAATAAAACTTAAGCTGACATAAGAGGGAGCATGCTGTAGTGAAAGTCTGTTGTAAAAATTCTAAAAAATAAATACTGTTATTTCCCAAAAATGGAATAGGTTGGTTTTGCAATGTAGTATTGCATCCTTATATTGCAGATGAAATGGCAGACAGTGTAGATCCTCATCAGACTGCTCCTCTAGGGACAGTCTGATGTGGGTCTGCACTGTGCTTGGCCGTACATGTCCAAATATTTTTTGGCCGGGCTGCGTAGTGCAATCGGTAGGGCACCTGACTCATAAGTCAGAGGTCCTGGGTTCGAAACCCGGTCTGGCCACATACTTTCGTTTCCCCTTCCGCTGATTCAAGAAGGGCAGTTGTCAGTTACTGGCGAAAGTATGTGCACTTAGTACTGGTAAACCGCTTAGGAGGTCTAAGCCTGCCCAGGAATAGTGTGGTTAGGTTAACTGACCGTCCCGACATGACCTTAGCTGTTTACCGTGGACATTAAGCATCAAATCAACCAACCAACCAAATATTTTGAATTTTAACAAAACAGTTTGCCTGTAAGTCTTCAAGAAGGATAGTTGTCAGTTACTGGTGAAAGTATGTGCACTTAGTACTGGTTAACCCCTTAGGAGGTGTGAGCCTGCCCAGGAATAGTGTAGTTAGGTTAACTGATCGTCCTGACATGACCATAGCTGTTTACCATGGACGTAAAGCAACAAATCAGTCAATCAATCAATTGCCTGTAAGTCATTGCAGAGTCTCCTTTTTTTGGATAATTTAGCTTACAAGCTGATGGAACATTGTAAGACCATCCCACTTTACCAACACCTTCCTGTCCACACTGTTTCTCACTCTATGTATACAAATATATGAGCCGCGACACGACAAACCCAACAATGTGGTTGTGCGCCCAGCGCAGACTCAGATCAGCCTGGGCACCCGCTCAGACTGATCAGAGTCTTAGCTGTCCGCATGGCGGTAGCTTAGACCCTTAGCTACCCTTTGGGCACTTAATGAAGAGTCTGGTCAAACTGGGCAGATGTCCAGGCTGATCTGAGTCTGCACTGGGCGCACAACCACATTGTTGGTTTTGTCGTGTCGCGGCTCATATTTAAATTTATGTGGTCAAGGGAAAGGTCAGGCCTGGTGAACTGACTGCTTGCCTTTCAGAGGGGGTTATGGGTTCAACTCGATGTTAACAGGCGCACATGTCAGATTAGTTTCTATAGTCAAAGGCAAGGAAATTTGTGCCCTGAGTGGGGGAAAGTGATATTTGGGTTGCGGTCGGCAGTGGTATTTGCCTTGTCAAACAAGCAAAACTGTTCATATGCATGCAAAACTCAACATACACCAAGGTAGAGTAGCTGTTCTGGTTTTGTAGCCAAGCACTGTGGCCTCACTAAACAAGCCCAACTGGACAAACTACAGTATTTATTTGAGCCGCGACACGAGAAAACCAACAAAGTGGTTGTGCGCCCAGGGCAGACTCAGATCAGCCTGGGCATGGCCCAGTTCAATCAGACTCTCCGCTAAGTGCTTAAAAGGTAGCTATTGGTCTAAGCTACCTCCATGCAGACAGCGAGGACTCTGATCAGACTGGGCGGATGCCCAGGCTGATCTGAGTATGCGCTGGATGCACAACCACTTTGTTGGTTTTCTCGTGTCATGGCTCATTTGGTTATGATGATAAATATATATTGTGAATTTGTGATACCCAAGTCCTTGCCTCATGTATCTCACGACAAACAAAATTTTTAATACTTCAGAACATTTGAATGATCCCAAAAGCTGAGAACATCTAGAATAGACAGAAGAAGATATGAATTATGGGTTTCTTTAATGCAGATATTGTAATAAGAGATGTCAGCAGAGCTCCAGATAAGAATGAGTAACAGGGATAATTACAGGATAATTTTCCTTATTTTTCCATGAAAATAAAATTGTGACCCCTTCATTGGAACCGTCTTATTGAGATGGTTCTAATAAAGGTTTGCAACATATTTTTTCTTGACAAATAAGAAAAGTTATCTCTGAATTATTAATGTTACCCGAAGCTCTGGTCAGAATTTGCTGTAAACTTAAAGCATTTTTAGCTCGCCTGAACGAAGTTCAGGGAGAACTATTGTACTACCCCTGACGTCAGCATTGGCGTTGGCGTTAGCGGCGGCATCATTAGCAAAATATTAAAGTTTTACGTTAAAGTTTTTTAGGTGATGGGCAAGGTGCTGTCAGGCGAGATATCCTGTCCCACTGACTGGTCTTGTTGATTGAGGCACTCACTGCCATCTGCAACACACCTCTCAAGGGCCAGAGTTCTATTATGCACCTAAAGCATGCTTAGTCTTAATATTTATTTGTAGATGAACCAAACTTGCATGAAGGATTGAGGAAAGCATATGAACTACTTGAAGATGAAAAGAACAGCAACCCTGTGAGTTGATCAAAGACATTGAATGTAAAATGGCTATCCATGGTGCTTTGATATCTTGTATTGTCCAGGGCCAAGTTGTTCAAAACTAACGATGTTGTTAGTGAACAAGAAGTTAAAATTTCGAAGGTTAATATATTAAATGCACCAATATTTTTTGTTGAAAAAATGTGAGAAGCTTATGCAATTTTCAACAAAAAATATCAGTGTATTAGGCCGTAAAGTTGTATAACAATTAACGTTTTGACCTCTTAACAGGCCTGTTTGGCTAACAATGCTTTGAACAACTGGCCCCAGACATTTTGGGCAGACATCTCAGTACAGATAAGTCTCATTATTATGCTATTTTTGGGCTCGATAGAAGATGGATGGATGACTTGCAGTTTTATGGCCCTTTCAACAGTACTTTAGGCATACTGAGCAGATGGAAGGGTGACAATGAAGGGTATGCATTGATTGTTTACGACTGAAAAGATTTCTGCCTCAGCAGGAGTCAAAACGCAACAGCTGGTTTAGCAGGTCAGTGCTTAAACCACTGAGGTACAGGGCTCTTAGGGCTCCATAATATAAGAGAATAGCATTGTATTGAAACTTAAATCTAATTTATCATAAGACGTCCCATCTGAGCGTGTAATAAAGCCATGCATTAAAAACGATAATCCACTAGTGGATTTAATATGCAAATTACGTCGTAACGTTATACGTTGACGTCCATAAAAACGTCGCATTTTCTAATGGCAAAATCATGACGTTTTAATGCAAAATTTGCTGATAAAATGCAACTTTAGTGTCATATGATAAATAGAATCTAGCAGTCATGCTCCTGTATTATTGAATTTATTAAACTCGTTGGGGAAAACCGATAAGATGCTCGGCATAGCCTCGCATCTTATCATTTTTCCCAACACGTTTAATAAATTCAATAATACATGAGCACTCATGTAAGATCCTCTATTAAGGGGTATGTATGGTATATCTCCATGTTTTTCTGCCATTTTTGCAAAGGGAGACAAGTTTTTGTTACTTCTTAACCCATTGCATTCTGGGTATTTTTTGTCGTCTGCTGAAATTGTCGTCTGCATCAAAAATCAAGAATATTTTGACACTATTGGTCTAACCAACCTTTGTAGAAATGATGTCTAGGCAGCAAACAGTTTGGATCTCAGATCAGGCCCCACGTTTGTGGGGCCTGATCTGGATCCACACTGTTTGCCCAGATATGCCTAAAAGGGGTTCCCCCGTGGAATGGGTTTATGTTTCCCTGGATGATGAAGCCCCATCAAACACTAAAAAAGTGCCAGAATAATGATGTTTCTATCAAAAAAGTATGAATGGCATCATGTGAAAAAGGACCTCAAGTTATGTCCATACTGTAAATACTGTGTTTCTTTGGTCATAAGATAGAGTTTTTCTCTTCCAAAACAATCCCAAAAATCTACATTCATCCTATAAGATGAATATAGAGGATCTTACACTTGTGGTCATTTCATATTAAATTTATGAAACTAGCCTTTGGCGAGTTTCATAAATTTCATATGAAATGACCACAAGTGTAAGATTCTGTTTATCATATGACCCTTTAAAATGGGATTTTAACGCCTTCAAACTGAACATTATTTCAATATGAAAATGCAGTGTTGACATGGACATTGTCAATGATGTTACGTGTACGCCCCAAATGTTATTACACGTGTGGTCATATGATTTTTATGACACGACGTTATTCACTGAATAACGACGACTTCATATGATAGATTTATGTGATTGTTTAGGAAGAGAAAAATTCATAGAGTAGCCCCTAGAATTTCATAGACTGATTTGAATATTTGGGAGCCATTCTATAGAGGGGAACCCTGTCTTTTTGTCAGCCTATACATATGCAGCCTATACATATACATATGCAGAGAGAGATCTGGCCCTGAGATTATAAAACTTTTATTCATGCTCAGGTGTGATTTTCAATATTGAATAAAATGTAAAATACTAAACAAGCCTTGTTTCGAGGCTTATAATAAGAGACATTATGTGAAAAGCAAATGTTGGAAACCCTATAAATCTCTGCAGAGTGCTCTGAATTTATCTATTAGGTGTTTGAATTTTCAAGCTCAGCAGGATTTTCGGAAGACTCTGATCAGACAGGGCAGGTACACAGGCAATTCTGACTCTACCCTGTTCATTAATGCAATAAAATACCTCTACATGTGATGTCAGTCATATATGAATGTATGGATGGATGGCTTGCAATTTTACATCCTTTTCAACAGTATTCAGTCATGTCAGGTGTGGGTGATATTGAAAGGTTGTTTACGATTGAAAAGATTCCCGTCTTCAGCGGGGCTCAAACCAGAGACTAGTAGATCAGTAGGCCAGGGCTTAGCTCACTGAGCTAGCGGGGCTCCTCAGTCATATATGAGCCATGACTCAACAAAACCAATGAAGTGGCATGTGCGGCCCAGCAAAGACTCAGATCAGCCTGGGCATCCGCTCAGTCTGATCAGAGTCTTCACTTTCTGTATGTAGCTAGCTTAAAACCTTAGCTTCCTTTTAAGAGCATAGCAAAGACTCTAATCAGACTGGGTTGATGTCCAGGATGATCTGAGTCTTTGCTAGGAGCACATTATGCTACTTTGTTGGTTTTGTCGTGTTGCAGCTCATAATGTATTTGATATTTTCAGGGCAGTTTTAGACAGAGATCTAACATCATATTAATAGTTTTGGATGGAGATAGTAAACCAACTGGTATGGAGAAATCACTATTAGAAATGATAGCCAGAGAACAAGGAAAACTAGTAAATACATTGCTTATCAGAAATTTCTGGACAACATATGCATAATACATGTATGAATCAAAGGACTTGACATAGGCTACGAGAGGACAAATACGTCCAATCCTGTCACTCACATATATATATATGTTGTCAATAAATTGCTAATAAATAGAAAAGTAAATACATTTTACATAATGTATTTTGATTTTTCAACTAATAGATATCATAGTCATAGTGCAAGGCAAACATGTAAATACATGAATGTTTTATTTGTCAGCTTCTTAAAGTCAAAAAGAACTGATGAGTGGAACAATTTACACTTCTGTGCAGATTTGAAACTTTTGCTCATTATCGCAAAAAAAACCTCTTGTCTACTGTATTGTCTTAGTGTTCATATTTATACTTTTCCAGAGCTCCAGATAAGAAAGGGTATTAAGATAAGTCAGAGATAGTTTTTCTTATTTCTCAATGAAAATGTGTGTTCTGACCCCGCATTAGAACCGTCTCACTGAGACGGTTCTAATGAGGGGTAACAATGTATGTTTTAATGGAAAAATAAAATAATTATCCCTGTTACCCTTCTTATCTGGAGCATTGCTTTTCATGTTATATTTTTCAGAATCACAGTGTTCAACATTTCATATACACTCTTGGTAACTCCAGTCAGATAGAGCTGCTGGGTCAAGTTGCTGACCAGAACAATATGAAACTGAACAGATCCAGTGGTGTTGTGGTTCAGCCTTGGCCACAGGTAAATGAGCCTCAATATGGCAAAATCAACTAAGGGGCATGTGCCCCCAGCAAGACTCAGATCAGCCTGGGCATCCACCCAGTCTGATCAGAGTCTTCACTGTGCTAGTGGAGCTAGTTTAATCACTAAGCTACCCTTTATGCACACAACAAACACTCTGATCAGATGGAGCAGCTGACATGGCTGATCTGGGTCCTGGCTAGGTGCACATGCCACTTTGTTTGTTTTGTTGTGTCTGCTATACACTTTTAAAGTACATCTCTATGGTTTGGCTGTCATTTTTACTGGCGAACATTTTTATCGCAATGATATTTGAGCTGCAACACAACAAAACCAACAAAGTGACCCTGTGCACCATGGGAAGACTCAGCTGAGCCTGGGCATCCACACAGTCTGATCAGAGTCTTTGCTTGTACTTATAGGGTAGCCAAGGGTCTAAGCTACATGCCAACAAAGACTCTGTTCAGACTGGGCAGATACCCAGGCTGATCTGAGTTTTGGCTGGGCGCACATGCCACTTTGTTGGTTTTGTCTCATACAATAGGGCTACTCTTAAAGGTGTACTCTCACACATTTTCATTATGCCGGGCCGGGTAGCGCAATCGGTAGGGCACCTGACTCGTAAGTCAGAGGTCCTGGGTTCGAATCCCGGTCTGGCCACATACTTTCGTTTCTCCTTCCCCTGATTCAAGTAGGGCAGTTGTCAGTTACTGGCGAAAGTATGTGCACTTAGTACTGGTTAACCGCTTAGGAGGTCTAAGCCTGCCCAGGAATAGTGTGGTTAGGTTAACTGACCGTCCCGACATGACCTTAGTTGTTTACCGTGGACGTTAAGCATCAAATCAACCAACCAACCATTTTCATTATAAAGTTATTGCAAAAGAGTGAAATTGATTTAAAGTGTGCAACAAAATTAAGACTTTTGTACAATAATTTGCAGCAAGAACACCTTGTTACAGAGAGGATATATGCTCCTTTTAGATATTCAGGAATATTTTGTCATCATCAATTGAGTGACTCACTTCATAGGCATACAAAGGGCATTTTTTATGAATTTAACTTTTATGAACTCTCTTCAATAACTTAATTTTAGACTAAGCTCTAGTGTGGGCATATGAGTTCATTTCAGCCAATACTTGTTTAGGGCACTCACAAAATCAATTTCAATTGCCGTAGTAATTTTTGCTGAAAAATTGTGAGGAGCTTTTGCACTGCACTGCAAAAGCTAACATTTTTTCAGCAAATATGGTAGTGTTTTTGCTAAAAGTATGTTAGAAATTTTAAAGTCCCATAACTAATTATATCGTAAGGTTTGAACAAATGGACCCAAGACATGATATTTAATGTCTGACTAAACACCAAACTGTAAAGAATATGATCAGTCTGATCAGGGTTGGCTCTGCTGTTATGGTATTTTTTTAACACTTAAAGAGCCAAAAAAGAAATTGTGATCTGGATCTACCATGTTTGCCTTCTCTAGTCTTTTAATTCTGAATATGATATAGCTTGCTTGAAATATTTTTGAAATTTTGCAAATGTAAATTCAGGGTTTAAACTAAGGCCTGAATCAGAGCTGGTCTGGAGAGCAAGTCAAAATCAGACTGAGTTTGTCCAGTCAGCTCAACTTCAACTTGTGGTCTTTAGTATTCCTCTTTCACATCACACTGAAAAATCACATACATCACACTAAAAATTAACTGACCAACTTCATGTTAACTCAACTAGTCAAGCAGAAAATCCACTGGTCCCGGACTAACGAGTTAGTGCTTATTTTAACCCCTGTGCAGGGCCGCCTAGCGCAGTCAATAGCACGTCTGACTCAAGAGCCAGAGGTCTCGGGTTCGATACCTGGTCCGGCCACACACTTTTGCTTCTCCTTCTGCTGGTTCAAGAAGGGCAGTTGTCAGTTACTGGTGAAAGTATGTGCACTTAGTACTGGTTAACCATTTAGGAGGTCTAAGCCTGCCCAGGAATAGTGTGGTTAGGTTAATTGACCGTCCCGACATGACCATAGCTGTTTACTGTGGACATAAAGAAACAAACCTACGACTAACCCCTGTAAATTTTGTCTTCTGCTTTTTAGCTCGCCTGAACGAAGTTCAGGAAGAGCTATTGCTCTACCCCTGGCATCGGTGTTGGCATTGGCTTCGGCGTTAGCAAAATGTTAAAGTTTTACGTTAAAGTTTTTTATGTGATGGGCAAGGCGCTGTCAGGCGAGCTATCCTGTCCCTGTGACAGGTCTTGTTTTAGGTGCTTTAAGAGATAAAAACAGTTTAATATAATTCCATGTACACTTCAGATTTCAGTTTTGGTAAACAATAACACAGTGGTGGGTAAAGAAGGTGTGTTGGACATTGTAAATGATCCAGGACTATTTCAATCAACAGTTTCCACCTATTTCCAGAGGCTGCCACCACAGGTGGATAAGGAGGCTAGGCTGGTGGCTCCAGTATTGGACTCGAAATTAGGTATCGAAAAAGAAATTTTCACAGATTTATTGTCGGATCCTCAATTAGCAGAATCTAGACATAGGATGGACAGAATGATAACTTGTGATTTTACGTTCTTTTCAACATTATTCCAGTCGTATCAGGACAATGGAAGGACGATAATGAAAGGCTGTGTGCAATGGAACCTGATTTATGGTAGGAAAGATTCTTACCTCAAGTGGGGCTCTAACCTGGGTCTGCTAGGTCAGTAGGCTAGCACTTAACCAACTGAGCTAATGGGGCTCCTCAAGATATAGGTAATTCTTTTCTTTTTCAATGATGGCGTAAACTTTTGTTGAGTTTTCTGGTTTAGCTCTGTTTTGTGACAGTGTGTAGACAGGAGATTTTTGTTTACTGAGTACTATACGAAGTAAAACAGTTGAAGGATATCAAAATTCTATCATATTTGTGTTGCCCAACAAACTATGTACAAAATTGGGCATGTATGTATACAATGGTACCGGGCATTTGCAAATAAAATGTCACTTCAATTACCACCACACTTCAGAGGTTACAGAACAGTACTACACCAAATGGACCAGCCCCCTACTGCAAAACTTCACAGACGATTAAATTGAGTTTACAGCCCTTTTTTCTGCAGTGTAATCCCAAAAATCAGATTGCCTGATCATTTGAATACCTCTTATAATACTCTGATGCCAACTATTATGCTGCTGGTCAAGCTTTAAACTAAGGAATATCCAGAGTACGAGCAGGGGTAGTCGTGATTGTACATTTTGGGCAATTTCTCCAATGCATGTATTGTGTCACTAACGTTACAGGGGTATGGCAACCTTCTAATGGTACACTATTCAACTCCTTAAAACAAGTATATGCAACAATATAGCGATTGGTATGCATGTTTGTGAATTTATACTGTGGGGGTTATGACATTTGGAGCGGTACTACACAGTGCCCACTTCAGCATGACTTTAATTACACATCCTCTACAATTGTAAATTCCCAGTATTACTAAATGCATGCATATCAAATTTTGTAAAAAATAAACATAGAATTTTAATAACCTTCAATTGTTTTACTAAGTATATTATCTTCTTTGGGGTGTGAGAAAACTAGTAAAATTTGCTGTTGCTGTGTTATTTAGATTTGAGCAAATATGGTATGTCCATGTACCCATACATAAAAACACAAATTGTTCCTCCTCACTAAAACCACTTTGGCAAGTTCTTTTGAATGAGGGGTCACTAGGGTCAAGTCAGGTAAATTCGGACAGCAGGTAAATTCGGACAGTGACATTGTTTCCTTTATATGTCAGTTGTTTGGAATTTTTAAGAAACAAAATTTACTGGGCCAATAGTGAAAATCCTGATGAGACGGCTCATTATGAGCCGTCTCATCAGGATTTTCACTGTTTGCAATTGTAAGTCCGAATTTACCCGCTGTCCAAAGTTACCCGACTCTACCCTACGTACTGTAAAAATTAAAAAAAAAATTGGGACACCCATAAAACTGTGCTAATACTGTAACAGTTTTGTTTTGCAATGCAATAAAGCATCATGAAGATGCAGATGAAGTGACAGTGTAGACCCTGGTCAGACATCTCAGACCAATTTCTCTAAATACAGTCAACTCCCGATATCTCGAACACTGATATCTCAAAGTATCTTCTTATATCAAAGAATATCTTTCCTATTTTTATTCACATTTCAACTCCTGTAACCTCAAAGTACTGATATGTCAAAAAAAAAATTCTGGTTCCAGAAAATTTACTTTGAGATATCAGTAGTTTGGCTGACATTTGACTTCGAGATATCAGTAGTTTGGCTGACATTTGACTTCGAGATATCAGTAGTTTGGCTGACATTTGTTGGTTGGTTGATTTGATGCTTAACGTCCACGGTAAACAACTAAGGTCATGTCGGGACGGTCAGTTAACCTAACCACACTATTCCTGGGCAGGCTTAGACCTCCTAAGCGGTTAACCAGTACTAAGTGCACATACTTTCGCCAGTAACTGACAACTGCCCTTCTTGAATCAGCGGAAGGAGAAACGAAAGTATGTGGCCAGACCGGGATTCGAACCCAGGACCTCTGACTTACGAGTCAGGTGCCCTAGGCTGACATTTGACTTCTAAATATCGAGAGTAGACTGTATTTAGAATTTTTACAGTATGTTTCTGTGGAAGAACTAAAATTTCCTGAAACTTGATGAAAAACCTTTCATATCTGTAGCTCTAGTGATTTATTATAATTACAATATTTCTTACATTTCAGGTGTCTCTGTGACATTAGCTAGGCCTGTGTACTATGCACTAGTGATCTATTATAATTACAATATTTCTTGCTTTACAGGTGTATCAATGACATTAGCTAAGCCTGTGTACAATACTACCAGTGGACAGGTGGTGGGAGTGGCTGCAGTTGACGCCTCTGTTGCCAAGGTTTTCTCGGAAATTGCTAATTTTGATATTGGGGAGAATAGCTATGCTTTCCTGTTTGAGACAAATAATGGTATGTTCTCAGAGTGTAAAAAGGCAAACTTTAGATAAATTTAACATTTAAAGTACCAAAAATGAAAATAGTTGAATTTGCAAACAGTGGAGATGCAGACGAGGTGGCTCATAATGAGCTGCCTCATCTGGACCTACACTGTTTGCCCTCTAGTTTTTGAATTCACAAAATGATGTGGAACATTGTTTGAAACTTTGCAAATGATAATTTTGCCATCTGAATGTCAGGCACTTTTAGAGTTAAACTTTTCATTTAGGTTTGATGACATAATAAATAAATTAGTTAAGAGGAAGAGGTACACTTTCAAGGGAAGCAACTCTGCCATTTTCATAGTTTCCTCTTCTTAATGGGAATAAACTGTTAAACCAAAGAATTTACTCCCTTATGAGCAAATTCTTTCCTTTAAAAGTAGACCCTTTTTGGAAGGGTTTTGTGGTCCAGAAAAAGCAAACAGGAAGGAACAAAAGTTTCCCCTGTTTGTAAAAATAGCAAAAAAAAAAAAAAAAAAAAAATGGGCCATACATGATTTCCATCAATTAGTCAAGGGTAAGGCAGTAAAAAGGTTTGCCATAGGCTAATAGCTGTAGAGGCAGTGGGGGTTAGAGACTCAATGTATCTTGGGCACAGCAGATAAAAGGTGGAGCCCATCCCTCTCCTTTTGTTGCCTTATCCTTCTCTGATTCGAAGCAGGTGCCCATTTACTGCTGGGTTGACAGAGAGAGTTTTCCAGTCGTCAGATGGTGAAATCCATGCACAATCTCAAGACCTTCCGGCAATTTTCTGCTTCATAATTGAGCATCTTTAACCACTCAACCACAGCGTCTCTCTCAGGCAGAGATAAGATAAAAAATATATCCCTAAATTCTTTGGCTTTACCTTGTTCTGTGCAGAAGTTTAACTGTATAGAACATAATAAGAAATACACAATTTGGACCAAAACTCTCCCTTGAATTCTGAATATGTTCTGAAAATGTTGCAGTGCCTCTTTCTGTTTTAGAGCTGATATTACCATACAATCTTCATTTCTATAGAGACGGAAAAATTATTGAAATTCTGACACCATATTTTTATCCCTCGCCAAAGGCGGAGGGATATAATTTTCTCCATGTCCCTCCTTGCATCCTTCCATCTATCCTTCCATCTGTTTGTCCTTCCATCCGTCCATCCAGAGCCAAAACTAAGAACCAATCACGGTAATTGATGATACTTAAAATAAATATATTTCACCATAATGTGCTGATGCACGGCAGGTTTGTAAGAATGGCATCAGTAGTGCATAAGTTAGTGCAATTGAACTGATTTAAAATCAATAAGTAATCAATGAATAGAATGTCATGAAACTTATAATGAATTTGTATGACTATAATACAGATTTGCATATAAAGTTTTGTCAGCATGGCTCCAATAATGCATGAGTTATTGCCCCTGAATTAGTGGAAGTTAAACTTATTAAGCCATAACTAGGTAACCAACTGACAGAATTTCATGAAACTTAAAATAAATATGTATCACTATAATCTGGTTTACATAGTAAGTTTTGTCACATTGGCTTAAGTAGTACTTAGGTTATGTCCTTGAGTTAGTGTAAAATTAACAGATTGAACATGAACTAAGTAACCAATGAACAGAATTTCATGAAACTTAAATCAATGTGTATCATCATAAGATGGTGAGGTATACCAAGTTTTATCAGAATTACATCATTACTGCATGAGTTATTGCCCTTGAATTGATTTAAAATCTGCAAATTGGGCATAACCAATGTATCAGCAAACCTAATTTCGTGAATCTGAATATAAATATGTATCACCATGTTGGCTTGATGCATATGCAGGTTTATCAGAATAAGCTCTCTAGTTCACCAGTTGTGACCCTTGAATTTGTTTAATAACCACAAGACTTAAGTTAAGTCATAACTAAATAACCAGTGAATGAAATTTTTTATGAAACTTGAAATAAACTGTCAACAAAACAGTCACTTTGGCGGGGAAGTAAATTCAACAAATTTGCTTGCTAGCTTATCTGTAGCTGTGGTCATGTTACCACTAGGATGAGAGTCTGTGAATACTTTTAAATTTCAGGAAAGGTTATTCTACATCCTGAGCTTCGAGGTCCAGATGAGACCCAGAAAGATGATGCCATATTTCCTACACTGGATCTGATTGAACCAGAGCTCAGTGCAGCAAAAATCCAGGCGCTACATGCAGCTACAAATAGGATGCAGAAGTTTGATACCAAGGTAATAATGTTCCCTTTGATACCAAGGTAATAATGTTCCCTATATCTTCCATTTAACACCCCAGGGACTTTCAGGATTCAGAAGTCCTATAAAGGACATTCATGAAACAAAATTTGGGCATTACCCTAATTTGCTCAAATATTGAGACACCTAAAAAACATTAATTTTCCAAATTTATGGTCTTTATAATAGCATTTCTTTACAACAGCAAAATCTTCAGTAATACCCTAAAAGTAAAGGTAAAGGGGCAGTAGGGGTTAGCAGTCCACTGTATCTTGGGCACCGCATATGAAAGATGGAGCCCATCCCTCTCCATTCGCTGCCTTAACCTTCCCTGATTCGAAAAAGGTACCCATTTACTGCAGGGTTAACAGAGAGTTTTCCAGGTGCCAGTTGACCCAGCTTGGAATTTGAACTTGCAACCTTCTGCACTGTGACCAAGTCACTAACCACCCAACAATGGTGCTGCCTTATTATACTGGGACAAATGTAAAATTACTGGCTACTTAAGCTCTTTAGGGTGACTTCCATTGTTTTAAAGAATGTATGTTCTATTTCATTGTTATGGCTATCCATTGTGCTTGCAGGTTCATGATATTCAATACCTGTCAATCGGAGAGACATCACTGAGCCGTCAGTCATTACCAGCCACTATGTACTATCAGCTGATCAGTGGTACCCAGCTCTGTGTGGTGGTAGTACATTTACACATAGATGGAGAGGAAGCCAAGAAACAGAAAGATAAAACTGGTGTAAGACTTGGCTGCAAGCTTTGAGTAAATGACCCTTAACCAAGCGCAACATCCTATTTCATTCGCCATGTCAAATTGATCCAAGAACACCTATGAGAAAAGGCTGTATATGCATCAAACATATTCTGAAAAGGACAATATTTCATCATGAAAGTGACCTCATGAAATGTTTTAGAATTCGCAAACACTTTATTTGACTAAATACATTACAATATGAGGTATCTTTGGTCGGAGTGTATGCAAAGTCAGGAAAATGTTGTGGGCCGGCTTTCATGTAGTAAGACTGTTATTTTCATTAATGTATTTGGTGCACCAAGTCGCTTTTCAGAGAATTTGAAATACGGAAGATGTACAGAAAATTTCCAAACAGTAGACTATACGAAATGATGTAATTAAGAGAGAATATCACTTGTAGATGATATATCTAACCTAACGGAGCAGGTTTTTTCTGTGGGTGTTTAATTTCTGCATATTTCTGCAGTATTATGAAAAGTGCAGAAATTAAAATCGCAGAAAATTTCAACTAGGTATCATCATGTGTATCTTTATTCATTCCCTTCATGTTTGTAACCTTTTACAATTAGAATTAAATTTTACATTTAGATAACAAGAGTTTACTTGAAATTTAGTAAATGTCTAACATTTAGCATATTTAGTGGCTCTGGGCCCAGCTCTTTAATGACCAACGATTTGTTAAGTTTCTAGTACACATTAAATCTAATACTTTTTTGCCGGAAAATATGAAGAGCTTCTCACATTTTTGTGTCAAATGTAGCTCAGATATTAGTGTATTGGTACCGTATACAAGGTAATTTTCGCGGTGTTCCAGTTGTCACGGTATTTCGCAGTCACTTAGATACCGCAAATATTAAAATCGCGAAATAATTTCCTGTTTCTTATGAAGTATCTTCTGTAGACACAGTGTTCCTATATTTTGTTTCTGTTTGCTTCGGTAATTGCTGGTATTTTCCACTTGAGCCAGTTCTTTCATTAACTTGCGGCAGCCCTGCCGCAGGTTAATGAACGAACTAGCTCAAGTGAAAAAAGAAGTAGTTTTGCTTTTCACGCATGTTGTTAACTGCGAAAATTAAAAATCGCAAAAATAATGCTTATGTTTTTTACCCTAAACCGTGAAAATTTGAACCCGCGAAAATTAATATGTGCAATTTATGTTTTATTTCCAGAATGATCTGCATGCTCCATACCATCGTATAGACAAATTGTTTGGCTCTCCCGTGGGTAACAAACCTGCGGAAGTCTGTGCTCTGGATCGACATTTTGTTTCTTTCAAGGAGTCTGTAATAAAGGTAATTCTGCCATTGTAATAATGGGCACCTAACTGAAATCTGTGCAAAGAGCTCTAGATAAGAGGGAGTATTTGGTGATAATTAGCGATAATTAATGTTAATCCTGCATAAAAACATATGTTGTGACCCTTCATCTGAACCGTCTCGATAAGACGGTTCAGATGAGGGGTCACACCATATGGTTTCAATGAAAATGGAAAAAATTATCCCTCAATTATCATCAGATACCCCTCTTATCTAGAGCTCTGTGTGCCTACGATAGGCACTTTGTCTGTTCCAAGGAAATTTATCTTATTTCTTCAAATAGGCATTGTAGTTCACAAACCCTGTAAATGACAGTCTTGATCAAAATCTTGGCAAAATATAACAAATTTTAGTGGGCTACATTCATTTTTGGTAGTAGTTGACCACTTTTTTCGCAAAAAATCTAAGAAGGGGGTTTGTGGTCTGTAATAAAGGTAATGTTCAACTTTGTAATTAAGAGTGTATACCTCCATGTTTTGTGTGTATGTGTGTGTTTTTTAGCTCACCAGAGCCGAAGGCTCCGGGGGAGCTTATAGGATAGGCAGTGGTCCGTCGTCGTCATCTGTCGTCGTCTGTCGTCGTCGTATGTCGTCTGTCTGGCGTCGTCGTCCGTCAACACTTTTAAACGACATCTCCTCTGAAGCCACTTGGCCGATTGGGTCCAAATTTCATCTGTGGCATCCTTGGGATGGGGGATTGAAAGTTTGTGTTTTTTATGAAAATTGGCCTTTTAGTTTGGTTGCTATGGCAACTTAGAGTTCCCATTGACTTATAATGGGGAAAATTGAAAAATGGCATTTTCTGCCAAGCCATTGCAGATATGTTGATAAAACTTTTATAGAAATGTTCCTTGAGATGTCTTCTATCAGCTATATGTTTTTTGGACAACTGCTTCTTTTATTGGTTGCCATGGAAACCGAAATGCAAAAAAAAAATGGAAAAAATATTTAAAAGATTATCTCCTCTGAAGCCACTAGGCCGATAAGACCCAGATTTCATCTGTGGCATCCTCAGGCTTGGGGATTGAAAGTTTGTGTATTTTATGATCATGGGCCCTTTAGTTTGGTTGCTATGGCAACTTAGAGTTCCCATTGACTTATAATGGGGAAAATTGAAAAATATCTTTTTCTGCCAAGCCATTGCAGATATGTTGATAAAACTTTTATAGAAATGTTCCTTGAGATGTCTTCTATCAGCTACATGTTTCTTGGCCCACTGCTTCTTTTATTGGTTGCCATGGAAACCGAAATGTATAAAAAGGAACGAAAATATTTAAAAAATTATCTTCTCTTAAGCCACTGGGGCTATAAGGCTGGATTTCATTTGTGACATCCTTGGGCCGGGGGATTGAAAGTTTATGTTTTTTATGAAAATCTGCCCTTTAGTTTGGTTGCTATAGCAACTTACAGTTGCATTGACTTATAATGGGGAAACTAGAAAAATGGCATTTACTGCCAAGCCATTGCATATATGTTGACAAAACTTTTATAGATTGTTCCTTGAGAAGTCTCTTATTAGCTATGTGTTTTTTTTTTGTTTTTTTTTGTTTTTTTGCCCACTGCTCCTTTTATTGGTTGCCATGGAAACCAAAATGCAAAAAAAAAAATGGAAAAAAAAATACTTAAAAAAATTTATCTCCTCAGAAGCCACTGGGCCAATAAGGCCCAGATTTCATATGTAGTATCCTTAGGCAGGATGATTGAAAATTTATTTATTTAGTTTTAGGTATCAAGTTTTCAGGAGTTAGTACATCAGACAAGTAGTTTGTCTTCTTTCAGTGAAACTGAATCTGTGATGAAGCTAAAGGAAAAAATTGCAAATGAGCTGCAGTTTTTAGCTCACCTGAACGAAGTTCAGGGAGAGCTATTGTACTATCTCCGGCGTCAGTGTTAGCGTTAGCAGCGGCGGTGTCGGCGTTAGCAAAATGTTAAAGTTTTACGTTAAAGTTTTTTTAGGTGATGGGCAAGATGCTGTCAGGTGAGCTATCCTGTCCCTGTGACAGGTCTTGTTGCATTGGCATATTATGCATTAAACCATGCAGGATGGGGTGTCCTTCATTTGATAGTATCTCATATTTTTCAGCTATCTCCATCTGTTTTCCAAGATCCTGAAATCTACAAGTACACTGAAGAAAGTTTTGCTACCATTACGGAAATCAACAACTTCCTGACAAAGCAGGTAGACACTGGAACGGGGCTCATTAGAGAAGGTATAAGAATCATTTTAATAATGAGCCACATCATGTGACTTCCAACAATGTGGCAGTTTTGTCATGTGATATTCAGATCATCCTTATAATTTACACCTGGAATATAGAGGCCTCACAGTTGACTGTATGGTTTGGGTCAGTTTCATAGATGGCTGATGTGACAAGTGAAGGCTCTGATCAGACTGCACTCAAGTGCAGTCTGATCAGAGCCTTTGCTTGTCACCAATGCCACATTGTTTGAAATCAGATGACATGGCTCTTATGGTAAAAATAAAGTCAGGGGCAATTTCAGACTTTCTCTTGACTCTGAAATGATTTTGTTAGAGTAAAAGTAGCCAATTGAAATCTTCTGCAGAGTTTAGAAAAGGGAAAGGTCATCAAAACTACATTGTCATACAATGTGGACCTGATTGGGTCTTCACTGTTAGCCATTTACAAGCAACTTAAGCAATACAACTATGAAAAAAACAGTAATAGACTGCACACAAACTTATAAATGTAGGTTCCTATTATAAAGAATTGAGCTCAAAATGTTAAGGAGAGTCTGAGTTGCCGCATGAAGCATGGAGGTAATCAAATTGTCAATAAAGAACAAGACTGTTTGGTTTGCTTCCCTTGGACTTTGAAACCCATCTTTCCTAAGATAGATGGGTGACTTGCAATTTTTTGTCCATTTCAACAGTATGTCAGTCATATCAGGACGATCAGTGGGTAGTAATAAAAGGCTGTGTGCAATGGAACTCAGTTTACAGGCTTAAAAATTTCTGCCTTCAGCAGAGCTCAAACCCAGGACTGCTAGATTACTAGGCCAGCGCTTTCCTTCCTAGGACAGCAAAATTTAACTACAGGCATAGGTGAAAGACAGATGCACAGACTATCCAGTGTACATAGATAGGTCAGAATATGCTGCTGATCCAAGGAATATTTTGACTGTATAGATTTTAGGTGAATGGGGACACTACATAAGTGCAGGTGAATGGGGACAGACTACATAAGTGCAGTCTGATCAGAGTCTTTGCTTGTCACGTACATCAGTGATCTTTGGAAGTGACCCAAGCCATAGAGCCAACAGTGAGGTCTCTGATTACCCTGTATAAATTAGACAGATGATTGGAATATCACAGATAAAAAAATCGACACATTATGAAGTTGCGCAAATGCAGTCTGTGACCACCCAATTTGAGTCAGAGAAAAATATTAAAACTACATGGTGGCACATTTGAAAAGCAGGACCCACCCAGCAGGCACACAACGTTGAATTAATGTTGAACCAATGTTGATTCAATGTTATGATGTTGAATCAACGTTGATTCAATGTTGATTGAACATTGTGAGACCAGTAGGCAATTGTGTAAAACTAAGAACATCACCAGTTAATGATACCTTAAATTTTCAAACATATTGGATTTCAAATTGTTTTGCCTAAAATTCAGCTGCATTTGCAGTTCCCATATCTTTTCAACAAAGAAAATTAGCACACTTGATTTATTGTGAGTAATCCTTGACTAATGACCTAATTATGCCTTCAAGCCCCAAAAAACTGACGGCAAAATTTACGTCTGCAAAAATTTCAAAATAGGTTTCTTCCAAGCTATATCATATAGAAAATTCAAAAACTAGAGGGCAAACAGTGTAGATCTAGATGAGCTGGCTTATTATGAGCCACTTCATCAGGTTCTACACTGTTTACAAATTCTGCCATTTTCATCACTGGTGCTTTAAGTGTTAAGCTAATGATGTTTTGAACAACTTTGCACAGATCTTGATCAGAATTTCAGGACATGGATGTTTAATTAGTGCTTCGTTCGATTTAACACTTAACGGGCCAGTGATGAAAATGGCAGAATTTGCAAACAGTGCAGATCCTGAGGAGATGGCTCATAATGAGCCATCTCATTTAGATCTAAACTGTTTGCCCTCTAGTTTTTGAATTTTCAATATGATATAGCTTGGATGAAACATGTTTTGAAATTTTTGCAGACGTAAATTTTGTCGTCTGCTTTTTGGCGTTTGAAGGGTTAAAACAGCTCATAAAAATCTTTTACAGACTTGAAAAGTTTGATTCAGCATACAGTGAGATCTAGCCAGTACCTTGACACTCTATGGACAAGCACGGCTAAAGAAGTTATTGAAAGGTGATTATTAAAATATAATTTATACATACTTACATGATTTTACCAAGGTTACAGATTATATTCAGATAATGTAAGAGCAGACATTGGAGACCCAGATTGGAGACCCAGATCAGACTGTTCAATGGGTGTTTTCTGCATTTTGGTAAAGGGAAACAACTTTTATGACTTCCTGTTAGATTCCCTGAGTAATGAAATCCCCTGAAAAGGGGATGTACTCTTTAAGGAAAAAAATTGGCTCCTCCAGAGGGCAATATTTAATGTTTAAGTTAATGTTTTTTATGTGATGAGAAAGGTGCTGTCAGGCGAGCTATCCTGTCCCTGTGACAGGTCTTGTTTTCTTTAACAGTATAATACTTTCCTTTCACAGTATACACAGGGTATAATCGATTCCGCTAATTTTCGCTTCCTGCAGAGACTGTCCGTCATATTTGGCTTCTGCCGAGACTGTCCGCGAACTTTTGCTTCCTGCAGAGACTACTGTCCTTGAAAAATGGCTTCCTGCCGAGACTGTCCGTGTGACTCTGCTTCCTGCCGAGAGCCTCGGCCGAGAGCAGAATCAGCGGATAGTCTCTGCAGGAAGCCATTAATCATGTACAGAAGTCTCGGCAGGAAGCAAGAGATCGCGGACAGTCTCGGCGGAAGCCAAATATGATGTATAGTCTCTGCAGGAAGTGAAAACTAACGGAGTCGATTATACCCTGTGGTATATTCCCATTGAAAATAGGAGGCAAAAATGGAGATGGCTGATTTGCTTCCCCTGAAAGTTTACCCATTCATTTTAAGTCAGATCAGAGTCTGCACTGTAAGCCGATAGTTTCTGAACCATTCTAAGAAAGAACAAATGAGGTTAGGATTAGAGGATAGAAGTGTCCATTAAAGCAAGGCAGGGTGTCTGAATATTGAAATCAGTCAAGTATGTAGAGTCTTTTTTTTGTCTCGCCTGTGTTTTCTTCAATGGTGAGAAAATTTGCCTCAGGTTTTCTCATTAAGCTCTGTTTTGTGAAAGTGCTCTGACAGACAAGACACCACATTTCTGCAAAATTTTTGTTAATTGTCTCTTACTGCTTTAGTAAGCAGGAGGGACATGATAGGGGTCACTTCCCAGTGTTGACCTGGCCGCATAGCGCAGTCGGTAGCATGTCTGACTCATAAGCCAGAGGTCCTGGGTTAGATATCTGGTCCGGCCACATACTTTTGTTTCTCCTTCCACTGATTCAAGAAAGGTAGTTGTCAGTTACTGGCAAAAGAATGTGCACTTAGATCTGGTTAACCACTTAGGAGGTCTAAGCCTGCCCAGGAATAGTGTGGTTAGGGTAATTGATCATCCCGACATGACCATAGCTGTTTACAGTGGACGTAAAGCAATAAACAGCAACAGCAACAATTCAGTATTGGTGTAGTTATACTCCAGGTATACGAAGTATATAGGGGGTATATAGTTTTTGGTGTTTGTCGCACCTGCTTTAGCAAGGTGCGATATAGGCGTTCGGTTTTCCATCCGTCTGTCCGTCCGTCAACACGTTCGTCCATCCGTCTATCCCTCCGTCCGTCCGATCAATCACATTTACGTTGACCCTAAATTTTAAGTCCATTCAAATGACTTTTTCTCTGAACCACTGCACTCTTGGTTCTCAAATTTCACATGCTGCATGACCAGACTGCAGGGCTTCTGAATGACAAAATTCGGCTTTGTCCAGAATCCAAGATGGCCGCTGTTACTAAAAATAGCAAAAACAATAAAATTTCTTTTTTATCCAGAACTAATGGGTACATTTAGCTGAAATTTTACGTGGAGCATTAATGGGACCTTGGTTTTAAAAATTATCAAAATGAAAAAAAAATCTGTAGCAGAATTAGGTCACAGTGACCTACTTTCTGTTTACGAGTCTGAGTTTGCAAAAATGCCAATATCTCAAAAAAACTTGAACAGAGTTAGGTCAAATTTAGTCAGAATGGTCAAATTTAGTCAGAATGGTCCTTAAATGGAGTTCTTTGAAATTTAAGCGAATGGAGACCGTCCAAGATGGCCGCCAGGCACCATTACTAAAAAATGAAAAATATGAAAATGACAATATCTCAAGAGCCCCTGAATGGAATTGGATTAAGTGCATATCAAAATGGTCCTTGCATGAAGCTGTTTCATGTTTTTTTTTTCAAATTGACCATCCAAGATGACAACCATGCATCATTACTAAAAATAGCGAAAAACATGAAAATTATAATATCTCATAAACTACTGAATAGATTTTGACCAAAGATGTTTAAAAAAAGACGCTTTTATCAAGTTCTTAAAGTGGAGGTGCAAAGTAGGTGTGACATTGCATTCCGCAGAATTCTTGTTCTGTTTATATGTTTGTGTGTGTGTGTGTATGTTAACATTTTTTTTTCTGTCACAGATTTCGCAGGAACCACTTTAGCTAGGATTTTGAAATTTGGTACAAATGTTGGGTGTGACTAGCTGTACCGTGTAAGAGAGAATCAGCGTCCTCCTGCTTATCATTCCTTTTATCTGTCCATTGTTTCTTTCTCTCCAATATCACTTCTGTCAAAGATATCTCAAAAACATCTACAGTAAGGGTATTTGAAATTTCGTACAAACATTGGGTATGACTAGTTGTACCGTGTAAGAGAGAATCAGCTTGCTCCAGCTTATCATTCCCTATATTTGTCCATTTTTTCTTTCTCTCCAATTTCTCTCCTATTAAATTTTTGTCAAAGATTGCTCAGCAACCACTATAGCTAGGATTTTTAAACCTGGTACAAAGATTGGGTATTACTAGTTATACCGTGTAAGAGAGAATCAGCCTCCTCCTGCTTATCATTCCCTTTAATTGTCCGTTTTTTCTTTCTCTCCAATTAAATTTTTTACTCAAATTTCTCAGGAACCTCTTCAAGTAGGATTTAGAATGGGAAAAATGTTGGGTATGACTAGTTGTATCTTGTAAGAGACCATCAGCCTCCTCCTGCTTATCATTCCCCTTGTTTGTCCAGCTTTTCTTTCTTTCCATTATAATTAAACTTTTTATACCCCCGCTTTGAAAAAGTGGGGGGTATACTGGTTTACATCTGTCCATCTGTCCTTCCGTCCGTCTGTCCATCAGTCCTTCGGTCCATCCCCTTTTAATCAAATTTTTCGTCAAAGGTTTCTCCACAACCATACAAGTTAGAATAGTCATATTTGGCATACAGGTTGATGACAATGTGTTGTATCCTGGGATTGCAAACCAGCCTCCTCCTGCTTATTCTTCCATGTATTTGTCCAATTTTCTTACTTTCCATACTTTGAATAATGAATTTTTTCTTCAAAGATTTCTCCACAACCATACAAGCTATAATGGTCATATTGGGTTTACAGGTTGATGGCGATGTGTTGTATCGTTGGATTAAGAACCAGCCTTCTCCTGCTTACTCTTCCCTTTATTTGTCCATTCTTCTTTATTTCCATACTTCGAATAATGAAATTTTTTGTCAAAGATTTCTCAACAACCATTCAAGCTAGAGTGGTCATATTTGGCATACAGGTTGATGACGGTGTGTTGTATCGTGGGATTGCAAACAAGCCTCCTGCTTATTCTTTCGTGTATTTGTCCAATTTTCTTACTTTCCATACTTTGAATAATGAAATTTTTCGTCAAAGATTTTTCCACAACTGTGTAAGGTAGAATAGTCATATTTGGTTTGCAGGTTGATAACGCTGTGTTGTATTGTGGGATTGCAAACCAGCCTTCTCCTGCTTATTCTTCCCTGTATTTGTCCGATTTTCTTTCTTTCCATACTTTGAATAATGCAGTTTTTTGTCAAAGATTTTTGTGCAACCATGCAAGCTAGAGTAGTCGCATTTGGTATGCAGGTTAATGACAACTTATTATAGTGTGGGATTGAGAACCAGCCGTCTCCAGCATATGCATCCCTTTATTTGTCTGATTTTCTTTCTTTCTTTACATTGAATACCCGGGTAATGCAATTTTTTGTGAAAGATTTCACAGCATCTTTTCAAGGTAGAATGTTCATATTTGGTGTACAGATTGTAAACGACTTATTGTATAGTGGGATTCAACCCAGCTGTATCTGGCATATTCTTCCATGAATTTGTTTTATTTTCTTTCTGTTTTAAATTGAATCATGCAATTTTTCGTAAAAGATTTCACAGCAACCCTTCACGGTAGAATGTTCATATTTGGTATACAGATCGATCACGACTTATTGTATAATGGGATTGCAAACCAGCCATATCTGGCATATTCCTCCCTGTATTTCTCCGATTTTCTTTCTCTCCATATTTTGAAGAATGACTTTTTTGTCATAGGTTTCTAAGCAGCCATTGCAAGTTAGAAGAGGGATATTTTGTTTGCAGGTTGATGATAACTGTTGTATTGTGGGATTGAGAACCAGCCTTCTCCTGTTTATTCTTCTCGATATTTTTCCAGTTTTTCTTTCTCTCGTTACTTAGAATAATGCAATTTTTCGTAACAAATTTCACAACATCCCTTCAAGTTTGAATCTTCAAATTAAGTATACAGATTGATAAAGACTTATGTCTTACATGTATTTATTAATTTTTCTATCTGTCTTTGTGAAATCATTTTATTCCGTATTACGCATACAGAAAGAGATATATTGATATTCGGTATACATGTTGACAATGAGTTCTCTCTCTCTATACCTAATGTAACGAAAATAACACTTTGATTAAAGCACTTAAGCGGGGGTATAGTCGGATTCTCCGACAGTTCTAGTTTTTTCTGTCGCAGTTTTCTCAGGAACAACTTCACTGAGAATTTTAAAATTTAGTACATACATCGGAAATGACTAGTTGTATTTTGTAAGAGAGAATCAGCCTTCTCCTCTTATCATTCCATTTATCTGTCCATTTTTTCTTTCTCTCCAATTTAATTATTGTCACAAATTTCTCAGGAACCAATTCACCTAGGATTTTAATATTTGGAACAAACATTGGGTATGACAAGTTGTATTGTGTAAGAGAGCATAAGCCTCCTCCTGCTTATCATTCACTTTGTTTGTCCATTGTTTCTTTCTGTCCAGTTGCCATACATGTAAGTTTTTTTGTAAAATATTTTTTAGAAACCACATCAGCTAGGAATTTCGGAATTTGGTACAAACTTAGGGTGTGACAAGTTGTATTGTGTACAAGAGAATCAGCCTCGTCCTCTTATCATTCCCTTTGTTTGTCCATTTTTTCTTTCTCTCCAATTAATTATTTTTGTCACAGATTTCTCTGTTCCTTTGAGAGCCACAGTCTTCAAATTTTGTATACATCTTGAAAATGGCCAAGTATATTGAGGAAAGAAAATTAAGGTGCTGAGAATTCTTCTGGCCTTCTTTTTCCATTTTTCTTTTTTTTCTCTATCTCTCACTCCCATGTAATAAATTGGAAAATTTGTGTCAAAGATTTCTCAGATTGCTATGTTACTAGGTTTACATCTAGGTTGAAACTATTTACTAGACATCATTTGGATGCTGCTGCTGACTTTAGGTCACAGTCACAGACATGGAAGTTTATGTAAATTTTATATACTCTTTAGTTTATTTCAAATTTTAATGGAACGTTTTGGTATTTGTCTATAGGCTTTTCACTGGATTTGTAACAGATTTTCCATCTGTGTCCATTATTCAATATTTGCTTTAATGGTTTGAAGTGTGTTTTTATTAGGCGGTGGGGCTGGTTGTTCCTCATTGAAGTTGTCATCAATTATGTTTACCCACTGTGCTACGCATCATTTCTTGGAGACAAAAAGACGGTTTGAAAAGAAATTCCACAGAAGCTTACATCATGACATTGTCTCCACAATGCCAGTTTCTTTTGCTAGTCAGGTTCTGACCTTCACCTACTTCTCATGCTCTTTTGAACATAGCAAATTTATGTCTTCCCAATGTGTTTTGCTCATTTCTCAGAGAGTCAACAATACATTGTAAAGAAACTAGACACAAACTTACATTATGACATCATCTCTGCAATGCCAATGTCATTTGCTGACCTTGACCTCCTTTTCATGTTCTGCTGAACATAAACAACTTATGTGTACCCACTATTTTTAGCTCCATTTTTCAGGACTAGAATACCTTTTGTGATGAAGTTTCATGCAAACTTACCATAATGACCCTTAATATTCAGACAGACAGGTCGACACAAACATTGTAGACCTTCATCAAACTGCTCCTAAAGGAGCAGTTTGATCAGGGTCTACAATATTTGCCATTCTCTTGGCATCATTTGGATGCTGTGTAAAATCCACTTTCTAAGAATTTCCAAACATAATTGTCCAACTTTCGGGTGTCCAAAAATATAGGGTCATTATGGTATGTCATGACACTGTCTCTGCAATACCAGTTTGCTGACCTTGACCTAATGCTCTGTCGAGCTTACCCGAATAAACCTCTACCCACTGCATTTACCACCATTTATCAAGAGGCTGAAAGACCTTTTATGAAGAAACTTTACACAAGCTTAGATCATGACATCTCTGCAACGCCAGTGTCATTTGTTGACTTGGACATACATTTCATGCTCTGTTGCTCATAGCCAAATTCATCTCTAATCATTGCATTCAGCTCCTTTCGCGGAGTCCAAATTTCCTGTTGTGGTGAAATGAAAGTGGTCTAAGTACCCAAATCATAAGTTGGAACTTGTAAGTCATTTCAACATAGGTAATTCCGGAATATTTAAGATACACAGACATGGACCCCAAAACAGATGTGTGATCAGGTGCGTGTGGGTAGTAAGCATCACCTGCCTATTACAATACACCCGCCATATCTATGTATCAGTGGAAAAAGTCAGTGAAAATAAAAGTCCAGTATTTGAAAGCTTAACTATAAGCTTCGGCTCAGGCCATCAAATCAGAAATTAGTTTAGAAACGACCACATTATAGTTGAAATGTCACACAAACTTACATCTTCAATCCCAGTTCTATTTGCTTACCTTGACCTATTTTTCACACTCTGTTAAACATGACCAAATATACCTCTACCTGCAGTGTTAAGCTCAATTTCTTAGAGACAAATGACTTTTTGTGAAAAAACTTCACACAAGCTGCAGGGCCGCGTAGCGCAATCGGTAGGACACCTGACTCATAAGTCAGAGGTCCTGGGTTTGAAACCTGAATATACTTTCGTTTCTCCTTCCGCTGATTTTAGAAGGGCAGTTATCAGTTACTGGCGAAAGTATGTGCACTTAGTACTGGTTAACTGCTTGAGGTCTAAGCCTGCCCAGGAATAGTGTGGTTTGGTTAACTGACAGTCCCGACATGACCTTAGCTGTTTACCGTGGACGTTAAGCATCAGATCAACCAACCACACAAACTCAGATCATGACATCTTCTCGGCAATGCCAGTGGTGTTTGCTGACATTGACCCACCCTTTTCTCTTTATTGAAGTTGAACATAGCTAGCTTTACGTCTGTCCTCTGTGTTCAGCTTCATTTTTCAAGGACTAAAAGACCTTAAGTTTTGTGATGAAACTTCACCCAAGCATACAATATGATATTGTCCCAGCAACACCAGTGTCTTTTGGAGACCATGATGTACTAACATTAAAAAGTAATATGTGCAAGTAGACTAATTCTACAAAAAAGAGCTTTTTGCAGTTTCGACATACACTTTGCAGAATCCTGGTTTGTGCAATAACTGTTTTACAACTTTTGCCAGACTACAAAGTGCCCTTTTACATCAAAGGTTACATTTTCATGGGAAGCAACTCTGTCTTTTTCGTTTTTGCCTCTCTCGTAAGGGATCTTCTCTTAAAGAAAAGAATTTGCTCCCATTGGTGCAAATTCTTTCCTTTAAGAGAAGATCACTTTTGAAAGGTTTCACTGGCCAGTGAAATGAATAGATAGCGTCAGAAAGTGTTTCTGTTTGAAAAAATGGCAGAAAAAACCTTACAGATTCACTGAAAATTAAGTAGCAAGTCCCAAAGTGGCAAAAGTAAATTGTCATGCAATGAAACTGAAAAGTTTGTTGAAGTGAATGAAAATGATTTTCATTACAGTAGTTCTAATTATTTTTCTGTTGCTTATTTCAGTATGGAGGTTAGAGGGTAGAGAATAAAGTTTGTGAGAGACTTCTCTGCTAGCAACTACCCTTATTGTCTCCCATCATTTTTTGAGGCATTTTTGTGTTAGATCTTGTTTCCTTTTCCATTCTTTCTTTTAGATTTTACGGTACCCCAACTGGAGTGTTCCGTGTTTATCCAGGAATCCCACTACCAAACACATTTGACCACATTAAATCAGAATGGTAAGTACTGACTTGTATTTATACTTTTTAGCTCACCTGAGCACGAAGTCCTCAAGGTGAGCTATTGTGATCGATATTTGTCCGTCGTCCGTCCGTCCTTCTGTCCATCCGTCCGTCTGTCCATGCGTCCGTCCATCAACAATTTCTTCAAACGACATCTCCTCCTAGACCAGTCGGCCAATTGTAAAATAATTTCACACAAATGTTTCTGTTATGCCCTGAACCAAAATTGCTAAAATGGTTCCGCTCCGCTGAACCTTTAAATGACATCTCCTCTGAAGCCAATGGCTAGATTTAAAAAAAATTCACAGAAATGTTTGACTCATGGCCCTAAACCAAAATTGCTAAAATGGTTCCACTCCACTGAACAAAATGGCCACCAGAGCTAAAAATAGAAATCAAAAATTAGAAAAACCTTTAAAAGACATCTCCTGAAACCAATGGCTCAATTGCAAAATAATTTCATAGAAATGTTTGACTCATGGCCCTGAACCAAAATTGCTAAAACGGTTCCATGCTGCTGAACAAAATGGCCACCAGAGCTAAAAATAGAAATAAATCTTAGAATGATACAGAGGGCACAGTTTTGATCCAATTGTCATGAAACTTAGTCAGAAGGTTTACCTTATGAAATCTAGACTAAGTTTGAAACTGGGTCATGTGGGGTCAAAAACTAGGTCACTAGGTCAAATCTTAGAAAAACCTTTTATACACTCTAGAGGGCACAGTTATGATCCAATTTTCATGAAACTGTCAGAATGTTTATCCTTATACAATCTAGGCCAAGATTGAAGCTGATCAAAAACTAGGTCACTAGGTCAAATCTTAGAAAAACCTTGTGTACATGCTAGAGGGCACAGTTATGATCCAATCTTCATGAAACTTTGTCAGAATGCTTATCTTTATGAAATATAGACCAAATTTGAAACTGGGCCATTTCAGGTCAAAAACTAAGTCACTAGGTCAGATCTTAGAAAAACCATGAGAATGCTTTAGAGGGCAAAGTTTTGTTCCAATCTTCATGAAACTTTGTCAAAATGTTTATCTCCAACAAATCTAGACCGAGGGTGCAACTGGGCCATGTTGGATCAAAAACTAGGTTAGAAGGTCAAACCTTAGAAAAACATTGTGGATACTCCAGAGGGCACAGTTTTGGTTCAATCTTCATGAAACTTTGTCAGAATGATTATCTTAATGAAATCTAGGCCAAGTTTGAAACTTGGTCTTGTCAGGTCAAAAACTAGGTCACTAGGTCAAATCATAGAAAAGCATTGTGTACACAATTGTGGCTTTATTTTGAATTGAATCTTCATGAAACTTTATCAGAATCTTTATCTTCATGAAATGTAGGCCAATTTAAGTTGGTAACTGAATAATGTCTGATCAAAAACTAGATCGCCAGGTCAGATCTTAGAAAAACATTGTGTACACTCTAGAGGGCACAGTTTTGATCCAATCTCCATGAAACTTTGTCAGAATATAGATTAGAAAGTGCAAAACTGCTCCAATTGAACCATCATCAAATAGGTGATCTTCCATGTTATTTCATCATAACTCAGGCGAGCGATTTAGGTCCATCATGGACCTCTTGTTTAATATATTTGGTCCTTCTATTTTTCAATCCGAGGTTAAGTCATCCCTAGTGGATGTCTTTAATTTTGGTGCATACAGCATTGCTTAGTTTCTCTTTATGATGTTCAAGTGGGATGCTGTGTCATTTTGTAACTTTGTGTTTACCATGTATCCTTCAACACTTGACTAATAGCAGTTTGCCCATATTGATTTGATTGCAAAAATTAACAAATTCACGGGCAAAATGTCATTTTAACACTTTAAGCACCAGAGACAAAAACAGCTAATTTGCAGTCATAATGAGCCACCTCATCTAGATCTATATGTTTGCCCTAGCTCTAATATTTGAATTCTCAATATGACATGGCTTGGACCATACATTTTTCTAATTTTTGCAGACATAAATTTTGTTGTCTGCTTTTCTGCGCTAAAATGGTGAAACATGTTAAAGTGTGTAAGAATAACATTGGCCTACTTAATTTCCAGTGTTTAAAGTTTGTTACAGCCCTTTGTCAATTTCAGTGACTCCCCACTCCCCTACCACCACCACGCCTTCATATCTATTGACAGATGTTAAACCTTTCAAGCCTGTGATTCAATCATACATTTTCTGTGCATGCATAAACATGTGCTTCCAGTGCTGTTTTTTTCTTCTGAACTTCCTCAGTGCTGTATTTTCTGTTCTGTCACGTGCAATAACACCAGTCTGTTAACTTGTATTTTTAATTGATTCCTTGTTTTGAAATGCAAGTGTTTGTGATTTACAAGCAATTGAAAAATTGAAGAAAAAAAGCAGAAAAGAGTGTCCATAGATAACAGAACATAAAATGAATTAATGAAAAGCAAACCAACAGAATGTATGTTACAGTCATTTTCAACCACTTTTTTTTGTGTTTAACCCTTAATGCGCCAAAAAGCAGACGACAAAGTTAACGTCTGCAGAATTTCGAAAAATGTTTTGTCCAAGTGATATCATATTGAGAATTCAAACACTAGAGGGCAAACAGTGAGGATTCAGATGAGGTGGCTCATTATGAGCCACCTCATCTGGATCTACACTGTTTGCCAATTCAACAATTTTAATTTTTGGCACTTAAAAGGTTAACAATGGTTGCAGCCTTCACTTATGGCCAGTTGCTATAACCCTTGGAGCACCAGCAAGCAGATGACAAAATTTACGTCTGCAAAATTTAAAAAAAAAAATTTCTTTTTCCAAGCTAAATCAGATTGAGAATTTAAAGACTAGAGGGTAAACAGTGTAGATCTAGGTGAGGCGGCTCATCATAAGCCGCCTGATTAGGATCTAGGCTGTTCACAAATTTAGCTATTATCGTCTCTCGCACTTAAGTGTTAAATAGCTCCAAAGTTTTCTAATCTGAAGCTCTCAGCTGAATTGCTAAGCACATGAGAAAAAATGTGCCATTACAAAAAATTTCAATATTGGTCTAAAGCACATTGCATCATAAAAGATTTACTAGAAACTCTCGTGAATCAAATCGTGAGTAAATATCGGTTTTCTCTTAAGGGTATTAAATGTCACTAAGTATCTGTTATGTCTAGCTTCCCACAACTGGGGTACAAGGTTACCATGGTGACCCTATATATTCGAACAAAAAATGTCCGAACAAACTGTAGACCATGAACAGACAGCTCCTTCTGATCAGGATCTCCACTGCTTGCATTTTCATCAGTATTTTGTTGAGACACATTGCTAGACAGTGAAAACAGAAGTTGTTCAAATTTTAGGATGATTCCTATAAATGGTTCTAACCCATTGCATTCTGGGTATTTTTTGTCGTCTGCTGAAACTGTCGTCTGCATCAAAATCAAGAATAATTTGACAATGCTGGTCTAACCAACTCTTATAGAAATGATGTCTAGGTAGCAAACAGTTTGGATCTCAGATCAGGCCCCACATTTGTGGGACCTGATCTGGATCCAAACTGTTTGCCCAGATACCCCTAAAGGGGTATCCAGCATGGAATGGGTTAAAGTTGTCCCAATATACAGTGTATATTTAGTAATTCTGAGATGCATTGTCCAATCAAGACGCAAAAAAAATGTAATTTTCTGGCCCTAAGACCAAGCCCAGTCTGCATATCCCACAAGACTGACAAGTGCTTTCGTTTCTATAAAAATGCCAACAATCTCTAACAGCAAAGGAAACTGTTGCATTGGACTGACTGGTACTGGCCTTGCTGAGTTTCCATAGGCTGTCTGGTACATTTTTCCTTGAAGGTGGCCAGTTGTTGTCATCACGTTTTCTAACATGAAGCAGCTTTTCTTCCCAGCAGTATTAGTGTATAGTACAGTTGCTTCTGTGAAAATCTAGTGAGTATATTAACCCTTTAAGACAACAAAATTTAAAAAATTGCCCTGTCCAAGATATATCATATGGAGATTTCAAAGACTACAAAAAAGATGTTTATATATCTAGATAAGGCGCCTCACGATGAGTCGCCTCATCAGGATCTACGCTGTTTGCAAATTCAGCTTTCTTTGTCTCTGGTTCTTACAGTGTTAGTTGTTAATGTCTAACTGATTGGTATAGGAGACATCTGAGCAAACAGTGTAGATCCAGATCAGATTGCTCTATGTAGAGCAGTCTGAGCTATCATCTCTGAAATATTTCTAGGGGAGCGGTCTGATCAGCTTCGTCACTGTTTGTTACTTGCCTAACGCCTTTGTTTACCGGTTACAGTGCTCCAGATAAGAAGGGGTTACAGGGATAATTTAGGGATAAATTAAATAATTTTCCTCAATTCTCCATAAAAACATATATTTTGACCCCTCAGACTCAGTAGAGACGATTCCACTGTGGGGTCACAATATGTGTTTTCTTTGAGAGATTCTAATGAGGGGTTTCAATATGTGTTTTCATTGAGAAATAAGAAAAAATATCTAAGAACTATCTTCAAAATCCAGCCTTATCTGGAGCTCTGTGGTCGTTGCAATTGATGGTTTGACCCAGTTTAAAGACAACAACTAGCAGCATATTAACAGATATCTATTCAGTTATAAGACCAGGGTTCGAGGTTATAAAACTTGAGTACAATCTCAAACTCAAAATAAAGCACACTGATTGGCTGCTTCCGAGCACATGCTCGGAAGCAGCCAGTCAGTGTGCTTCATTTTGAGTTTGAGAATGAACTCAAGTTTTATAACCTCCGGGCCAGGATATAGACAAGATGGATATAGATTTTTAGTACAACTGTCCAAAGCAACGATGGGCCAATGCACTACCCTTTGTGTGCATGTGCATGCATGTTTGTATACCCATGGCCTTTGTATGTATTTGGAAAATATGTGTTTAGCTCAGTTTCTTAGTAGCCCCAAGGGATAGAGTCTTCAAACTTGCTCCATAGATACATCTTTTGAAGTTCCACTGAAGCAGCAATGTGTATTGGGCCATGACCTATATTTCAAGGATGATCAAACATAGATAAAATTTCCTTTTAAAAGGAAGGCTTGCCCAGCTAAGACAGTGAAATTTTCACGAGTTGTTATTGAAGTGAACCCGATTGTTAGTGCACTTTCTGTTGCTACCTTTTATTTAGCATTTAATTTCTAACTTATTGAATTGTGGCATTTTCCATGGGTGTAAGGTAAAAACAAGTGTAGAATTTATTTTGAAATAAATTGAAGAAATATTTAAACGCGCACACACACACACACACACACACACACACACACACACACACACACACACACACACACACACATACTTGTAAAGTGGACAGATCGGGGAAGTCAGACCATAACCTACCAAACGCGGAGGTGGTTTTGTTTCGGTATTTTTGGAGAAAAATGAAAAAAAAGGAAGATATAGATTTGTTCCATTATATTTTAAAAATCTATCGTCAAAACGGCCATAAATTTAAAAAGAGTTCAATGTGAATTTTTACTATCAAAACGGGGAAACACACAATTTCATACACACATGTGAAATTTATACTACACAACGGGATGTTTTCAAACTGGGGATACACAATCTGAACACACACAAACAAAATGAGGAGAATTATTTTTCTGCTTTATAAATACAATTTAAAATCAGATAAGATAAAATTATTCCGCCGGCAAAATGTTAGACTTGATTTGGCCCCCATTTTATTTTAAAACTTTTAACTGCTTCCAGGATATAATTAACCCACACAAACATGACAGAAATGAAAATTTGGAACGTTGAATAACCGATATGTAATTGATTATGCACACTGAGGAATAAAACAAATTCCAAACCCATTTAGCGTATAAGCATGCAGATGGTAACGAACATTTTTCTGACTTGCAGAATGAATCTGCAAGATCTAAGGAATTGAAAACTTTACAGATCAATGGTACGATTTTAATTGGTATAAATTTTGTGAGAGATTAACCAATGACTTCAGCAAGTCAACAATACATTTCATTGTCATCACACATCCTATTCCCTGTCTCAATTAAAATTTTCTCGGCCTATTTTGAATTCTTACGAATAAATAGTACCGCTGTAGAATCCGCTAGAGAGTGCTGCAATGATTTGGGTAGAAAAGAATGCGTGTTTAGTTTTATTTATTTATCTATTTATTTTTTGGGGGAGGGGAGGGGGTGCGGGGGAGGGGGTGCGGGGCGCCTTTATATGATTACGGATAATCATAGAAAGCAACAGCTATTAGCTCGCCTGGGCGAAGTCCATGAAAAGCTATTGTACTACCCCTAGCGTCGGCGTTCAAATTTACGTTAAAGGTTTTTTAAGAGCTCATATTTTCCTAACCATATGATGGATTGGTTTCATGCATATTTGGTTTGATGGTAGATATTGGCAAAAAAATTCTCAACAATAACCCCGCTAGCTCCTATAATCTTAAGGTCAAGGTCAAATACTTTGACATATTACATCAAAGCTTTACATTTAAGTTTTTTAAGAGCTCAAATTTCCCAAACCAGGTGATGGATTTTGTTCATATTTGACATGATAACAGATACAGGTCCAAATGTTCGTGGCCAATGCCTTCTCTTATCCCATGACCTTAAGGCATTGTCAGAGAATGTGAAATTTTATGTTAAATTTTTTTACTAGAGCTCAAACTTCCAAAAGCATATGATTAATTTGTTTCATATCTGGTATGACGATAGTTAATGATATTATGTTTTATTCAGGTTTCAGGTTTCAGGTATACCCTCACCCATACTTATTGCATAAAGGTCAAGGTCACTTAAACGTTTTGTGTATAAATTTATGTTAAAGCCTTTTAAAAAGCTCAAATTAGAAACCAAATGACGGATTCAGTTCATATTTGGTTTTTTGTTAGATACGGGTCCAAAATTTTATTCAACAATACCCCCTCCCCCCCCCCCCCCCCCCCCACACACACACACACACACACACGCGTGCGCGCATATGACACCGTGGGCAAGTTAAGCGACTAAAAAGCTTTTACGTTAAAATTTTTATGCACCCCCTCCCCAAGAGCTGATAGGCCCTAAGAGACATATAGTATTTAGACTGTGAGTAATAAGATACAAGTCCAAAGTTTCATCGATCAATGCCATGCTCACGCAAATGGTCTTAATGTCAAGGTAACAGACTTTGAAATTGCACAACCCGCAGGTTTGCACTATAATCACTGTGTGAGTCCGTCCGTCCGATATCAGTTAGCGAAAACGCTTATAACTCTTGAACCGCATGGGATATATTGACAAAATTTTGCATACTTTTACATGTCAACATTGTCAAACGACTCGCATGCATAACAACCTTATTTGATGGACGAGGCTCTGCTGAGCACAAGTTGAAAATTTACGGCCAACTACTGAAAATGATCATAACTCTTGAACACCGTGGTAAATATGGTTCAAATTTTGTATGCTTATGTATTTTAACATAGTCCAGCCACCGGCATGCAAAACAGTGACAAGGCTTCGGCGAGCATCATTTTGGCCGGTCGAGCTCTTTTATTGAAAATGATACAGGTCGAGCTCTTTTATTGAAAATGCTCATAACTCTTGGGCCGCTTAGCATATTTGCTTCAAATTTTGTATACTTATGTAATTTAACATTGCCCAGCCACTGGTTATGCAAAACAGTGACGAGGCTTCACCGAGCATCAATTTGGCCGGTCGAGCTCTTTTATTGAAAATGCTCATAACTCTTGGACCGCTTGGTATATTTGCTTCAAATTTGCATACTTATGTAATTTAACATTGCCCAGCCACTAGTATGGAAAACAGTGACGAGGCTTCACCGAGCATCAATTTGGCCAGTCGAGCTCTTTTATTGAAAATGCTCATAACTCTTAGACCGCTTGGTATGTTTGCTTCAAATTTTGTATACATATGTAATTTAACATTGCCCAGCCACTGGTATGCTAAACTTCTTATTGCACAACCCGCAGGTTTGCACTATAATCACTGTGTGAGTCCGTCCGTCCGTTATCAGTTAGCGAAAACGCTTCATTTCCATACATTCCTTCTGGCACCAGAAACTGATTATTCTACATTCACCACGAGTTGTGCACATTACCATCAGTTGATTTTGTGTTAAAGTTGCTCTAGAGCTCATATTTTCAAAACCACATCATTGATTTGGTTCATAGTTTGTATGATAATAGCTATAGTCCACTTTCATTCAGCAATATCCCTGCCCATGCCGATGATCCAGGATCACGGTCACAGACTATGTAATTTTATATAAAAGTTCTACTTTGATTTTTTTCAAAGTTAAAATTTTCAAGCCTGTCACGGATTTGATTAATAGTTGTTATGATGATAGTATGCTGATTGCTATAAGTGCAAAGTTTTATTCAGTAATACCCATGCCTATGCACTGCTACCCCTGCATTTAACTTACGAATAAGGTCATAGATAAAGACGCCTTTCCAGGCAATCTGTGCTGTCTGGTAATAGCTCTTGTTTTCACTTAGCAATACTGCTAACGGGTTCACTTTTGATTATAATACTTTCAAAGTATCGCATTCAAAACAGAGAAGTTAGAATTCTCTTATGGTACACTAACCGAGATAATTACCGAATTTCTTCAAAATATAGCCATCAACGGTCATTTTGGAAAAAAATGCAGGTAAATTCTGTCGGCTTTAGCATATCTAGTGTATCATGTACTATTAGTTATTTTGGATTTAATATAGTGTTCACCAAATGAATGTGATGATGATGAAAACGTCCGACTGAGACAAAAAGGAAATTGTCACGAACGTATTTGAAATGCCTACATTTGTTCCAAGAAATCCTAAGTCAGTAGCTAGCTTGGGTCGCATAACCCAGTCGGCAGCGCATCTGACGCAAAGGCCAGTTGTGGTGGGTTCGATAACTGGTTTGGCTACATATGAGACACACCTTGTACTTTTGTGGGAATTAACTATGTAAAACTCTCCATGGTCAGTCTTCCCCTTTCCAGAAGTGCAATTGTCAGTTACTGGCAAAACTGGTCAACGGTTAAGCGGTCTAAGCCTGCCAAGGAATAGTCATGGTAGTACGGTTAACTGACCGTCCGATATGACATTACGTTAACACGCTTATGCCAAATATGGCTTTCTTTAATGGTTCTAAAATTGGTATTTTTTACTGAAAAAAAAAGTGTGACACTTTTCTTATCTATGCTACAAACATAGATTTAAGGGCTCTTTATTCTTTTAGGCATGCAATCTTTTTTTTCAGGCAAGGGTGATCTTTGGTATTTGATTGTAGCTTTTCCTTAACATCTTTGTTAGCTCACCTGTCAAGGTGAGCTTATAGTATAGCCATGGTCCGTAGTCCGTCGTCCGTCGTCCGTCGTCGTCCACACTTTTGAACACCAATATCTCCTAAACCAGCTGACCAATCTTGATCAAATTTTATGTGTAGCATTGTTGGGGTGGGGGATTGACTGCATTAGGTTTAAGGGCAGATTGGGTTGGAACTCTGGTTGCCATGGCAACATATAGCTCCCATAGACTTATAATGGGAAAAACTTCAAAAATCTTCTTCTCTGAAACCATGAGGCCCAGAGCTAACATATTCAGTATGTACCAATGTCTAGTGGTCCCCTACATAAATCCTGCCAACCATGCCCCTGGGGCCCAAATTGGCCACGCCCCGGGGGTCATTAGCTGCCATAGACTTACAATGGGAAAATCTTGAAAAATCTTCTTCTCTGAAACTATGAGGCCCAGAGCTTACATATTTAGTATGTACCAATGTCTAGTGGTCCCCAACATAAATCCTGCCAACCATGCCCCTGGGGCCCAAATTGGCCACGTTCCGGGGGTCATTAGCTCCCATAGACTTACAATGGGAAAATCTTAAAAAATCTTCTTCTCTGAAACCATGAGGCCCAGAGCTTACATATTTAGTATGTACCAATGTCTAGTCGTCCCCTACATAAATCCTGCCAACCATGCCCCTGGGGCTCAAATTGGCCATGCCCCGGGGATCATTAGCTCCCATAGACTGACAATGGGAAAATCTTAAAAAATCTTCTTCTCTGAAACCATGAGGCCCAGAGCTTACATATTTAGTATGTACCCATGTCTAGTGGTCCCCTACATAAATCCTGCCACCCATGCCCCTGGGGCCGAAATTGGCCACACCCCGGGGATCATTAGCTTTCATAGACTTACAATGGGAAAATCTTAAAAAATCTTCTTCTCTGAAATCATGAGGCCCAGAGCTTACATATTGAGTATGTACCAATGTCTAGTCGTCCCCTACATAAATCCTGCCAACCATGCCCCTGGGGCCCAAATTGGCTACGCCCCGGGGGTCATTAGCTCCCATAGACTTACAATGGGAAAATCTTAAAAAATCTTCTTCTCTGAAACCATGAAGCCCATAGCTTATACATATAGCATGTATCAATGTCTAGTGATCCCCTACTAAAATCCTGCCACCCATGCCCCTGGGGCTCAAATTGGCCACGCCCCAGGGGGTAATTTGTTTATATATAGCTATATAGCTTAAGAACCTTCAAAAATCTTCTTCTTTGGAACCATGAGGCCCAGAGCTTATATATATAGTATGTAGCAATGTTTAATGGTCCCCTACATAAATCCTCCCAACCAAGCCTCTGGGGTCCAAACTGGCCTCTCCCCAGGGGTCATAAGCTCCCATAGACTCATAATGGGAAAAACTTAAAAAAATCTTTTTCTCTGAAACCATGAGGCCCAGGGCTTATATATTTGGTATGTAGCAATGCCTAGTGGTTCCCTACATGAATCCTGCCAACCATACCCCTGGGGCCCAAATTGGACTTGCCCCAGGGGGCCATTAGCTCCCATAGACTTACAAAGAGAAAATCTTAAAAAAATCTTCTTCTCTGAAACCATGAGGCCCAGAGCTTACATATGTAGCATGAATCAATGTCTAGTGGTCCCCTACATAAATCCTGCCAACCATGCCCCTGGGGTCCAAATTGGCCACGCCTTGAGAGTCATAAGCTCCCATAGACTTACAATGAGAAAATCTTGAAAAATCTTTTTTTTTGAAACCATGAGGCCCATAGCATATATATGTAGCATGTAGCAATGTCTAGTGGTCCCCTACATAAATCCTCCCAACCATGACCCTGCGGTGCAAATTGGCCACGCCCAGGGGGTCATAAGCTCCCATAGACTTACAATGGGAAAATTTTAAAAAATCTTCTTCTCTGTAACCATGAGGCCAAGAGCGTATATATGTAGCAGGTAGCAATGTCTGGTGGTCCCCTATATAAATCCTGCCAACCATGCCCCTGGGATCAAAACTGGCCACGCCCTGGGGTCATTAGTTCCCATAGACTAACAATGGGAAAATCTTAAAAAATCTTCTTCTCTTAAACCATGTGGCCCAGAGCTAAGTTCTTTAGTACATATGTAGCAACGTTTAGTGGTCTCCAACTTAAATCCTGCCAACCATGCCCCCCTGGGGTCCAATTTGGCCATGCTGCTCCCATAGACTTATAATGGGAAAGACTTCAAAAATCTTTTTCTCTGAAACCATGAGGCCCAGAGCTTACATATTTAGTATGGAGCAATGTCTAGTGATCCCCTGCATAAATTCTGCCAATCAAGCACCTGCCACACCCTAGGGACTTGTTTGTTTATATAGAGCTATATAGCTAAAGAACCTTCAAAAAACTTCTTCTATGAAACCATTATTAGCTTACCTGAGCTTGAAGCTTACATTTTATAACTCAGGTGAGCGATCGTTGCCCTTGGGCTACTTGTTTCAAACTATAACCATAACGAGCATTTTTTCAACACTAAGGCAACACCGTCTTCCTTGTAAAAAGCAATCGAAAGGCTCTTTGTTTTTCTTTAATTTTTTATTGAATGTGTTTTCATAGACTATATGCAAAACGAAAATAATAAAGAAATCTTGAGCTGAGAAAAAAAAATATAATAATAAAAATAAGAATAAAAATAAACAAAACACGGGTGGTTAACTCTTAAACTAGCTCAAAAATGTGTCAATGATATTTTGTTCCAGAGTCACATACGGGCAGTCTCGAGATCGTTCCAGAGCCGAAACAACTTGTAAACAAAGGTACGCATGAACAAATATTTGGACTTATTTGTTAATAACCATCGAGTTATGAAGAATTGATGCTGATTTCAGACGAATTTCTGAGCCGCGGACAAACTAAATCATACTCATACGGAATAGCATTCAATTTGACCGAATTCATAACTGAGGCTGATTAATATCAAATCAATCCAGACATTTTTTGCTACATACCTTTGTGTACAAGTTTTTCGGCTCTGGGTCGATCTCGAAAGTATCAGTTTGTGGCTCTGGAAAAATATCGTTCTCACGTTTTTGAGCTAGCATCAGAGTTTACCAGCTGTGTCAAACCAGAATCCCAAAAGCAAGAAAAAAACGATGATATTCCGTGTGGAATTCACACAAGATGACATTCCGACCAACTGCCAACGCATGCTCAAAATATACTGCGTTCGCAACTGCAGCTACAAAGAGCTCTCAGGTATATAGATACCTCATGCGAGAAACGAAGACTCTGTTCGTAGGCTGATCATAGTTTTTGCTTATCGCACGTCACCTGTTCGAACTAGAACTGTCGGAGAATCCGACTATACCCCCGCTTAACTGCTTTAATCAAATGGCGCTATTTTTATTACATAAAGCATAGAGAGGGAAACTCTTTGTCAACGTGTATACAATATCAATGTTCTACTTTAATCCCTTTCTAGGTAAAATGGAATAAAATGATTTCACAGAGACAGAAAATTAACGAAAATGTAAGACAAAAGTCTTATCAATCTGTATGGCAAATATGCAGATTCAAACTTGAAGGGGAGCTGTGAAATCTGTTTCGAAAATTTGCATTATTCAAAGTAAAGAGGCAAAGAGAATTGGAAAAATATAGGAAAGAATAAGTAGGAGAAGCCGAGATGGCAAGTTGTCGATCCCACACTACAGCAAGTTATCATCAATCTGCACACAAAATATCACTACTCTAACTTACAATGGCTGCGAAGAAATCTTTGACAAAATACTTTATGATTCAAAGTATGGCGAGAAAGAAAATAGGACACACACAGGGAAGAATATGCCAGATATGGCTGGTTTGCAATCCCTTAGTACAATAATTCATTATCAATCTCTTTACCAAGTATGAGCATTCTACCTTGAAAGCTGCTGGAAAACGTTAAGAAAAAATTCATTAGTTAAAGTAAAGAGAGAAAGAAAATCGGACAAATTCAGAGAAGAATAAGCAGAAGAAGGCTGTGGTTTGAGGGCTTGATTTGGATTTTGATTGTTTCAGTTCCTGGTCTTTGCATACTTTTTACTTTCAATCCCACGATACAATAAGTTGTCATCAACCTGCATACCAAATATAACTATTCTGGCTTGCTCAGTTGTGGAGAAATCTTTGACGAAATATTTCAATATTCAAATCATGGAAAGAAAGAAACTCGAACAAATACAGAGAAGAGAAAACAGACGAAGGCTGGTTCTCAATTCCACAATACAACACGTCGTCATCACTATACAGCTTGCATACCAAATATGACTACTCTAGCTTGCACAGTTGTGGAAAAATCTTTGGCGAAAAATTCCATTATTCAAACTACGGAAAGAGAGAAAAGCGGACAAATAAAGAAAAGAATAAGAAGGAGAAAACTGGCTCTCAATCCCACGATACGACACATCGTCATCAATCTGCATACCAAATATGACTACTCTAGCTTGCACGGTTGTGGAGAAATTTCTGACGAAAAATTTCATTATTCAAATTATGGAAAGAAAGAAAATCGGATAAATAACGGGAAGAATAAATAGGAGAAGACTGGTTCTCAATCCCACGATAAAAAACGTCGTCATCAACCTGCATAGCAAATATAACCATTCTAGCTTACATGGCTGGTGCAAAAACTCTGACGAAAAATTAATTTATTCAAGTATGGAAAGAAAAAAAAATCGGACAAATAAAGAAACAAATAAGCAGGAGAAGGCTGGCTCTCAATCCCACTATATAACACACCGTCATCAATTAGTCTGGCTACAGACCCTATGTTCAATATATCCCCTGCAAAGAAATCTGACCACCAGACCGATATACAGATTCGACTGGCCCAGTCTACGTCATCAGTCTGTATGCAAAATATGACTATTCTGGCGTGTATGGTTATGGAGAAATCTTTGACGGAATATTTGATTAAGTGGTGACGGACGGAAGGACGGACGGACAGATGTAAACCAGTATACCCCCCACTTTATCAAAGCGGGGGTATAATTACTAAAACGTTAAACATGAAAGAAAAAGAAACGTTTTGAAAAGAAACAAAAAAAAAATGAATTATTGTCGTATCGGGGAAACACACTTTGAATCCACACACCCAAACGAGAAGTTTATCAAAGCACATTATGAATATACATCAAAACGAGGAGTATATAAAAACACATTTTGAGTGCGCACACCCAAACGTGAAGTTAATTTCTTCGCTTTGGTAGCACTTGAATTCATGATTGCAATTATGTCTGTAAGAATCTTAAATAGCGAAGAATGCATCATCAGTGTTTTGATTTTCTACAACTGCACATGCACACACACGTTGCGCCACAGTAGAGAAAAAATGAGCTGTTCTAGAACTTTCATCCCAAATGATATACCTATGCTTCAACTATTTTTTACTCCGAGCAAGGACTTTTTTCGATTTGGCCACTTTTACAGGTACATCAACAAGGGCGTAGCTACTATCACGCAAATACGCAGGTGCGTATTGAAATTTTGTCAAATTGACAAAATTTCAACACGCACCTGCGTATTTGCATGCTGAAATGTTGTTAAGTGGGCATAATTTAAATACTAACTGCCAACAGACCTCTATTATTGCCCTCAAAGAGTATAAAACATGATTGTGCGTACTGTGTAAGTGGCCCTAGCTACGCCCCTGCATCAAAACCGTACATGCTTAATAATACTTATTTAAAACCCCGGTAAACCCACTTTTTGTAGTAAAAGTGATGTGGGTCACTGATGAGGCTTGAATAGCCGAAACCGCGGTATGGCCCAACTTCTTACTTATGAATGTTTTCTTTGCTCTTAAAGGATCTAAACTTTTATCATTATTTACTATCACTGCAGCTGGATGTTGTGCCGTGTGGCGGCCGTAAAAAGTCTCCCCGCACTCATCTATAGTGCAGATTATATTTTCCTTTTGGTCCTTTGAGATCATGGAATATATTCTGAGAAGTCAGAAATGATCATACGTTTAGATTCATTTTCTAAACAAATTTGAAATATTTTGGTATTTTTTGACTTATATCAGTTTTTGAGACGACTGCCATGTTAAACCTGCAAAGTTACTGTTTTTTTCCTCTGGCTCCTTGTGCCAGATTTAAAGGGTCACTGATGAGGCTTGAATAGCCGAAACCGCGGTATGGCCCAACTTCTTACTTATGAATGTTTTCTTTGCTCTTAAAGGATCTAAACTTTTATCATTATTTGTAGGGGTAGACATTACTTTTTTCTTATTTCTGCTTAAAGCATAGTCCGCATTAGAACCGCATTTTTTAGGCAATTCTAGTGTGCACAAAGCATAAATCAGACAAATAATACTGTTTCTCCCCTAAAATCACAATCTTGCAAGAATGAAATAATACATGTTATTGAAAAGGTATTTTAAAGAAACAAAGGCTGAACCCACAGTTGACTAAGACGTGGTATCCAGAACATCAACATACATGCGCTTCGTTACTTAAGAAGGTCCATTGAGTGAGCAGCCGTTTAATCCCTTTATACGGAGGAAAGTAAGGTTAACAAGGGTATACAATCTTTTTCTTATTTCTCCTTAAAAAGTAGATTTCGGGTACTCGTAAAGGTCTTTGTTTAGAGCATAATTAAAAAATCCCGTAAGAACTGAATCCATACTGTCACAAGAACATTTATTTTCTTATGTACCAGGAGTGTTTATGCTCTTCACAATGATAACACTTTCTTCAGCGCAGTGATTCTGTTCCTAAAAAATCTTTTACATTTCCCCATGTCCTGCCAGCCAGTACAGGCTCAGCAACGATGCAGTTGTCTATCTCCTTTTGCCAGGAAGCTGCCTCAAAGGGATATACTTATTTGGATGCCTCAGAACCGCGCTTTTTTCTTCCGTCGTCCTTGCCCGCTTCTGTAACTTTCTTTTCGTTCTAGAACATCGCCTTCTGGCACGATAGCATCAGCTTTAAGAATAAATGAAGGAATAAATTAAAGCAAAAATTATCAGTCACATAAAAAGTAGCAAAAATTATCAGTCACACAAAAAGTGTTTGTCTCTCTCCATCTCTCCCTTTTATCATTTTACAGAGAGGGGGTGGGGCGGTCTCTTTTAGAACTTGAAGACATTTTACTAACAAAATATTTGGTTCAATTCGTTTTGTAAAACGTAATCTGTTTTTGCCTGAATTAATAGATGAAAATATGCACTCAAAGGTTCGACTACATCTTTTCTTCAAATTAAATGTTTTTATACATATATTCTCGTGATGTGTTATATAGACAAATGGACGAATAATCTATAAACAAATACACATTCCCCGGGTTAAATTAAATTCATTCATTTACTTATATATTGATCGGTTCTATTTTTTCTGTATTTTTTCAGCTGATGTTTTAGTGTACATCATCTTTTTATCGTTCAGGAGTTATTTCATATCTTATCATATTTTATAATAAATTTATTATAAGCGATGTAAGTATTAATTATGAGCATGAAAGTAATCAGATTCTTATGCGCAGCTACACTTTCGGTTGGACGATATGAACATGTATCTCATGAAATTCAGCATACAAAAAATGACTTCCCCAGCTGTTAAATATTACATTGCGGGAAATTAAATACCTCAGGTGTTTTTTTTATTTCAAGGAAAGATCCACAGACAAAAGTACATTAGACAATAATATTAGTTCTATTGGTAATATTTCATAATTGGTTTAAACATATTTTATTTAGAAGTGATATTACAAAACATTTAGAAACGCAATTATACCGTTTGTAATTAACAAAGGATTAGAACGAAAGCTAAAAGCTTACTGAGTTCTCAACATGTTTAATGATCACAAAAGAAAATTGAAGGTGTATATAAAAACAAGGATATGAAAATAAAAGAGCTTGCACATTAAACAACAACAGCGGCAATAATTATAATAACTAATAATATAAACAGAGGGCCTAACAAGAGTGGCCATTTCATTTTGAAATTTATGAAATGAGTCTTTTGCGAGTTTCATTTAATTTATGAAACAACCCTTTGGCGAGTTTCATAAATTTCGTATGAAAATACTAAGAGTGTAAGATTCTGTTTGTTATAGGATGCTTTTAAATAGGGCTTTACCGTCTTAAAATTGACATTATTTCAACATTGTTGTCACAGACGGCGTTACGACGGTGCGCACCAAGTGTTAAATAACCAGTATTTTTATCAACCTTTATGACTTGATGTAAGCCACTGAATGACAGCGACGTCATATAATAAACTGAAATAATTTATAGGTGGATTGTTATTAAATAAAACAGAGGGAGATACTAGAGAATGAAAAGGCCTTTACGAGACTTTGAAAAACAGTCTCGTATATACAGGATCTTTCACGAATGGCTGTTTCATATAAAATTTATGAAACAAGCCTTTGGTGAGATTCATATAAATATCGTATGAAATGACTGCCGGTGTATGATTCTATTTTTCATATGTCCCTTATAGGGTTTTATCATCTAAAATGTTTTTACAATATCAATGTTGTCACGGATGGCGTCACGACATTCAATGATTCGAATGATCCAGTTACGAAGTGTTATATGAAGTGTGGTTATATTCCTGTTTATGTAATGACGTTAGCCACTCAAAAACAGCAACGTCATATGATTAATTGATTTCAAACACTCTTTACGTTAGTCGGCGCATTATAATGACTTTCGACACTAGTTCCGTAAGAATGCGTATCAGTCGAAAATCAGATTTATTTTGCTTGAATAATTGTTGTTTTTATTCTTCTTATAATCCTTCATAAAATAAATAAATTTATAAATCTAATTGAGAATGTCAAAGGCCAGACTTTATCTCTGGGAATTCCGGTTTTTGTCCGCCTTTAATGAACGGCTGTCTCGATATAAGTATAATATTTTTGAAAGTGCCTTAAAATCCAAATAAATAGCTGATTTAATAAAATGAAGATCAATAGCAAAATTATGATAATTGAGATTAACGATGATAACACTTAAAATAGCCTGGCAGTAAAATTCAAAGTATTCAGATGTACTCCGACTAAAGTCAATGAAGTCGAAAAAAAGTCGCTTCATTCGAAATATTTGATGAAAATACAAGCCAAAATAAAAATAAAAAGAAATAATGAGAAGTAAAGTAATTTATTTCTAATTATTTCATAAACAGGCCTAATTAGAAAAGATAAATAAATAAAAATATATATATTTCCATGTTTGATCATCTGCCTGGTATACATTGATTTAAGTGGATAAGCTTGCGATTTACTTAGGAAATCATAAAATATAACTACAACCTGCATAAAGCGAGAGATACAGAGAAGAATAGGGTAGAATATAAGAAAATGTAAAATAAAAATACCTTTTAGCTACTCGAGCCGAAGCTTTTCTCGACCACATGTCAACACTTCCACTTCTGTTAGTAACTGGCACCGAATGAGAATTTTTCCGTACAAACGGGGTAGCTGAGATTCCAGTGATACACACGCAAAACTTTCGCTCACTCGGCAATTATACACTTTTGTGTAACAGACAAACGTCTTGAACCTACATAACGGGGAAGGTGCTATATTACGGTGGGAAACTATTCTTGGGGTTCATCTAGTGTCGAATTTTAATATTTGATGCCATTTGAAAACGGGGAGCTCCGCGATTGGAGGTGTTTCCCCGATTGGAAGGTGTGTATTCTTACGTACTTCCCCGTTTGGGGGCAAATACACACACACACACACACACACACACAACAACAACAACAACAACAAAACAGTTTTCCAACGTTTTGGCTGGCTGTTTTAGGCATGTCTCAAGGAAAATAACTATATGGACCTATTTCAAGTCTTTTCTTCACAGCTGTTGAGTCACATTGTCTGAATCAAAATTTTAGGAAAGACGCTGTTTCAAACCCATGTCTGTGGAATCTTGGCACATCTGAACTTGGCATCAAAAGAAGACAATAAATTTATATTTACTGAACACTGCTTCAATGTCATGACATTAAATCAAGGTTGACTGAACACTGATTCAATGTCATGACATTAAATCAGGGTTGATTCAAGTTTGATTCAACCTTATGTGCTCAGTGGGAAGAGACTAGTAAAGATCCAGATCAGCCTTTGACCTCCCAATAAGATCAGCATCTTTACTGGTTGCTATACAGGTCTACCATGCCAAAGATCTTGTTCACCAAAACAATACATCTGATAAGCATGAACAGATGTGCCAGTTATGCTATCCATCTTTGAGCACATGGCATAAGACCAGTTTCAGTGATGCTGGTTAACCATTTAAGTGCCAAAAATCAGACAACAAAATTTACATCTGCAATAATTAAAAAAATGTCTTGTCCAAAATATGTCATATTGAGAATTCAAAAACTACTGGGCAAACAGTGTAGATCTAGATGAGGTGGCTAATTATGAGCTGCCTCATCGGGATCTACACTGTTTGCAAATTCTGCTATTTCCTTCTCTGGTACTTAAAGTGTTAATATGGCATTATTTCTCAGTAACTGTTGTTAATTATTTTCTCACAGATCAATTTAAAGTCACCTGTACCAGCACATGACCAAGCATACTGGAGAAACACAGAGAAAAGCAATTAACACTTTAAGCACCGGTGACGAAAATAGCAGAATTAGCAAACAGGGTAGATCTTGATGAGGTGGCTCATTATGAGCTGCCTCATCTAGATCTACACTGTTTGCCCTCTTTGAATTCTCAATATGAAATGTTTTGGACAAGGCATTTTTTTTAATTTTTGCAGACGTAAATTTTGTCATCTGCATTTTGGTGCTTAAAGATTTAACGATGACATTTTGGGCCATTACATATATTTTATGGATAATTGTGCATGGCAAACAACATTCATCTGTTGCGTTTAGCTCAGTTCTGCAGTAACCACAAGGGATAGAGCCTTCAAACTTGCTCCAGAGATACATTTGGAAAAGATCTAAACGGGGATGCATATAATATGTATAATATATTAAATGGTAGTGATACAAGCTTATTTTAGATTGTTTACAGGGCACCTTAACCCATTCCATTTGGGATACCCTTTTAGGGGTATCTGGGAAAACAGTTTGGATCCAGATCAGGCCCCACAAAATTTAATGTGGGGCCTGATCTGAGATCCAAATTGTTTGCTGCCTATACATCATTTCCACAAGAGTTGGTTAGACCAATATTGTCATAATATTCTTGATTTTTGATGCAGACAACAATTTCAGCAGACGACAAAAATACCCAGAATGCAATGGCCGGGTTAAGTGTATCATCTAGTGTCTTTTTTTCCATAAGCAGAATGACATCAGAGGGGTTCAAAAAATGTCCCATCAAAAATCAGCAATATCTGTTGGAAAAAAGAGCATGGCAGCATGCAAATCTACATTGAGAACACGCTCTATAAGAATATTCACTCACAGATTAACCCAAAAATGAAAAATTGTTGAATTTGCAAACAGTGTAGATCCAGATGAGGTGGCTCATAATGAGCCACCTCATCTGGATCTACACTGTTTGCCCTATAGTCTTTGAATTTTCAATAATGATATAGCTTGGAAAAAACATTTTTTGAAATTTCTGCAGACGTAAATTTTATTGTCTGCTTTTTGGCGCATTAAGGGTTAATGCATTTTCGTGCAATGAAGATCCTGTAAACTAGCTTGTTTGGACTTCTTTGAAGTACAACCCTTTTCAGCAAGGCAGACACGTGACGCCAATGTTTGAAGATTTAGGGGCAGCTAGAGGGTCGATAGCGGCAGCCCAGGCATAGGGTGAAGGACATAGTAATTGTCATAGTATATCGAATCACATAAACATTAATCAGTTTTTGACAGATTAGATCAGTTTTTGAAAGGTTCAGAACTGTTCCTAGGATCTGTTCAAGATCTCATCCACGTCACTTGAATTCAGTCAAATTCAAGATGATTCTTTTTTTTTTAGCCGGGCTGTGTAGCGCAATCGGTAGGGCACCTGACTCATAAGTCAGAGGTCCTTGATTCGAAACCCGGTCTGGCCACATACTTTCGTTTCTCCTTCTGCTGATTCAAGAAGGGCAGTTTTCAGTTACTGGCGAAAGTATGTGCACTTGGTACTGGTTAACCGCTTAGGAGGTCTAAGCCTGCCCAGGAATAGTGTGGTTAGGTTAACTGACCATCCCGACATGACCTTAGCTTTTTACCCTGGATGTTAAGCATCAAATCCATCAATCAATCAAGATGATTATAACAGCATAAAGTCATTGACTGATAAGGTAAATTCTTCCCCTGCATCGAAAGTTCACGAATCCAAATCACGCATAAATAATGAGGATCAACAAACATTATTGAGCCATGACAAGACAAATCCATTAAAGTGGCATGTGCACCCAGCTAAGACTCAGATCAGCCTGGGTATCTGCCCAGTCTGATCTGAGTCTATGCTATGCACTTGAAGCTAAGGGTCTAAGCTATCTCCATGCTGACAGTGAAGACTCTGATTAGACTGGGCAGAAGCCCAGCCTGGTCTGAGTCTATGCTGGGTGCACATGCTGCTTTGTTGGTTTTGTCGTGGTGCGGCTCAATTATGGTTATATGGTCATTTCTTTGGTTTTATGACAGGCTTTTTCCTGCCAAAACAATTCAAAAAATCTATATTGGTCTTGTAAGATGGATCTAGACTTTTGGGATTGTTTGTTTTGAAAGAGAAAACCCTAATAGCAGAATTTCAACTGATTAACATATTTAGTGTTCTTTTTGAAGAGGGGAAATCCCATCTTACAGCCAGATAATATATACTGCAGTTGCATCTGTTTCTGTCTATTGCAAATTGATATGCGCTGCAACACGACAAAAGCGAAGACCCAGATCAGCCTGGGTATCCACCCAGTCTATACCCTTTAAGTGCACAGTGAAGACTCTGATCAGACTGGGCTAATGACTAGGCTTATCTGAGTCTTTGCTGAGTGCACATGCCACTTTGTTGGTTTTCTTGTGTTGCAGCTCATATCTCAGCTGTTGGTAATGTGTTTTCCGATATCAGATGTTGCACATGTTCTGTCATGAGACTTGGCTGAGACACAAGAAATGGGTTTGTTCACTCCCACTTAACCCTATTGTACTCAGAACAGCCAAAACTCCATAGAGTTTTGACCATTCTGAGTACAATAGGGTTAACTATGTTTTCAAGGATTGTTGTTGTTGTTGTGTTATTGTTTAACGTCCACGGTAAACAGCTATGGTCATATCGGGATGGTCAGTTAACCTAACAACACTATTCCTGGGCAGGCTTAGGCGTCCTAAACGGTTAACCAGAACTAAGTACACTTACTTTCACCAGTAACTGACAACTACCTTCTTGAATCAGCGGAAGGAGAAATGAAAGTAAGTGGCCGGACCAGGTATTGAACCCAGGACCTCTGGCTTATAAGTCAGATGCTCTACCAACTGCGCTACGTGGCCCGGAATTTTCAAGGATGTTACAAAATGAAAAAAAGCTGTTACCAAACGAAAAAGAGTCAACGAAAAAGAGTCATAGTTACCAAACCACCTGGTCTTCAGGTCATTGGGTAACTATGACTCTTTTTCATTTGGTAACAGCTCTATTTTGTCTGGTAACAGCCCTTGTATATACATTGAGTTAGCCAGGGGCATCATTGGCAAGAGTGAGTGATGGATAGGTGACTTGCAATTTTATGTCCTTTTTAGCAATATTTCAGTCATATCAGATGATGGGTGAGTGATAATGAAAGGCTGTGTGCAATGGAAACACATTTACAATTGAAAAGATTCCCACCTACAGTGGGGCTTGAATCTGGGACCACCAGATCAGCAGGCCAGGGCTTAACATATTTAGCTACCGGGGCTCACTGTGAGTGAGTGAACTCGAGGTCCCACCAATATATAGGTTATACGGAGATGGGAGGTTTGTTTAAAGTCTCATCTAAAAGACAGAAGCTCGGAGGGTTTGTTGGCAACCTGAATATTCTGAGCAGTCAGCATAGACTTAGTTCAGACTGCTAGACTGCACATGGATCAGTCTGATATGATTCCAGTGCATAACCCAAAGAACCACTTGGGTTTTCATAAAATTTGTCACCATTTGGGTTTTCATAAAATTTGTCACCATTTGAAAGATTTTCAGCAAAAAATCATGGTTTCTTAAGAACAAAAGGGGTTTTACACTATGGGCATAATATTCATCTGCTGACTTGTACTTTGGATAGCTTTGAAGCACTAGTATGAAGCGATAATTTTAAGAAGACAATGTTTGGGGCTTAGAATACATGTACTGGCGTCCATACAAAAAGAGCCCCAATTTAAATGGAATTTACTCTTGAAGGAAAGAATTTGCACCCAGGGGAGCAAACTCTTTTTAGTGTGACTGCCCAAAGCAAAGTTGGAACAAATTCTTTCCTGCCAGAGTTGACCCCAACGGAGAAGAGAAGCAAAAATGAAAATGGCAGAGTTGCTTCCCCTGAAAGTGTACCCATGCACCTTAGTTTCTTCGTACAGTGAAATTTTGATTACAAAACATAAAGGATTTTTTATTCACTTTGTAATTTTACCTTACCAGTTAATTCCACAGAAAAATGTCATTGTTAACTCTTTAAGCATCAAAATGCAGACGACAAAATTTACGTCTGCAAAAATAAAAAAAAAATGCCTTGTCCAAGACATTTCATATTGAGAATTCAAAGACTGGAGGGTAAACAGTGTAGATCTAGATGATGCGGCTCATTATGAGCCACCTCATTAAAATCTACCCTGTTTGCAAATTCTGCTATTTTCGTCATCGGTGCTTAAAGTGTTAATTGCTTTTCTCTGTGATTCTCCAGTATGGTAGGTCATGTGCCGGAACAGGTGACTTTAAATTGATCTGCGAGAAAATAATTAACAACAGTTACTGAGAAATAATGCCATATTAACACTTTAAGTACCAGAGACAGAAGTAGCAGAATTTGCAAACAGTGTAAATCCTGATGAGGCGGCTCATAATGAGCCACCTCATCTAGATCTACACTGTTTGCCCTTTAGTTTTTGAATTCTCAGTATAACATATTTTGGACAAGACATTTTTTTAATTATTGCAGACGTAAATTTTATCTTCTGCTTTTTGGTGCTTAAATGGTTAACCAGCATCACTGAAACTAGTCTTATGCCATGTGCTCAATCAAAGATGGATCGCATAGCTGGCACATCTGTTCATGCTTAATTATCAGATGTATTGCGTTTGGTGAACAAGATCTTTGGCGTGGTAGACCTGTATAGCAACCAGTAAAGATGCTGATCTTATTGGGAGGTCAGACCTGATCTGGATCTTTACTGGTCTCTTCCCACAGGGCACATAAGGTTGAATCAAACTTGAATCAACCTTGATTCAATGTCAAAACATTGAATCAGTGTTGGTTCAAAGTTGATTCAACCTTGTGTACCTGCTTGGTTTTGGTCTTTGTCTCCCCTGCAAATAGCGATACAGGTTTTACTTTTCCGGCGGACGGCTAGCGAGACATTTATTACTTTTCCGGCAGACTGCCAGTGCGTAAACTTTTGTTCGGTTTTCAGGTTTAGTCCTGTTTAGTGACTTGTTCCATCAGGCACACAACAGTGAATCAACCAGTTGAACCTTGAATCAACCTTGATTCAACATCATTCAACCTCGATTCAACATCATGATGCTGAATCAAGGTTGATTCAAGGTTGTGTGCCCAGCTGATGGACACACAGGTGAGACCCTGCATTCCATGTAATTCTTGTTGTAGGTAGATAAGATTTAATGTGTAACAGATGTAATTAAGTAATATTATCCACAATATGCCAAAAAGGGTGCTAATATATGGCATTTGCAGTCTGATCAGAGCTTTTGCTGTTCACACATACCATGCATGGACCCCGAGGAACCAATAGGCTCAATACAAGCACAGTACAACAAAAATGCCAACGTGGCATGTGCGCCCAGTGAAGTTTCATATCAGCCTGGGCAGAGCCTTCACTGTCAGCATGAAGGTAACTTAGAACCTCAGCTACCATGTAAGTGCATAGCCAAGACCCATATCAGCCTGGGCAGCTGCCCAGGATTATCCCTGTCTTCGCATGATACATATGCCACTTTGTTGGTTTTGTCATGGCCTGGCTTATGTATAAACTGCACAGATTCATAGACTGGCTTGGGCCTTGGCTGTTCATGTGATGCGGCTTATCTGTGAACAGTCTTATCAGCGTCTGGCCTGTTTGCACAAGCGAATTGAAAAAAGACAATAGCAACAACATAACAAGAATAATTCTACACATATAAATTGCTATAGGATTTTGCTAATTGCACATGGCCATAAAGCAGTATCATTAGATTTTATGAGTAGGTCATATTTTAAGAAGCTTCCAGAAAGTCATTGACTAATTAAATTTGATAAGATTTGAAACACGCAAATGTACGCATGATTTTTATAAGTATCTGAAAGTGCTAATGTATTGTGGTTAATGTGTTAGCACTTTAAGTGCCCGAGACGAAAATTTAAGGCTGAATTTGCAAACAGTGTAGATCCTGATGAGGCTCATCTAGATCTACACTTTTTATACCCCGCCACATGTTAGTGGCGGGGTATTATGTTTTCCCGCTGGCTGTCCGTGTGTCTGTCCGTCCGTCGTACGTATGTCCATCCGTCCGTCCGTCCGGTCGTCCGTCCGTGAGCACTTCGTTTCCGTTCGATAACTTGAGTATTTATTAACGGATTTTATTCATACATGGCATGTGCATTGGTCTTGGGAAGATCTCGGTTGGGATTGTTAATGGGCAAATTTCGATGTCTTCTTATGGAGTTATTGCCCTTTTCATGGTCTTAAAAACAGGTTTTGGTCTGTAGTTCTTTTACACTTTGAAATATCTTGATGAAATTTCACAGAAATGATCGAAGTAACATAAGCTTTCAGTTATAAGCAGAATTTTGTCCACCTGGATTATCTGCCCCTGCCCTAGGGCTATATACATGTATGAAATAATGAAAAAAAATGTATAAAATTAGAGTCGAAAGGGATTTTTCTGAAACTTGTAACAATTTATCATATTGATATAAACTTTAAGTCTTGATCAAAATTTTGTCCCCCAGTGGTTATCTTCCCCTGACACATGCTGTATACATGTATGAAATCATGAAAAAATCAATATGAAATCAGATTTTCGGTATATCTTAATGAAATTTCATAGAAATGATTAAAATAACATAAGCTTTCTGTTACAAGTAGTATTAAGTCCACATAGGTTACCTGCCCCTGCCCCAGAGCTATATACATGTATAAAATTATGAAAAAATTCTGTATAAAATCAAAGATTTACAGGATTTTCCTGAAACTTGCAACACATTATCTAGGTAATATGAGGTTCATGTCATGATAAAAAAAAAATGTATAAAAGATAGAAGACGGGGTATTGGTTTGCAGTGGCGGGGTATTACGCAGTCGTTTACGATGCTTTTATTGCCCTTTAGTCCTTCAATTCTCAATTCAATATGGCTTGGACTAAACATTTTTTTAAATTTTGCAGACGTAAATTTTTTTCATCCCCATTTTGGCGCTAAGAGTGTTAACCTTTAACACACTGTCAGCAAAATGAGCAGTTAAAAAATGTACATGGATTTTCTTGTTTTCCACTGAAAAGTTGGAGGGCTTTGCCTAGTGGATACATGTAGATTGCAAGCCATTGATGCTAGATGTCGAGGATTGGACTCCCAATGGCTGGCACATGGCATGATCCATGTATCTAATAGTCCAGGAAATTTGCCTTCAGTGTGCCCTGAGCTGGGAAAGTGGTATCAGGATGGCCACTGGTGATTGCAGTACGTGTCACCAAACCTTTGTGGTGGGGTTTGCCTTATCAAAGTTGAACTGTGGCATGGCTAAACAAGCATGGCAGGACAAATAACAAATAACAGAAAATAGGGCTGAACATTACATTCAAATAATCCACATCATTTTGAATAAATTTTTAAGCTTGCAGCATCTCTTTCAGAAAAACTGTCTGTTTTCATTAATTTTGGATCAATTTTGATACATGTATAGTCAACTCCTGATATCTCAGTCAAAATTCATCCAAAACTATTGATATTTCAAAGTAAATTTTCTGGCCCCAGAAAATTTACTTTGAGATATCAGTAGTTTGAGATATCCAGAGTTGAAATGTAAATAAAAACAGGAAATGTGTCCAACTGTTGATTAAAAGAGTACTTTGATATATCTGTGTTCGAGATATCAAGCGTTGACTCTACTTCTAATTCACTCTTTCCTTTCCTATCTTGTAATACAAATTGGATGCTCTATATTCTGTGGAACCATGCAATGAATGCTCTAAAAGAAACTTTGGTTAATGAGTTGTTGTTGTTGTCGGTTTGTTGCTTAAAACATATATGGTAAACAGCTATGGTCATGTCAGGACGGTCAGTGAACCTAACCAGACTACTCCTGGGCAGGTTTAGACCATCTAAGCGGTTAACCAGTACTAAGTGCACATTCTTTCACTAGTAACTGACAACTTCCCTTCTTGAATCAGCGGAAGGAGAAGCAAAAGTATGTGGCCAGACTGGGTATTGAACCGGGGACCCTTGGTTTGGGGCATATATCCCTAGCATTCAAAGCATGACAGGGAACATATAGTTTTGTCATTCCATCTGCTTGTCTGCATGTCCATTTGTCAACTTTTATGTCATGGTACAAGTATTTGTGTTTGATCTTTTTGATTGCTGCATATGATATACTGGCTCAAAAAAGTTCCTATATATGAAATATTATTTGAATCTCTAGTTACTACAGAAGTAAAACGCTCAGATTTTTATTTCTGCAAGAAAGAGTATCCATTTGTCTGTACAACAGTCCAATTTGATTTGATTTTCTGAAATTCAGCATGGTACAAGAATGTCTTAAGCACCACAGGGGTCATTTATCGTTTTAGCAGAATAAAATCTTTTAACTTGTTATACTTAAATGAGTTAAAAATTCTCTGCATCAAAACATTTTTTCATATTGCCCCATGCTACAATTAGTGGAGCAAACTTGATGGGCTATCTTTCAAGGGGGTGGTCTACGGAGTGTAACATTTGTTTTTATATATCAAAATGATCGTTTGGGTCTCTAGTTATCAAATTAAGCGTTTGCCACCTTGGCAAACCTTGCATAACTCTGTAGTGGCCAGTTATTTACGTTACCCCTTTAAATTTTGAATATCAAAAATATTTATTGAAGTCAATAAGAAATGTGTTTAAACTATATAAATGTATCAAATCTAAATATTTTCTGTAAGAACAGTTGATATGCTATAAATAAGGCTGCTCAGAAAACAATTCAGAAGTTTGGTCTTGTTACTTTCGTTACAATATATCATCCATCCCTTGGAAATTTAAAATTGGAACTTAAATTGTTGCATTTTACAAAGACTCTATTATAAAAAGGCCAAAAATGATCATTTTTACTTACTATTCAATTGACCCTTTTCAATGCGTTTCTAGCAAAACAAATATGAGACCTCTAGCTTTTATACTTTGTCAACCACATCCTGTTGAACAGTTACACCTATTCCCTGTTTTTGGCTGAAAAGTCATTTTTCGTATAATTGTTCGTACAAAAAATGGCTAATAACCAATTTAAACTTGACATTTGGGGCCTTTTGCAAAAAGATCATGTTAACCATGATATAACACAAAAGCTTAAAAATTATTTTTGACCTTACAACACATTTTAGCCAGAGTAACGTACTTAACAGATTAAAATGTTTGTGTAAAGCGTCTATCATTCCCGCCAGAAAAAAAACCAAACTCTTTTCAAATTTTGACTTTTAAACAACGCAGTTGTGATATATATGTATATCATCTATTGTAAAATGAAATTTTTGCATTGTTTAACAAACTAATCGGGCAGCAAACAGTGTTATTTACATGACTTGCAAAGATGAGATTGTCCTACAACTAGAAAAGAAAACCTTCGTGAATCAATCTATAGATAGAACACTTTTATTTTTTTCCATTAATATCCAAATGACATTAAAAATATCACACCATAAGAAATTTACTAATCAGAACTTACTGTTTTGTACTCAGAAAGGTAACGTTTGTTACCATTATTTGAAAACAATCACAGAGATTATGTGTTGTTACTGAAAAATATGCCTAAAACTCATTAGTTTTGTTAAAACTATTTTTAAAACTGCACTTGAGACTGATTTAAACCCACCCTATGTAATTTATCAGTGAAATTTCCACGGCTATGAATCCGTTGTTGTGTAACGATGTTATAGTTTGCGTTCTGTAGTGGTCGAAAAATTGATTTGTTTGGTCTGTTTTTTCGCCATCATTCTGATGTATATAAAAACAGAAAGAAAGGAGGTGGAAATATACATTTTGTGTGCCTGGGTATGCTTGATGAAAGCTAACTTGTAGACAGCTGCATGGAATGGGCACATGTATGTTTTGCTACCCACTAGTATCGTCTGAGTACTTGTTGTATGCCTTATGTTACTATTTTTAGTTTGGTGTTGTGGGAGGGTTGTGGCACTAGTTGAATCAGTTTCTGATCCTTGCCCTTCTTCACTTGTTATACCTGTAATGACCTTTTCCTATATAAGCATTATATGAAACCATAGTTTAATTACGTTTGGCCGTATATAATATATTTAAAACGAAGTAACAAATATAACAGTTTAAAAAGAAAAAGTAATTTTACCCCACTGCTGCTAGTGTAAAGTGGCATGTGGCTAAGGTAAAATGCTTTCTTGTATTTCATGTTCTGGTCATTTAGAATCATCTGGGCTCTTTCTGAGTTAGTTTGAAAAAGGAAACAGCTGGTGCTAGGTGGCATTGGCAGTGTTGCAACATTACATTCCTTAGTTAGACTGAGGTTGCTGTTATTTTTTATGATTCCAGAGACTCATCCTTCAGAATTTAATTAAGTTTTTATCAGTTTTAGAATTTAAGGTGAAGGGATACAATTTCACATAAGTTATACTGCCAATTATATTTTAGCCTCCTTTCTTAATGGGGAAAACTTTTAAAAAGAATTTGCTGCTGTAAGAAAAATGTTTCCTTTAAGAGCAGACCATTTTTGGAAAGGTTATAGCTTCCTCAGAAGCAAATAGGAAGCATCTACGGAAATAAATATTGTTTCTTTCTGACAAATTGCAGTAAAATACTGTGGTGTGTCCTTTCACATCAATACAGTATTATTTTAACAACTTGCCAGAAGATCATGTTGAAGCGAGGAACACCCACCACAAGAAAGAACATAGCAGACTCAGTGTAATTGATTCCATTCAAAATCGGATGATATTGCCTAGAGGCATGGATAAGATGATTATGACATATTATTATTACTTTAAAATCATTATCAAAATGCCTTTTAAATTCAGTCAATGATAAATCACTTACTTTGACTTCTTGGTTTGGTATTTAAAAAGGTAACGTATACAACATTGAAATGTAAACGATTTGTTAGATTAGATTTATGATTTTTAATGATATTTTCTGTTTGATATAATGCAATAAAGTGTCCCTATCACCAGCTTCAGCTTAACTGACTCAAATTGAGCCCAGACGATTCCAAACATACTTGTCAATATGATGAAGTACGAGGAAGCTCTCCACAGTAGCCCCGCGGTACTTTACTGTTGCTGCAGTATGAAAAAATTACATGAACTTTCTCACCTGTTATGTACGTTAATTTGGTGAAAATATATGCTACTTTGGGTTTATACACTGTTTTTTAGAGTAAAAGGGCAATGATCAGGAATTAATGTTATCTGCGCAACAACCCTACCACGATACCAACTTGGAAATAGCTGCATAAAGATTTAAGACAAGTAGTAAGAAGATACTAGCAGCTAGCCAGATAAACATGCAGCCCCTTATAAGTTCATGGGTACAAAGCTAGCCTTAAACAAACAAAATTAGGCATACAAAATTTTCATCTATTTTCTTGCTTTTTCCATATATGCCAGTTATACACCAGAATGATGGCAAATATGTATATGAAACAAATCGAGTTTTCGAAGATGACAGATAAGTGGACATCACAAACTATGACATAGATACACCGATGCTCCACTTTTGGACTGTTAATAATGAGTTACATGAGTGGATTTAAACCGGTCGTTCTAAAAATGTTTTTACTTAAAATGATAAGGCTTGCGCATATTTGGCAGCAGCAATATTTAATCTCGGGGATTATTTTTTTCAAATGTTACAAACGTTACCTTTCTGAATATAAAACTGTAGTTTATTATAAGTTATTTGATATTTTGTGGTTTGTTTAAACTTTTGAAGTTATTTGGATATTAATGAATAAAGAAGATATTTTTGCATGAACAGATTAACTCATGAAGGCTTCATTTGAACATGGGACAACCTGAGCATTGCATGTCATGTAAATAGCACTGTTTTCCGTCTACGAGAACTACTATGCAAGAATTTTATTTTACGATAAACAATAAACATATTTATAACAACTGCCTTGTTTAAAGTCAGAATTTGAAAAGAGTGTTTTCCTGATGTGAATGACAGAAGCTATACGCAAACATTTTAATCTGTTAAGTACGTTACTTTGGCTAAAATGTGTTGTAAGGTCAAAAATAATTTTTAAACTATTGTCTTATATCATTGTTAACATGATATTTTTGCAAAAGGCCCCAATTTTTCAAGTTCAAATTGTTTATTAGCCATTTTTGTACGAACAATTATACGAAAAATGACTTTTCAGCCAAAAACAGGGAATAGGTGTAACTGTTCAACAGTATGTGGTTGACAAAGTATAAAAGCTAGAGGTCTCATATTTGTTTTGCTAGAAACGCATTGAAAAGGGTCAATTGAATAGTAAGTAAAAATGATCATTTTGGGCCTTTTTATAATAGAGTCTTTGTAAAATGCAACAATTTAAGTTCCAATTTTAAATTTTCAAGGGGTAGATGATATATTGTAACGAAAGTAACAATACCAAAGCTCTGAACTGTTTTCTGAGCAGCCTTATTTATAGCATATTAACTGTTCTTACAGAAAATATTTAGATTTGATACATTTATATAGTTTAAACACATTTCTTATTGACTTCAATAAATATTTTTGATATTCAAAATTTAAAGGGTAACGTAAATAACTGGCCACTACAGAGTTTTGCAAGGTTTGCCAAGGTGGCAAACGCTGAATTTGATAACTAGAGACCCAGACGATCATTTTGTATATAAAAACAAATGTTACACTCCGTAGACCACTATCTTCCTTTTCTAGGCCACTTATGCAATCAAATTTGCTCCACTAAATGAATTATACACTTTGGGCGTCATACAATTTGGAAAACTCGGCCGTTTCACATAAAGAACTAAACCCATGACAAACGGTACTTCATTTCACTGAAACTGTGTTTAATGTCACTTTCAATAGAAACTCCACAGAAAACTGAAAGGGCGAAAAGTTTTAAGTGCGTGACTTTTATTCAATATTTATCATAATACCAAAACGGAGATAAGGATTATAAAGCGATTTTGAAGGAATGAAATTGAAAACTAGACAGGTATAGAAGAAATAGCAGTTTGAAAATTGCTATATTTTTAATTCAAAGGGAGATAATCTGAGAATTTCACAAATTCAAACAACGCTTGTAGTGTCTGATTACAGAATGCAGTAAATTTAAGGTGTTTTGAGAGCTCCACGCACAATGACCTTTAATTTTCAGAATCAGTTTTACATGTACGCATGCGCATTGATGGCTCACCTTCCAAATGACTCCACAAGAATATTGCAAGATAACTCTTGAACAGAAAGGTCTGGTTTAAAGATGTTTGCGCTACTTGTAGCTAAATGTCGATATGATGCATCAAAAGCCTTGTTTATGTTCAATAATTACCAGGTCACACTTAAAGTTAGTCAGAAGTTGGTATGGGAACTTTTTTGAGTCAGTATATTTAGGCAGTGGCACTCCTCACAGGGTATAATCGATTCCGCTAATTTTACCTTCCTGCAGAGACTGTACATCATATTTGGCTTCTGCCGAGACTGTCCGCGAACTCTTACTTCCTGCCGAGACTTCAGTACATGATAAATGGCTTCCTGCAGAGACTCTCCGCGTGACTCTGCTTCCTGCCGAGGCTCTCGGCAGGAAGCAGTCATGTAGACAGTCTCAGCAGGAAGCCATTTTTCGAGGACAGTTGTCCCTGCAGGAAGCAAGAGTTCGCTGACAGTCTCGGCAGAAGCCAAATATGATGTACAGTCTCTGCAGGAAGCGAAAATTAGCGGAATCGATCATACCCTGTGCTCCTTCCCAGGGGCATTTCCTTTAGCCTTGATCTGGTTATTGGCTCTTGGTTATATGAAGCCAAATATGAATATAGATTTACTAACAGCATGGATCCATATCATATTGAGCATCTAAATGACACACAAAATTAATGACTCCGGATTTTATAGAGATATACCATTTGAAAAGCTCCTCCAAAAGCTCCTCACACATTTTTTTGCAAAAAAAAAAAAGGCAGCGTTTTTGCATACAGTATGTTTGAAAATTTAATTTCTGGTTAAGTAACAACGTTATTTGTTTTGAACAAGTGGGCCATAGTGTTTAAGGTAATGTACCATAACAGCTAATTATGAATGTATTTTTAAAAGAAACATAATTATGCGTATTTCATATTTTATCCTTGACTTTAAAACAATTAATTCTATTTTATTCATAGCTGTTATCAATGACCAAAATAGCAGATGCTTCTATCCTTGAATCTGAAACAATTAATTCTACTTTAGTCATAGCTAGTATCTGTATCTAAAATATACTGACACAAACAAGAAACGTCCGCTTTACAATTGTGTCTCTGGATTGCAAATGCACACAGACATTTCATTCAAATGTTTTGTTTGAATAACGTTGATTATTCAACAGAAGTGTGCGCTGAACGGAAATCCGTAAAATGAACATCGACGACAATGACAATGTCGCAAGCGCCAGTACCCAAATTTCGAAAGTCACAAAGTCAGTATCTCATGTGTTCTTCCCATTTTAACAATCACAGCTCATCCTAGCATTACTGAGCAGACACGCTGCTGAGATTAAATGGGTGCTGGATGCATTCTAAATTGTCACAGCCACTGGCATAAATCTGTCACGTAAAGCGACGTCACAAAACGTCGATCATGACAGTGCGTAGATACACGCAAACATTACCTTGTTGGTCCATCGCATTGGAAGTCAAAGGCATACAATGTTGGACTACTTCAGAATTCATTTGTAGCCATCAGTAGCATTGTATTCAGTATCATTCAGCATTGCAAAAATTTGGTTACAAAATTATTCGATTACTTTTCTGTAAGAGGTGGGGTAATAAAAGCAGGTTTTAGTGCACCGCGATTTCAGACTTCAGCCTTATTTTTTATTTTCTGATGCATGTTGTTATAATTGTACACAAGTATAGTCAATTTAAACAAAAACGGTGTCAAAATGATGAACGCTTATGGAGAAACAGAAGTTCTAAAATCGTTATTAATTTAATTAAAAGGGAGATAATCTTATAAATCGAAGACTTTCGGCTGCTTTCTCGTTCATTTAATAAGAGATTTTTGTTTTTAAAAGTTGATTTTTCGTTTGTCGATGTTTCTAACCCTGGTTTTACGCAAAACATTTCAGGTTTTGATAAATAAAATGCTGCCGAGAATGAAAAATGTTGTTTTGACATTAGGTTCGATAAATCTTGTTGCTATGAAGAAAAATTAAAATGGCTGCACCTGTATGTGTGCCTGACATTCGGGACACATTTTATTTTATTTTTTATGGCTACAACTTTTCTGCTTTAAAAGATACAGAACCTTAGAAAACGGACGTTTCTTTTTTGTGTCAGTATATATAGCTGCAATTGAAAGTAAAGAATTTCATACAAACAGGTAACTGTTACTGCAAGTTGAACGGTCTGACAGTGCTCCAGGTAAGAAGGGGTAACAGAGATAATTTAGGGATAATTATCAAAATCTCTCCACAAAAACATATTTTGTGACCCATCATTAGAATCGTCTCATCGAGACGGTTCTAATGAGGGGTCACAACATATGTTTTCATTGAGAAATAAGAAAAATTATCTCTGAATTATCCTCAATACCCCCTCTTATCTGGAGCTCTGCTGCAGCAGAGTATTAATTTTGAGAAAATATTTAAAGATCAATATGTCGAAATCAGTTATACTGTCTTTTTAGCTCACCTGAGCACGAAGTGCTCAGGGTGAGCTTTTGGGATACCCTGATGTCCGTCGTATGTCCGGACGGACGTCCGTCAACTTTTGCTTGTGTACACTCTAGTGGGCACAGATTTGATCCAATCTTTATGAAACTTTGTCAGAATGTTAGTCTTTATTAAATCTAGGCCAAATTTGAAACTGGGTCATGTCGGGTCAAAAACTAGGTCACTAGGTCAAATCTTAGAAAAACCTTGTGCAGCTCTAGAGGGCACAGTTTTCATCCAAAGTTCATGAAACTTTGTCAGAATGTTTATCATCATAATATCTAGGACAAGTTTGAAACTGGGTCACGGCGGGTCTAAAACTAGGTCACTAGGTCAAATCATAGAAAAACCTTGTGTACACTCTAGCAGGCACAGTTTTGAACCAATCTTTATGAAACTTTGTCAGAATGTTAGTCTTTATAAACCCTAGGGCAAGTTTAAAACTGGGTCATGTCAGGTCAAAATCTAGGTCACTAGGTCAAATCATAGAAAAACCTTGTGTACGCTCTAGAGGGCACAGTTTTCATCCAAAGTTCATGAAACTTTGTCAGAATGTTTATCCTTATAATATCTAGAACAAATTTGAAAGTGGGTCATGTCAGGTCAAATACTAGGTCACTTGGTCAAATCATAGAAAAACCTTATGTACCCTGTAGAGAACACATTTTTGATCCAATCTTTATGAAACATTGTCAGAATGTTTATCTCCATAAACTCTAGGCTAAGTTCAAAACTGAGTCATGTCGGGTCAAAATCTAGGTCACTAAGTCAAATCATAGAAAAACCTTGTGTACGCTCTAGAGGGCACAGTTTTCATCCAAAGTTCATGAAACTTTGTCAGAATGTTCATTCTTATAATATCTAGAACAAATTTGAAACTGGGTCATGTCAGGTCAAATACTAGGTCACCTGGTCAAATCATAGAAAAACCTTATGTACCCTGTAGAGGACACATTTTTGATCCAATCTTTATGAAACATTGTCAGAATGTTTATCTCCATAAACTCTAGGCTAAGTTCAAAACTGAGTCATGTCGGGTCAAAAACTAGGTCACTAGGTCAAATCTTAGAAAAACCTTGTGTACACTCTAGAAGGCACAGTTTTGATCCAAAATTCATGAAACTTTGTCAGTATGTTTATCCTCATAATATGTAGGACAAGTTTGAAACTGGGTCATGTCAGATCAAAAACTAGGTCACTATGTCAAATCATAGAGAAACCTTGTGTACGCTCTAGAGGACACAGTTTTGATCCAATCTTTATGAAACTTTGTCAGAATTTTTATCTCTATAAACTCTAGGCCGAGTTTGAAACTGGGTCTTGTCAGGTCAAAAACTAGGTCACTAGGTCTAATCTTAGAAAAACCTTGTGTACGCTCTAGAAGGCACAGTTTTGATCCAAAGTTCATGAAACTGTGTCAGAATGTTCATCCTCATAATATGTAGGACATGTTTGAAATTAGGTCATGGCGTGTCGAAAACTAGGTCACTAGGTCAAATCTTAGAAAAACCTTGTGTATGCACTTGAAGGCATAGTTTTGATCCAATCTTCATGAAACTATGTCAAAATCTTTATTGTACGTATATCTAAGCCCCCTATGAAACTGAGTCACATCGGGTCTAAAACTAGGTCACTAGGTCAAATCTTAGAAAAAACTTTGTGTACACCCTAGAGGGCACAGTTTTGATCCAATCTTCATGAAACTCTGTTAGAATGTTTATCTTTAGGAAATCTAGGTAAAGTTTGAAACTGGGTGGTGTCGGGTCAAAAACTAGGTCACTAGGTCAAATATAAGAATGACCTTGTATACGCTCCAGAGGGCACAGTTTTGATCCAATCTCAATGAAACTTTGTCAGAATGTTTATTCTTACAATATCCAGGCAAAGTTTCAAACTGGGTCATGTCGGGTCAAAAACTAGGTCAAATATTAGGAAAACCATGTGTACGCTCTAGAGGTCACAGTTTTGATCCAAACCTAATGAAATTCTGTCAGAATGTTTAACCACACAATATCTAGGCCAAGTTTGAAACTGGGTCATGTCGGGTCAAAAACTAGGTCAGATCTTAGGAAAACCTTGTGTACACTCTGGAGGACACAGATTTGATCCATCTTTTTGAAACTTTGTCAGAATATTTATCATCACAATATTTAGGCCAAGATTGAAAGTAGATCATGTCGGGTCAAAAACTGTGTCACTAGGTCAGATATAAGAACGACCTTCTGTACACTCTAGAGGGCACAGGTTTGATCCAATCTCCATGAACCTTTGTCAGAATGTTTATCCTCACAATATCCAGGCCAAGTTTGAAACTGGGTCATGTCAGGTCAAAAACTAGGTCACTAGGTCAAATCTTAGAAAAACTTTGTGCACACCCAATCTTCATGAAACTTTGTCAGAATGTTTATCTCCATAAAATCTAGGTCAAATTTGAAACTGGGTCATGTCGGGTCAAAAGCTAGGTCACTAGGTCCAATCTAAATTAAGTTATCTCCTTGGAATACATTAGTTTCACCACAGTGAGATACTGATGCTACCATTCTATCATCTGTGTTTGCCTAATTCAGTCTAGTTCAAATCCATCAAAGGAACTCAACATGAACGGGAACTTTTCGGAGAAGCGACTCTGCCATTTTCAGCTCACCTGAGCCTTACAGTATTTGTGTTAGCTGCCTCTGTCATCCATCCATAAACATTTTCAAACATCTTTGAAACCACTGGGCAGACTAAACTCAAATTTCATATGGAGCCTGCACATGGGTCAAAGGATTGAAAGTTCTTCAAATGAGCTTGGTCACATGACCAAGGTGGCCGCCATTCCCATGCATGGTAAAAACTCTTATAAATCTTCACCAGAGCCAGTGAACTGATTAATGCTCAGGTGAGCGATTCAGGGCCACCATGGCCCTCTTGTTATTAAAGAGTACAGCCGCACTGTCATTGTTTGGGTTCCATATTTTCCTACCTATACACCAACATTTTTTTGCTGCCTGTAGTCCATTTTCATGTCTCAGAAGCTATGGCATTGCATTAAGGATGATCTGCATAAATTTAGGGTCTTGTCCCCCCTGCTACTAGCAGAAGCAAGACATAGGTATACAGAGAATACCATTTTAGGGGTTTTTATGCCCTTGTGACAATAGTCAGAGGGCATTATGTTTTACCCTTGGCCATCTGTCCTTCTGTCTGTCCCTCACACCTAAAAAGAGTTTGTATAATCAACTCCTCCTACAGTTTTTGAGCAATCAATCTGAAACTTTGCACGAGTGTTGCAGACATATTGAAGATGTGCACCTTCCTTTTTGAAGGGAAAAAAATGATTTTTGACAAAATTATGGCCTTTACGAACTTAGAAATTTTACAGGTTCTGGCTAATACAGAATGGCAAGTTTGTATAATCAACTCCTCCTACAGTTTGTTTGCTGTCAATTTGAAACTTTGCACAGATGTTTCAGGCACATTTAAGATATGCACCTCTCTTTTTGAAGACAAAAATTCATTTTTGACAAAATTAAGGCCCTTTTGGACTTTGAAATTTTACAGTTTCTGGCTAATACAGAATGGTAAGTTTGTATAATCAACTCCTCCCACAGTTTTTAAGCTATCAGTTTGAAACCCTGCACAGATTATCCAGGCATATTGAAGATGTGCATGTGCTTTTTTTGGAGAGGAAAATTTTTTTTTTTGATAATTCTATGACCTTTTCAAACTTAGAAATATTTCAGGTTTTGGTTAATACAGTACGACGAGATTGTATAGTCAACTCCTGTCACAGTTTTCTAGCAATCAGTTTGAAAGTTTGACAAACTTAAGATGAGCAGATGCCTTTGTGAAGAGAAAATATTCATTTTTGACAAAATTATGGTCTTTTTAAACATAGAAATTTTACAGGTTCTGGTTAATGTAGGATGGCAAGTTTACATAAACAAAGCTTTTGAGAGGGGATATGGGAGAAGAGGGGAAGGGGGAGACAGGCACAGCACGGGGGTCATCATCTGTGTCTTACAGACACAATTTTCTAGTTGATATCAAGTTTATCAGGCAAGACCAGAAACAGCGTAGGAATGGTGAGGCTTGCCGAGGCAGTCTGACGTCGTTCTGGTCGAGCCTGATAAGCTTGATATCATAAGACACTATCATGGTTTTCTATTTATCCTGCACCATTAGAAGGTTTTAAGGTGTAAAGAGTGGCAAACAAATGAAAAGCAAAGGCAGTTTTGTTTAAACTTACTGATGTTGCAAGTGCGTTTGGACATAAGTCGGTGATTTAACCAGCTGAACGTTGTAATCACTGCCAGCGTCAGTATGTAGCCATTGCAGTCATCTTCAGAGATCGCTTCTAAAGGCAATGCCTGATAGTTTTTGCGCAAGCACAGTTCTAAATTAACATGATAATATCACATCATATTATCATACCCCTGTTTTCAGGTAAATTTTGCAGCAGATACACGTTAAAATGCTTTTCTAGCATTGTTGGCTTGGGTTGTGGCATCCATGGCATAAACTTTTATTGAAATTTCAGATTTAGCTGTGTAAGTTGCATATGACACCACTTTGTGACAACCTGCAACAGGCAAGAGTGTTACATGGAATCCTTGTTTTTTTTGCATAGAATATTCGAACCACATCATGTGATTTTCAACATTGTGGCAGTGCTGACAAGCAAAGCCTCTCAGAGCCTTGATTGGTCACATTAGCCATCAGATATGGGAGTGACCAAAGCCATAGAGACAACAGTGAGGTCTCTTTTTACCCAATTTAAATCTTTAAGCACCAGTGACGAAAATAGCATAATTTGCAAACAGCATAGATCCTGATGAGGCGGCTCATAATGAGCCGCCTCATGTGGATCTACACTGTTTGCCCTCTAGTCTTTGAACTCTCAATATTCAATGTCTTGGACAAGGAATTTTTTTAAGTTTTGGTGACATAAATTTGTCGTCTGCTTTTTGGTACTTACCGGTAAAGAGTTAACAGTGGCATAGATAGAAAGCCTGGAGGCACAAGCTTCAGCATATTTTCATCTAGCTGTGCTTAAGTTGAATGGGTGCACTTTCAAAAGAAGCAATTCTGCATTTTTTGCCTTCTTTCAGCTATAAAAGAAAAGAATTTGCTCCTCTGGTAGCAAATTTTCTAGAGGAGCGAATTCTTTCCTTTAAGAGTAGATCCTATTTAAGAAGCTACAGTTCTGTTTCCTTCCCTTGCTTATCCTGGGAAGCAAAGAGAAAGTCACAAAAGTTGTTCACTTTTGTAAAAATAGTGGAAGGGGACAGAATGTTCAATATTAACAGAGCTCTAGATAAGAGGGAGTATTCGATGATAATTAGGGATAATTTTTGTAAATTCTGCATAAAAACATACGTTGTGACCCCTCATCTGAACCGTCTCAATGAGACGGTTCAGATGAGGGGTCACAACATATGGTTTGAATGAGAAATAAGAGAAATTATCCTTAATTATCATCAAATACTCCCTCTTATCTAGAGCTCTGATTAAAGTGACCTTTCTTGGAGATGTATACATTCAGCTATATTTCTAAAAAAATGCTTGCTTCAACAAAGTATTAGGTCTGCCTACGCCCATGATAAATGAGGCGTATGATCAGACTCATAATCACATGAAGAATTTGCCACATTGTTGGAAGTCACATGATGTGGCTCATTTAATCTCTTTCAGGTACAGCAGAAGTTTAGCATTTCCTAACAGAACAGTTTATCATCGTGGAAGGTTGTCCTGGGCAAACCAGCAAGATGTTGTCATTGTGTCAAGAACTCTCATTGATAAAATTGATTATGGGTCAGTATTGTGTCGTATCACACTTGGCCCAGAGGTTATAAAGCTTGAGTACATTCTCAAACTCAAAATAAAGCACACTGATTGGCTGCTTCCGAGCACATGCTCAGAATCAGCCAATCAGTGTGTGTTATTTTGAGTTTGAGATTATTCTCAAGTTTTATAACCTCGAACCCTGGTATAGTTGAGACTCCATTATCACCTAGAAATTAAAAATTGAAGCATCTGAAAAAGATAGCTAAAATGTACTCAATCATGAATACCATATAGATTACTTGGAAATTTTTGTGGGCTTCTTTAGTTTTCACAGTATCTTCCCGTCACTATGACATTGCAAAAATTGAAAATTGGCAAATATTTTTCAATTTTTGACATAAGTATCTTGGGTATAAAGCATCAGTATTCACACCACAGTAATGCACCAATCATTTGCAACCCCGGCCCCATGGGGCCTGGGATAGCGGGGGCATAGCGGGGCTTAAGTACAGTGTTTTTACCTAAAAGGTGTTCCGGCAGTGCCATGGATACGCCAGGCTTTTAATTCCCGCCAAAACAGTAGGAAAAATAGTGGAGTGTTTTTAATGAAATTACCCGCGACACATTGTCAGAATATTGATTTTTATACTTATATGATCCCCTGGGGGGGGGGGGGGGGGGGGGGGGAGACCTTTTCCAGGGATTTGACATAAAAAAAATGTCCCCACAGTGCAGGGCATATACCAGGGCTTGGCAGAGTGAAAAGTCAATATTCCCGCTATTCCCCATCCCCAGGGGGTGTGTGTGTGTGTGTGTGTGGGGGGGGGGGGGGGGGGGGGGGGGGGGGGGGATGGTTGCAAATGACTAGTGCATAAGAGTACCAATACCATGGCAGTATCATGAGTGCAATAGCAGTTGAAATTCACAAAAAAACTGATAAGAAATAATTTCTGTTAAGGTGGTGATAATGACTACTAATATGGGGCGAAGTAAAAAATCTGCATAAAATGCTGAAAATATAAGAAATCTTCCCAAAAATTAGCAGATGCCTTCTTTATGTTGTTTCTCACTATTCAGAATCCAAAAATACAGGAGTTAATTGTTGAGGTTAAAAGGGTTTATATAAGAAAAGTTCAAAAGGTAATTTTGTGTGCAAATATCTAAAAAACAACCATAGTTATTAAAAATGTAATAAGGTCTGAAGGTTCTTTAAAGCATTATGGAGAGCATCCTCGCAATTATTATACCCCCGCTTTGAAAAAGTGGGGGGTATACTGGTTTACATCTGTCCGTCTGTCCTTCCTTCCGACTGGCTGTCCGTCCATCCGTCCTTCCGTCCCCTTTTAATCAAATTTTTCGTCAAAGGTTTCTTCACAACCATACAAGCTAGACTGGTCATATTTGGCATACAGGTTGATGATGACATGTTGTATTGTGGGATTGAGAACCAGCTTTCTCCTGCTAATTCTTCCCTGTATTTGTCCAATTTTCTTTCTTTCCATACTTTGAATAATGAAATTTTTCGTCAAAGATTTCTCCACAACCATGCAAGCTAGAGTAGTCATATTTGGTATACAGGTTGATGACGACATGTTGTATCGTGGGATTGAGAACCAGCCTTCTCCTGCTTATTCTTCCCTGTATTTGTCCAATTTTCTTTCTTTCCATTCTTTGAATAATGAAATTTTTCGTCAAAGATTTCTCCACAACCATGCAAGCTAGAATAGTCATATTTGGTATGCAGGTTGATGACAACTTATTGTATCGTGGGATTGCAAACCGGCCTTCTCCTTCTTATTCTTCCCCCTGTATTTGTCCAATTTTTTTTCTTTCCATACTTTGAATAATGAAATTTTTCGTCAAAGATTTCTCCACAACCATTTAAGCTAGAGTAGTCATATTTGGTATGCTGGTTGATGAAGACATGTTGTATCGTGGGATTGAGAACCAGCCTTCTCCTGCTTATTCTTCCCTGTATTTGTCAGATTTTCTTTCTTTCCATACTTTGAATAATGAAATTTTTCATCAAAGATTTCACCACAACCATGCAAGCTAGAGTAGTCATATTTGGTATGCAGGTTTATGACGACATGTATCGTGGGATTGAGAACCAGCCTTCTCCTGCGTATTCTTCCCTGTATTTGTCCAATATTCTTTCTTTCCATACTTTGAATAATGAAATTTTTCGTCAAAGATTTCTCCACAACCATGCAAGCTAGAGTAGTCATATTTGGTATGCTGGTTAATGACAACTTATTGTATCGTGGGATTGCAAACCGGCCTTTTCTTATTCTTTCCTGTATTTGTCCAATATTCTTTCTTTCCATACTTTGAATATTGAAATTTTTCGTCAAAGATTTCTCCACAACAGTGCAAGCTACAGTAGTCATACTTGGGATGTAGGTTAACAACAACTTATTGTATGGTGAGATTGCAAACCAGCCTTCTCCTGCTTATTCTTCCCTGTATTTGTCCAATTTTCTTCCTTTCCATACTTAGAATAATGAAATTTTTCGTCAAAGATTCCTTCACAGCCGTGCAGGCTAGAGTAGACATATTTGGTATGCAGGTTGATGATGACTTCCTGTATCGTGGGATTGAGAACCAGCCTTCTCCTGCTTATTCTTCCCTGTATTTGTCTGATTATCTTTCTCTCTTTACTTTGAATTATGAAATTTTTGCAAAAGATTTCTATGCCTCTGTAAGTTAGAGTAGGGATATTTTGTATGCAGATTGATGATAACTTGTTGTATTGTGGGATTGAGAACCAGCCTTCTCCTTCTTATTCTTTCCTGTATTTTTCCAATTTTCTTTCTCTCCTGACTTTGAATAATGCAATTTTTTTGTAACAGATTTCAAAGCAACCATTCAAGTTTGAATGTTCATATTTGGTATACAGACTGATAAAGGCTTCTGTCTTACATGTATTTATTATTTTTTTCTTTCTGTCAATGTGAAATCATTTTATTCCGTATTACATTAAAGGGATTCATATAGAATATTGATATTTGGTATACATGGTTACAATGAGCCCTCTTTCTGTGCTTTTTGTAACGAAAATAACACCATTTGAATTAAGCAGCTAAGCGGGGGTATAGTCGGATTCTCCGACAGTTCTAGTTTTTTCCAGTTTTTTTTTTCACACATTACCAAGCCGGGCAGATAAAAAATGGTGTAATCAGTGTCCAGAATCTGATACTTGCCCGAAAAACACAGTAGAGTCCATTTTCAAAGTTGAACAATTTCATTTACACACCTGTGTCATGGTCATAGCAATGTGCAGTAGAACTTCAGTGGCTCAAACAGGCTTGGGACCATGAAAATTAGTTCCACCCAAAGGTAGTTCCAGCCATCCAGGGTTAGTTCTTGTATAAATTGAACTCTAGGGACCCAAGAAGGAGTTCTAGCCAGGCATGGTAAACGAGCCATCAGTGTTCAAGCCATTGAAGTTCTACTGTATTATTTATACTGTGAGTATGATATAGGTATAGTCTGTTTGGTCCCAAATGCAAACGGGTTTTGCTTGTTTTCTCGAAAATTATGAAATTTCCATTTAATGTTCTAATGTCCTAATGACTATACATAACAGAATACGAAAAATCAAAATTTTTGGATGCTTTTGTAAAATATTTTCCATTAACAGTAGTGTAGAAATTAAGCAATTTCAGTGGAGGGCGTCATATGCTTGTTATAACAGCCAAAATATTTTTGACAGGCAACAGCGTAAGCCCGTTGTTTACTACAGTTGTGGGAGTATATGAATGAAAGAGTAAAACGAATTCACGTGTCTGCACGCGTAACTCATGGTGTCGCTGGTCAGGTGATACTATGTTGTAAATAAATATAAAACTATTATATTGTTTTGCGAGTAAAAAGTGTTATGTTTCAAAATTTTATAATCTATGGGTGACACAGAAAGAAGAAAAAATGGAATATAAATAAAATTTCAATTAATTATGCAAATTTTGCTCAAGGGATGGCATACATTGGTCCCATGCTCTAATACGTAAGACTAAACGGGAATTCCAACAGCCAAGTTTTACTCCCTTGTAATTAAGAGGCGAAGATGACATATCGTGGGTCCTATTTTGTAAAGAAACTTTTTGTCGAGCCCGCTTGCAGAGAGCGAGACATAGTTGTTACAACGTCAGTTCGGTGTATGTCCATGCGTGCATTAGTGCGTGCGCGTGTGCGTCTGTCCGTCCAGATTTGTCCAGGCCATAACTTCTACATCTATATATGGATTTCAAAATAATTTGGCACAATTGTTCTCCTTGATGAGTAGAAGTGCCATTTGAAATATTTGTTAAGGTAGGTCCAAGGTCAAGGTCACACTTGAAGGTCAAATGATAAAATGGCCATAAATTGAGCTTGTCCGGGCCATAACTTCTACATTTATGGATGGATTTCAAAATAATTTGGCACAATTGTTCTCCTTGATGGATAGAAGTGCTGTTTGAAACATTTGTTCAGGTAGGTCCAAGGTCAAGGTCTAACTTGAAGGTCAAATGATAAAATGGTCATAAATTGAGCTTGTCCGAGCCATAACTTCTACATTTACAAATGGATTTCAAAATAATTTGGCACAATTGTTCTCCTTGATGAATAGAAGTGCCATTTGAAATATTTGTTCAGGTAGATCCAAGGTCAAGGTCACACTTGAAGGTCAGATATTGTAACTGTCATAAATTGAGCTTGTCTGGGTCATCACTTCTACTTATTTTCCTTTGTGTAAATTTGAAGAAAATGCAGGCTAAGCATGATGTGTTTTGGCTTCTTTCTAGAGTGAAGCAGTTACTTAGTCTTGACATACTTATAAGTCACTAAAGCAAACAGCGGGCTCGACCAGTTGTCCCTGGACAACCTTCTAGTTTATAAAAAGCCCCACATTTCTACAAAATACTGATTTGGTTATGTATAGAATAAAAATTAAGAATGAGCAATTCGAAAATCTTATACCTCTCATCAATTTTAAGAAAATATTGGGGATGCTGTTTGCAATTTGGGAGCAAACGGACTATATAACTGCCCTACCTGTATTTGATTAATGCATCCAGTGTACATGCACTACATTTGAGAAAAAGTGACTGTTTTCATCTGGTCTACCTTACAATATGAGAAAGAGTTGGAAATAATTGCTAGGATGCTTTTTTTGATGAATTAAAGTACCTTCAGAGCTAAGAATATTTTCCTTCCCCTGATTCAAGAAGGGCAGTTGTCAGTTACTGGCGAAAGTATGTGCACTTAGTACTGGTTAACCGCTTAGGAGGTCTAAGCCTGCCCAGGAATAGTGTGGTTAGGTTAACTGACCGTCCCGACATGACCTTAGTTGTTTACCGTGGATATTAAGCATCAAATCAACCAACCAACCAAAGCTCTGAAGGTACTTTAATTTTTCTGATTTCTGCGCACAAAATTACCCTTTGATTTTTTCGTATAAAAGCACTTTTTTAAACAGCAATGAGCATGATCCTCTATTCTGTATTCTTATCTGTAAAGAACAACAAATATAAGAAGTACGCTAACTTTCAGGGAGATATGTTAATTTCTTATGGTTTTATTCAGATTTTTGTATTTACCACAAATCACCACCTTAAACAGATAAATTGATAGCCCATTTAATTTGGATTTAAGTTTTAAGGCTTTCAAGTTGAGGTCCATGTGAAATCCCATTTGCATTCAAGTGTTCCCATCAGTTGCTGCTAGGATGTGGGAGTCTCAGAAGCATAATTGCCTTACTGTGCTGGTGGTACTGGGTTTGAATCCTGCCTGTGGCAGAATTCCTTACAATATTAATGGGACTTTGTAGCACATGGCCTCCTTTCATTATCATCATCTCAAAACTGCTGAAATACTGTTGAAAGTGTCATTTTTCTCGATCCATCCACTAGCTGTTATAAGGTGTTAGATTTTGTTAGGCATTTGCTTTTTGAATTTCCACTCATCTGGTATTGAATACTTCCATATTAGAAAAGTCTCTTTGTTTCTTCATGTTTTTAACTCACCTGAGCCTTTAGGCTCATAGGTGAGCTTATAGTATAGCCAAGCACCCGTCGTCCGTCTGTCGCCCGTTCATCATCAACATTTTCAAACATCTCCTCTGAAACCACTTGGCCAATGGAAGCCATATTTTATATGGCACCTACCTAGGTCTGGGTTAAGAAAGTTTGTCAGGGGTATCTGGGTCACATGACCAAGATGGCTGCAATGCCCATATATGGTAAAACCCTTCAAAAAACTTCTTCTCCAGGATCCAGCAAACCTAATGGCCTTGTGGCTTGGTATATCTCAATGAGGTCTCGGGTCCATCGTAATTTATAGAAATCATGACCATGCATTGACCTTCACCTAATTTATGGCAAGGTCAATTTTTGTATGTTATGCTTTTGTATGGGAAAATGCTTAAACAGTGGATTTCTCAGAAACTATATTAGTCTAAGGTATAATATTTGGTATATATGGTTAAATAAATGAGTAAATGAAGATACTATGTTGCAAAAAGTCAAGGTCATTCTTTGATCTTAGTTCAAGGTCACAGATTCTGTTGCCTATCAACATTTTCAAACACCTGTTCCTCTGAAGCCTCAGGGCCTATGGAAGCAAAATCTCATATGGGGCTTCAGTGGGCCAAACAAACCAAATGTTGGTCAGATGGTTTTGGTCACAATACCAAGATGGCAGCCATGCCCATATATAGTAAAAACCCTTCAAAGATCTTCTTCTCCAGAACCAAAGGCCTAATAGCCTTGTGGCTTGGTATATCGCATTGAGGTCTCGGGTCCATCATAATTTATAGAAACCTTGACCATGCATTGACCTTGACCTAATTTAAGGCAAGGTCAGTTTTGGTATGTTATGCTTTTATATGGGAAAATGCTTAAACTGGATTTCTTAGGAACTATTTAAGTCTAAGGTATAATGTTTGGTATATATGATTAAATGAATGAGCAAATGAAGATATGTTGCTTAAGGTCATGGTCATTCTTTGACCTTAGTTCAAGGTCACTGGTTCTGTTGCCTGTCAACATTTTTGAACATCCTCTTCCCTGAAGCCACTTGGCCGACCAAAGCTATATTTCATATGGAGCTTCACTAGGTCAAAGGAATCAAAGGGTTCAGGTGGTCTTGGTCACGTGACTAAAATGGCCCCCATGCCCATACATGGTAAAAACCCTTCAAAAATCTTCTCCTCCAGAACCAAAAGGCATATGACCTTGAAACTTGGTATAATCATAATTTATACAAATCATGACTTTGCCATGACTTTGACCTAATTTATGGCCAGGTCAATTTTGATGTGTTATGCTTTTATATGGGAAAATGCTAAAACAGTGGATTTCTCAGAAATTATTTAAGTCTTAGGTATAATATTTGGTATATTTGGTTAACTGAATGAGTAAATGAAGATATTATGTTGCTAAAGGTCAAGGTCATTCTTTGACCTTTGTTCAATGTCTCTGAGATTCTGTCGCCTGTCAACATTTTCAAACATCTTCTCTGAAGCCACTGGGCCATTTGAAGCCATATTTTATGTGGAACCTTACTGGGTCAGAGAGATCAATGTTTGTTCAGATGGTCATGGTCACAATACCAAGCTGGCTGCCATGTCCATATATGGTAAAAACCCTTCAGAAATCTTCTTCTCCATAACCAAAGGCCTAATGACCTTGTGGCAAGGGGCCCATCATAGTTTGTACAAATCATGACCATGCATTGACCGTGACCTAATTTATGGAAGGTCAACTTTGGTATGTTATGCTTTTATATGTTATATGGGAAAATGCTTAAACAGTTGATTTCATGGGAAGTTTTTAAGCCTAGATGTATTATTGGAAAATATGGCTAACTAAATGAATACATGAAGACATAAGATCATCAAAAGTCAAGGTCATTTTTTTAACTTTGCTCAAGGTCACTGAGATTTTACAATTAAAATATGCACTCCTTATAAGCCACTGGTTTCAAATTTGTAACAAATGAGTGAAATGACAAATTGTGTCTTTTGACAGAAGGTGTCAGGTGAGCTACAGGACCATTGGGGTCCTCTGTTTTTTGGGTTTTTAGCTCACCTGTGGTGAGCTTATAGTATAGACTTGGTCCGTCGTCCGTCGGCGTCGGTGTCGGCGTCCACAATTTTAAACATCTTCTTCTCCGAAACCACTGGGTGGATTGAAGCCAAATTTCATATGGAGCCTTAACAGGATGGGGGAACGAAAGTTTATATATTTGGTCCAGGTCACATGACCAAGATGGCCGCCACGCCCATATATGGTAAAAACCCTTCAAAAATCTTCTTCTCCAGAACCAAAAGGTCTATGACCTTGAAACTTGGTATGTAGCATCGGGCATGCGGGCCCATCATAATTTATATAAATCATGACCTTGTGATGACCTTGACCTAATTTATGACATGGTCAACTTTGGTACGTTAGGCTTTTATATGGGAAAACGCTTAAACGGTGGATTTCTCAGAAACTATTTAAGTCTAAGGTACAATACTTGGTATACATGGTTGACTAAATGACCAGATGAAGATATTACGTCACTGAAAGGTCAAGGTCATTCCGTCGGACCATCCGTCGTCAAGATTTTCAAACATCTTCTCCTCTGAAACCACTGGGCCGATTGAAGCCAAATTTCATATGGAGTCTCAGTGGGATGGGGGAATGAAAGTTTATATATTTGGTCCAGGTCACATGACCAAGATGGCCGCCATGCCCATATTTGGTAAAAACCCTTCAAAAATCTTCTTCTCCAGAACCAAAAGGCCTATGACCTTGAAACTTGGTGTGTAGTATCAAGTATGCGGGCACATCAAAGTTTATACAAATCATGACCTTGCGTTGACCTTGACCTAATTTACTGCATGGTCAACTTTGGTACGTTAGGCTTTTATATTGGAAAACGCTTAAACAGTGGATTTCTCAGAAACTATTTAAGTCTAAGGTACAATACTTGGTATATATGGTCGACTAAATGACCAGATGAAGATATTATGTCACTAAAGGTCAAGGTCATTCCGTCGGACCATCCGTCGTCAAGATTTTCAAACATGTTCTCCTCTGAAACCACTAGGCCGATTGAAGCCAAATTTCATATGGAGTCTCAGTGGGATGTGGGAACGAAAGTTTATATATTTGGTCCAGGTCACATGACCAAGATGGCCCCCACGCCCATATATGGTAAAAACCCTTCAAAAATCTTCTTCTCCAGAACCAAAAGGCCTATGACCTTGAAACTTGGTATGTAGCATTGGGCATGCGGGCCCATCATATTTTATACAAATCATGATCTTGCGTTGACCTTGACCTAATTTACGGGATAGTCAACTTTGGTATGTTAGGCTTTTATATGGGAAAACGCTTAAACAGTGGATTTCTCAGAAACTATTTAAGTATTAGGTACAATACTTGGTATACATGGTCGACTAAATGACCAGATGAAGATATTATGTCACTAAAGGTCAAGGTCATTCCGTCGGACCATCCGTCGTTAAGATTTTCAAACATCTTCTCCTCTGAAACCACTGGGCCGATTGAAGCCAAATTTCATATGGAGTCTCAGTGGGATTGGGGAACGAAAGTTTATACCCGGGGTGGGTCACATGACCAAGATGGCCACCATGCCCATATATGGTAAAAACCCTTCAAAAATCTTCTTCTCTAGAACCAAAAGGCGTATGACCTTGAAACTTGGTATGTAGCATCGGGCATGCTGGCCCATCATAGTTTATACAAATGATGACTATGTGTTGACCTTGAATTAATTGACGACATGGTCAACTTTGGTATGTTAGGCTTTTATATTGGAAAACGCTTATACAGTGGATTTCTCAGAAACTATTTAAGTCTTAGGTACAATACATGGTATATATGGTCAACTAAATGACCAGATGAAGATATTACGTCACTGAAAGGTCAAGGTCATTTTGTCGGTCTGTCTGTCATCAAGATTTTCAAAACATCTACTCCTCTGAAACCACTGGTGCGATTGAAGCGAAATTTCATATGGTGTTTAAGTGTGATCAGGGAATAAAAGTTTGTTCTCAGGGTCTTGACCAAGATGGCCGCCATGCCGTATATGGTAAAAACCCTTCAAAATCTTCTTCTCCAGAACCAAAAGGTGTATGACCTTGAAACTTGGTATGTAGCTTTGGGCACTCAAGCCCATCATAAACATTAAAATATATATCAGGACCAAATGTCAGGTGAGCTACAGGACCATTGGTCCTCTTGTTTTACAGAAGACTTCAAGGCGTGCTGGGAATGACTGTTACTCCACGGTTCTTGTCGTCACTACTAGTGAAGGGGGTAAGTAGTTGGGTGTGGGAGTCCAAATTATTATACCTTAACTGAATTATGCAAAACTACTGAGTCTTGTAGTAGATACCAAAGTAAATTGCATATAGATCTAGATCAGACTGCCCTTGAGCATTCGTATTTAAGACATATTATATTCTGTTTTAGGGTTTTCACCAATAGCCTTTTTTTGCTGATGTGCCATAAAACTCATATTACTTACTTTCTGGAGGTACTGGTATACCTTTATTAATCTAAATTTCATCTTTAAACTATTTGGTTTTGACACCTTTATAAACTACTGAGCACAGTGGTAATTCTTACCTGTGCTGTCAACCGAGCCATTCAGTTACCATACATGCAAAAAGGGGCTGTCGACCAAGACACAGCAGTATTAGCTCAGTCGACAGCCATTCCCAGTAGTATCATTTACCATCATTATTAATGCTAAAACTGAATCCCCAGTCAACAGTCTCTTTGTATTGTACCCTCTTGGTTGACAGCCACTTTGTACTGTACCTTCATGGTTGACAGCCACTTTGTATAGTACCTGCTCAGTTGACAACCATTTTGTATAGTACCATTTTGGTTGACAGCCACTTTCTATAGTACCTTCTTGGGTTAACGAGGAGCCCCGGTAGCTCAGTGGGTTAAGCGCTGGCCTACTGATCTAGCGGTCGCGGGTTCGAGCCCCGCCGGAGGCGGAGTTCTTTCCATCGTAAACGGGGTTCCATTGCACACAGCCTTCCATTATCACAAGCCCATCGTCCTGATATGACTGAAATACTGTTGAAAAGGATGTTAAATCGCAAGTCATCCATCCATCCATCTTGGGTTAACAGCCACTTTATATAGTACCTTCTAATTTGACAGCCACTTTGTATAGTACCTTCTTGGTTGACAGCCACTTTGTATAGTATTTTCGTGGTTGACAGCATAGGTAGCTAAAGTAATATTACCACCATGGTGAGGACCACAATAAAATTTGATACTTTGTGATTGTAGGCGGCTGATTGCTATGGTTCTGACAAGACATGTCATATAGTGGATGACAAAGGGTAAGCTATTGAGCCTTTATCACAAAAAAAGTACATGTAATACCATATTAATCCTAATAAATGCTCCTGCTTTAATAAAAAGCCCACTGTCTCTTTTTCAGAAAATAATGTTATAGTGGCTTGCCAACCTCCGTGTTTTCCTTCAGTTTTACAAGGAGGAAGTACATGAATTCCTGTTTGCTTCTCTGGGGGATGTATCTCCTCCAAATGGGAACCACTCTTCAAGGTTCCTCCAGGAGCAAATTCTTTCCTTTTAAGAGTTGATTTCAATTGAGAAGGAGACAAAAAAGGAATATGTAGTAAAATTTCTTTTTCTGAAATTATGTCCATTCACCTTAATAATTTTTTATTAGAAGTATTTTGGCAGCGAAGGATTTACTTCTCTATAAGATCTAATTGTTGCTCTGGTGCTTGGAGTTGCATTTTGTGGATTTGTTTTCCTTGAGCCCCCGGGAGAACATCATTATGTGAATAGGATTAAAACAAATGAGCCGCGACATGAGAAAACCAACAAAGCGGTTGTGTGCCCGGCGCAAACTCAGATCAGCCTGGGCATCTGTCCAGTCTGATCAGACTCTTCTTAAGCACTTAAAGGGTAGCTGAGGGTCTATGCTACCTCCATGGGGACAGCGTAGACTCTGATCAGACTGGGCGGATGCCCAGGCTGATCTGAGTCTGCGCTGGGCGCACAACCACATTGTTGGTTTTGTCGTGTCGTGGCTCAAATGATGATAAATAATATCTTTTATCTTGATATTGTCAGCAGAGTCGTTATTAAAAATACTGTTTTTATCCTATCAAACGCCACTGGGGCATTGCATTTTAAGTGAGGTGGGGCGTTATGTATTGAGCTGACAGTGTAGTAAAATAACTACTCCAAAATAACTCATAGTAGCAGTATTAAGATGAATGGATATACTTTCAGACAAAGCAACTTTACTACCAGTATTTGCCTCCTTTCTTGGCTAGGTCAACTCTGAAAGGAAAGGAAAGAATTCGCTCCTCTAGGAAAAAGAGTTTGCACCCCAAGGGGGGGCAATTTTTTTCTGTGTAAGAGTAATCCCAGTTTTCAAATGACACCTAATAAAGATTATCAACTTTTGGATCTGTAAAAGGGTATGGAAAATTGGAAAAAATATCAGGGAAAATTAGGGAAGAGTCAGGGTATATTGAATTGGGCAAGGAGTGAGTGTGGCATATTTAAATTTTAGCAACATTTAACCATCCATGAAGCCATATGAAATGTTTGCACTAATGATTGATAAGTGAAATGAGAAAGATAATCCATAGAGACATGTTGCCGACATAACCATAATGAAATGAGCTGTGACATGACAAAACCAACAATGTGGTTGTGCGCTCAGCGCAGACTCAGATCAGCCTAGGCATCCGCCCAGTCTGATCAGACTCTTCGCTAAGTGCTTAAAGGGTAGCTAAGGGTCTGAGCTACGTCCATGCGGACAGGGAAGACTCTGGTCAGACTGGGCGGATGCCCAGGCTGATCTGAGTCTGCACTGGGCGTACAACCATTTTGTTGGTTTTCTCATGTCGCAGCTCAAATCCTTTTTATATACACTCACAATCATATTTTTTCTGTAAACATCAACCATATTAATCCTAATAAATGCCCCTGCTCTAATAAACACCCCCTGCCTCTTTTCCGAAAAATAATGATATGTTAACTTGTATTAATTCCGGTTTGCTTCTCTGGATGAGGTAGCTCTTTGAAATGGGGTCTACTCTTAGAGGAGCAAACTCTTACCTGTAAGAGTTGACCCCTACTGAGAAGAGAGGCCAAAAACAAAAAATAGTGAAATTGTTTCCTCTGCAGGTATATCCATTCACCTTAATTCCGTTTTATTAGAAATATTTTAGGAATGGCTGGTTGCTACTCTTTACGCTCTAAACAACGCCCCCTTTCTTAAAATGCAACGCCCCTGTGGGGGTTAAATAGGATTAATATGGAATACAGTTTGAGTATTACAGTAGGGGAAAGAAACACTCAAGTGATATTTATATGATTTTGGTTCAGTTGTAAACATTTTAAGCACCAGTGACGGAAATAGCAGAATTTGCAAACAACATAGATCTTGATGTGGCGGCTCATGATGAGCCGCCTCTTCTAGATCTACACTGTTTGCCCTCTAGTCTTTGAATTATCAATATGAAATGTCTTGGACAAGGCATTTTTTAAATTTTTGCAGATGTGAATTTTGTCGTCTGCTTTTTGGTGCTTAAAGAGTTAAAATGACACCTTTTCTCATTGTTTCAGAATTATAATTGATTCATTCCTGGGAAAGAGTCAGAGCAGGCATATATCCACAGTCTTCCCATGGCTTGCTGATAAGCTACGCAAAGAAGGCAAACTGAAGGTAAAACCCAGCAGGCACACAACCTTGAAACAACCTTGATTCAATGTCATGACATTGAATCATGGTTGATTATATGTTTTTTCAATGTTGTAAGCCTGGGGTGTATAAAGAGTTGGAAGCAAATGCGTTTGAAGTTAAATTTGCTCCAGTATAATGCAATGTATCATAACATGACCGTCACCCCATGCTGAATTTTTTAGGGTGATAAAGATTGCAAGAGAAAGTTCAGACATTGTAGTTAATAAAATTTTCGTTGCAGGTAGACTGGTGCACTGGGTTCTCAGATGGTTATCACAAAATGACCTTCACCTTAGACAAGGTAGACAGTTCAGATGTAACCAATGGCAACCAATGTGAGCAGTATAAACTACAACATATTCCTGGAACTAATATTCATCTGTTGGTGCTGAATAACAGGACAACTTCAAACTGTGATGAAGCAGCAATAAAGGTAATACATAAGAGTTAATAAATGAGCCCAGACATGAGAAAACCAACAAAGTGGCATGTGTGCCATGCGAAGACTCAGATAAGCCTGGCCATCTGCCTAGTTTTAGCAGACTCTTTGCTGCACACAGAAAGGGTAGCTAAGAGTCTAAGCTAGCTCCATGTGGACAGCGAAGCCACTGATCAGACTGGGCAGATGCCCAGGCTGATCTGAGTCTTTGCTGGGTGCACATGCCACTTTGTTGGTTTTGTCTCGCGTCTCATATTTTTTAAATGTGAATGGGTACTTACTAAGGGAAAACAACTCTGTTATTTGCCCTTTGGTTCCCTTCTCAATGAGGATTGATTCTGAAAGATTGAAATAGGAGCAAAGTTTCTCCTTAAAAGAAAAAGGGCTTAGTTGTCCAGGGAAGCAAACAGGAAGTCATAAAGTTGTTTCCCTTTGTAGAAGAAATGGTCGAAAAACATGGAGGTGCTCTCATACACCCAAATGGAATGGGAACACTTTCAAGGCAGATCATTTTTTTATCTAGAACAAATTGTCTCGTATTTCATTTGGTGGCTCCTCTCTGAGGAAAGAATATGCTCCCTTCAGGAGCAAATTCTTCCCTTTAAGAGTAGCAACCTCTTGGAAGGGTTTTGTGTTTACTGGAAAGGCAGCAGGAAATTAAAAAAAACAGATCTAGATTTTTGGGGAAATCTCTCTTTTAGATGATTTTAAATCATTTTAGAAAGAATAAAGGCCATGTTGTAGCTTAACTATTGTAGTAATGTTCATTTGTATTGCTATTGTAGCCATGTGTATGTCCATCCTCCTCCAAAGATGTCCTGCCACAATGTCAGTATTGCTATGGTAACCTAGGAGGAGCCTGTCAATGCGAGTGTTCCTGTGACTCAGACTTTAATCAGTGTCAGGACACATACAACTTTACCAACACCAACTTTCCAAAGAAAGCATGCTATTGTAAGTTTTTAGATTACCTCTACAATAATAGTGAGTGGAGTGGAGTGGGGTGGAGTTGATTGGAGTGGAGTGGAGTTTAGCGTCCCACCATTCAGTGGCGGATCCAGAGGGGGGGGGGGGTCATGAACCCCCTTCTCAGCCCAAATTATCTTATTTCCATGGGGAATTTCAGGAAAAATTGGTCAAACTGCATAAATCGAATCCCCTCAGCTAATTTTAACCCCCTATCCAAAATTCCTGGATCCGCCCCTGCCATTAGCTTGGTCATACAAAGGTGGGACCCCGGTTTAAAGAAGAACTATTGTTGTCACCTGAATCTGTCTCCACATCAACAGCCTCAGTTGAGTGTTTTGGTTGAAGATTTTAAATACGAATCCCAAGCACAAGCTAAGCAAGCTATCTGGTACATAGACAGGACTTGTTTAAGTAGGCAATTTGAAAAGTGTGTATGTACTCTTCTGTGACTGAAACTGTATTAATCCTATTAAACACCCTCTGCTTCAGTAAACACCCCCTGCTTCTTTTCCGAAGATGTCATAATTTTATTAAAATGCATAAATTCCTGTTTCCTTCTCTGGATGAGCTAGCTCTCTGAAATAAGGTCTACTTTTAAAGAAAAGAATTTGCTCCTAGAGGAGCAAATTCTTTCCTTTAAGAGTTGACCCCCATCCCTACTGAGAAGGGTGGCAAATAAAATCAGAGTTACTTCTGAAAGTATGCCCATTCACATAAATATTGCTTATAAGAGGTATTTTGGCAGTGTCTGATTTACTGCAATTAAGGCTCTTAATAGTAGTCAAACTTTTATAGATATGACACCATTTTCAAGATCACAGAAGGGTTTGAAATGCTCTTGAGTATATTGACATCTTTGGACCAAACTTGATAGATTATGTCAACATAGCAAAAGTTTTAGGATAATGAAATAAGGGGTGGAAACATACTCATGGGGGATGAGAGGGGATTGGAATGGGCTGGTGGGGGACTTCTGTTTTTCTCTGGAAAAAAATTTCTTGTCTACTGTTAAAAGCACGTTTTCATGACACACATGGCAAAGATTGAACATTGCCACTTAATTTTATAAAAAGTCTGTCAATGTACATTTTCCTTGTTTCAGGTAACTGACAGTTCAAAAACAGCTTTCACCTGCTAATTATCTAGGGATAGACGATTAACAAGATTGGATCGTTTCTAATGTATATGATAATTACCATAGAATAGAAACTCTTATTTGAGCCGCGACATGACAAATCCAACAATGTGGTTGTGCACTCAGTGCAGACTCAGATCAGCCTGGGCATCCCACCAGTTTGATCAGACTCTTTATTAAGTGCTCAAAGAGTAGCTAAGGGTCTAAGCTACTTCCATGCCGAGAGCGAAGACTCTGATCAGACTGGGCGCATGCCCAGGCTGGTCTGAGTCTGTGCTGGGCACACAACCACATTGTTGGTTTTCTTGTGTTGCGGCGCATTTCTTCAAAAAGAAAAAAATGACAGAAGCACCTGCCCCAACTATAATATGTAATTAGCACATCTTTGCAAAGCAAAGAAGTGTTAAGTGTTTTTAATTATCTTGTTTTGTTTTTATACCCAGCCACACGTTAGTGGCGGGCTATAATGTTTTCACGTTGGCTGTCGGTAGTACGTACGTCCGTCTGTCCATCCACACTTCGTTTTTGTGCGATAACTTATGTATTTATTAACGGATTTCATTCAAATTTTGCACATGCAGTTGTATCAAGAATGTCTCGCTTGGGATTGTTAATGGGCAAATTTCAATAATTTCTGACTGAGTTACAGCACTTGTCAATGTATACAAACTGTTTTTTGGCCTCTAGTTCCTTTACTTTTGCAAGTATCGTGATGAAACTTCACAGAAATGATCGAAGTAACAAAAGCTTAACAATACCATAAAACTTTTGTCCTCATGGGTTATCTGCCCTTGCCCCAGGGCAATATACATGTATAAAATCATTAAAAAATCTGTATAAATTCTGAGTTTGAAGCAGTTCTTCTGAAACTTACAGGAAATGATCAGCATAGTAAAAGCCTCCCATTATGCTCAACATTTACCCCATTAGGGGTTATCTGGCCCTGCGGCCGCATATATAAATTCATGGAAAAAAGTAATATAAAATCATAGTTCAAAGCAGTGTTTCTGAAACTTACAGCAAATGATAAAATAATAAAAGTTTCCTGTGTTGCTTGAAATCGACCTCATGGGGATTATCTGCCCCTGCCCTTGGGCTATAAACATGCATCTAATGTTGATAAATCTATATAAAATCAGAAGCTGAATAGATATTTCTGAAATCTACAACTGCTCTGTCCTCAGGTTATACAGAGAAACACAAAAAGATCAGGAAAAAAATGGATCAGTGAAAGAGGTATGCAGTGGCGGGGTATCACGCAGTCGTCTGCGATGCTTTTATTTGTTTTGCATACAGTAAGGGTTGAGTGTATATGAATGAACCAACTTGAACTTTCAATAACTTTTGAAAGACTGAACAGATTTCATCCTGTTATAGAAAATCACTCCCCCATAAAATCATTGCAGTTTCCGCGTGCTCCTTACAGCCACGCGGTATGGTGGGCCATTAGTGACACAATTAAATGAACAACCCTCATATAAGTATATATCACTATAATGCACTGGTGCATGTCAAGTTTTATCAGATAGCTTCAGTAATGCATGAGTTTTTGCCCTTGAATTGATTTAAAATCAATAAAATAAGCTATAACCAAGGAACCAATTACTGAAATTTGACGAAACTTAAAAGAAATATGTATCACCATAACATAGCTATGCACATAAGGTTTCATTAGAATGGCATCAGCAGTGCATGAGTTATTGCCCTTGGTTCAAATTGAAATTGATAAATGCAACCGTAACTGAGAAAACAATGAATGGAATTCTATGAAACTTTTAATGAATATGGCTCACCATAACATGGAGGTGCATGTGAAATTTTGTCAGAATCACATTAAAATTCATGAGTTATTGCCCTTCAGTTCCTTTAAATAAAAAAAATGAGTCATAACTAAGTACCCCATGAGTGGAATTTCATGAAACTTCAAACAATAGTGTATTGGCATAAAATGACAGTGCACATCAAGGTTTGTCTTAATGGCATCAGTAGTGCATGAGTTATTGCCCTTTGATTGAGTTAAAATACACAAATTAGCCATAACTAAGGTACCAATGAATGAAGTTTTTTGAATCTGAATATAAATACAAGGACTTCTATGCTTAAGGTGAAGATTTTCCCCATTAAGCCTCGTTTACACGATATGTTTTTGCACATGTGGCAAAAAGAATATATGGAAAATAGCACATATGGTTTTGTGTTTATACGATATGCAGAGAGCACATATTTTCTCAGACTTTCCCGCCATTTACCTGGAAATGTCTGCATAATTTTGTCATCTTTTATGTTACAAAAATGTAGACTGAAGACATGCTGATGATTCCAATTCGTGTGTGATTCATTACCTATGCTTATGAGCAAAAGCAACATATAAGAGTACAGACCTAAAATGAAAGGGCTTCAACGTTCAGAAAAGCAGACAGGAAAGCATAAAAGTTGTTCCCCTTTGTAAAGTACATATAATATTCAAGAAAGATACATTCTCATACCCCTGATATCAATATTTTGGTATTTTAAATTCATACTGAGGTTGCAAAGCAATTAACCTCAGCGCAAAAGCAATTAACCTCAGTGAACTCTCTTCTGATTGGTCAAAAGCTTATGGAAAAAAGCATAAGGATAGAACATGTTCTATTCCTTGTGCTTTCCACATGTGGGAAGAATAAGCAGTGCATAACTCTGTTTAGACGGTATGTTTTCCATATGTGCACAGAAAACTTATGTGGAAAACATATCGTGTAAACGAGGCTTTAGACTAGCTGGCACGACAGGTTTGGAATTTCAAAAGTATAAAGTTTTTTCCTTAGTAGAGCTTCCACAAATATGTAAACCGTATGAAATCAGATCATTTGTGATTCAGACCTGAAGACATGGGGAGATAATCCAGGTTGAACTTATCTACCCTAAATTTAAGGTTTTTGCATACCTCATTTTTTGACGGAATAAAAGCATTGATTCCAGAAATTTTTGTCATAAATGCATGCTAAATCAGTGCATATCACAATACAAAGCAATGATTTTCCTCTTGTTACGCCTGATTAGCATTTAAACTTGCAAAACCATAATTATACTTCAGGTTGAAATGACAAAAATGGAAGGCTTCACTACCCCCCCCACCCCACCCCCCCACCCCCCCCCCCACCCCCCCCACCCCCCCCCCCCTTGACACCCAGCATTTCCTTTATGCAGCAGACTTATGCATGGCAAGTACGCAATATATATGAGTGAGAAGCCGGGCTGAGTTGGGGGGGGGGGGCATTTCCTTTATGCAGCAGACTTATGCATGGCAAGTACGCAATATATATGAGTGAGAAGCCGGGCTGAGTGGGGTGGGGGGGGGGGGCATTTCCTTTATGCAGCAGACTTATGCATGGCAAGTACTCAATATATATGAGTGAGGATAATTTAGATATAACCTCAACAATGACGTCAACTTCAACGTACGTTTAACATACTAACAGAGAACAAACACTTGAAACTACATTTGTCATGAAAGTTACATGTCATAGTCATAAATGCAAAGCAAAAGTCAGTGATCTGTACAAATATTTGATTATGGGGAAAATTCACACCTTAAGCGTAGAAGTCCTTCATCATAATGGGGTGATGCTGAGGCAAATTTTGTTTAGAATGATCTCACATGAGTTACTGCCCTTGATTTGAAATCCATAAATTTAGCCGTAACTATGTAACCAGTGAAAAAATTTCTAATAAACTTAAAATAAACCACACACAACTTGGTGCTACTTCGGCAGGGGATAAAAATTCAGCAAATTTTCTTGTTGATCTTGAATCAATTTAATATTGACAAATTCAGCCATAAGTAATCAATAGATAGAATTCTATGAAACTTATACTAGATATGTATCACCATAATACATAGGTATATCTTTGGATTTGTTGGAATCTTTTCAGTAAGCAATGAGTTATTGCCTTGAATTGGTTTAAAATCAACAAATTGAGCCATAACTAAGTAACCAATAAATGGAATTTCATGAAACTTAAAACAATTATGTATTGGCATGACACAGCAGTGCACATTATGTTTTGTCATAATCGCTTCTTTAGTGCATGATTTAATGCCCTTGAATTAATTTAAAGTCCACAAATTAGCCATAACTAAAGTACTGGTGAACAAAATTCCTTGATACTGAAACTGAATTAAAAATGTATCATCCTAGTGCAGTGATACTGAGGCAAGTGTTTAAGAATGGCTTCAGCTTATATATATTCCTTACTTATGCCAGACTGATTACCCTTGATTTTATTTACAATGTGGCCGTAACTAAGTAACCAGTGAACTAAATTTTACAAAACTTAAAATAACGCATAAACAAATCAGGGCCACTTCGGCGGGGGATATAAATCACCAAATTTGCTTGTACAAGTCTGCCTCTGAGAACCTTGTTATCCTACAAGTGCCAGTACCTTAAACAAGGCACATTTCTTGTTGTGATATTACTTGTATGTCTCCACATGCGCGTCTGCATGTGAATCTACTGAGCCGCGACATGACAAAACAAACAAAGTGGCATGTGCACCCAATGAAGACTCAGATCAACCTAGGCATCTGCCCAGTCTGATCAGAGTCTTTACTGTGTGCTTAAAGGGTAAATAAGGGTCTAATCTACCTCCATGCCAACAGCAAAGACTCTGATCAGACTGGGGGAATGCCCAGGCTGAGCTGAATCTTTACAGGGTGCACATGCCACTTTGTTGGTTTTGTCGTGTTGTGCTCATGTTATGAAAAGTTTCATCTGCTGCACTTATGTCAGTTTTAAATTAAAACTCCCATAAGGCCAAGCCAACTCAGTTTTCTTCTGACAATTCTTGTTCAATTACGACAGATAGCCAAATTGAGACGACTAGGCGTGAGCTGTTACCCGATGTTCCAAATCCAGCTGTAAAGCCTTGTGAGACTCCATGTGTTGCTTTGTGAGTAATTTTAGTATTTTGAGATACCATAATTATTACAGCTAACCCTTAAAGCCCCAAAAATTAAAATTGTTTAATTGGCAAACAGTGTAGATCCAGATGAGGTGGCTCATAATGAGCCACCTCATCTGAATCTACACTGTTTGCCCTCTAATGTTCAAATGCTCAATATGATATCGCTTTGACGAGACTTTTTTAGAAATTCTGCAGACGTAAATTTTTTCGTCTGCTGTTTGGCGCATTAAGGGTTAACTCTTGATATCTCGAACACTGATATCTCAAAGCACCCTGTAATATCAAAGAATATAGTTCGGACACTTTGCCTTTGTTCATTTACATTTCATTACTTGTCTCAAACTACTGATATCTCAAAAGTAAATTTTCTGGGACCAGAAAATTTACTTTGAGATATCAGTTATTTTCTTGAAGTAAATTTTCTGGGACCAAAAAAATTACTTTGAGGTTTCAGTAGTTTGGGATGAACTTTGACTTTCAGATATCGAGAGTTGACTGTATTAAGACAGATGGATGGAAATCTGACTTTGAACTTTACATCCTTTTCAACAATATTTCAGTCATATCAGGATGATGGTAGGGTGATAATGAAAGGCTGTGAACAATGGAAGCCCACTTACATTTTAAAAATTTGAACTTCCAGTGGGAATGGAACCCAGCCCCACTAGATCAACAGGCCAACCCTTTACCAGGTAAACCCTCTAAGCTGCAAGAGCTCCTCTATGAAGACAGAAGTGAATGTGCAAACAGTGTAGATCCTGATCAGACTGCTCCTAGAGGAGCAGTCTGATCAGGGTATATCCTGGCCCCAAGGTTATAAAACTTTTTTCATGCTCAACTCAGCTGAGCATGAAATTTAAAATGCCCATTAATATAAAAATACCAAGAAATTCAGCATTTTTTAGGCTCAGATAAGCCAAAAAGGCTACTTTTTCTGCTCATAAATATTAAAATGCCAACCATTGTTGGCATTTTAAAATTTATGAGCAGAAAAAATTTCGTGCTCAGCTGAGTTGAGCATGAAAAAAGTTTTATAACCTCGGGGCCTGTTTGCCTTTCTGTCAGTAGTATAATGTATCATCACTGAATAGTAAAATAAGTTTTTACAGGTTTTATGATACTTACGGTGAATGTATTCACTGTCAGGAAAGCAACTGCCATACCCTCCCTTCCCCCTCTAAATGGGGGTCAATTCTTAAAGAAAAGCGTTTCTTTAAGGGGGAAAAAATCATGTTCACTTTTTCAGAGGAAACCCTTACAAAATGGAACCTACTCTTAAAGGAAAGAATTAGCTTCTGAGGGTGACAAATACTGTTACAGTAATACTGTTATTTAACAGTTGGCCCCCATTGAGAAGGGAGACACAAATAAAAATTGCAGAATTGCTTCCCCTGAAAGTACCCACTGACCTTAGTGTTCTACATGAAAGGGGTGAGTTCTGGTAATTCTTGGATGGATGGATGACTTGCGATTTTACATCCTTTTCTAGAAAATTTCAGTCATATTAGGACGATTGGAAGGTGATTATGAAAGGCTATATGCAATGGAACCCCATTTAGGATTGAAAAGATTTTCACCTCCAGTGGGAATTGAGAACAGGACCGCTAGATCAGCAGGCCATTGCTCAACCCACTGAGGTATCAATCTCCTGATATACTTGGACAGTTTTTCTTTATTCTCCTTAGAAATATGACCAAACAAAAAATGAATTGTCTAAAAAGTTTTAGCTGTCCGATCTCCCTGAGGACTAGTGAAGTCATGCTTTCACAGTTTGTAGATGAAAACATCTCTTTTTTTTTCCAGAGAAAACCTGAGAGAATGTGCTAGACAAACAAACTGTAAGGTTAACAATGAGACTTATTCCACCTGTATCTGGAAGACAGATGATGAACTCAACAAGACAAGAACTACAACACCTAAAGCCCCAGCCTCCCCACCACCATTGACAAAGTCAACCAAACAGCCAGGTAATTATAGTTATTGTAAGTGTTCAGATTTTAAAACTAGTCTAGTCAAGTAAATCCCATAACCTTGCAAGGTTGATAAGGCACCACAGATGACTTTGTAACTATCTATTTCTATCCTTATTTGAGACAATTATATACTGAACGTCAAAAGAAACGCATACAATGTATACGCCCAATGTATTTGAAGGTATAGGTATATGCTCTTATTTCGACATTTTAAGTTAGTTTGTTAATGATATTCCAACAGAATGAGCACCTTAACACATGGATATTCCATAAACTTTAGAGACCAGAACGCTTGCTTTTGTGCTGGGGTTGAACTTAAGGTCACCATACTTTCAGAAGCTCAATTTTAAATTCCATATAATGCTCAGCTCATTATTTTCTCCAGCCACATAATATCCGCGAAAAGGGTAAGAAACAGCGAAAAAATCAAAGCAGTCGAACCTTGCATTTTAGAGAAACAATCAGGTGAAAGTTGGCAGAAGAAACAGTAACACTGGCTAACCCATGGATTTCCATAGACCTTTTAACACCTGTATTTCTTGAAAAGAACAGAAACCATTCATACGAAGGGTTAAATGAATTAACAAGAGTAAACTAAAAAGGTTTGCAAAGAAATATTTCGCAGCACTGCAGAACTTTTGATGTTATTGGACTTCCCATTTTGCTATTTGTTTAATTGCAAGGGAGATAATTTGACAAGTGTACAAGTTCAAAGTGCTGTCATGTTCCAAAGAAGAATACCATGGTAATAAAACCAACGTTTTTATCATGACCACACATCAGAGTCGTGTTTTGGAAACAATTTGTTATACCGCCAAAGGAAAGACAACTCTTACAACAACTTTGACTGTTTCACGATAAATTGAGATAACTCTTTAATCAAAGTTTAATTTTGCAAGAAGATAAGTTTATATTGTTGGCAGACGTCAGTAGTGTTTTCTGCTGTATATGATTTAAAACCATAAATCAGTTGACAGAAGAAAACTGAACCTAAACTTGTAGGCGTTTCTGTTGGCGTTCAGTATATATTTACCCACCCAGCAAGCACACATCTAAGGTGAAGGGATACAGATTATGTTTTTCCACCATTTTTGTCTTGCCTGTGAAGCAGAAGCGAGACATATGTATTGGTTTTCCGGTGTCGTCGGTGGTGGCATTGGCGGCGTAAACTTTTGTCAAGTTTTTGCGTTTAGGTCAGTTTCACAAAGCCCTGACAGGCAAGACACCGCATTCCGCGGAATTTTTGTTATAAGGTAAAAAAATTTGTGACTTCCTGTTTGCTTCCCTGGATGACATAGTTCTTTCAATATGGGGTTTGTGCTTGAAGGAAAGAATTTGCTCCTGAGGGATCAAATTCTTTCCCTTTAAGAGTTGACCCCCTATAAAACACTGTTTTATCTACATAATCTTGCATAGTGTTGACACAATGCTCATATCATTGTTGTTATACTTCCTTCACACTATCAGGGATAGTCAATGAAATTAAAAGGGATTTTTATTACAAGTTGTTGATTTTGTTATATTTCAGTAGCACCTGGAACAGGACCACCCACAGTGGGACCACCATCTATAAATCCGCCACTTACCAGTGGACCACCCACAGTCGGACCACCATCTTTAATACCTCCACAGACAGGAGGACTGCCCACCCAGAAACCACCAATTACAAAACAGTCAGGACCACCTCCTGGACAAAGCTCATCTAAAACAAGTCCAAAGATTCCTGCGGGCATCCAAACTAAATCTACTAAAGCACCACCTAGTAGTCCAGCAGGTCGTGTGACTACCCCAGGAGTACTTGCTATAGCTAGATCATCTTCTTTACGTGCCATATCTGGATCATCAATATCTTCTTCAACACAACACTATCAGAAAGATTCAAACAAGTATGGATTAAAGCTGTGCGCTTATCATAATTATGCCTTTAATTGATAACATGAATTTATTTATTTATTTAAAGTGAATCAGAACACTTCCATGTTTATCTGTCAGTTTTACTAAGGGAAATTACTTTTACAACTTCCTGTTTGCTTTCTTTGATGACAGAGCCTTTCCAGAATTTATTCTCCATAATCATGATGTAATATTTCCCAATCTGCCCTCTTCAGATTCAAATACATTGAATTGCTCCTGAGGAGAAAATTCTTTTCTTTAAGGACAGACTTTTTTTTTTCAGAAAGATCATTTGAGAAAACTTTTCATCTTCATTATGTGCATTTCACTTGCTCCTGCAGCTAATGTTGATTCCATAGCTGTGTCACTGTTGTCATAGCAGTGTCGCATTAGATAATGATACAGGGATATTGTTATGATATCAGAAGCTCATATAGTCTTACCAGCCTAGCCCAGGTTTCAAGGTTATAAAACTTGAGAATAATCTCAAACTCAAAATAAAGCACACTCATTGGCTGCTTCAGAGCATGTGGTCAGAAGCAACCAATCAGTGTGCTTAATTTTGAGTTTGAGAATGTACTCAAGTTTTATAACCTCAGGGCCAGAGGTTATAAAACTTGAGTACATTCTCAAACTCAAAATAAAGCACCCTCAGCATGAAGCATGCGCTCAGAAGCAGCCAATCAGTGTGCTTTATTTTGAGTTTGAGATTATTCTCAAGTTTTATAACCTCGAACCCTGATTGGCTGCTTCCGAGCACATGCTCGTGCCCAAGCACGCAATTAGTGTGCTTTATTTTGAGTTTGAGATTATTCTCAAGTTTTATAACCTCAAACCCTGGATAGATCATAGTGATTTCTTGCAGAACAGTGGGTGAAATTGCAAATCGCAAAGTCAAAGAAGAAAAAAAAAATTGTTCTGAATAACCTATACATGCATGTTTGTTGATATCTGGGCCTGAAGACAGTTGGCTTGACTGAACTGACAAAGGTTGTAGGGTCTTGCTTTCAGGGGAAGCAACTGTGTCATCTTCATTTTTGCTTCCCTTCTCAGGTGATGAATTGTTAAAGAATTTGCTCCTAGGAGCAAATTCTTTCCTTTAAGAGTAGACATCATTTGGAAAGGGCTATGTTATCAGGAAAGAAGCAAGAAATCACAGAAACTGTTTGTCACCCGACGTAGGCGGAGGGGGACTATAGAAATGACCCTCGTCCGTCCGTGTGTGCGTCCGTCCGTCCGTCCGTCCTTCCGTCCGTCCGTCCGTCCATCCGAAATCTTGTCCCCGCAACTCCTCCTACGTCTTTCATCGGATTGATTTGAAATTTTACAGATTGTATTCTTATGATATGAAGATGTGCATGTGGTTTTCGATTTTTGTTTCGGCCATTTTTGATGGAGTTACAGCCCTTGCTGACTTAGACCTTCCAAAATCTTGTCCCCGCAACTCCTCCTACATCTTTCATCGGATTGATTTGAAATTTTACAGATTGTATTCTTACAATATGAAGATGTGCATGTGGTAATTTATTTTAGTTTCGGCCATTTTTAATGGAGTTACGGCCCTTGCTGACTTAGACCTTGTCCCCGCAACTCCTGCAACATCTTGTATCAGATTGACTTGATATTGTGCAGAATGTTTCATCATGATCTGAAGATGTGCATGTGATTTTGGAATTTCAATTGTCCTATTTTTTACAAAGTTATGGCCCTTTGTCATTTTTTGGCATTTTTCCAACTTTTGAACCGTTTGACCGAGAGAGCTAAAATTTGGTATGTTATTAGCATTTGGTAAATTGATTATTCTGATTATTGTTAGGATGTGCTAAATCATAAGTGACAGAATTATTCCCCTTTCATAGATAATAGACATTCACTTAAAGGTAAAAGGGATAACTCCAGAACTATTCATATTAATGGACTGAATTTTCATAAATGCATTGTTCATTTTTCATCAGATTCATATAAGCAGGATTGTGGCTCTTGTTATTTTGTACTGGGTATACAGTCTTGATGTTTTGATCATTTTGTAAGGGCCAATAGTTTCAGTAACCTGATTTTACACATATATGCCCCGTTCTGAACTTAAGTATTTTATAAAGAGGCTCAGTAATTGGGTATATGTCTTTGCTTATGTTCAGTTATCGTTTGCTTACCAGGTTCTGTAATATATATATATTTTCTGTTTTTGGCCATACATTTACTCTGAAACAGAATAAAGGGCTGAAGTTTGTGACACATTTCAAACGTCGGGTGACACTTGGCCGATGGCCTTTTATTTCTTCTGTAAACTAGCAGAAAACATTGAGGTTAACCCATTCACCATAAGTTAAACCAGAATTGTAAATTGATTAATTTTATCCACTGCAAATGGAAACAAACAAGTTTGACATTAGCAAACAGCAAAGGCCCTGACGAGCCTCAGCATATGTCCAACCTAAACTGTTTACTTTTTAGCTCATCTGAGCCAGCGGCTCCGGGGGAGCTTATAGGATGGTAAGGCTCCGTCGTCCGTCCGTCCGTCCACAATTTCAAATGACTTCTCCTCTGAAACCGCTGGGCCAGTTGTAACTAAATTTCATATAGAGCCTCCTGGGACCTTAGGAACGAAAAGTTGTTCAAACGGTCCTGGTCACATGACCAACATGGCCGCCATGCCCATATATGGTAAAAACCTGAAAAAATATCTTCTTCTCCAGAACCAATAGGCCGATGGCCTTGAAACTTGATATGTAGCATCGGGTATGCGAGTACTACCAAGATTGTTCAAATTATGACCTTGGGTTGACCTTGACCTTTTTTACGGTAAGGTCAAATTTGCTTCCTTATGCTTTTATATGGCAAGATGCTACAACATGAGATATCTGGGAAACTGTTGAAGATTTTGGGCTAAAAATTGGTATCTACAGTCAATTTAATGACTACATGAAGATTTATGAGTACAAGAGGTCAAGGTCATTCTTTGACCTTTGACCCTGAACTCTCATATTTTGATAAGTTCTAACAATCTCCTCAAAAGCCACTGGGCCAATTGAAACCAAATTTCATATAGAGCCTTCAGGGCTTGAGGGAACAAAAATTTATTTATACCTTCCAGGTCACATGACCAACATGGCCACCATGCCCATATATGGTAAAAACTTTTAAAAATCTTCTTCTCCAGAACCAATTGACCGATGGCCTTGAGACTTGGTATGTAGCATTGGGTACTTGAGTACTATCAAGATTGTTCAAATTATGACCTTGTGTTGACCTTGACTTTTTTTACAGCAAGGTCAAATATGGGAAAATGCTAGAACATAAGATTTCACGGAAAGCTTTGAAGATTTTGGCCTAAAGATTGGTATATACAGTTGTCTTAATGAGGTCATGAAGAATTATGAGTACAAGAGGTCAAGGTCATTTCTTGACCTTTGATCCAGATCGCTCATATTTTGACATTTTTAACCATTTCCTCAAAAGCCAAAGGGCTAATTGTAAACACATTTCATATAGAGCCTCCAGGGATTGATTGAATAAAAATTTGTTCAAACGGTCCAGGTCACATGACCAACATGGCCGCCACTACCACTTATGGTATAATTCTTTAATATTTTTCTTCTCCAGAACCAATACACCTATGGCCTTGAGACTTGGTAAGTAGCATGGAGTACTAGAGTACCACCAAGACAGTTCAAATGGTGACCTTGGGTTTACCTTGACCTTTTTTGCGGCATGGTCAAATATGGAAAAATGCTAGAACATAAGATTCCGTGGAAAGTTTTGAAGATTTTGGCCTAAACATGGTATACATGTATATGGTTGTCTTCATGAGTACATGAAGATTTATGAGTACAAGCGGTCATGGTCATTCTTTGACTTTTGACCCAAGACTCATATTTTGACAATTTCAGACATGATAAGAAAAAGCCAACTTGCCAGTTGCCCAGGTGAGCGATTCAGGGCCTCATGGCCCTCTTGTTTTAGCTCTCCTGAGCCAGCGGCTCCGGGGGAGCTTATAGGATGGTAAGGCTCCGTCGTCCGTCGTCGTCCGTCCGTCCGTCCGTCGTCCGTCCACAATTTCAAACGTCTTCTCCTCTGAAACCGCTGGGCCAATTATAACCAAATTTCATATGCAGCCTCTAGGGAACTTAGGAACGAAAAGTTGTTCCAACGGTCCTGGTCACATGACCAACATGGCCGCCACGCCCATATATGGTAAAAGCCTAGAAAAATCTTCTTCTCCAGAACCGATAGGCCGATGGCCTTGAAACTTGGTATGTAGCATCGGGCATGTGAGTATTACCAAGATTGTTCAAATTATGACCTTGGGTTGACCTTGACCTTTTTTACGGTAAGGTCAAATTTGCTTCCTTGTTCTTTTATATGGCAAAATGCTAGAACTTAAGATATCTTGGAAACTGTTGAAGATTTTGGGCTAAAAATTGGTATCTACAGTCATCTTAATGAGTACATGCAGATTTATGAGTATTAGAGGTCAAGATCATTCTTTGACCTTTGACCCAGGACTCTGATATTTTGACAATTTCAAACAATCTCCTCAAAAGCCACTGGACCATTTGCAACCAGATTTCATATAGAGCTTCCAGGGGTTGAGGGAACAAAAATTTATTCATACTGTCCATGTCACATGACCAACATGGCCGCCACGCCCATATATGGTAAAAACCTTTAAAAATCTTCTTCTCCAGAACCAATGGCCCGATGGCCTTGAAACTTGGCATGTAGCATTGGGTACTTGAGTACTACCAAGATTGTTCAAATCATGACCTTGGGTTGACCCTGACCTTTTTATGGCAAGGTCAAATAAAGGAAAATGCTAGAAAATAAGATTTCATTGAAAGCTTTTAAGATTAAGTCCTAGAAATTGGTATACACAGTCATCTTACTGAGTACATGAAGATTTGTGAGTACAAGAGGTCAAGGTCATTCTTTGACCTTTGACCCAGAACTCTCATATTTTTACAATTTCAAACAATCGCCTCAAAAAAAAACCACTGGACTAATTGTAACCAAATTTCAAATAGAGCTTTCAGGTGTTGAAGGAACGAAATTTTATTCAAACGGCCCAGGTCACATGACCAACATTGCCGCCACGCCCATATATGGTAAAAACCCTTAAAAATCTTCTTCTCCAGAACCAATCGACCGATGGCCTTGAAACACGGTTTGTAGCATTGGGTACTCCAGTACTATCAAGATTGTTCAAAATGATGACCTTGGGTTGACCTTGAATATTTTACGGCAAGGTCAAATATGGGAAAATGCTAGAACATAAGATTTCATGGAAAGTTTTGAAGATTTAGGCCTAAAAATTGGTAAATACAGTTATCTTTATGAGTGCAAGAGGTCATGGTCATTCTTTGACTTTTGACCCAAGACTCATATTTTGACAATTTCAGACATAAGAAAAAGCCACTTTGCCAGTTGCTCGGGTGAGCGATTCAGGGCCTCATGGCCCTCTTGTTTCTTAAAGGTACAGTTAATGTTTTCACTGACAATAGGTGCCATCATCAGCCTGCTCAGAGCTAAGGCTGCTTCAGGAGGTTCTGGTTTGTATTAGACCAACATACCATAATGTGCCTAAATTTTGGGACACCTAAAAATTATTAATTTTCCATTTGGAACAAATGGAAAATTAATAATTTTAAGGTGTCCCAATACTATGCACATTATGGTAATGTCAAAAACAGAATTTTTACAGATTGCATTAGTACAAGTCACCATCAAAATGTTAATTTGATACTGAATTGGGTGCATCAAGTATCAAACTGTCAATGTCAGCCATCATATTGGATGGATGCATCAGGTATCAACTTTTCATTGTGATGGCTGATTGACAGCCATCAAAATGATACTTTGATACTCAGTAGATGCATTGCATCCAGATATCAAACTTTTGTTGTGATGGCTGACTACGGAAGCCATCAAAACAGTTGTTTGATACTCAACAGATACATCAGGTGTCAAACTTCCAATGTGATGGCTGACTTGATGGACTATGTGTGCACGTGTCAAATTTTAGGAGTCATGTACGTACTAGCTTAGTCTAATGTAATGTGCCAAAAGATATTAGAGCCACGACACGAGAAAACCAACAGAGTGGTTGTGCACCCAGCGCAGACTCAGGTCAGCCTGGGCATCTGCTCAGACTGATCAGAGTCTCCGCTGTCCGCATGGAGTTAGCTTCGACCGTTAGCTACCCTTTAAGTGCTTCGCGAAAAGCCTTATCAGACTAGGCAGATGTTCAGGCTGATCTGAGTCTGCACTGGGTGCACAACCACTTTGTTGTTTTTCTCGTGTCGCGGCTCATTTTGTTTTATTTGCGTACAGAAAAGAATCTCACCATCATCGTCATGTTAGAGTCTTCTTTTATTACCACTGACCTTATACAGTACCTCAAAACTTTAATTATTCCATAAATTATAATGTATTTGCAGATCAGATGATGATGGAGGTGGTTTGAGCGGAGGTGGTATAGCTGCCATTGTTATTGCTGTGCTAGCTGTGGCCCTGATAACAGTGTTTGTAGCGATAAAATTCTATGGGAAGAAGTTCAGGAGACCTGTTGATGGTAAAGTCAGATTCTGACTTAGAGCTGGGTACCACGGAAAATGAAGTACCACAGTATACTGAGGTTTTTCATCAAATATCGTGGTACATACCACAGTATACCGTGACTGCCATTCTGTTGTTGTTCTACCTTCGGTTTCATTTAACAACCGTCATGTGGACTGTTAAATTTGAAGTGCCACCATCTGCGCACTTCCCAAAACAGTCACAGGCTCTACAGATGGCTACATTCTGCTCTATGCTAACATCAGAGTTCTTTTTTAACCTGAAGTGGTGCCAAATGTGTGCCTTTCCTCGCAAATTTTTCACAGTGCTGTTGCTGTCCACCATCTTGAGATGCTTTAGTGCGCAGACGCAGAACGCATGTGGCGGAAAATTTTTACGTATTTATACATAAATATTAATATAAACACCAGAATTGTAACCGTTTACTGATTATTTTCATTGTTTTTATATTAATTCTTTTCTGGCCGAATTAAGGACATGGATGAACTCGTCAGTTTCCGTGAAAATCTTGGTCACGAAGTCTGCCAAAGTACTAGTACTGCCCAAAAGTACCGCGGTTTGTACCACTGGGACTAAATACCGGGGTTCACCGGTTTACCGCCCACCCCTAGATTCTGTAAAATCGGATATATTTTTTACTTTGGTATTTTGATTGTTGTGCAGTATTGATTTTACTTATGTATTCAGACTTTTCCAATTCAGTCTATATTGGACCGTTCCATCATCAAAATTGGAGAAGTCTTTCTCATCTATATATGTATGTTTTAAGGTGCATAGGTACATTTTCAGCGGAAGAAACTTAACTTTCTCTATCGGGATCATCCCTTCAAAGAAAGGGTCTTCTCCCTTAGTAGCAAATAGTAGACCCCCATTTTGGAAGACGTTCCTTATTGAGGAGGGCAAACTGGAAGTCAGGAAAAGGACTTCTATGCTTAAGGCGAGGATTTTTCCCATTAGACTAGCACGACAGGCTTGAATTTTCAAAAGTGCAAAGTGTATATATTTTCCATAGCAGGGCATCCACTAATATGCAAACCATATGAAATCAGAGCATTTGTGATTCAGACTCAAATACATGGGGAGATAATCCAGGCTGAAATTAGCTACCCTAAATTCGAGGTTTTCTCATACCTCATTTTTGAGGTTATAAAAATATTGAAATCAGTCGATCAGTCAAAAAGTTTTTGTCATAAGTGCATGCTAAATACATACATATCACAATAGAAAGCAACAATTTTTATCTTGTTATGCCTGACTAGCATTCAAACTTGCAAAACCATAGTTACACTTCCGGTCAAAACGGCCAAAAGGGAAAGCTTCACTATAATTAAAATACAAGTACTTTCCCCCCTGTGACCCAGCATTTCCTTTATGCAGCAGACTTGTATATGGCAAGTACACAATATATATGAGTGGGAAGCTGGGTCATGGGGTTGGGGGGTGGGGGGGGGGGGGAATACTCAGTAAGCCAAAGAAGAAGAATGGTCAAAAGTAGCACTGTGATCTTAAAGGATTTAGTTATGTACCATGACCTTGAAATGCGGTCAAGGTCACATACATACAATCAAAACTATCCAGTGTTGTCTGTTATGTAAGTAATATAAGTAAAAAAAGTGTGAAATGTATACAATAAATCATTATTTCAGCGATTAGTTTTGAGTATAATTTACAATTAATCTCAACAATGACATCAACGTCAACGTATGTTTAACGTTCTTAACATAGACACAAACGCTTGAAAATTCATTTTTCATGCAAGTTACATGTCATAGGCAAAAGTGCAAAGCAAAAGTCTGTGATCCGTATAACTTTTTGGACATTGAATTTTATGAAAGAAAGAAAGGGGGTGTGGGATGGGGTGGGGGGGGGGGGGGGCTTAAACATTACAATTAAACATTTAGATTTTACTCCCTTCCAATCCGTAATGTATTCACACCAGTTCATTTGAAGTTTATTTTTCATTTATGTTTCTTTTTTTGTTCAGTATATGTGTTATGAAAATCGTGATACTGTTAACCAGTAAAGCTCATTCTTGTCTTTAATTTCAGAATCATCGAAGTATCTTCAGGGTAGCTCCATGTTTGACAGTACAGTGTTTAATCGCTCACAGGACCAAGTTACAATAGGAGCTGCCCCATCCTCAACTATTCCTTACCAGGAAATGTGAACAGTTCAATATTCTTGGCCCAGTATTTCAAAGCATAGTTAGCTTAAGTCTTCTGATATAATTTAAATCAATTTGCTATATTTTTTCGCACTGTAAAAGCTCCTCATATTTTCTGCGAAAAAATGACTGTTTTTGTCTTTGTTTGAAAATGTAAAAATGTTTCGAACTACTGGGCTCTTAATGAGAGCTACATGGTGCCATACACCAGAGCATGATCTAGATAAGAGGGAGTATTTGGTGATAATCAGGGATAATTTTTGTTAGTTTTGCGTATAGCCATATGTTGTGACCCCTCATCTGAACCGTCTCAACGAGACGGTTCAGATGAGGGGTCACAATATATGGTTTCAGTAAGAAATAAAAAAAATTATCCCTCAGTTTTCATCAAATACCCCTCTTATCTAGAGCTCTGATACTTATAGACCAGAAAGAGCAGAACATGACAAAATAATCCACAACATAAAGAAAGAATGCTTAACATATCAGTAAACAGAGAATGCATGTACTCATACTAGTGTGTGACTATGAGAAGTTAAAATGTCAAAAGCCAACACTCTGTGCCTGTACATGCATGGTGTGTTGAGACAGCGAAGATTCTAACTAGACTGCATTGGTGTGCAGGTTGGTCTGGGACATTACTGTTTGCATAGGTGTTTAGCACTGTTTCACTTGCTGCAGCTCAAATATGTGTTCTCATATTGCTTCCTCTTAATTTTATACAAGCCATGTTGTGATAAGACTGTCTTGAAAGTTTTTGTGTGTGTGAAGAGCTTTCTATATGTTAATTCGCTCTTGATCAAGTCGGGTAAATTTGGACAGCGGGTAAATTCGAACAGTGACATTGTTTCCTTTATATATTAGTTGCTTGGAATTAAAACAAAATAAACTGGGCAAACAGTGAAAATCCTGATGAGACGGCTCATGATGAGCCGTCTCGTCTGAATTGTTACTGTTTTTGCAATGGTATGTCCGAATTTACCCCCTGTCCGAAGTTAGCCGACTCTACCCTACTTGTTTATGTTTCATTTGAATGTGTGTTACACAGCAAGTTTCCTGAGGTCTGGTTCAACAGATCTTCTATGCTCATATTTATTATGCATTTCCGCCTAAAACCACACCCTATTCAAAACTTCACCAAGATTGTATGAGGCCAGCCAGTCCTTGTTAAAATGCAGGTAGAACAATTATCCTAATATGTCCTGGTCAGAAACCATAATCACAACTTCCTGCACATCTTGGCATCTTCGAAAGCAGATTTCTGCTAACTGATGTTGCTATGCCTTCAAACAATAAAATCTGACCAAAAATGAGAAAATAATGCATTTGAGCCACAACACGACAAAACCTACAAAATGGCATGTGCGCCCAGTGAAGACGCAGATCAGCTTGGGCAGGTGCCCAGGTTGATCTGAGTCTTCGCTGGGCACACATGCCACTTTGTTGTTTTGTTTGTTTTTGTGTTGCAGCTCATTTCATAAATATCTGCCAAAATATCCAGACAGAGGCTTATAATTTCTCACAGGGCTAACAGCTTCCTAGTATAAACTGTATAACATTAAGTGTGTGGGAAGGATCTGAAATACTCTAGAGACATTGGCTTTTGACAAGAGAGCTTATCAGTTATCTTATCTAAACTTCTGTAGAGAACCTGTTATCATTACAAGACCTCTAAAATATGAACTGGTACTAATATTTAGTACAGTCTTATCTAAATCTGATGTTCTAAGTGATAGTTGAAATTGCAACAAGCTGTCAAAGCAAACACATTAATGCCAATCACTGCTGGCACTTTCACCCTCAATGATGTTTTCAGGCCCATAGCCCAGTGAGTAATTCATAAGCCTCTGATCCAGACCATAAGCGGTTATTTTATCAGCAGTTTCAAAACACTTTTTTTTATTATGTAAAATGATGCTCTTTTTCTTGCCATCAGAAAAGTGCCAAGATGGAGCTTTACGGTAAATTCTCTATTACATGTAGTTCGAACACCCTAGCAGTTCGAACACCTAAATTCAAATTGGAATTCACCTTAAAACTTTCTCATTTAGTTCGAACAGTCAACTTTTTTAGGAATTTGAATTTTTAATAGTTTGAACACAAAACAAGCTTGAATTTTCACACACACAAAAAAACAAGAGGCCCACGGGCCACAAAGCTCACCAGATCTCTAGCTCAAAATTGCTATCAAATTTGTATAGGCTCAAAATTGATGTCACATTTGTACAGGCTAATACAAAGTATACAACTACAAAGTCTCAGTCTGACAGTTTGTTGAGCTGACAACAAAATATGTAACTATTTTCCATATTTTGATTGCAATAAATGTATATACAAAGTAAACACTAAACACATATTTTCAAAAAAACACATAGCTGAAAAAAGACTTCTCAAGGAACATTTCTAATACAGTTTTGTCAACATATCTGCAATGGCTTGGCAGTAAATGCCATTGGCCCAGTATCGGCCCAGTGTTTTCAGAGGAGATAATTTTTTAAGTATTTTTTTCCATTCTTTTTTGCATTTTGGTTTCCATGGCAACCAATGAAAGGAGCAGTGGGCAAAAAAACATGCAGCTGATAGAAGATTTCTCAAGAAACATTTCTATAAAAGTTTTGTCAATATATCTGCAATGGCTTGGCAGTAAATGCCATTTTTCAATTTTCCCCATTATAAGTCAATGCAACTCTAAGTTGCCATAGCAACAATACTAAAGAGCCAATTTTCATAAAAAACACAATCTTTCAATCCCCCAGCCTAAGGATACTACCGATGAAATCTGAGCCTTATTGGCCCTGTGGCTTCAGAGGAGATAATTTTTAAGTATTATGTCTCCATTTTTTTTGCTGTTTGGTTTCCATGGCAACCAATAAAAGCAGCAGTGGGCCAAAAACATACAGCTGATAGAAGACTTCTCAAGGAACATTTCTATAAAAGATTTGTCAACATTTCTGCAATGGCTTGCCAGTAAATGCCATTTTTCAATTTTCCCCATTATGAGTCTATGGGCACTCTAAGTTGCGATAGCAACCAAACTAACAGGCAGATTTTCATAAACAAGAGGGCCAAGAGGCCCTGAATCGCTCACCTGAACAAAAAGGTTAAAGGTCAAACTAGGGTCATAATTTGAACAAACCTGATAGTTTGCAACCATTTCCAAATGGTTCTGAAGAAGAAGATTTTTGAATGTGTTTCTATGTATTGCTATGGTTCAAACCCTTGACCCCCTGGGGCAGGGCCATTTTGGACCCTGGGGCCATCATTTGAATAATCTTGGTAAAGGACCACTAGGCAATGCTAAAAGCTAAATTTCAAGCCTCTGAGCCAAGTGGTTCTGAAGAAGAAGATTTCTGAATATTTTTCTATGTATTTCTATGGTTCAAACCCAGGGCGCCCTGGGCAGGGCCATTTTTGACCGTGACACCATCATTTGAACAAACTTGGTAAGGGACCACTAGGCAATGCATCATACAAAATTTCAAGCATCCGCACTAAGGGGTTCTGGAGAAGAGTTTTAATTTCGAACCAAAGACTCCCTGCCTCAGGGCCATTTTGGATCCGAGGGCCACCATTTATACAAACTTTGTAAGAGTCCACCAGGCAATGCATCATACCAAATTTCAAGCATATGAGCCAAGTTGTTCTGAAGAAGAAGATTTTTTAATAGTTTCCTATGTATTTCAATGGCTCAAACTCAGGACTCCCTGCCGCAAGGCCGTTTTGGACCCTGGGGCCATCATTTGAACAAACTTGATAAAGAACAACAAGGCAATGCATCATACCAATTTTCAAGCATCTGAGCCATGTGGTTCTGAAATAGAAGATTTTTGAATATTTTTCTATGTAGTTCTATGGTTCAAACCCAGGACCCCCTGGGGTGGGGCCATTTTAGACCCTGGGGTCATCATTTGAACAAACTTGGTAAAAAAAGACTACTGGGCAAAGCTACATACCAAATTTAAGCATCTGAGCCAAGTGGTTCTGAAGAAGATTTTTTAAATATTTTTCTATATATTTCTATGGTTCAAACCTAGAACTCCCTGTCGCGGGGCCATTTTGGACCCTGGGGCCTCCATTTGAAGAAACTTAGTAAAGGACCACTAGGCCATGCTACATACCGAATTTCAAGCATCTGGGCCTTGCGGTTCTGAAGTGGAAGATTTTTTAATATTTTTCTATGTATTTCTATGGTTCAAACCTGGGACTCCCTGCCCCGGGGCCATTTCGGACCCTGGGGCCACCATTTGAACAAACTTGGAAGAGAACCACTAGGCAATGCTACATACCAAATTTCAAGCATCTGAGCCAAGCAGTTCTGGAGAAGAAGATTTTTAAGTATTTTTTAGTTTCGAACCCAAGACCCCCTGCCGCAGGGCCATTTTGGACCCTGGGGACACCATTTGAACAAATTTGGTAGAGGACCACTAGGCAATGTTACATACCAAATTTCAAGCATCTGAGCCAAGCAGTTCTGGAGAAGAAGATTTTCAAATATTTTTTAGTTTCGAACCCAAGACCCCCTGCCCCAGGGCCATTTTGGACCCTGGGGCCACCATTTGAACAAACTTGGTAGAGGACCACTAGGCAATGTTACATACCAAATTTCAAGCATCTGAGCCATGTAGATCTGGTGAAGAAGTTTTTTAAGTATTTTTTAGTTTAGAACCCAGGACCCCCTGCCCCAGGGCCATTTTGGACCCTGGGGCCATCATTTGAACAAACTTGGTAGAAAACCATTAGGCAATGCTACATACCAAATTTCAAGCATCTGAGCCAAGCAGTTCTTGAGAAGAAGATTTTTAAGTATTTTTTAGTTTCGAACCCAAGACCCCCTGCCCCAGGGCCATTTTGGACCCTGGGGCCTCCATTTGAACAAACTTGGTAGAGGACCATTAGGCAATGCTTCATACCAAATTTCAAGCATCTGGGCCAAGCAGTACTGGAGAAGAAGATTTTTAAGTATTTTTTAGTTTTGAACCCAAGACCCCCTGCCCCAGGGCCATTTTGGGCCCTGGGGCCACCATTTGAACAAACTTGGTAGAGGACCACTAGACAATGCTTCATACCAAATATCAAAGCCCTAGGCCTAGCGGTTTCAGAGAAGATGTCATTTAAAGCAAATTGTTGACGACGCACGACGCACAACGGACGACGGACACTGGGTGATCACAATAGCTCACCCTGAGCCTATGGCTCAGGTGAGCTAAAAACACAAACTTTCAATCCCCCAGCCCAAGGATGCTACAGATGAAATTTGGGCCCAATCGGCCTAGTGGCTTCAGAGGAGATGTCGTTTAAAAGTGTTGACGGACAGACGACATACGACGACGACGGACAACTGCCTATACTATAAGCTCCCCCGGAGCCTTCGGCTCTGTTGAGCTAAAAAATTTAAGTATTTTTTTTTTCCCATTTTTTTTGCATTCTGGTTTCCATGGCAACCAATAAAAGGAGCAGTGGGCTAAAAAAAACAACAAAACACATAGCTAACAAGGCATCGCAGGCGATACAAATCCCCTCACACAAGACTACTTGCTCAAGATATTGTCATACCCTACATTTGTGTGAAGTTATTTTAAAATCCATGGAGAAATGTAGGCGCTAGAGCGATGACAAAGTTTTTCTAAAAATAGCTACAGTGACCTTGACCTTTTAAGCGCAGCACCCTGAAAGTCGAACTTGCTCGAGATATTGTCATGCCGTACATTTGTGTGAAGTTATTTCAAAATCCATTGAGGAATATAGGCACTAGATCGCTGACAAAGTTTTTCTAAAAATAGCCACAGTGACCTTGACCTTGGGCGCAGAACCCTGAAAGTCGAACTTGCTCGAGATATTGTCTTGCCCTACATTTGTGTGAAGTTATTTTAAAATCCGTTGAGAAATGTAGGTGCTACAGCGATGACAAAGTTTTTCTAAAAATAGCCACAGTGACCTTGACCTTGGGCACAGCACCCTGAAAGTCGAACTTGCTCGAGATATTGCCTTGCCCTACATTTGTGTGAAGTTATTTTAAAATCCGTTGAGAAATGTAGGCGCTAAAGCGATGACAAAGTTTTTCTAAAAATAGCCACAGTGACCTTGACGTTGGGCGCAGCACCCTTAAAGTCGAACTTGCTTGAGATAATGTCATGCTCTAGATTTGTGTGATGTTACTTCAAAATCCGTTGAGAAATGTAGGCGCTAGAGTGATGACAAAGTTTTCCTAAAAATAGCCACAGTGACCTTGACCTTGGGCACAGCACCCTGAAAGTCAAACTTGCTCGAGATATTGTCATGCCCTACATTGGTGTGAAGTTATTTCAAAATCCGTTGAGAAATGTAGGCGCTAGAGCAATGACAAAGTTTTTCTAAAAATAGCCACAGTGACCTTGACCTTGGGCACAGCACCCTGAAAGTAAAACTTGCTCGAGATATTGTCATGCCCTACACTTGTGTGAAGTTATTTCAAAATACGCTGAGAAAAGTAGGCGCTAGAGTGATGACAAAGTTTTTATAAAAATAGCCACAGTGACCTTGACCTTGGGTGCAGCACCCTGAAAGTTAAACTTGCTCGAGATATTGTCATGCCCTACATTTGTGTGAAGTTATTTCAAAATCCATTGAGAAATGTAGGCGCTAGAGCGCTGACAAAGTTTTTCTTAAAATAGCCACAGTGACCTTGACGTTGGGCGCAGCACCCTGAAAGTCAAACTTGCTCGAAATATTGTCATGCCCTACACTTGTGTGAAGTTATTTCAAAATCTGTTGAGAAATGTAAGTGCTAGAGCGATGACAAAAGGTGAACATATGTACGTAAGTATGTACGTACTTACGTACGCTCTTACGTACGAGACAAAACCTATATCCCCTCACCACTTCGTGGTGTGAGGGGATAATAAGAGACTTCTCAAAGAACAATCTATAAAAGTTTTGTCAACATATATGCAATGGCTTGGCAGTAAATGCCATTTTTCAGTTTTCCCCATTATAAGTCAATGCAACTCTAAGTTGCTATAGCAACCAAATTAAAGGGCCAATTTTCATAAAAAACACAAACTTTCAATCCCCTAGCCCAAGGATGCCACAGATGAAAGCTGGGCCTTATCATCCCAGTGGCTTAAAAGAAGATAATTTTTTAAGTATTTTTTTCCATATTTGTAACGTTTCGGTTTCCATGGCAACCAATAACAGAAGCAGTGGGCCAAAAAACATATAGCTGATAGATGACATCTCAAGGAACATTTCTCTGAAGGTTTTATCAACATATCTGCAATGGCTTGGCAGAAAATGCCATTTTTCAATATTCCCCAGTATAAGCAATGGCAACTCTAAGTTGCCATAGCAACCAAACTAAAGTGCCCATGATCATAAAAAACATAAACTTTGAATCCCCCAGCCCAAGGATGCCACAGATGAAATCTGGGCCTTATCGGCCCAGTGGCTTCAGAGGAGATAATTTTTCAAGTATTTTTTTCCGTTTTTTGTGCATTTCGTTTACATGGCAACCAATAAAAGGAGCAGTGGGCCAAAAAACATACAGCTGATTGAAGACATCTCAAGGAACATTTCTATAAAAGTTTTATCAACATATCTGCAACGGCTTGGCAGAAAATGCCATTTTTCAATTTTCCCCATTATAAGTCAATGGGAACTCTAAGTTGCCATAGCAACCAAACTAAAAGGCCAATTTTCACAAAAAACACAATCTTTCAATCCCCCAGCCCAAGGATGCCACAGATGAAATTTGGGCCAAATCGGCTTAGTGGCTTCAGAGGAGATGTCGTTTAAAAGTGTTGACGGACGACAGACGACGACAGACGACGACGACGACATACGACGACAATGGACCACTGCCTATCCTATAAGCTCCCCCGGAGCCCTCGGCTCTGGTGAGCTAAAAATCGCCAAACATTGTCGGTGTTTTGACTTTTGTTTTCCGATGCAAAGAGGGGCAACTCCAACGAGCTCAAGGTCAATCGGGTATCCTCGCCAATTTAATTGATTTCGAATACGGAATATGTGGCCGACTCTCAATGTACAGATGTAGGGTTGGAAGTGATACTGACGTTATGATGTTGATTCTTCTTCGGAAAGATCAGTAGTGAAATTAATTTAAAAAGAAGATTTCATCGGAACTCGAATGCGTAGTATGATTCTGCCTTTCAGCCCTACTTGTACACAACAAATAACTGTAGTCAAAATGACCAGGTTTGATGATCGCAGGTATCACAGTCCTAAACGCTAGGGTCAACAGTAACTGTGGACGGATGAAGGTAATGAAGGACAGACGTAATTTTGAGTAAACTCCAATATCGCACTTTGCTAAAGCAGGTGCGACAACCTGAAGATCAGTCTCCACCTTTGCACAGACGCAATTTTTTTACGGACAGCAAAACTCACTGTGTGCTCAATTTTTGTGTGTCTATTGCTGAAGTAGTTATTTTAAGTTGCGTATCTGTGTTTTGCATCCTAGTCTCAACTTCAACTCAGGACAAAAGTCTCTTTCTAAAACTAAACTTGAAGAGCGGAGGATTGTAGGCCCTAAAGACAGAAATGATTACCAAATACAGATTGCTAATTTTTAATTTCACTGTTCTAAGCTTTATCATTCGTGAAAATAAATAAAATAAAATAAAAACAGCATTTGAGCTCAGCGAAGACTCTGAGAAGCCTGGGCATCCGACCAGTCTGACAAGAGTCTTCGCAGGTCCTTAGCTACCCTCTGGACGGATGCACAGGCTGATCCGAGTCTTTGCTGAGCACTACAGACTACACATGCTAATAGAAATAATGAGTTAAAAAAGTACGCTATAAAATATCCAGTAGATTTTACGGTAAAGATCCGGCAACCGGATGCCAGACCCTTTACCGTTAAAAGTACAGTATAGCACCGTGAATGCATTGTGTAAAAACCTTGTTTTAATTTAGCACGGATTTAAAGCAAGGGTATTTTACAATGCACTCACTTTTCATATTATACAACTACGGCACCTTCCAGTACTTTCTACGGTAAAGGACCTGACAGCCGGTTGCCAAGTCTTTTACCGTAAAATCTACGGGATTTTTTTTCAGTGTATGATATTAAAAAACAGTTAACTGTAAAGATTATTCAGATTGAAGACCTCTACGAAGTGTCAAAGTCCTGCATTAGTCTTTGTGGCTGATCTATTTAGGGCTTGAAGATCAAAACTTTTGAGTACTGTCGTATTGTAAAAGTACACAACTGTACCTGTCAGTGTTCATCGGAAAATTATACTAACAATAGCTAACCAACAGTTCATCCGGCACTTTACTTCTTATGGTCGTCATGTATCAAGTATATGAGCCCCGGACACGACAAAACCAATAAAGTTGCATATGCGCCCAGCGAAGACTCGGATCAGCCTGGGCATGGGCCAAATCTGATCAGTCTTTGCTGTCCGCATGGAGTTAGCTTATACCCTTAGATACCTTGTAAGCAAAGACTCTGATCAGACTCAGCTAATGCCCAGGCTGATCTGCGCACATGCCACTTTGTATATTTTGTGGTGTCGCGGTTCATTTGGACATGTCTAAGCAATATAAATAGCCAAACAAAATGACAAGGTCATCACGGAAAGTTATACCAATAGTAGCTACCGTCAGTAGCTAACCAACAGTTCATCTTTAACTTTACTTGTTACGGTCGTCATGTATCAAGTATCTGTACATATCCAAGCAATATAAATACATGTATCTACACAAAATTACTTAGTCACCACAACACTATGACTACGATTATACATGTCCCAGAGGGCACATGGTGTTGACATGACTTCTACTGACGTCAATACCACGTTCTTGGATCGCATCGACGTCAGTTCATGTGCCTGCTGGGGTTGGTGCTCTGTCTTAAGAATTTTACTAGTCATGACACAGGTCAATGAACGGGTCATCAACCTCATCTTCTTCAAACCCAGAAAACTCCTCGTCTTCCTTGTCGCTATTGTCGTCAGTTTCTGGGATCAGGCTGGGATCCCAGATCATGTGGTCCTCGGCACCTCCTAATGTGGTTGAGATGCCTGTAGCCTTAAACGACTTGCTGATATAAGCTGTCTGTTGCAGAACATTTTGGGCGCCCTCCATCCACCCAATTACATCCTGGCGAGAAGGCGCCACAAACGAAAGGCTATCCTTTGCCTGAGCTTGTCTGTCCTGCATAAACAATGTCCACAGTTTCCGAATCTGGTCTTTGTAAGGCTTGTTGATTACAACATCTAAGGGCTGAGCTTTACTTGTACAACCCCAAGGAATAATTGCAGGAAATGCACTTATTCTTTCAAGCTCTGCTCGAACATTGGTTGTGATGTGTGCAGAAAATGAATCCATTACTAGCAGAGCGGGACGTCGCTGGGTATACCGGCGCAGTATTTCTTTTATCCATCTTATCATGACATCTTCCTGCATCCAGGCTTTGTCATTGTAACAGACAACCCATCCACGTGGTATTTGGACGTCCTTGGGGTCTCGTTTGCACTTGAAGATCGTCATCGTCGGTAGAAATTCCCCGGCTGCGTTAACGGCTAAAACTGCGGTAAACCGTTTCTTCTCACTTCCAGTGGTTCTCACTAAAACGTCTTTCTCACCACTTTTACTGAGAGTTTTGGACGGGACGGTATCAAATACCATTGGCACTTCGCCCATATTCAGTATCGAAGCATCCTCGTCTAGTTCTTTATTTGTCCTTAGTTCTTTGAGGTGCCTATAGAACGCCGCAAGTCTCACCTCCAAGTCCGCGGGAAGTTTTTGTGCGAGGGAAGTATGACGTCTAACACTAAAATTATTGCGGTCCATGAATCTTGTCATCCAACCGCATGAGGCCTTGAAATCAGGGTATTTCTCCTTTGTTAACGAGAGAATATACCGTTTCACACTGTCACGGCTAACTGGGAGCTGGTGTTCTCTTTTTTCTATAATGAAAACTACTACTTTTTCCTCAATTTCCTTTTCGTAGGTCAGTTTACCGCCCCCTCCGACCTTACGTCCGCCTTTGTGTCAAGGAACGTCTAGGGCCAGCTCCTTTTTCCATGTCGCTATTGTGCTGGGAGCAATCTTCCACTTCCTCGAGGTAGCCCTAAGGCCGCAGAGCTCCCCCTCCTCTAGTATAGCCGTTTTCTCTTTGGGGGTGTACTGGGCATACTTCCCACGCTTTGGTGATGGCACTTCAAGGAAAGCGTCATCCTTTCTAAGTAGTACAGCCTCCTCGCTGGCTCCAGCTGTATCCTTTCTTGGACGGCCAACAGGTAGTTTTGGCGTCACTGGTGGTCTTTCGGAAGCGTCATTACGCCACTCCAGCGGAATAATCTCTTCAACAGAGGCAGCCTTTTTTAAAAACTGTCCATAGTCCACTGCATTTTTAACTGTCACTATTTTCCTTTTAGAAACTAAGTATTCGCTGCATTTTTAATTGTCACTATATTCCTTTTAGAAACTAAGTATAAAACCATGTCTGGTCAGCGACTACATTGCGATTTAAGGGTTAAACCACGTAGATCTAAAGACTTCACAGAGTTAACAATTTGGAAATGAACAACAGATTTAAAAAAACAGAGGGCCAATGGCCCTATATCGCTCACCTGAGCACTGAGGTTATGTTGGAAAAACTTTAAGTTGCCACAGCAACAAAACAACATGCACAACAGAAATGCAACACACCAATATGTAGAGGATAATATCACAAACATTTATGCTAAAAATAAGCTTTATCCCCCTCTTAATGTCTTCTGAGAAAAAGATCTTTGGCAAAAAAAAATTTTTTTTTGAAAATTTGGCCTTTCAGTTGCAATGGCAACCAACCAAAATCAGGTATTTGGGAAAAATTCATATGGCTGGTAGAAGACTACTCCAGAAACATTTCTGTAAAGCTTTTGTCAAAATATCTGCAGTAACACAGAAATACATACCAAATGTCCACTTTCCCCGTTATAAGTCTAATGAAACTTCAAGTTGCCATAGCAACGAATTCACACGGGCAACGATAATATAAAACATACTTTAGGTAGAGGCTAATGTTATTAACATTTATGCAAAGCATCGGCTTCATCCCCCTCATGGCTTCACTTTTCCCATTATAAGTCAATGGAAATTATAAGTTGCCATAGCAACCAAAGTTCTTATGGGATTGGAAGAAAAAAACTAAATTTATGTAGAGGCTAATGTCATCAACACGTTTGCACAATATCAGCTTCATCCCCCATATGGCTTCTGAGCAGAAGATTTTTTTTTTTTTTTTTTTCTCGAAAATTTACTATTTTGCCATGGCAGCCAATTAAATTCAACAATTTGGAGAAAATTCATATGAATCATAGAGGACTACTCAAGAAACATTTCTGTAGAAACAAAATCTAAATAACTGCAGTGAGACAGCAAAAATTGCCAATTTCCATTTTCCCCATTATAAGTCAATGGAAACTCTTAGTTGCCATCGCAACCAAACTGCTGGAGCAATTGCCATGAAAAACGGTAATTCTATAATGGCTAGTACTAAGGTTCTTTCTGTAAAGTTTGAGCTTTATTGGCCACACAGTTTCTGTGGAGATGATTTTTTGATATTTTTCTATTTTTAACTATTCGGTTGCAATGGCAACCAGCCAAATTGCGCAATAAGCATAAATTTAACAAGGCTGGTTAAACACTATTCAGGGTACATTTCTGTGAAAGTTTTGTCAAAATATCTGCAGTGGCATAGCAATAAATGCAAATTTTCCATTTTGCCATTATAAGTCAATGGCAACTTTAAGTTCCCATAGTAACCAAACTGCTAGAGTAATTGCCAAGAAAAACAGTACTTTTTTAGAGACTAGTACTAAGATCCTTTCTGTGAAGTTTGAGCTTTATTGGTTGTATAGTTTCTGAGGAGGTGATTTTTGAATATTTTTTGCTATTTTTAACCATTCGGTTGCCATGGCAACCAGCCAAATTGTGCAATTTACATGAATTTCATGTGGTTGATAGAAAACTACTCAAGGAACATTTCTGTAAAAGTTTAATCAAAATATCTGCAGTGACATAGCAATACATGCAAATTTTCAGTTTTTCCCATACAAGTCAATGGAAACTTTAAGTTGCCATAGCAACCAAAGTTCTACAGCGATTTGAATAAAAAACAGCATTATTGGTTCCCTCTGCCTATAGATGCTACATATGAAATTTGGTAACAATGGGCCTTGTAGTTTCAGAGGAGATGTTGTTTGAAAATATTGACGGACGGACGATGGATGATGGACGGACGGACGACGGATGCCTGCCTATACTATAAGCTCACCTGTGAGCCTTCGGCTCAGGTGAGATAAAAATGCTGATTTGAACGATTCAGGTAGAGTTTATTTCATTGGTCAATTTCTGATCAAAAATATGATTAGCATGGTTCATCGGAAGGTATTCAGATGACAGCTTAATATTTTTATGCCCCCGCCACGAAGTGGGGAGGGGCAATAGTTTTGCCCTTGTCTGTCCGTACATCCGTCCGTAAATACGTCCGTCCGTGAGTCACACTTTATAGTACTGTTCTTGTCTCCGCAACTCCTCCTACAGTATTTGATGCAGGGAGTTGAAACTTGCAACACAGTTCAGACATGCATTGAACATGTGCATAAAGGAAACAGTTCTTTGATTTAGATCTTAATTGCAGAATTATGTCCCCTTGAATAATATACATATTTTGACCATATTTCACATTTGAGTACTGTTCTTGTCTCTGCAACTCCTCCAATAGTATTTGCTGTAGGGAGATGAAACTTACAACACAGTTCAGACATGCATTGAACATGTGCATAAAGGAAACAGAAAGTTCAGACATGCATTGAACATGTGTATAATGGAAACAGAACTTTGATTTAGATCTTTATTGCAGAATTATGTCCCCTTGAATAACATAAATATTTTGACCATATTTCACATTTGTAGTACTGTTTGTGTCTCCACAACTCCTTCTACAGTATTTAATGCAGGAAGTTGAAACTTGTAACACAGTTCAGACATGCATCGAAAACATGCATAAAGGAAATAGAACTTTGATCCAGGTCATTATGGCAGAAATACATCCCCTTGAATGACATACATATTTTGACCATATTTCACACTTTGTAGTACTGTTCTTGTCTCTGCAACTCCTCCTGTAGTACTGTTCTTGTCTCTGCAACTCCTCCAATAGTATTTGATGTAGGGATTTGAAACTTTCAACACAGTTCAGACATGCATTGAACATGTCCATAAAGGAAACAGAACTTTGAGTCAGGTCTTTATTGCAGAATTATCTCCCCTTGAATAACATACATATTTTGACCATATTTCCATAGCTTATATACAAGCTATATCCTCGCTCTAGCGGCCTCATTTATTAACCAAATTTGGTATTACATCACACCTTTATTGGGTATGACAGTACTGCAAACAACTTTGCGTTTCAGGTTGGTAGGATCAAGGTCAAGGTCACAGTTACTATTTTCAGAAAAACTAGGGCATCGCTCCAGCGCTTTTATTTATAGATCGATTTTGATGTAACTTCACATAAATGTTAAGTATTAAAATATCTTGAATAAATTACAGTTTCAGCTTCGCAGGTCCAAGGTCAAGGTCACAGTTGCTATTGTTAGAAAAAAAAGCTTTATCATCTCTCTATATCCTTTATTCATTGACAATTTTGATGTAACTTCACCCAAGTGTTTAGTGTGACAATATCTTGGAAGAGTTCATGATCCAGAATTTTAGGGTCAAGGTCAAGGTAAGGTCACATTTGCTATTTTTAGAAAATACGTTGTCATCCCTCTGGAATGATTTTGGCATAACTTGACACAAATATTTAGCATGACAATATCTGGGACAAATTTGCGTTTCAGCATTGTAGGTCCCAGGTCAAGGTCACAGATGCTATTATAGGTACATGTAAATCTTTGTCATGGTTCTAGCGCCTTTATTTATTAACTGATTTTGATATAACTTCACACAAATATTAAGTATGACAATATCTTCGACAAGTTAACCTTCCAGGGTTGTAGTTCCAAGGTCAAGGTCACAGTATCTATTTTTAGAAAAACTCAGTCATCCCTCTAGCACCTTTATTTATTGACAGATTTTTATGTAACTTCACACAAATATGTCTTTACACATTACTCATCTAGTGAGGCATATGGCGGGGGCATTCATCACCTTTAGTGATTGTCTAGTTTACATGTGCTTGATGCCAAGTTTATGATTTTTCTGAACCGGACGCGGGTAGGATACTTCAGAAATTTGTGACACATGCCAAATTGATAAGTTGGCAGCGAACTCTGATCAGACTGGACAGATCTGATGCTATTTTCTTCTAAATGAAATAATGCTGTGACCCTTAGAACCTCCTTCCCAAAGGGGGTCTAATGAGGGGTCACAACATGTATGTAGGGTATATGAACATTGTTATTTTAGAATATTGAAAGGCAAACATCTTAATGAAGTTAAAGCTAACAGAGCCTTTCAAAATGTTTTAATACATGTACAGAGTTTAATAAATAGTTTTTATAATACATGTATATGTCAGATATTTTATTTATCATCAATTTACCAACAGAAATGAGAAGGATGGATAACAAGTGAGTTTTCATCTATTTCAACAGTATTTCAGTCATATCAGGAAGATGGGTGATAATGACAGGCAGTGTGCAATGGAATCCCATTTACCATTGAAAAGATTTCCACCTCCAGTAGAATTTAAGCCAGGCCCCGAGGTTATAAAACTTGAGTACATTCTCAAACTCAAAATAAAGCGCACTGATTGGTTGCTTCCGAGCACATGCTCGGAAGCAGCCAATCAGTGTGCTTTATTTTGAGTTTGAGATTATTCTGAAGTTTTATAACCTCTAACCATGGGTTTAAGCCACTGAGCTGCTGGGGCTCCCAACAGAAAAGGGAGGTGACACAGATACATTACAGATTACAGTATAATTAACATCTTAAAGAGTTCCTTCAAGAGCAGAGAACACATTCAGAGCCGGGCCGCGTAGCGCAATCGGTAGGGCACCTGACTCATAAGTCAGAGGTCCTGGGTTCGAAACCCGGTCTGGCTACATACTTTCGTTTCTCCTTCCGCTGATTCAAGAAGGGCAGTTGTCAGTTACTGGCGAAAGTATGTGCGCTTAGTACTGGTTAACCGCTTAGGAGGTCTAAGCCTGCCCAGGAATAGTGTGGTTAGGTTAACTGACCGTCCCGACATGACCTTAGCTGTTTACCGTGGACGTTAAGCATCAATTCAACCAACCAACCAACCAACACATTCAGAAGAAGTAACATGGGCCATACTATGTAGTTTCGGCTAATAAAGCCTCATCAGTGACCCAGACAATATCTGGTGATGAAACCAGAGAAAAGCATACCATAATTTCATAATTTCAATTGGGCAGTCGATTCAATGACTGATTATCAAGAAAGATTCAAAAGATTTCAGATTATGGTGTTTCGTATGTTCAGCTCAGATAAGAGCTAGATTATAAGAATCCATTTTGAGTATCCATGTTGGATAGGAAAATCTCACTCAAGGGGTCAAAAGTTCAGCAGGGGTGAGGCTTACCAATCCTACATGGACTGACTCATGACAGATTATTTTTCTCCCAATTTTAGCGAACTAAAATAATTACCAATTAAGCTTCCAGACAGAAAACAAGAGTGCTATGAAGCCCTAAATTGCTCACCTGTGTAAAAAGGTCAAATGTCAATCAACATACACGGGCAAGATGGTCATGTAACCTGAACCTTTTGACAATTTTTTATTCCCTCAGCCCCTGGAGGCTCATTATGCAGTTTGGCAAAGTGGCTTTTGAGGCAATGTTTGATTTTTTGAAATATTGGAGACCTAATTGACCCTGACCTCTTGTACTCACAAATCTTCTGTAGTCACATAGATGACTGTATGTACCAATTTTCATGCCAAAATCCTCAACAATTTCCATGAAATCTTGTTTTGGCATTTTCCCATATTAAAGCACCAAAAAGCAAATTTGACCTTGCCATAAAATAACTAAAGGTTAGCGCAAGGTCATCAGTAGTACTCATGTACTCAATGCTACATAGCAAGTTTCAAGGTCATTGTTCAATTGGTTCTAGAAAGATTTTTAAAAGTTTTTACCATATAGGAGTAGAGGCCAAGGTTGTCATGTGACCCAAACCATTTGACCAGTATTTATGTCCCCCCACCAAAGGTGAGGGGGGACATATTGTTTTCAGTGCGGTTCCCGGGCGTCGGCGTCAGTGTCGGCGTGACAATTTCTTGTATGCGCGATATCTCTTGAACCAATGGATGGAATTTCACCAAACTTGCATGGATACATCATTGGGACAAGTTTAAGAGCTGATTAGATTTTGGTGACCTTGACCTCATTTTCAAGGTCACTGGAGGACTTAGATGACAATTTCATGTACCCACTTTGCGTGCGCGATATCTCTTGAACCAACGAATGGAATTTCACCTAACTTGCATGGATACATCATTGGGACAAGTTTAAGAGCTGATTAGATTTTGGTGACCTTGACCTCATTTTCAAGGTCACTGGAAGAGTTAGATGACAATTTCATGTACCCATGTTATCTCCTAAACCAATGGATGGTATTTCACCAAACTTGCATGGATACATTATTGGGACAAGTTTAAGAGCTGATTAGATTTTAGTGACCTTGACCATATTTTCAAGGTCACTGGATGACTTAGATGAGAATTTCTTGTACCCACTATATCTCCTGAACCAATGGATAGAATTTTATCAAACTTGCATGGATACATCATTGGGGCAAGTTTAAGAGCTAATTAGATTTTGATGACCTTGACCTCATTTTCAAGGTCACTGAAGGACTCATATGACAATTTCTATTACCCACTATATCTTCTGAACCAATGGATGGAATTTTACCAAACCTGCATGGATACATCATTGGGACATGTTTAAAAGCTGATTAGATTTTGATGATCTTGACCTCATTTTCAAGGTCACTGGAGGACTTAGATGACAATTTCCTATTACCACAATATCTCATGAGCCAATGGATGGAATTTCACCAAACTTTCTTGGATACATCACTGGGACTAGCTTAAGAGCTAATTAGATTTTGATGACCTTGACCTCATTTTCAAGGTTACTGAAGGACTTAGATGAGAATTTCTTGTACCCACTACATCTCCTGAACCAATGGATGGAATTTCATCAAACTTGCATGGATACATCAGTGGGACATGTTTAAAAGCTGATTAGATTTTGATGACCTTGACCATATTTTCAAGGTCACTGGAGGACTGAGATGACAATTTCCTATTACCACAATATCTCATGAGTCAATGGATGGAATTTCACCAATCTTGCTCGGATACATCACTGGGACTAGCTTAAGAGCTGATTTAGATTTTTGCAACCTTGACCTCATTTTCAAGGTCATTGGAGGACTTAGATGGCAATTTATTTGTACCCATAATATCTCATGAACCAATAGATGGAATTTCACCAAACTTGCATGAATTCATCACTGGGACTAGCTTAAGAGCTGATCAGATTCTGGTGACCTTGACCTCATTTTCTAGGTCACAGGAGATCTTCATTATAGGGGATGGAAAATGGGCTGGTGGGGGGACATCAGTTTTTCTCTGAAAAACATTTCTAGTTGGTTCCTGCGAGCCCTGGAAGCTATATATAAAATTTGGTTACGATCCGCCCAGTTGTTTCAGAAGGGAAATTGTTTGAAATTTTGGATGGATAATAGACAGATTATGACAATGGACAACAGAGCCTGCCTCTACTATAAACTCCCACGGAGCCTTTGGCTCCGGTTAGCTAAAAATTCAAACTTCATCGCCAGTGTTCTGAAGTAAATTTTGAGCAGCTCAGTGTGCTTGTCAGGTCAAATTAGGTCTGATTTTCCCCGACATTTTAAAGTTTTCCATCACATTTAAAGATGTGTTATTGTTTAACGTCCATGGTAAACAGCTATGGTCATGTTGGGATGGTTAGTTAACCTAACCACACTATTCCTGGGCAGGCTTAGACCTCCTAAAAGGTTAACCAGTACTAAGTGCACTTACTTTCACCAGTAATTGACAACTGCCCTTCTTGAATCAGCGGAAGGGGAAATGAAAGTAAGTGGCTGGACCAGGTATCGAAGCCAGGACCTCTGGCTTACAAGTCAGGCCCCCTATCGACTGCGCTACTCGGCCCGGCTACACATTTAATGGACCAATAAGTCAATTTTACTCTTTACTTCAACCATGCTAACCACATCACTAGGAATTGGGGGCTGCTCTTAAAGGAAAGAACCTGGGGCCGTATTTATAAAAACACTTAAGTGGTTGCTATGCTGTTGCTAAGGCTAAATATCTATAAAGGAGATTCACTACAACTATGAAATTTCATCTGGAGGAACAGTCTTACAAACACAGTTCCTCCAGAGCAAATTTCATAGTTGTAGGGAATCTCCTTGATAGAAATTCAGCCCTAGCAACAGCATAGCAACGACTTCAGTTGTTTTATAAATATGGCCCCTGCTCCTAAGAGTAGACCCTGATGAGGGAGATGTGCCTGGACTGTATCTATGGAAAGTTCAGCCTTTCCCTTGAAAAGAATAAGTATATATTCTGAAAACTACATAATGTAGCCATTAATTTTCAGTATCCCTGACTTTTCCGACTTTTCCATGACCTGCAAACAAATTCATTTTCTGGATGCTTTTTCCCTGGCTATGGCAACCCTGTGTTGCCTTGTATAAAAGTGGCAGAAATAGCATGATGGTTGACCTATCTACTGTAAGGTCATCATGGAATTTATTTCATCATATGACGTGTCATAAAAATAGCCATCAGAGGAGATGGCAAATCCCCCGACCGAAGACCCCCATGGGCCTTGGTAAAAAGGGTGCACTTCAAAACACATATTAGTAATATATTGTCGTTCTTTTATGCTTCTGATTGACATTAACTGTTAACAGATGCATGATTATCTAACACTCAGACTAAAACAGTATGCTTGACTGCTAAAAGGAGGTAATATCTCAAACAGCCACCATATACACAAATGTATAGCATACGATACAGTCATTTTTCAAAATGTGTGAATAACTTCTTAAGTACAAGCCCTCCAAACCTAATTTTGAGCTCTCTAGTAAGTGAATTTGGACAAAGAATCCAAATCTGGAAAAAAAAAATCTTTTTTTTTTTTTTTTTTTTTTTTTTTTTTTTTTTTGGGGGGGGGGGGGGGGGGGGGGGGGGGGGGGGCACAGGAATGTGGACGGGTCAGAGAGAGTTAGGAACACTGATAAGATATCACAGCATGATCATCAATATTCTAAAAGGTACATACACGTTTATCAAATTCTGGAGCTGGCCAGGGTTATACAGATATGGAGCAGAGACTCAAACAGCAGCTCAAACTACCAAAGGGAAATAACTCACAAAGTATTAAAGCAAGAGTTATCATTCAAGTATGAGACAAATCGTCATGATCTGTTCTGCATATCTGTGAAGAATCATGAAAATATTTCAAAAGGTATTCAAGCTATGAAACGGACACCTAACATCATCAAAGGGAAATAACTCCAAAAGTAAGAAGGCAAGAGTTGTCATTCTTGTTCGCGACACATCATTATGACCTGTTCTACATATCTGTGAAGTATCATGAAAATATTCCAAAAGGTATTCAAGTTATAGAGCGGACACGAAATCACACCTAAAACCATCAAGGAGAAATAACTCAAAAAGTAAGAAAGCAGGAGTTGCCATTCTTGTTCGCGACACATCGTCATGACCTGTTCTACATATTTGTGAAGTATCATGAAAATATTCCAAAAGGTATTCAAGTTATAGAGCGGACACGAAATCATACCTAAAATGATCAAGGGGAAATAACTCAAAAAGTAAGAAAGCAAGAGTTGTCATTCTTGTTCGCGACACACTGTCAGGACCTGTTCTACATATCTGTGAAGTATCATGAGAATATTCCAAAGGGTATTAAAGTTATAGAGCGGACACGAATCTGCAAAAAAATCACACCTAAAACTATCAAGGGGAGATAACTCAAAAAGTAAGAATGACCTGTATGACCTGTTCTACATATCTGTGAAGTATCATGAAAATATTCCAAAAGGTATTCAAGTTATAGAGCGGACACGAAATCACACCTAAAACCATCAAGGGGTAATTACTCAAGAAGTAAGAAAGCAGGAGTTGTTTTTCTTGTTCGCAACACATCGTCATGACCTGTTCTACATATCTGTGAAGTATCATGAAAATATTCCAAAAGGTATTCAAGTTATAGAGCGGACACTAAATCATACCTAAAATGATCAAGGGGAAATAACTCAAAAAGTAAGAAAGCAAGAGTTGTCATTCTTGTTCGCAACACACCATCATGACCTGTTCTACATATCTGTGAAGTATCATGAGAATATTCTAAAGGGTATTCTAGTTATAGAGCGGACACGAATCTGCCAAAAAATCACACCTAAACCTATCAAGGGGAAATAACTCAACAAGAGGTCCATGATGGACCTAAATCGCTCACCTGAGTTATGATGAATTAACATGGAAGATCATCTATTTGATGACAGTTAAACTGGAGCAGTTTTGCACTTTCCAATATATTATTCTGACAAAGTTTCATGAAGATTGGATCAAAACTGTGCCCTCTAGAGTGTACACAATGTTTTTCTAAGATCTGACCTGGCTATCTAGTTTTCGATCAGACAGTATTCAGTTTCAAACTTGGCCTAAATTTCATGAAGATAAACATTCTGACAATGTTTCATGAAGATTCAATGCAAAATAAAACGACAATTGTGTACACAAGGTTTTTCTAAGATTTGACCTAGTGACCTAGTTTTTGACCCGACAAGACCCAGTTTCAAACTTGGTCTAGATTTCATAAAGATAAACATTCTGACAAAGTTTCATGAAGATTGAAGAAAAATTGTGCCCTCTAGAGTGTTCACAAGGTTTTACTACGATTTGACCTAGTGACCTAGTTTTTGACACAACATAACCCTTTTTCGTAATTTGCCTCGATTTTATGAAGATAAACATTCTGACAAAGTTTCAAGAAGATTAGATCAAAACTGTGCCCTCTTGAGTGTTAACAAGGTATTTCTAAGATCTGACCTAGTGACCTAGTTTTTGACCTTATGTAACCCAGTTTTAAAATTCATCTAGACTTTATGAAGATTATTATTCTGACAAAGTTTCATGAAAATTGGATCAAAACTGTGCCCTCTAGAGTGTACACAAGGTTTTACTAAGATTTGACCTAGTGACCTAGTTTTTAATCCGACATGACCTCGTTTCAAATTTGGCCTGCATTTCATTTAGATAATCATTCTGACAAAGTTTCATGAAGGTTGGATCAAAACTGTGCCCTCTAGAGTGTACACAAGGTTTTACTAAAATTTGACCTAGTGACCTACTTTTTGACCCGACATGACCTAGTTTCAAATTTGGCCTAAAGTTTATCAAGATAATCATTCTGACAAAGGTTCATGAGGGTTGGATCAAAACTGTGCCCTCTATGTCATTTAAAGATTTATTTCTATTTTTAGCTCTGGTGGCCATCTTGTTCAGTGGAGTGGAACCGTTTTAGCAATTTTGGTTCAGGGCCATGAGTCAAACATTTCTGTGAAATTATTTTGAATTCGGTCCACTGGCTTGGGAGGAGATGTCGTTTAAAGGTTTTTCTATTTTTAGCTCTGGCGGCCATTTTGTTCAGCGGAGCGGAACCCTTTTAGCAATTTTGGTTCAGGGCCATGAGTCAAACATTTCTGTGAAATTATTTTGAAATCGGTCCATTGGCTTCGGAGGAGATGTCGTTTAAAGGTTTTTCTATTTTTAGCTCTGGCGGCCATTTTGTTCAGCGGAGCGAAACCGTTTTAGCAATTTTGGTTCAGGGCCATGAGTCGAACATTTCTGTGAAATTATTTTGAAATCGGCCCACTGGCTTGGGAGGCGATGTCGTTTAAAGGTTTTTCTATTTTTAGCTCTGGCGGCCATTTTGTTCAGCGGAGCGGAACCTTTTTAGCAATTTTGGTTCAGGGCCATGAGTCGAACATTTCTGTGTTATTATTTTGAAATCGGTCCATTGGCTTGGGAGGAGATGTCGTTTAAATGTTTTTCTATTTTTAGCTCTGGCGGCCATTTTGTTCAGCGGAGCGGAACCGTTTTAGCAATTTTGGTTCAGGGCCATGAGTCAAACATTTCTGTGAAATTATTTTGAAATCGGCCCACTGGCTTGGGAGGAGATGTCGTTTAAAGGTTTTTCTATTTTTAGCTCTGGCGGCCATTTTGTTCAGAGGAGCGGAACCATTTTAGCAATTTTGGTACAAGGCTATAAGAGGAACATTTGTGTGAAATTATTTTGGAATTGGCCTACTGGTCTAGGAGGAGATGTGGTTTAAAGAAATTGTTGACGACGGACAGACGGACGGACGGACGGACGGACGGACGGACGACGGACGACGGACAAATTTCGATCACAATAGCTCACCTTGAGCACTTCGTGCTCAGGTGAGCTAAAAAGTAAGAAAGCAAGAGTTGTCATTCTTGTTCGCGACACATCGTCATGACCTGTTCTACATTTCTGTGAAGTATCATGAAAATATTCCAAAGGGTATTCAAGTTACAGAGCGGACACGAATCTGCCAAAAAATCACCAAAGGGGAGATAATTCAAAAAGTACAATAGCAAGAGTCACCATTCTTGTTCGCGACACATCGTCATGGCCTGTTCTACATAACTGTGAAGTATCATGAAAATATTCCAAAGGGTATTCAAGATATAGAGCGGACAAGAAAATGTTTACGGACGGACGGACGGACGGACAGACGGACGGACGGACGCCAGGCTCATCCCTATATCCCCCGAACCTTTCGGTCGGGGGATAAAAATCGTATGACCACGTGTAATAACACCTTGGGACGAACACATAACGTCATTGACAACGTCCATGTCAACAATTTTATTCTCTTATTGAAATAATGTTCATTTTGAAGGCGATAAATCCCATTTTAAGGGTCATATGATAAACAGAATCTTAAGTGGTCATTTCCTATGAAATGACCACTCGTGTAAGATCCTCTATAAAGAAACTAACATTGTCAGCAATAAACAACAACAAAAGTAAACATTTTCAATAAATTTAATGCAATATTAAACAAAAACAAAAAATATTTCAACTCTTTCATTTGATTTCAACAACTTTTATGACAACAATATTTAAAACAATACTGTTACTCTGTGTATCAGGACATCTTGAACCATTACAGTGTACCTTTTTCAGGTCTTTTTATTTCTTTTTTCTTTATTTTTTATTTTTTTTTTGGGGGGGGGGGGGGGGGGGTAGAGAAGAAGAAGACACCCCATTCCCCAAAGCACAAAGTCCCAATTGTGGAGAAAATATTCCAATTGTAACTTTAAATAAAAATGTTCACATTAGAAATTTATGTTTTTCTTGACATTTTTAGCAAAAGCACAAAATAAGTTTCAGTTGGCTCTTGAAGGCAAAATAAGCCAGGTTCTGTTGAAATGACAGACTACCATACTCTCATGTTTTTGTTTTTGCTAATTTTCTTGTCCTTGAGAAATGACAAACAGACTACCATACTCTCATGCTTTTGTTTTTCCATATGTTTTTTTGTTTTTCTGAATTTTCCTATTTTCACTTTTATTTTCCCATTTCTAAGGGCCCAATCATACACCCAAACTGCTGAAAAGGAACACTGCATTAACATTTTGATATAATTCTATAAAAGACTTTTTCCACTTCTAAATTTGGACCAGCAGGATGTTGTTCACAACTGAAGGTTGACAAACAATGCAGACTCTGATCAGACTGCTCCCTGGATCTGGATCGGCACTGTTTACTCAAGCTACTCTGTCCCAATACTTCAAATTCTGTGGTACATGTATATCAATATGAGTTCATGGCATAATAAATATATAATTTGGCAAATCAATAACAACGAAGGCCAGATAAGCCAGTTCCGGTTCATCATCAAATCTGGATCTACCAGAATATACTGACTCTAGCCCTGGTCAGTATGTAAATATACTATCTTCAACTTCCTCACAATTTACACTACCTGCTTTGACTCTACTGTCAGTTTGCAGGTAGTCATGGAATTACAAGTTACTCTAGTGACTTACACTTTAAAGTTAACCGTTAATGCGCCAAAAAGCAGACGACAAAATTTACGTCTGCAGAAATTCAAAAAATGTCTCGTCCAAGCGATATCATACTGAGAATTCGAACACTAGAGAGCAAACAGTGTAGATTCAGATGAGGTGGCTCATTATGAGCCACCTCATCTGGATCTACACTGTTTGCCAATTCAACAATTTTAATTTTTGGCGCTTCAAGGGTTAATAGGATCTTGTAAAGCACAGCATAATAACTGGCATTGCGTGAAAAAGTACGTAATGGGAAAGATTCGTATCAGCCTGCCCATCCTGGCAGTCTGATCAGGGTCTTTCCTTTTTGCATAAACTAACAAATCCTGGGAAATCTTAAAAACTGAGAAGTGAAGACTGATCTGTTTGCAAAAAAATTGAGAAGTGAAGACTGATCAGTTTGCACAAAAATTCAGAAGTGAAGACTGATCAGTTTGCTCAATAATTGAGAAGTGAAGACTGATCAGTTTGCACAAAAACTGAGAAGTGAAGACTGATCAGTTTGCACAAAAACTGAGAAGTGAAGACTGATCAGTTTGCACAAAAACTGAGAAGTGAAGACTGATCAGTTTGCACAAAAACTGAGAAGTGAAGACTGATCAGTTTGCACAAAAATTATGAAGACTGATCAGTTTGCACAAAAACTGAGAAGTGAAGACTGATCAGTTTGCACAAAATTGAGAAGTGAAGACTGATCAGTTTGCACAAAAACTGAGAAGTGAAGACAGATCAGTTTGCACAAATGCACCGGCTGATTTGAGAGCTCACAGTTTGCACAAATACACCGGTTGACTTGAGTGTTCACAATTTGCACATGGCTAAAGGTCTCTTTTCATGCTATAAAAGGTAAAAAAAGGTAAAGGTTTCCCATAGCCAAATAGCTGTGGGGGCAGTGGGGGCTGGAGACCCACTGTATCTTGGGCACAGCTGATGAAAGGCAAAGCTCATCCCTCTCCTTTTGCTGCCTTATTCTTCCCTGATTCGAAAAAAGGTATCCATTTACTGCTGGGTTGACAGAGTTTTCCAGTCGTTGGATGGCGACGGTGAGCCGTGAACTCACTACCTTCCGGTGACTTTCTGCACACTAACCAAGCCACTCGAACCACTCGACTACCGTGCCTCATGCAATACCAATCATAAGGAAATTATGCCCACTGCTAAAAATACTGATGTAAGTTACTAGAGTATATAGATCAAGTGGAATATAAAACAATTTGGAATTCAAGTATTCAAATTTCCTTCTATGAATGAACAAGCCTACAATTATAAATAAGTTATGAAAAGTAAGCACAGGATTTTCTGAAGATACTGCAAACCTATATAGTATACGAAACAATATGCTGATGCTTCTGTAATCTGGACAAGAACCTTAAGAATGTTGTATCTAATCATGTCTGTCACAGTCACCAACAATATGAAGTACATGTATATAATATTTCTTAGCTCTTAACCCATTCGAATTTGGGCAAAACAGTTTGGATCCAGATCAGGCCCCACAAATGTGGGGCCTGATCTGAAATCCAAACTGTTTGCTGCCTAGACATCATTTCTACAAGAGTTAGACCAATATTGTCCAAATATTCTTGATTTTTGATGCAGACGACAATTTCAGCAGACGACAAAATATACCCAGAATGCAATGGGTCAAGAGTTTTTTCAAACAAGACTGATTTACATGATTGGTGCCATTTTGGCATGCTTACAGCTGAATAAATATGGTAAACTTCATCCTCTGGAGATGTTTTGTAAATCTATTAGCTGAATGCCTTGCAAGATAGATCAGCCTGCACCAGACTGATTTGATTCTACAGTGTTTCTTGTTGCATTCCTTTGCTGATACTTGTAAGTCTTCATATCCTTGATGATTCTTAAAAATATATATGCCCTATGTGTATTAAACTTTTAAATAGAATAAAACATAAAGGTTGTTGGTTGGTTGATTTGATGCTTAACGTCCACATAAAGGTGACAATCATAATCATTAATATAAAAGTGACAACTGAATCAGTGATAACAAAATTTGACAGTTCTCATACCAAACTAATTTTAAGTACATGTCTGCCTTTTAATGTAACAAATTTCACATTACTTCCCACGTGGTAGACACTGACATTGACTTTTACAACATCAAAATAGATTTAGTAGATTTAATGATTTATTAACATATCTGATAACTTCTTAATTCAAATTAACTATTTTAGTAACCATTCTAGGTGACAAATTGAAATGTTGAAGACTTTAGTATAATTTTGGGGAACAATCAACTAAATGTACATGAATTGGAAAAAAGCTTCCATTTTGACTCTTACTTCCTTAACAGGAATACCATAATCACCCTGATATTAGCCATAACAATATTATATATTGTTCATGCAATAAATGTAGAGCTTGCCCAGACTGCTCCTAAAAAAACAGTCTGTTCAGGGTCTGCACCATTTGCTGTCCATCAGGAAATACCCTAATGTGCTTATGTATTGAGACACTTAAAACAATCAATTTTCCATTTGGGACAAATGGAAAATTGATTATTTTTTGGTGTCCCAATAATAAAGCACATTAGGGGTAATGTGCTGAAATATTGGGGCACCTAAACTATCATTTTTCTATTTGTCCCAAAATTGATTATTTTTTGGTGTCCCTATAATCAAGCACTTTACGGGTAATGTGCTGAAATATTGGGACACCTAAACTATCATTTTTTTATTTGTTCCAAATGAAAAATTGATAATTTTTAGGTGTCCCAATACATAAGCACATTAGAGTAATAGGTGGTAAATCATCAATTTCATATTCTATGATAATTAAGTAATTGTTTAAGGTGAAAGGGTACACTTTCAGGGGAAGCAACTATACTTTTATTTTCTTGCCTTCCTTCTCAATAAGGGTCTACTCATAAAAGGAAAGAATTTTCTCCTTCGGGAGAAAATTCTTTCCTTTAAGAGTAGACCCAAATTTAGAAAGGGTATGTCATCCAGAAATGCAAAGTCACAGAAGTTGTTTCCCTTTGTAAAAAGAATGGAAAAACATGAATTTATACCCAAACACCTTAACTGTCCCAATCTTTAGTGTCATTAAGGTAGAGTGCACTTTTACTTCAAAGCAGTGCAGGAATATAAAGTTTGCTATATAACATGAAAGCTGCTATGCCATACAAACCACTGCAAACCCATACCAGCCTCTCTTATTTGAGCCGCATCACGACAAAACCAACAAAGTGGCATGTGCAGCCAGTGAAGACTCAGATCAGCCTGGGCATCTGCCAAGTCAGATCAGAGTCTTGGCTGTCTGCGTGGACCTAGCTTAGACCCTTAGCTACCCTTTAAGCGCAGAGCAAAGACTCTGATCAAACTGGGCAGATGCCCAGGCTGATCTGAGTCTTCGCTGGGCGCACATGCCACTTTGTTGGTTTTGTCGTGTCGCGGCTCATTTCTTAGTCTAGTCACATAATCCTCCACCAGACAAAACCGGATCACTGGCATATGCACCGGGCACTGCATGCAAGAACTTTCATGGAAAGCAACTCTGCGTTTTCCTTAAAGCCTCCCATTCTGAATAGGGGTCAACTCTTAACGGAAAGAATTTGCTCCTCTAAATTGATTGATTGATTGTTATGGGGTTAACGGCCCTTTGAGACAGTATTTCAGTCTGTATCGGGGCGTCTCCAAGAGAGGGAGAAAGCTCCTCTAAATAGAAATTCTTTCCTTTGAAAGTAGACTCCTGTTTGAATGCGCAACTTTGCCAAGGAAGGTTAACAGGAATACCAGGACGTTGTTTCCCTCTTTAAAAATCGTGGAAATAAAAGACGCATACCCATCTTCTTTTAAAAACAGTGTAAACCCTAATGATCAAATTGCTGATCTTAAACAGGGCCCAGTTCTTCAAAGCAATGTTAGCTTATCAAAGTCATAAGTCAAGGAATTGTGAAATCTTTAAGTACTCATACAGAGCGCAAGATCGATCCCCCGCTTCTCCGGTCTTTCGGATGAGACTTTAAACCGAGGTCCCGTCTCCATATGACCTCGTTGTTGGTGGGACATTAAACCTGAGTTCACTCACTCATACAGAGCTCTAGATAAGAGGGAGTATTTGATGATAATTAAGGATAATTTTGCTTATTACTCATCAAAACTATATGTTGTGACCCCTCATCTGAACCGTCTCGTCGAGACGGTTCAGATGAGGGGTCACAACATATGCTTTTATGCAGAATTAACAAAAATTATCCCTAATTATCACCAAATACCCCCTCTTATCTAGAGCTCTGTCATACATTCAAGTAGGCTATTTTTAGCTCGCCTGTACGAAAGTACAGAGAGCTATTGTTGTCACTTGGACGTGGGCGTTGGCGTCACACTTTAAATTTTTACGTTAAAGTTTTTTTATGTGATGGGCAAGGCACTGCAGGCAAGCTATCCTGTAAGCAGACAGGTCTTGTTTTTTCTTTGCTGAAAAATTGTAAGGAGCTTTTTGCATGCAAAAGCTCCTTGCATTTTTTCAACTAAAAAATGCAGTCTTCATCTTTGAAAATTTAATGTCTCATTAACTAGCAATGTCATTAGTTTGAACAACTGGCCCCTGGGGCCGTATTCATAAAACGACTTAAGTGGTTGCTATGCTGTTGCTAAGGCTAAATTTCTTTGAAGGAGATCCCTACAACTATGAAATTTGCTCTGGAGGAACAGTCTTACAAAGACTGTTCCTCCAGACCAAATTTCATAGTTGTAGGAAATCTCCTTTATAGATATTTAGCCTTAGCAACCGCATAGCAACAACTTAAATGGCTTTATGAATACGGCCCCTGTTTGCTTAGATGGTCTGTCAAACAGTAGAACAAATATATGGCATAAAGCTCCTATCTTGTCTACACTGTCAACTTATGTTATCTTTTTATTCTTGATTACCAAAGCATGAATACACTACAATTATCCATATTTCCATAGTTTATAAGCCACATGCAATTTTATGTCAAAATTCACAATCTGCCAGTTGGAGAAATTAATTTCTTCTCTCTACTTTTTTTTTGTTTTTCTTTAATAATATTTATCGGGACAAATTCATTGAGTGACAAAGTAAGTCACACCTACCTATATTTCTCTGCCCTTGATGTAAACAGAAAACAGAAAAACTATTGTAAAAAATGTTTGTGGTAACAATCCAATAGATTAATAAACAAGATACACCCCTTGTATTCTGGAAGAATTAAACCTATGTTTGATAAAAGAACAGAAAAAGATTAAAAAGCAAACAAAATTTGCCAAAATGTTTAAAGCTCAGTTCTCTGATTTTATTCAACCTTTCCCCTACAGGGCTTCAGATATCAAGAGAAACCAATGTCTATTCACAGGAGTAACCAATGTCAATACAAAAACATTTTCCATTAATTTTCTAAAAAGAAGATTTTGTGGCCCTCATCAGAATCACTCATTTTTATTGAGAAAGGTAACAATTTTATCCAAAAATAGCGAATTACTTTTTTTTACAAGATGGAGGTTTTTCCCTAACAAAGCAATCTAAAAAATCTAGAACTGTCTTCTCAGATGAATCCAGACTTTTTGGCTTGTTTAAGGCAGAAAACCATCTTGAAGCAGATTCATACAATGGATGTAGATATTGGGGTCATTTTAGAGATGGAGGAACACAATTTTAAAGCCAAATACGATACTCCTCTTGGTATCTGATGCCCAAGACTATCACACTGTCAGGAGCTAGTCCTGTTTTACAACATGCCATCACTGTTGGTGTGGAATACTGTAAAAGCAAACTAGCCCCTGTGACCACACCATAAAGCAGTATAAATAAGTAAAGCACTTATGTTTTTTAAGGTATTATTACCTTCAGCTACATGAGAGATGCTTATTCCTTGGCACTGGTATACCAGTATAACCTGCAGAAAAATAACTAGCCATTTGAGATTTATCAACAAATCATCAAAAGTACTGATCATATTATCTGTGACTATATTTTTCCCTTTAAAAATAGAAAAAAAACTACTGTGCGATTTTGCAGTCATGCTTTGATATTCAAGAGCTGTTGACAGTCCAAGCTGATTACATTATCAAATGAGTACCATCTGAATACTCCATCAAGGGAGCTCACTCTTAACCCTTAATGCGCCAAAAAGCAGACGACAAAATTTACGTCTGCAGAAATTTAAACAAATGTTTTGTCCAAGCTATATCATATTGAGAATCCAAAGACTATAGGGCAAACAGTGTAGATCTACACTGTTTGCAAATTGAACAATTTTCATTTTTGGCACTTTAAGGGTTAATCCAAATTTCAGTCTGATGGCTAGTTATATCATTACCACAAATTTTGCGATAGATTTTTCAGAATGGCCATCTTAACCTAAAGCTCTGTAAGCTCAAAACTGAATTTTCTTTTTCTTCTCTTGCTGACATTACAAAACAATATTACTGAATACAGTTCTCAAAATGGGAGCACCTGTGAGACATCCGGTAAATATAATTTGATTGGAAAAAAAAAAAATGTGCACAACAAAAGCAACAAATTAACAAGCAATTCAATAAATTCAATATCACAACGATTAACAAAAATAGCTTGATCACAACCATAATTCAGGTCTCTCCAACAATATTTGCAGTTTCATCACAGATGTTACGCATGTTTCTGCCCTCTGACTGTACCTTTCTTCCTTTAATGTACAGTCGAACTTGTCTTATGGGATCACTGTATTAAGGGGTAACCTGTCTTTAGCAGCCACTTTTTGGGGGTCCCTTAGACCAAAATATGGTGCAAAGAACCTGTATTAAGGGGTCACCTGTCTCAGGCAGCCAATGATTGTGGGTCCCATTGGGTGACCCCTTAAAACAGGTTCAGCTGTACTGTAAATTGCTTCAATTTCAGTGTTCTATATTTTGAAAATTTCTTTTATCAGAATTAAGGTAAATAAGTACACTTGAAAGAAAAAAACTATTCTCGTTTTTGCCTCCCTTCTTAAGGAAGAGAGGAGGGGGGGGAGGGGGGGGTCAACTCTTAAAAGAAAGAATATGCTCCTAGGGAGCATATCTTTTCTTTTAAGAGTAGACTCCATTTTTAAAAGGGCGTTGCCATCCAATAAACCAAATAGTCATAAAGATGGTCCCCTTTTGTAAAAGTGGCTGAAATTATATGGTAGTGTACCCATTCACCTTAAATATTCATAAGACTTTTTTTTTTCATTTTGCACATCAATGTGATTTAAAGCATCATTAGCTTAATAAAGTCATTAGCCAAAGATTTGTAAGTCTTATAGTACACACAAAATCAGGTGTGTTAACGTTTTTTTTTTTTTTTTTGGCAGAAAAAAGTGGCAGAAGCTTTTGCACTGCAAAAGATTTTCACTTTTTTCAACAAAAAATGACAGTGTTTTTCAGTATAATTCGAAATTTAACATCTCGTATAGTAACGACGTCGTTACTTCTGAACAACCCAGCTTGACCATTATCTACTGCTCTACTATTATGCATTAATACCCTTGTTAATGAATGTCAATCTCTGTACTGTAACTGTCTTCTCTACTGTCACTTTTGAATATACATGTATCAGAGCTCTAGATAAGAGGGAGTATTTGGTGATAATTAGGGATAATTTTTCTTAATTCTGCATAAAAACATATGTTGTGACCCCTCATCTGAACCGTCTCGATGAGACGGTTCAGATGAGGGGTAACAACATATGGTTTCAATGAGAAATAAAAAAAATTATCTCTCAATTATCATCAAATACCCCTCTTATCTAGAGCTCTGATGTATCATAATGAATGTTTAACATCAAATTCAAAAATATGGCGAAATACTACACAAATTGCACCTATATATACACAGCTGACTCTTGTTATCTCAAACACTGATATCTAAAAGTAATCTCATATATCAAAGAATATAAATGGACACATTTCTTATCTTTAGCTTTCTACTCTTATCTCAAACAACTGGTATCTCAAAGTAAATTATCTGGGACCAGACAATTTACTATGAGATATCAGTAGTTTTGTTTAAACGATATTTCGTTATAAATTACATACATATTCTACAGTTTCATAATTATCAGGATTTGACAGCAAGCGAAATGCGTATATATAAATTCATTTCCTGTTGTTTGGGTTTTAAACAATATTTTATTAATTATAGATATTAAAGATATCAGTAGTTTAATATGACCTTCAAATCTGAGATAATCGAGAGTTGACTGTATGACAAAAGTCATCCCTATGATTCTGATGCAACGGACGGACAACCACTTGACAATGCTCCAGCTGGCGAACTGCTAGTGCTGGAATGGCCGCTGTCTATCGACAATTTGGCAGATTTATGATTAGAATGAATGCTAATTTTTCTCATGGATAGAAGGGGCCCGCCAAAATTCACTGGAATACTAATAGGATGATAGACACTTGGGCCTTGCTGAGCAGGCTTCGAGTTGAAGAAATTACTTTCCATGTGTGATGGATGAATTGACAATGGCACGTAATGTGTGCCTGTAGGATGCAAGACAAACCCGGGCAGTAAGGAGGGTTTGAAATCCTCAGTATTGCCGTTAGAGCTACCTAGGCAACTGTTGCCATTGGAGCTATCTGAGTTGGGATATCGTGATGATTCAGAGGAGCTTGGACTGCGACATTTACCATGACGGAATTTCCGCTTCAATTTCTGATCATTTTCCTGTGAGCTGCTGGATGATGTGTCGCTCTGCTGCACTTGTTTTTCTTCTTTGGAGAACCTCTGAGTGATATTGTGCTTGAATTTGTAAGAACCATTTTCATTTCGATCGCACGCCTGACTGCTGCTAACGCTCATGACCGAAGCTTGTTCGTCCGACAATTTAATACTGTCCTCCTCGCATTTACTTCTTGTTTCTCCTGCACAGGATTCCGTCCCAACAGATATTCCAGAACTATCCTCCATTAAAGATGGACCATACGTTGACTGCAACAAAGTCCATAGATCTTTGTCTCGCCTTAAATGCTCCTGCGTTATTCGCTGAGCAGCGACATTATCATATGGCATAAACATGCCCTTTGAGCCATCTGGCCTCAAAATGTCGCTGTTCCTGATTGGCTGATTTTCAACCTCCATTTTGTTGTTCTGGGAATTCTCATCCTGGTAATTTCCTGCTCTCGTAGACATTTCTTTGCAATAGTCACTGACATGACCTCCTGGGTCTATCAGTTTAGGAGCTATTGTAGGTCCAATGTGGTCGTAGTCTTCCTTAGCAATCTTGTTCATGGACTCATCTAAAAACAAATGAAAGCAGAAATGAGCCGCAACATGGTAGCTTAGTACAGGGGTGTATCAATTCACCTTAAATTTTTGACAATCAAAAAAAAATGCTGACAAAGTGAGGACACAGAACACTTTCTTTTTCTGTGTGAGTGGATATATGATATCAATTCATTTGTGAAAGATATATATTTTTTTAATTTTCTTGCACAGAGGGTAAAGATATCCAAGTTTCACTAACTGAGAGTTCTTATCTCACCCATGTTATCTCAACCTGGACTGGCAGAAAATCATGTGAATACCATGTTTAGTCAATGCATTAGTTGTATAGGAGATCATACTCATGTATCTATAGAGCTCTAGATAAGAGGGAGTATTTGGTGATAATTAGGGATAATTTTTGTTAATTCTGCATAAAAACATATATTGTGACCCCTCATCTGAACCGTCTCGACGAGACGGTTTAGATGAGGGGTCACAACATATGGTTTCGATGAGAAATGAGAAAAATTATCCTTGATTATCATCAAATACTCCCTCTTATCTAGAGCTCTGTTATCTATGTTGTCAAGTCAAAGTAGTTTTTTCAGGCCATGATATCAAGATGGAAAAATAATGTCAGTGTATGCCATGCTGAAGGCTCACCTGAAGAACCAAAAGATGGATGCTAATAGCAGGGATTCAGAGCTCTAGATAAGAGGGGTATTTGATGATAATTGAGGGATAATTTTCTTTATTTCTCATTGAAACCATATGTTGTGACCCCCCATCTGAACCGTGTCGTCGAGACAGTTCAGATGAGGGGTCACAATAATTATATGTTTTTATGCTGAATTAACAAAAATTATCCCTAATTATCATCAAATACTCCCTCTTATCTAGAGCTCTGGGGATTTCATTCTAAAGCTAAAATTTAAACAAGTTCTCTGTTCAAAACAAACTGTCGTTAACCAAAAGCACACGCAAGAAAAAGAATCTATTGTGAGTGTGAAGTGTGGATAGCAAAATCCATCCCTGGCGATCATTGTTCAGCAAGCCTCCTACTGCCTAAAAGTGACCCTTGGGATAAGTTTTTTTATCCGAATCTTGCACCAAAGAAAGATATTTTTATCTCGCAAATGTTTCAGACAAGTTCATTGCAGATAGTAAAGTAAAATAGATGAATGATTACCATTTACAGCCCTAAACTTGTCTCCTGCTTTATCAAGGTGTGTCATCAACCTGTTACACAGCTTATCCATCGCATCCCATCCCTCAACCTCAACAAGGAACCGCATCACTTCATCCTGGCACTCCTTGAAACCAAGGTAACGATCTGGCAGACTGGACTTCAGGCCTGTAACAATGTGAAGAGAACCTTGTCAAAGTTCGTTTTATACTGGACTTTACACTGTTGATTGGTTGATTTGATGCTTAAAGTCCACGGTAAACAACTAAGGTCATGTCGGAACGGTCAGTTAACCTAACCACACTATTCCTGGGCAGGCGTAGACTCCTAAGCGGTTAACCAGTACTAAGTGCACATACTTTCGCCAGTAACTGACAACTGCCCTTCTTGAATCAGCGGAAGGAGAAACGAAAGTATGTGGCCAGACCGTTACACTGTTGAACTTCCAGATCCATAGCAATGCTATTTGACCCATATAATATATTTAAAATGTATTCGTACAGTTTCATCACAAAACTGAAATTCTTTAAACAGAAACTTCAGATTTTCTCAAACAAATGATTATTCTCAAGTCACTTATTTCTGTGTTAAATTCATCCTTCCAAAGCCATGCCTACTTTAAAAAGGTATGCATCTCTTTTCATTAATTGTAAGGTGAATCACAGACTAATTGTGGGGCATTGAACTCATGCCATTTTATTTGTGGGACTATGTCACATGCTTAGTAGCAGCTGCATTGGTCAGTTATACACTATCAGGTATCTTTGGACTGACATTCTAGGTGTGGCTTGGAAAGGTCTATTGATAAGTACCCTAATGGCACTGGTTCTAATCCAGCAGGCACACAATGCAACATCATGATGTTGAATCAATGTTGATTCAATGTTGTTTCTCCCTTGTGTGGCCACTCGGTACGTACCTCCTTGTTTACTCGTCAGATTCGTCAATGTCTTTATATGCTTGATAGCCATTTCTATGATCTCTGTTTTCTCTATGCGACCTTGACCCTGAAACGATTGAAAGTCAAAGGTCAAACAAAATCAAACATCAACTGCAATAAAACATATATGAATACAAGAATAGCTGGCAGATTTAATTACAAAGTCTCATTACCGAAGCATGTGACAATTAAATGTTAATGATTTCCTTTTTATCAAATTAGAAACACTATGTCAAAAGGAAATTTAAATTATCTAAAAAATCTAATTAGCATGCAAATAAAATTTAAAAATAAACAAATGAAAATAAATGTCTGATATTCAGTTATTTCAATGAAATAAAATGAAAAATATTCCAATTAGGGCATTAGTATGCTGTGCAAAGCAGTATATAATGTGTAATTAGTTGCATAAAGAAGCTGATTGAATGATTAATTATATATAGCATATATGAAATGAATTAATGTGGTTACACTATTTCTAACATGTAAACAGTACAACAGGTCATGTACAATGATCTAGATGGCAGAAGCTAACCATTACACTTTAACACAGAATTTGCAACAACAAAATAGTTTAAACACTCGAGAAGACCGAACTGATATCCTTGAAGACACGTCATGTCACAGAGCCAAACTCACTGCAGAAATTTCGGATACCGTATACGCGTTTCGCGGGTTCAAATTTTCTCGGTTAAGGGTCGAAAACATAAACATTTTCGCGATTTTTAATTTTCGCAGTTAGCATCATGCGCGAAAAAGCAAAACTATTTCTTTTTCACTTGAGTCAGTTCTTTCATTAACCTGCGGCAGCCCTGCCGCAGGTTAATGAAAGAACTGGCTTAAGTGAAAAGTACCAGCAACTACCGAAGCAAACAGAAACAAAATATGAACAATGTGTCTGCAGAAAATACTTTGTAAGAATTAGTAAATTATTTCGCGATTTAAATATTCTCTGTTTCTAAGAGACTGCGAAATACCACGATAAATGGAACACCGCGAAAATTATCTTGTATGCGGTATTATAAATTAGAAAATACATTATGGTGGTCTGTGGTATTTAGTACCACATGCCTATACATGTATTCCCATAATCCAGACTCCTGACGAAACAAGAGCCAAATTCCATTCCTTAATTTTTCGATAATCATAGCTCATTATGAATGTTCCATGGATATCATAATCTTCGACTTGCTCTAACCATTTTGCTATAGCATCATCTGAGTTAAAATATAAAGGTAAACTCCACCCAGCTAGACTATCCTGCATGACCCCAAAACATGCAGAGACAAGAGACATCGTATTTTCTAACACAAAATCAGTCTTAACGCACAATTAAAGAAAACAAAAGTCCAAACCTCATTCATTTATTTTTAGAAAGTTATAGAATGACAAGCCTATGACTCATGCTGAGTTTAAACCTCCAACGCTGATTAATGGCCAAACCGTGTCCGCACATGCTTCGTCGGCAGCGAACACGATCTCCGGAGCCTTTCCTTTCTTAATTCTATTACCCGGATTCCGTTGCGACTTGGGAATCTAATCGCTCGCTCAAACAACTGTACCTTTCAAAATATAGCCTCAGAAAAAAATATTAGGAACAAAGAACTAAGACTGTGGTAATTAATGAAAATTTCAAGATAAAATCTTTCAAAGAAATCAGCAAAACATAAATTGTGACCCTCCTTCACTTTCCATAGTATTACTGAATACTCTGGTTATTTCAAAATGTGTTCGGAGATTTTGCTACAAAATTAATGCAGCTAGCGGCTTCATCCAGGTCTATACCATTTGCGAATTTTACTATTTTCTTTTTCAACACTTGTGGAATTAAATTCACTAATACAGTCCTCATGTAAGAGTGTCCGTTTCTATACCTCTACTTAGAAGGAGGGTCAAGATAATTGAAAAATATTTGTCAGAAAATGTAAGATACAGTTGATCGCCAATGTCACTATACAATTCTTGAAACGTTTCATGATACATTTATAACAAACCTATACACTTTTGATTCAAGCGAGCTGATATCAACGGATAACAACCGAAGCATACCTGAATATCAATATACCAGGGATATATTTCTCACGTCTATATATATCTCTGGTCAAGCTTCTATCTCCACCAGTATATTCCAACAGAGCTGGAGATTCGAGGAAGTATTTTTTCTGTTTCTTCATAAAAAGTGATATAAACCACTCCTCGCCCCCTCCCCCATCCCCTCCCCAGCCATCCTCGCTGTTTTTGTGAGGGGATGTATGGAGAAATAAGAAAAAAGATCCCATAATTATCATTAGATAATTTCTTTTATCTCCAGCTCTTAACTCTTTAAGCACCAAACTGCAGACGACAAAATTTACGTCTGCAAAAATTCAAAAAATGCCTTGTCCAAGACATTTCATATTGGGAATTCAAAGACTAGAGGGCAAACAGTGTAGATCTAGATGAGGCGGCTCATTATGAGCCGCCTCATCAGGATCTACGCTGTTTGCAAATTATGCTATTTTCACCACTGGTGCTTAAAGTGTTAAACAATATTTTAGAAATCAAAGTTGATGCACTATTGTGGTTGCAAAACTAAGCCAATGCAATGTAACAGCATAATAAGTATCGGAAAGTACGCAAATTTGTTTCGCTGTCTTGTGCCGAGAATATGGCAAACTAGTTATAGGAATATTAATTGTAAATAGTTTTGTAAGATTTATTTTATATATACACTGAGCCACTTTAGTTACACACCACTTATGAAACCCTGAATTGTAAATAAACGATCGATATATTTTTAAATTCAAGACTACAACCTAAGAAAGCACATTTTGGTGAATAAATCCTGTAAAAATGGTGTCTGTCGGAAACCAAACAAAAGCGTGGTCGAACGCGAAAGAGAGCTACCAACCAAATTAGAATTCGCAATGCTACCAACTTAACCTTAATTTGCACCGCGAGGGGATATTTTCAACACTTATTTTTCGCACAATGTTTTGTTGGAACGTTTTAACTTTCTATGATATGAAAGACCACCATATTGGTGTCAATATTTGCATACTATTCATTATCAATATTTGCTGCTTACTTTGCGGTTACACGTTGAAAATGCCAGTTTATTTTTCTTTCTTCCAAAAGCTACTGTGACAGTTGATGTTGTTTTGTAAATAAACGTTCTAAATATTTCTACATTAACTTCCTTGTAAACAAGGACATGTTTTTGTTAATTTTCATGCAACCATTGTTGGAAATTCTACGTTATGACTTTGACGTGAGTCTTGACGTCGGTACCCTTACCGTACAGATATGAGTCAATCTTCAATTGAGTTTTAGTTTTATTGACTTTGATCTTGTCAGCGGTATTACGGCCATGACAATTCGCCATAAATAATTTCAATAGTGATCGAAACTGACGTGAAAATGACGTCAGAAGTAAAATTAATTGAAAAGGTGAACGTGTGTTGTAAATCCGCCGTAATAAAATTGGTCCGCCACTTAAAATCATTAAACCTTAGGTGTTTTTCTAAAGTGACTGTTGCCAAAGATGATGTTCAGTGCTAATTCAAGACGAAAAGAATGGCCGCACGTGCTGCACGTGCATTATTGCTATAATAAGCTCTCGGCAAAGTGTGCGAATTCACTCCAGCGATTTTGCAAAATTTTAACTGTCATCAGTTAGACAAGTCATCAATGATTGTATTCTGCTAAAAATTTTATTGTAGGCAGTTATGGGCAAAATAATATGGGCATTGAAAAAGTGGTGCGTAACTAAAGTGGTTCAGTGTACACTGCTCAGTGATAGTCAAATGAAAGTATTAATGGTTTCTTACTATAAAAAAAGCTGTGAAGATTGATTCTTTCCTGGTTAGATTAACTTTTTAATTTAACTTAATAATGAAGTTCATAATCAGCAGCATTAAGTTTTTTTTTTTTTTTTTTTTTTGTGGTTGTTTTTTCACATCAGATTGTCAAGCTGACAACTTTATGTCTCGTAAAATACAGTTGTTACACACAGTCACATGGTTCTGTCACGTTTTTCTACATAATCCATATAATTAACAAAGAGAAAACATTTTTAATGAATTAGCAAATTTCTCATCCAATTTTTTAAAAATGCTAAATTCAGACGAAATTTGTATACTTGATTTTTTTTCATTTTTTCACCAGCTCTTTGTTAACAAAGCAAAACATGTATACTTTAGCTATCATGACATACATGTACCAGTAAATTACTGTAAGGATCAGAGACATTATGAACTTTTAAACTGTCACTTTATTAACGATCATCAAAATATAATCAGAAATTTATACCATTTTTCAGAATATGGCAATTTATCAGCATAATTAACTTATTAAGAAGTTTAAATGTATAATTTCTATTTTAGATGCAACACTACTGCTTATATGAGGGTCATAAAATAAGTGTCTCTGTATAAAGGACGGGTTACACTTTACCATTGCAATGTGCCCACTGAAAAGGCCGATTTTCGAAGGTCGGCAGATAACTACAAAAACATGCAGAAATGTTAGTAATATTTTTCTAGTTTATTCTGTACGATTTCATTTTCCCGTATTTTAATGCCTTTTAGGTTAATTTTGCGGTTGAATACATGTACTGTCTGCAACATTTAACATTGAGCCTATGGGAAGTGGAACTACCAACGTCCACTATGCATCCAAATTTCACTTCATCCTACCCTCGTAACCACTGCAATTTTTATACATAATTATTCCTCATATACACATTCATCATAAACGGGTTACATTACAGTGGTTACGAGGGTAGGAGTAAACGAAAAATAAACTTTTTGGGTAAATTTTCATGTATCCAACACTAGCTCTAATGGATTTAAATCAAAATCGCATCAGTATACATGTATTTTGTAATTGATAGAAAATAGAGGCGTTATTCGACACAATACATCTTTTGCAAAGTGTTCATATATGTAGTATGTGTTCCTAATGCCACCACCAAGGATTCCGTGTGTGTGGAGGGGGGGGGGGGATAGTGTCTGGGAGGGGCGCAGCGCTGGGCTCGCGTATGGGTATGGCGTTATCTGCGTACATAAGGCGTTAGACTGAATGTCCTCCATCATTATGCTGTGATATAACCTCTGATGTTAAAATGTTGCTACGCGGTCAGATGATGTATCCCCCTGCCTGAAGCTGACGCATTGTAAAATTCTGTGACCTTGAACTTTGGTCCACTAACATTGTATGGAAGGTTACTTGGATGAGCTTTTTCCTTACCAATTTTGATATATTTTGGGTAGGAGTGCTGATATTTGATCAGATCATGTCCTTAAAATGTAGGAACTGCAAAGCATCCATGCACACTGAGTCCTTGAACTTTATCCGTGCACCAGAATTTTTACTTATGCACATATCTCAACACGGCTTTTTTGGTTCGCAGCATAATTACAAATAGTTGGTCAGTCAAACGATGCAAAAACTCTTCATACTATTTGTAGGTTAGTGTGGCATATATTTAAAAGTTCACTGTTCTTTCGCTTATATATACAACATTATATATACATCATACTAAAGACAATGGTTCAGTCAGACATTGCAAATGACGTCATACTATTTGTAGGTAATTGTGACTTGTATTTCATGATCCACTGAATTAATGTTTTATTTTGAACTAATATTTAATTGAATCTTCATCAGACTTGGAATAGTAAGTCACTTCAGCGATGCGTTTCATTTGGTGCTACATGTAGGCAGTGACCTGAAGGTTCCTGTGACCTATATTTCTTGGTTCACTGATTTTGTCTAATATTTTAAACATCTGTACCTGTTTAGCATCCATAAATACGTAATATTTCATACGTGTATAATATTTGATATGATAAAGCTTTCATTATATGTATAGATAGCGAATAATGCTTAATAAAAGAAGAAGGTTGATGACCTTTTCAAGCACTTGCCAGAACACAAGCGTGCAAAAGCGTTTCACCAAGAGTACATTTGCTTAACAATATCGGTCGGTTATACATGTAATCGACTTCCTGTTCCTTTGTTTCATTGTTTCCACAAAAGCAAACGCTTTACATGCTTATTATTGTGTTAATAAACACTTGTAAAATCTACTGTTCTGAGGTTTCGTAAAAAATCAAATAAAATTTCTCCTTACTAGATGGTTTGAGCGAAAATATCTGTTTTAGACTGTGGATAAGAACCAAAAGTATTATATCTGTCAGTTTTGAGGGCTGATATGTCAGCACAACTGCTGATTATATCTAAAAACTGCAGGTAGTTAATGTACCCCATTCAGTACCCCATATGCAATAAACCGGAAGTCACGTGATTATTTATGAAACCGCAAACTTAAATATGTGCTTATATAGACTGCCAAATGCCAAGCTTTTGAATACATAAATTTTATCAAGATCGGTCGTGGGCACAAAATCGGCCAAAGTGTAACCCGTCCTTTGATCTAAATCATGATCTTAATTAATGTGCAATGTTAGTCTGTTTGCAAGTATAGCTAGGTCATGGCACCTTGTTATTTTTGGACAGGACATTACCCTCAACAGAACCATCTATGTTCTTGTTACAAGGTAAAGTTTCTAGTGGGTGGTGTGTGTGTGTGTGTGTGGTGGTGGTGTGTGTGTGTGGGGGGGGGGGGGGGATTCTCTCATTTTTGTCTCCCTGTGACCAAAAGAAAATGCTAATTTGTTATTTTCATTCAAAACCTAGATGACTGATACATATGCATAATGTTTTCCCTTTATATGCAGATCATGAGATATAAGTGCTATAATTTCTTTACAAAACAGATGACAGAGACAAGAGCATTATGCTGTCATTTACTAACAGATGAAAATGGTATGCTTTCATAAGGTAAACCTATATAACTGATATAAAATTTTAATGCATTATGCTTTTCATTTATAAGCAGATCACTGAAATAAGTGCTAGAATTTCTTTAAGAAACAGATGACTGAGACATAAGCATTATGCTGTCATTTATTAGCAGATGAAAATGTTATGCTCTCATTAGGTGATACAAATGCATTATGCTTTCGAAGGCTTTAATTCCATTTATAAGCAGATCATGAGACAAAACTGCTACAATTTCTTTTCGAACAGATGACTGAGACATAAGCATTATGCAGTCATTTTATTAACAGATGACAATGCTATGCTCTCATTAGGTAAACCTACATGACTGATACAAATGCATTATGCTTTCCATTTATAAGCAGATCATGGACAAAAGTGCTATAATTTCTTTACAAAACAGATGACTGAGACACAACCATTATGCTGTAATTAATTAGCAGGTGAAAATGTTATGCTCTCGTTAGGTAAACCTGGATGACCGATACAAATGCATTATGCCATCCATTTATAAGAAGATCATGATACAAGTGTTCTGCTTTCATTTATACCTAGGTGACTGATAAAAATTCTGCATGCTTTTCTTTTATAAGTTGATCACTGAGACAAAAGTGCTACAATTTCTTTAAAAAAACAAACAAATGACTGAGACATAAGCATTATGCTGTCAACTGTAAGTACGTGACAGAGACAAACCGTGTTATACTTTCATTTAAATCCCGATGGTTAAAAAAAAAGGTGTTTTGCTTTCACTTGTGTGTGTACATTATGGCTTATAAATTTTTTAATAGAAGGCAATATGCTTTAGTTTTATAAAAAACAAAGAAGGATGTACATGTACCATACTTTTTCTGGTAAGTATGCCTGATGCACCAGTGCACCATTATGCAAATTTTGACTTAATTCTGAGTGCTAGTGGGTGCATAAAATTGATAAACTCTTCTGGGGAAAAATTATAGGGGAATCCTTACTGGAGGAGGTGCCATATAACATAAAATATGGTCCATGTACATATGTGTTTATCTTTCAAAAATGACCGAGATAGAAGCAATGTAGGTGGGATAAGCTTTTGTTTATTACCGGCTGATACACAAACTTGAATCAAAAGTACATAGTCTTGTCATACACATACACAGGCTTGAGGCCTGTTTCGGCTTGAGGCCTGTTTCTGAATGAATTGTGCAGTTACATGTCACACGTCAAAACATTTGATCATTCAAAATGCTGCGTCGCTGAATAAGGTATACTGGTATTTTGGACTTCAAGAATAATGATAAATGTGAGAATAATCTGATCATTTCTGTGCTAAGATGGGGTGAGTGAGTGAACTCTGGTTTAACATCCCACCAACAACTAGGACATACGGAGACAGGACCTTGGTTTAAAGTCTCATCCGAAAGACCAGACAAGCAGGGGAAGGATATCTGGAGCACTGGCTCTTCTTGTAAAGAAAGACCAAAGATGCCAGTATACCTTAAATGATGGTTTTGATTAACCCTTTTTTGACCAGTTGACTTGTCCATTCTTATCATGCAGATAATCCCATTTCTAGTTTTAGGGGTTTCTGGTGAATATTTTCACTTCTATTGTACTTTGCATAGAAATTCCTGCAAGCAAACAATGTAGGCCCTGATCAGACGCCGCGTTTTGCGGCATCTGAACTGGGTCTGTACTGTTTGCATAATGTCCCCAAAACGGGTATCTGGTCTAAAAAGGGTTAATATACTACTGCCGCTCAGAAACCCACATACCGTAGTTTCCAAAACAAGATCATAATGTGTCAGTTTCTTTTACACTGCTATTTTTTTTTATTCTAACTTTTTAAGCCTCAGTGACAAAATTAGTAGAATTTGCAAACAGCCTAGATCCTGATGAGGCGGCTCATCCTGAGCCGCCTCATCTAGAGCTACACTGTTTGCCCTCTAGATATTGAATTCTCAGTGTGATATAGTTTGGATGAAATATATTTTGAAATTTTGCAGACGTAAATTTTGTTGTCAGCTTTTTGGCACTTGAATACACAGTGTGTCCCTGAACAGCATTATTTTGTACCTTTTTACCCACAAAAACAGTACAACCAAGCTGTATTCATTTCTGCCAAGAATTTACCTACCGGTTACGATTTTTGTTTTACTTACCATATTCTTTTGGTTGTAAGATGGGAATTTTTCCATCCAAAATGTTCTCAAAGATCTAGATCCATCTTGCAAGATAGATCTAGATCTTTGGGATTGTTTTGGAAGAGAAAAACTCATTTTATAGCAAAGATATCGATGTTGCTTTCTTACATCGTTTTTATTTTAAAACTTAGTTCAAATGTCAGTCATGTTATTAAGGCAAGGGTATAAACCAGACCGCCAATTTTCACTTCCTGCACAGACAGTCCATCATATTTGGCTTCCTTCGAGACTGTTCGCAAACTCTTGCTTCCTGCAGAGACTACTGTCCTCGAAAAATGGCTTCCTGCCGAGACTGTCCTTGTGAATCTGCTTCCTGCCGAGAGCCTCTGCAGGAAGCAGAATCATGCAGACAGTCTCTGCAGGACAGTATTTATCATGTACAGAAGTCTCGGCAGGAAGCAAGAGATCACGGACAGTCCTGGTGGAACCAAATATGATGAACAGTCTCTGCAGGAAGCGAAAATTAGCGGAATCGATTATACCTTGTGTGAAAGGGACATACACTATTCCATTGTATTTCTTACAAAAACTGGCAATAAAATGAATACAGCTTTAGAACATGGAATTCCACCGTAAGTTCTAATTCATTATTACAAGTTCTAAGTTCTACATAATTTCTATGTACTACAGCAAATATAATGAGAAAATTACAAAACATTGTCCGAAGGTAATTTTACTGCTCAGAATTTTGTAAATTTTGTTGAAAGGTGGAATAATAAAATGTTAACTTGATGCACATATATAAGGAGCTATATTATTAATGAGCAACAACCAAATGCAAAGATTCAAAAGGTGTACACAAATGATTAGAGCCTTCTCTATTTTCCTATTTACAAACAAACTCTTAAAGTGCCAAAAACTAAAGTAGCTATATTTACAAACAGCGTAGATCCAGATGAAGGGGGCTCATAATGAGCCCCCCTCATCTGGATCTACACTGTTTGCCCTATATTCTTCTTTGGTCAAAACATTTTTTTGAATTTTGCAGATGTAAATTTTGTCGTCTGCTTTTGGGCACTTTAAGGGCTTAACAAAGTATTAGTCATATTAGTCATGAGAAATCTTCTCCATGAAAAGTGAAGTCTAAGACTCACTCTTCATGAATATTAAGATTGCCCATTAGATCCGCGACATGAGAAAACCAACAATGTGGTTGTGCGCCCAGCGCAGACTCAGATCAGCCTGGCCATCCACCCAGTCTAATCAGACTTTTCGCTAAGTGCTAAAAGGGTAGCTAAGGGTCTAAGCTACCTTCATGCGGACAGATGAGTTTGCGCTGGGCACACAACCACATTGTTGGTTTTCTCGTGTCGCGGCTCATTACTAATATTCACCAACAGCAGTAAATCGCTATGCAGATGTGTATGCTGGTCAGTCATTTGAGTTCCTGCATGCCAAAATTATGTTTAGCTGAGCTGCTCAATTGGGAACTATTTACAAGCTATATCATAAAATGGTAACTAGGTATGCATCTACATCATAATAAATGGTAAGCAGATTTAGGAAATTATCAGGAGATTTACTAGTATGTTCTGAAAAGTAAGAGGAACACACCAAAGAATAGAAAATAGCAGACTCGGTTTTAAGTTTACTTTTCCTTTCTAGACCAATGGACTTGTCCATCCTGATTATTTGTATGAGCCCATGTCTAGTTTTAAGCTTTCTGGTGTGTGTTTTCACTGTTATTGTATTCTACATAGAAATTCCCATAGGCAAACAGTGGAGACCCTGATCAGATGCTGCATTCTGTGGCATCTGAACTGGTCTGCACTGTTTGCCTTTGTCCCCAAATGGGTTTTCAGTCTAAAAAAGGAATAGCCTTCATACACAGTAAAACTTTGTGAGGCATAAAACCATTGCCAGTCATAAACAGAATTGTGCAGCATAACTGAAAAGTCTAAAGCTTAGCAGGCCAGTGTTTAATCCACTGAGCTACTGGGTCCATGATGACTGACAAACTCAAGTCCTCTCAAATTGCAAACAGCTTAGATCCTGACGAGGGACAGCCACCTCATCTGGATCTATGCTGTTTGCTCTAAGTCAATATGATATAGTTTGGCCAAAACATTTTTTGAAATTTTACACACATAAATTTTGTTGTCTGACTTTGACCTTGAAGTCTTCAAGCATAAGGTTGTGGGGATGTTACATTTTCACTGGTTTGAAGCAATGTAACAAAACAGTAACATGTAACAAAACAGTAACATTTTGCCAACTGCCCTCAAACCTCAGATGTTAATTATAATCTACTTCAGCAATATTTTCGTCTCTTCTCATGGTAATCAGCGCTCCAGATAAGAAGGGGTAACAGAGATAATTTGGGGATAATTATCCATATTTCTCCATAAAAACATATTTTGTGACCTATCATTAGAACCGTCTCGTCGAGACGGTTCTAATGAGGGGTCACAACATATGTTTTCGTTGAAAAATAAGAAAAATTATCTTTTAATTATCCTCAATACCCCCTCTTATCTGGAGCTCTGATGGTAATGCCACTGTCACTAAGATGGTACTAACTGGCTTTTGTGAACTATCTGGCTTTAAGACATGGGTGAACACTCTAGTACAGCAACAAACTGTTAAAGGAGTGGTTCACTTTTTATTGTTTTATTTTATTCTTCTTCTTCCTTTTTTACTTCACAGTTAACGTAGTTCACAAATAAGGTTATAAACCAGGTTGCATAAACAAACTGTCCGATAAATTTGTGGGAAAACCGTTATTCACAGAATATCAATGATTGTAATTACAAGTGCAGACGCTAAGTGCTGACTTTACAGACATTTGTCTCTGATAATAAACTGCTCGAAGTACCTGCAAATGAACTCTCTCTCCGAATGAACTCTCCGAGGTCATATACCTCACCTGTGCATAACTTAATTTAAGATGAACTGGATTATCAGATAGTATATTGCATTGTGTTCTGTGATGATTTATTTTTTCTTAAGAAGGGAGATGTTATATTATCAGCAAATCATAGTGCATATTTATTTAATACGCTTGACTGGACCGCAGGGCTAGGTCCTATAAATACCTTTGCTGCCTCTCTGATAGGTACTTCACCAATGCTATACTGTGTATTGTGAATTGGGACAGTCATTAAAATTAGTTAGAACACTCAGTCGTTCTTTATTGTGTTATCACTTATTAACATAATAAGTCGATACTATTACACTGCCTTATTTTTTTGTAAGCCTACACTGCAAGATTCTTTGTTCTGGCTGAAGTGTGTTCGCCCTTAAAGTGCCAAAAAAGCAGACAACAATGTTGATGTCTGCAAAATTTTAAATTAATGTTTCTTCAAAGCTATATCATATTTGAGAATTGAAAGACTACAAGCTTAACAGTGTAGATTCAGATGAGATGGCTCATTATGAGCAACCTCATCTGGATCTACAGTGGTTGCAAAGTGAACTATTTTCATTTTTTGGTGTTATAAGGGTTAATTATGTAGCATAGCATATGTGGCTAGAAGCGTTTGATAAAAAGTGGGCAATTCTTGTGTAGGAATTTTCGTAATAATTTTCTAATTACTGACACAACTTTGGCACAGGGTATAATCGATTCCGCTAATTTTCGCTTCCTGCAGAGACTGTACATCATATTTGGCTTCCACTGAGACTGTCCACGATCTTTTGCTTCCTGTCGAGACTTCTGTACATGATAAATGGCTTCCTGCCAAAACTGTCCGTGTGAGTCTGCTTCCTGCCGAGGCTCTCGGCAGGAAGAAGATTCACGCGGACAGTCTTGGCAGGAAGCCATTCCTCGAGGACAGTAGTCTCTGCAGGAAGCAAGAGTTCGCGGACAGTCTCGGCGGAAGCCAATATGACGCACAGTCTCTGCAGGAAGCGAAAATTGGCAGAATCGATTATACCCTGTGTTTGGTAAATCACTTGGTACACCACCATGTTTTTCTATCATGTTAATAAAGGGAAACATTATTTGCGACTCCCTATTTGATTCAATAGAGCATGGAGCTTGTCAAAATGGGGCCCACTCTTAAAAGGAAAAAATTTGCTCCTTTGGGAGCAAATTCTTTCCTTGAAGAGTTGACACCCGCTCAGAAGGGAGGCAAAAATGTAGAAAGCAGAATTGCTTCCCCTGAACCAATTTACTTAAAGAAATAGCTTTTCCATCACCATTTTAGACTTCAAAATAGAATGACAGGAAACCTGTCTATATAAGCTAAAGTTTCAATAAAGTTACTTAAATATAATAGCATGCATTCCATGAGAACAAAAATGTCACCTGTTTCAAATAGTTTGTTGGTATCAGTCGACTAAGATCTGCCAAACAATTATTCATCCGGTCCCTCCGCCGCTTCTCAATGATTCTGTGAGACATTGGGTCCTGAAATGAAAATACATGAAATTTTTCTAAACTTAAACTATCATTCTGGGATTAATCCACATGTCTCGAAAAAATCGTGTTGTGCTCCTCATTAGCAAAACTGAATTGTACACAGACAGTAGGTCACTGTGACCTAATTCTGTTTCAGATCTTTCATTTTAATTGTTTTGAAAACCAAGGCCCCACTGATGATCCATACAAAATGTCAGCCAATAATAAAAAAACAAATGATTAATTAATGGTGATTTAAGTGTTTTAGCTATTTTTAATTATGGTGACCATCTTGGATTCTCCGCCAGGCTGAATTTTACCACTCTAAAGCCCTGTACAGTCTAGTCATGCTGCATGTGAAATTTGGGTACCACAGAGAGAAGAAGTCCTTTAAATGGACTTAAATGCCAGATTTGACATAAATGTGAACTAGAAATGTTTTTCAGAGAAAAACTGATGTCCCCCCACCAGCCCATTTCCCATTCCTTCGAATGAAAAACAGCCTGTACAAGTAAACTATCTAAGCAAGTTTGGAGAAAATCCATCCACTGGTTCTAAAGATATCCTACAGAGATGACTATGTCCTTTAAAAATGGGTCTAGGTCACCAAATACTAAACATATTACTAACGTGTCACAACGATATATTCATGTCAAGGTCACCAAAGTCTTAACAGCTCTTAAGCTAGTCCCAGTGATGTATCCATGCAAGTTTGGTGAAATTCAATCCATTGGTTCATGAGATATTATGGGTACAAGAAATTGTCACAAAAGTCCTCCAGTGACCTTGAAAATGAGGTCAAAGTCACCAAAATCTAATCAGCTCTTAAGCTAGTCCCGGTGATGTATCCAAGCAAGTTTGGTGAAATTCCATCCATTGGTTCAGGAGATATTATTGTAATAGGAAAATTCCATCTCAGTCCTCCTGTGACCTAGAAAATGTGGTCAAGGTTGCCCAAATCTAATCAGCTCTTAAACTTGTCCAAATGATGTATCCATGCAAGTTTGGTGAAATTCCATACATTGGTTCAGGAGATATAGTGGGTGAAGAAACTGTCACCTAAGTCCTCCAGTGACCTTGAAAATGAGGTCAAGGTCACCAAAATCTAACTAGCTCTTAATTGGTTGGTTGGTTGATTTGATGCTTAACGTCCACGGTAAACAACTAAGGTCATGTCGGGACGGTCAGTTAACCTAACCACACTATTCCTGGGCAGGCTTAGACCTCCTAAGCGGTTAACCAGTACTAAGTGCACATACTTTCGCCAGTAACTGACAACTGCCCTTCTTGAATCAGCGGAAGGAGAAACGAAAGTATGTGGCCAGACCTTAATTCGAACCCAGGACCTCTGACTTACGAGTCAGGTGCCCTACCGATTGCGCTACCCGCCCGGCAACTAGCTCTTAAACTTATCCCAATAATGTATCCATGCAAGTTTGCTGAACTTCCATCCATTGGTTCAAGAGATATCACACATACAAGAAATTGTCATCTAAGTCCTCCAGTGACCTTGAAAATGAGCTCAAAGTCACCAAAATCTAATCAGCTCTCAAACTTGTCCCAATGATGTATCCATGCAAGTTTAGTGAACTCCCGTCCATTGGTTCAAAAGATATCGCACATACAAGAAATTGACATCTAAGTCCTTCAGTGGCCATGAAAATGAGATCAAGGTCACCAAAATCTAATCAGCTCTAAGACTTCCAATAAATAGGGGAAAAACAGAACCAACAATCATCAGCGGTTAGATTGACTTATTTATTAATGTCTACGCGTTTCGGTCTTACAAAGACCTTCGTCAGGACAAATTTTTTACACATACAGAGCTACTGAAGTATAGAAAAACGGTAAGTTTGTATCACGTGGTCTAATTGTGTTTTCACCGGAAGTCAGTCAATATGGCGGACAGTTACTATGGTAATTGAATACATATAAAGATATTAATTAATTAAGCAATATATAAACTAATAATAATTAAGCGTCTTTGAAGATGTTATAAATTCCGGTAGTAGTAATTTCTTTATCTGGGTCTGCTAGTTCATCCTGGCATATAGTATTGTCTGAGGAGGATGGTGTTATGTATAAGTCGGTGAGCAGTTCATCTGTGGTGACCGGGTATAGCAGCATTAATTGGGTCATCGTCAGCGCCGGCCAGTAGGATCCGGGGGTTGATGTGGATGGCTGTTCCCTCTGCAAGTCGGTGTTACTGATTTGTTTGCCTTTTACTGTGATCCTATATGTTGTGCAATTTTTCGGCCTGGCTTCCATCGGTGGTACCCAAGGTTTAGGTGTAGCAATGTCAGGTCTGTACTTAGTGTTGGTCATCGTAGAAATGACAAATCTCTTCTCATGGTCTCCGTGAATCAATTTGGAGTGTTTTAAAACATTCTCCTTCCTGGCATATGGTTTATTGCAGCTCCAGCATAGATATTTTTTACGTTTCTCCGAGTGAATAGCTTCGTTGTGTCTTCTAAGTGTTGCTGGTGTAGCGAATTTCTTACTGCATACGCTACACTGGTGAATCTTCATAGCTTTATTGAATGAGATTAAGGCCTGATGGCATTCGCATTTGTAACCTGGCAATCCAAGCTTCTTCCGTTCTGAGTCTAACGTTAATATTTCCGGTCGTCGACGTCACAATAACAGCGTCAAGGTCTCCCAAGCTATGCCCATTTGTTAAGAAATGGCGGGATACGGGTTTTAAGGCTCTAAGACTTGTCCTAGTGATGTATCCATGCAAGTTTGGTGAAATTTCATCCATTGGTTCAAGAGATATCATGCATACAAGAAATTGTCATCTTAGTCCACCAGTGACCTTGAAAATGAGGTCAAGGTCACCAAAATCTTATCAGCTCTTAAACTTGTCCTAGTGATGCAGCCATGCAAGTTTGGTGAAATTCCATTCATTGGTTCAAGAGATATCGTACATACAAGAAATTGTCATCTAAGTCCTCCAGTGACCTTGAAAATGAGGTCAAGGTCACCAAAATCAAGTCAGCTCTCAAGTTTGTCCCAATGATGTATCCATGGAAGTTTAGTGAAATTCCATCCATTGGTTCAAGAGATATCGCGCATACAAGAAACCCTAACGCCGACGCTGACGGGATCCGCACTGAAAACAATTTGTCCCCCCTCACCTTTAGTGGGAGGACATAATGAACAGATGGACATATAAGCAGAATAATGAATGGACTGACAGGTGGATGAAAAGACTGATGGATACTCACTCTTATAGTCTTCGGCTTCTTCACAATCCCAATATCAAAGTCTGCTGGAGAAGTTGAGAAATTTAACGACCTGAAAGAAGAAACAAGAAATGTTACAGTGTGTAACAAATGCCCCCTAAGGCCCCTATCACCTGGTATTTGATCCCTGTCCTTTGACTGTGGACTTGACCTTGGTTATGGGAACCTAAATTTTGTGCATGACACAACTTACCATTTTAATTTACCTTTCTGTAAAATTTGATTAAATTCGCTTCAGCAGTTTTTGAGATAGCTTGGACACAAGATTTGTAAGAGACAAACTTATGACCTTTGACTGTGACCTTGACCTAGGTTGTGAGAACCTAAATTTTGTGCATGACACATCTCATTTTGGTCTACCCTTCTGTAAAATTTGATTAAATTCACTTCAGGGGGTTTTGAGTTATTGCTGACATACAAGACAAACTATTTGACCTTGGTCATGGGAACCTAAATTTTGTGTACGACACACCTTCTCATTTTGGTCTACCTTTATGTGAAATTTGATTTAATTCACTTCAGCAGTTTTTGAGCTATTGTGGAAACACGATTTGTAAGGGTCAAACCTATGACCTTTAATTGTGACCTTGACCTTGGTCGTGGGAACCTAAACTTTGTGCGCGACACACCTTCTCATTATGGTTTACCTGTCTGTGAAATTTGATTCAATTCACTTCAGGGGTTTTTGAGTTATTGTGGACACACGATTTGTAAGGGTCAAACCTATGACCTTTGATTGTGACCTTGACCTTGGACGTGGGAACCTAAACTTTGTGCGCGACACACCTTCTCATTATGGTTTACCTTTCTGTGAAATTTGATTCAATTCACTTCAAAAGGTTTTTGAGTTATGGCGGACACACGATTTGTAAGGGTCAAACCTATGACCTTTGATTGTGACCTTGACCTTGGTCATGGGAGCCTAAATTTTGTGCGCGACACACCTTCTCAATTTGGTCTATCTTTCTGTGAAATTTGATTAAATTCCCTTCAGCGGTTTTTTAGTTATGGCGGACACACGATTTGTAACGGACGGACGGACAGACGGACGGACGGTGAGATTTTAATATGCCACCCGAAGTTCCTTCGGGGGCATAAAAATAATTGGGCTACAAAAGCTCCATTCTTGCCTCTCTCTCTCGCCGTTTTGCCCTCAAAACCATGTAATTGAAATGATAAGGAAAATAATTGGTATGGCTAAACATGGAAATCCGAGAGAAGAGTCACCAAAAAACTTAAGGGTCATTAAAAAATATGGAACAGTCATGTAACTTGAACCCCATATAATATATTTTCTTAATTTTCTATGCCTATATTTATACTCTTATGAATTTTCCTAAAATGTATACATGCATATTCATTCTATCTAAATGGCAAAGCTGTACTTCCTTACTCTTTCTATACTCAGTCAAGCCTTTTTTAACTCTGACAATCAGGTGATGTACGTAATGTAAGTTTGTACTTTTATATTTTAAAAGTGTGATTACTTTGATAGTATGTCAGTGTTACATCCTAGTACAACAGATTCCGCTTAACAGGCCAAACCAGGCCCCGAGGTTATAAAACTTTTTTCATGCTCAACTCAGCTGAGCATGAAATTTTTTCTGCTCATAAATTTTAAAATGCCAACAATTGTTGGCATTTTATTATTTATGAGCAGAACAAATAGCCTTCTTGGCTTATCTGAGCCTGAAAAATGCTGAATTTCTTGGTATTTTAATATGAATGGGCATTTTAAATTTCATGCTCAGCTGAGTTGAGCATGAAAAAAGTTTTATAACCTCGGGGCCAGGAGTCTCACTACTACACAGGATATAATTGATTCCTCTTTTTTTCGCTTCCTGCAGAGACTGTACACCATATTTCGCTTCTGCCGAGACTGTCCGCAATCTCTTGCTTCCTGCCGAGGACTTCTGTTCATGATAAATGGCTTGTCCGTGTGATTCTGCTTCCTGCCTAGGCTCTCGGCAGGAAGCAGTCACGCGGACAGTCTCGACGGGAAGCCAATTTTCAAGGACAGTAATCCCTGCAGGAAGCAAGAGATCACGGACAGTCTCGGCAGAAGCCAAATATGATGTACAGTCTCTGCAGGAAGAGAAAATTAGCGGAATCGATTATGTCTACGAGTCAATAGTGAGAAAATAATTTTATTTATTTACACTTTAAAGGGCAGCAACTCTTCCATTCTTATTTTGCCTCTCTTCTCAATTGGATCAGGGAGCAAAAGCTCTAGATAAGAGGGGTATTTGATGATAATTGATGGATAATTTTTTTTATTTCTCATTGAAACCATATGTTGTGACCCCTCATCTGAATGGTCTCATCGAGACTGTTCAGATGAGGGGTCACAACGTATGTTTTTATGCAGAATTAAGAAAAATTATCCCTAATTATCACCAAATACATGTACTCCCTCTTATCCAGAGCTCTGCAGAATGATTCTTTCCTTTAAGGTAGACCCAGTTTTGAAAGGTAAACCAAACAGATGTCAAAAGTTGTTCCCCTTTGATAGTGTCAGTAAAAACTGAGAAGCACCCATACATGTTGCTAGGAGGTAACTGTTGTGAGGATGTGAATGTTTATGGCAGTGATAAAAAGCTGAATTTTCAACCAGCGTAGCTCCTGTTGAAGTGGGTCATTATGAGCCACCTCATCAGTATCTATGCTGTTTGCTCTCTAGTATTTAAATAGCTTGGATGAAATACCAGTATTTTTATAAAATTTGCAGAAGTAAATTTTGCCGTCTGCTTTTTGGAGCTTAAATTGCTATGCAGGTCCTACTTATATATGTATGTTTATTTCAATTGTCGACAGAAAATGCAGGACAAATATTCTGCTATGACACTGGAAATGAGCTAAAAATGCAGTGACATGCTAAAAGGCTGTCACAGAACAGCGTAGCTTGCCCTATAGGGCACAGTTTGTGTGTATTGTTTTTTTAATACATGCCTCCTCTCTTATAAACTTAATTCCCCTTAGATAAAGTCTTCAAGACAGAAGGCAAACTTCATGGGTCATAAAATTAATGTAGTACATTATATCACCAACCTATATTCATTACAAGAAAGCTTGGTCTGATTTACTACACTTAGGCTCTAAATAACGCCCCCCTTTCATAAAATGCAACGCCCCCCATGGGCCTTGCACATGATTAATACAGTATACACTGAAAACGAATTGTAACAGGGACTTGTACTGCGTGCGCTATACTGACTACAACATCTTTCCTTGCAAGCAAAAATAAATTATAGGCGAGGTCTGCTGACAACCGGTTGTCACCAGACTTTTTGGACCAAAACCGTCTGCTGACAACCGGTTGTCACCAGACTTTTTGGACCAAAAACGTCTGCTGACAACCGGCTATATAATTTCTATTAAATGGTTTTAAATAGGCTTTAATTTAACTGAATTTGTTTTAATATATTATAAATATGTTATACATATAACATAAACATGAAAAAGCTTCTCATAGTTAAGGCAAATGACCATTTTTACTTGCATGATTCTTGCACTCTTGTCATTGTGTTGCATATATATGTGGACTGTTTGTACTTTATGTAGGGATAATGGAAACCAATAATGAAGTTAAATATCTACACCATTATAAGCCTATGTAAAACATGTTACCCCCAGGGCAGGACATCTGACCCCAGGGCCATAATCTGAACAATCTTGGTAGTGGACAACTAGTTGATGCCACATACAAATTACCATGGCTCTGCATCCAGTGGTTTTAGGCAAGAAGATTTTTTTATGTTTTCCCTATAAAAGCCTTTGTAAAAACGTGACCCCCAGGGCGAGGCCATTTTGGCCCTAGGACCATAATTTGATCAAACTTGGTAGAGGACCACATGGTGATGATACATACCAAATATCAAGGCCTTATGATTTTAGACAAGAAGATTTTCAAATTTATTCCAAAAATCTATTTCAGCTCATTTGACCTAGTAATGCCATGGACTAGAACCATTTGAATAATTTTCAAAGAGAGACATATAAGGTTTATTTCTGCCAAGTCTGGTCAAGTTTAGGAGACAATGTCCTTTGAAGCAAATTGTCTATGACAAAAAGGCACAACTCAAGGCATGATTGACTGATCACAATAGCTCATCTTGAGCCTATGGCTCAGGTGAGCTAAAAAGATTTTTGAATATTTTCTATGCATTTCTATGGTTCAAACGTAGGACCCAATGGGGCAGGGCCATTTTGGACCCTGAGGCTACCTTTGAATAAACTTGGTAAAAGACCACTAGGCAATGCCAAATATCAAGCATCTGAGTCCAGTGGTGCTGAAGAAGATTTTGAATATTTTCATATATGTATTTCTATGGTTCAAACCCAGGACCCCCTGGGGCAGGCCATTTGGGGCCCTAGGGCCACCATTTTAACAAAGTTGGTAAATGACCACTAGGCAATGTTACATACCGAAATTCAAGCATCTGATTCTAACACTTCTGGAGGAGATTATTTTATTTTGGAACCCCTAACCCCCTGCTGCAGGGCCATTTTGGACCCTAGGGTCTCCACTTGAACAAACTTGGTAAAGGTCTACTAGACACTGCTTCATACCAAACATCAAGCATCTGAGCCCAGTGGTTCTGAAGCAGAAGATTTTCAATATCAAAGCCCTAGGCCTAGCGGTTTCGGAGAAGTTCTTATCTAAAGCAAATTGTTGATGATGGACAAAGCAAGATGGATATTGGACATTGATCACAATAGCTCACCTTGAGTCTATGGCTCAGGTGAGTTAAAAACAAACTAGAAAAAAAAGGTGCTGTCGATGACTAAGTCCAAAAGGCCATAATTCAGTCAAAATTTAATTCTGTCAAAATTTATTTTATCTCCATCAAAAAGCTACATGCACATTTTGATTGTGTACAAAGTTTGAAAGAATCTACAGACAACTACAGGAGTAGTTGATTACACATATACTATAATACAAAAAGGCTGCCAAAAATGACTAAGTTCGAAAGGCAGTCATTCTGTCAAAATTAATCTATTCTCCATCAAAATACAACATGCACATTTTAATTATGTCCGTAACATGTGCATAAAGTTTGAAAAAGATCAAATGAAAACTGTAAGAGGAGTTGATTACACAAACGCCATATCCTGTAAGGCAAATAGACTGCCCAAAAGACTAAGTTCAATAGGCCGTTATTCTGTCAAAATAAAATTTAAGCCATCAAAAAGCCACATGCACATCTTCACTATGTCCACAACATGTGTACAAAGTTTGAAAAGAATCCACTAAAAACTCTCAGAGGAGTTGGCTACACAAAATCCATACCCCATACTGCAAAAAGCTGCCCAAAATGACTAAGTTCAATAGGCTGTTATTCTGTCAAAATTAATTTCACCCCCATCGAAAACCACATGCACATCTTCATTATGTCCACAGCATGTGTGCAAAGTTTGAAAAAGATCCACTGAAACCTGTGGGAGGAGTTGAGTACACAAACTCTGTACCCTAAAGTGTGATGAATGGATGGACAGGCAGATGGACAGACAGACAGGAGCAAATCTTAATGTCCCTGACTGTCGTCATGGGGGCATAGCCCCCCCCCCCCCCCCCCTGAATTCTTAAGTTTCAGTTTATTTTACTAACATCAAATGAAGCAGAAATCTCTTCCAGCATGGACCACAGCTGATCAATTCTAGAACCCTGATATGATAGGGTAAGGTTGCTGGGTCTTGATGTTATGGTGTAAGTAGTTGGCTCAAGTGACTCCACTATGCTCAATGATAAGAGCCATTTATGTTTCAGGTGGATAAGTAAAGATCATATGAATAAAATATGATGCACCAAATTTGATAAATGCATTAAGAAACTGCTAAACAAACACAACACCTTTGTTAAAGATCAAAGTTTGATTTTCACACCTTAATTCTAGGATTTAATTGTAATGGGAGTCAGACCATATACAGTTGAACTTCGATGGCTCGAACTCGCCAGGACCACCGAAAAAAGGTCGACCGATCGGTAGTTCGAGCCATTGAAGACCAGCTCAACATGATCCAACTTCATGTACTAAGTTTTTCTATCATAACTACCACAACTTCCTGTATTTTGATCGGTCACTCTTTGAACCTTTGCACTTTCAGGTAGATCAAACAAAACAACACAGAATTTTAATTACAATATAAAAAGATCAAGATAAGCATGGACGTAGCAAACCTGATGACCAATACTTGTAATCGGTAGGATCTACATTTAGTCCGGTCATTAAACTTGGAAATGTTTTACAAGGAAATTGGTGCGAGCCATCGGTGTGTTTTTACATAGAAAGTGGTTTCTAGGGACCAGACTTGGGGTTCGAGCGTTCGAGCCATAGTTGTTCGAGCCAAGTGTGGCATGTTTCGTTAAAATGAATAGGGATTTTGCCGGGACTGGAAAGTCAGTTCGACCGAAACATGGTGTTCGAGCCTTCCGAGTTCGAGCCAGTGAAGTTCGACTGTAGGTTTTATTATCATGCACAGAGTGACAATGTTAGTTAGATAATATATCACAAACAACAACAGGCAATAAATAAGGACCAAATTTAAAGACATTATTTTGTTTCCATACATTGAAGTACAAACAGTCCTCATATGTATGTAACACAATGACAAAAGAATGCTAGTAAAAACAGTCATTTGCCTTAACTATGAGAAAATTTATGTTATATTTATAACATATTAATATAAATTCAGCTAAAGGAAACCTAATTAAAAACCATTTTAAAGAAAATATATGGCTGGTTGTCAGCAGACGTTTTTGGCCCAAAAAGTCTGGTGACAACCGGTTGTCAGCAGACGATTTTGGTCCAAAAAGTCTGGTGACAACCGGTTGTCAGCAGACACTTCCTAAATTATATCATCTTTAAATAGTCCAGTCATGTGCCGCAGCATAAATCCAACGGAATGGCTCAATTCTGTGACGTACTATTTGCATATTTGATTTAACAAAATCTAATTGATAACTTAATTGGACTGTGGCTAATTTGCATAGGCAATATATTCAACCTTGTAAAGGAAAATACTTGACAAGGGTACAACCTGACAATTTCGACTAATTGTTCGACTAATTAGGAGACAATTAAAACTGTCTCTATTTGCTTGTCTTTGTTTCATATTTGCAAGAATGATTGATAAGGAACCAAATTTAAGCATGTTAATGACACCTCCTACAATGCTATCTGTCAAAAGGTATCCAATTAAGATTCTAAAAACTTGAAATATTTCATTAATGAAGTGGGGTCCAGTCATGTGACATCCCATAAAATTTGCTATGTCCATGGAATGGACATAACAAATGTCATGTGATGTCACATGACACAACATATTCTCCAGTTAAAACTAAGAACTGAACTTCAAATATTTAATTAAAGAAGTGGGGTCCAGTCTTGTGACATCCCATAAAAATTTTTATGTCCTTTCCCAGGACATAACAAAATTTAATGTCATGTGATGTCACACTGACACAATATATTCTGTATTTAGGTATATACACTAATGAAGTCCTCCTAGAGGAGCAAATTCTTTCCTTTACGAGTAGACCCTGTTTCAAAAAAATACCTTATTCAAAGAAGCAAACAGGAATTCATAAGTATTAATAAAAGCATATGTTTGGAATAAGAAGCAGGGAGCATTTACCTAATAGAGCAGGGGCGTTTGTTACAATTAATACAGCACCTAGCTAGCCAGACCAAGTTTTTGTGGCAGGTGACCTGGATCTGTTGGGGACATACATAAATGAAGTTTCAAAGGCCTAACAAGCGCAAACAAGAGCTTCACAAGAGGGGCATACAGAGCTCTAGATAAGACAGCGTATTTGATGATAATTAAGGATAATTTTTCTTATTTCTCATCGAAACCATATGAAGTGACCCCTCATCTGAACCGTCTCGTCGAGACGGTTCAGATGAGGGGTCACAACATATGTTTTTATGCAGAATTAACAAAAATTATCTCTAATTATCACCAAATACGCCCTCTTATCTAGAGCTCTGGGCATAATACGCCCGTTTCAGTGTGATGAAGGAGTCACAGAAAGAATATTATTTACAGAAGGATGGACAGACAGACAAACAGGGGAAACAACTCTGTACTTAATGACTGCAATGTTATCAAAACATCTAACACATCAAATACTATGAGTATACCAAAAACCAGCTTCCAGGGTGAAGCAGCTCAGAAGTTGAGAAAATTTGCCAATGTCCTGACCCCCTGTCTGAAACTAACTGTATGCAGATCACATGACAGGATATATCGTCCAAACTTTCATGAAAAGTGTCTAAACAGATATTTATCTTATCGACACTAAGAGTTTCATATGGATATCACATTTGTTGTAGATGCTACAATTTTTCAAACCTAATATCCCCTCCTTTTTGTGAACAGTATATTTTGAGTTTGCCTTTACTTAAGAACTATTCATGAGTAATTCCTATAAATGGGAATATAAACATCTGTAACTGCTATTTTTGGTCATGAAATTTTCACCAAAATGTAGAACTAAATGAGAAAATGCAAAAGATTAACTCAGAGGCTTTAATAACTACTCATGAGTAATTCATAAGCCTCTGATTAACTTTATTTAGGGAAATTTTAACTCTAAAATGGGGGCCTATGTTTGGTCCCATATTTGGTCTAGAAAAATCCCTGTATGGGCTCAACTAAAATTGCTATTTCTCAAATACTTTAATATGTCAGAGAGCAAACTTTTTAATGCCACATGATAAAATGGCCCAACCAACAAATGCTTTGCAAATACTAGACCAAGTAATACCTTACCTCTTCAGGATTCTGTTTAACTCCATATTTGTTCAGAGAATTTCTTCAATATATAATGAACATGCAGAACTCCTACTTTATCCATCAAAGATGACTCTGGGACTCCTAATCATACCTTTAAAATAACTAATTCTACTTACTAAGTAGAATTTATAGTTCTTGAGTTCCCTTAAGCTCCGCCTACCCTCATTTGCACGAGAAAAATTTTATTTTCAAACCAACTTTTGTCAAATTTAGTGGATACTTTCCTAGTAACATATAAAAGTTAGGCTATTCTGCAAATTTTAGAAATGCATCTTTTATAACTAATGAGTTATTTAGGTAAGAATTTACTATATGTTTTAATCATTTTCAGTGTGTTTGTGGGACTAGTCCCCCAAACGGCTGAAATTGATCTTATCTTTCACTGTGAGCATGCTCAGTCAGAGACACTTTCTGACTGGCCAGTGAATGGCTGTTAAGTAGTTGCTAATTAGCTTTCACAGTGCTCCAGATAAGAAGGGGTAACAAAGATAATTTAGGGATAATTATCAATATTTCTCAATAAAAACATATTTTGTGACCCATTATTAGAACCGTCTCATTGAGACGGTTCTAATGAGGGGTCACAACATATGTTTTCGTTGAGAAATAAAAAAAATTATCTTCGAATTATCCTCAGTACTCCTTCTTATCTGGAGCTCTGTTTCAGTGGCATCTTGGAACTATGAATTTCATTTCCTTTACTCTGAAGCAATTGCATAGACATTGGCAGCATGATCACAGGGTATAATTGATACCGCCAATTTTCACTTCCTGCAGATACTGTACATCATACTTGGCTTCCGCCAAGACTGTCCACGAACTCTTGCTTCCTGCTGAGACTTCTGTACATGATAAATGGCTTCCTGCAGAGACTGTCCGCGTGATTCAGCTTCCTGCCGAGGCTCTCACCAGGAAGCAGAATCACGCAGACAGTCTTTGCAGGAAGCCATTTTTCAAAGACAGTAGTCCCTGCAGGAAGCAAGAGTTCGGGGACAACTGAATTGGCGAAATCGATTATACCCTATGATGATTGGCTATGTGAGCCCTACGCTAATCCTAAAACTTCACTTTTTGCCAAAGCAGTTTTTTGTGTGAGATACCCTATAGTAGAATGCACATACATACCAAGTCTCCTAAGTGAAATAAAATCTCACAAGAGTTTGTTGTTCTTGAAGTGGATTTTCAAAAGACTTTCAAAATCTCATTTATTTTTCAAGGCCCAGTTGTTCAAAGCATTGTTAGCCTAGCGAGCTCCTTAAGAGGTCAGCTTGTTATGAGTTTTACAATTTCATTACCAAATATACTGATATTTTTGTTGGAAAAACAGGAGAAGCTTTTGCATTGCAAAAGCTTCACATATTTTGTCAACAAAAAATATTGATATATTTGAGATGTTAGCATTTGAAATTTTAACGAAACGTCAACTAACAACGTCGTTAGTTTTGAACAACCGGGCCCAGTATTCTATCTATCCCATAACCCTACTAGGCCGTTGGGGCACCACAGATGACTTCGAAACGATCTCTGTCCATCTTGCCCTGTTTTCAGCTGCCCTAGTTGAGCTGGCAAAATCCATCCCTGTCCACTCTTTAATACTGTCTTCCCACCTCTCCTTCTGTCTACCACTTTTTCTTTTTCCTTTCACTGTGCCCTGCAGAATCGTCTTTGCTTAACTAGAAGACCTTGAGACGTGATCAAACCACCTTAGTTTCCGTTTCTTGACCAGCATCAGGAGTTCATCATATTCTCCAATGGCTGCTTAGATCTTTCTGCGAACCTCCTCATTGGTTATATGGTCCTTGTATGAAATGTTCAGTAACCTTCGGTAGCATCTCATCTCAAAGGCCTGTGTTCTTTTCTCTAACTCTGCTGTCAAGGTCCACGATTCACAGGCATACAGAAGTATGGAAATGACATTAAGGGAGCCCATAGGTTTCACCTTTGATCCAAGAGATATGTTGTTATCTCTCCAAATCAGTTTCAGCTTGGTAAGAGCTGTAGTGGCTTTGCAATCCTTGAGAGAACCTCCTGTTTTGAGCCATCATCTGAGACAACTACTAGGTATTTGAAGCTTTTTACAGTACCCAGCTTCTGCCCCTTTACCTTGATCTCCCTCTGGATGTCATTCACTGTTACTCATCAGTTTGGTCTTCTCAGCACTGATCTTAAGGACTGGCCTGCTAGTAAAATGTAGAACTGGATGGATTTAATTGGATGCTGTACTGAGCCATCCAATTTCACAATTTAGGGACTAACTCAATAAGGAATGCTTGCTAAATACACCAAATAAAACATACCCAAATCTGCTTAAATACTGGGACACCTAAAAGCCATTGATTTTCCATTTGAGAAAAAAATAATGGCTTTAGTTGTCCCAATGTTAAAGTACACTAGGGTGTACATGTTTAGATCAGCCCTAGAAATTTTTTAGGTCTCATATAATTTTATCAAATACAGAGCCCTAGATAAGAGGGAGTATTTAGTGATAATTAGGGATAATTTTTGTTAGTTCTGCATAAAAACGTATGTTGTGACCCCTCATCCGAACCGTCTCGATGAGACGGTTCAGATGAGGGGTCACAACATATGGTTTCAATCAGAAATAAAGAAAATTATCCTTCAATTATCATCAAATACCCCTCTAATCTAGGGCTCTGAAATATAACTTCAATCTTTTCAGAGCTCACAGTTTGCAGTGCAGAGTTTATGGCCATGTCTGTGTGAAAAAATGCATACCTCTGATGATCCCACGCAAAAACCATGGAAAACATATTTAAAAAAAACATTTTTTTTTTGGGGGGGGGGGGGGGAGGGGTGTGTGAAAAAATGCATACCTCTGATGATCCCACACAAAAACCATGGAAAACATATTTAAAAAAAAAACATTTTTTTTTTATTTTTTTTTTGGGGGGGGGGGGAGGGGGGGGGGGAGGGGGGGGTTGAATCTTAAGAAGGGTTGTCACCTAATCACAGCTGCATATCTCCACACTCATACCACTTTCAAAATGAAATTAATTCATGAATATTTTACAGGGCTTAATTGACAAATCAAATTTTTATCCACTTGTCCAGTAATTAGCTTCTACAAGAAAATGCTGAAATATATCTATTTTCTCTATATAGCTTATTCATTTTTTCTGGGCAAGTAAGAAAATAATTTGTTGCCCGGCAAAAATTTTCACTTGTCCCGGGCAACCGGACAATGGATTTGTCAGCCCTGATTTTATTTTCCAAAATTAAAGAATGTAATTCAAACCCAGACTGATACATTTTGGTGCAGTTTACGATAAGTTCTCTATTAACCACTCACATAGAATTTTTCTTTTATAGATGATCTATAAAATCACCACAAAGCCGGTATCTCAGGTTAAGGACGGCCTGCTGATTTAGTGGTCCAGGGTTTGAGATGCACTGGTGCCCTAGAGAAGAAATTTTTAACCCCAAACAGCATTCTAGTGCACACAGCCTTTCCTTATCAGTGCACATAGCTATCACCCTCCCATTGTCCTGATATGACTGAAACACTGTTAAAAGGGAAATAAAATTTCAAGTCATCCATCTATCTCCACAATCACAACATATACAGAGAAACTGACAATTGGCCAAATTATTGGCAGAATTGTTTAGACATTTAAAGTGTATACATATATAATGCACTAGTCATTTGCAAACACAGCCTCCATGGGGCCTGGGATAGCTGGGGTATAGCAGGGCTTAAGTACCGTGTTTTTACCTAAGAGGTGTCCCGGCAGTGCCAAGGATAGGCCAGGCTTTTGATTCCCGCTGAAACAGCAGGGAAAATAGTGGCATGTTTTTTTACTAAATTCACTGTGACACATTGTCAGAATATGGATTTTTATATTTTTTTGATCCCCTTCGGGTGAAGAATTTTACCAGGGATTTGACATAAAAAAATGTTTAAGTTTGAAGAACTTTATGCAGGTTCTTTGATCATGGATGTATATATGTCAGTTTGTTTGTATGTCTTTGTATTTGGTAACAATCCTGTCACTGGATTTTTAAACCAATAAAGTTATTTGATTAAAAAATGTCCCCACAGTGCAGGGCTTATACCCCCAGCAGGCACATGACGTCAAAATGACATCGCAATGACGATATTACGTCGCATCGACGTCTGTACAGCATCATTTCGTCATGTGCCTGCTGGGCCAGGGCTTTGCAGAGTGAAAAGTCAATATCCCCACAATTCCCCGGCCCCAGGGGGCCGTGGTTGCAAATGACTTGTGCATAAATTGCATTGCCATTTTCGAACATAAAGTTGTCTTTTGTTAAATGTGGGGAGTGTGAACATAGCAGCTGTGAATTCTTTTTTCTACAATGATGCAGGCTAGCTATATACTATAGCACAAAGTTATGGAAAACTTTCTGCTTTTTGTTTTTAAGCAGACTTTTGTCAAACTTTTAGCTTCACTAAAGCATAAACCTGGGCATCAAGAAAACATCCAATCCCACCTCATGACGTTGTATCAACATTGGTTCAACAGTGTGTGCCTGCTGGGAAAAAACAACCTTTGCTAGCCAAAAAAGAAACAGGAAAATATAATTAACAAACTCACATTTTAATTGTTGTATCCTGTAAGATTCAATGCACAATTGCCTTAGAAATGAAGATGTTCGCCCATAAAACAAATATATATAGTTAAAATGTCTTTTTCACGTGTCTACACACTGTGATCCGTACCCGCATGTATCTGCACGTGACCTATGAAAGACCCACTTGGAGAATCTGCTAACTACCATCCACTTAGCTCCAGCCACCGATAAATTTTAATTAAAGCAATTTACTAAGCAAGTACTTTTATCTTTTCAGTATTTCACTCATTTCAAACCAAACAATACGCAAATCTGCAAAGATTTAGACAAATTAAATGTGATCACCCAATTATGTCAAAAACGAAAGTAGAGCCCTACCTGTCGTCAAACTCCGATTTCACTCTTTTCGGTGAATCTTGTTCAAAATCCATATCGAAAGTGACAAAAAGACACTGAAATGTTTCTCATGTTAATGTTATTCTGTTCAAAGTAAGAATGCAAATGTAAATTTATTTGTTTTATTGTCCCAGCTCATTTAATACATATCATGCTTTCCCTCACGTGTCTCAAACTTCAAACGTGACGTTTTGATCCAAGTCACGCGTACAAAAGCATGGATGGCCTAAAAATAGTAACACTGTCTGCAAATCAATAAACAAACAAAACAGAGCGTCTGGAGCACGTAGTGTAATCAGGAAAGCAGGAAAGCGTCACAATGTGTAATCCAGCCGGACCAAGAAACTTTATACGAGTCCAGTTTCTTCTACATGTACTTCCCCCATTCGAACTCACTGGAAGATTTTGCAGAGGCAGACCCGGACCACCACGCACTGGTGGAGCTCAGGATAACTGGTGGGGCTGGGAAGTGTCGAGATGTGTGTGTATGTGGGGTAGGGAGAGGCGGTTGAAATATGACATACGGTAGCCTAATTAGCGATTAATTTGATGAGAACTTTTGATAATGTCTTTTTTTTGCCTTGAAATATATATTGGGACGATTCTAATGAGATGTTACAGCGTATATTTTATTCTCAGAATCAGAATCAGAATTGTTTGTAATACTGGTGATACGTCCAAGGACAATCATTCACCAGGACCTGTGAATCAGGGAAGCTAGTCCCTAGCCCTTATAAGAGACGTAAACTTAGTTACTGAGTCCTCTGCACCATCAGCAGCAGAAATTCTAACCACATGGATAAATTATCTCAAACTGTAATCAGATACTCCTTATCACCTGGGTGGGGGGGGGGAGCTAAAATATTACACATATAAACACAGAGACCCAAATTGGCGGACTGAAGCCCCAAAGCCCACCCCCCCCCCTCCCCCTGCATCCGGGCAGTGAGAGGATACAGTTACTAAGTTGACGTCAGACAGAAGTGTATTGAGAGCATTGATACATTTGTTCCTTCAAAATTGACGTCGACTCGATACAGCCAAGCATGGTGTAACCGTGACATCCGTCGTCTCTCAAGAAGGAAGAAAAGGGCCTTCAAGAAAGCACGTGCTACCAAGACACAGGCTGACTGGCATCGTTACAAGAAGATCCAGAAAGAAACCCAGCAAGCATGTCGAAGTGCCCATGATGACTACATTAGCAGTATGGTAAGTGAACCAGGCTCCAACAACAAAAAGCTCTTCGCCTACATCAAGGGTATGAAATGCGACAGCTCTGGTGTAGCCCCATTGAAGAAAGGTGGCATCAACTATTCAGAACCCACAGACCAGGTTGAGATCCTGAATGAGCAGTTTGTCAGTGCCTTCACCAAAGAAGACAACACTTCAGTGCCTACCATGGGAACAAGCACAGCTAATACTGCGCCACCCCTAAATATTCAGGTAAATGGAGTGAAAAAAGTGCTTGATGGCCAGAACCCACACAAAGCTAGTGGCCCAGACCAGATCTCACCAAGATTCCTGAAGGAGATGGCCTCTTCCATTGCACCAGCCCTGACACTCATATATCAAGCTTCCTACGAACAAGGTCAGATTCCTGATGACTGGAAAAGAGCCTTTGTGACACCTCTATTCAAGAAAGGAGACAAGAGCAAGGCTGCCAACTATAACTATCGGCCAGTTTCACTGACATCCTGTTGTTGCAAAGTCATGGAACACATAGTACATAGTCACCGCATGAAATTTCTGGAAAGTAACAAGATTCTGAGTGATTACCAGCACGGCTTCAGGAAGAAGAGATCATGTGAGACACAGCTCATCACCACCATACATGACCTCGCAGTTGGACTAGACAGACGGCAACAAGTTGATGCTATTTTGTTGGATTTCAGCAAGGCCTTCGATAAAGTTCCACATCACCGCCTGGCAGTCAAGCTCCATCACTACGGCATCAGAGACAAGAACCTATCCTGGATCCAAAGTTTCCTCGCAGATAGGAACCAGCAAGTAGTCCTTGATGGAAAGACATCTTCTCCTGCCACTGTCACAAATGGAGTTCCACAGGGTACAGTACTTGGACCTCTCCTGTTCCTGGTATACATTAATGACCTGCCCTCAAGAGTTTCCTCTTCAGTACGACTCTTCGCAGATGACTGTCTGCTGTACTGAGTTATACGAGACCAGAAAGATGCAGAGTCACTACAGAGAGATCTTAATCATCTACAGGAATGAGAAATAGATTGGCAGATGGTATTTAACCCAAACAAGTGTGAACACATCCAGATCACCAACAAGCGAAACGTCATACCAACCTCTTACAGCATTCATGGACAGACCTTAAAAGAAACGTGAAAAGCAAAGTACCTTGGAGTCACCATAGACAGTAAACTGTCCTGGAACAGCCATATTGATGCAGTGACGAAAAGGGCCAACCAGACTACAGCTTTCCTTCGCAGAAATCTTTCAAGCTGTCCAAAGGATGTTAAGGCCAAATGCTACAAGTCCATAGTTCGTCCACAGCTTGAGTATGCTTCGACGGTATGGGACCCAGTGACAAAATCCAACATAGCCAAATTGGAGTCTGTACAGAGGCGTGCCGCCAGGTTTTGCTGCAATGACTACCGCCGAACCAGCAGTGTCACTTCAATGTTGCAAGAACTTGGATGGGAGGACCTTCAATCAAGGCGAGACCAGAGCAAAGTCACAATGATGTACAGGATCGTCAATAACCTCGTTGGTTTAAACATATTTATTGTTTCTCAATTACAAGTAACATACAATCAAATATAAACAGTACAGGCTTAGGGATTGGAACGAAAGCAAAATGCTTATCGAGTTCCTCTCCCTGACATGAAAAAATTGTACACAATGTGGCGGAAACTGTACATAATAACCTCGTTGAAATCCCTTCAGGCCAGTACCTGACAGCCACAGGAGTAGCAACTAGAGGACACCATCAACGATTCCTGCCAATATTTTGCTCCATCAACGCCTACAAGGGATCCTTCTTTCCATCAACAGTCCGTCTCTGGGATGGGCTGCCTGCTAAGGTCATATCTGCACCGACACTGGATGACTTCAAGCTCCTTGTCAGTGCAGATGTCCTAAGACCGTGATTGTGAACAACATGTTTTTATCTGATTTTTAACTGTACATACGAACCTCCCAGCACGAATGTTTTAAGGTTGTTCACAGTGCGACTATGCCAATATTGGCCATGCACTTAATTGGTAGATGTAGATGTCTCTTGTAAGGGTTATGGACTATAGCTTCCTTGAAAACAGGTTCTGGTGAATGATCGTTCTCGCCAGTAAACAATTTTGATTCTGATTCTGAAAGGGATTGAGACCATCTAGTGCGAATTGCAGTCCTGCGGCCGGATTGGAGAACACAAGTCATGTTGGAGGCATGTTCTGCTCTGTTCTGTTCTATAATTTCTTCCAATAATTGAACACCTCTTCACAGAGTAAAATTGTCACTTTTAAAATAATGAACTCCACAACCAATCGTAGGTTACAGTTTATAAACAGTTTTTTTTAAAAAGCATTAAAAGTCCAGCACCATATATACATAGAGGGCTTAGTTCTTGGTATTTAGCTAGAATGTTCTAAAAATCGCTTCTGATCAAGCCAGCTGGGTCAGTTGGTGGAAGTCTACAACTTCCTTCTACACACTATGCATACCAAAATCGATATTTTACCAACGCCAGAGGATCCTGTTGACGCCGAGGTACTCCTGACAGAAAAGGGACATGCTTTATTTATTCGAAGGATAAAAATGAAAAAAAAATCAAGCTATCACATCAAAATTAGATATAAAATTGTATGTGCTGATATCGTGCATGTAAGAAATTGCATTATAATAATTAAATTCATCGTTGGTGCGTCAAGAATTCCCGTGCGATCAGTTTCAAATGATCTTACCCTTTATTATTGTTTATAAAGTATTTCGATTGGAAGAAGCCTAGCTGTGATGTATTTTTCAATCCTATGAACACTTTTTTGCATAAGTAGCACAAAAATGTGCAGCTAAATCATTGTTTTCCGCATCAAAAACTCGACCATAGTCAGGTACTGTCTGTTACAAGATAAAATAAACGCCTGAGTAAGATACGACCACTGCCAGAGGGCATCTGTCAACTGATACGACTTACATCGAGGATACATATGATTTACTGGCGATTATTTAACAGGACGTAGTAAAAATATATAAAATGTTATCAGACTACATTGTTGTTGCGTTTCTGCCGCCAAATAACTGCCATGCGCATGTAGGCTGATGAAGGCGGCGTTGTTGAAAAGGAGAGGGGGCTTAAGAGGGTAAACTGTTTGATAGGCTGATAAATTACAAACCTGATAATGTCTAATCATTATCACAGAAAAACAATAACCCGTTGTATATGGAGAGCGGCAACCAAGTCGTAAAGGCAAGAAATGGAGCTAAAACAAACTAATGATATGGACTCGGTATCTATCAGACGTATAAGCATTATACAATGATACAAATAGATCTTAATAAAAATAGGTAAGACTTTGCACTGATCAGAGAGACAGAGTCTAAAGAGTAACTTGAAGTAAATGTATTTACACTGTAAAAATCGCGCTTAGCTATAAAACGCAAGTGGTTACATGTTTAGGTGTAAACATGTTTAGGAATGTCATATACTGTAAAACACTTATATTTGGCGGTCACCTTATTTTGGCGATATTGGTGGAAAAGAAGAAAATCGCCAAATTAAAATGCCGCCAATATAAACTGATTGTTAAGAAAAAAACTACCATTAAGTCGATAATTTATTGTTCTTCTATATTATCAAAGCCACTACACATCATGTAAATCAGAACAGACGGGAAGAAATTTTAACGGAGTGTGACAATGTTAATTAGACATTCCTTACAAATTAGTACCTACATATACACCAGGTTGATTTAATCAGGAAGAACTCTAAAATCTATCATTACTTTAAACAGTTTTATTAGGCAAAATTTAACATTATAATAGAAATTATTGTAATTATTTCTGTATTCAACCAGGAAATGCTTTTTACTGCATTTAGCGTAATGCATGTAAGAAGACACGCGGGCCAACGCAACGCTTCTTTCAGACTAGGAAAGACTCTGTACTGACTCCTAATGATAAAAGAGTGACTGACTGTAGTCTGTCTTAACTGGTTAGCTGCTGGCCTCAGTCACTCTGCAAAAGACTAAATATTCACTGCAGCCATCCGCAAACGATGTTTGAACTGCATTTGTCTGTTAGATATTAAATGATGTCTGATTTTTTCTTGTTCAGTTAGATTAGTCAGACTAAGCCAAAACAACACTGCCAAGCTGCCATATCTTAGTTATCTCATCCTTTCCAGTACCTTAATGTGTATGGGTACACCTCTATGTATTTCCACCATTTTGCAAGGGACACCACATTCGTGACTGGCTGCTGTCTTCTCGGACGATAAAGCTCTTTTGCAATGATGTTTTTTCTCAAAGTAAAGAATTTGCTGCAGCAGAATCAAAGTTTTTTCTTCGAAAATTAACCCCTACTCATAAGAAAGCTAATCTAAAGATGACAGCGCCGCTTTCCCTGAAAGTTTTTTACTGTAACAGTTGACCCATTTTCCCAGTGCAGCAGTGATGCAGACCTTTTCATGATTGAAATACCTACTTGAACCTCTTTTGTTGAGAAGTGCTCTTTAAAACCAGCGCGAACCCAAGTGGGCAACCACAAACATACGTATCGATAGAGGCATGTAGCGCAGTAGCCTAACAATTTAGCTACTGCAGAGGAGCGACTATCTGCAAATTTCGTCTAATTCTCATAACAATGGCCCCCAGGAGAAACAAAGGAACGAATCCATAAGGGACCGACCATTTGATATTCTGGGGGGGGGGGGGGCCTGGTATTATTGATGGAGACAGAACATTTTATTTCACTGGCCTCTGGAAACAATTTCTTTTTTTTTCACCTTGTGGAAGCTAATTTATTTTTTTACAAACTAACTCAAACAGGTTATTTTTTTTTATTTTTTATTTTATAGCTGAACTATCCGATCCTTGTTTACTTGATCTTAATATCTTTTTATTTTACCCACATTTTTTTTTACACCTTTTTTCTCACAAAAAGAACATGGTGCTGTCTTTAACCAGGCGAAGGGCATGGCTTAGCTTGCTTTTGTAAACCAGTGCCTGGAGCATGTTACTCTTTTCATCTAAGGTACAGATACAAACATCCCTGTATGAGTTTGACAAAAAATTAGGCCTTAAATTAGGGATCTTTTGGCCAAAATTTAGGGCTATTTTGGCAAAGTTTTAGGGCTAATATTAGGAATTTAAGTTTTATTTCTATCCCAATATATGCCCAAAACATGCTTTATTCATCCTTTAGAAAGTTTGATAACTACTTACTGATAGAGTCACATTACACATGAATGGCAATTAATAAAATGACTGAAAGTGAAAGTTATGTGTTAAGAAGTTAACAAAGGGGGGTCTGGGTTGCCCCCCAGAAGCTAAAGCAATTTCCCAATTTCAATGGCAATTTTAAGACTGGAAACAAGAGAAAAGCTAGGAATGATGGTAAAAATAAGGGTTTTTATATTCGGACTTTTGCCTTTTAGAGAGTTTATTTTGCCATAATGGTTTTGTCTCCCAATAAGCTAGTGACTCTTTTGCAATTCAGTTTTAGTGGAAACATTTACTTAGTAATGTGGCAGATCAATGATACATGTATGTGAATGTTGAAAAGGATTTTTTTGTATATGTATGCACATGGGGGCCCGCTGGTGTAAACCAATTGTAGATAATATTAAAATATAACTATAAATATGGGGGTCTGGGGGCGCAACCCCCAGAAGCCAGAGAGATTATAAAAACTCAATTCCAATGGAATTATCTGCAGACAATATCTTTTTTTTTGAAATTTTGTGTGGAGACAGGTTATTTTTTTCTCTTACTTTTGAAGCCAGATTATTTTTTTGAACCCCCTTATGAGCCAGGTTATTTTTTTCTTGCATATCCAAAGACAGGGAATTTTTTTGATAAATATACCAGGCCCCCCCCCCCCAGAATATCAAATGGTCGGTCCCTAACTCTCACAGGCAGGCACCGAGTCTGTCCGTTTCCTCGCCCATTTGAAGAAGAGAGTTGTTTTGATGGGCTGTGGTAAATGTTATTAAATGCTATAGTGACATCTAAAATAAGAAAAGAGTCTAAAGCCCTTTTGCTCTATCAACGTGCGATATTTTATCGTGAGGTATCGCTGCAAGCTTCTAACTATAGTTTCCTCATTGTCAATGACCTGATGAGCCAAATTCAAACAAATAAAGCAGCACTCAATTTCATATAAGAAAGGTTTGAAAACTGATTTGGGTCATTTAAAGGCCCCATTGCTCTATCAGCATGAACAATTTTAACGTGAGGTATCGCTGCAAGCTTCTCACCATAGTTTCTTCATTGTAAATGACCTCGATCAGTCAGTTTCAAACAAAATATCAGTGAGATTAAAATAAAAAAAGGTTTGAAAATTGAATTTGGTCATTTTAGTTGCCAAGTAAAATGACCTACTTTCGATTTAATAAACAATGAATAAAATGGTAAAAATACAATGTGCATGTATGGGGGCCCCATTCACTGTTCCGCTTTTATTTATAGTGCATCGCTAAACGAGGAACCAAATAAGAAAATTGTGTTTAGTGGGACGATTTTCCATCTTTCAAAAACACGGTCCCCATACTTTTTGCAACGTATTTGGATCAGTTTAAGCACATCAGCCCATATTTTATTATAAAACCCTTATGTCTTGTCAGTTATATGACTCAATATATGCATGTCGGCAAACATTTTATCATCAAACTTAAATGCTGAAGCGCTTCACAAAACGGTTTGTGCATAGACATTTTTACCACTAAGAGGATTATTGAGACTGAATCCAAATTATATGTATACCTGTCAAGAATTCAATACTGTTATAATTGTAGGTTGGTCGCCTACCATCCGCACGCTCACCTGTGCTTGAAGCTCACCACTGGTGACTTTAGTGTCGACTTTTGAAATATAAACAAACGTTCTAGTCTAGATTCATTTGGTTACAATGGTTCATTTGATAAGCATCAACTATTAATAGTTGCTAAGAAAAGGACCAAGCGTTTTGTGAAAGCTATCTTTGTCGAATGGTGATGTATATTATTGTTAATTAAGTTCTTCCATTTGATGTCTCATTAGAATAGACTTAAATTATAATTTGACTTTAATCACATATTGTGGCATAATCAGTCGACTTTACATATGCATTCCATCGCACAGCAGACCTTTCCTTTGGATCTTTTTAAAGAAGCCAGCTTGTGCTCAACTTTTTATTATCATATTAAATGATTTTGCTCTTACTAACAAACACTGATCCTATTAAACACCTAAGAGTTGTTGGACCTTTGGGATGTCCCTAAATGTCCGACATTTTTTTTCAAAGTTAGATTTTGAATAATTTTCACAAACTATATTTTAGAAACATTTATTTGTAATACCGTTAATTATGACTTCCTACACTTTTATGCCTCTTTTTGAAAAACGTTAAATTTGTCCGACACTTAGGGCTGTCAGACTCTTATTATTGAAAAAATATTGCATCATATCAGTAACAGTAGTGTGTACTTCAGTTTTAGCATAGTTATCAGTTAAAATTTTGATGTATTAGAAAACCAAAAAATGGACTTTATTTTCAGAGACTGAAAATTCACGTACCCCTCTTGATAAAATCGGTTTAAGTTAGTCTAGAGGCATGATAATTTTTCAAAACCACTGTTAAAATGTCTTTATAGAACACAAGTCTACATATTAATGCCAAAAAAATTCAACTTTTGCTGCCCGTGGAAAGAGCAATAATTTGTCAAAAGGCAAATATGCATTGATACTGTCAGAGGTCCTTTTTCTGTCATACGAACTTCTGACCTAATTAACCAGTGTTATTGCTCTGACAAGTATACCTGATCATTCTTTACTAAAATGGACAATTGAAAGTCCAAACGTCCTAAATGCAATTATTCGTGTCCAAATTTGACCGAGAATGCTTATCATGAACAGATCGATGATAACTCCATCAAATTTGAAGTAACAAACATTTCTAATCAGTTACTGAGTGACTATTTAGTATAACAGCAAGTAAATGAGACCATTTCTAAACGGTATGCAATCTCAGTCAGATATCGATAGTATTTCTTTATGCTAAAAAATTTTGGGTATAATTTGTCAAATGTTTCATCTTATTTGTTGTGTTAATATTTTTGCGAAAGTATAAAATATAGAATTGCTAGAATGTTTCTGGTAGGGTCTATTGATACTAAGCAGTGAATTACTTTCATATCTAAAATATGTATTTGTATGTTTTTCAAAATTATTATTTTCAAACGGCTATGGTCATCTGACCAATAAGGCTACCATGCACATATATGGTAAAGACCTTTAAAAATCTGGTCATCAAGAACCATTCGATCGATGGCCTTGAAACTTGGTATATAGCATTGATTACTTAAGATTGTTCAAATAATGGCCTTAGGTTGACCTTGATCTTTTCTACAGCAAGGTCAACATTAGGAATTTCTAGAACAAAAGATTTTGTGGGAAATTTTGAAGTTTTGCCCTAAATATTGGTGTATACAGTTGCTTTAATGAGTACATGAAGATTTTTGAGTACATGAGGTCAAAGTCATTCTTTGACCAATTACTCTCATATTTTGACAATTTTAAACATCTCTAAAGCCACAAGGTCAGTTGTAATCAAATTTCATATAGAGCCTCCAGGGACTGAAGGAACACATTTTTTATCCCCCGCCAAAGGCAGAGGGATATATTTTTCTCCATGTTCGTCCGTCCGTCTGTCTGTCTGTCCTTCCGTCTTTCCGTCCGTCCGGAGCCATAACTAAGTAACCACTGGACGGAGTTTCATGAAACTTAAAATAAATATATATCACTATAACACGCTGATGCACGTGAAGTTTCATCAGACTGGCTTCAGTAATGCATGAGTTATTGCCCTTTAATGGACTTAAAATTAATAAAATGAGTCATAACTAAGTAACCAGATATCAAAACTTCATGAAACTTTAACCGAATATGTATCACCATAACACGGTTATGCACATAAAGTTTCATCAGAAGGGCGTCAGTAATGCATGAGTTATTGCCCTTTAATGGATTTAGAATTAATAAAATGAGTCATAACTAAGTTACCAATTATCAAAACTTCATGAAACTTAAACTGAATATGTATCACCATAATGCGGTTATGCACATAAAATTTCCTCAGAAGGGCATCAGTAGTGCATGAGTTATTGCCCTTGAATCAATTTATGGTTGACAAATTTAGCCGTAACTAAGTAATCAATAAATAGAATTCTATGAAACATATACTAAATATGTATCACCATATCACATTGGTGCATCTAATGTTTTGTCGGAATCGCTTGAGTAAGCAATGAGTTATTGCCCTTGAATTGGTTTAAAATAAACAAATTGAGTCATAACTAAGTAACCAATAAATGGAATTTCATGAAACTTAAAATAATTAGGTTAGCCATAACTTAGGTATCGGTGAATAATATTTCTTGAAACTGAATAAAAAATGTATCATCATTGTGCAGGGATGCTGAGACAAGTGTAACAGCTTCAGCTTATATCTCACTTATCCCAAGGTTATTGCCCTTGATTATATTTACAATCCACAAGTTCAGCCGTAACTAAGTAATCAGTGAATGAAATTTTATGTAACTTAAAATAAACCATAAACAAATCAGGGCCACTTCGGCGGGGGATATAAATTCACTGAATTTGCTTGTTTTCATTGTCATTTTACACGACTTACATTGCCGCCATGCCCACATATGGTAAAAACCTTTAAAATTCTTCATATTCAGCACCAAATAACCAATGGCCTTGAAACTTGGTATGTAGCATCGAGTACACAAGGACTACCAAGATTGTTCAGATGATGTCCTTTGGTTGACCCTGACTTTTTGACTGCACGGTCAAATATGAAAAAATGCTAGAACATAAAATTTCATGGGAAGTTTTAAAGATTTTGGCCCAAGATTGTTCAAATGATGATCTTGGTTTGACCTTGACATTTTATGGCAAGGTCAAATGTGCTTTCTGCTGCGTTTGTATAGGAAAATGCTTAAATATAAGAGTTCACAGAACTTGTTGAAGATTTTTGGCAAAAGTTGAGGAGTAAGTACATGAACATTCTTAGCAATAGAGGTCAAGGTCGTTCTTAACAAATGTCTCTCATATTTTGACAGTTTCAAACTATCAGGTTTGTTCAAATGATGACCCTAGTTTGACATTTGACCTTTTTACTCAGGTGAGCGATCTTGGCCCTCTTGTATTCTTTTATATAAGAATGAAAAAAAGAAAGTCACATTTAACAAAACATAACTTTCATTTTGAAGGCATGATGTGTTAACAGCAGAAAAATTACTTCGTGCAAGAGGGGGCAATGCCTCGTGGCAAGCCTGCAGCCACGTTGTAGCTGAGATTTTTCTACGCTGTGGCCCTAGACAGGGTCGTTCCAGAAAGGAGGCTTCTATGGTGTTGCATCGCTGCTGAGGGAAAAGGACTTGTGCCTGCTGTCTTTGCGGTATTTTAACTTTAACTTATTTTCAAGGCTTGAGCATGGAGCCAGGGACACTTTGCAATAGTCTGAGTTGACTAAGTCCTAAAGAACTCTGTTGGCAGCTGACTTTAGACTGATTGCTCTAAATTTACTGCAACTTACAGACTGCTCAACGTTTTGATGCACGGTCCAGGCAAGATGTGATGGTTTGAATTGGGTCATAGCATCGTTTAGAAGCCAGTGTTGAGTGGTAAAACTAATCCAGGTAACCGTGGTAATCTCCATGTGCTTTTTAGTGCCTGGCTACCTTAAACCCAGAAATCGGAATCGGAAGCAGTTTGATAGTAATGGGAATTTTCTTGTTAGTATGCATGAATTTAGTAGTGCATGAGGCTGTGGGATTTCATTAGCTCTCTAAATTTTAACTCAACAACTAAATTGGTACACAATGACTTTAACTGTTTTAACACAAGTTTTTCACCTTCAGAAAACTGCTAATGTGCTTAAATATTGGGACACCTAAAACACATTAATTCTCCTTGAATAAATGTGCTTCGGTATTGGGACACCTAAAACCCATTAATTTTTCATTTGGGACAAATGGAAAATTAATGGTTTTAGGTATCCCAATAATTAAACACATTAGGTTAATTCCAAATATCTGAACCAGTCTTGTGTAATTGTGCTATTAGGCATTTAATCCCAAAAATCTAGTAAATAAAGCCGGGCCGCGTAGGGCAATCTGTAGGGCACCTGACTCATAAGTCAGAGGTCAGAGGTCCTGGGTTCGAAACCTGGTCTGGCCACATACTTTCGTTTCTCCTTCCGCTGATTCAAGAAGGGCAGTTGTCAGTTACTGGCGAAAGTACGTGCACTTAGTACTGGTTAACCGCTTAGGTGGTCTAAGCCTGCCCAGGAATAGTGTGGTTAGGTTAACTGGCTGTCCCGACATGACCATAGTTGTTTACTGTGGATGTTAAGTAATAAATCCATCAATCAATCAATCAATCTAGTAAATAAAGACAGATCTAGATGTTTTGGAGCTTTTTTCCGAAAAATGCCCTGATGTGCTTAAACACCAGGACACCTGAAAACCACTTATTTTCCATTTCAACCAGCTGAAAAATTCATGGTTTTATGTGCCCAATTTTTTAGCACCTAAGGATAAATATGGTATGCATCTGTTCATCCAAGCCCTTTCTGAGTGACAATTCACAAATTTATTCTTATATGGTAGCTGTTTTTTGGTGCAAAAAAAAAAATATTTAGCTACTTGTTCTGCCACTCATGTTGTTACATGATCTATAACCCGAGTAATAAACAATTTGATTTTTCTTTTTGCATGAAAAGTACCATAAAAAACAAACAAACACATTTGACCTTATTACCGCACCCTATGGAAATTTCTGAGGTAAAAACATATTTTTTTTGTGAATTTATCCTTTTGTTTGCTGAATAATTTTTTACTATAGAATCTTTAAGTTTCCATTTGCAAAGCTTCTGTATACTTTTGTGACTCTAAGCAGCTTTTTTGCAATACTTTTACCATTTGAGCCGCGTTACGTGAAAACCAACAATGTGGTTGTGCGCCGTGCACCAGACTCAGATCAGCCTGGGCATCCGCCCAGTCTGATCAGAGTCTTCGCTGTCCACATGAAGCTAGCTTTGACCCTTAGCTACCTTTTAAATCCACAGAAAAAACTTTTCTCTGACTGAGTGGATACCCAGGCTGGTCTGCGTCGGGTGCAAAACCACATAAATTGTTGGTTTTCTCGTGTCGTGGCTCATTTATGTTAATGAGTACACTTTCAAGGGATGCAACTCCGCCAATTTCTTGTTTTTCCTCCCTTCTGTGTTTTTTTTTCTTTTTGGCGTGGTGGTGTGTGGGGGGGGGGGGGGGATGTAGAGGGGTCAGAGAGAGTTAGGAACACTGATAAGATATCACAGCATGTTCATCAATATTCTAACAGGTATAAGGTTATTAAAATTGTGGAGCAGGCCAGGGTTATACCGATATGGAGCAGAGACTCAAGCAGCAGCTCAAAATACCAAAGGGAAATAACTCACAAAGTATGAACGCAAGAGTTGTCATTCATGTATGAGACAAATTGTCATGACCTATTCTTCATATCTATGCAGTATCATGAAAATATTTCAAAAGGTATTCAAGCTATGGGGCGGACACCTAAAATCATCAAAGGAAAATAACTAAAAAAATAAGAAAGCAAGAGTTGTCATTCTTGTTTGCTACACATCGTTATGATCTGTTCTACATATCTGTGAAGTATCATGAAAATATTTCAAAAGGTATATGAGTTATAGAGCGGACACGAAACCATACCCAAAATGATTAAGGGGAAATGACTCAAAAAGTAAGAAAACAAGAATGACAACTCTTGCTTTCTTATTTTTTTAGTTATTTCCCTTTGATGATTTTAGGTGTTAGATTTAGGTTTAGATAAAAAAAATCTGTCACTCGGGATCACTGTTCAGCACCTCACACCTCACACCCATGAAAGATACTTATAATCTCATAGTGATTTTTCTTGTCCCAGAATTTTCTGGCTAATCACATGAGGTAGGCATAACGCAATGTCCAATAGTTTGTGAAATGAACAAAATGAAATGTGTCTTAGTTATAGATTATGTAATAATACGAAATTTTGTCTGCTAGCCAATATAATAAACATGGAATGATTTGGGCAATTCTTCAGCTATAAAAGGAGGCTAGAAAGGATGAATTCTTTCAATTCTATTTAAACATTTTCAACACCTTTACTGAACAGGCATAATAAGAATCACAAATCAACTGAAATACCGTATCGATCCTAATAAATGCCCCTGCTCTAACAAACACCCCCTGCCTCTTTTCTGAAAAGAACTTCATATTATGTGGCATGAATTCCTGTTTGCTTTGCTGGATTAGGCCTGTTGGAGCATTGTTTTACTTTATTGCCGTACAATACAGCCATACAGGCTGCATACAGAAAAGGCCATGGTTAATGAAAAACTTTATATGAGCCACGACACGAGAAAACCAACAAAGTGGTTGTGCGCCCAGCGCAGACTCAGATCAGCCTGGGCATCCACCAAGTCTGATCAAAGTCTTCGCTGTCTGCATGGAGGTAGGTTAGACCCTCAGCTACCCTTTAAGTGCTTAGCGAAGAGTCTGATCAGACTGGGCGGATGCCCAGGCTGATCTGAGTCTGCGCTGGGCGCACAACCACTTTGTTGGTTGTCACATGTCGCAGCTCATATTGCTTCTTCAAAGTATCATGCATTTCTCTAAGCTTCAGCTTTTGCTTCATACAGTACATATATGACTCTCGTGTTGATATGGTCTGTCAGAAAGACAGTACATGTACAAGATTCTGGTCTGCACCCTAATTCACTTGAACACTACACAGACAGCTCAGGCTTTCTCAGATTTTACCAGGCATACAAACACTGGTTGAATGTTTCACGCATATCACAGTCATGGATATAGTAATGAGAGTGAATTACCTCCCTTTACCAACAAAGGTTTGGAGAGGATATTTTTGCAAAGATAGGAAACTTATTTACGCAAGAAAAATGAATGTTTTGAACAGGGAGACAGGGATAGAATATTTTGCAAGGGAGGCAGTTTAGTCAGGAATGTAATTATTTTGCAAAAAGAGGCAATCAGATTAAATCCTTTTGTAAAGGGAGACCATTCAGCCAGGAATTATGCTATTTTGCAAAGGGAAGAAATTCTGCAAAATATAAACATTTTCTTCCTCGCCACACTGCCTTCCTTTCCTAATGCAGTTACTTCCCTTGCTAAACTGCCTTTCCTTGTAAACTATGTTCTTCCCTTATCTATGTTGGTTAAGGGAGGTAATCCAAAAATATTTTAAATGTGAATTATGTCCCTTTACATATAATGATGTCACTGTCCCTCTGCTGAGAAGGTAGCTGATACTTTGGCTAAGCCGTCACGTCTGAAATATAGAAGACAGGGATACATGTAGACAAAAATCTTAACCATTTTAAAAGAGGAAAACTTCTTTTTCATAATGAGTGTCATATTGGTATTTTCAGAAGTGAACTTCTCTCAGTTAATAGATACTCTATACCCTATCAATTGTTGCAATTCACTCTAAAACTGTTAACAAGTATATTTGGAAACTGGTTGAAATCTCAATTCTACATAACATACGGGTAATCAACCAAATTAGCACACATGCCCCAATAAGCGCAAATCATGGGAATTTCTGAGGTATATGATTATTATCGCACATATTTTTTTATGGTTTATTCCTTTGATTGCTTGTTCACAAGTGGCGGAAACACTATTGTTCTTCTGCAGTTTTCACTTACAAAGCTTCTCCATCCTTCATGGCTATAAGCAGCTTTTCTCTGATGCTTTAAACATTAAATTCTATATCTAATAATTCTTTGAAATGTGTGCTTATCAGGAAGAACTTCTACTGCACGTATTTAATGCCATTTTGAAAATGTTAAGCCTAAAGTGCGCTAAAAGGGTTGAATACATTATATAAATAGAGATAAAACCATCATGCATGCAGAGCATTGCTAAATTTCTGACAGTCTCACTGGAATGAAAAAACTGGAATGTATGTCCATGTTCACATCTTGATTTTTACATTTACGGAACTATTGGCAAACTTTAACGGCTGCAATGTTTTCTCCACTTGGACTTCACTTTTCAAAGAACAACATTTAATCAAGTGAGCAATATTTGAGCCGTGTCACAACAAAACCAACAAAGTTGATGTGTGCCCAGCAAAGACTAGGAGTTTGCCCAGTTCAATCAGATTCTTCCCTGTCTGCATGGCCGTAGCTGAGGCACTTAGTTACCCTTAAAGCGCAGAGCAAAGCTTCTGATCAGACTAGGCAAATGCCCAGGCTGATCTGAGTCATGGCTGGGCACACATGCCACTTTGTTGGTTTAATCATGTCGCAGCTCATTTTGATGGAATGGAATCGCTATGGCCTAGTGCATGCATTAGCCTGTTTGCTTAAAGGGGGCTGGATACACTTTCAATGGAAGCAACTCTGCCATTTTCAATTTTGCCTCTCTTCCCAAGCCTAGTGGTGGTGGGATTCTAGTTAATAATCTTGGGGCTGTGGATTTTATTCCTGTCAAGAAAGAGGCACTCAACAGAAGTTTCTTTGCAGGCTGATCCTTCTACTAAACCTTTAAGAGTTGACCCCCCAAGGAGAAGGAAGGTGAAGATGAAAAGTATACTGAATCACCTTGTGAAAGTGCCCATATACCATTTTAATCCTTATTAACACCCCTGCTTTAATAAACACCCCCTGCCTCTTTTCCGAAAATAACATATTATTAACTTGCATGATCGATTTCCTGTTTGCTTCTCTGTATGAGCACAGGACATTGATGTTGCATCCATGGAACCAATACAAAAGCTTCTGAGACTTAATAATAGATTACTATATAATATATTTGGTTTTTGGGGGTCTTTGAATGGTTTTGTATCGACTGAGTGTCAATAGCCTGTGGTATGAGGTAGCTCTTTGACATGGGAGTCTACTCTTAAAGGAAAGAATTTGCCCCTCCTTCTGAAAAGGGAAGCAAAGATAGTAGAGTTGCTTCCTCTGAAAGTATACCCATGACCTTTCTATTGCTTATTATAGGTATTGTGGCATCAGCTGATTTACTAAGCTTTAGGCTGTAAATGACGCCCCCCTTTCACAAACTGCAATGCCCCCAGCGCGTTTAATAGGATTAATATGGTATTGGAACACAGAGTACTTACGCTTCCGTAAGAAATGTTTCAAATGATACTCTGTCATCAAGTAACCCATCTGGTTTCTCATTATAATCTGTAATTCCTAATGTTGTTAATGCTGAAAAAAAAGTGAACTAAAATGAAAAATATGCTTTTAACCCTTAAGAACTAAGAATTTGCAAACAGGTTAGATCCTGATGAGCTAATGTGCTTTAATATTGGGACACCTAAAAACCATTAATTTTCTATTTGTCCCAAATGGAAAATTAATGGTTTAGGTGTCCATATATTTTACATTGAAGGTATAACCACTACATTTCAAAGGTTTTGGAGGAAAAGAGACAAAAATCTCAAATACATGTAGCATTTATCATATCAAGTTATGAGCGGTCTTACCTATAATGCACCAATCATTTGTAACCACTGCCCCCCCCCCCCCCCACTCACACCTACAGGGAATATCGGGGCTAAAGACTTTTCATTTTTCAGTGCCCTGGTATGCCCCACCCTCTGGGGACATGCTGATGATTATAGCACTGCTGTTAGCTTTGCTCTGTATAACAGAAAATTCCACTGGGGTAAAGATCCAAATGTTAGAATCACAGCACTTCTCTGGCACTGTGGGGACAACAAAAAAGTTATTGCCCTGCACCTTAGCCCCACTATCCGCAACCCTTCCCCGTAGCTGGGGGGGGGTTGGGGGGGGGGGGGGGGGCAGTGGTAACAAATGACTGGTGCATAACTGCACTGTTTGCAAAGAACTTAAACTTGCAATATGGACATCAGCTGATTCCCAATCAAATTTGCTAGTTAAAACTTTGAAATCTTCTAACTTTACTTTGAGTGGCCTATTGATCACAAATTTTAAGACACAAGGCATTACACCAAGTGTGCAATTACAAGTTGGTTTAAACATATTTTATTTCAAATTTCATATAATTCAACTATACATTGTGAATATATAAATTTAGCAGGATTGGAACGGAAGCATAAATACTTATTTGGTTCCTCTCCTTGTTTCTTCCCAGCTGTGAAACATACTAGCGGAAAATTACAAGTTAAGCTGCCTGTCTCCACAATCAAAACAGCTGATAAAACAATGGCTACAGCTGGCAACTTGTGTAATGTGTTATGAAAAGGTAATGTATTTCAACACATTTCACTTTAATGCATGTATGAACTTGAAACTATAAATCAGTCTATGCACAAATTGGTTAATACATGTATTTAAAAAATCCCATAAATGTGGTGATTGTGGAGATCAACTAATGAAAAAAATTGTTTCCCAAAAATTGTGACTAATTACCACAGATTGTACCAAAAGTAAATGCACTGACAGTAGGGCTGAATTATTTTCTTTGTTTTTACTTGTTTTTCTTTTAATTTTTGCGGTGGCTGACTGGCTGTGGAGGTAAGCCTGCCAGTAAAGAAATTGGACAATTACCTTCATTGTATTGTTGTACAGTAATATATCCTCTGTTGGTTGGGTCTAACATACCATACACTGACTGTATGTTGCTGTCATCAAACAAACAAGGGAAGTCTCGCTTTGTTGTTTTCGATTTCTGTAATTTTTCCAGGTTTTCTATCATGAATTTTTTAGGATCAGCTGAAAATAAAAAGAGAAAAAAAACTGTGGACTTTTAAAGAACAATCATATGGCATGAAAAAAAAAAGAAGATACATTGATGACCAAAACTTTTATATTAGTGATGTACCATAAAAATTCCAAAAATTGGGATACCAAAAATAATCGTTTGAAACTGTTCTTAAAAAATTGAACAATTGGATTTTCAATCCAGTAATGTGTCTTAAAGATGCATATGAAATGGCAAATGCCAAAAGGTGAAGACTCTGATCAGAATGCTCCTTTAGAAGCAGTCTAACCTGAGTCTGCACTGCTTCTTTATACCTACCTGTCCTAGTATATACATCCACTCTGGATGCTAAAATCATTAAAAACTGGTCATAAATGGAGAGATAATCATTAACAGTGCAATTCTCAGTATGTTACCTAAGCGCTTTCACCTTTCGGCGTCTTCAGATGTTTCAAACAATACAAAAATAGAAACAATAAGCACAAATATATACATTTCAAGAAAATTATCTGAACATAAAAAAAAAAAATAAGCTCCACCTGAAATAAACAAAAATATTCCCCTTAGAGGAGACCATGCAGTTCAAATTATGAAAACAAAATGGATGCCCATTACAGAATACAGCCTGTGCTAAATGTTATGAAATTGTCTTGTACATACACAAGTGTAAACACAAGGCTACAACAAGCAAAGTATAAAACATGGATATGTATAAGAGTCAAGTCTCGCTGTGTTGCAGCTTGTGAAACCATGAAACTGCATTACAACTTTCTTCCTTTTATGCCTTAACCCCTGAAGGGGACACAGACGGTGTACTTTTGTACACTCCGGTGTTGCAGGATGAAAGCCTACGTATGGCAATGTAGCTATAGTAGGGATCTTTAACCTGCACAGGGGATGACTCTCCCTGCACAGGGGGCCTCCAGTTAACGTACCGATTCCGAAGGACGGCACACTTGTTAGCATAATCCCTGCAAATGATGCTAGAAAAACACAGTCGGGGATAGGAAGAGTTCGCCTTGGGCAGGATTCGCAACCACGTCCTCTGGCTTCAGAGTCAAGTGCACTAACCACTGAGCCACCGCACTTCTACAACTGAAGTAATCTTTGGTGGGTTGTTGGTTGTATTGGATTTGATGGTCCCAAGAGATGGCACATTCGTTCCTATGAAGTTTAACATTGTATGGGAATAGGAACAAAAATAGAATGCTGCACCTGCTTTAAGGGCAGCAGGCTCACCACTATCTTATTGGTAAGGCAATGTTCATAGCACCAATGTCAAAAAGAACGAAGACAAAAAGGGGACAAAAAAGATGTCTCATACCTACTGCAAGCAGAGCAGGCACTTGTCAGTCTGTAGTCAATATTGGAAGGGCGCCACATATGCATCCAGTTAACTATCCCCTGGAAGGTTACATAATGCTGGAATTGCATGAACGGACCTCAGGTCCTATGAGGCAGTGATGTTGGAGCTTTTCACAGAGGCAGGGAGAGAAAAGTGGAACATGATTGATAAGAAGAGTTAATCCAAACAACCCACAAGCGGCACCTACAAGTACAGCAGGTCTCTTGTGCGGCATTACCAACTGTCTCACACCACATGAAAAAATGATGAGCTTGGGGAAGGAGCGGTGGGGTGGGGGGGGGGGGGGGGGGGGGGGGGGGGGTAAACTGCGATTATTTTTACATTAGCACAATGATGTTAACATCTATGAGTGTAAGCATTCAAACCTGGCCTTGAAAATATCATCTGCGCTGTCAAATTATTAAACAATTCTAAAATTTTGTGTTCCTGTAAATATTCTCGCGTTTCTTGCTCTCGCTCCTGGCTTTCGTTCTCCATTTTGAAGCGGAAGTTGTAACCTTAGCAACCTGAGCAGGTGCGCGGACTGGTTAACCAAAGATATCGGTCACGCTAAATACCGCAAGTAACCGCAATTAAACACTTTTCGGCCCTAGAATGCTTCAAGTTTAAAGACTAGTAATGGGTACGACCGTCTTGAGTAGAGTTTCCTCCTCTAAGCTTTCCGCCTGTGTGAAACACTTAAACTGCAACGATGAGAAATGAATAAATGCTGATTTTATTTATGAAAAAAATATTAGTAACAATATTAATCACATATGTAACTTCAAATTAGTATTCAAATACACGCTGAAGCAAGATGCATAGATATTTAGGGCAGTGCCTCATTAAGGAGTCAACGAGCTCACGTGTAAATTCCAGCGCTTTCAGATGAAAATAGACATGATACGTCAGCAATGGCGTTACGCGTTACCTGTCCCTGTGTCTTGTCAGGGGCAGGCAACCAAGTCTGGTAACCGCAAAGGTGGTGATTCTACAGGGTACAGTGCAAGGGAAAAGGAAAGCGGACAGAAGAAGAGGTGGAAATACAGCACGAAAGAGTGTCAGGAATGGGTATTGCCAGCGCAGAAGGGTGGCTGAAAACAGAACAATGTGGAAATGGATTGTTTTAAAATCGTCTGTGGAGCACAACAACCTTGTTCAATGGATTGACTTCGGGTGGCAACGTTAGTAAAAATGAAAACAAAGAGAAGAAGGAAAGGGGGGAGAAAATACAGAGACAAAAGATATACACTAATAATGTTGAGTAAATACAAAAATAAAATGCGTAATGTTAACTATGATTCTAACACAGTGCGCCTATAGAAGAAATGGAAAGTTTCCGTGTTTTAGTCTGCAACAATTCACTTTTCGGAGCGCGTGAGTGTAATTGCTGACGTCACTGCAACTACTGACGTAATTTTGTGATGTTTTGAGACGTTAGACAGTGTAAGGTCTCTTTTTGTTTCTAAAATCGCCATAAAATCGTACATTTATCTTAGATACAGTTAAGAATATTAGCGGAAGCATGAACGTGCTGACAGGAAGGTTGGGAGAATTTGAATGAAAAGAATACTTTTTCACTGATTTTGAGTGTTAGAATCGAAATAGTTCAGCTTTAGCATAGAACTGTTGAGAAATAAGTCACTATTTGTCGGTCAGTTGTAAGTAGCTATATCACTCGTGCTCCGCGCTCGTGATATGATCTACTTTACAACTGACTTCCAAACAGTGAATTATAACTCAGCATTCACTGCTAGAGCTGATCTATTTTTCAAATAAAAGGACAGAAGCAAAAGAAGGATTACCGGAAGTCTTAAGCTCACAAGGAAAAGGCGAACCTTCCTTTCTTGCCGGTACTGGGCCCTTACGTTCCCGACACTATAACTCCTGCCATATTAAGTTACTCGGCCACTAAGTCCGACCTAGGTTGCTTAGAAAGAAAGAAATCTATTACCGACCACTTCAATGTGGCACTTTTTTGTGGTTCTTCGATGTTCTTCTGTCCGATTGTCTGTGGTCCTCTGCCAATATGGTCACCTGTGTAGCTGCTCATTTTGCTGTTTTGTTTTGTAATTTAAGATAGAAACAGGTACAAGTAGATGCTACTGCTGTTCTCCTTAGTGTAGCTAAATGACCACGTCTTTGGGAAAGAGTTGTTCATTTGATTTATCGTGAGTGTTTTTCGTCAACTTTTATCCATTTATGTATATATTTCTTTCCCATTTGGTTTTTAGGAAACATCTGATTGTATTAATCCTGATCATTGCCTATCTTTTTACTTCGTACAATCCTTCGGAGCCCTAGATAAGAGGGAGTATTTGGCGATAATTAGGGATAATTTTTGCTAAATCTGGATAAAAACATATGTTGTGATCCCTCATCTGAACCGTCTCGACGAGACGGTTCAGATTAGGGGTCACAACATATGGTTTCAATGAGAAATAAAAAAATATCCCTCAATTATCATCAAATACTCCTCTTATCTAGAGCTCTGATCCTTCCTTAAAAAAATACCAATTTTTTTGGCAAACGAAGAGCCTCGACTAGCATCTGAAAGAGAATACAACAAAGGTACTGTCTGAAGACTGAAGAGGGGTGAGGCTGAATTTAAAGCAGTCATTCGAAGTAGAAAATTGTATATACATGTACTTCTTTGATTTTGCTGATCTATTCGTATTCGGGATGTCAAGTGGCCTTGGTGGACCACTTTGTTTGGCTGCCATGTCGAGGTAGGGGGTAGTTTGTGTGCAGTGCGAGGGGAGTGGAGGGGGTGTTGGATGGAGTAGACCGATTGAGGGATATGGTAATGAGTTTGAGAGATAGACGACTTGGTCCTTGTTATTAGCGTGTCAGTTCTAATGCAACTTTCATGATAATAATTTGAAACACGGGAAATTTATTACATACAGCATCGCCCGAGAAGTCAAGGTGATGAAGCATGCGATGACTTTTTGTTGCGACGACGTCATATCAATATCATTACATCAAATACTTAGGTAGATGCAAAAATGACGTCTTTTAGACGTTGTTTGCCATATTGGGTGGTGGAGGACTGTAATGAAAGATGAAATACTTGTAGACTAAGAAGTTTTTTCAGTGTGATCTATTTCGAAGCATGTCAAACTTATGTGCATGATGAGCTTGATGCCATACTGATTGATTTTGCACGTGGAGAGCATGTACTAAAACATAACTCCTCCCGTACACAAAACCATTTGTAGCGACCGCTGAAAGACGTTTTTACCTGTCCAATGGACTTAGTCTCAGATTAAAAATCTGTAATTTGCTTTTTCGTGCAGATTAGGTCAGCATCATGCGAAAAGTTTAAAAGGTTGTGTTCTTGTTTAACGTCCACGGTAAGCAGCTATCGTCATGTCGGGACGGTCAGTTAACCTAACCACACTATTCCTGGTCAGGCTTAGACCTCCTAAGCGTTTGACCAGTACTTAGTGCACTTACTTGCACCAGTACTTGACAACTGCCCTTCTTGAATCAGCGGAAGAGAAATGAAAGTAAGTGGCCGAACCGGGTATCGAACCCAGACGACCTACCAATTGCGCTACGCGGCCCGGCAAGAAAGGTGAAAAAATATAATGTTTACGAATTTAAAATAGGGATAAAAAAGTATATGTTTCGGAAGAGCATGACTGATCTTACTAGTTCCTGATTTAAAAGAGGCAAGATCTGAAACTTAGACGAGACCAGCTGGTAGATTCTGCAAAAGAAAAAGTCATTGGGAAAACTTGAATGCTAGTAGTGTCAGACAGATCTATGAAATTGTAACAAAGAAGAGGCGTGTGACGGATGAGTCTTGTTGGTCGTCCGGATATGATATGGAACCGGTATGACGACCATGAACCACCCAATAAAGCTCGTAAGACGCGCTTTGTAACGTTTATTCTCAATGGACTGCCATCCAAGATTGCTCACTACGCGTTAAGCTACTCTTACAAGGGAAAATATCACTTGCAACACATTTCTTTTTCCTCTGTTGAATCACTATTATTTTTTTCGATGTTCTGTCTCCTGTAAGGGCTACAGACCTAGCCTACAGACCTACAATGCATCTTTAACCTTTGGCCAAATGAAAAACACATGCCAAAATCCGGATTTCCTTATACTTTGATTTAATGTTTCTTTAAACAAGGTCTAAAGTATTTTGTTTGCACTGACGGTAATATCTGTTTTATGCGAGTTTCAGTTTATAACCCCCAGGCATATAGCTGCATCCACTGACCTATTTCGGATCCATCCATCCATACTTAAGTACCCGCGTCAAAAAGAACATACATACATACATACATACATTAATAATTTGGATATGTAATTAGGGAATCATTTTTTCTGTTGTTTATCGAAGTATAAACTACATTGGGTCGCGTGCAAAATCCCGAAGGGGTTCATGTAAACTTTGCTAGCGACCCAGTGTAGTTTATACTTCGATAAACACCAGAACAATTAAGTTCATTGCTTATATTTACATTCTTTTCTATTTATTATTTTACCACAAATTCATGTTTGGGGGTACAGTTGAAGCAGAATGCATTTATACGAACTTCTATAATAACAGCGAAACAGCGTCAACGCGTCATGTCGCATACGTCCAATCAGATTGGAGAAAACTATGTTTATTTTGACGTCACTTAACGTCATGAGACGTCGCGTGAACCGATATAGCTATTTAAGTATAAACTATTTTCCTTTCTAATGGTTTAGCATTGGGCATTTGCCGTGACGTCACAGAACAGGTATCTATATTAGTGTGTATTAGTGCGGAATTCTAAGTCTGTAACTGTAATGGAGACAAATAATCAAAATCCAAAATTTGCGCATTTATCAGCCGAAATGATTGAAATCATGTTAGATAATGAAAACTATTGTTATAATAATTCCATGTATTCGTTTGTTAGTTATCTTTCTGGATAAATACCAAGATAATTTACTATTATATCAAGTACCTTGCAAACACCATTGCCAAATTTCGTAAAATGCACTGAGAATGTAAATATCAACATACGAGTATAAGAATTCTCACCTGCATGTTGTATTCGGTCATGAGGTATCTCTACTGTATGTCTTACCCAAGTTACATAAGGGCCTTTTAGGGAATGTAGTGGCTTCAAACCACCTTCCAGTGTATTAAACTGTAATCTTCTAGGAGCTTGTCATACATCTAATTTTGAAATCTTTAAAAAAAACTGTTGAACTTTCCTTTGATACTTTCAATGATGGAACCTATCCACGCTGCTGCATTTTGGAAAATGCAAACTTCTCTTTACGTACATTATTTAGGGACCGACCATTTGATATTCTGGGGAGGGGGGGAGGGCTGGTATATTTATCAAAAAAAAAATCCTGTCTTTGGATATGCAAGAAAAAAATAACCTGGCTCATAAGGGGGCTCAAAAAATAATCTGGCCTCAAAAGTAAGAGAAAAAAATAACCTCAACAACAAAAAAATAGTCTGCAGATAATTCCATTGGAATTGAGTTTTTATATTGTCTCTGGCTTCTGGGGGCTGCGTCCCCCAGACCCCCATATTTATAGTAATATTTTAATATTATCTACAATTGGTTTACACCAGCGGGCCCGCATGTGCATACATTTACAAAAACATCCTATACAACATTCACATACATGTATTATTTATCTGCCACATTACTAAGTAAATGTTTCCACTAAAACTGAATTGCAAAAGAGTCACTAGCTTATGGGAGACAAAACCATTATGGCAAAATAAACACTCTAAAAGGCAAAAGTCCTAATATAAAAACCCTTATTTTAATCATCATTCCTAGTTTTTCTCTATTGTTTCCAGTCTTAAAATTGCCATTGAAATTGGGAAATTGCTTTAGCTTCTGGGGGGTGTTGCCCCCCCCGACCCCCCTTTGTTAACTTCTTAGCACATAAGTTTCAGCCATTTTATTAGTTGCCATTCATGTACAATGTGTTTCTATCATGTAAGTAATGTGACTCTATCATGTACAAATAAGCATGTTTTGGCATATATTGGGATAGAAAAAAAACTTAAATTCCTAATGTTAGCCCTAAAACTTTGCCAAAATAGCCCTAAATTTTGGCCAAAATATCCCTGATTTAAGGCCTAATTTTTTGCCAAACTCATGCAGGGATGTTTGTATCTGTACCTTAGAAGAAAAGAGTAACATGCTCCAGGCACTGGTTTGCAAAAGCAAGCTAAGCCATGCCCTTGGCCTGGTTAAAGACAGCACCATGTTCTTTTTGTGAGAAAAAAAGTTGTAAAAAATACTGATGTGGGTAAAATAAAATGATATTAAGGTCAAATAAACAAGGATCTGATAGTTCAGCTATAAAATAAAAAAAAAAATAACCTGTTTGAGTTAGTTTGTAAAAAAAAAAAAAAAAAGCACCCACAAGGTGAAAAAAGAAAAGAAATTGTTTCCAGAGGACAGTGAAATAAAATGTCGTGTCTACATCAAGAATACCAGCCCCCCCCCCATCCCCCCCCAGAATATCAAATGGTCGGTCCCTTATCAATTTATTGTGTCGGAAAGTAGATGTTTTAAAACCAGCAGAACGCATACAAAATATAAAAATGAATAAATATTAAATAGTCAACGGTTTGAACAACAATAATCTGAAATCACTATATACATGTAATCATAAATATTTAAAGACAGGACTTCTACATCTACATTTACCAATATTAAGTGCATGACCAATAGTCGCACTATACAGGTAACATTGCTATCTGTACAGGTAACATTGCTATCTGCTGGAAACCAGACATCTCTGCCAGGATGTTTGGTTCCCAGCAGATAGCAATGTTACCTGTACAGCTTTAGGTGTGAAAATCAAGTCAAGCAATCAGTGAACCAGAATTAACAGTTATGATGATTTGATTGGCTGACTGGAGGTGTTGACACTATGTGATCAAGAAACAGAATGACACTGTTCAGTTCAATTCTCCAAGTGGCTCAGCGGTATGTAAACATAGTTGCACGCACTTGGCGCCGTGTGTCCGTTCAAGAATGACACAGTGAAAGTTAATTCTCCTTCTATAGTACCAATCCTGTCTTTATTAATTTTATTATCAAACAGCATATAATTTATATTGTTGCATCATAACGTTGCCCCACGCGTGCAAAGTAATGCGAAATCTCGCCAGGTAACAGGCCGCGAGACTAGGGGAGATAACAATGTGAAAAAGGTCTATTAACTATAAATAAAACTGTAGGTAATAGCTTCTGGTGACGCCCCGTAACTGCGGCTATGGATTCGTTCCGCTGAGGTGCGGGGGCAACGTCGATATGAAAATTGAAATACTACTACAGCTTCTGGTGAAGGTGAAAGTTATTTGCCTTTCCTACACCTACAGCAATCCGTCCAGCTCCAACGAACTCACAAACTATACAATAATCCGAAAAAGGGTCCATCGAATTACCCCAAACCACCCCAAACCACCCCAAACCGCCTGAAAACCACCCCAAACCACTTTTCTTAATTCTTTTTCTGGTTAAAAAAGCTTGTAAACGTTTTGTTTATGCTTTTAATGATTTCAAAATTGTAAAATAAAAAATAAGTATTTTCTTTTTAAGCGGAAAAAATGATTTTCATGTGATATGTGCCGATGTATATGTATGTATGCCGTTTGTACGTATGTAGACACAATATATGCTTGCATGTCTTCATATATAATTGACAGCACATGCATGTTTACATGCACATGTAAGTTTATGCATGTTATCTACCATTAAGATTCATGGAAGCACAGATACACATATAGCCTTTATACTGGCAGTGACCTATAAATACAGTGACTCGCGTCTTCACCTTTCGATCCAAAGAGGCGTGTCGCGCATGCGTCTGCAGCGCCTCCTACCGGAGCGCCATTTTTAATACAAGCTGAAAAAGCTTGAATTTCTGTCAAAAGTTAACGGCGTGCATCGCCCATTTTATCAGTGTTTTCATAGTGAAATTATTATGCAACGATAAGGTAAGCTTTGAATTTTATAATGATGTATTAGAATATAAGTTTTGTGATAATTTTGCTTGGTTTTGGAGCTCATTTTTTACGATGTAAATTGAGAAACATTGGTCACTCGAAAGAAAATGGCGACGCCGCCGTATAAACCATCATTTCTTTTACGATGTACTCCGTCGCGAATAAGGTTTGAGGTAATATTTTAGCATTAGGAAACGGAAGGGGAAGGACCAAAATGTTGTTTAATATCATTTTCATGACAATTACTTACTATTATGATGGTCTTATGACAGTATAAAAATATGCTTATTTAGGAAAGTAGCGAAAATCGGCAAATCAGGATGTTCAAAACCCCACTCCCCCGTTTTTGAATAAGGCTCCCAAAATAACTATTTTTGAGCCTCGAAATGATATTTTTCATAAAGTTGAATGCCTTGTTAATTGTTTGAGTGCTATTTTATGCAATTTCGTGCAGATTCAATGGGTCAAAATAATCTTAAAATAAAACTTGTTTTTCACAGTTTTCGCCATACAACAATGAGTTCAGAGGGTCGGTTAGTTATGCATTGAAGAATTGTCACATAAAAAAAATTAACCCCAAAACCAAGCAAAATAATCACAAAACTTACTATTCTAATCATAAAATTCAAAGCTTGTTGAATATTAATTTGATTACGTAAACATTAATGAAATGGGCGATTCAAGTCGATAATTTCTAATAGAAATTCCAACCCACTCAGCTTAATCAAAACCTATGTCACTGACTTACTTCAATTTTCAATGCATGCATATTCTCCTAAGTAAGAGAGAGTCAAGATGAAAATCCTAATCCAAATGCATAATAAAAAAAGTTTCCCGTATTAATATTGAAAAGCCCTCCAGCCCGTTCTTTTTTTTTTTTTTTAACTGCGTCAAGTAAAACTACCGTATAAAAACTTGGCAAGTTTGGTATCAAAATTTCGGAAATTGAGTACACAATTTAACGCAAACGTTTGTAAGAACACATGATTTATACAGATAAAATAAAACAATGATAATGTTAAAATATTTCTAGATGCGAAATAAGCGGTCGATAGAATTATCGATTTTTTCAGCCACTCACCTGTCCAGCGGCACGACAAGCGTCTATTGGAAAAATACCTAAATTTAACTGGAGATGCGAGTCACTCTAATATATAGGTCACTGATACTGGTAATGACAATTCTTCCCTAAAGCTGCAAATGCAAATCAATTATTATAAATTATAAATATTTTTAGCATGAACAAACATTTCAAAAGCAGTGCGAGTTCCTGGAAAATACCAAATTTGGTTTGGAGTGATCTGATTTTGGTGGTTTGGGGTGTTTTTTGGGCGGTTTGGGGTGGTTTGGTATGTTTTGGGGTGGTTTGGTGTGTTTTGGGGTGGTTTGGGGTAATTCGATGGACCGTCCGAAAACCCGTCAAATAAAATGGCAGCCTACACCGGTGTGTAGATGTTACCGGCTGATTTCTCAACCAACCAACCAACCATTTCTCTATTTAAAAAGGTATTTAAGCTATTTAAAGGCACATAATTGATAGTTTTGATCAAATGAATATAAAAACTATGTGTTACTGAATAGACTAAGTTCAAACACTATAGCGGGAGGCGGCAAATCGAATAAAGTCGAGTAGGTTAAAATGTAATTGCGATCGACAGGTACTAGTTATCGCCGTAGGTTTGTCGCTGAATATTAAATGTTGTCTCTGTTGGGCCGATTAATAAAATCCCGAACGTGTTTATTTATTTGTTTTCATTATGTACAATTCAAATTTGTTAAATGACACAAAACAGATATCTTTGAAATAAATATTTACATTATCAGTGCTTGCAAGGATGGTGCTGTCACATATTCTCGGATAATCCCTGGTCATGTTAGCGATGCCTTCCTTTCGGTCGTGTGATTTTAATAGAATATAACTCGGTTTTGAGATAGACAGATTTTGAGGTTTAAACAAGTATCAGCTTTCACCAAAATAACTGGACCAAATCAGACCCATTATCCAAGGGGCAATTTTTGATGTTTATATTGAGAGTTAGGGAAAAGCGGGGAGGGGTGATGGTTTGAGAATGCCAAATAAGCAGATTGTTTGTTTTTTAGCAATTCAGCAATGGATTGGTCAGCACTAACACTATAAACAGTACTGCTGAATTACACTAAATATGAAACTTAGCATGGTGCTTAAGTATATTCTACACTTTAATGAACATACCTGGCATTAGACCTGTCTATTTTCATTGAATAATAGATTTAGAACAAATACAGCTGCATATTTGAGTCAGTAAACTTGTATGATGGCATATTTCTGTTTCAGTCAGATGCTGAGGATCGCGGATTTCCCATGTTTTATTTATAAAATTCACTGGTTCTCGTTTAGCATACGATGCGTTTGAATCGGCGGGAACTGGACAGAAAAACGCGGGAAATTATTCTTAAAGTGAACGAACCGACTTGAAACAAAAAAATGCTGGCACCCGTGATGATTTCATGAAAGTATGATCTGATCAGCCTGCGCAAATGTTGCATGATCGATATTTATGATGACTGTACATTACGTATCTGACATGTTTACTGAAAAAAAATCGATATGGAATCATTGTCGATCGGGAGATGGGCTTCATTTCCGGGAGACTCCCAGATGATCCGGGAGACATCACATGTGTGTCTCATCGTCTAAGGACCTCTGACGGTTGTAATGTTAATTTGCCTATAAAATTAGTCAAAATTAAATTTTTGATAGACCCAAGAATTTCTCTTGAAATTTGTTGCTCCCAACTTCCCCTAACTGGTTATGAATTTAATTTCTGATTTTTTAGCACATAGACTTCAATTTTTGGTGGAAAAAGCCAGATTTTATAATTAAACGTAATGGAAACAGGAAATGTTTTTTTAAAGATACTTCCCCCCCCCCCCCCCCCCCCCCCCCCCCCGTGCCTCAGCTAGCCACTTTGCATGTATTGGTGTACTATCATACTACACATTATATATGAGTGGCTTGCTGAGGCACAGGGGGAAAAGATAGTCTACAGCTGAAAAACTGAAAAAGTGGGTGGGGTACTTACACCCTTTATAACTACAAATAGGCTAAAGTCGTTATTATTGAAAAAATATTGCATAATATCAGTAACAATAGTGTGTACATCAGTTTTAGCATAGTTATCAGTTAAAATTTCTATCTATTGGAAAACCAAAAAAATTGACTTATTTTCGGAGACTGAAAAATTCACGTACCCACTCTTGATAAAATTGGTTTAAGTTTGTCTAGAGGCATGATAATTTTTCAAAATCACTGTTAAAATGCCTTTATAGTACACAAGCCTTCATGTTGATGCCAAATATTTCAACTTTCGCTGCCCGAGGAAGGTGCAATAATTTGTCGAAAAATAGGCAAATATGCATTGATACTGTCAGAGGTCCTTTACTCTATGACATTAAAAATAGGTAAATAGAACAAACAGGATGCAGTGTGTCCGAGACTGTGTTGGATTTCAGAAGTACAGAAGTACAAAACGTAACATAGATCCTTACAATGACAACATAGTGAATGTACCGTAATTCTTTGGCTATAAGGCAAGTCGTTTATAAGACCGGAGGTGTTTTTTTTTGACTGTCTGGGCAAGTATTTAGCTTAGCCTTGCCTATAAAACGGGCATATTTTTTTTACCAATTCCCCAAGAGGTCATCGCCAGTCACCGATGTCTACATAGACCTATATTCAAACTGGTTTGACATGCTGTTACCGTGATGTGCATAAATATATTATATTAATTACCTCATTATTTTATCCAGTATGAGCAAAGCTTGTATTTCCATTGTAAGTTAAATTTAGCTTTGCAGCCTAACTCTGATGTCAACAAGTGGAGAAAACATATTTATAAAGATGGAAGAATCCATGTAAACAGAGTTTTTATTTAGCATAACTACCGTAAAGCTTTCCTGCTGTGTATCCAAAACTAGCACTTGGTGTTGATAAATCTCACACACCAGTACTTCAACAAACAAACTAAAGGTCATTGACCGGCTCATTTGATGTTGCACTCCAGCTCAATACTGCTCTTAGATTACATAATTAACTAAGACAGTTTTGACAGGTGACTCAGGTCACATCAGGGAAATTACCGATAGATATGGAGAAAAAAAGCCTTAGGTTTTTACTCATCTAGGTTGCAGAAAAATACTTACGTGTATGAGAATGTTTACAACTCAGAATTTGGCGTATTTTCTACGCTTTTTGTCTTAAAAATGCGCTCTACGTTTTAACCATCTGAAACTACGCAAGATTGCAAATCCACTTTTTCAGTCCTTTTCCTTTGAATCGGACCATATTTGGATGTATTGGCTCCTAATGAAAGCTTCTATTCAACACGGATTAATACTGTTCAGCTGTACATTTTAGCATGAACAAACAATCAAATTATGTCAGGCTGCAACTGCCAGTCAACAACCTTCATGAGAAGTTAAACAGTGGCAACATTAGTCATGGTCTATTGATTTTATATTATCATATCAAACTGTTTTGTCAGCTACATTGTATTGTCATGTGTTTTTATGATCCAAAGTTGATCAAACAATTAACATGATTAACAGATTAACTTGGTTAAGGCTGCAGTGAAGAAGTCAGAATAGTGTTATTTATCATCACAACAGATGTATAATTCAGGGACCTCGGGGACGCCGAATTCAGCGTCCATGGACGCGAAAAAATCGGGCCGGACGCCAATAATTGCCTTCCGAGGATTCCCGCGGACGCATTATTTTTCAGGTTGTACTCCTTTAAAATCTCCTCAAATGTCAGTTGTTACAAGTTTTGAAGAAGCCACGCACTGCTAACACCTTTTACAGAGCTACATAGGGACCGTTTATTTGAAACAGTTATCAATAAAATCATTGTAAATGCCACCTGTCATTTACCTGGAGTTTCACACCTTCTTAATCCCCACACACGTATGTCGTTATGGTCGTTAATCTCCAGTAGCAGGGCACGTGTCAGCATTTCATACTTTCTTAATCGCTGCTTGATCAATATAAATGTATTGGGTCAACACGGTATCTTTGTCTTAGATCCACTGCCTCACATGATTGGTCAGTTTACATCTTTAGAATTACCACATCACACTAATTGACAGCTTGTCAGAAAGTGAGACTTATACAGTGGCTTTGCCAGCAAATTTAAATCGAATATTTTATATCAAGCACACCAAAGGGATGAGAGCCTGAGAGGGGCACCTGCCGTCTCATTAAAGAGTTCCCCGAATCATTCACGAGAAAAAAAAGATGATTTTCAGGTTGCCTGCCGAAGTTATGAGCATTTTCTGAGTCAAGTTTTTAGCTCATCTGAGCACTTCGTGCTCAGGGTGAGCTTTTGGGATACCTTGACGTCAGTCGTACGTATGGACGGACGTCTGTCCGCCCGGACGTCCGTCAACTTTTGCTTGTGTACACTCTAGCTGGCACAGTTTTGATCCAATCTCTCTGAAACTTTGTCAGAATGTTTATCTCCATAAAATCTAGGCCAGGTTCGAAACTGGGTCATGTAGGGTCAAAAACTAGGTCACTAGATCAAATCTTAGAAAAACCTTGTGTACGCTCTAGATGGCACAGTTTTCAACCAAAGTTCATGAAACTTTGTCAGAATGTTTATCCTTCTTATATGTAGGACAAATTTGAAACTGGGTCATGTTGGGTCAAAAACTAGGTCATTAGGTCAAATCATAGAAAAACCTTGTGTACGCTCTGGAGGACACAGTTTTGATCCAATCTTTATGAAACTTTGTCAGAATGTTTATCTCCATAAACTCTAGGCCAAGTTTGATAGTTGGTCATGTCGAGTCAAAAAGTAGGTCACTAGGCCAAATCTTAGAAAAACCTTGCGTACGCACTAGAAGGCATAGTTTTGATCCAATCTTCATGACCTATGTCAAAATGTTTATTGTCCATATGTCTAAGCCCCTATGAAACTGGTCTCGTCGGGTCAAAAACTAGGTCACTAAGTCAAATCTTAGAAAAACTTTGTGTACACCCTAGAGGGCACATTTTTGATTGAATCTTCATGAAACTCTGTCAGAATGTTTATCTTTATAAAATCTAGATCAAATTTGAGTCTCGGTCATGTTGGGCTCAAAACTAGGTCACCAGGTCAAATATAAGGAAAACCTTGTATATGCTCCAACGGGCACAGTTTTGATCCAATCTCAATGAAACTTTGTCAGAATGTTTATTCTTACAATATCCAGGCCAAGTTTGAAACTGGGTCATGTCGGGTCAAAAACTAGGTCAAATATTAGGAAAACCTTGTGTCCGCTCTAGAAGTCACAGTTTTGATCCAAAACTAATGAAATTTTGTCAGAATGTTTATCCTCACAATATCTAGGCCAAGTATAAAACTGGGTCATGTCGGGTCAAAAACTAGGTCAGATCTTAGAAAAACCTTGTGTACGCTCTAGAGGACACAGTTTTGATCCAATCGTTTTGAAACTTCGTCAGAATGTTTATCGTCACAATATTTAGGCCAAGTTTGAAAGTAGATCATGTCGGGTCAAAAACTACGTCACTAGGTCAGATATAAGAACGACCTTGTGTACACTCTAGAGGGCACAGTTTTGATTCAATCTTCATGAACCTTTGTCAGAATGTTTATCCTCATGATATCCAGGCCAAGATTGAAACTGGGTCATGTCAGGTCAGAAACTAGGTCACTAGGTCAAATCTTACAAAAACTTTGTGCACACCCAAGAGGGCACAGTTGTGGTCCAATCTTCATTAAACTTTGTCAGAATGTTTATCTCCATAAAATCTAGGTCAAGTTTGAAACTGGGCCATGTAGGGTCAAAAACTAGGTCACTAGGTCAAATCTTAGAAAAACCTTGTGTACGCTCTAGAAGGCACAGTTTTGTTAAAACCTATGGGACTCCAATTTTTTAGGATGGGACTCCTTCTTTTCACATGGGACTCCTATTTTTGGAAAAGGAGGAGTCCCGGACTCCTACTTTTAAAACTCAAGTGAGAACCCTGTAATTTATCCTGTGAAAATAAAATATGACAGAGATTATTGAGGTATGTTTAAATGTTTCGCTACTGTCTATTAGGATAGAAAAGAGTGGTACTATGAATGCAGACCCTTGCCAAGGATGATTCAGTTGCCATCCTTTTAAAAAGAGAGAAACAGACTAGGCTAGAAACATTGTTTTGAAAAATTCAAAATAGCCGCTACTTCCCACCCCCATCCTCAACCCCCCTCCAACCACCACATGCTTGGACTACACATATTCATAAGTACTGCAAAATACATTTAGCTGCCTTCCTGACTACACATGGCGAAGTCTGAGAGTAAACAGGGTTGTGTTTAGGAAAAAAAAATGGAATGATATTGTTACATATTGTTTGCGGATTAGGAATTCAACAGAAGAATTTAATGAGGGCACACAACTAATATTCGGGTTTGCCAAATGCAATCAGTGTTCGCATGTGGCATCACGTGATTGGTACCAGATATATTGTTTATGCTTCAACACCTTTAACATTCATTGATGGCTAATGTGAGCTTAGAAAACAAAGAAGACGATAATAGTTTATTTTTATCACAAATATGAATGATCTTTATGCGCCACTGTAGATATTTTGTTGGAAAAATTATGCAGTATGTGTCAGTTTAGGTATGCGAATGTGTATCGATTGTCATATTTCATTGGTCAGTTTCGAAGATCATTTTTCTGGGTCAAGCAGCAAAACAGTAGACTGAAAATGGCGTGTTTTCACTGAGAATAAATAGAGAAAAGGTGCAGTTTTACACATACAACATGAATATTTATTGACGTAGGCTGTGTTGCGAGTTTGCCGGAATTCTTTGTTGAGGTATCAATAACATATGCGTCAAGGATAATAGCTCTTCTGTAGATACCACTAGCCCGGAGCCGGAGTTACCCAAATGAGTGGGGAGATCAAAATGATCAAACAGAAACGGTTATTCTAATATCAACATTTCACAAATACTACTTAAGGTCAAGAATACGTATATGACTGGCGCAATTAATTACGTGCGTCGCGAAGGACGTAACGTCACGAAATACATCCTAGTCAGTGTAATTTTCAATATGCCGGCCCCATAGGACATTCAATAATAACGTCAAACATGGGGAAAACGGAGTTGTTGTCATTGTTTATTCAAGCCCTTTGCTGATATTGCAATGTTCTTTTTTCCCTGTATGTTTGAAGATATTTTATCAACATAAGTGTATTAATAAATTAATCGATGAGAGAGAGAGAGAGAGAGAGAGAGAGAGAGAGACTGACAGACAGACAGAGAGGGTGACTGACACACAGACATAGTTTCATGTGTGTAACAATTTAAGGCTGGCAGGTTACATGTTCCCTCCCTGCTTTCAGGGCTCACAGGACTTTTCAGACACACATATGAAAGGCGGAACCCATCATTTTCCTTTCGCTGCGTTATCCTTTCCTGATTTGAAAAAGCTACCTATTTACTGCTGGCTTGACAAAGAGACTTTTCCAGTCGCTAACTGGCCGACTCAGGATTCGAACCCGCAACCGTCTGCGTCATAATCGAACGTCCGCGGCGCCGGTGGGATTGCGCATCCGAAATGATTAATAAACCAAGTAAATGTATGCCAGCTGATTGTAGAGCTTTATGGAATCGGAATGTACTATTTATTATAATGCCGATTTTTGCGATTTTAATACACATATGATCACATATCCTTCCTGGACATCGAAAATTTTGTTTTGGTTACAAAATAAGAATGATACGATATTTCTTCCACTTGTTGTATGCCGTTGCCAAAGATATAGCGGGCCTCTAACACACACCGCCCCTACGGCAACTACGCTACAAGAACTCTTTATCTTTACCTATCCAACCGACGGTGGATTTGGAAGCTGACATTGTAACTTACCATCATCTCGATATGACTGAAATACTGTCCAAAGGTCAATTTTATCTGACTACCATGAGCCAACACCGACAGAATACGAGTCTTCAGAAATTATGATACACGCACATAGATCAGTCTGCGCATATGCACAGACTAGTAAATCTCTTCGCTGTTCCTCACGGAATCATTGTTCCAGAGGACAACAAAGGCTCTGGTCAGGTTGGGCGGGTGCGCACACTGATCTGAGCTTCCACTGACCATATATGCCCCCAAAGAACCCATTTTATCATGGCACGGCGCATTTTGTGATTTAGGGTAACGCAGTTGTTTATGCGGCTCAGTCGTGTCGGCTGCAATAACCATATTACTGTTAGGAAGTATGCTTGCGTTTTTTACTAATTTTTGCCTAAGAGAGTCTGTAAAAATTTCTCTCACTTAAGCCTCGGTCACGCCACAAAAGTTTCTTTGTCACAGAATCTCTAACAAAGAAAGCTTGCCAAACATTTTGCGTTAACACGGAGCAAATTATTTGTTAAAGAAAAATATGGTATGGAATCTTTGTCAAATTAAATTTGGCAAGGAAATATTTGCTGCTGTGTTCACACGATCGAACATTATTCGTCAAGGTTACCTGGACAAATAAACTTTGCCCGTGTGAACGGCCAACCATATGCATGCCACTTTTTCTTTGTTTAATATACTTTGTTCAAAACCAAACCGATTTGATTATGAGCAAAGTTTTCTGTGCTTATCTCCATAGCTAGTTTCTTTGTTACATATTCTATGACAAATTTTCTGTTCACACGGACAAATTTTGTTTGTCATAAAAACTTTACCATATAAATTTGGCAATGAAAATGTGGCATATTTTTTCATTCACACGAACAAATTTTACCTTTCCAACCCTACTTTGTCACAGAAACTTTGCCCGTGTGAACGAAACTTAAGGCATTCATCATAAGAACCCTATTAGTCCTCATCTTTCAGTATTCTCATAACGCTCTTAGCATGTCTTATTACGCCGCCAGTAAACGACTGCAACGTCGCTTATAAATGACGTCGCGGAATGGCGTAAATTTATACATACCTATGTTTGCTTACCAAGCGCTACTTGAAAAACGAACTCGGTAGTCAAGGACTTTTCTTACCTTATTTTAATCGACAGATCCTGTGACATAAAATATCAGTTTTTGAAAAAAATCTATGTACCGGTAAACAAGCTGTGTACGTTTAAATTTTAAAATCTGAGTTTTTTTCATCGCATTCCCATTGCCGTCAATGGAAACGGCCTCAAAATTTCATGTTTTCAATCTGATCTAGCGACTAAACGAACTCGGTGACCTATCTTTTTTATGGCACAATTCGATGTAACACATGAAAATGCACCCCTGTGCAAAATTTAAAAAAATTCTATGTATGAGCCATTTACGTATTCTTGACCTTAACATAGAAGCATGCTATTCATGCTTTTGAACTAAAATAATTCACATGTCAAATAACAGGGGCTGGCAAAAAAAAAAATAAATAAATAAAATTCCACTTGCCCACAGGACATACTTGTCCATGCCGGGCCGGGTAGCGCAATCGGTAGGGCACCTGACTCGTAAGTCAGAGGTCCTGGGTTCGAATCCCGGTCTGGCCACATACTTTGGTTTCTCCTTCCGCTGAGTCAAGAAGGGCAGTTGTCAGTTACCGGCGAAAGTATGTACACTTAGTACTGGTTAACCGCTTAGGAGGTCTAAGCCTGCCCAGGAATAGTGTGGTTAGGTTAACTGACCGTCCCGACATGACCGTGGATGTTAAGCATCAAATCAACCAACCAACCAACATACTTGTCCTGTGAAACAGTTTATTTTGCCCTCTGTTGATACCACAAGCACGGAGTTACCCATATCAGTGGGTAGATCAAAATAATCAAACAGAAAAAGCTATTATAATATCAACATTTCACAACTACTCCTTAACATAGATATATGTTAATCATGCTTTTGATCTAAAATATTTCACATGTCAAATGACAGGGGTTTGCAAATCAAAAAAAAAAAAAAAAAAATCACAGGACAAGACAATTGAATTTTGTTTTACCTGTCCAGTGAAACATTTTATCTTGTTTCCTCCAATCCCCCCCCCCCCACCCCCAAGCAAGCCTGGGATATCTTTACTCCCCCCACCCACCCACCCAAAGAGCACTTGAAGGTTTTTGGGTCATCCTTTCTCCATAATCTCCAAAATACTGGACAAACATCTTGTTTAGGCCTTTAGGGACCTCTTTCAAAGACAGCAAGATTGATTTACATATTTTGGTAATTTTGGAATGGAAACCAGAATAAACAGGGTAATGAATTGCGTAATCTCCATAATACTGGACAAACATCCTGACTAGGCCTTTAGGGACCTCTTTCAAAGACAGTAGGATTGATTTACATATTTTGCTAATTTTGGAATGGAAACCCGAATAAATAGGGTAACCAATTTCATAGGTTATTGGTTATTTTCACATGACCAGGTTTCTTTTTTGGCAGCTAACAAGGAAATGATAAATTTTAGGTAGAATTTACTTTTTACTTTCAGCCAGAAGATGAATCTACCTGTTAACCACAAGACATTGTTTGTGCTCGACCATAGCTCATTCTTCAATAAGTCTTGTAATCAGAGCATCGAGTATGACATCCTTGGGAAGGGCAAGACACCTGGTATTATCCCGGCGGCTCCCATATTTAAATCCCTGTGGAACTGTTCAGTGGAAACTATGATGGAATACGTAAGAGTGGTGTATGATATCTATCCCACTAGTAAACTGGTAAGTTGATTGTTGTCACAAAGGGACCTGATAAAGCGACTTGTTAGCTCACCTGAGCCGAAGGCTCAGAGGTGAGCTTATAGGATGGGAGTCGAGCCGTCGTCCGTCCGTCCGTGGGTGCGTGGGTGGGTGCGTCAACACTTTCAAACATAAATATCTCAGAGACCAGTGGGCCGATCGCAATCAAATTTTATCTGAAGCATCATTTGGGTGGGGAAAAGGCTGCATTAGGTTTTGGTGCCGATCAGCTCAGAACTCTGGTTTCCATGGCAACAGATAGCCCCCATAGGGTTATAATGGGGAAAACGGCGTCATCACGTTTTCTCAACTGTTTTTGATTAGATCCTTATCATACTTGCAGGTAATAATGACATACACAAGAGCTTGGATGAGTTCGAAATTTGGTCGGATTCGAGCACAGACTACGGAGTTAGCTGCCCTTGAGCGTTTGAAAAAAATCCCATAGGGTTATAATGGGGAAAATGGCGTCATCACCTTTTCTCAACTGTTTTTGCTTAGATCCTTATCATACTTGCAGGTAATGATGACATACATAAGAGCTTGGATGAGTTCGAAATTTGGCCGGATTCGAGCACAGACTACGGAGTTAGCTGCCCTTGAGCGTTTGAAAAAAATCCCATAGTGTTGTAATGGAGAAAACAACGTCATCACATATTTTTAGAAAAACTTTGTCATCGCTCTATTGCCTACATTTCTCAACGGATTTTAAAATAACTTCACACGAATGTAAGGCGTGACAATATCTCGAGCAAGTTCGACTTTCAGGATGCTGCGCCCAAGGTCAAGGTCACTGTGGCTATTTTTAGAAAAACTTTGTCAGCGCTCTAGCACCTACATTTTTCAATGGATTTTAAAATAACTTCATACAAATGTAGGGCATGACAATATCTCGAGCAAGTTCGACTTTCAGGGTGCTGCGCCCAAGGTCAAGGTCACTGTGGCTATTTTTAGAAAATCTTTGTCATCGCTCTAGCGCCTACATTTCTCAATGGATTTTGAAATAACTTCACACAAATGTAGGGCATGACAATATCTCGAGCAAGTTTGACTTTCAGGGTGCTGCACCCAAGGTCAAGGTCACTGTGGCTATTTTTAGAAAAACTTTGTCATCGCACTAAGGCCTACATTTCTCAACGGATTTTGAAATAACTTCACACAAATGTAGGGCATGACAATATCTCGAGCAAGTTTGACTTTCAGGGTGCTGCGCCCAAGGTCAAGGTCACTGTGGCTATTTTTAGAAAAACTTTGTCATCGCTCTAGCGCCTACATTTCTCAACGGATTTTGAAATAACATCACACAAATGTAGGGCATGACAATATCTCGAGCAAGTTCGACTTTCAGGGTGCTGCACCCAAGGTCAAGGTCACTGTGGCTAATTTTAGAAAAACTTTGTCAGCACTCTAGCACCTACATTTCTCCATGGATTTTGAAATAGCTTCACACAAATGTAGGGTATGACAATATCTCGAGCAAGTTCGACTTTCAGGGTGCTGCGCCCAAGGTCAAGGTCACTGTTGCTATTTTTAGAAAAACTTTGTCATCGCTCTAGCACCTACATTTCTCAACGGATTTTCAAATAACTTCATCAGGGCGTCAACTTTTGTCCTATATCCTATATTTGTCCTATATTTTGATGGCTGTCCTATATTGTCCTATATTTGACTAGGTGTCCTATATAGTGCTTATTAAGCTTATTAAGTGTAGCAGTATGTTGAAAGAGCTGGTACAATGTGGATGTTTAACATAATGTCAAATCAACTATCAGATAATGACTACTCGAGAACCTACAAGGAAAGAGCTGAAGAAGCTGGATAGAGATGTACAGAAGAAGTACTTACTGGGAATGAGATCCTTCTTTAGTTCCACTGTGACATACCTTCTTCAAAAGTTGCCACTGGAGATCTGACTGCTGAAAAGTCTTGGTTGCCTGAATCCTCAGGAAGAAAAATTAATTTTTTCCCATATGAGATATAGTATGTAGCAAAGAAACTTTATGCCAGATTCAGAGGTTGCAAGGGTAACTGATGAATGGAAAGTCTTCTATTTGGCTGATGAATTTGAATGTCCACCTCCTGAGGGATGTGTAGCCCAGTATTGGAGAGATGTATTCAACATCAGAGTGATGGTAAGCCAAAGTACCAAATCTTGAGTAAAGGGTACAAGAATGCTCTGGTTTTGCCAGATGGTATTGCAGATGTGGAAAGAGCATTATCAGAGAATACATCTGTTGTTACTGCAGACAGAGCATCTCTGAGACAACTGTAAATTGGTTTAAGAGTTGTTAAAAATACCGAGAAATTGTCTGATCCAGAACTTTGTAGGCTTGAAAAACTTCCTGTGAACAAGAAAGATCTGTCAGATGTAAAACATTCTTAGTCAGAATACATGAAAAGATTGGGGTTAGAGGCAAAAAGAAATTAGTTGAGAAAAGAGAAAGAAAGGAAAAGGCTGAAAATGAAAAAAGGAGAAAAGAAAGAGATTAACAAATGTCCCAGAAAAGTTCAGTACTTGAGAAACAGTCCTGGCTTGAAGCCAAAGAAAAAGTTAAACGAGTCTTTGAATTCAGCATTTCACTTGCTGAAAGAAGGTAGTGAGAAAATGAAAACAGCTGTTTAAGAATTAATTCGCATGGTACAGTTGATGATTGAGACAGCAACCAGAAAGACAGAAGAATATTCTGAAAAACTGCAAGAACTGAGAAAGGAACAGAAAACAGTGGAGGAGAGAAAGAGACTTACTAGATATAAAGTATAAACATAGCAAAGTGTCTTTGGCTTCAGGTCACGAATCTAGCCATTGCAGCACCACAGAATTCTCCAAACAGACTGGAAAGCCTAGTGACAAGTGACAAAAAGGCCAAAGAAATCAAGTAGCCATATTTATTAGTTATGATCAAAGTTCATCTGAATTTTGCCATATTTCCATTGAGGAAAGGGAATGTTTTACTGTTAAATGTTAGGTTGATAAGAATTGAAAATGGTAATGTATATCTAGATGGTTCTGTAGAGCTGATAGATCCTTTCACTTAACATTCAGCAAAAACTGTTTAAATCATGTCAGAAAATTTGCTACATTGGAGCAAGTTATTTTATCTGGCATTTATATAAGATTAGTATACAAATGCCTTTTGAAACAAATGAACCAGCAGGTGCTGAGATTTTCTTTTATATTCAAGAAGATACTTTGTAACAGGCACTTTTTATTCTGAGCTGATTAGGATATTATATCTGTTACAGGCATTTCTGATAAAGGTCTTAAACTACATATTGTCAAATCAAGTTTGTAAGATTCTGTTTTAATTCGGCCTATTGTTATTTAAGTACATAAATACAATAGCTGTATTGAGAATAAACAATAAAAGGTGGTAAAGGGATGGCTATAGGGATGGTAGAGGCTATCTGTCAGGGCTCTCGATCACCGAAATTTGGGGCCGAAATTCGGCCCCATTCCCAATGCCAAAAAGTATGTTTTTTTCCCAATTCCAGATGAAAAAATTCCCAATCTGACTAAGCCTGTTTGGTCCAAGAATACTGCAGTTGCATCAATTCAAAATGTATTAAAAACCACCTAAAACTAAAAATGTTAACATAATTTATAACTTTAAAAATCGGGAAGCCATTACATTTTCAATCACGATCATCATGTTTTGTTACTGGAAAGTGGTACCGGGTTTAATCATGTACTGTTAGAGTTAGTCAATGTACTGTTAGAGTTACTTCCCTTCCATTAGAGGGCGAATAGCCTAGCGATTTTCGCTGCAATATGTTAATACTTTCTTTGCTTCAAGGGCCAATATTGTTGTGGTGAACAATATTTTGACTTATTATTTAATTTAAAGCCTTCCCATGCTAAAATTTGATCGGAGTTTCACCTTTGGTGGATGATTCTGCTGTTTTTGCGTTTCGTACCTGAATCGATTTTCACAGACATTTTCGACCATATCCAAAATCATAAACAGGATTACCGGGACATGCAAGAGTTAGTATAGTGATAGTGACATACCGTGGATGTTTTGTACTTGCAGGACTGAAAGTTTTGTCATGTTTTGCAGTGACAGTCCACTTTCTTTCAATTTCACATTATTCTTAGTTCACAGATTCTTCAAACCTAGAATGTTATACTGTTGTTAATATATTAAAACACTTTTTTTCTAGGTCCCAGTCTTGTCTCCAATTTGAGAGTGGCAAGATAGGGAAGTTGCCAGTTCAAAGGAAAGAAAGAAAAACTCAACACACACAAATAGTTTTGTTATTATCTAATATCCCAACTATTTGATAAAGTTTATTATGATTCACTATCTGCTAGATCTATGTCTGCTTATTGACTGGATTCCTCTGAAAATATAACAATACCATATGTAAGTTGTGTTGGTCTGACAATGAAAACTTCACACATAAAACAACGAAAATTTTCCCAATTTTAGACAAAACGACGCTATTTTTCCCAATTCTAAAGGCCCCGGCCCCATTCCCAAAAAGGGGTGTGAGAGCCCTGTCTGTAATGTCCTGTATTTGTCCTATATTTTTGCTCTAAAATGTCCTATATTTCTATATATTTTTCAAAATTTTGAGTTGCGCCCTGCTTCATACAAATGTAGGGCATGACAATATCTTGAGCAAGTTTGACTCTCCGGGTGCTGCACCCAAGGTCAAGGTCACTGTGGCTATTTTTAGTAAAACTTTGTCATCCCTCTAGCGCCTACATTTGTCGACAGATTTTAAATTAACTTCACACAAATGTAGGGCATGACAATATTTTGAACAAGTTTGACTTTCAGGGTGCTGCGCCCAAGGTCAAGGTCACTGTGGCTATTTTTAGGAAAAACTTTGTCAGCGCTCTAGCACCTACATTTCTCAACGGATTTTAAAATAACTTCACACAAATGTAGAGCATGACAATATCTCGAGCAAGTTTGACTTTCAGGGTACTGCGCCTAAGGTCAAGGTCACTGTGGCTATCTTTAGAAAAACTTTGTCACCGCTCTAGCATCTACATTTCTCCATGGATTTTAAACTAGATTCACACAAATGTAGGGCATGACAATATCTTGAGCAAGTTCGACTTTCAGGGTGCTGCGCCCAAGGTCAAGGTCACTGTGGCTATTTTTAGAAAAACTTTGTCATTGCCCTAGCACCTTCATTTCTCCATGGATTTTGAAATAACTTCACACAAATGTAGGGTATGACAATATCTCAAGCAAGTTAGACTTTCAGGATGCTGTGCCCAAGGTCAAGGTCACTGTGGCTATTTTTAGAAAAACTTTGTCATCGCTCTAGCACCTACCGTTCTCAGCAGATTTTAAAATAACTTCATACAATTGTAGGGCATGACAATATCTCGAGCGAGTTTGACTTTCAGGATGCTGTGCTCAAGGTCAAGGTCACTGTGGCTATTTTTAGAAAAACTTTGTCAGCGCTCTAGCACCTACATTTCTCAGCAGATTTTAAAATAACCTCACGCAAATGTAAGGCATGACAATATCTCGAGCAAGTTAGTCTTTCAGGGTGCTGCGCCCAAGGTCAAGGTCACTGTGGCTATTTTTAGAAAAACTTTGTCATTTCTTTAGCACCTTCATTTCTCCATGGATTTGAAATAACTTGACACAAATGTAGGGTATGACAATATCTCAAGCAAGTTAGACTTTCAGGATGCTGTGCCCAAGGTCAAGGTCACTGTTGCTATTTTTAGAAAAACTTTGTCATCGCTCTAGCGCCTACATTTCTCAACGGATTTTAAAATAAATTCACACAAATGTAGGGCATGACAATATCTCGCGCAAGTTTGACTTTCAGGGTTCTGCAATCAAGATTTTTGATTAGATCCTTATCATACTTGCAGGTAATGATGACATACATAAGAGCTTGGATGAGTTCGAAATTTGGGTGGATTTGAGCACAGATTACGGAGTTAGCTGCCCTTGAGCGTTTGAAAAAAAATCCCATAGTCTTATAATGGAGAAAACAATGTCATCACATTTTCATTTTTCATCGGATCCTCTTCATACTTGCAGGTAATGAGGAAATGCATAATATCTTATACAAGTTTAAATTTTGGCCAGATCAGGCCAACCACTACGAAGTTAGCTGCCCTTGACAGCTCTGTCTGTTGTGCTCTTGATCGGATACTTTTTAAACTTGCATATATTAAATGAGGGCATACAAAATGTTTTGGATGAGTTTACTTTTCAGCCTGATTTGACCACTGACTGTGGAGTTAGCTGCCCTTGAGCATCTTAAATATCCCTATAGGTTTACAATGTCTCTCAGGTGAGCAATTGTTGCCCTTTGGGCTACTTGTTTTATTATGTCCCCAACTTCGAAGAAGTTGAGGGGGCATATTGCTTTGGGCTTGTCCGTCCGTCCGTTCGTTACGTCCGTCCGTAACACTTTGGGTATGCTCTGTAACTTAGGAACTGTAAAGGCTGGGGTCTTGATATTTCATAGATGGATAGATAATAAAAAGTTAGTGAATCCGTATTTTTTTTCTTTTCCGTCAGCCATGTACTTTCAGAGTTATGCACCTTTTTAGCTCACCTGAGCACGAAGTGCTCAAGGTGAGGTATTGTGATCGGTCTTTGTCTGTCGTCCGTCGTCCGTTGTCCGGCGTCAACTTTTGCTTTAAACGACTTCTTCCCCAAAACTGCTAACCGGATTTCGAAATAATTTCACAGAAATGTTCCTTGGGGGACTCTCTACCAAAATTGCTCAAATGGTTCCGCTCCACTGAACAATATGGCCGCCAGAGCTAAAAATAGAAAAACCTTTAAACGACTTCTCCTCCAAAACTGCTGGGCCGATTTAGAAATAATTTCACAGAAATGTTCCTTAGGAGACCCTCTACCAAAATTGCTCAAACGGTTCCGCTCCGCTGAACAATATGGCCGCCAGAGCTAAAAATAGAAAAACCTTTAAACGACTTCTCCTCCAAAACTGCTGGGCAGATTTTGAAATCATTTCACAGAAATGTTCCTTAGGTGACCCTCTACCAAAATTGCTCAAACGGTTCGGTTCCGCTGAACAATATGGCCGCCAGAGCTAAAAATAGAAAAACCTTTAAACGACTTCTCCTCCAAAACTGCTTGCCGGATTTCGAAATAATTTCACAGAAATGTTCTTTAGGAGACCCTCTACCAAATTTGCTCAAACGGCTCCGCTCTGCTGAACAATATGGCCGCCAGAGCTAAAAATAGAAAAACCTTTAAACGACTTCTCCTCCAAAACTGCTGGGCCGATTTTGAAATAATTTCACAGAAATGTTCCTTAGGAGACCCTCTACCAAAATTGCTCAAACGGTTCCGCCCCGCTGAACAATATGGCCGCCAGAGCTAAAAATAGAAAAAAAGCTTTAAACATCATCGTTTCTAAAGCCAATGGCTCGATTTCAAAAAAATTTCCACAGAAATGTTTTACTCATGGCTCTGAACAAAAATTGCTCAAACGGTTCAGCTCCGCTGAACAAAATGGCCGCCAATGCTAAAAATAGAAATAAATCTTAGAATGACACAGAGGGCACAGTTATGATCCAATCATCATGAAACTTTGTCAGAATGTTTATCTTAATGAAATTTAGACCATTTTTGAAACTGGGTCATGTGGGGTCAAAAACTAGGTCACTGGGTCAAATCTTAGAAAAATCTTGTGCACACTCTAGAGGGCACAGTTATGATCCAATCTTCATGAAACTTTGTCAGAATGTTTATTTATATAAAATCTAGGCCATATTTGAATATGAGTCTTGTTGGGTCAAAAACTAGGTCACTAGGTCAAATATTAGAAAAACCTCATGTACACTCTAGAGGGCACAGTTATGATCCTATCTACATGAAACATTGTCAGAATGTTTACTTTCATGAAATTTATACCAGATTTGAAACTGGGCCATGTCAGGTCAAAAACTAGGTCACTAGGTCAGTTCTTAGAAAAACAGTGTGAACGCTTTTGAGGACACAGTTTTGTTCTAATCTTCATGAGACTTTGTCAGAATGTTTGTCTCCAACGAACCTGGACCAAGGGTGCAACTTGGTCATGTTGGGTCAAAAAGTAGGTCACTAAGTTAAACCTTAGAAAAACATTGTGTACACTCTAGAGGGCACAGTTTTGATAACTTTGTCAGAATGTTCATCTCCAAGAAATCTAGACCAGGTTTGGAACTGGGTCATGTAGGGTCAAAATCTAGGTCATTAGGTTAAATCTTATAGAAACCTTAGGTACACAATAAAGGGTTCATTTTCCATTTAATCTTTGTGAAACTCTGTCAGTCATATGGATGTCTCTGAGGTTAAGTTCACAGGATACTCAGGTGAGCGATCCAGGGCCATCATGGCCCTCTTGTTTGAAAAATTAGATGTATGTTTGTTAGCAAAATTTTGGAAAAAGTATTTGAGCTAGGTTGTTCATATTTGGCATACTGGTAGGACCTAAGGTGTAGATCACCTGATTAACTTTTGGGCTAATTTCGTAAAAAAATGACTGAATTATGCCCCTTTGTTAACTTTGGCATTTTTCCAACTTTTGAACCGTTTGACCTAGAGACCTGATTTTTGGTATACTTAAAGTATTTGATGTGTTGATCATTTTGATGATACTTACATTTTGTTGCGTTCATTATTGACAGAGTTATGCCCCTTTTTCTTATTTGTACAAAACAGCGTAGGTATGATCAATTACTCAAGAACTGTAACTGCTGGAGCCTTGATAATTCATAGGTGGAAAGACCATAGAAAATAAGCAGACCCATATTTTATTTCTTCTCCATTGACCATGTAGTTTTAGAGTTATAGCCCTTTTTCGAAAAATTAAATGTTAAGTTTGTTAGCAAAATTTTGGAAAAAGTATTTGAGCTAGGTTGTTCATATTTGGCATACTGGTAGGATATATGGTGTAGATCACCTGATTAACTTTTGGGCTAATTTTGTAAAAAAAATTGATTGTTATGCCCCTTTGTTAACATTGGCATTCTTTCAACTTTTGAACCGTTTGACCGAGAGACCTGATTTTTGGTATACTTAAAGTATTTGATGTATAGATCAGTTTGATGATAACTACATTGTGTTGTGTTCATTATTGACAGAGTTATGCCCCTTTTTCTTATTTGTACAAAATAGGTAAGGTAGGATCCCTTACTCAAGAACTGTAACTGCTGTAGCCTTGATAATGCATAGGTGGAGAGACCATAGAAAATAAGCACACCCGTATTTTATTTCTTCTCCATCGACCATGTAGTTTAAGAGTTATGGCCCTTTTTTGATAAATTTGAGTTTGTTAGCAAAATTTTGGAAAAAGTATTTGAGCTAGGTTGTTCATATTTAGCATACTAGTAGGACCTAAGATGTAGATCACCTGATTAACTTTTGGGCTAATTTCATAAAAAAATTGACTGAATTATGCCCCTTTGTTAACGTTGGCAATTTTCAACTTTTGAATGGTTTGACCTAGAGGCCTAATTTTTTATGTAGTAATAGTATTTGATGTGTTGATCATTTTGATGATAATCAAACTATGTTGAGTTCATTATTGACAGAGTTCTGCCCCTTTTCGAAAAATAAGTGTAAGTTTGTTAGCAAAATGTTTGAAAAAGTATTTGGGCTAGGTTGTTAATATTCGGCATTCTGGTAGGGCCTAAAGTGTAGATCACCTGATTAATTTTTTAGCTAATTTCGTAAATATTTGACTGAATGAGGTTCCTTGATTGACTTCGGCAGTTTGCCAACTTTTGTATTTTTTTGACCTAGACATTTCGTTTTTGGTATATTAATAGTATTTGATGTGTCGATCAATCTAATGATGGTTACGTTATGTTGCATTCATTATTGACAGAATTATGTCCTTTTTCTTGTCTGTACATAATATTTTAGGGTTGATCTATTACTCAAGAATTGTAACTGCTTTGGCCTTGATATTTTATAGGTAGGTTGAAATCTTTTCATTGACCTTGTTAGGGTCAGGCATATAGTTGGGGGCATAGTGTTTTACAAACACATTTTCTAGTTTGGATAAGTTTTAGATAGTTTCTATATCTGGATTTTTTGGAATTGTTTTGTAAGGGAAGGGATAACCCATCCTATAGCATAATTGCACAAATCTGGGTTCGAGGTTATAAAACTTGAGAAAAATCTCAAACTCAAAATAAAGCACACTGATTGGCTGCTTCCGAGCATGTGCTCGGAAGTAGCCAATCAGTGTGCTTTATTTTGAGTGAGAATGTACTCAAGTTTTATAACCTCTGGGCCTGAAAGAGGTAACTGGGGTCATTCTAGATGTTATATTTTCAAATGTAAAGTACAAAAACACTGCCATTTTTTGCCAAAAAATATGAGGAGCTTTTACAGTGCAAAAGCTTCTCACATTTTTTTGGCAAAGATAATTTGCACACTTGACTTTATCTGAACTGTTAGTCTTAAACTAGCCATGCTTTGAAAAGCTGAGCCCAGATAGGTAAATTCACACATGGTCCATCATAGCAGATATTTATGGCATAGAGACTAGTGTTTGAAAATTTACAGCAGTTGTCTAGCTAGAAATAGGCTGACAATAGTTTCTCATATGATATCGCATCATAGAGTGTAATAAAGCCATGCATTAAAAATGATAATCAACTAGTGGATTAAATATGCAAATTAGGTCATAACATTATGTGTTGTCATCTAGAAAAATGCCCCGTTTTCTAATGGCAAAAGAGTCACGTTTTATTGCAAAATTTGCTAATAAAATGTGATTTTAGTGTCATATTATGAACAGAATCTTGCATTATTGAATTTATTAATCTTTTTGGAAGAAAAAGATAAGATGCTCGGCATAGCCTCACTTCTTTTCTTTTTTCCCCCATTTATTTAATAAATTCAAAAAAAACATCAGCACTCATGTAAGATCTTCTATATACAATTATTGACTTTTTTGGGGTGGACATGAAGTGTTTTTGAACCGTAAAGTTCATATTGACCAACACAAAATGGAGGTCCATATTACATGTTCACTGTTCAAAAACACTTCATGTTTACTGAAAAAAAAGTCAGCAGTTGTTTTATTGTATAATATATGTAAGTAGGATAACTTCAGTTGAAAAGTATGTTATTTTAGTAAATATGTCAAATTTCAGTGGCTGTTATTTCACCAACTATGTGACATAAAGACATTTGGTCACCAACGATAAGAAGTTAAGACTGTGTGACATGAGAGAATGCCTGCATCTTGTGATCATTCTCTGAATCAATGATTAATGGGATTTGAGCCGCAACACGAGAAAACCAACAAAGTGGTTGTGCGCCCAGCGCAGACTCAGATCAGCCTGAGCATCCCTAAGTGCTTAAATGGTAGCTAAGGGTCTATGCTACCTTCATGCGGACAGAGAAGACTCTGATCAGACTGGGCAGATGCCCAGGCTGATCTGAGTCTGCCCTGGACGCACGACCACATTGTTGGTTTTCTCGTGTCGAGGCTCATTTATATTTAGATTATATTTGAAAATAAAATTATCTCATAAAAAGTATCATATTTATAACAAAATGTTTATAATTTTCTGATTTAGATAAAAGTGATAACTGGTTCCCAGTCATTGAACTCGTGGGAGGACAAAGAACAGAATATGCAACAGGTACGATTTTATTTTTTTTCGAGCCCGCTTTTGGTCAGCGAGACATAGTCACCCTTTTGGTGTTGATGTGTCCATCTGTCTGTCTGTCTGTCCGCTCTTACCAGAGCTACGATGTGGGATGCTTTGTGAGGTAAACGGCGTCTTGTGGGGTGATTTTGCTTTATGGGATGCACCTTACAATGAACCCTGTTCTAATTATGGAAATTAGCTGAAATGGTCATGCATGTATTTCCTGAAAAGGAGGGTGCACTTGAGCAGTTATAGATAAGTTTGTCTGAAGATGAACATATGTCCAAGTGTCGGAGTTGGACAGATTATAGGGTCCACCCCACTCTGACTTTTGACTTTGGACAAACTTTGTGAATCCAGTTTGCTTCAAAGGTACCCCATATAAGGCTTATTTCTACACATCTAAATTAAAAGCATGCAAGTCATGGCAAGAGTTGGACAAAGTGGGTTGCAAACCACAGTGATACAATGTACCAATGCTACACAGTGCAGAGCTCTAGATAAGAGGGAGTATTTGGTGATAATTAGGGATAATTTTCGCGAAATCGGCATAAAAACATATGTTGTGACACCTCATCTGAACCGTCTCATCGAGACGGTTCAGATGAGGGGTCACAACATATGGTTTGATTGAGAAATAAGAAATATTATCCCTAATTATCATCAAATACGCCCTCTTATCTAGAGCTCTGATAGTGGAGTGAAAATTGCACCCCATAGCGTCAAATCTGGGGTGCATCCCACAATGTAGTACTGGTATGTCTTTCGTACTATCTGTCTGTTCATCCAGCCTTTGTAAGCAAAGCTCCAGCTAAGTGGAAAGTATACAAAATAGACTTCCTTATTTCTTCATACAATATACTGTTGGAATGGATGTATAACTACAAATCCTCTATAAATTCCTGTTTAGGCTGCTTATTTACACATTAAGTCTCATTAATTGAGGTAAAACCTCACATAACTTTGCTCTTGTTGTTAAAAACTAACGATGTCTTTAGTTAACGAGATGTTAGATTTTCTAGTGTCTATTTTAGTGCCTGCACTGTTTTACTCAGCCCTCAATGTCTTCATTCTTAGAATTTTTACTGTACATTACTTTGTAGATTATGAACAGTTTAGCAGTGATAGGGCCTCCAAACTCAGATGATGACTTAGAGATAGTTCATGGTCTAACCCAGGCCGTCGAAGAGATGTGTCAACCCAGTGATGCACAGAATGAGCTGAGAGCTGCAGATGAGAATGAGGCTGTTGACAACAAAGGGAGAATAATCTGTGTGTCCTCTTTTAAAAAGTATGTATAGTCGCAATTTTCTTATAACATGTACACAATTATTGGTCTGCAATCATTATGCTATGAACACTGTGAAAAATATACAGTAAAACTTGTCTTAGTAGCCATCTCTATGAAGCAAGCAACCTGTATAAAGCAAGGGTGTATTCAGTTCCTGAAACAGACAAATACATTGAAATGTACCTGTCTTAAGCAAGCAGATTTTGATCATCCTTTAGGTGCTTGCTTAATGCTCTTTGCTTAATGAACTACAACGCATTTAGGTTCATACAGAACCTTGCCTTTAGCAGGACTCAGGACTTGAGTGGGTGATCCTGTGATCCAAAGTTGGAAGTGCTAACCACTTGGCTGTAGGGACAAAGAGTGAATATTGTGTTCATAAACTGAGAAATGAATCATAAATATTACATTGCTGTTATTCAATGGATAAAGTTGTATCATAAAAATCGTATGACCACACGAGTAATAATATTTTGGCACCTACATGTAACATCTTTGACAACTTCCATGTGAGCATTGCATTTTCTTATTGAAATAATGTTTATTTTGAAGGTGTGAAAATCCCATTTTAAAGGCTCATACAGAGCTCTAGATAAGAGGGAGTATTTGGTGATAATTAGGGATAAGTTTTGTTTATTCCCCATAAAAACATATGTTCTGACCCCTCATCTGTACCATCTCGACGAGATGGTTCAGATGAGGGGTCACACCATATGGTTTCAATGAGAAATAAGAAAAATTATTATCAGATACTCCCTCTTATCGAGAGCTCTGTCATATGATAAACAGAATCTTACCTGAGTGGCCATTTCATATGATATTTATGAAACTCGCCAAAGGCTCATTTCAAAATTTTCATATGAAATGACCACTGGTGTAAGATCCTCTGTATGTTTGTTGTGACTATTCAAAAACTGTCCATGCAAAGAGTGTAGACCCAGGTCAGACCAATTGACTGTAAGGTAAAGGTGGGTACTGTATGCTAAATATTTTTCTAAACCCCTTGAATGCCATTACATTCATCATAGCTGTGAGGGTAGTTTTCAGGGCCCAGTTGTTCAAAGTATCGTGAGCTTAACAAGTTGTCAGCTAAGGGTTTAAGTGTTCTTGTAAAGGTACGTATCAAATACAGGGCTACTATGCTGAAATTTTTTTTGGGGTTTATTTTTGTTCACCAAAAGTGGCTGTGATTTTTGCATATAATATATTTGGAAATGTAATGTCAGGTCAGTTAATTATATTTTTAATATCAAATAACTGGGCCGAGACAAGTAAGGATACACATACATCTTTACTTCTATTCTTACCTGATCAGTAAGATTTTCTGACAGGGCAAGGACATCAGGCCCGAGGTTATAAAGCTTTTTCATTCTCAACTCAGCTGAGCATGAAATTTTCTCTGCTTATTAATATGAAAAAGCCAGCATTGTGAAATTTCTCTGCTGATAAATATGAAAATGCCAACTAATGTTGGCATTTTCATATTCATAAGCAGAGAAAATTTTATACTCAGCTCAACTGAGCAAGAAAACAACTGTACTTATCAGTAATTTGCTTCTTTTTAGCATGTAAAATTTCATGCTCAGCTGAGTTGAGCATCAAATAAGTTTTATAACCTCAGGGTCTGACTGTGGACATATTTGTCGTTTCTTCTATAATGAATAATTCTTTAATACAGTATTAAAGATAGTTTTGTGCTAGCCTTCTGCATGTGAAAAAAAAGAATTATAAGGTTTTAATAACTTAAACAAAATAACCCCATATGCCTGAGCTCAACAAAAAAAAGTACCCTCTATATCGGAGCTCATCTTTTATGTCTTGTAACTGTTCCATATTTACAGTGATGCCCAGGTGCGAATGTTAGAAGAATGTGTAAATGATGCCATTGATCAACACAACAGTCTTGCTGCAGAAACATCACAGTAAGTTTAACTTCTTTGCAGAGATTACTGTATTAATCCTATGAAACGCCCTGGGGGCATTGCATTTTGCGGAAAGGGGAGCGTTATTTAGAGCCTTAAGTATAGTAAATTAGCCACTGCCAAACTACCCCTATAAACAATATAAAGGCAAAAGGAAGAGGAAGCAGCTCTACTACTTTTGCGTCCCTTTTCAGGAGGATCCAGTCAACTCTTAAAGGAAAGAATTTGCTCCTCAAGGAGCAAATTCTTTCCTTAAAGAGTAGACCCCATTTCAAAGAGCTACCTTATCCAGAGAAGCAAACAGGAATGCATGCAAGTTAATATGAAATTATTTTCTGAAAAGAGGCAGGGGTGTTTATTAGAATAGGGGCATTTATTGGGATTAATACAGTATGTGGTGTTCATGTCACAAAAATTAGGGGGTATCCCAGCAGTATGACCCTTCAAGACATCATCTTTATTTGAGCCATAGAGCTAGCTTAGACCTTAAATTACCCTTTAAGCACACTGCAAAGACTCATTTCAGACTTGGGGCTTACCCAGGCTGATCTGAGTCTCACTTGGCACACATGCCACTTTGTTGGTTTTGTTGTATCCCAGCTCATTTATGAATACAGTATTCATGATGCAGTATGAAATGCTAAGGAAAACCTCGATTTTTACAGGATTTTGTCATTCAGATGACATAAGAAAATGTTGTAAGACAACAGGTGCTCATTGATGGTGATATGGGAAAATTAATATAGAGGCCAGTGCCATTGTGATATGAGAAAACGATACAGTTTTGAAGTTGGCATATCAATAGCTGTTCAGTCACTCTTAACCGGTGGAGCTAGGGGAGAAATAATATTGAGATCAATGACATTTTGACGTATGAGAAAATTGCATCTTTTTTGGTACAATAGAAGTACTTCAGTCATGATTGACCAGTGGGGATATGGGTGATACAATATTGAGATCAACAGCATTGTGAGGTATGAGAAAAATTATAGTTCTTGAATTTGACAATAGTTCTTGAATTTGGCACATTGTCAGTACTTCAGTGATTATGGACCAGTGGGGATATGGAAGGAAAAATATAGAATCAACAAAATCAGTGCTCCAGATAAGAAAAGGTAACAAGGATGATTCGTGGACGATTTTCCATATTTTTTCCCATTAATAAGCATGTTGTGATCCCTCATTAGAACTGTCTTGCCAAGACAGTTCTAATGAGGGGTCACAACATGTTTTCATTGAAAAATAAGAAAATTTACCTCTGAATTATCCTCAAAACCCAACATTATCAAAAAAAATGCAGCTGTTGGATTGTGTACATCAGCAGTATACGTCAGTCATGTTTGATCAGTGGGGATATGGGAGAAATGATATTGAGATCAGCACCATGTAAAGGAAGGAGAAAAATTGCAGCTGTTGAATTTTGCACATAAACAGTACTTCAGTCATGTTGGACTAGTGGGGATATGGGAGAACTAATATTGAGACCAACACCATCGAGTATGAAAAAAATTGCAGCTGTTGAATTTTACACATCAGCAGTACTTCAGTCATGTTCCATAAGTGGGTATATGGGAGAAATACCATAATGACCCTAAAATTTCGGACACCTGAAAGTCAGACAGTTATTGTTCGAAAATTCTTAGAAAGTGGATTTTACCCAGATTGTTGCATCCAAATGATGCTTAGTGAATTTCAAAAATTGTAGACCTTGATTAAACTAATCCTATAGAAGCAGTTTGATCTGTGTCTACAATGTTTGTTCAAACCTGTCTGTCCAAATATATATAGGGTCGTTACGGTAATTGAGATCAACACCATTGTGAGGTTGTAGAATAATTACAGCTACTGAATTTGGCACACCAACAGTATTTCTGTCGTGTTGGACTGGATGTAGTAGATATGCTGTTAAGCGGAAGGTTTGAGAAAACTGCAGCTGTTAAATTTGGTAGTTCAGCAGTATTGAATTTGGTACCTCAACAGTACTTCAGCCATATTTTACTTTTTGGAATAAGAGAGAAATACATGTAATATTGAGATTAAGGTTGGAAAGTGACTGTATAGTCCGGACAGGGCTGCTGTCCCCTATTGGCTCCGTGGTCTTGTCCATGGCTCGAACGCGACTAACCCGACCTAGGTTTCGTCTATAGTAAGACTCTTCAGGGGTTTCCTGTATAAGATGGATTCTATGATTAAGAATCCAGGGATGCTAGAAATGCTATCCCTCGCGCTTTATATAGTCCCGAGAAAATTGAGATCAATACCATAGCAAGGTTTGAGAAAGAGAAAAATTACAGCTATGAGAGTTTTGCACATCAGCAATTCCTCAGTTATGTTGGACCAGTACGAAAATTAAGCATAGACCTTTGTGAGGCTGTTCTTAAAAACTTTTATGTTTGCTGTGCGCTTGTCATTGGTTGTTGTTGTTGTTGTGTTATTGTTTAATGTCCATGGTCAACGGCTATGGTCATGTCAGGACGGTCAGTTAGCCTAACCACGCTATTCCTGGGCAGGCTTAGACGTACTAAGTGTACATACTTTCGCCAGTAACTGACAACTGCCCTTCTTGAATCAGCGGAATGAGAAACGAAAGTATGTGGCCAGAACGTAGGTAGGTATTTTATATACAGCTGCCAGAAGGTAATTATAGTATGTAAAGGCATTTGCACTCAGTAAAATAAGACACATCTATGAAAAGCTTCTATGTCTAAAAATCACGATTGAAATAGTTACTGGGATGGAAAATAATAGAATTCTGCACAATTGAAATTGTTACAGGGATAGAAAATAAGAGAATTCTGAACCACTTATTTGTTAACAATTTATTTTTTCTGATTCTGAGTATATACATAATGTTATCACAATAGTTTGGTATGGTCTCAATGGATATAATACTGATGAAAACTGTCAAGAATATCTCAGAAAATATTTAACACTTCAGGCATCAAAACAGGGCTCGGCCTAGAGAGCAATTTCGGAGAAATAGTCACCCTAAGCTGGCTTACTTCTCCCTATTTTGAGCTGAGGGAGAAGTGAAAATGTATAGAACATATAAGGAAATCCAAAATTTGGACCAAAACTTCTCCCTAAAGTCCAGAAAATGTTGCAAAACTTCTCCCAGTCTGAAAGCTTTAGGATGAACCCTGCAAAAGTAAAAAATAGTTGAACTTGCAAACAGCATATATTATGAGCCGCCTCATCTGGATCTATGCTGTTTAATCTCTAGTATTTGACTTCTTAATATGATATATATCTTGGGAAAAACATTTTTTTGAAATTTTTCAGATGTACATTTTGTTGTCTGCTTTTTTGGCGCTTTAAGGGTTAAAACAACTGAAAACAAGTACTTTACAACAACTGAAAACAAGTACTTCACACTGAAACTATTTAGGTATGGATTTTGAGCCTCGACAGGCATATAAGAGCCTTTGATGGGCCTTAGCCACAGACAAAAAATCTTTCTGAGAATAAAGAACCCATCATATGCATTTAGTCCAGATGAATAGTTCTCACCTTGGGATGTTTGTTTGGGTGGTAACTTCTCCCAACAAAATGTTTGATGTCAGCTTCCACTGTTAAACAAAGTAGTGTGGTTTCTTTAAAAATTAAATTGTCCACTTGCTCTTATTTCACCAGCAGTGTAAGTGAGAAAAATTCAGTACCAGTCAGACTTTAGCAAAACCCGAGTCAGATAACAGAACACGTTATTCTCTATTTTTTATTGATATAGAAGTTCTTGACAGTTAACATCATCAAACATGATGCTGTGTATGATTTAATGAGCTTGAAACATACATTCTCACAGAGCTGTAGATACTAGGACTATTTTATAATAACTCTGCCATGTTTTTTATATCTTGATAAAAACATATGTTGCGGCCCCTCATTAAAACTGCCTATATGTGATTGAGAAAAAACATATGAGCCACGACATGAGAAAACCAACAAAGTGGTTGTGCGCCCAGCGCAGACTTAGATCAGCCTGGGCATCTGCTCAGTTCGAACAGACACTCTGACAAGCGCTTAAAAGGAAGCTAAGAGTCAAAGCTACCGCCATGCGGACAGCGAAGACTCTGATCAGACTGGGTGAATGTCCAGGCTTATCTGAGTCTGTGCTGGGCGCACAACAACTTTGTTGGTTTTCTCATGTCGCGGCTCATATACGTGTAGTCAAACCTTTCTTAAGAGGTCACTGTATTAAGGGGCCACATGTCTTTAGCAGCCACTTTTCTTGGATCCCCTTAACCAAATCACAGTGCGAATGAACCTGTATTAAGAAGTCACCTGTTCAAAGCAGCCAATTTTAGTTTGTCCAGTAAGGTGACCCCTTCAAGCAGGTTTGACTATGCTGTTGTCCTTCATTAGAATCACCTCAGTATGGGGTCTGATGATGTGCCACAACATGTATTTTATCAAATGAGCCGCAACACGAGAAAACCAACAATGTGGTTGTGCGCCCAGCGCAGACTCAGATCAGCCTGGGCATTCGCCCAGTCTGATCAGACTCTTTGCTAAGCGCTTAAAGGGTAGCCAAGGGACTAAGCTACCTTCATGCGGACAGTAAAGACTGTGATCAGACTGGGCGGATGCCCAGGCTGATCTAAGTCTGCGCTGGACGCACAACCACATTGTTGGTTTTCTCGTGTTGTGGCTCAAATATTCACAGAAAAATCATTAAATGCTCCTTTAATACGTGGTCCACAGCTCTTATTTGAGTAAAAACATTATGCTAGTGAAAGTACAATCTCATTAGGCCTTTAGAAGAGAGTTGAAAGAATCCTAAATATTCTGACATTTGGGTTTCTACTCAGTGCAGTCCCTGATCAGACTGCTCCTGACTTAGGAGCAGTCTGATCTGGGTTTGTACTGTAGCGTAGGTATTTATGTCAGCATATTTAAGGGTAAATGGTACATAATCTGTAACATTTAAGGAGTATGGGTGCACTGCCATGTTTTCCTACATTTTTTTTTCAAAGGGAGATAACTTTCATGACTTCTTGTTTGCCTCCTGGACGACTAAGCCTTTTCAAAATGGGGTCCAAGACTTTGTTCCTCTTCGAGAAGAGAGATATATGACAATGATAGAGTTGCTTTCCTTTAAAGTGTAGCCATTCACCTTAAATAACCCCTTCTACCAGCATATGTAGTGTAAAAATGTAACAAAGGATGTTCTTGGAACTTACATACTGTATTAATCCTATTAAACACACAGGGTGTTGCATTTCTTGAAAGGGGAATATTATTTAGAGCCTGAAGAGTAAGACATCAGCAACTTGCCAATTGCTTCCAAGAAACAGTGGTAAGTGTTTTTTTTAACCATGTATAAAAATCATAACTGCAGTGATAGGTGGCACTGCATGAAAAGCCTCATGGAGCATGATGATGTGAGGTAACTACAATATTGAAGATTTTCTGCCTGAAATTTTACAATTTTGGCATGTTAGTATAATATTATTTCTAAAGAAAGAGGGAGAGGGCATTGCTTAGGATTTATTTGGCATTTATTAGGATTAATATGGTAAATTAGTTTGCATAAATCATGCACTGACTCAGAGCATTTGTTGCGAAATTCTGGTTTAACTGTGAAAAGCGGAGTTGAAGACTTTGCTACTATCATAGCTGTTTGATACTGGTTCCCAGCCAGAACGGAAGTGGTAGGAATTGGTATCTAAAAGTTATACAAGGCCAGGCCCAAAGGTTATAAAACTTCAGAAGATTCTCAAACCCAAAATAAAGCACACTGATTGGCTGCTTCCGTGCGTGTGCTCGGAAGCAGCCAATCAGTGTGCTTTACACTCTCGGAAGCAGCCAATCAGTGTGCTTTATTTTGAGTTTGAGATTATTCTCTCGTTTTATAACCTCGAACCCAGACTTTATCTGTAGGGTTATATACAACTTATGGTGAATGGATTCACTAACAGGAGAAGCAGCTCTGCCATTTTCATTATTGCCTCTTCTCAACTTGAAGGAATGAATTTGCTTCCCTAAGAGCAAGAAAATACCTCATTTCAGAAGGGCTTTTCTGTCCAGAGAGGCAATTTGGAAGCAATTAAAATTATCTCCCTTTGTAAAAATGGCAGAATAACATGGAGGTGTATCCATATACACAGGGTATAATTGATTCCTGCAGAGACTGTACATCATATATGGCTTCTGCTGAGACTGTCCGCGATCTCTTGCTTCCTGCAGGGACTACTGTTCTCGAAAATTGGCTTTCTGCCGAGACTGTCCACATGACTCTGCTTCCTGCTGAGAGTCTTGGGAGGAAGCAGAATCACATGGACAGTCTCTGCAGGAAGCCATTTATCATGTACAGAAGTCTCGGCAGGAAGCAAGAGATTGCGGACAGTCTCGGCAGAAGCCAAATATGATGTACAGCCTCTGCAGGAAGCGAAAATTAGTGGAATCGATTATACCCTGTGATATACCTCAAATGTAACTCTGACTGTAAAATAAACAAATTAAACCGCGACACGAGAAAACCAACAAAGTGGTTGTGCGCCCAGTGTAGACTCAGATCAGCCTGGGCATCCGTTCAGTCAGATTAGACTGTTCGTTGTGAGCTTAAAGGCTAGCTAAGGGTCTAAGCTTCTTCCATGCGGACAGCAAAGACTCTGATCAGACTGGGCGGATGCCCAGGCTGATCTGAGTCTGCGCTGAGCGCACAACCACATTGTTGGTTTTCTCGCGTCGCGGCTCAATTAAACAGAAGCAAAAGCAGAATAATGCTCATTGTCAAAGTAATACATATAATTCTAAATGAAACTAAATATCAACACTGGTAAATAATAAAATGACATTGAAATAGAGAAACTTAACAGAAAACAGATTTAAAAAAAAAAAAAACAAGTTTGAAATTGTAAAATGCACACAAGTCATAAATAAATAAAACAAATTCAGTAATATAATTTAGGGTTTGACAGAAGCAGCTATACTTTTACTGGGTTTCATATAAAACCACATCAGTTTTTAGCTCACCTGAGCCAGCGGCTCCAGGGGAGCTTATAGGATGGTAAGGCTCCGTCGTCCGTCGTCGTCCGTCCGTCCGTCCGTCCGTCATCCGTCAACAATTTCAAATGACTTCTCCTCTGAAACCGCTAGGCCGATTGTAACCAAATTTCATATAGAGCCTCCTGGGACCTTAGGAACGAAAAGTTGTTCAAACAGTCCTGGTCACATGACCAACATGGCCGCCATGCCCATATATGGTAAAAACCTGAAAAAATCTTCTTCTCCAGAACCAATAGGCCGATGGCCTTGAAACTTGATATGTAGCATCGGGTATGCGGGTACTACCAAGATTGTTCAAATTATGACCTTGGGTTGACCTTGACCTTTTTTACGGTAAGGTCAAATTTGCTTCCTTATGCTTTTATATGGCAAGATGCTACAACATAAGATACCTTGGAAACTGTTGAAGATTTTGGGCTAAAAATTGGTATCTACAGTCTTCTTAATGACTACATGAAGATTTACGAGTACAAGAGCTCAAGGTCATTCTCTGACCTTTGACCCTTAACTCTCATATTTTGATAAGTTCTAACAATCTCCTCAAAAGCCACTGGGCCAATTGAAACCAAATTTCATATAGAGCCTTCAGGGGTTGAGGGAACAATAATTTATTGATACGGTCCAGGTCACATGACCAACATGGCCACCACGCCCATATATGGTAAAAACCTTTAAAAATCTTCTTCTCCAGAACCAGTTGACTGATGGCCTTGAGACTTGGTATGTAGCATTGGGTACTTGAGTACTATCAAGATTGTTCAAATTATGACCTTGTGTTGACCTTGACCTTTTTTACGGCATGGTCAAATATAGGAAAATGCAAGAACATGAGATTTCATGATAAGTTTTGAAGATTATGGCCTAAAAACTGGTATATACTGTCATCTTAATGGGTACCAGAAGATTTGTGAGTACAAGAGTTCAAGGTCATTCTTTGACCTTTGACCCAGAACTCTCATATTTTGACAGTTTCAAACAATCTCCTCAAAAACCACCGGGCCAATTGTGACCAAATTTTTTATAGAGCCTTCAGGGGTCGAGGGTATGAAAAAATTTCTAACAGTCCTGGTCACATGACCAACATGGCCACTATGCCTATACATGGTAAAAAGCTTTAAAAATCTTCTTCTCCAGAACCAATTGACCGATGGCATTGAGACTTGGTATGTAGCATTGGGTACTTGAGTACTATCAAGATTATTCAAATTATGACCTTGTGTTGACCTTGACTTTTTTTTACAGCAAGGTCAAATATGGGAAAATGCTAGAACATAAGATTTCATGGAAAGTTTTGAAGATTTTGGCCTAAAAATTGGTATATACAGTTGGTTTTAATGAGGTCATGAAGAATTATGAGTACAAGAGGTCAAGGTCATTTCTTGACCTTTGATCCAGATCGCTCATATTTTGACATTTTTAGCTCACCTGAGCCAGCGGCTCCGGGGGAGCTTATAGGATGGTAAGGCTCCGGCGTCCGTCGTCCGTCGTCCGTCCGTCCACAATTTCAAACGACTTCTCCTCTGAAACCGCTGGGCCAATTGTAACCAAATTTCATATAGAGCCTCCTGGGACCTTAGGAACGAAAAGTTGTTCAAACGGTCCTGGTCACATGACCAACATGGCCGCCACGCCCATATATGGTAAAAACCTAAAAAAATCTTCTTCTCCAGAACCAATAGGCAGATGGCCTTGAAACTTGGTATGTAGCATCGGGTACGCGAGTACTACCAAGATTGTTCAAATTATGACCTTGGGTTGACCTTGACCTTTTTTACGACAAGGTCAAATTTGCTTCCATGTGCTTTTATATGGCAAAATGCCAGAACATAAGATATCTTGGAAACTGTTGCAGATTTTGGGCTAAAAACCAGTATCTACAATCATCTTAATGAGTACGTGAAGATTTATGACTTTAAGAGGTCAAGGTCATTCTTTGACCTTTGACCCAGAACTCTCATATTTTGACAATTTCGAACAATCTCCTCAACAGCCACTGAGCCAATTGAAACCAAATTTCATATAGAGCCTCCAGGGGTTGAGGGAACAAAAAATTATTCATACTGTCCTGGTCACATGACCAACATGGCCGCCACGCCCATATATGGTAAAAACCTTTAAAAATCTTCTTCTCCAGAACCAATTGAACGATGGCCTTGAAACTTGGTATGTAGCATTGGGTACTTGAGTACTATCAAGAATGTTCAAATTATGATCTTGGGTTGACCTTGACCATTTTACTGCAAGGTCAAATATGGGAAAATGCTAGAACATATGATTTCATGGAAAGTATTGAAGAGTAAGGCCTAAAATTGGTTAATGCAGATGAGTACATGAAGATTTATGAGTATAAGAGGTCAAGGTCATTCTTTGACCTTTGACCCAGAACTCTCATATTTTGACATTTTCAAACAATCTTCTCCAAAGCCACTGGGCCAATTGTAACCAAATTTCATATAGAGCCTCCAGGGGTTGAAGGAATGAAATTTTGTTCAAAAGGTTCAGGTCACATGACCAACATGGCCGCCACGCCCATATATGGTAAAAACTTTCAAAAATCTTTTTCTCCAGAACCAGTTGACTGATGGCCTTGAAACTTGGTATGAAGCATTGGGTATTCCAGTTCTATCAAGAGTGTTCAAAATGATAACCTTGGGTTGACCTTGACCATTTTACGGGAAGGTCAAATAAGGGAAAATGCTAGAACATAAGATTTCATGGAAAGTTTTGAAGATTTAGGCCTAAAAATTGGAAAATGCAGTCATCTTAATGAGTACATCAAGATTCATAAGTACAAGAGGTCAAGGTCATTCTTTGACCTTTGACCCTGAATTCTCATATTTTGACAATTTCAAACTTCTTTTTAAAAGCCAATTGTAACCAAATATCATATAGAGCCTTCAGGGGTTGAGGAAACGAAAATTTCTTCAAATGGTCTGGGTCACATGACCAACATGGCCGCCATGACCATATATGGTAAAAACCTTTAAAAATCTTCTTCTCCAGAACCAGTTGACCGATGGCCTTGAAACTTGGTATGTGGCATTGGGTACTCCAGTATTATCAAGATTGTTCAAATTATGACCTTTGCTTGACCTTGACCTTTTTATGGCAAGGTCAAATATGGCAAAATGCTACAACATAAGCTTTCATGGGAATTTTTGAAGATTTTGGCCTAAAAATTGGTATATACAGTCATCTTAATGAGGTCATGAAGAATTATGAGTACAAGAGGTCAAGGTCATTCTTTGACCTTTGACCCAGATCTCTCATATTTTGACATTTTCAAACTTTTCCTCAAAAGCCAAAGGGCCAATTGTAGTCACATTTCATATAGAGCCTCCAGGGGTTGAGGGAACAAAAATGTGTTCAAATGGTCCAGGTCACATGACCGACATGGCTGCCATACCCATTTATGGTATAAACATTTAATATTTTTCTTCTCCATTTAATATTTTTCTTCTCCAGAACCAATATGCCTATGGCCTTGAAACTTGGTAAGTAGCATGGAGTATTAGAGTACTTCCAAGACTGTTCAAATGATGACCTTGGGTTCACCTTGACCTTTTTTTGCAGCATGGTCAAATATGGGAAAATGCTAGAACATAAGATTTCATGGAAAGTTTTGAAGATTTTGGTCTAAAAAATGGTAAATATGGTTGTCTTAATGCGTATTAGCACATGAAGATTTATGAGTACAAGAGGTCATGGTCAGTCTTTGACTTTTGACCCTAGACTCATATTTTGACAATTTCAGACATAAGAAAAAGCGACTTTGCCAATTGCTCAGGTGAGCGGATCAGGGCCTCATGGCCCTCTTGTTTTTTCTTTTTGTATAAATACCGTTATTATTCATAGAGTACAGAATTAGAAAAAGTTTACACTGCAGAGTTGAGATGTGCAGTTTGACAATATTTATTTTGCCATAAGACAGGGAATTTTTCGTCTCAAGAAAAATCTAGATCCTTTGTCAAACATGTCAAACAAATATTTCTCAGAGATTTTCTTGAGTGTTTTGAAAGTGAAACCCGATCCTATTGCAGAATTACACCAGACTGGTTTAGATATTTGGGATCATTCAACAGTGGGAAAACCCAAGTCTTTTAGCCTAATTAACCCATTCCATTCGGGATACCCCTTTAGGGGTATCTGGGCAGACAGTTTGGATCCAGATCAGGCCCCACAAATGTGGGGCCTGATCTGAAATCCAAACTGTTCCCTGCCTAGACATCATTTCTACAAGAGTAAGTTAGAACAATATTGTCAAAATATTCTCGATTTTTGATGCAGACGACAATTTCAGCAGACGACATAAAATACCCAGAATGCAGTTGGTTAATATGAGTACAGTATAAAACATCTTCTGACCAAAAAGAAAAAGTTTGCTGCTATTCTACAGAATGTCATCGAAAGGGAGACAATAACACTTTTACTTTTTGAGTCATTTTTGTTTGCAGAGGTTGTTTTTTTAGAGGTGTGAATATTTCTCTGAAGCTGGCTAAACATGAAATAGTCTTTGATGGCTGAGCTACAGACTTGAAATAGTACACCCATTTGAAAATTATCCCTAGAAGGATTTAAGTATGGTTTTTGCCTTAGACAAATGAAACGTTAAGAATAACCCTGCAGTATACAGGCATAGTAGCTCAGTTGATTTACATCCCTTGGCTTGCATTTAGCCATTGTCTGATCAGTTAAGTATGTTTGTGATTTTTTCTTCTTTATAACACAGTGAAACTGCAACAGTAGATTTCATGTTAGAAAAAGAGCTTTGTCATGACAAAACTAAAGTGCCATTAAGCATTTCAGGAATGCTAGCCTTTACAAGAAAAAAATGTTGATTTATAGCACTCTCACAGTAATCTTCTGAGAAATAGGTATGAAATTAGCTTAGCCTTCGGGTAACACTTAAAGTACCAGAAATGAAAATAGCTGAATTTGCTGAAAGTGCAGATCCAGATGAGGGAGCTCATCATGAGGTGCCTCATTTGGATCTACAGTGTTTGTCCTCTGTTCTTCAGATTCTCAAAATGATACAGCTTAGGACAAAATATTTTTGGAATTTTGCAGACAAAGATTTTGTTTTCTGCAGTTTTTACATGTTAAGGGTGAAAGAACGTGTTTTAGTTTCAATGATTTTCTATGATAGCTTATACAAATAACTGATATCACATGGGTAATATTATCATTCTATATCTCACAATATGGCAGATATAAATGTACAGTGCATAATCACAGTTTATAAAAATATATATGTACCAAAAATGAGTAAATGAGATGAACAAATCAAAAAATGCTGAAATAAATAATGAGCAAATATCTCTAGGTATATATCAAATTCTTTCTGTCCCTGGCGATTTACATATATGAATATATGTCTTTACAGTAATAAAGATCCATATTGACCGTAAAAAGCAGACCAGTAGTGCCTGGGCAGTCTTGCTGACAGAGATGGGTGCCCTATTTTTCAAATCTAATGACCTTGTTAGTTGTCGAGCAGTTACATTTTGAAACATATTTTATGCAAAAACATTGTTATTTTTTTGCCCAAAAATGAAAGTAGCTTTTGCACAGCAAAAGCTCCTCTCATTTTTTTCCAGCAAAAAACGTATTAGCACATTTGATTTTATATGTACTAGGACACTTAACCCATTCCATTGAGATACCCCTTTAGGGGTATCTTGGCAAACTGTTTGCTGCCTAGACATCATTTCTGCAAGAGTTAGTTAGACCAATATTGTCAAAATATTCTTGATTTTTGATGCAGACCACAATTTCAGCAGACAACAAAAAATACCCAGAATGCAATGGGTTAATGAATTTTTGACTAACAACTTTGTTAAGGTAAAGATGCATTGAACAACTGGACCCAGACCACTCTGGAGGAGAATTTGATCAAGGTCTGAATGCTAATTTTGTAGCCCTTTATCAGACAGACAAATCTCTGTCTATATTGTTTAGGCATGAATTTGTGTCCGAGTAATTTGGGTAAATAACACATATGAGCCGTGTCATAACAAAACCAACAATTTGAAAGTGGATGTGTGCTCAGCAAAGACTCAGATCAGCCTGGGCATCTGCCCAGTCTGATCAGAGTCTTTGGTGTTTACTTAATGTGTAGCTAAGGGTCTAAGCTAGCTCATTGCAGAGAGTGAAGACCCTGATCAGACTGGGCAGATGCTCAGACTGATCTGAGTCCTGCTAGGTGCACATGCTACCTTGATGGTTTTGTTTTGTCTTGGTTCATATGAAGAGACAGACCTCCTATACATTTGAGTTGCTAGATAATTAAGGGCCTTCTCTGTTCACTGTTGGTCAAATTTTCCATGTTTGCCTGCATGGTATCTGGATTTCTAGAATATTATGCAGTGATAATTGTGATTAGCCTGGCACAAGCTCAGGCTTAGATTTAAGAGCCAGATAAGTTGGGGTTTGGAGGATAATTTTGAGATAAATTCCCTGATTTCTTTCTCAACCAAAATATAAGTTATGACCCCCTAATTAGAACTGTGTGGCTGAGACGGTTCTAATGAGGGATCACAGCATATGTTTTTTTTTGAAAAAAATCAGCAAAATTGTCCCTAAATTATCTGGTACTCCTTCTTATCTGGATCATTGATTGAATTATTCTGTGGTAGCACCATATGAAAATAGATGTATAGAACAAGGCTCTTTGGCTTTTTCCTACTTTTTGTGTCATGTCACAAGAAAAGAAGAATGGATGGATAACTTGTGATTTCACCACCCTTCCAACATATCAAGCAGTTTATCTGTTAAAAAGCTGAAATTTAGGATTAATATGCTTTACGTACATATAAATCAAATAGCATTATTGCATAAATATCGGCGTCACAAGGTATTAATAGGCATGTTTTAAGGAACACAAAACCATGTATTAACAACATGATTCTCATGCTGATAATGACTCGCTTTTCGACTTTGGCCTCGGTTTTCAACATCTCCCTTGGGACCCTGTAAGTGTTAATGCGTGAAAAACCATGTTTGATCCACAGGGACTTGTAACAATTTATACATATTTATATAATATATCTATACCCTATACGTCTAGGGTATAGATAATAAGTTTTTTTTGTATATTAATATGAATTGTTACAAGTCCCTGTGGTTTGATCCTTATATTGTTATATATTGGCTGTCCCTTTGCAAAAAATCGAATTTTTAACCCTTAATGCCCCAAAAAGCAGACGACAAAATGTACGTCTGCAGAATTTCAAAAAGTGTTTCGTCCAAGCGATATTATATTGAGAATTCGAACACTAGAGGGCAAGCAGTGTAGATTCAGATGAGTTGGCTCATTATGAGCCACTTCATCTGGATCTACACTGTTTGCAAATTTAACTATTTTAGTTTTAGGCGCTTTAAGGGTTAATTTCCAGGTAGCAATGGAATTGGACATTTACCAGGGATTTACACAGCTAAAGGAAAGGTTCTGATCAGAATGCATTAATGCACAGGGTTATCCAACTATAAGGTGGTTCCTTTTCTCATGACATGGCACACATGGTTAAGGAGAATGGATACACTTTCATGTTTTTTCTGCCATTTTTCAAAGGGAGACAACTTTTATGACTTCCTGTCTGCTTCCATGGATGATAAAACCCGCCCAAAAAGAGTCTACTCTTCAAGGAAAGAATTTGCTCCCTTTTGAAGGAAAGAATTTGCTACTAAGGGAGCAAATTCTTTCCTTTAAGAGTTGACTCCCATTGAAAAGGGAAGCAAAAATAAAATTAGTTGAGTTGTTCCCCTTGAAAGTGTACCCTTCCACATTAACAAACTTCCACAATTAATAGGAGTCTACACTTGTTCCAAATCCAACAACAAAGTAATCCTTACTGCTAAACCCTAAATATTGAACAGTCCAGTGAGCTGGAACAATTGCAAACAAGGCAGATCCTGCTCAGACTGCTCCTGTTGGAGCAGTCTGATCAGAGTTAGCACTGTGAGCTCTGGCACTTCTGTCCATATTTTGAGTTATTACATAAGCTGGCATAGTATAATACCGGGAATGAAATGGATGGGATAATCAATTCTACAGGTTTTGGCCAGAATTTGCTCTCTCAGCCAGGGATGGCACTCTTATAGGAAAGGATTTGCTCCCTGTATGGAAGCAAATTCTGTTCTATTAGAGTGTCTTCCTGAATCAGTTGAATGAAGTGGGAAGATTATCCCTGCCTGTCCAGTCCATTCCATACCACTCACCTCTATTCTATTCCATGTTTTAAACTACTACGCCCAATACATGTTACTTCACCACAGGGTATAAACCAGTCTGCCAATTTTCGCTTCCTGCAGAGACTGTTCATCATATTTGGCTTCTGCCGAGACTGTCCGCGAACTTTTGCTTCCTGCAGGGACTACTGTCCTCAAAAAATGGCTTCCTGTTGAGACTCTCCGCATGATTCTGCTTCCTGCGGAGAGCCTCGGCAGGAAGCAGAATAATGCGGACAGTCTCTGCAGAAAGCCATTTATCATGTACAGAAGTCTAGGCGGGAAGCAAGAGATCGCGGACAGTCTCGGCAGAAGCCAAATATGATGTACTGTCTCTGCAGGAAGCAAAAATTAGCGGAATCGATTACACCCTGTGTTCACTGTCAAACCAAAAACTATGGAACTATTGCATCGTTTCCTGCTAAATGGGCGATTCCACATGATTTCCAAAATTAGTTCCATACCTATTCTTTTCAAAAAGCGGCTTATCATAACGAAATTGATCATATTTGCTATTCGTTACATTGTTTGATAAACCATTAGAATCTAACATGGTTTGATGAGGGGGCGGCTCATCCTCCTCATTTTCACTGTCACGAGAATCCTGAGTCTCGGAATTAAATAATAATATAATCAGGCGCATTACTAATTCCACTAATTCCATTATAGTTAATACTGAAATCCCCATCCACAGACCTAACGTACCACCGATATCGGCAAACAAATCTGCGAGCTCATATGCAGGCATCTGAGTAAATTCCACAATGCTCAGATCCTCTAAATATATATTTAGACGTAAAAGATTTTGACGTATGAGCGTTGATGCTCGTAAAGTGTCTTCAACGTCACTGCGGTCTAATGCTGCCTTGTGAATTCCTTGTTCAGCCAAAGCTTGGTATCGCTCTTTAATAGAAAATAATTTATCAAATGCTTCTTGCATAGGTTTTGTTTTATCATGATTTTTGTAAAACTCCTCCATTGCATTTAGCTGATAAAACTCTAATGGCCAGTAAGAGAGTGAGAGAGATTTTTGATATGAAGTCTCCTTGCATGGTTGAAAACACCCACATGATGTTTCGTAGCTGCGGTTGTTAGCTAAATTTTGTAGTACTTTGTCTTCACAAGCAAGATATATAAGTTCAACCTTTTCCTTCTTCATATATGCATCCATTTTTCGTTTCCAGTTTTTGATTGTGCCACAGTATGGTATTTCGTCTGTTCCTTGAAACATTGGCAGTGCGGCAGTTTTACACTGGCATATCTTCACTAATATCTTTTGTTTACACAACTGAAGACAAGAGAATATTGTATTCCTATAATGTCGGTCACCAATTAAATCGTTGTTTGTACAGTTTCCATGTGGATCAGGCAGGCGTGAATGTAAGATTGCTTTAAGACCAACAGAGGAAGAATAACCTGGGGGAACATCAAAACCATGATCCGCTGGACTTGGTTTGGTGTTCGGAGCATGAACTTGAACTCTAACCCCAGCACTGTGAGCAATATGATTTTTAATGTCGTATATTCCATAGCCCCCTGGTGGAGGATCTTCACTATCAAGGGACATAATTAGTGAAAGGCCATTTTGTGGCCCTGTAGCATGCATAAGTATTTTCTCTTCTTTTGCATGTCCTTTTACAAAATCGTACCCACTGTTGAATGTGAAACAGTTGAAATAATTTTTTCCGTCGAAGAATAGTGTGAAATTGGATGGATCGCAGGCTTTTTGATTGAATCTACAGTGAACAATGAAATTTTCCAAATCATGACCAACATACCGGGCTTCGTCTTCTAAATTTTCAAAGAAAGCCTGGCTAGAGTCCATTCTTGCATCTTGTTGATCGAAGTTGGTCCCGTTAATAAAGTTCAACCAGTCCATAATATTGGAGGTATTGGTTGCCAGCAGTTTGTTTATTTTTGTTAAAGACATGTGGGCAATGTTGCAGACTGTCACCGACGGAAACTCTACAGGCATACCATCCTTCATGTTAGACACTTCCACAACCTGATATGATAAATATTTACTGACGAGTAAAGAAAGTTGCAGGGTTGCAGCAGTAAAACCAATGATGACGAGCAGAGCCCAGAGTACTTTTCTTTTGGTTGTGTTGGACGTAGATATTTTGGCAAGTCCGTGAGCATTACTTTCAGACCCAAGCTCGGCCATCACCTGCAGTGCCGTCTTGTGGCGATTCATTCGGCGCTTTTTCTGTTCCATTTTTCTGTGATTAGCTAGAAATCCAAACTTGGTAAGTCCGCCAAACTTCATATGGTCTGTTTTATTACTTCTGAAAGCAGAAATACAAAAATTTTTACTGTAAACAGTGGAACAGAATCTGATGTGGTATATGATATTGATTTTTGAATAATCTTCTGTTTTGTAGGAAAACATATGTTCTGAGTTATTAGAATCGCTTCTGTTAAGGGTATTGTAGTTTTCTATAAAACATGTTAGGGAGCTGTTCAAAATTTTAGAACATTTACTGCATGAGTTTGAAGATTCTGACAAGTATCCACAACACAGGGTATAATCGATTCCGCTAATTTTCGCTTCCTCCAGAGACTGTACATCATATTTGGCTTCCGCCGAGACTGTCCGCGTGATTTTGCTTCCTGCAGGGACTACTGTCCTCGAAAATTGGCTTCCTGCCAAGACTGTCCGCGTGAATCTGCTTCCTGCCGAGAGCCTCGGCAGGAAGCAGAATCACACGGACAGTCTCTGCAGGAAGCCATTTATCATGTACAGAAGTCTCGGCAGGAAGCAAGAGATCGCGGACAGTCTCGGCAGAAGCCAAATATGATGTACAGTCTCTGCAGGAAGCGAAAATTAGCGGAATCGATTATACCCTGTGCACAATTTAACTTTTATCTAACCGAGGCAGTTTTAAATTGTACCCATAATGTATGATCCCACAATATTTTCATGGAGAAAATAACAAATAGAAAAATGGTTGTCATTGCATGGAAAGGTACATTATAACATGTGCAAACATCTGCACAATCTGACCAAAGTCTTCCACTTTTGCATGACATTGTATAATCATTGAAACCTGAGGAACCTTAAAATTGAAAAGATGAGACTGATCAATTTGTGCAGATGTGCAGACTTATTTTAGTATTTATAGTGCACACATAGCTTAAGTTTCTTTTTGGTGAGACATAAGGCATAATAAGGAGTCAAAATAGAAAGAGCATTTGTAAGACTCATTGCAGCTAACAGTAGGTTTTACTGTCAACATAAAAGCAGAGGTTTTCCTTCAGCTGTGATGGTTTTTGAGCTTATATAATCACCCAAGGTTGTCACCCTTCTGTTACCTGATATTTCCATGGAAAAGGTATTTGGTATATCAAGTTACTTTGGAAAGAAATGAGATGTGACATGCAAAAATAGTTCTTATCACATTTATGAACAGCAGAGACTCAGACCAGCCTACTTATCTGTTTGCACATATCATGTACATGTATGGATCATGGGTGACAAATAATGTAGGCTCTAGCTAGAGATTACAGATTCAGTGGCAGGTTTGTGTAGTGGCTGTATTTAGATGCCTGAAGTGCAGCCTCTTTGTGTGTTCAGGCTCAAATGTGAATGGTGGCTAGTAATTGCTGATCATGACGTAGGTTTGTCAGTACCATGACAACTTGCTCAGGCATTGTGGCAGCAAGCATATCAGAGCTGTAGTATTTATCAATAATTTAGGATAATTTCTTTGAAAACAACATAAAAACATGTTGTGACCTCATGTGAATGGCCTCCATGAGGCAGTTCACATGAGGGGTCACAATGTGTTCTGAAGAAGATATGAGTGAATTTATCCTGGAATTATCATCACAACACCTTCTCAGCTAGAGCTCGGCAAATGGCAATGAAATCTACTCTGTTTTATAGAACAGATTAAACTGCTCTTATTACCCTTTTTACATTATATATGGGGCCTGGTTACAATGGCAGTTACTGTCAATTGCTATAATTTTTCTAGAATCTCTACCCACTGAGCCTAAAATAAAACTATTTTCCTGATTGCCTGCTTCATACTACATAAGATTCTGCAAGGTGTTACAGATAATCATATGATTTTTGGCTTCATGTTGATAGCTGAAGTAACAACTGGCCAGTTGCATATATAACATCGTGTAATCTGTCTTGTCTTGAATATTCTGTTTACGGATGAAAAGATTCCGCATCCAGCAGGATTCAACCCCAGACTGCTGGCTTAGCATGCTAGCCCTTAACCCACTGAACTACCAAGGCCCCTCAAGAATTAGATGTGTAGTGTTTGTCAGGAATTTTTTGTATATATAAGTAGGTATAATAAAATAAATAAGCTTAAGGTGAGGGGGATTGGGGTGCTGGATGTTTTGAAGATGTCATCAAGATTTTGAAAATGGTTGACATTTTGTTTTCTATAAATCATGTTATTATTGATTGCTTGCATCAATGTTTATGAATTTACGCCCACTTCTAAGTTTTTAATACATCGCTACAAGATGACCAACAGCTGTAATTTTACTAAAAGGGACCAAACTTCTTCCAGTATCTGGGGATTGGTAAATAATTGCCTGGGGGTTTGCAACCAGTGAAGACCCTAATCAGACTGCTCCTTAGGAACAGTCTGATCAGGGTCTGCACTGTTTTAGGATGATTGTAATTGTAATATGTTCCGATGCTGTAATATTTTGAGTACTTTTTTTTCAGTTATAAGATGGGGATTTTCCCTTCCATAATGATCTCAAAGATCTAGATCCATCTTACAAGATGAATCTAGATCTTTGGGACCATCTTACAAGATGAATCTAGATCTTTGGGACCATCTTACAAGATGAATCTAGATCTTTGGGACCATCTTACAAGATGAATCTAGATCTTTGGGACCATCTTACAAGATGGATCTAGATCTTTGGGACCATCTTACAAGATGGATCTAGATCTTTGGGACCATCTTACAAGATGAATCTAGATCTTTGGGACCATCTTACAAGATGAATCTAGATCTTTTGGACCATCTGGGACCATCTTACAAGATGAATCTAGATCTTTGGGACCATCTTACAAGATGGATCTAGATCTTTGGGACCATCTTACAAGATGGATTTAGATCTTTGGGACCATCTTACAAGATGAATCTAGATCTTTGGGACCCTCTTACAAGATGGATCTAGATCTTTGGGACCATCTTTCAAGATAGATCTAGATCTTTGGGACCATATTACAAGATGAATCTAGATCTTTGGGACCATCTTACAAGATGAATCTAGATCTTTGGGACCATCTTACAAGATGGATCTAGATCTTTGGGATCATCTTACAAGATGGATCTAGATCTTTGAGATTATTTTAGAAGACAAAAACCCAATTTGATAGATTAATTACATAATGCTGATTTCATTTTTGCAATAATTTTTGAAGGTTTAACTTCTGTCTTATATCCAAATCCATAGTGTGTGTAAGTATTGGGACACCTGAAATAATTAATTTTCCATTTGTTCCAAATGGAAAATTAATTATTTTAGGTGTCCTAAAATTTAGGCACATTACAGTAAATATGGTAATGAAATGTACATGACTATTACAGCATGCCCATCATTTCATATTCCTGTAGGCGATATGTCTTTAAAAATTTGAAGGGACAGAAAATTTATATGTGTAACATCTTGTGGTAATAGGTTTAACTTGTTTGAAGTCTTTAAATATGTTGCACTGACCTTAGGCCTGGAAGCACGACAAACTGTTACTTTCATTCAGAACAGCTAAGTGTAATGAAGAAAATGAAATTAACGTAACAGACTATATACCATGACGTAAACAGACTATACCATGTAAACAGACTATACCATGATGTAACCAGAACTGACTAGACTATACCGTGACAATAACACATCTAGCTAGACCAAATATCCACCTTGTATAGGAACTGGTTGCAAAAAAGGGGAATTCCAGCCTCTGCTGGTAGAACAATATACATTTTTACAAAGGGATTACTTTTTGTTTGCTTCCATTTTGCTTCCCTGGAAAAAATACCCCTCTGAAATGGGGTCTACTCTTAAAGGAAAGAATTCACTCATAGGAGAGCAGGTTCTTTCTTTTAAGAGATGACTTCCTTTGAGAAGAAGGCAAAGATTAAAACGGCAATGTTTCTTCTAAGCCAATTTTCTTGCAAGATTCTATAATTTTAACAATTTGAGGATATGTCAAAAATCAGCAGCAGAATGGCAAAACAATGCAGAGCCTGATCAGACTGCTCCTACAGGAGCAGTCTGATCTGGGTCTACACTGTTTAGCTATACATCTCTCTCAATACTTTGAGCTGAAATGTTACTTTTGTTGCACAACATCAAAGGTATAGCAATAAATATAAGAACTCTGACAGAAGCTTTGAAGTACCATGTTTTGCTTTCCAAACAAATGTCTAAATTGTTTAAACAATAAGACATGAAAAATTAACTTTCTTGGTTAGTGAAAAATGTTATATGTGTACTGGTAATCTTTTAAGCTAACTTTCATTCAGGCTTCCATCCATCCATTTGTCCATCCATCCGTCTGTTGGTCCGTCCCTCCATCTGTTGGTCTGTCCGTCCATCCTGTCCGTTTGTCCGTCTGTCTATCTGTCCGTACGTCTGTCCGTCCATCCCCGATTTCTACATGCAGTTTCTGAAATCATGGCCTTGACTTCAAGGTTACTCAAGGGAGAGAGTAGGTGGGGTGGGGGGGTGCAAGGGGAAGCTGGGGGATGAGATGGAGTTTATATCCTACGGTTACCCAAGGGAAAGTGTGTGTGTGTGTGTGTGTGAGTGTGTCTGGTGGGTTGGAGTGTGTGTTGAGGGGTGGAGGGGACCATCATGAATGGACCATCTTTTCAACAAATTTCCACCAATTTTTTTTTCAAATGTAGCAATGACTCATTCACACATCATAATGAGCCCTTCATCTGGTTTACACTGTTTTCAGTCTAGTCTATGAATTCTCAATATGCCACAGCAGGGGATAAAACATTTTTCGAAAATTTTTCAGACCAGATTTCATCGTCTGCTTTCTTTTATGCTTTAAGGTATAAAGAAGCCATGTCTTGCTTCGTTTATTGGATTTGAAAAGGGAATGGTCCTAACAGACAGTCTTTAAAGAAATATCTGACACAAAGTCTATATTGTAATTGATTTCACTATTTTATTCCATACAGTTTATCATTCCAAGCATCAAATATAATGGACAGATTGAGATCGACAATAAGTTTTGATGCCTTATATGATACATAGATATTGCTTGTTGAGAAAAATGTGTTCTTTTGTAATTTTGCATTTTCATAAGCATCCAGTTTAAAAAATGCAAAGTTAGCAGATTTGATTGACATAGTGAAGATGTCTCAGTCCTTGGGTCTGAGGTTATAAAACTTGAGTATAATTTCAAACTCAAAATAGAGCACACTGATTGGCTGCTTCCGCGCATGTGCTCGGAAGCAGCCAATCAATGTGCTTTATTTTGAGTTTGAGAATGTACTCAAGTTTTATAACCTCCGTGCCTTTTTTCTATGGCTGCTTTTCTCAGGCAATAGCAGTTGAGGTGGCTCAACCAGGGGCACCTTGGCCCTGAGTTAATATGTAGACATCTCTCTTAGATATCTGCAGCTGCTCTGCATCACAGTGTGCATTGATTAGAGGAGAAAATTCTTTCCTTTAAGAGTTGGCCCATAACTGAGAAGGAAGGCAAAAATAGGGTAATGTGCCTGAATTTTGGGACATCTTAAAATAATTAATTTTCCATTTGGGACAAATGGAAAATTAATAATCTTTAGGTGTCCCAATACTTGAGCACATTACTTTTGTAGAGTTGCTTCCTTTGAAGGTATTTAGTTTTGGCAGTGGCTAATTTACTACTCTTTAGGCTCTAAATAACACCCCCCCCCCCTTTTGCAAAATGCAACAACCCCAGGGCATTTAATAGGATTAATATGGTATCTTAAGTCTGTTTCTATAGTGCTGTAACAAAGGGGATTCTTTATGAAAAAGGAGCGGCTGTAGCGTAGTGGATAACACTCCAGACTACCAATCCAGGGGTCGCAGGTTCGATCCCCCGCTTCTCCGGTCTTTCGGATGAGACTTTAAACCGAGGTCCCGTCTCCATATGACCTCGTTGTTGGTGGGACGTTAAACCCGAGTTCACTCACTCACTTTATGAAAACCTGTGTAGTTTTCATGCAGAAATGTTAACCTTCAAGTGAAAATTGAAGGGAGTCTTAATGCCAACAGCTACATGAAACTTTCTTGTTCTTAACATTGATCTGACTCCCAAGGGCCTATTAATGAAGCTTTCTGTACTTGTTATGATTGATGTTTTCCAAGATTGACAGTTGCAAAATAATTGATTTAGGCCATGAAAATATTCAAATATTGTAGTTTACTATTGTTTTCGTTGGAAATAGAGCAAACTTTCTAGATTTTTCATGGTCAGTGTCATACTTTTTCGCCCTTGACACAATGATCAGTCGGGTAACTTTGGACGGCGAGTAAATTCGGACAGTGACATTGTTTCCTTTATATGTCAGTTGTCTGAAACTAAAACAAAAAATAACGAGCCAAACAGTCAAAATCCTGAGGAGACGGCTCATTTTGAGCCGTCTCATCTGCATTTTCACAGTTTGCAATGGTATGTCCGAAGTTACCTGGCTGTCCGAAGTTACCTGACTCTATCCTAATACCTTTAGCAATTTTGGTCAGCAATTTGCTTCTTAATCAGCCCATCCTTGCCAGAAAAAGGCAAACTTTAGCTTGAAACATTTCATTTGTGTTAGATCAGCAATGGGAAGGGTGGTGTACAGTAGCTGTACCATGGTTTGTCTACCTGTACAGGAAATGATTCACTTGCTAAAGCCATGTTACACCTGTTACCTTTAACGATTTACCATGCCCCGTAGTCAGAGAATATTTCTATCATGACATTACTAAAGCAGTGCCCTATATATAGTGACACAAACAAAAAACGTCCGCTTTACAATTGTGTCTGTGAATTCCAAATGTACATAGTCATTTCATTCAAATGTATCGTTTCAATAACGTCGATTATTCAGCAATGGTGTGCGCTGAACGGAAATCCATTCAATGAACACCGGCGCCAATGACAATGCGGCAAGCACCAGTACCCAAATTCAGAAAGTCACAAAATTAGTATCTCGTGTGTTCTTCCTGTTTTAACCAGCGCAGCACATCCCAGTTTCACTAAGCAGTCACGCTGCTGAGATTTTATGAGTGCTAGATGCATTCCTAATTGTCACGACCATTGGCATAAATCTGTCATGTAAAGTGACGTCACAAAACGTCGATAACAACCGTGCGTAGATACACGCAGACATTGCCTTGTTGCTCCATCAGTTTTGAAATCAGTGGCATAGGACTACTTCAAAATTCATTTTAGCCATCTATAGCACTGAAGTCAGCATCATTCAGCATCGCAAAACGTTGGTTACAAAATTACCTGATTACTTTTCTGTAAAGGTGGGGTAATAAAACCGGGATTTAGTGGATCGGGATTTCAGATTCCAGCTTTATTTTTCACTTTCTGATGCATGTTGTCATTATCGTACACAGGTATAGTCAAATAAAACAAAAATGGTGTCAAAATGATGAACGGTTATGGAGATATGAAAGTTCTAAAATTGTTATTAATTTAATTAAAAGGGAGATAATTTCATAAATCGAAGACTTTGGGCTGCTTTCTCGTTCATTTAATAAGCGGTTTTTGGTTTTAAAAGTTGATATTTTGTTTTTCGACGTTTCTGACCCTCGTTTAACGCAAAACGTTTCAGGTTTTGATGAAGAAAATGCTCCTGAGAAAGAAAAATGTTGTTTTTAACATTAGGTTTGATAAATCCTGTGGCTACGGAAAAAATTAAAACGCTTACATCTTTATGTGTGCCAGATGCTCGGGACACATTTTATTTTATTTTGTATGGCTACAATTTTACTGGTTCAAAAGATACAGAACCTTAAAAAACAGACGTTTCTTTTTTGTGTCAGTATATAATCTGTGATACATTGTGTTTATGACTTGCCAGTCCTTGTCTCTTATAGTGATTATACCTTTACATTGAGCAAACTCTGCACACTGGAGGAACTTGTACCTTTGCATGAAATAAAAAAAGCAGTGATTCTAAACAGAGATCAAACCCTGCACTAGTAGTCACTCTCCCAGTGATTATACCATTCAACTGAACAGTAGCAGTCACTCTGACAGAGATAAAACCATAATGTTGAGCAATAGCATTCACCCTGACATGGATTATACCACTACAATTTGAGCTATTGAAGTAGCTCTGACAGAGATTATACCATTATACCATTGCATTGAACAATTGCAGTTACTCTGTCAGTGATATACCCTAGCATTTAACAATAGAAGTCACTCTGTTAGAGATTATACCCATGCATTGAACAATAGCAGTCACTCTTACAGAGATTAGATCCTTGCATTGAGCAATAGCAGTCACTCTTACAGAGAATATAATCCTTGCATTGAGCAGTAGCAGTCACTCTGACAGAGATTAGACCCTTGCATTGATCAATAATAGCAGTCACTCTTACATAGTTTAAACCCTTGCATTGAACAGTAGCAGTCACTCTGACAGTAAATACACTTTCATGGAACAACAGCAGTAGTCACTCTTACAGAGATTATATCCTTGCATTCAACAGTAGTTGTCACTCTGAAAGAGATTATACTCTTGTATTGAAGAACAGTAGTTGTCACCCTGACAGAGATGATAAACCTTGCACTGAACAATAGCAGTCACTCTGACAGAGATAAAACCCTTTGTTGAACAACATTACTAGTTACACTGACAGAGAGCAAAAGCAGTCAGTCTGACAGAGATTATACCCTTGCATTGAACAACAGTAGTAGTCACCCTGACAGAGAACAATAGCAGTCACTCTGACAGAGATTATACCCTTGCATTGAACTGTAGAATGTCATTCTGAAAGAGATTATACCCTAGCAATGAACAACAGTGGTAGTTTCTCTGACAGACATTATATTCTTGCAATGAACAATAAGTCACTCTGACAGAGGTTATACTCTTCCATTGAACAACTGTAGAAGTCACTCTTACAGAGATTATACCATTGCATTGAACAGCAGCAGTCACTCTGACAGAGATTATACCCTAGCACTGAACAATAGCAGTCACTCTTACAGAGAATATACCGTTGCATTGAACAGTAACTGTCACTCTGGTAATATATACCCTTGCATTGAACAACAGTAGTAGTCACTCTTACAGAGCTTATACCCTTGTAATGAACAATAGCAATCACTCTTACAGAGATTATATCATTGAATTGTACAGTAGTCATCACTAAAACAGGGATTATACCCTTGCATGAAATAACAGTAGTAGTCACCCTGACAGAGATATTACCCTTTTATTGAAAAACTCGCAGTCACTCTGACAAGGATTATGCCTTTGCACTGAACAATAGCAGTAGATAATACACTTGCATTGAACAACAGTAGTAGTCACCCTGACAGAGAACAAGAGCAGTCACTCTGACAGAGATTATACCCTTTCATTGAACAACCGTAGTAGTCACCCTGTTATAGAAAAATAGCAGTCACTATCACAGATTTTACCCTTGCATAGAAAAATGGCAGTCACTCTGAAAGAGATCATACCCTTTCATTGAACAACAGTAGTAGTCACTCTGATAGATATTATACCCTTGCAATTAACAATAGCAGTCACCCTGACAGAGGTTATATCCTTGCATTGAACATTATTAGTAGTCACTCTTACTGAGATTAAACCCTTGCATTGAACAATAGCAAATACTCGTACAGAGATTATACCCTTGCATTGAGCAGGAGCAGTCACTTTGACAAAGATTATACCCTTGCATTGACGGTCTGGCCACATACTTTCGTTTCTCCTTCCGCTGATTCATGAAGGGCAGTTGTCAGTTACTGGCGAAAGTATGTGCACTTAGTACTGGTTAACCGCTTAGGAGGTCTAAGCCTGCCAGGAATAGTGTGGTTAGGTTAACTGACCATCCCGACATGACCTGAGTTGTTTACCGTGGACGTTAAGCATCAAATCAACCAACAACCCTTGCATTGAACAGCAGTAGTAGTCACTCTGACAGAGATGATACCCTTGCAATGAACAATAGCAGTCAACCTGACAGAGGTTATACCTTGCATTGAACAATAGGAGTAGTCACTCTTACATAGATTATACCCATGCATAGAATAATAGCAGTCACTCTTACAGAGATTATACCCTTTCATTAAACAGCAGCAGTCACTTTGACAGAGATTATACCCTTGCATTGAACAACAGTAATAGTCACCCATACAGAGGTAACTGTGCGCCCTTGCTATGAACAACAGCAGTCACTCTGACAGAGATTATATCTGTGCATTGAACAACTGTTTACAGTAATAGTCTCCCTGACAGAGATAATACCCATGCAATGAACAACAGCAGTCACTCTGACAGAGATTATATCTGTGCATTGAACAACTGTTTACAGTAATAGTCTCCCTGACAGAGATAATACCCATGCAATGAACAACAGCAGTCACTCTGACAGAGATTATATTATATTTGTGCATTGAACAACAGTAATAGTCACCCTGACAGAGATAATACCCATGCATTGAACAACAGCAGTCACTCTGACAGAGATAAACCCATGCAATGAACAACAGCAGTCACTCTGACAGAGATTATATCTGTGCATTGAACAACAGTAATAGTCACCCTGACAGAGATAATACCCATGCAATGAACAATTGTAGCAGTCACTCTGACAGAGATTATACCCTTTCATTGAACACTGACAGCAACTGAACCTTTGCATTAAACAGTGGCAATGATCACATTGATGAATTGCAGTTAGCCTGGATTGATCACTTGGCAGTTTTATATCCTATTCAACAGTATTTCAATTATATTTGGATGATGAGAAGATGATTATGAAAAGCTCTGTGCAGTTAAGAGTGGGAGCCCATGGTGGCTCTGTGATCTGTGAAGTAAGGACTGGTAATCACTCGGCCATGTGGATACTAATTTAACATGTAATTAAAACTGGGATTGAAGAAAAATGGAATGTTGAATGAAGATGTGTAGATATATATATATATATAATATATTTATAAGAAAAAACGTGATTGGATGGTCCATAGATTATAGCTTAATTCATGTTGTTGATAAAAAGATGGTATATCTTCACTCAATGAACAAGTATGTAATAACTTTAGCAAAAAAAAATGTTATCACAAAAGTACTAAAAACCAGTGGGATGCTACTTACTTTTTAACCTTTCTCACTGTGTGCATCAGAACTCCCATCTCTAAATCAAACCTCAGATTATCACACCTACATTTCCAAGTGTTCCTGAGATCTTCAGGAAGTTCTAGAATATTTAATTTGTTTATTATTTCATTCACATCTGTTGCTGCTGCATTAACTTTAAGAGTATCTGTGACCACCCAATCTCCTATTGTTTGTAAGCACAGCTTGGTGTTGTCATTGTAGTAATCCTTTGATTTAGTAAAGCCATCTTCCATATTCAGTTAAAACTTCTTTTATAGATAACATAATGTCTGTCTGGACTATAACAGAGTCTGGTTGTCTGATTTTAGATTTTGTTTCAACAAGAGAATTCTGCTGTCTTAACGTAAGGTGAATGGGTACACTTTCAGGGGAAGCAACTTGCCTTTTTTCATTTTTATCTCCCTTCTCAATTGTGTTCAAGTCTTTAATGAAAAGAATTTGTTCTGCTAGGGAAAGGAAACCAAGGGAAGCAAACAAGAAGTCACAAAAGTTGATGGTCCTCACAAGCCTTGGGCTTTCGATCAAATCCTAATCTATTGTCTCTGTACCTTAGTTGAAAGTTTGATTAATAAAATATTGTTTAAACCAAAAGTTGCTCACCTTGGAAACAATGATGGAAAAATGTGTGTAGCCATACACCTTAAAGAAAGATTTATATAGTCTTTAATTATGTCAGCATAATTGTCACATGTTAATTGTTAAAAAAAAAAAAAAAATCCCTCTTTACTGTATGTTGCAGACCTGTTTTATCCAGCTGGGCACACAAGGTTGAATCAGTATTGAATCAACCATGATTCAACTTTGTGTTCCTGCTGGGATCTTACTGATTTGGGCCTGGTTGTTTAAAGTTAGGATGAGGCATTACATTTTCAGCTGCAATGTATGCAAAAATACAGCCATTATATGAGAAGCTTTTAATTACACAGCATTTGCAGCAAAAACATTAGCACTCCAGAAGACTTTGAATCTTTGACTAATGTTCCAATTTAGACAGGGTAAAGATATATTGAAAATATTTAAAGTTTATCCCCAGCCCTACTCGAAGCTTTCATATTATATATTTGCAGATAGTGTCTGCAATGCTCTGTATATTTTTTTCCTGCAAAACACCACTTCAAATGATAGGATCTCTTCATATCCTTCTTTAGCAGTGCTATAATTTTATCTGTTTTAATAATGCTTTTCAGGAACATAAAATGGAAAATTTCTGAACACTGAGCTATTGTTTCAGTGTGTAAGGATGAAACTATCAAGAAATTGACACTTATATAATCCTGTATAAACAGTGTCTTAGAAAGGATGAGTGGAAATCCTATTGCAAGCTTTGTCTGTCAGAGATAAAAATAGAATTTGTGTCAGCCTGAAAGACAAATAATCCTTTCTCAGTGATGCACCAACATGTGCTGAGGTCACTTTAGAAAAGTCAGGTTAGCTGTTCTGTCAATAACCAGGAGTATTTTTTTGGGGGAAATTTTTCTCATGGGGAAATTTTAGAAGCCCTAGTTGATAGTCTCGACAAAACCTGCACAAGGTATAAGATGGAGACCAGTGCTGAGAAGACCAAACTGATGACAAATAGCGCCAACGGCATCCATATTTCTGTATGCCTGTGAATTGTGGACCTTGACAGCAGAGTTAGAAAAAAAAATGCAGGCCTTTGAGATGAGATGCTACCGAAGGTTACTGAACTTTTCTAACAAGGACCATATAACCAGTGAGAAGGTTTGCAGAAAGATCCAAGCAGCCATTGGAGAGTTTGATGAACTCCTGACCTTGGCCAAGAAACGGAAACTAACATGCTTTGGCCATGTCTCAAGGTCTTCTGGTTTAGCAAAGATGATTCTACAGGACACAGTGAAAGGAAAAAGAAGAAGAGGTAGACAGAAGAAAAGGTGGGAAGACAATATTAAAGAGTGGACAGGAATGGACATTGCCAGCTCAGCTAGGGCAGCTGAAAACAGGACAAGATGGAAAGGGATCGTTTCGAAGTCATCTGTGGTGCCCCAATGACCTTGTGACCATCAAGCTAAAATTCCATGAATCCCAAAGCCATGACCATAGATCTAAAATTCCATGAATCACAAAGCTATGAACACTAAGCTGAATTCCATGAATCACAAAGTGATGACCATCAAGCTTAAATTCCATGAATCACTAAACGATGACCATCAAGCTAAAATTCCATGAATCACAGAGCTATGACCACCGGCTTTATTACCCAGTGAAGGTCAAAAATTTAAAATATTTCGTTTACAGTTTATTAAAAGCATTGTATGCTTCATATTACCGTACAACTGGTAAATCAAAAACTATTAGTTAGTAGAACTGTATTTTGTTTTTACATTGAAAAATGGTAACCATAGCTGGACATCATTTGAATGTTGTGATGTCCAGTCAAATTACTCAGTTATCACTACATCAGTTTGAAATGTCACAACACAGCGGAGACCATCTTTCTCTGGCAGATGATGACAGTAAATGCTCCAGATAGGTTCCTTTAAGGAAAGTTGATGGCACGTTTAAATATTAGAATATTCACTATTCTACGCAAAAACATGCATGTACATTGTTATAGGGATTTCGTTAGAATTGTCTTGACAAGGGGAATTTAGTAAGATCCACTGCAAAAGTTTAATCTGCAGATTTGAACACTGTCAATTTCTCTATCCAAATTTCTGATTGTCTGAAGCTTTGGCTAGATTCACTTCCAAAATTGAATAGATAGAGTCTGAATATACCTCCTTATTTCTGAGTCTGCCAAAATATATTTTTTAGTCCATTAATTTTTCCATACGAAATATATAATCCTTGAATAATCTATGCTACTAGCAACTACATCTGTGCATAGAACTTGCCCCCAAGATTCCTGGACTTAACGTAAAAATTCTAAAAATTGGGACACCTAAATTAATTACTGTGATATTCCAAAATTCTTAAAAAAAGAACAGTTTTACAATGCAGTAATGCATCCAAAAGATGCAGATGGAATAGCAAACAGTGTAGACCCTGATCAGACTGCTTGTAGCAGTCTGATCTGGGTCTGCACTGTTTGCTCAAACCGTCTGTCCCAACTCGTACAATTTTACGGTAATTGATAGACAGGTTAGGCTATGTTCCACTATCTCTTACATGCTTATGATCATCATTTAAGTCAACCTTTATAATATCTGATGTCTAAAATCTTGATCTTAGGCCAAAATATTTTTTAATTTTCTAGTTCTCATGAGCTACCCTATTTTTCTGAAAATCATAGTAAAAATAAACCTACTCCTGGCCTTCAGGTTGTTAGGAGTCCTTAAAAAAGTTGTTAAAAAGAATCAGTAAAAAAAACAAAAGCATTAAATTAAATAAAAGTGTCCTTGCATAATTTTATTTTTATTTTTTCCTCCAACCACATCTTTTAGTCAAACATAAAACAAATTGGCAGTTTGGACGTGAGAAGTCTATTAAAGAACCTTAAGTCAAACTAATTTAATGTGACCCAAAAATCAAAATGTGGGTCCAGTTGTTGAAAGCATCGTTAGCCTAACAAGCTTGTTAAGAGGTCTGCTCATCACGTGTTTTACAACTTCATAACCAAATACAGATATTTTTGTTGAAAAAATGTGAGAAGCTTTTGCAGTGCAAAAGCTGCAAAAGCTTCTCACATTTTTTCAACCAAAAATGTTGGCGTATTTGAGTTTTATGTTTGAAATTTTAATGAAACGTTAACTAATGGCGCCGTCTTTAGTTTTAAAGCCCTGGTGAGGTTTGTAGATCTAAGTAGAGAAGCAAAATGTATACTTTTCCCCATTCATTCCGTAATGCTCTTTACGTATGTCAAATGTCCTATATTTCTTAAAAAGTCTATCATTTTTATACAAATTGTATATGTCATCATGAATAAGATTCTTTTTTTAAGAGTATTAGATCTTATATAGACCAGGGATCGAAGCAAACAGGAAGTTGGTTGCCTTAAAGACTGGACTTCTCTGCTGGGTAGGAGGTGGGTGGGGGGGTCTGGTTCCCAGGACATAGCAATGTTACCTGTGCAGGTAAAGGTGTGAAAAATTGTCAACCAATCAGTGGACCAGAATTAACAGTTATGATGAATTTATTGGCTGACTGGAGGTGTTGACACTAGGTGATAAAGAGACAGATAATGACACTGTGGAAGATAATCCTCTTTATATAGTACCATCCCTGTCTTCAAATTTATTTAAGAAAATAATGGCAGAACACTTGAAGTAATGTACTCAAACACCTAAATGGCAAAAAAATTGAAACTGAACAAAAAAGAAACATTACATACATTTACGCTTAAAATTCTCGACATAACAGGTCATGCAAGGAATCTAAAATCTAAAACTATTTGGTAGTATATGTGCATCATAGTCACTTCTTAATCAAAACCTTTTTAGCCTTGATTAAATTTTGAAATTCTGGAAGAGCAAGATTTAAATAGATAGATGTAACCTTTCTTTTTTTATTCAGTATAGAAAAGACAAGATTAAGAGAGAAATGCTAAAAAAAACAAGCAAAAAAACACAACTATATAATGCAGTATCAGGATGCATACTCATCACTTACAGAATGCATGACTCTCATCTGGCTCCATTTGTGTGTTTTTAAATATTGTATTATTGCCTTTAGGACATTGTTGAAAGCATCTGACCACAAGTAGCTATATCTGTGAACAGCATAGCTAGATTGAATTCAGTTTGTTAATATGTGCATTCTTGCTTGTTCCTAAAGGTTTCCAGGGGTTTGTACTTATATCTTTGATTATAAAATGGTGTTTTCCTTTCCAAAACAGTCCCAAAATTCTAGATCCATCTTATGAGATGGATCTAGATTTTAGGGACTGTTTTGTCCCAAAATTCTAGATCCATCTTATGAGATGGATCTAGATTTTAGGGACTGTTTTGGAAGGGCAAAAACCCATCGCAGAGGAAAATTTCACAAGGCTGTTTTACATATGTATTTGGGGTGGGTGGGGGTTGGAAGGGTTAAATCCCTCTTACACCTGAGTAGATAAGTACATAGTATGTGTGAACAGTGAAGTTGGTGACTGGACTGCACAGATGCAGTTACTTCCCCTGAAAGTATACTCATACATCTTAAAAAGAAAAAAAAAAAGAGCTACGACATGAGAAAACCAACAAAGTGGTTGTGCGCCCAGCACAGGCTCAGATCCGCCTGGGCATCCACCCAGTCTGATCAGAGTCTGCTGAGCGCTTAAAGGGTAGCTAAGGGTCTAAGCTACCTCCATGCAGACAGCGAAGACTCTGATCAGACTGGGCGATCCCTGGGCTGATCTGAGTCTGCGCTGGCTGCACAACCACATTGTTGGTTTTCACGTATCGCGGCCCAAATGTATAAAAAGCCATATCAGTGCCAGAGAAAGGCATAAAATTTGTTGTTTTCCCACCCAATTCCCATAACAATGGATTCATAACTCACACCTACATAATGATTTATAAGAAAGTTTGAAATAAAACCTTTTGATTTTCCCAGCTCATCTCTTCAGACCATCATACTGGTAGAAACAAAAAAAAGAAAAAAAAAAGAAAAAAAAAGAAAACAAGACACACAAAAAATACTTAGTATCACACCTGACTGGAAATTAATTATTTGATGGATGCACAATATTATGCTCTGTGCCTGAGGTATTGCTTCCAGACAAAATTTCCCACCTCAGAATGTGAACAGATTTTTGTTGTTACCGAGAGAATGATATATTACCTAGAATGTTAGTGGTTATGGCATGTTTCATAATAATATGTTACCAGGTAACAGAAACAGAACATGAAGGCATAGAGCTCAAACCTATTTTGACATTTGGGTAAACATAAACACCATTCCACTGTAGTATTTCACTTTTTTGCATCATAGTACGTAGGAAGCAGGCCTGCATATGAAACTGATTATTATCAAAAAGCAAAGGCCATAAAGCCGCACCTTGCAGAACACCTGAATGCTGGGGTCATTGCACAGTTGGTATAACCACAGGGTATAATCGATTCCGCCAATTTTCGCTTCCTGCGGAGACTGTACATCATATTTGGCTTCCGCCAAGACTGTCCGCGAACTCTTGCTTCCTGCAGGGACTACTGTCCTCTAAAATTGGCTTCCTGCCGAGACTGTCTGTGTGACTCTGCTTCCTGCCGAGTGCCTTGGCAGGAAGCAGAATCATGCAGACAGTCTCGGCAGGAAGCCATTTATCATGTACAGAAGTCGAGGCAGGAAGTTAAAAATCACGGACAGTCTCGGCGGAAGCCAAATATGATGTACAGTCTCTGCAGGAAGCGAAAATTAGCAGAATCGATTATACCCTGTGATAAAGGCACACCTTGCAGAACACCTGAATGCTGGGGGTTATTGCACAGTTGGTATAACAGTTCAAGAGTTCTTGCTTGATATTTTCTGGTATCAATTTGAGAGCTGTATGTCTTGAGGTTACTAATGATAGCCCATCATTTAGCAGTTCTAAGAAGTTGCTGATTAATTGAAGTGATCAAACATATGTCAGCATAGCTCCTTGGGTCATGTGAAGGATAAGAGTAAGTGTACTATTCTTGCAATGTCCATAAAAGAAGCAATGAATCAGCAGGCAACATAATATTCAGTTGTAGAACTCAATAGTTTTGTGCCTTCTAAACAAATTTTATGTGTAGTTTCAGGTCAAGAAGTTACGTAAACCATAATGCTGTGGTTTCTAATAATTTAACAGTAGAACTAAGAAACCTTTTCTAGGAACTGTCCACAAAATATGACTTAGACATGCTCAAGATGATATTGAAGGCTTTGCTCTTTGCACATTACAGTGTTGTTAGGATAGAGAATGTCTGACCTGTCACAGTTCAGTGTTCTATGTAGAAGAGCCTGATCTGTCTTAGTTACAGAGAGTCTGACCTGTCACAGTACAGTGTTCTATGTAGAAGAGCCTGATCTGTCTTAGTTACAGAGAGTCTGACCTGTCACAGTTCAGTATTCTATGTAGAAGAGCCTGATCTGTCTTAGTACCATGTACTTTACAGAGAGCCTGTCCTGTCACGGTACAGTGTTTTGTATAGAAGAGCCTGATCTGTCTTAGTACAATGTACTTTACAGAGAGCCCGATCTGTCACAGTTCAGTGTAATTTACTGAGAGTCTGACCTGTCACAGTACAGTGGTGCATGTATTGTGCAGAGAGAGCCTAACCTATCACAGTACAGTGTTTTGTGAAATGAGAGTCTGACCCATCACGGTACAGTGTCTTAAGATGGAAGAGCCTGACCTATTACAGTACAGTGTTTGTCCAGAGAAAGGCAGACCTGTCCCAGTGTAGTACATTGTGTGGAGAGAGCCTAATCTGTCACAAAACAGTGTTTTATGCAGAAAGAGTTCTGGCCTTTCACAGTACAGTGTACTGTGCAGAAAGAACCCTCACCTGTCAAAATGCACTGCTAGGTTACATAGAGGGTGCTCTGACCTGTCTCAGTACCAGTACAGTGTTTTATGCACAGAGAGAGATCCTAACCTATCACACTACAGTGTTTTATGCAGAGAGCTCTGACTGACACAGATCAGTGTACTCTGCAAAGAGAGCCTGACCTGTCACAGTATGGTGACTTTGCAGGGAGAGCCTAACCTGTCACAATACACTGGTAGTGTTTTGTGCTGAGAGAACCTATGCTGTCACAGTACAGTGTACTTTGCAGAGAGAGCCTGACCTATCACAGTTCAGTATTTTGTGCAGAGAGAGATCAGTATTTGGTGCAGAAAGAGCCCTGACCTGTCACAGTACAGTGTTTTGTGCAGAGAGAACCTATTCAGTCACAGTGCAGTGTACTTTGCAGAGAGAGCCTGACTTGTCACAGTTCAGTGTTTTGCACAGAGTGAGCAGTATCTGGTGCAGAAAGAGCCCTGACCTGTCACAGTACAGTGTATTATGCAGAGTGAACCCTGACGTGCCATAGTAGAGTGATCAAACTCCTAACACAGAGAAAGCTCTGACCTAATACAGTTCAGTATACTGTGCAGCGAACTTGACCTGTTACAGTACAGTGTACTTTGCAGAGAAAGCCTAACTGTCACAGGGCTGTACTGTGCAGAGATAACCTGAAGTGTCACTACTTTCTACTGTGTAGAAAGCTTGACCTGTCATGGTACAATTCACTGTGCAGAAAGGGCATCTTCTCTCCCAGTACAATGTTTTCGGCAGTGAGAGCTTCATGACCTGTCCCATTTAACAGCACAGCCTGTTCCCAGCGAGCACAATACGTTGAAATGATGTTGTACTGATGTTGTACTGATGCTGATGCAATATGATGTCATTTCAACATCATGTGCCTATTGGGCTACAACATCATGTGCCTGCTGGAAAATGTTGCTCTCTTTTACCTGGACCTTGATGAGGAAGTAATTATAAGGAGTAAGCTCAGTCTTTTTGTCTCTGAGTATTTCAGAATGATCTGCAACAAAGGATTGATTTGTTTGCACCAAGCAATTTGTGTTATTGTTTTCTTAGGAAACTGCATGAAAGAAAATGAACATGCTTTGCAGTCCCGAGAAGAAAATTAAAAAAAAAAACAACAACAAAAAAAAACAACAATAAGACTGCTGACTTCTGTGTAATAATCTATTTCAGCTTTTACATATTAGGGCTTAAGTTAGCAAGTTGTAAACTTTAGAGCATTTACCTTGCACTAAGAATTTGAAGGTTCTTTTTGTAACTTCATTTATGTAATTCTGTTGTCATGTAAAGCTTTGTGTATCTGTTAGTACCAGTGGTCATATTCAACTGGTAAGGCAAGTGAAATTTCCGTGAAATTTTGCATGGGAGTGTGATAGGTACTTGTAGGGCTTCTACGTTTACAAAATATTGTAAACGTTTACACGAGCGCCAGAAAACGAAACGATTCCGTTTAAACGACCATTACCGTCGAAATTTTATTATTAGTATCGGACATGTATGAGACGCCCCCCCATACCTTATAATTATTATTATTATATTACCACAGTGACATCCAATACTGTGCTGTCATTTTCGGGGGTCAACTCGAAGTTTACAGTAACCGACAGTATTAAAAAAGAAAACGTATTTACTATTGACCAATTTCCGATGACAGCAATTATTTCCACCGTATTTGATAATTACATGGATTAGATTTATAAAACATCGGACATATTTATCCGGTTAATTGATCATTCCTGTCAGCTGCAATTATCCATCTCCTTCGCGGTAAGCTTATCCTATGAAACACAGGTACCAAGGTAGTCCTATTTTTTTTATTGCACAACACGTGTTGTTGGCAGACATAACCTTGCCTTTGATCTGTACCTAATAAAATTAGCTGCCGATTATGACGTAACAATTTTCTGGCAAAACATGTACATGTCATGCTTTGCGTAAGGTACACAGAAGTTAGAAAATAAAGATTTAAAAATCTACATTTCCGAGGACACCGCCAACTACATTAATATTGTCTACTGGCGACTAAATAAGCTATTATAACTTGGTGGTGGTTTACCGGGTGTTCAGGTTCGGTTAAACGATGTGTGAATTTTGTAAACGTTTAGCACATATACACGAACCGTTACCGTTGATCCGTATAAACGTAGAAGCCCTAGGTACTTGTAATAGCCAGTCACATGGTCCAATTGAATTTGAGGATTTTTTCAATCTCTTAAGCGACCATGCTACACAAAAGGCATTTATAAAAAGGATAGTACTGTTTGTGCTGCACTGTCCCTAATGAGCTTGAAACAATTCTTAAATTTGATTGGGCCATGTGACCGGCTTTGACAAGGACCTATCACGCTCTCAAGCAAAATTTCACAGGAATATTATGAACCATACCAGTCAAATAGGGCCAATGTTACCGAACGACAACAACGAAAATATGAGGATCCAATCATAGAGCGGATGTCATATGCAGTCAAACCTGCTTATGTGGCCACCTCTATTAAGGGATCACCTGTCTTAAACAGCCACCTTTTCTGGGTCTCTGTAACCAAAATACAGTGCAAATGAACCTGTATTAAGGGGTCACCTGTCTTAAGCAGCCACTTTTTGTCCTTCCCTTGGGTGGCCCCTTAAGACAGGTTTGACTGTAGTTATTGGTAAATGATTACCTTGAGAGAAGAAAAGAGGGACAGTGAGAGAAGAAAAAAGGGACAGGGATAAAATGACCAACACAAGACCTACTTATTTACCATCCTTTTGTAAAATGCAAAGCTCTCCGGTTGTTTCATTGGACTAATATGTATGATTTTGATCAGTAATTATGAAGCTGCAACAAGGTAGAAAACCTGTTGCAGAAAGAAATGTAAACAAGACTCTCTCAGTCCCTTTGATATTGGTATCTGCTACAGGCTCCATAAAATTAATGAAGCCAATAAGTTATTTAATGATCCATCTTCTTAGACATACATACTAAAATGGCAATTTAACCCACTAGCAGTGTTCAGTATGACCTGTTTACACTTAAAATTGATATTTGGTCCAGCCCTTAACTATTCTCAGTATAAACAGTCTGTATTTTGGTTATTTCTGCAGAATTATGGTCAAAATTAGGTAAATATTGGTATGCATTTGGCTTGTTTTATTTCCAAGAAAAATACAAGTTTGCTTTCTATTTTTTCTATTCTGTTACTATCAGAATTGTCTACAATGCTTGCTTTTTTGCAACAGATGCTACTTGTATGAGTTACTCAAGGTTTTGCGCCAGTTACTCAGTTGACAAGTACTTGAGGGTTTTTGGTTTTGTTATGGTCAGCCATAACACCAGAAGAAACCAACATTATGGTTCTCCATCATGTTTCATCCTACGGACATGTAGTGACATCTTGTGGTAAAAATTTCAGTAATTATGGTATGATAAGCCATCATGTCAGTTCATTTAAAGTGCATGGTTAACCATCACAGATATGTGTGATGGAAATCCATAAGTCCCCAGACTGATAAGCAGTGAGTGTTCCTACAGATCTGAGTCCAGGGGTCGTATTCTTCAAACCACTTAAGTCGTTGCTATGCTGTTGCTAAGGCTAAATTTCTTTGAAGGAGATTCCCTACAACAATGAAATTTGCTCTGGAGGAACAGTCTTTGTAAGACTGTTCCTCCAGAGCAAATTTCATAGTTGTATTGAAAAGAACGCAGGCCTTTGAGATGAGATGCTACTGAAGGTTACTGAACATTTCATACAAGGACCATATAACCAATGAGGAGGTTCTCAGAAAGATCCAGGCAGTCATTGGAGAATAATGATGAACCATATAGCCAATGAGGAGGTTCTCAGAAAGATTCAAGCAGTCATTGGCCTGACCCTGGTTAAGGTGGTTTGGCCAAGTCTCAAGGTCTTCTGATTTAGCAAAGATGGTTCTACAAGGCACAGTGGAAGGAAAAAGAAGAAGAGGTAGGCAGAAGAAGAGGTGAAAAGACAGTATTAAAAAGTTGACCGGAATGGACTTTGCCAGCTCAGCTAGTGCAGTTGAAAACAGGACAAGGTGGAAAGGGATCATTTTGAAGTCATCTGTGGTGCTCCAACAACCTTGTAAGGTTATGGGGTAGAATGGAATAGAATAGATAGATAGATTTCGTTCTGATGCTGCATACAACAGATGTGTGTTGTGCAACATTTTTGTGTTTATACAGTGACACATGTCATGCAACATGTGTTGCTGTATAATCCATCTTAAGTACACCTTCAGTGTGCTATAATTATCTAAATGCGTTGATGATCTGCACCTAATTTGTTTTTTAAATCTGCATGATGATTTTCCATGATTATTTTTCCAAGAGAAATATTTAAAATGATTATTTCTCCACATGTCGTCTAAATATGCTAATACCTTTCCACTTTGATTATAGATGGAACAGATTGGGGAGCTCTTGGATCTTGATATTTTAAGGTGTGAATGCAGAATATTTTGGCAGCCAAGTAGTAAGCATAATTACCAAACAATACAGCAGGATAAGGTTCTAATTATACAACTGTAAATTCTTGGCAGGTTGCTTGTAAATCACATTTTCAGGAGTGGATGCTGTTCACTATCCTAGAGGACCTGGTGAAAACTTTCCTGTGGGTCAGGGAAGTTAGTGACCAGGGCCCAGTTGTTCAAAACTAACGTCGCTAGTTAACATTTTGTTAAAATCTCAAACATTAATGTCTCAAATATGCCAACATTTTTTGTTGAAAAAATGTAAGAAGCTTTTGCATTGCAAAAGCTTCTTACATTTTTTCAACAAAAAATATCTGTGTATTTGGTTATAAAGTCAAAAACCACTTAACAAGTTGACCTGTTAATGATCTCGTTAGGCTAACGATGCATTGAACAACCGGGGCCCTGGAGTTTAAAACATTAGAACAGGGACAATTTAACAGAATTTAATTTTATGTCTAGTTGAGTGGGATGTATTGATTTTCATGTGAACCCCAGCAGATGTGTCAATGTTGACATCCAAGTCTGCATTGGGTGTGCCATTTTTTTGTCTGTATGATTTCTCCAGAACAATCTGGTGGATTTGCACCAAACTTGCATGAATATACCATAGGGATAAGCCAAATACCTGAATATGATTCAGTGACCATCATCCTATTTTCAAAGTCACAGGAGGACTTACTAAATTTTCCAAACAAATAGCCTGTTCCCACCCTGCCTCTTGAACCTTTTGACAGTTTTGACCAAACTTGACAGGTATTAACTTGGTCAGTTTACAATATTTTCAGAAAATGATCTTGTGGGGAATACAGTGGCTGTGGTGGTAGTTGGGTGGGATGTGGGGTAGGAATCGGTGAGAGAGGAGAATCATTGAGGGGGAGATAAAGGCTGGAGGTTATATAACTTGAATACATTCTCAAACTCAAAATAAAGCACACTCGGAAGCAGCCAATCAGTGTGCTCTATTTTGAGTTTGAGATTATTCTCAAGTTTTATAACCTCAAACCCAGTTTTCCTAAAAATCTATTTTAATGTCTTAGAAAGCGGATCAGAGGTTTTGTTCTCTCACTGGCATTAATACCCTTTTCTTATAGCATAACACATAAATGCATTTATGCTGCTGCTGCATTAAACAATGAAAGAAAATTCCCAAAATGACATTCTCTGTCTTTTCCTCTTATAGTTTACTGCAGATTTATTGCAAAATAAATGCTGCCATGTCAACAGACAATTGTTTACCATTATGTAATAGGCTGACATAGGTAAGGGAATTAACTCTTTAAGCCCCAGTGACGCAATTAGCAAAATTTGCAAACAGCGTAGATCCTGATGAGGCGGCTCATAATGAGCCGCCTCATCTAGATCTACACTGTTTGCCCTCTAGTCTTTGAATTCTCAATATAAAAAGTCTTGGACAAGGCATTTTTTCAATTTTTGCAGACGTAAATTTTGTCGTCTGCTTTTTTGGTAGTGAAAGAGTTAACTAATTTTGCAACTGGGAGTCAATTTGAAGTCTTTTTCTGCAAAAATTTGTTATTACCTGTCACAAAATGCATTACTTACATAGTTATGTAATCTGATTACCAAGTTTTGTAATCAGATTACGAGTTTAAGATGTGTGGGTACACCTGCAAGTTTCTCTGCCATTTTTTCAAAGGGAAACAATTTTGTGACTTCGTGTTAGCTTCCCTGGGCAATGAAATCCTTCCAAGAAGAGGTCTACTGTTAAAGGAAAGACTTTGCTCCTAGAGGAGCAAAGTCTTTCCTTTAAGAGTTGACCCTCATTTGAAGGGGAGACAAAAATGAAACTAGCAGAGTTGATTCCCTCTGAAAGTGTATTCATTTACCATTATTTTCTCCCTTTCGGGTAGCAGTAGATGTGATAGGTATTACTTTTCAAATATTGTTGGTTGTGCTGTCGGCAGCGCAAACTTCATTAAGTTTCTGATTGAAGTTCTCTTGGTAGAATATGCATGCTCTTTGTGACATTGCACAATGAGCAGAACACTGCATTCCTCGGAATTCTTATTGACCTATACAGAAGTGTGATGGATGGAGCTTGTGATTTAACATCCTGTTCAACAGTATTTCAGTCATATCAGGATGACGTGATTTTATAATGAAAGGCCACATGCAATGGAACCATGCTTATGGTTGAAAAGATTTCCCAGGACTGTTGGATAAGTAATCCAGGGCATAACCCACTGAGCTACCAGGACTGCCTGTACAGAAGTACCTGGGCAGGCAGTGCAGTTCTGTATGGTTGGCCTTTCTGTCGGAGAGTAAAATCAAGTTTTTAAATTTTAGGATAATGATTTAGATGTCCCTATATTTGATGGATTGCAGAAGCCACTGCAACTTTGACAAAGCTGTTGCGAATTTGGAGAGATAACAACATATCTCTTGTATCAAAGGTAAAACTGATGCACTGCCTTCATTGTCACATTATATCTCTGTATGCCTGTGAGTTGTGGGCCTTGCAAGCAGGGTTAGAGAAAAGAGCACAGGCCTTTGAGATCAGATGCTACCGAAGCTAGGTTTCTCAACACCTTGTACAAGAACCTCATTACTAGTGAGGAAGTTCACATAAGGGTTAGAGCAGCCATTGATGAACTCCTGTCACCATGGTCAAGGAGTGGAAACTAAGGTGTTGTGGCCATATCTCAAGGTCATCTGGCTTTGCAAAGATGATTTTACAGGCCATGGTGAAAGGAATAAGAATAAAATTTCCTTTTAAAAGGAAGGCTTGTCCAGCTAAGCCAGTGAAATGTTCATGAGTTGTTTATTCAAGTAAACCCAGTTGTTAGGGCACTTTCTGTTGCTAATTTTTATTTAGCAAAGTAAAATTTCTTAAAGTCTCAATAGTCCTATCAGCGGTAAAAACGCCTAAACTCAAATCATTGTAAAAAGCGGTTCAACCTTCACGTTTGGTAATAAATTGTGGGTTGGTGTGCATATATTGAGTCATTTAACTGGCAAAAAGTAGAGAAAACAAGTTTTTGAAAAATAACAAAACGCTCCACAAAATACAATTTCCTGTTCTGCTTTCCCCTCTGGCCATGCTATATAAACATAGGCGAGATAGTGATTGGGACTCCACGCGTGTACATTGTATTTTTACCATTTCATGAAATCGAAAGTATGTCATTTTAGTTGCCAACTAAAATGACCCAGATAAGTTTTCAAACCGATTTTAAGTGAAACTCAAGGATGTTTTATTTTTTTAAAGCTACCTAATCACGATCATTTACAATTACGAAACTGTAGTGAGAAGCTTGCAGCGATACCTCTTGATAAAAATTTTCATGCTGATAGAGCAATGGAGCCTTTAAATTCTTGAATGGTGGCATTATCTACAGGTGTGAGGTAAAAACAAGTGTAGACTTTATTTGAAAAAAAAAAACAGATTGAGGAAAAAATTTAAACACACACACACGGGCCTTGTTATGCAATCGGTAGGGCACTTGACTCATAAGTCAGAGGCCCTGGGTTCGAAACCCGGTCTTAGTACTGGTTAACCGCTTAGGAGGTCTAAGCCTGCCCAGGAATAGTGTGGTTAGGTTAACTGACCGTCTCGAATTGACCATTGCTGTTTACCGTGGACGTTAAGCGACAAATCACACACACACACGTGTGCACGCACACACAGAGAGAGAGAGAGAGAGAGAGAGAGAGAGAGAGACTTTTCCAACGTTTAAGCCGTTAGGCATGTCTCAAGGAAAATTACTATATGGACCTATTTCAAGTCTGTTCTATATGGCTGCTAAGTCACATTTAGTTTGAATCAATATTTAAGGAAAGACTGTTTCAAACCTGTGTCTGTGGAATCTTGGAACATCTGAACTTGGCATCAAAAAAGACAAGAGAGAGAGAGAGAGAGAGAGAGAGAGAGAGAGAGAGAGACTTTTCCAACGTTTAAGCCGTTAGGCATGTCTCAAGGAAAATTACTATATGGACCTATTTCAAGTCTGTTCTATATGGCTGCTACGTCACATTTAGTTTGAATCAATATTTAAGGAAAGACTGTTTCAAACCTGTGTCTGAGGAATCTTGGAACATCTGAACTTGGCATCAAAAAAGACAACAAATATATATTCACTGAACTATATTTTTGGTTTTAGTAGCATCAGTGACAGTGACTAGAAGGAAATTTTGACACTCTGAGAAGAAAATGCATGCTACTATTGTTTGAGATAATAACTTGCTTGCTTTACAACATTTGGGAACAACAAAGCACGGAACCCATTGTGTTCATACTTCCATGAACTTCCGAAAAATGAAATTTATCTCTTACATTTATACTATGTTTTCACATCAATTTTGGTACTTATTTGTGAAGTTCTGGCTAATTTTACGCAAAGGAAAGGACGAAGAATAGCTATTTACCAACGTGTTTGGTAATGACGTGCAACAGCCGTCACTATGACATGACGTACATGTATATCAACTTATCGAATAATCCGTGACGTCGAATAATCCGTGACGTCGCTTAAGCGTAACATTGCTTGACTGCGTGTTGTTCATGGATATATGTACATCGTCAGCCCAGTATAGGTTCATCTAAGGAAATCGTCGACATGTGTAAATATTTCTCTGTACATTTGTATAGGTGAAATTAAAAGGCAACATTAGAGAGTGTTACAAGAAAACATTGATGCAAAGCATCAATACGCCGTGAAAGTCAGTCACATTTAGCTTCTGCGACCAGTAGGCCTAACTGTGCACATATACAGGAATCTCGACACTAGCAAAGGTAGCCTAATATAGAGTTATGCGGTGTTGTGAAGCTGATTATAGTTTACTATTGTATACGTCAATAAGCATGTGGGCAGGTTCTTGACAAACATGCATCATAATGATGGATTTCTGATCTGCTCGGATTTATTTTCTATTCAGATAATATTTTAGTTTCGCCTGCTTCTAGCAGAAACTAGGTAGATCTACATGTGTATTACTTTACTGTTCCTGTGTCTGCGGCATTATCACCGTCTTAACGTTTTTTGGTTGAGTGTTTTTTGTGAAAATGCGCAAACACGCGAGAGATAGCATGTCCTTATGTGATATTGGAAATAGACTTCAACTCTAGGTTTCATCATATTTTACTCCATGTAACAGGACTTAACATGGTTATTTTTTGCCCATAAAAGTAATGTGAATTATTGACGCAGTAATTTTGCATATGTTGATAGGAGGTAACGTGTATGTTGAACTTTAGTCCAGTTTCCTAGGGCTGGTTCAGCCTCTAGGAACACGTTGTTAGGAAAATTGAACATGGTTCATTCCAATTTTTTAATTTAATTTATTTATTTTTTATTAGTGAAAGGTCAATATACAGTAATACGTCAAGCTTTCAAAAATATATACATTCTGCTGGCTATCACTCTGACATGTAATTATTTACGTTCAAATTTGTATATTTATTATGTTGTTTAAAAATTAGCTTTACCTTTAAGAAACTAGTCTACTGCGTAATACAAAATTAACGAAGACTTGTTGCAAATTATATAAGTATTACCTCCCTTGAAACATGCCATATAGGCGATTCATAAAAGAATCCTGCTTTATGCCATATGCGACCAACAAAGGTACCTATCAGACTGCATTTTGCGCAGTCTGATGATTACCATGTGGGCGATCCTATATATGTTCTTTTGTCGGATGTGGATAAAAAAAATGCACTGAGGCAAAGTAGCAGGCGAAATTGTATGTATTTTATGACGTACGAAAAGTTTGGAACAAATCGTCCGGCATATACCAAAATATAGAGTGGAGTCAACCTTTGGAGTGGAGCCTTGGAGTGGAGTGTTTTTTTTTTTTTTTTTCAAACTGCCAAGACTTAATGCTGCTGACTCGGATAAATATACAGTATGGCCATAATGTTTAATTATTGTTCCTCAAAGTATACGTGGCTTGGCCTAGCTTGGTTCATAGTATTATGCTTTCAAGCAAGCTATTATGTTATTTCACATAAGCTGGCTTGTCCAGGAGAGAAATTAGAACATGCCCCTTTGCATTTTGCAACTGGTCAGTGCCCGAAAATGGTGAGGCATGGTTTCTGGTCCAGAATACTCCAAAATACCATTCCAAAAAACCACGCCACTCCATAGGTTGACCCCACTCCATATTTTAGTATATGCCAACTCTCCTGGTATTTTCCGAATGAGCGTGACGTCATTCCTTCCGAAAATAACTCGGTATCACTAAACGACATGAATACTGGCTTGTGGCCGAAACCACAAGCCAATAAGCGGTGGGAAGACTTTATTAAAGAGTGGATAGGTATGGACTTAGCCAGCACAGCTAGGGCAGTTAACTCTTTAAGCCCCAGTGACGCAATTAGCAAAATTTGCAAACAGCGTAGATCCTGATGAGGCGGCTCATAATGAGCCGCCTCATCTAGATCTACACTGTTTGCCCTCTAGTCTTTGAATTCTCAATATGAAAAGTTTTGGACAAGGCATTTTTTTAATTTTTGCAGACGTAAATTTTGTCGTCTGCTTTTTGGTAATGAAAGAGTTAAAGACAAGATTAGGTGGAATAGAATTGTTGTAAAGTCATCTGACCGAATGACCTTGCAAGGTTATGGGATAGAGTAGTCCTAAGACGCATGATGTTACCGTATTCTACCTAATTAGCGCACATGCCTCTATAAGCGCACGCCGTGGCAATTTGTGAGGCATAGGACTATTAATGCACATATTTTTACTGGTTTATCCCTTTGCTTTCTCATTTAAAAGAGCTGAAAATGCAATAGAATATTTAAGTTTTTACTTCTAAATCTTCTCTATCCTTCTATATGTATATCCATACGAATTTAAAGGTTAAGCATCAGAGAAAAGCTGCTTATAAGCAGCTTTTCTCTGGTGCTTTACCTTTAAATTTGTTCCCTTCAATAAATAATAACCTATTAAAATGTGCGCTTATATGAAAGAAAGTTTACTACAAGTATTTGCCGCCATTTTGAAAAAGTTAAGCGCACAGGGCGCTAATAAGGTCGATTACGGTATGTTCTGCTAAGGCCATCTCAAAGAGGTGTAGGGATAGACTGAACTAGACTAGATATTTTAGGTAGTTACAGTTGCATTAATCATATTTGTATCTACAAGTACATCTCAAAGCATCATTACCTAAATCAATGTGCAACTAGCTTCTAATTATTTGGCAGTTAAGTTTTGGCATTTTAGCAGTTCTGAATTACTCTTTTACAACTTTGATTATTACAGATTAATTGCTCATTACGTAACCTCGTTAATTGCATTTAAAATTCACAAACAGATTGTTGTTATCTTAATTCGTCAATTGATAAATGGCATACAGCACTTTTGGGTGCCTTGAAAAGTACCAAAAAAATTTCAGTGAAAACTATGTCTGTACCTGACAAGATCCATATGATAGCTAAAGCTGATATTCTCAGTGATTTTATGTTCTTTTTAATAGTACCGTATATGTGGTAATTTTTCGCAGGTTCAAATTTTCGCTGTTAAGGGTTAAAAACATAAACATTAATTTTCGTGATTTTTAATTTTTTGCAGTTAGCAGCATGAGCGAAAAGCAAAACTACGTCTTTTTCACTTGAGCCTGCAGTTCATTCAGTAACCTGAGGCAGGGCTGCTGCTGGTTAATAAAAGAACTGACTCAAGTGAAAAGTACCAGCAATTACCGAAACAAAATATATGAACACCGTGTCTACAAAAGATACTTTGTAAGAAACAGGAAATTATTTTGTGATTTTAATATTCGCGGTTTCTAAGTGACCGCGAAATACTGCAAAAAATCGAACACTGCGAAAATTATCTTGTATACAGTATGTTCGTCACATCCGGATGATGGGAGGGTGATAAGAGGGGAGAGTGATAAAGAAAGGCTGAACATGTGCAGCTGAACCACATTTACAGTTGGAAAGATTTCCTTCTGCGGGTCTCACACCCAGGATCGCTAGATCAGCAGGCCAGCCCTTAATCTACTGAGGTACACATCAGTTTACATCATGATATAGTAGAAAGTCAAGTTCTGTGTCAAAAAAGTTACAAAAATGCATTTACCTGTTTCATGGGTCTTAACCCATTGCATTCTGGGTATTTTTTGTCGTCTGCTGAAATTGTCATCTGCATCAAAAATCAAGAATTTTTTGACAATATTGGTCTAACCAAGGCTTGTAGAAATGATGTCTAGGCAGCAAACAGTTTGGATCTCAGATCAGGCCCCACGGGCCTGATCTGGATCCAAAGTGTTTGCCCACATACCCCTAAAGGGGTATCCCGAATGGAATGGGTTAAATCCATTTTGACAAAGTATGTATCAGGTAGTCCATGGTTTCATGGCTAGATTAAATAAATACATTAGAAAGCACATCAGTCATTCAAGCATTTATAAATCATGTAAAGTAGTCAGAGAGTAAGATTCCCCAAAAGAAAGTAATAAAACTACCTGCTTCATGGGCATTTACCCTTAAAGCGCCAAAAAGCAGACAACAAAATTTACGTCTGCAGAAATTTTACAAAAATGTTTTGTCTAAGCTATATCATATTGAGAATTCAGAGACTATAGGGCAAACAGTGTAGATCCAGATGAGGTGGCTCATAATGAGCCACCTCATCTGGAGCTACACTGTTTGCAAATTCTTGGTGCTTTAAGGGTTAAATGCATTTCAACAAGTGTAAGTGTCAAGTTATCCATGATTTCATTGCTTTAGATTAAATAAATAAGTAAACCAATCATAAATTCATAAATCATGATAAAGTAGTCAGAAAGTAAGATTCTCTCTCAAATAAGAAATAAAATTACCTTTTTCATGGGTATTAAATCCATTCTGACAAGTATATGTGTCAAGTAATCCATGATTTCATTGCTGTGGATTAAATGAATAAATCAATCATTCATAATGTTGTATATCATGATAAAGTTATAGTCAGAGACTAAAAAGGTAATAAAACTACCTGTTTCATGGGTATTAAATCCATTACAACAAGTGTATGTGTCAAGTAATCCAAGATTTCATTGATGTGGATTAAATGAATAAATCAATCATTCATAATGTTGTATATCATGATAAAGTTATAGTCAGAGACTAAAAAGGTAATAAAACTACCTGTTTCATGGGTATTAAATCCATTACAACAAGTGTATGTGTCAAGTAATCCAAGATTTCATTGCTATAGATAAAATAGTGCACTTGAAACAAATAAGAAATCATCAGAATAAACTAGAAGAGATCCTTCTTATCCTCATTATGAGACAATGATGATACTTCAGACATACAGAAGGATGTATCACTGATGTTTGCAGCACGCACCGGGGAAAAAAATCCTTCAAAATCATGCTGCCAGCCAAGCCACTCTACCTGTGCGTCCACAGTTTAAATAAATCTGAGTCTTTTCATAGGCTACATAGATAGCTTTTGATCCATAGATTTTATATAGCAACACTGAAGGCTCAAATCAGACTGGGCAATTGCCCAGTCTGATCCAAGCCTTCAATGTTTGCATATTGTACTAAAGTACCTTTCGCATGCTCTGAGTTTGTATGTTTGTAACAATTGCACAGCAGCCTATGAGAGATAGGTACAAATTACAAACAGATTTTCAACACCATTCCTCCATAATATACTAGAGTTGCAGACATAATGAAAGAAACAGTGGTTAATTGTCATTCCAAAAATAGTTACATGTGGCTACTGATTTCTGAAAAACAGTTGGAGAACTTTCTGAAAGCCTTGGAGTCTTTTCTGAAATCATTGAAGTTCCGGAGAAAAAGGCAGTTTAAAGAATTTGAACTTTTGTGCCTGCTACAGATTCCAAACTTTTTCCAGAAATCCTGTAACCCTATTGCACTCAGAACGGCCAAAGTTTTGGCCGTTCTGAGTGCAATAGGGTTAAAACTTTTGCGAAATACTTTGAAAAGGCAGCATGGAAGAATTTGAACTTTTGCCCGATCAAATAAAAGACAACATCCAAATTTAGGGCGCCAGTTTATTTATGTCATAGGAAAAGAAAATTGAATTCTATGTTTCCTCTAAATATTCTGACACGGTAGCCGGCTTCAGTGCCATTAGTATTATACAGTTTGAATCAGTTGATATGACATATTTGACAGTGAGGCTAAATGTTGCTGGTGAAATGACAAACATTGAAGACCCTGATCAGACTGCTCCCTTAGGGAGCAGTCTGATCAGGTTCTGCACTGTGTGCACAAGAGTTTCTGTTCCAATGTTTCATATCATTACTATATCACCTTTGCTGATTGCATGCATGGTTTTCAAATCTATAAAAGTTAGTTTTGAAGATAATCAAACCCATGGAGTCTGCACTAATTATGTTATACCAGATGATAGTTTCTGACAACAGTGTCTAAGTGTAAGATGTGTTAGTTATGTAACAAGAGGTGTTTTTATACCCCCGGCATACGAAGTATGTCGAGGGGTATATAGTTTTTGTCTTTCCGTCCGTTCGTCCGTCTGTCCGTTCGTTAGTTCGTTCGTTCGTCCGTACGTAAGTTAACATTTGCGTTAAAGTTTTGCGTTAAGTTTTTTTCTTTTGCTTCTGTTATCCAGAGCTTGCTCATAAGTGCTTAGTGTTACCACAGAATGGATACTGATCAGTCTGCATCACCATGATGCTGCTGCTGGCCAAAGGTCAAGGTCACAGACTTAGAAATTTGTATAACAGTTGTGTTAAAGTTTTGCGTTAAGTTTTTGTTTTTGCTCTGTTTTCCTGAAAGCCTTTACTGGAACTTGTTGATGTGTGCTTAGTGTTACTACAAGATGGATACTGATCAGTTTGCATCACCTGGATGCTGCTGCAGGCCTAAGGTCAAGGTCTCAGACTTAGAAATTTGTACAACAGTTGTGTTAAAGTATTGTGTTAAGATTTTGCTTTTGCTCTATTTTTTTTGAAAGCTTCTATTGGAATTTGTTCAGATGTGCTTAGTGTCACTAGAGGAAGGATACATATTAGTTTGCATCATCTGGATGTTGCTGCAAACCTAAGGGCAAGGTCACAGACTTGGAAAATTTACTTAACATTAGTGTAAAAGTTTTGTATTAAGTTGTATCTGTTGGCTTATATTTTCAATATATTTGAATGGAACCTTTTGATGTGTGACTAGGTTTACTGCAAGGTTAAAACAGTTTTGTTGACATCATCTAGCTGCTGACTGCTGACTATGAAATTTATATACCATTAATTTTGTGTTAAAAGTGAACTTTAAGTTTGTATTGTCTTGCTTATTATGAAATCTTGATGTGGAACCCAGTGATATATGACTACATTGGCATGAAAAGTTTCTTTCCTGTAGGCGGTGGCGCTGGCCGGGGGTATACGTGAGCCCCTGCTCACTTGCTCTAGTTTATGTAGCACAAAAGGGAAATCTGAGGTTTTGTAATGCAACACAAAAGGGAAGTCCCTACTTGAAAATAATGTAACAGAAAAGGGAAACCCAAAGTTGTTTTTAAAACCCCAAAGATGCCTATAAGGTAACCAAATGAAAATCTAGAGTTGTTTATAATATCACAAATGGGCAACCCAAAGTTGTTTGCAATTGTAATAAAGGGAAAATTGTTTATAATACAACATTAAAGGGAAATCAGAAATTGTTTGGAATGTAAGACAAAAGGGAAAGCCAAAGTTGTTAGTTATGTATTATAAAAGGGGAAATCCACAGATGCTTGGCATTTAATAAAAAAGGAATCCAAAGGTGTCTATACTGCAACACAAAATGGAAGTCAAAAGGTGTTTGTAATCTGACAAAATGGAAAACCCAAAAATGTAACTTAAAACAAAAATAATGTTCCACTAACAAGTATCCACTACACTACTGCCGCTCCTTATTTTATGTTACAAGTATAACACATTGGACAATCCAACTCGGAATCATTTAAGACATGCTATTGGTGGGTTTGGGGGTTTTGCTGCTGCTTCTAAGACAATGTCTGTTAATTCTAAGAAAAAACATGTGACATGCTCTGACCTCATTGTTTCTCTTGAGCCCTAAGAGGAGGGAATCAAGTTTTTCATGCACTTTGTTTTTTTGGAAATTCTAGGATCATTGGCTTTTTCCTCCATGATTGTTCAATAGATTATTGCAGGGGTTATGATGAAGACATTGGTTTAATCATTCATGTCAGACAATTATAGATCCTAGGCATTTTTCTTAGAAAAAAAATATTTATCAAAAGTTAGGAAATCATTCCATCATGTTCATTATGATTAGTTGTGATTAGTGACTGCTGTATCCACAGATTTGTATCTCTGATACATGCTATAAAGAGAGAACTACTTTAGCAAATGGTGTAGAACTAGATCAGACTGCTCCTAGAGGAGCAGTCTGATCAAGGTCTGCACTGTTTGCCATTCTGCCAGCAGTTTTATCAACAATTTCCTGATATAGAATAAATCTTAAATTGAAAGATAGAAGAAATCATTGTTGAAATGAAAATGGTTGATACGGTCCAGTTACATTGGGTTATTGCAGGATTCAGGGTGAAGGGCTATACTTTTAGGGGAAGCAACTCAGCTATTTTCATTTTTGCCTCCCTTTGCAATCAGGGTCAACTCTTAAAAGAAAGAATTTGCTCCTAGAGTAGCAAATTCTTCCCATTAAGAGTAGACTAATTTTGGAAGAGCTTCATCATAAAAGGAGGCTAATAGGAAGTGCCAAAAGTTATTTACCCTTGTAAAAACGGCAAAAAACATGGAGATGCACTTGTTTGCCTTAAATTGGAAGGAAAAGGGACCATTTCCAAAATGTTACAGTCCCAATACATTGGGTTATTGTAAGAATGGAAAATGGTTGCCAGGAACTATAGCCAAATAACATGAGATGTAAATTAGAGTGGTTATCTAACTGTAATTATCAATTTTTCAAGAAATAAAAAAAAAAAAAAAAAAAAAATCCACAGTACTTTGATTGACTGCACATTGACAAATCCTGTTTGTTAGCAAATGGGCTGTGTGTTTAAGGCAGGTGTTTGCATTTGGAGAACAATTACAATTAAAAATTAACGAATCAAGTTAGGATGGATGGATGGATGGATGGATGGATGGATGGATGGATGGGTGGATGGATGGATGGATGGATGGATGGATGGATGACTTGCGATTTTACATCCTTTTCAACAGTATTTCAGTCATATCAGGATGATGGGTGGTTGATAATGAAAGACTGTACGTGCACAATGAAACCCTGTTTACGTTTGAAAAGTTTCCCGCCTCCAGCAAGGCTCTAACATGGAACCACTAAGTCAGCAGGCCAGCGTTTAACCTATTGAGCTACTGGAGCTCTTTTCAAGTATGGAGATATCATGTTTCTTGTTTAGCAATTATGGCCCTATTCCATGGATGCATGCAAAACTGTAACAAGCACATTGCCTTGGTGTTTGTTCAGTTTTGCATGTTTTGCATGCATATGTACAATTTTGACAGTACAACTGCCATCTTGACACCATTTATTCCATCTCAGCTAAGACATATACTGGATGCATATTTCATGTCTACTAGATTAGAGAAACTAATCAAACATGCCCCCTGTGGGAGTCGAGCCCATGACCCTGCGTGAAAGGCAAACACTCACTCACTTCACTAGGCCAGGCACTCTGCACACTACATTGTATTTTGTGGATAACTATATATGATTCTCAGCATGAGAAAATATATACAGTATGTACTTAGTCGATCTGATCAGTGTTTGTTCAGCTCAAGAGCTATATGGAATTATCTTCAAAGTTTCGAGCTATGTACATTTTCAAAGCAATTTTCTGTCTGACCACCCATCTGCCTTGCTTTAGGTATAGACAATATTTTCCTATAAAATTCAAACTCTTCAGTCTTTCTTTGATGGACAGACCTTTGACCAAGGACACAACCATTTGTCCAACTAGGGAATGTTGTATGCAAAATTGTTGACAAAAACATTGTAGACTCTGATCAGACTGCTCATAAGGACTGCATTTTGATTTTACAACTCTGTCCAAATATTCACTGTTAATTGGGATAAGATGGTGTAACTTTATTAGAAAAAGCTTGTTCTTGCTCAGTATGATGTAAGTGGTAATGGGATTAGAAAAGCCGCTAGACACTCAACTACTATCAGCAATCCGATTCAGAATCTCTGGCAGTTTATTACAAACAAAAATGTGCATTGAAGAAGACTGTTTCACCACTTGCATTTCAGCAAAAGTATTTCAACTTTAAAAAGAAGACTTAAACAAACAACATGTCCTAGACTCTTAAAAAAGCTCAGACTCCATGACCAAGGATTGAACCGGGGGCCTCTTGATTTAAAGGCAAGCTCTCTACCACATCTCTATAAAAGCTTGTTTGTACCGCAAGGCAGTTTGAGAGGATGATATACCTCAGTAACACCCTGTGACAAATGATGGAACAACTGGGCCATGATTTGTAACACTTACCTTGACTTTGATATACAACTGGGCCATGATTTGAAACATTAACCTTGACTTTGATATACAACTGGGCCATGATTTGTAACACTAACCTTGACTTTGATATACAACTTGGCCATGATTTGTAACACTAACCTTGACTTTGATATACAACTGGGCCATAATTTGTAACATTAACCTTGACTTTGATATACAACTTGGCCATGATTTGTAACACTAACCTTTACTTTGATATACAACTTGGCCATGTCAATTAGTCAACTAACCTTGACTTTGATATACAACTTGGCCATGATTTGTAACCTTAACTTTGACTTTGATATACAACTAGGCCATGATTTGTAACACTAGCCTTGACTTTGATATACAACTGGGCCACATTTTGGAACACTTACCTTTACTTTGATATACAACTGAGCCATGATTTGTTACACTAACCTTGACTTTGATATATGACTAGGCCAGGATTTGTTACACTAACCTTGTCTTTGATATACAACAAGGCCTTGATTTGTAACACAAACCTTTACTTTGATATACAACTTGGCCATGATTTGTAACACTAACCTTTACTTTGATATACAACTGGGCCATGATTTGTAACACTAACCTTGACTTTGATATACAACTAGGCCATGATTTGTAACACTAACCTTTACTTTGATATACAACTGGGCCATGATTTGTAACACTAACCTTGACTTTGATATACAACTGGGCCATGATTTGTAACACTAACCTTGACTTTGATACACAACTTGGCCATGGTTTGTAACACTAACCTTGACTTTGATATACAACTAGGCCATTATTTGTAACACTAACCTTAACAACCCTAACAACTGGGCCATGATTTGTAACACTAACCCTGACTCTGATCATGTAACAACTGGGTCATGAATTGTAACACTAACCTTTACTTTGAGATACATTTGTAACCTTAACTTTGACTTTGATATACAACTAGGCCATGATTTGTAACACTATCCTTGATTTTGATATACAACTGGGTCATGATTTGTCCAATTTGTAACACTAACCTTGACTTTGATATACAAATGGGCCATGATTTGTCGGATTTGTAACACTCATCTTGACTTTGATATTCCCTGTAGAATATCTCAATATATCCAGTCATTTTGAACCACTGATTATCACTGTTAAGATACAATAGGTTTCCTCGTTCACTACATGCTAAGTCACTTCTTCTATTTATTTGGTTATAATACTGTTTATATCTTTCCAAATCAACCTCAAAAATCTAGATCCATCTTATAAGATCTTATAAGATGGATCTAGATTTTTTTATTGGTTTTGGAAGAAAAAAATAATATCTTATAGTACTTAGAATTTATTAAATATTTGGGTTTTTATAGAAGAGAAAGCCCCCATCGTATAACCAAAAAATAAAAATAAATAAATAAATAAATGGTTTGTCTTTTCAACTGGATCTGATGCTGTATTTATTCAAAACCTTTTCTTCAAATGGCACATTCCCAATGCTTTGATTGGTTCAGTGGTTCAGTGTGTCAGTTAAATGGACAAGGGAAAGCATACCAAAACAAATAGTAATTTGGATCTTATTGCCAGCACCATCCTTTTGGCCAAAATGTTAAGTGTTTGTTAGCATTATTTACAGTGACCACCCCAAGAAGAAGCATTGTTTTCATACTGTGTAAACAGAACAGAATGCATAGCTCTGAGCTGTAATACTAAGAATTTGTGAGAGTTATTTTTGCTAATGATCGCCAGTCTATTGAAACTTTGCAAAAAAGAAGGACAAGAAAAAAGAGAGAAAAACACACAAGTAGCAATTGTTTGGGTACAACCACCAAGCATGCACAGAGTGTTAAACTTAGTGGTGCTGCATTCACATTATTACAATGTTGAATCAGTGTCACAGAGGGCCGGATAAGGTGAGTGAGTATTTGATGATAATTCCAAGATATATATTTTATTTCTCAATAGAAACATACATATGGACCCCTCATTAGAACTGTCTTATTGAGGCAGTTCTAATAAGGGGTCATAGTGTATATTTTTATGGGGATCTTAGAATTACATGTATACCTAAAATGGGGCTCTGCATGACATTGCAACAATATTGATTCAATCTTGTTTCATTTACTCCAACATGGGCCCCATGAGAACTACTCTGCCAGGTAGTCTTTGGCCATTTTTGCTTTGGGCTAATGCCGCAGCTATAGCCGAGCTACTGATGTTTGATTGGGACTATAGCTGCAGCCATTGTAAGAGGTGTGGTAGGAGCTTTGGCCAAAAAATACCCGGATAAGGAATTTTGACCAATCAGGGAGTATGTATCAAATCCAGTCGGAAGATCATGAAAATGGTAGCTAAAATTTGATTGGATGATTCTTATCAGGAGAAATGATTAATTCATGGAACATGACCCCAAGCTAAGAAGGCCTTTGTTATATGCTAAACCGGGCGGATTGTCTAAGTGTCTGTTAGTATCTACTTTGTTGCCAATTCCAGAATGACACTAATAGTTGGAGATAAAAATTCTCAAAAAAAGGACACACCATAATAGTGTTGTTGTTGAGTTGTAGCTTAATGTCCTAGATAAATGACACTCAGGTCCTGCTACGGAGCTACCAGCAGCTGTTGCCTCAGAGGCACTAGGCAGCCCGTCCATTTCATGGGTCCCTATTGCTAGGGGTCACACACTGTACTAAATAATTCATTAAAGATTTGAGGTAAGAAATTTGTGAACTCAAATTAAGCAGTTCGCAATGAAGAGTGCCTTCTGTGGCAAAAACAGTATTGAATAATCTGTCTGAAGACATTTGACAGCTAGAAATTTGCACAGAAGAGCTTCAGACTTGCATAATAGAAACATTAACATAACTCATGTATATATAAGAAACTTACCATTTCGATACATGAAGTAGTGTGAAATTAAAATCTTAAAGAGTTCCTTCAAGAGCAGAGAATACATTCAGAAGAAGGAACATGGGCCAGACTACATACATTTGGCTAATAAAGCCTCATCAGTGACCCTAAAAATATCTTGTGTTGAAACTAGAAAAAAGCAAACTGTAATTTCTTAATTTCAGTTGGGTAGTCGATTCAATGACTGATTAATATCAGAAAGGGTCTATATAATGTAAAAGACAATGACCTAGAATAAGAGTCTAAACCAATCTCAAATTTCAGATTTCTCAGAATATATCCTCCAATCTCAAAGGACGATAATAGAATATAATTTTCACTATGGATGATGTACGGGGAGATGTTTTACCTCCGCCACATGGCACAACACCAGCTGCAGCAAAGTAAGAAAATCTTAAAGAGTTCCTTCTAGAGCAGCGAATACATTCAGAAGAAGGAACAAGGGCCAGACTATGTAGTTTCGGGTAATAAAGCCTCATCAGTGACCCTAATAATATCTGGTGACAAACTCAGAAAAAAGCAAACTGTAATTTCTTGATTTTAACTGTAATTTCTTAATTTTAAAAGCCTGATGTAAATATGTTTAGTTTCTGAACTTTTTTCTTTTCATACCTAGTACTTGCTGTGAATAAGTGAATTTTGCTGAGAATGTAATTGGAGAGTTACTGATTTGACGCACATGTATTCTAATGAAATGCGAGAAAAAATATTAATGACCACTGTTAGTGACAAAAGCAGATGTCATTTTGAGGACAAATATCAGTTGAACATCATCGATTGCGCACATTTCTATTTTAAGAACTAGGTGTATAAAGTGGAATTGCAGATTGTCACTATTTTTCATGATAACTAATAATTGAGCCGCGACACGACAAAACCAGCAATGTGGTTGTGCGCCCAGCGCAGATTAGATCAGCCTGGGCATCAGCCCAGTCTGATCAGAGTCTTCGCTGTCCGCATGGAGGTAGCTTAGACCCTTAGCTACCCTTTGAGCACGTAACAAAGAGTTTGGTCAAACTGAGCGGATGCCCAGGCTGATCTGAGTCTGGGCTGGGCGCACAACCACATTGTTGGTTTTGTCGTGTCGCGGCTCAATTATCTTAAAGTCTTTTACTGAGAGGCAACAGATTAGCCACGACGCAACAAGACCAACAAAGTGGCATGTCTGCCATTAGCCAAGACTCAGGGCAGCCTGGGTATCCGCAGTTTGATCAGAGTTTTTGCTGTCAGCATAGAGGTAGCTTAGCTCCATAGCTACCCTTTAAGTGCACAGCCAAGACTCTGATCAGACTGGGTCCATGACAAGGCTGATCTGAGTTTTCACATGGCACATATACTACTGATATCTCAAAGTAAATTTCTGGGATTTTCAAAGAAAATTTGTCCAAACTTACCATCCATTTAGTGGGGCATGGGTTCAACTCCCATGGGCAGCACTTGCTGGATTTTTTTTTCAATCCAGTACATCAGAAAAACTGGACCCAGTGTGCCATGAGTTTGAAAAAGTGGTGTCAGGGTTGGATTTGGTGATTACAGTGACGCTGAACATCCTGGGGGTGTCAGACGTATATCAAACCAGCGATGTGCAGGCAAACCACAACACACACTGAGGTAATGTTCATGTTATGCAGAGCTCCAGATAAGAGGGGGTATTGAGGATAATTCGAAGATAATTTTTCTTATTTCTCAACGAAAACATATGTTGTGACCCCTCATTAGAACCGTCTCGATGAGACGGTTCTAATGATGGGTCACAAAATATGTTTTTATGGAGAAATATGGATAATTATCCCTGAATTATCTCTGTTACCCCTTCTTATCTGGAGCACTGTTATGGCTTCATACCCAGGGAAGATGCAAGGCCTTGTTCAAGAAGCATGGCTGGAAAAACAATGAGTTCAGAAACATTTGTATTGTATAAGGTTAGCTAGTGCTTCTTTACTGGGGAGAGGGGGTATACTGAGCTCTAGTACATTTGTACCTAAGAAACTTATTAAAACAAACAGGAGGAATGATAATGATAATCAAATCAAGGTGTTTAATGGTACTTTCTTATCTGCTTGCTTGTTACTGTGATAGACAGGTGAACCTACTTTGATCCTACTTTGAGAGGGTTTAATTATAAGATGAAGCTGACTCGGCTATATTAAGGCTGGTCACTTTAACTAATTCTGACAGTTCCATAATTATGATGCCTGCAATGGTGTAAATGTTTGAATGAACATTTGTAGACTAAAGCACCAAATAAGAAACAAAATTTACATATGTAAAATTCAAAGAAAATGTTCTTTGTAAGCTGTTCATATTCAGAATTAGAAGACTTGAGGGCAAACAGTGTAGATCCAGATCTGGATCTGCATTATTTGCACAAATTCAGGGTTAATAATAAGTATCAAGCCAATACATTTAGAGAATACCATGTTAGTGTCGTTTAATATCAAGTTTATCAGGTGAGACCACAAGCCCTGTTGGCGAGGCGAGGCTTGCCGAGCCAGTCCGACGTGTTTCTAGTCGAGCCTGTTAAACTTGATATCAAAAGACACTTACATGGTTTTCTATTTATCATACACCATTAGAGGGTTTGAAGGTGGCCACCAACAAACAAATGAAAAGCAAACGCAGTTTTGTTCGAACTTGCTGACGCCGCAAATGCGTTATGACGTAAGTCAGTGACGTTATTCAACCAATCAAAAGCTGTGATCACGGCCAGCCAGGCCATGTAGCGCAATCGGTAGGGCACCTGACTCATAAGTCAGAGGTCCTGGGTTCGAAACCTGGTCTGGCCACATACTTTCGTTTCTCTTTCCGCTGATTCAAGAAGGGCAGTTGTCAGTTACTGGCGAAAGTATGTACACTTAGTACTGGTTAACCGCTTAGGAGGTCTAAGCCTGCCCAGGAATAGTGTGGTTTGTTTAACTGACCGTCCCTACATGACCATAGCAGTTTACCGAGCAATTAAGCATCAAATCAATCAATCAATCAATGATCATGGCCAGCATCAGTATACAGCCAGTGGTCTTCAGAGATTGCTTCTAAAGGCATGACCTGATAACATTCGCACAAGCGCAGTTCTACCGTGAAATAATATCACATTGTGTTATCATACCCCAGTTATCTGTGGAATTTTGCAGCAGGTGCATTATAAATCCTAATATTATGCAATGCATAACCCTTTATTTAGTATGAGCCTTTGGGTTAAGACATTTTCCTTCTGGATCCCCTATTTGACATTTAAAATAACTGCTACTTGAAAGATTTGAATGAAACTTCTTTTCTTTAGTGCATTCCCATTAGATGTCATTAGATTCATTTACTAAAGATAACCTTTGTCACAGGTTAAGCAAACAGTCTGATTATTTCTTGGAGAAACTACAAGAAGAACTAATGATGTTCCTTTAAACTGCAATAAAGTGCACATACCCTACTCCAGTAAGTACAGCGATTACATGCATTTCAGTTGATTTGGAGAAGATGTGATTTTTTCTGGACACCTGACCAAAGACCAAACTCATACAAATTTTAAAGTCTCATGCATTTGATATGTGTCTGGCAGTGTCTATTATGTGTCCTCTAGCAACAATTGTAAATAAACTACAAGGTCAGGAACCCCATTATGGCTTGTGGCTGAAAGGAATGGTGCATCACTGGGACCTAGGTTCTCACAATTTGTGTGTAGCATACACAAATTATGAATCAGATTTTGCTCAGATTACAATAATCAGGGCTGTGGAAATACCAAAATTTTCTACTTGTCAATGGACAAGTAAATAGACAAAATTAACTTGTCCAAACAAATATTTACTTGCCCAGAAAAAAGAGTACTCATGAAATGAAAGAATAATAGATAATGAATAGAGGAAGAGTTGAACTTGATGACAGTTTTTGGCTAACTGTCACAAAGTTTCGAATTAAAACAAATGTTGTGGGCACCTGTTAGAATTGCCTCAATGAGGCAATCCTAACAGGAAACCACAACAATGTTTTCATGAGAAAATATTAAAAATATCTCAGAATTATCCTGAAATACTTCCACTGATGACACTTTGAACACTTGTCCCAGGGCAAGTAAACTGAAATTTCTCACTTGTCCAGAGTGAAACGGGACAAGTAGTACAAGTCGGGCATAGTATTTCCACAGCCCTGCAATAATGCAAAAAATGGCTTAGTGGATTTTGACCAAACTTGGTCAAGAAGAGCTTTACATCAAGCCCATTTAATGGCCACCATTACTAAAATTAGCATAAAATGAAAATATAGTATCACAAAAATTACCAAGATTTCAGAACAGGCCTTGCACCAACTTCTTCATATTCATCTGCAATATACATTGTTAGGGAACTGTCACCTGAAACTCTGAATAGATTTTGACCAAATACATGTATGGTGAAAAGAACCTTGGAGTCAGGCCATTTTAAATTCATGCAAAGGACTAGCCAAGATGGCCATCCTTACTGAAAAAGTACACATGATTGTTGTCAGCTACTGGGAATAATTTGACTGTGATTTGGTTCCAAGGATTTTGAAATTATGAAAATGTTCATAGTCTTTAAAGAAATGTGGTAACAGTGACCTAGTTAGTGATTTTTGAGCACAAATCTGTGACTTGCCCTTAATTATAAATATATCCAAAAAAATTATTTAAGATCAAAGGGTGCAGTTATGCAGCCATAAGTTAAAATTTCGATAAGATCTTGGTTTTCATTTCATAACTGACCTGACTGAACAGTTATATGGCAGTACTGAATTATACAAAACATGAGTTAATTCAGATGCAAGCAATAATCATATTAAAACAGATGAATAAAATTAAAGTAAAATGAAATTGTTTATACATACATGTCATATTGGGTCTCATAGTCGTATCTAGCAAAATTATCCTGAAGAGGGTTTCGAATAAAATCCATGTCATCTTTTTCATGATTCCGAGAACTCCGACAACAATCCATGATAGTTTCTATGTTTTTGCCTTGTGACTATGTCCGTTCCTACCATATTCTCAAGTGACATTGAAACAATAGGTACAAGAATCGGCGTTACTAAAATAACCATCATGATCACTATAAGCGATAATTAGCGAGATCAATAGATATCGCAATTAGGGTAAAGTCGGGTAAATTCGGACAGCGGGTAAATTCGGACAGTGACATCATTTCCTTTATATGTCAGTTCAAAATTAACTGGGCAAACAGTGAAAATCCAGGGGAGACGGCTCATTATGAGCCGTCTGATCTGGATTTTCACTGTTTGCAATGGTATGTCCGAATTTACCCACTGTCCAAAGTTACTCGACTTAACCCTACCTGAGTATCAAAAATATTGGGACACAGATATTAATAACTGTAATTAATTATCCGAAAATTCGGAAAAGTTATTTTTTCCGTACTTTGACGTAAAATTGCCATCAAACTGGCAAACAGTGCAGACCCAGATCAGTCTGCTGCTGACCTGGGTTTACAGTTTGCTAAGTCTTTCCATCCCAACATTTAGAATCATTATCCTAGATGTACCAGCAGATAAAATGAAGGAATGAGTGAATAAAGATAAAGACCAGTTACTAATTACTGCTGTTAAGTTTGATTGATTTCAGTGGCGGTATACAGGTGATACAGGTGTAATAGGCGGGGAAGAAAGTGTCAATGACGTTAGTTGAATATGAGCCAGTCGGCATGACAAAACGCATCGTAAGCCATATTGGAATTATAATGGAGTGGGGAGCCTGCACATAATAGTGACCTGTGAAGGGAAGTTGAGTCCTTAAAAAAACCCAATCCAGTTATGGTGGTTTGAAAAAAGTGACGTACAATTCACCTATACAGACTGCACATGTGTCTTGGCAAAATGGGTATTTGAAGTTTGCCAATGGTTTAAAGTAGGTTTTTCAGAACAAGGCTTGTATTAGGATTTTCATGTCTAATGATATCAGTGTCAGCTAATGTATGCCTGCCACCAAGGAATGGCTTAGCAGTAATCTGTTATGAATTTATTGCCAATTCAGTGGTTACAAAAACACACTGGGTAGGTGGCAATCGAAAACACTCTTAACAATCGATTTAGGCGGATCAAAAAACATTAGAAAAAGCATTTTCGATTGCAAATTGTTGCCAATTTGCAATCGAAAATGCTGTTTCTTATGGTTTTTTATCCGCATTCGTCGATTGCAAGAGGGTTTTCGATTACCGTCAACTCGGTGTGAAAAATGTCAACAAAGTTTTCTTGTACCTGTTCCTCTTTTCTTTTTTTGAGTGAGTGAACTTAGATTTAATTTCCCACCAACAGATTGAGTGAGTGAACTTAGATTTAATTTCCCACCAACACATTGAGTGAGTGAACTTAGATTTAATTTCCCACCAACAGATTGAGTGAGCGAACTTAGATTTAATTTCCCACCAACAGATTGAGTGAGTGAACTTAGATTTAATTTCCCACCAACAGATTGAGTGAGTGAACTTAGATTTAATTTCCCACCAACAGATTGGTCATTTGAATTTGATAGGTCATTTCTGTTTCACTCTTGATAGATTCAATTTGCCACCAACAGATGGGTCATTTGATAAGTCATATCTGTTTCACTATTGAGTGAGTGAACTTTATAGATTTAATTTCCCACCAACAGATAGGTCAGTTAAAGACAGGACCAGCAGTCTGTTTAGGATCTCACCCAAAAGACCTTTCGAATTTGTTGCCATAAGACTGGAACAAGAGTATCTGATTAAGTGCCAAAATGGAGACCACAAAAGTTATGATACACCGGGTACGTCTGTAAAATTTCAAAAAAAAAAAAAAAAGGGTCAAAACTACAGCTAGCCTATTTCATGCATGAGAATCCAAAGACTAGAGGTTAGACAGTGTAGATCCTGATGAGTCTCAGCTGGACGGATGTTGTTTGCCATTTGTAGTTACTTTTACCCTTTTTAAAGTGCCAAAAAGCAGAAATGATTTGTCCAAGCTATATCAATAATCCATTGACTATAAAGGGCAAACAGTGAAGATCTGGATGAGGCAGCTCATGATGAACCGCCTCATCAAGATCTACACTGTTTGCAAATTCTGCTAATTTCGTCACTGGTTCTTAAAGAGTTAAAGAGTAGTAAGGAAACAGAGTTGGATTTCTCAATATTATCTCCCTTTCAAACAATGTTTGTTATTACAGTTCAGGTATACCTCAGCTAGTGCTATTATTATACCATTAAGATCATTTGAAGGTTCATTTTGGCTACTAACACAGAGAGTTATGACAGTTTTGGAACCTTGACAAGTAGTAAGAGATGAAGTAAGAATTTTATCAGTCCTTCCATCTAATTTGTGTACATAAGTAAGGCCAAAAGTCCTATCTGTTCCCCTAATATTATTAGACAGGTCAGTGAAAGAAACATGCTGTCAAGATAGCACCCTGCATAACACCTTCAAGAAACAAGATATTAAATATAAACATATGAATGCTGTAATTTGGCACACTGATTTGGCCACAGGAGGACTGATGTTGCCTACCTGGAAGAGAAAATATAAACATATGAATGCTGTAATTTGGCACACTGATTTGGCCACAGGAGGACTGATGTTGCCTACCTGGAAGAGAACACCTGTTTTGACCTGTCTAAATATAGATATCCTTGGACTATAATGCTCGGCCATGTTCTTTAACTCTTTCATTACCAAAAAGCAGACATTGAGAATTCAAAGACTGGAGGACAAACAGTGTAAATCTAGATGAGGCGGCTCATTATGAGCCGCCTCATCAGGATCTACGCTGTTTGCAAATTTTGCTAATTGCACCACTGGGGCTTAAAGAGTTAAACCTAATGACACTGTTAGTAATTTCAAACATATTGTACATGAAAATACCACCATTTTTTGCAGAAAAATGTGAGGAGCTTTTGCAGTTCTCACTGGGGGAGCAAATTCTTTCTTTTATGAGTAATTTTGAAGTGGTACAGTTAGCATTATTAGTAAGAGTAAAATCAAATTTTGGATCCTTAAAAAGGGTATAGTCAACTGTGTGAAATGTCAGGGAAAAGTCAGGGAATTTCATAGTGGAAGATTAGTGTCTACCCTGTAATTTCCAAAACAAGGTTATAATAATGAGTGTTACATTGAGGTTCTGCATTAACTGATTTTAAGGCATGATATTGATCACATTGGTAGGCGGAAATCGAAAACGCTCGTGCAGTCGACGAATGCGGATCAAAAACCGTTCAAAACAGAGTTTTCGATTTGCAATCGAAAACACTGTTTTACATTTTTGATCCGAATTAATTGATTGTTCAGAGCGTTTTTGAGTGCCGCTTACCCGGTGTGTTGATGTCAGGCAGCACTAGTGCCAAAAAAGCAGATGATAAATTTTACGCCTGCAGAATGTTTGAAAAAATTATTTTGTCCAAGCTATACCATATTGGCATGGAGTGTAGATCCAGATGAGGTGGCTCATTATAAGTCACCTCATCTGAGTCGGCTCTGTTTGGAGAGTCAACTGTTTTCAATTTTTGGGCTTTCAGTGAAAGAAAATCCCAAACACAGCGAACTCACTGTCACATGCAGACACTATTAGAAAATGTCTAAAGTTCTTGAAAATTAATTTGAAAGTTTCTGAGTTTGTACACAGTTTGTTTAGTGCAAAGCTGTTAATTATTTAAGGATGGATTTTTTCTTGTTTTTTAATGTGCTTTTACAGGCAGCATCATTAAAAGCTGACTGTTGGTAATTCAAATCAATAGTTTTTCTTTGTAAGACTATAGAAAATACTGTAAAAATTCTAAGATGTTGAACAGAAATTGTAGAGTAGCATCATTTTGAGAATAAACTATCATAAGTCTTATATACAGTCGAACCTCGATAATTCGAATCGACAGAGACCACGATATTTTATTCGAATTATCCGTTGTTCGAATTAACGAATTCGGGGACTTCCGTTCATTTCCGTACATTTCCGGAAATCAACATTTCGGCGGGTTTTTGTCTGCGAAGCAGAAAGAGAATTTCGATATTGAATTTCTTTATACTTACAGAACCTCGTAAATTTAAAAATATATGCAGAAAACAAAATAAGAATGTGACTTATTTTTATTTACACATGCACAAACTGGATTAATAATATACATACCAAAAAACGTTTTAACATCCATGAACTCCAATGGATGACCAATATGTGCAGCTCGAGAAATTCACCGGCCGGAGTAAGCAGCTGGCGAAGACCAAAGCCCGTCGGCACGGAAACAGGCTTGTGGTGTTCCCCAGTTACCTGCGCAGGCTTTGTTTTTGTCTCGGCCTACAATCACTGTACTTTCACTTTCAGTTTGAGTTTCTGGAAATTAGGCTACTTTCAATTTTCGGAGAACATTGAACCGCTTCATGCGAAAGGCTGTTGAATGACATATAAACTGGGAACCGCGAAAACACAAACTAGTCTGCGAAATCTGCGCAGTCTAGTGAGAGCTTTCGTTTGGGTACGTGTGCTAGCAACAAAGACTCTGACCAGAAGTGCGCATCTGGTCTGAGCCTTTGCTGTCGCTTGCGTATGTCATAAACAGCCGTTTTTGTTCCGGTTTTTATACAGATCGGAAGGACTGGGTGATTGTAGGCTTGTCGGTGCTCACTTTGAAAATGCAAAAACAGAAGAAAGCAAAAATAAATGGAATTTAAATTCATTTAAGTTAAGTCGGTATGGCCTTTAACATCACCCAGCATGCGAACTTCAAACACAATAATCCCTGTCAAATCAACTGATTAAAAACACCTTTTACTCATCCGGTAATATTACATAACCACGTAACAGTTAATTGTGGACCAAACAGACGTGCCAGTTACCTGTACAACCAACTGTAAAATTACCGGAGGGTCCAATTATTAATCCATCGATGACAATAGCCGTAATCTGCCGGTGTGAATTTAGGGCAAACATTTTTATTTCGAATAAATGAGGTGAATTTATAATGAATTTACGTCATCGGGACCGAATTTTTCTTTCGAAAAATCGAATTTTCGAATAATCGAATTTCGAATTTGCGGAAGGGTTTTTACACAGAACAAAGGGACTGACGAACGGGACCTTGTTTCTAATTAGAAAAATCCGGTATTTTCGAAAAATCGGCGTTCGAACTACCGAGATTCGACTGTATGTATGATTTTATAACCTGAATAAATCTTATCTTGTCTTCAGTTATAAGGCTATAAGATGGGGTTTCTCCCTTCCAAAACTCCCTTTAACTTGTTTAAAATTAAAAATCATTCTGGATTTGTGAATTTCACTTGCCATAACAGCATAGTATACTAATATAGCTGGTATGTATTAGCATACCTTGCAGCTGTGTGACATCATACTGATGTCAGCTTGATGGTATTAATACACATTAAGTTGATTGGTTGGTTGGTTGGTTGATTTGATGCTTAACGTCCACGGTAAACAACTAAGGTCATGTCGGGACGGTCAGTTAACCTAACCACACTATTCCTGGGCAGGCTTAGACCTCCTAAGCGGTTAACCAGTACTAAGTGCACATACTTTCGCCAGTAACTGACAACTGCCCTTCTTGAATCAGCAGAAGGAGAAACAAAAGTATGTGGCCAGACCGGGATTCGAACCCAGGACCTCTGACTTACGAGTCAGATGCCCTACCGATTGCGCTTCCCGGCCCGGCTCATTAAGTTGAAGTGTTTGATTGGTAACAAGGGCTGAATTGGTATGTGTCTAAGTTATCTTTCCTGTCTGTTTGGGTGTTTTTGTGGCAATTTGCAAAAATTTGTTCTATTGGTATCTGTCACAGATACTATGTGTAACTTATGGATGTGTGTGTGTATGTGTGTCCCTGCCTTAATTTGTGAGATATATTTTGTAAAGTCATCAACTTACCTATGAATCAGTCTCTTTTCATGTTCTTTACGAACAGGGATATATCCGTTACTGGAACACATTGGGGTACCACAAGAACAGTGAACACGTGTCATATTGATCATTTATAAAACTCAGCCATCACTGCGGCTATGGAACACATTCCAGCCTTATTATATTACAGATCTTCCTGTTCTAAGCCATCTTGTAGTAGCCTAAAATAAAGAGAAATGTACAAAATACCATATTAATCCTAATAAACACCCCTGCTATAATAAATGCCTTGACTGTCTCATATGTCAGCAAATAATGTTATATATATGTATTTACATGCATGAATTCCTGTTTGCTTTTCTGATTTAGGTAGTTCTTTAAAGTGGGGTCTACTCTTAAAGAAAAGAATTTGCTCCTGGAGGAGCAAATTCTTTCCTTTAAGAGTTGACCCTACTGCAAAGGGAGGCAGGCGAAAACAGAAAAGCTGCTTCCTACAATAAATATACCCATTCACCTTAATACTGTTATTATAGAGTCATTATCGCAGTGGCGGATTTACTACACTTTAGGCTCTAAATAATTATAAGACCCCCCTTTCGTAAAATGCAATGCCCCTGAGGCATTCAGTAGGATTCATACGGTAGCATGTCATGATTACATGATCCTAACATTAAAGAACACAAAGAGTCAGTGAGTGAGTGAACTTGGGTTTAATGTCCCACTAACAACGAGGTCATAGGGAGATTGGACCTCAGTTTAAAGTATCATCCGAAAGACCAAAGATGTGGGGGATCGATCTTGCGACTCTTGAATTTGTAGTCAAGCGTTATCCACTACACTACTGCTGCTCCTGAAAGTCATCGAGATCTCAGGAAAATTTACTCATAATTCATGTATCTATTTAGTTGTAAGACAGGATTTCAAAACAGTCTAGTATAATTCTTCTATAAGATTCTATTAAAATTATGGACATATAATTTCTGTATAAACTGCACTCAGCAAGCATTTTCTTTTCTGTCTCAAATGTCTGCAATGTTTATCTTGCCCATAAAATGCAGTAGAGAGGACATTTCTGAAAACACACTAGGCTTGATACGAGCACTTGGTGCAGTTGCCATAGATATCCCTTCATCCAGGCATCTCACACCTACTTCTTTGGAGGTGCAGAAAGTGCATGGACCGAACATTGCACCCACCCACTTGACTCAAGTCACTATTCACCGTACACCGAACAGTGAATCAAGTACACTTATTTGATGTAGTTTCCTAATTTAGAATCAAGTTCATAAACTAGCAGTCTCTTGTTGCAAGTTTGTCAGTTTTTGACAACATTTGTCACAAATTGAGCTCTTCCTTACTATTAACAAGGTTTCCCCAGAGACCTCATGTTTAACTTTCTTAGAAAACTGACTTGGAGGATGTTTGAACAGAAATGCTCGAACAAACACTGTAGACCCAGATCAGACTGCTCCTAAGGAGCAGTCTGATCTGGGTCTACAGTGTTTGTCAACTGTAAACTTTCCTGGATTACTGTATTTATTCAGTAATATGAGGGGTCCCCCTCTCTAGAACGACCCATATCTAAACCAGTTTTGTGTAGTTCTGCTATAAGATGAGTTGTTCCCTTCCAAAGCATTAAGAAAGCTAGGGAGTGGGGTTGGGGGTTGAGGGGCGATCGGAGGGGGGGGGGGGAAAGCATTAAGAAAGCTAGGGAGTGGGGTTGGGGGGCGATCGGGGGGCGGGGGGGGGGGGGGGATCGATGGTGCTGGTTATAACTTCCAGTGCTGGGGCATCCTGCTTATATGCATAAAAGTAGGGCAAGGGCCTACTGTGCTTGCAGTGGGTGCGGCGGGGGTTGTTTGGAATTTTTTTCTCTTGTCTATCATTTCACTTTTCTTTCTCCCTCTCTCTGGGAGACGGCCCAAGAAAGACCGAAATACTGTCTCAAAGGGCCATTAAACCCAAAACAACCAACCAGCCAACAGAAATCTAGGTCCATCTCATAAGACATCTAGATTTTTGGGTTGTTTTGGAGGGATGAAAACCATCTTATAACTGAATAAATCTGGTAGATTGACACAATTTTTTTTTGTGTTGCAACTTTTTCATTTAACATGGTAACTTCTACAGGAAACTGACTTGCTTCTAAGCATTTGATTAATATTGAATTTCAAATCAACCATTTTTGTATCAGTTTTGTTATAAATGTGACAAAAAAGACAACATTGAAAGTTAATTGCAAGTTGGATTGACATTTAAGCTCATATTACAGTTATGTAATATTTATTTTTATTTCTGAAAGAAGTTCACCTCCTTCCATAAGAGATGGTGTGGGCACTCAGTGCTTCCTGATTACAGTAGATTTTGTGTTAGTGTGACAGTTTCTTGTGCATGTGCATGCTATCTCTCTTGAGCCAGTGAGAGTATTATCAACAAATTTGGGAAAGCGAATTGTTTCTGTTAAGAGTGAACCCCAATTTTACATATATTGCACAAAAAGATAGCGCATTTCCGAGGGGGCACGTCTCGTCGCGCTGTAACAACGTGACAACTGTAACAAATACTTTGTTTTCTTTGCTAATATCGGCACAATATATTAAAGAAAGCGGCTCAAAATAGAAAAACAAATTCTCTGTCTTAGTGCAGCCAGATATATATCTTACCAATATTTCTTGATGAAACTGAAAAAAAAAGCGCAACAAGTGTAACGAGTGTGACATTGAAAAAAAAATTGCCCATCCCTGGTCTGCAACAACTGTGACATTTGTAGACAATGTATTTTAAATGAGAAAAAGAGTTTCATTGTGAAACAAACTGAGACAAACTGTGACTAAAACATTTATGATGAAAATCTTTTTTAGTGATACAGCCAGAAAAAGCGTGACAAGTGTAACAATGAAAAAAATTGGCCCATCCCTGGTCTGAAACAACTGTGACATTTGTAGACAATGTATTTTAAATGAGAAAAAGAGTTTCATTGTAAAACAAACTGAGACAAACTGTGACTTAAACAGTGCATGGCTTAAATCTTTTTTAATGAGACAGCCAAAAAAAGCGCGACATTTGTAACAAGTGTGACAATGAAAAAAATTGGCCCATCCTTGGTCTGCAACAACTGTGACATTTGTAGACAATGTATTTTAAGTGAGAAGAAAAGTTCTATTGTGAAACAAACTGAGACAAACCGTGACTTAAACAGTTTATGGCTCAAATCTTTTTTAATGAGACAGCCAAAAAAAGCGCGACATTTGTAACAACTGTGACAATGAAAAAAATTGGCCCATCCTTGGTCTGCACCAACTGTGACATTTGTAGACAATGTATTTTAAATGAGAAAAAGAGTTTCCTTGTGAAACAAACTGAGACAAACCGTGACTTAAACATTTATGTTGAAAATCTTTTTTGGTGAGACAGCCAAAAAAAGCGTGACAAGTGTAACAACTGTGACAATGAAAAAAATTGGCCCATCCCTGGTCTGAAACAACTGTGACATTTGTAGACAATGTATTTTAAATGAGAAAAAGTGTTTCATTTTGAAACAAACTGAGACAAACCGTGACTAAAACATTTATGCTGAAAATCTTTTTTGGTGAGACAGCCAAAAAAAAGCCCGACAAGTGTAACAAGTGGGACAATGAAAAAAATTGGCCCATCCATGGTCTGAAACAACTGTGACATTTGTAGACAATGTTTTTTAAATGAGAAAAAGAGTTTTATCGTGATACAAACTGAGACAAACCGTGACTAAAACAATTTATGCTGAAATCTATTTTGATGAGACAGCCAAAAAAAGCGCAACAAGTGTAACAAGTGGGACAATGAAAAAAATTGGCCCATCCCTGGTCTGCAACAACTGTGACATTTGTAAACAGTGTATTTTGAAGCAGGAAAAGACTTCCACTGCAAATCAGACTGCGACAAACTGTGACTAATATTAAATGGCTAAAATATTTCTTGATGATACAGCAAAAAAGCGCGACAAGAGTAACAAGTGGGACAATGAAAAAAATTGGCCCATCCTTGGTCTGAAACAACTGTGACATTTGTAGACAATGTATTTTAAATGAGAAAAAGAGTTTCATTGTGAAACAAAGCGAGACAAACTGTGACTTAAACAGTTTATGACTTAAATCTTTTTTAATGAGGCAGCCAAAAAAACGCGACATTTGTAACAAGTGTGACATTGAAAAAAATTGGCCCATCCCTGGTCTGCAACAACTGTGACATTTGTAAACAGTGTTCTTTAAAACAGGAAAAGACTTCCACAGCAAATCAGACTGCGACAAACTTCAAAAGTAAATATATTAAGACCAGACAAGTTGGCCTCTGTTAGTAAAAGTAGCAAAATGTGAAAATGAGAAAATCTCATTGGAATTGGACCAATTTTGTATCAGAATGGTCCCGTTGCACAAAAGCAAGGTGGGCAATATCAGGCCCGTTTGGGCCTCTTGTTAGTATAATTAGGTCACCACGACTTAGTTTCGTTGGGGGATGACCTGGAGTGGTAAGATGCATGCACTGAAAGGGTTTCAATGTTCTAAGGCCTATGAAAAGGGAGATATGGGGCTGATTTCGAAGACTTTTATGGTACTTTTTCGTGAAAAAAGGTCACAGTGACCTAGTTTTTTTGGGTTGACCTGGAGTGGTAAGATGCATGCACTGATGAAGTTTTAATGATATGGGGCCTGTGAAAAGGGAGATATGGGGCTGACCTCAAAAATTAAATATTTGGTACTTTTTCATGAAAGTAGGTCACAGTGACCTAGTTTTGTCTGGGGTGACTTTGAATGGTAAAGTGCCACTGACAGAGTTTCAAAAGCCTTGAGCAAATGAAAAGGTCGGTATTAGGCTGACCTTGAAAACTAATATGTGTTGTTTTTTCAGGCCTCCAAAGGAACTTCGGGTGGCATATTAAAATCACACCGTCCGTTGACAGTCCATTCATTGCAAATTGTGTCTCAGTGATAACTTTAAAAACTACTGAAGAAAATTTGATGAAACTTCGCAGTAAGATTTTGTGAACCCTGATAAAGCATAATAGAAGGTGTGTTGGACGCAACACTTAGGTTCCTAAGCCCAAGGTCAAAGCCACAATTGGGTCAAAGGTCTAATTGTGTCTCAAAATTGTGTCTCACCAATAATTTTAAAACTACAGAAGCAAATTTGATGAAACTTCACAGATAGATAAGTATAATGAGAAAGTGTGTCACGCACAAGACTGAGGTCCCTACACCCAAGGTCAAGACCACAGTTGGGTAAAAAGTCAAATTGTGTCTCAAAATTGGGTCTCAGCGATTTTATATAAACTACTGAAGCAAATTTAAACGATAAAGCATAATGAGAAGGTGTATTATACATAAGATTTGGTTCAAGGTCAATGTCACAATTAAGGGCCAAAGGTCAAATCTCACCTCTGTGATACTGAAGCCAATGTCATGAAACTCAGAAAGGTAAACCACAATGAGACAGTATGTTACACACAATATTTATGATCCCAAATCCAAGGTCAAGGTCACAATCTGAGGTCAGAGGTCCAATCACGACTAGGCAATTATTCAGAAAAGTACCAAAGCAAACTTTACAGAAAGATACAGCCTTATGAGAAGATTTGCCGTGCACAAGACATAGGTTCCCACATCCAAGGTCAAGGTCATAGCCAGAGATCAAAGGTAGAGTCATTTATGCTCAAATACCTAACAAGAGGCCCAGAAACCACAAACCTCACCAAATCTCTAGCTCAAAATTGCTTTCACATTTGTATAGGCTTGTAATTGTACAGGCTAATACAAAGTATACAACTACAATGTCTAAGTCTGACAGTCTGTTGAGTTGACAACAAATTACATATCTAGTTTCCACATTTGATTGCCTTGGAAACCAAAATGGATAATTTTCAAAAGATTCTTGCTATATTTTTCCTTTTGGTAGCAATGGCAACTGATCAAAATGAGCAGGGTAAAGAAAAATAGTATAGAGCTGATAGAAGATCACTCAAGGAATATTTCTGGAAATGTAAGCTCAGAATATCTGCAATGGCTGAGCAATGAAGCCCATTTGTTTCCATTATAAAAATTCCATACCAAACGTGTCCTTTGATCAATGAAAATCAAGAACATAAAATCTGTAAAGGCTAATATGATTAGTATGTCTATGAAGTCTATGCCTCATAGAACATATTTTTTTACTGAGAATATAATATAATTTTTTTTTCTGTTTTTTTTTTTTTTTTTTTCATGTTGGTTTCCATGACAACCAATAAAATGAGCAGTGGGCCAAAAATCATATAGCTGATAGAAGACTTTTCAAGGATCTTTTCTAAGTTTTGTCAAAATATCTGCAATGGCTTGGCAATAAATGCCATTTTTCACTATTATAAGTCTATGGGAACTCTTAGATGCCATAGCAACCAAACTAAAGAGCCGATTTTCATAAAAAATCCAAACTTTCAATCCCCCAGCCCAAGGATGCTACAGATTAAATATGCACCCAGTCAGCCTAGTGGCATCAGGAGATAATTTTTAAGAATTATTTTTGTTAATTTTTTACCATTTAGTTTCTACAACGAGCAATGGGCCAAAAAAACATATAGCAGATAGTAGACTTCTCAAGGAACATTTCTATAAAAGTTGTCAAAATATCTGCAATGGCTGGCAGTAAATGCCATTTTTCAATTTTACCCATTATAAGTCTATGGGAACTCTTAGTTGCCATAGCAACCAAACTAAAGAGCCAATTTTCATAAACAAGAGGCCCAAATGGGCCTGATATCGCTCACCTGGCTATTTTGCCACGGACCATTCTGACATAAAATTGGTCCAATTTCATTGAGATATTCTCATTTTCAAATTTTGCTATTTTCAGTAATAGAGGCCAATTTGACGGGTCTATATTTAGTTACTTTTGAACCTTCTCAATGCAAGAATCATTTTGCCACAAATTTCATCAAAATCTATTCAGTGGTTACTGAGATATTGTCATTTCATGTTCTAGGCTATTTTTAGTAATGGCAGATGGAGGCCATCTTGGAATGCCAAAATGCAAAAAATCAAAAGCCTTCATGCAAGGACCATTCTGACATAAATTGGTCCAGTTCCTTTGTATTTTTAATTTTCTCATTTTGCTATTTTTAGTAACAGAGGCCAACTTGACGGATCTGTATTTATTAACTTTTGAAACACCTCAATGCCAGAATCATTTTGCCACAAATTTCGTCAAAATCCATTCAGGGGTTACTGAGATATTGTGATTTACATGTTTTGTGCTATTTTTAGTAGCGGCAGCTGGCAGCCATCTTGGAATGCCAAAATGCAAGAAATCACAAAGGCTTCATGAAGGACCATTCTGACACAAAATTAGTCCAATTCTATAGAGATTTTCTAATTTTCACATTTTGCTATTTTAAGTAACAGAAGCCAACAAGACTGATCTAAATTAAGTTAAGTTTGAAACACCTCAATGCAAGAATCATTTTGCCACAAATTTCGTCAAAATCCATTGAGTGGTTACTGAGATATTGTCATTTTCATGTTTTGTTCTATTTTTAGTATAGGCAGATGGCAGCCATCTTGGAATGCCAAAATGCAAGAAATCACAAAGGCTTCATGAAAGGACCATTCTGACAAATAATTAATCCAATTCTATTAAGATTTTCTAATTTTCACATTTTGCTATTTTAAGTAACAGAGGCCAACATGACTGGTCTATTTTTAGTTACCGGTACGTTTGAAACACCTCAATGCAAGAATCATTTTGCCACAAATTTCGTCAAAATCCATTCAGTGGTTACTGAGATATTGTCATTTTCCTGTTTTGTGCTATTTTTAGTAGTGGCAGATGGCGGCCATCTTGGATTGCCAAATTGCAATTAATCAAAACGGCTTTATGCCAGGAACATTCTGACACAAAATTGGTCCAATGCCATTCAAGGGTTCTTGAGAAATTGTCATTTTTTATGTTTGTGCTATTTTTTAGTAACAGTCGCCCTGGTGGCCATCTTGGATAGTCATTTGGCACAAATTTGAAATAATTTCATTCAAGGACCATTTCTGACCAAACCTGATCAGAATCCATTTGAGTTTTTTTGAGATATTGACATTTGAGCAAATTCGGTCTTGTAAACGCTAAGTAGGTCACTGTGACCTAATTCCGGTACAGATTTTTTTTATGTTTACAACTTTTAATCCCGAGGTCCCACTTATATTCCATGCAATCTTTCAACCAAATATACCCATTGGTTCTGGAGAAAATGTTGTTTTTGTTGTTTTTGCTATTTTTAGTAATGGCGGCCATCTTGGATTCTCGACCTGACCCACTTTTACAAATCTGAAACCCTGCAGTCTGGTCATGCTCCATGTGAAATTTGAGACCCATGGGTTCAGTGGTTTTAGAGAAGAAGTTGTTTAAATAAGTTGTTATTTGACATTGGCATTTGAGCAAAATTACACTTGTAAACAGAAAGTAGGTCACTGCGACAAAAGGCCACCCTTCTTGTAATTAAGGTGCTGCATAAAAAGAAACTGTTTTCATTAATTTTTTTAACTGCCACAGAAAGCTAGTGTTAGACTACTAAATATATTCATGCCAAGCATGCATGCACAGATTTACTAAGTATCTTGGGCTGACACTTTCTGAAGGACCCTGGTATTAAAGGTCCTAACCAGCATTTTGAATATTAAATGTTATAACGGTGATAACCAAAATTATTTTCTACTCTTCTCTTGAATCAAAGGATGGATTTTAGCAAAACTAAATACATCTTATCAATGTGATAGTTAAAATGTTATGTCCTTAATTTGGTGGCCTTTATCTGCTACCTTTTTTCAAGGTCACAATATAAAGTCTATTTTCATGATAAATGCCAACAACAGATTTCCCAGCACATGAAGAGATACCAAGATATTACACTGTTTGTAAGTGCTTTACCTCATCTCTAAAAATTCTTTTGAAACTTGGTATGTAGCAAGGTGGACACAAGGTCTACCAAAGATGTTCAAATGATGACCTTGAGTTGACCTTGACCTATTTTACGACAAGTACAAATTAGCTTGCTTAAGCTTATATATGGGAAAATGCTTACACAAGTAATTTTATGAGACTTTTTCCTTTATTATATTAAAATCAATCAAATTGGGTAAAAAAAAAACAATTACATTGAGGGTCATGGTCACTGTTAGACCTTTGTCCAAGGTGACTTTGAGTCAAACTTTGAAACTGCTTTTCCTCAGAAGCTAATTGGCCAAATTAAGTCAAATTTCATTTGGCGCCACCTCTGTGGGTTGGGAAACCAAAGTTTGCTAATATGAGTTTGGTCATATGACCAAGATGGGAACCATGCCCATATATGGTAACTAAAGGTACATGATGGACCTAAATCGCTCATCTGAGTTATGATGAAATAACATGGAAGTTCATCTATCTGATGATGGAGCAGTTTTGCACTCTCTAATCTATTATTCTGACAAAGTTTCTTGAAGATTGGATCAAAACTGTGCCCTCTAGAGTGAACACAATGTTTTTAGCTCACCAGAGCCGAAGGCTCCGGGGGAGCTTATAGGATAGGCAGTTGTCTGTCGTCATCGTCGTCGTAGTATGTGGTCTGTCGTCGTCTGTCCGTCAACACATTTAAACAACATCTCCTCTGAAGCCACTAGGCCGACTAGCCCAAATTTCATCTGTAGCATCCTTGGGCTGGGGGATTGAAAGTTTGTGTTTTTTATGAAAATCTGCCCATTAGTTTGGTTGCTATGGCAACTTCGAGTTCCCATAGACTTATAATGGGGGGAAATTGAAAAATGGCATTTACTCGCAAGCCATTTCAGATATGTTGACAAAACTTTTTTAGAAATGTTCTTTGAGAAGTCTTCTATCAGCTACATGTTTTTTGGCCCACTGCTCCTTTTATTGGTTGCCATGGAAACCAAAATGTAAAAAAATGGGAAAAAATAATTAAAAATTATCCCTTTGAAGCCACTAGGCTGATAAGGCCCAGATTTCATCTGTAGTATCCTTAGGCTGGGGGATTGAAAATTTGTGTTTTTTATGAAAATTGACTCTTTAGTTTGGTTGCTATGGCAACTACGAGTTACATTGACTTATAATGGGGAAAATTGAAAAATGGCATTTACTGCAAAGCCATTGCAGATATGTTGACAAAACTTTTATAGATATGTCCCTTGAGAAGTCTTCTCTCAGCTACATGTTGTTGGCATACTGCACCTTTTATTGGTTGCCATGGCAATCAAACCGCAAAAAAAATGGAAACAAAATACTTAATTTTTTTATCTCCACCGAAGCCATTGGGCTGATAGGGCCCAGATTCATTTATAGTATCCTTAGGCTGAAGGATTGATATTCTGTGTTTTTTATGAAATCGGCTCTTTAGTTTGGTTGCTATGCCAACTTAGAGTTGCATTGTCTTATAATGGGGAAAATTGAAAAATTGCATTTACTGCAAAGCCATTGCACTTATGTTGACAAAACTTTTATAGAAATGTTCCTTGAGAAATCTTCTATCAGCTACATGCTTTTTGGCCCACTGCTCATTTTATTGGTTGTCATGGAAACCAAAAGGAAAAAAAAAAAAGAAAAAAAAATATATAAAAATTCTCTTCTGAAGCCACTAGGCCAATAAGGTCCAGATGTCATCCATAGACTGGGGGATTGAAAGTTTATGTTTTTTTTATAAAAATTGGCACTTTAATTTGGTTGCTTTGGCAGCTTAGAGTTGCATTGACTTATACATAATGGGGACAATTGAAAAATGGCATTTACTGCCAAGCCATTGCAGATATGTTGACAAAACTGTTATAGAAATATTCCTTGAGAAGTCTTCTTTCAGCTATATGTTTTTTTGCCCACTACACTTCTTATTGGTTGTCATGGAAGCCATAGAGCAAACAAAGGAAAAAAAAAGCTAAAAAAATAAAAATTCTCTTCTGCAGCCACTAGGCCGGTTGGGTCAGATTTTTTGTTTAGTATCCTTTGGCTAAGGAATTGAAAATTTGTGTTTCTTTATGAAAATCGGCTCTTTCGTTTGGTTGCTATGGTATATTTGAATCGCATTGACTTACTATGGGGAAAATTAAAATATGGCATTTGCTGCAATCAAAATATGGAAAATAGTTACATATTTTGTTATCAACTCAACAGACTGTCAGACTGAGACTTAGTAGTTGTATATTTTGTATTAGCCCTTACAAAATGTGACAGCAATTTTGAGCCTATACAAATTTGATAGCAGTTTTGAGCTAGAGATCTGATGAGCTTTGTGGCCCGTGGGCCTCTTGTTTCTAAGATCTGACCTGGTGATCTATTTTTTTAACAGACATTATTCAGTTTCAAACTTGTCCTACATTTTATGAAGATAAACATTCTGACCAAGTTTCATGATGATTCAAAGCAAAATAAAGCCAAAATTGTGTACAAAAGGTTTTTTTATGATTTGACCTAGTGACTTAGTTTTTGACCCGACTAGACCCAGTTTCAAACTTGGCCCTAGATTTCATTAAGATAATCATTCTGAAAAATTTTCATGAAGATTGAACCAAAACTGTGCCCTCTAACACAAAGTTTTTCTAAGGTTTGACCTAGTGACCTAGTTTTTGATCCAACATGACCTAGTTGCACCCTTGGTCTAGATTTGTTGAAGATAAACATTTTTACAGAGTTTCATAAAGATTGGAACAAAACTGTGCCCTCTAGAGCATTCACATGCTTTTTCTAAGACCTGACCTTGTGACCTAGTGTTTGACCTTACAAGGCCCAGTTTCAAATTTGGTCTAGATACCATAAATATAAGCAATCTGAAGACTGGATCATAACTGTGCCCTCTATAGTGTGCACAAGGTTTATCTGAGATTTGACCTAGTGACCTAGTTTTTGACCCCACATAATGCAGTTTCAAATTTGGTCTAGATTTTATTAAGATAAACATTCTGACAAAGTTTCTTAATGATTGGATCAAAACTGTGCACTGTGTGTCTTTCTAAGATTTATTTCTATTTTTAGCTCTGGTGGCAATTTGTTCAGCAGAGTGGAATGGTTTTAGCAATTTTGGTTCAGGGCCATGAGTCAAACATTACTGTGAAATTACTTTGAAATCGAGCCACTTGCTTCAGGGGAGATTTCGTTTAAAGGTTTTTCTATTTTTAGATTTCTATTTTAGCTCTGGTGGCCAGTTTGTTCAGCAGAGTGGAACCGTCTTAGCAATTTTGGTTCAGGGCCTTGAGTCGAACATTTCTGTGAAATTTTTTGCTCATGTTGAAGAAAATAGTCGTTTTCCCTTTTGGTTTATCTTCTTTCATTGGAATTCCAGTTCTAAAAATAACTATGTTTATTATGTCTATAAGTGCGTGATTTCTGATGCCATTCTCCAAAGGTCATATTTCCCTTGACGTGAGCTCTCCTAGAGGTCCTGGCATGGCGGATGGGTTAAAACTATCCCAAAATGCAATGCAGCATGACATCAGCTGCGTTATCTATTTTTGGCGCGAACTAAAAATAGCGCTTACTGGTGTGCGAAGCAGAGTTAGGAAATCCCTTGCAAAACAACTTTTCTAATATTTTTTTGATATACACTTTTTAGTGAAACTTATTAATTCCCTTTTATAAGTGCTTTCCAACAACTTGGATGAAAGTTCATCAAAATTATGATGCATTCCAAAGTACAGGAACCTACCTTTAAATATCAAACTGACTCAACTTAAAAAAAAATCAAAAAGCCATTGTGAATACGGTAATGATGTAAGTACTGGGACAGCTCAAAATTATTTTAATTTTGTCCCAAATAGAAAATTAACTATTTCAGAAGTGTCAAATGGTAGAAGTCACTGGTAATGCACTTACATTCTACGTTTAATTTTGACGACTGATTGATTGTTTTGGGTTTAACAGCCCTTTGAGACAGTATTTAAGTCTATATCGGGCCATCTCCCAGAGAGAGGGAGAAAGAAGAGAAATGATAGACAAGAGAAAAAATGTCCAAACAAGCCCACCCCCACCCAGTCCCGGATCCATGAGGTGGGCTTTGGGGCTTCAGCCCCGCCACCTGGGCCTGGTTGAATTAAAACATATGATATGTGCCGACATCTCATTAGAATCGCCTCGGCGAGGCGATTCTAATGAGTTATCACAACATATATTTCATGGCAAAATGACATTATCAGAAATTCTCATCAAAACGATCCCTATTTATGGTATATATTTTCAAGCCCCACTAACACCCAGCCCCTTCCCCTCCCCCAAAACACATATCTCGGCACCTTCCATCCCCACAAGTTATCCAGAACCTCACCAGAACGCGGTGGTCTGGATCCGGGCCTGCACACCTACTGCAAGCACAGTAAGCCCTTGCCCTATGTTCCAAATCAGTAGGACGCCCCAGCATTAGAAGTTATACACAGCACCATCCCACCACCCGACCACCCTCTAATTTTGACAAAGTGGCTTTCAATACAGAATGATTCAGTCAGAAATAGGAGATACATCTCCTGTACAGTAATTGGCTTCATATTCCCATTAATTTTCTATTACTAGCCAAAATATAAAAGTGTGTTAACTCAGAACTATTTAGGATAGGATAACGAATCTGTGAAAATTAATTGTAGGGTAGAAATAGCTTTATTACTCATAGTTTTCCCCTTTTTTTCAATATAAACACAGAGAATTAATATCTCAGAATACATAAAATTTTATATTTTGCACTTGAAAAAGTTTTAGGTTCCAGACCATTAGACTGACACAAAGAAGGAAACTAAGATATGCTGGAATTACAGTAGTTTGTTAGTGTCCAAATATTTAGGTAACTTATGGTATAAAAATAGAAGGAAAAGAAAAGAAACAGAAAAAAATCCATAAATAAGTGTTATGAAAAATTTTATACAATTCGGTTCACATCTGCATTTTTCTGCATTTTAACATGTGCATGTTTTAATATATATTGTCGCTTTTTCCCAAAAATACATAAAAAAATACTAAATAAAATGTTTCTCTAGAGCGGAATAAACAGAAATATACGGTAATCAGGTTGATCTGTGCAGACCTGTCCTTAGTGCTTTAAAGTTTGTTCCCAAGTTATACATTGATTTATTTTTATGTATTCTCAAAGTATCATAATTAAGCATACTGACAGACCAATAAAGGGTGGTTGGTGATGATGATTATAAGATAAATTGTGTTAATATGCTCCATAACAACCCATGTTGTTGTACCTCATTAGAACTGCCTCATCAAGGCTGCTCTAATAACAGTAGTTTGTAATTATGGTTTGGATCAAATCCCATCTCCTCTACACCTCAGTAAATAGTTATATCAGGAACACAAATGACATTGAAATTCTTATAAAGTATGAACAGTTCAAGTATGATGCAGAAATAATGGCCATTATGCATGGAAAATATCTTTAAAATATTTTAATAAAAAAAAAATGGACTATTTACAAATTGCATTATCTGTCTCCAAAACAATTTATGACATTTTTTTTTTTTAGTTACGATCTCAGAATATTTTGCTTCTGTTTGGAATATTTAACAAACACTAAAAGTATGATATCTGTTGCACAACATAAAATCTGATGTAAAACTTATTTTGAGATAATATTTATGAACAAATATATATTTTATCATTGATTTTTTTGAGGAAAAAAGGAGAGAGAAAAAACAGTAATAAAACTGATATATGCACTCTAGAAATGTTTACTGTATATATGGTAATGTTCTTTGATTTCATAAATTGACAGCCCCCTACTGTTTATTGGAGTTCTGACACACTCTAGTAGCTGCTACTGTTGGAAATTACAATATACAGTCCTAACAGGTAGACTGGCATCAGTCTATTAAATGATAATGTGACAAAAAAAATGCAAAATTGTACAAACAATTTAACAATCATACTAATTTTACATTTTCTGGTAGCTGAATTTTCCAGTGATGGCTCTTATTAGAATAGAACAAAATCTGATGTTCTTTTTTTATCTGGCTTATACTTATTACTGGAGTCTGGAGCCAGTCTATCCTAACAGGTAGCTTGTCACATACATATTTTGATAACTGCCTGAATCCTGCACTGTAGAACAACAGATATACCATATTAATCCCATTAAATACCCAGGGGGTGTTTCATTTTACGAAACGGGGGGGGGGGGGGGGGGGGGGGGTATTCAGAGCCTAGATTGTAGTAAATCAGTCACTGCCAAAAAAAACTCTAAGTAGCAATATAAGGTGATGGGTATACTTTCAGAAGAAGCAATTTACTCTACTATTTTTGCCCCCTTTCTCAGTATAAGGTCAACTCTTTAAGAGAAGACCACATTTCAAGCTACTTTAATTATCCAGAGAAGCAAACAGGAATTCAAAAAGTTAAGATAGCATTATTTTAGGAAAAGAGGTAGCTAGAGCAGGGGTTCTTATTAGGATGAATATGGTATATGTGATATTTTTTTTCACTGACCAAGGAAAAAAGAGCAAAAGGACATACTAGTTGACTCTCCCCCATAAATAGGGATAAAATCAATGAAATATTAAAAAGAAATACAAGTACAAAAAAATTAAAGAACAATGAGGCCATTTTTTTTCCTTCACACTTTTACATTTGCCATTATTGTTCAAATGTAAATATTCGGACTAACCATTATATGCATTGCAGTACATGTCTGTAATTTCCAAATTAAGGTAAAAGCCCATTACATGTATATCTCCTTTCTTAAAACGATAGGCCCCACAATAGCTCAATCAGTTAAGCACTGGTCTGCTAAGCCAGCGGTCCAGATCCAAATCCCGCTAGAGGTGGAAATCTTTGTATTTTCTTAAATTTTCCTGTTTTCAGTGACCATCACAAATCATAAATGGGGCAGATAAATATACTTTTAATAGCAATCATTATTATGCCTAGGATGTAATGTTTTGTGAGAAAGTTAATTGAAATATTTAGGGTGTAAATCTTTAAGTCTTGCATAATTACTTCCCCTTATAAACCATCCACCTAAATCCACTAGTCCGCTTGTGATCATTATTCATGACTGAAAATCTTAAATGTTGAAAGATGTAAAATGAAAATGCATATTTTTGTGTCAACACTGACATCGATCCAAGTAAATTTGGTCCAACAGGTAAATTATATATTAGTCAAGGATTTTTTTTAATATTCGTTCACATGAGGGAAATATATGTCTTATTATTTGTTTTAATGTATGAACTAGTATCTATCGATCTATCAAAATATTAGTAATGCTAAAAGAAAGTTAAAAAGATTGTCACTGATTCAGATAAATTTGGCCCAACAATTTTCCAGTATGATCCAACAGGTAGCCGGTCCAAGTATTACTCCATATCAGTCCAAGTTCCAGCAGTCCAAGTGATTTAATACAGCAGATAACTGTATCACATAATTTGTAATAATTTCATCTTTTCATTTTATCATGTGTACAAGTATATAAGTACAAATTGCATTAAAAATTATATGTCTCATGAAGTGTGCTAGATTTATTGAATCATTACGCAAACTTTAAACTTGTTTTATAAATAGCATAATTTTTCTTTTCGTCTGCCAGCTTGCTTTCTACTTTCAGCATAACTTCTACATAGAAATGTAACTGTTCCACTAAAATTCTGCAATGAAAACTTTTCTAAAATTATCACATGTAAAAAAAATGAAAACTGATCTGTATAACATTTGACAGGTTCAAGTCAAAGTATTCATTTCCACTGCCAGTAATGTTATGTGCAGCTGAAGGCAAAAATAAAAATAAATCAAAAGAAAAATATAATAAAAAGGAAAATGAAATGTTATACGCATCAGTGAAATGATAGTTTGGATAAAATATTTTTTTTTTCTTTTTTGAAAAGATTTGTTTTTTCTTAATGGGAAAGACAGCTGGATTTTTTTAGTATGACTATTTACTAAATCAGATCAAAGTTTTAAAGTTAATTTTAGAATTCAAATTCTTTGAATGTTTTGACTGGTAATTATTGTTTTGCAATGACACTTACATCTAATTATCAGTGTTTATTTTTAACCATTCAAACTACCTGTTACCTGTATGAAAATTTGGTCCAACAGGTAACTGGTCCAAGGATTACACCAGTGCAGTCCGAGTTGTACCAGTCCAAGGTCCAATGGTCCAAGTGATTTGGTCCAAGGATTACACTGGTAAGGTTCTCTTTACTGGCCACACACACAAATACCTTAATGATGTGGAGGGGCTTTATGGCTAAAACAATACCTGTGCTAGTCTACCCTACTAAGTGTGATAATTCCTGCAAATGTTTACAGGCGCCCGTAAAAATAACGGGTAATGGACTGCCAGCTGGTTGCCAGTTGTTCTACCTTATATTCTAATGAAATTTTTTTACAGTGTAGAGCTGTTCTTCTGCCATTTTGACATAGGGGTAAAACTTTGACAGAGCAAACAGTTTCAATTTTGGCAGACATAGCAAAGTGAGAGGCTCATACTCTGCTATGTCTGTCAAAATTGAAAAAGACAGTAGAGTTCAGTGATCTTCCGCCATTTTTAAAAAAGGTAAAAACTTAAGTCTCTGAAAAGTGAGGCAAAAATGCTGAGTTTCTTCCTTTGAATTCCTGTTTGCTTCCCTGGATAAAAAAAGCTTTTTTAGCTCACCCGAATGAAGTTCAGGAAGAGCTATTGTACTACCCCTGGTGTCGGCGTCAGCCTTGGAGGCGGCATTAGCAAAATGTTAAAGTTTTACATTAAAGTTTTTTAGGTGATGGGCAAGGCGCTGTCAGGCGAGCTATCCTGTCCCAGTGACAGGTCTTTTATAAATATGGCCTGCTCCAAAGAGGAAACGAATTTGCTGCACCAGCCGCAGCGCCTCTGACGGACTTGTGAGGATAGAGTTCTCTGTTCTTCTGCCATTTTTACAAAGGGAAAAACTTCTTTATCCAAAGAAGCAAATAAGGTAGTAACAAGAACTACATTTTTTGCTTCCTTAGATGAAGCTTTTTTAAATGGGTCTGCTCTAAAAGGAGAAAACTGCTCATTGAGGAGCAAATTCTTTCCTAGGAGCAAATTCTTTCGTATCAGAGTTGACCCTCATTGAGAGAGAAGGAGCAGTTGCTTTCCTTGAAGGTTTACAAAATCACCTTAAGCACAGATGGAAATATGTTGAAGCCTGTGTGCCTCCAGGCCTCTTCGTAGGTACGCCCTTGAAATATATTTATTATTATTTTGTTTTCATAATTGCAAAATAAAAAATTTACAAATAACTTCTAAAATGTTTATCAACCGCATTTTAGCAATTAAGCTACAAACGCGCATTTTAGCAATACATTAAGTAGACTAGCTACTAGTCTGATAATGAATTTTTATCCCAAATCAAAAATAGTAAGTTTTCATCCATTCTATGGCCAGTCTATAAATAATGATTCTGCTCCCTTTCTTATTGGTACATTATCAAAAGAAGAAGTTGAGCCAGAGAGTATAGACTAGCTACAAATACTGAACTTATATATTAATTATGAAAATGAGATAAGGAGAAAATTCTTCTTCCCCTAGTGGCTAGGCTATACATTAAGCATCACACCAGAGAGCATCTCATTTTCATATACAGTCAGACATAAGTTAAACATCACCTGAATAAGTTGCACCGTAGAAGGAGGTATATTTCAAGTAACATTATCACAGGAATATTTTTACTTTTCGCATCAACTATAATTCTGTCTAAATATTCTTCACCATCCAAAAAACTGAAATATTTGAAATTTTATTTGATGCATATCAAATATGCTGATTTGTCGAATATGAAATTAAACATTCAAATAATTGGGGATGATGCTTAACTTATGTCTGAGGTTTTGTTTTTTTGGGGAGCATGCCCCCAGACCCCTCTAGCTTAGCTTCAAGATTTCATCACTCGCCATGGCCGCACTGGTCAAAATTTCCTTCCAACGGGCCTGCAACTTTATGAAGTTTCACACCTACCAATCGCTTGCATGCAAAACCGCGGTTCAGAACGCACATCCATGTGAGGAGTTTCCGGTTTCGCAGAAGGGCAGTTGAAAAAGTAAACAAATTTGACAATGGATTTAGGTTAAGGTTTTTTATTTTCTCTGCCAACTGTTTATGCAAAATACGAGAAAGCTATTTTTTCGCATATAGTTTGCTTCTTCAGCACATTGAAGCATTAGGCACATGGCCTTGCATTTTTCGAGATATTCATTTTGTATGGCAAAGCATGCATTCAAGGTCAATCTGGGTGGTATATACATGTAGGAAAAAGTCACATTCCCTTGTTTGATTCCGAGTGTCTAAACTTGTCAAAAGCAAAGAAGTGAACGGAACTACTGTATGGGTGAATTTAAATTAATTCAGTTTCTGATCCATACTGCCATTGTCTGGTTACTGTTAAAAAGTATGCCATCCAGGAGAACCATAGTTCTGTTTTCATTGATCATCATTGATAAATTAACATTAACATAGGCATAAAGCTAACAATGTAATACCGTAAAAATTTTAAATATTGGGACGCTAAAATAATTACCATAATTGTCCTAAAATTGGAACAGTTTGGTTTTACAGTACAGTCATGTGCCTCAAAATGCAAATCAGATGGCAAATAGTGTAACCCCTGATCAGACTGCTCCTTGAGGAGCAGTCTGATCTGGGTTTGCACTATTTGCTGAGACCTAACTGTCCGAATATATTGAATTTTTATGGTATACCATTATTCATTTAATTTATTAGGCACCAAACTGGAACTGAAAAGTTCTAGTTACAATGAAGCTTTTTTAGCTCACCTGAGCCAGAGGCTCCGGGGGAGCTTAATATGGTCAGGCTCCCTCGTCCATCCGTTCGTCCACAACTTCAAACGACTTCTCCTCTGAAACCGCTGGGCCGATTGTAACCAAATTTCATATAGAGCCTCCTGGGACCTTAGGAACAAAAAATTGTTCAAACGGTCCTGGTCACATGACCAACATGGCCGCCATGCCCATATATGGTAAAAACCTAAAAAAATCTTCTTCTCCAGAACCAGTTGACCGATGGCCTTGTAACTTGGTATGTAGAATCTGGTACGGGCGTACTACCAAAATTGTTCAAATTATGACCTTGGGTTGACCTTGACCTTTTTTAGGGTAAGGTCAAATTTGCTTCCTTGTGCTTTTATATGGCAAAATGCTAGAACATAAGATATCTTGGAAACTGTTGAAGATTTTGGGCTAAAAATTGGTATCCACTGTCATCTTAATGAGTACATGAAGATTTATGAATACAAGAGGTCAAGGTGATTCTTTGACCTTTGACCTAGAACTCTCATACTTTGACAATTCCAAGCAATCTCCTCAAAAGCCCCTGGGCCAATTGAAATCAAATTTCATATAGAGCCTCCAGGAGTTGAGGGAACAAAAACTTATTCATACGGTCCAGGTCACATGACCAACATGGCCGCCACGCCCATATATGGTAAAAACCTTTAAAAATCTTCTTCTCAAGAACCAATTGACCGATGGCCTTGAAACTTGGTATGTAGCTTTGGGTACTCGAGTACTGTCAAGATTGTTCAAATTATGACCATGGGTTGACCTTGATCTTTTTTACGGCAAGGTCAAATATGGGAAAATGCTAGAACATAGATTTCATGGAAAGTTTTGAAGAGATATGCCTAAGAATCGGTATATACAGATATCTCAATGAGTACTTGAAGATTTGTGAGTACAAGAGGTCAAGGTCATTCTTTGACCTTTGACCCAGAACTCTCATATTTTGACAATATCAAACAATCCCCTAAAAAAAAACTGAGCCAATTGTAACGAAATTTCATATAGAGCCTCCACGGATTGAGGGAATGAAAATTTGTTCAAACAGTCCAGGTCACATGACCAACATGGCCGCTAGGACCATATATGGTAAAAACCTTTAAAAATCTTCTTCTCCAGAACCAATTGACCGATGGCCTTGAAGCTTGGTATGTAGCATTGGGAATTCCAGTACTATCAAGATTGTTCAAAATAATGACCTTGGGTTGACCTTGACTATTTTACTGCAAGGTCAAATGTGGGAAAATGCTAGAACATAAGATTTCATGGAAAGTTTTGAAGATTTATGCCTAAAAATTGGTATCTACAGTCATCTTAATGAGTACATGAAGATTCATGAGTACAAGAGGTCAAGATCATTCTTTGACTTTTGACCCAGAACTCTGTCATTTTGACAATATCAAACCATCTCCTCAAAAGCTCCTGGGCCAATTTTGAAACCAAATTTCATATAGAGCCTCCAGGGGGTTAAGGGAATGAAATTTTTTTCAAACATCCAGGTCACATGACCAGCAGGTCCTCCATGCCCATATATGGTTAAAACCTTCAAAAATCTTTTTCACCAAAACCAATTGACCGATGGCCTTAGAGTAACTTACCCTAGAGTACTGAGGCTGAATGGACCCAGGTGAGCTACAGGACCAATGGTCCTCTTGTTATTAGCTCACCTGAGCCAGCGGCTCCGGGGGAGCTTATAGGATGGTAAGGCTCCGTCGTCTGTCCGTCAACAATTTCAAATGACTTCTCCTCTGAAACCGCTGGGCCAATTGTAACCAAATTTCATAAGTGGCCTCCAGAGGAAGGGGTAAGGAAAAGTTGTTCAAACATTCATGGTCACATGACCAATATGGCCACCATGCCCATATATGGTAACCAGAGGACCATTGGTCCTGCAGCTCACCTGTGCACTGAGGTTATGCTGAAAAAACTTAAAGTTGCCACAGCAACAAAACAACATGCAAACAGCAATGATACACCCATTTATGTAGAGGATAATATCACAAACATTTATGCTAAAAAGATTCAGCTTTATCTCCCTTCATGGCTTCTGAGAGGATTTTTGGCAACAACAAAAAAAATCGAAAAATTTAGCCTTTCGGTTGCGATGGCAACCAACCAAAATCAGGGATTTGGGCAAAAATTCATATTGCTGGTAGGACTACTCCAGGAACATTTCTGTAAAGTTTATGTCAAAATATCTGCAGTATCACAGAAATAAATGCCAAATTTCCACTTTCCCCATCATAAGGCTATGGAAAATTTAAGTTTCCATAGCAATGAATTCACATGGGCAACGATAATATAAAACATAATTTAGGTACAGGCTAATGTCATTAATATGTATGCAAAGTATCAGCTTCATCCCTATTATGGCTCCTGAGGAGAAGATTTTTGAAAAGTTTTTCAAAAATTTACCCTTTATTTTGCCATGGCAACCAATCAAATTTAGCGATTTGGACAAAATTCATATGAATCATAACGGACTACTCAAGAAACATTTCTATAGAAACAAATTCTAAATAGCTGCAGTGAGACAGCAAAAATTGCCAATTTCCACTTTTCCCATTATAAGTCAATGGAAACTATAAGTTGCCATAGCAACCAGAGTTCTTATGGGATTGGAACAAAAGACATACTTTATGTAGAGGCTAATGTCATTAACATATATGCAAAGTATCAGCTTCATCCTTCTTATGGCTTCTGAGAAGAAGATTTTTTTTGATTTTTTCGAAAATTTACCCTTTATTTTGCCATGGCAACCAATCAAATTAAACGATTTGAACAAAATTCATATGAATCGTAGAGGACTACTCAAGAAACATTTCTGCAGAAAAAAATTCTAAACAACTGCAGTGAGACAGCAAAAATTGCCAATTTCCACTTTTCCCATTATAAGTCAATGGAAACTATAAGTTGCCATAGCAACCAGAGTTCTTATGGGATTGGAATAAAAAACACAATTTATGTAGAGGCTAATGTCATTAACATATATGCCAAGTATCAGCTTAATCCCTCTTATGGCTTCTGAGGAGAAGATTTTTTTTGATTTTTTCGAAAATTTACCCTTTATTTTGCCATGGCAACCAATCAAATTCAGCGATTTGAACCAAATTCTTATGAATCGTAGGGGACTGCTCAAGAAACATTTCTGTAGAAAAAAATTCAAAATAACTGCAGTGAGACAGAAAAATATTGCCAATTTCCACTTTTCCCATTATAAGTCAATGGAAACTATAAGTTGCCATAGCAACCAGAGTTCTTATGCCAATGGAACAAAAAACACAATTATTCTTTCCCCCCACCTATAGATGCTATATGTGAAATATGGAAAGAATCGGCCCCATGGCTTCAGAGGAGAAGTCGTTTGAAAATGTTGACGACGGCGGACGGACGACGGACGACGGACGACGGATGCCTGCCTATACTATAAGCTCACCTATGAGCCTTCGGCTCAGGTGAGCTAAAAACTTAAAAAAATCTTCTTCTCCAGGACCAATAGGCCGATTGCCTTGAAACTTGGTATGTAGCATTGGGTGTGCAAGTACTACCAAGTTTGTTCAAATTATGACCTTGGGTTGACCTTGACCTTTTTGACGGTAAGGTCAAATTTTCTTCCCTGTGCTTTTTTATGGCAAAATGCTAGAACATAAGACATCTTGGAAACTAATGAAGATTTTGGGCTAAAAATTGGTATCTACAATCATCTTAATGAGTACATGAAGATTTAGGAGTACAAGAGGTCAAGGTCATGTTTTGACCTTTGACTCAGAACTCTGATAATCTCAAACAATCTCCTCAAAAGCCACTGGGCCAATTGAAACCAAATTTCATATAGAGCCTCCAGGGGTTGAGGGAACAAAAAATTATTCATATGGTCCAGGTCACATGACCAACATGGTCGCCATGCCCATATATGGCAAAAACCTTTAAAAATCTTCTTCTCCAGAACCAGTTGCCCGATGGCCTTGAAACTTGGTATGTAGCATTGGGTACTCAAGTACTATTAAGATTGTTCAAATGATGACCTTGGGTTGACCTTGGCCTTATTTACAGCAAGGTCAAATGTGGGAAAATGCTAGAACATAAGATTTCTTGGAAAGTTTTGAAGAATAAGGCCTAAAAATTGGAGTATGCGGTCATCTTAATGAGTACATGAAGATTCATAAGTACAAAAGGTCAAGCTCATTCTTTGACCTTTGACCCAGAACTCTCATATTTTGACAATTTCAAACAATCTCCTCAAAAACCACTTGGCGAATTGTAACCAAATTTCATATAGAGCCTCCAGGGTTGAGGGAATGAAAATTAATTCAAACGGTCCTGGTCACATGGCTGCCACGCCCATATATGGTATGATTTGTCACAGTTGTTACACTTGTCGTGCTTTTTTTTGGCTGTCTCACCAAAAAAGATTTAAGCCATAAACTGTTTAAGTCACAGTTTGTCTCAGTTTGTTTCACAATGAAACTCTTTTTCTCAGGTAAAATACATTGTCTACAAATGTCACAGTTGTTTCAGACCAGGGATGGGCCAATTTTTTTCATTGTCATGGTTGTTACACTTGTTGCGCTTTTTTTTGGCTGTCTCACCAAAAAAGATTTTCAGCATAAATGTTTTAGTCACGGTTTGTCTCAGTTTGTTTCACAAGGAAACTCTTTTTCTCATTTAAAATACATTGTCTACAAATGTCACAGTTGTTTCAGACCAAGGATGGGCCAATTTTTTTCATTGTCACAGTTGTTACACTTGTCGCGCTTTTTTTTGGCTGTCTCACCAAAAAAGATTTTCAGCATAAATGTTTTAGTCACGGTTTGTCTCAGTTTGTTTCACAATAAAACTCTTTTTCTCATTTAAAATACATTGTCTACAAATGTCACAGTTGTTTCAGACCAAGGATGGGCCAATTTTTTCATTGTCACAGTTGTTACGCTTGTCGCGCTTTTTTTTGGCTGTCTCACCAAAAAAGATTTTCAGCATAAATGTTTTAGTCACGGTTTGTCTCAGTTTGTTTCACAATAAAACTCTTTTTCTCATTTAAAATACATTGTCTACAAATGTCACAGTTGTTTCAGACCAAGGATGGGCCAATTTTTTCATTGTCACAGTTGTTACACTTGTCGCGCTTTTTTTTGGCTGTCTCACCAAAAAAGATTTTCAGCATAAATGTTTTAGTCACGGTTTGTCTCAGTTTGTTTCACAATAAAACTCTTTTTCTCATTTAAAATACATTGTCTACAAATGTCACAGTTGTTTCAGACCAAGGATGGGCCAATTTTTTTCATTGTCACAGTTGTTACGCTTGTCGCGCTTTTTTTTGGCTGTCTCACCAAAAAAGATTTTCAACATAAATGTTTTAGTCACGGTTTGTCTCAGTTTGTTTCACAAGGAAACTCTTTTTCTCATTTAAAATACATTGTCTACAAATGTCACAGTTGTTGCAGACCAAGGATGGGCCAATTTTTTTCATTGTCACAGTTGTTACACTTGTCGCGCTTTTTTTTGGCTGTCTCACCAAAAAAGATTTTCAGCATAAATGTTTTAGTCACGGTTTGTCTCAGTTTGTTTCACAATAAAACTCTTTTTCTCATTTAAAATACATTGTCTACAAATGTCACAGTTGTTGCAGACCAAGGATGGGCCAATTTTTTTCATTGTCACAGTTGTTACGCTTGTCGCGCTTTTTTTTTGGCTGTCTCACCAAAAAAGATTTTCAACATAAATGTTTTAGTCACGGTTTGTCTCAGTTTGTTTCACAAGGAAACTCTTTTTCTCATTTAAAATACATTGTCTACAAATGTCACAGTTGTTTCAGACCAAGGATGGGCCAATTTTTTCATTGTCACAGTTGTTACGCTTGTCACGCTTTTTTTTGGCTGTCTCACCAAAAAAGATTTTCAACATAAATGTTTTAGTCACGGTTTGTCTCAGTTTGTTTCACAAGGAAACTCTTTTTCTCATTTAAAATACATTGTCTACAAATGTCACAGTTGTTGCAGACCAAGGATGGGCCAATTTTTTTCATTGTCACAGTTGTTACGCTTGTCGCTCTTTTTTTTGGCTGTCTCACCAAAAAAGATTTTCAACATAAATGTTTTAGTCACGGTTTGTCTCAGTTTGTTTCACAAGGAAACTCTTTTTCTCATTTAAAATACATTGTCTACAAATGTCACAGTTGTTGCAGACCAAGGATGGGCCAATTTTTTCATTGTCACAGTTGTTACGCTTGTCGCGCTTTTTTTTGGCTGTCTCACCAAAAAAGATTTTCAACATAAATGTTTTAGTCACGGTTTGTCTCAGTTTGTTTCACAAGGAAACTCTTTTTCTCATTTAAAATACATTGTCTACAAATGTCACAGTTGTTTCAGACCAAGGATGGGCCAATTTTTTTCATTGTCACAGTTGTTACACTTGTCGCACTTTTTTTTGGCTGTCTCACCAAAAAAGATTTTCAACATAAATGTTTTAGTCACGGTTTGTCTCAGTTTGTTTCACAATAAAACTCTTTTTCTCATTTAAAATACATTGTCTACAAATGTCACAGTTGTTGCAGACCAAGGATGGGCCAATTTTTTTCATTGTCACAGTTGTTACACTTGTCGCGCTTTTTCTTGGCTGTCTCACCAAAAAAAAGTTTTCAGCATAAATGTTTTAGTCACGGTTTGTCTCAGTTTGTTTCACAATAAAACTCTTTTTCTCATTTAAAATACATTGTCTACAAATGTCACAGTTGTTTCAGACCAAGGGTGGGCCAATTTTTTCATTGTCACAGTTGCTACACTTGTCACGCTTTTTTTTGGCTGTCTCACCAAAAAAGATTTTCAGCATAAATGTTTTAGTCACGGTTTGTCTCAGTTTGTTTCACAATAAAACTCTTTTTCTCATTTAAAATACATTGTCTACAAATGTCACAGTTGTTGCAGACCAAGGATGGGCCAATTTTTTTCATTGTCACAGTTGTTACGCTTGTCGCGCTTTTTTTTGGCTGTCTCACCAAAAAAGATTTTCAACATAAATGTTTTAGTCACGGTTTGTCTCAGTTTGTTTCACAAGGAAACTCTTTTTCTCATTTAAAATACATTGTCTACAAATGTCACAGTTGTTTCAGACCAAGGATGGGCCAATTTTTTCATTGTCACAGTTGTTACGCTTGTCGCGCTTTTTTTTGGCTGTCTCACCAAAAAAGATTTTCAACATAAATGTTTTAGTCACGGTTTGTCTCAGTTTGTTTCACAAGGAAACTCTTTTTCTCATTTAAAATACATTGTCTACAAATGTCACAGTTGTTGCAGACCAAGGATGGGCCAATTTTTTTCATTGTCACAGTTGTTACACTTGTCGCGCTTTTTTTTGGCTGTCTCACCAAAAAAGATTTTCAGCATAAATGTTTTAGTCACGGTTTGTCTCAGTTTGTTTCACAATAAAACTCTTTTTCTCATTTAAAATACATTGTCTACAAATGTCACAGTTGTTGCAGACCAAGGATGGGCCAATTTTTTTCATTGTCACAGTTGTTACGCTTGTCGCGCTTTTTTTTTGGCTGTCTCACCAAAAAAGATTTTCAACATAAATGTTTTAGTCACGGTTTGTCTCAGTTTGTTTCACAAGGAAACTCTTTTTCTCATTTAAAATACATTGTCTACAAATGTCACAGTTGTTTCAGACCAAGGATGGGCCAATTTTTTCATTGTCACAGTTGTTACGCTTGTCGCGCTTTTTTTTGGCTGTCTCACCAAAAAAGATTTTCAACATAAATGTTTTAGTCACGGTTTGTCTCAGTTTGTTTCACAAGGAAACTCTTTTTCTCATTTAAAATACATTGTCTACAAATGTCACAGTTGTTGCAGACCAAGGATGGGCCAATTTTTTCATTGTCACAGTTGTTACGCTTGTCGCGCTTTTTTTTGGCTGTCTCACCAAAAAAGATTTTCAACATAAATGTTTTAGTCACGGTTTGTCTCAGTTTGTTTCACAAGGAAACTCTTTTTCTCATTTAAAATACATTGTCTACAAATGTCACAGTTGTTTCAGACCAAGGATGGGCCAATTTTTTTCATTGTCACAGTTGTTACACTTGTCGCACTTTTTTTTGGCTGTCTCACCAAAAAAGATTTTCAACATAAATGTTTTAGTCACGGTTTGTCTCAGTTTGTTTCACAATAAAACGCTTTTTAGCTCACTTGAGCCATAGGCTCAGGGTGAGCTATTGTGATCACCCAGTGTCCGTCGTCCGTCGTGCGTCGTGCGTCGTCCGTCGTGCGTCGTGCGTCGTCCGTCGTGCGTCGTCAACAATTTGCTTTAAATGACATCTTCTCTGAAACCGCTGGGCCTAGGGCTTTGATATTTGGTATGAAGCATTGTCTAGTGGTCTTCTACCAAGTTTGTTCAAATGGTGGCCCCAGGGTCCAAAATGGCCCTGGGGCAGGGGGTCTTGGGTTCGAAACTAAAAAATACTTAAAAATCTTCTTCTCAAGAACTCCTTGGCTCAGATGCTTGAAATTTGGTATGTAGCATTGCCTAGTGGTCCTCTACCAAGTTTGTTCAAATGGTGGCCCCGGGGTCCAAAATGGCCCTGGGGCAGGGGGTCTTGGGTTGGAAACTAAAAAATACTTAAGAATCTTCTTCTCCAGAACTGCTTTGCTCAGATGCTTGAAATTTGGTATATAGCATTGCCTAGTGGTCCTCTACCAAGTTTGTTCAAATGGTGGCCCCAGGGTCCAAAATGGCCCTGGGGCAGGGGGTCTTGGGTTCGAACCTAAAAAATACTTAAAAATCTTCTTCTCCAGATTTGCTTAGCTCAGATGCTTGAAACTTGGTTTGTAGAATTGCCTTGTGGTCCTCTATCATGTTTGTTCAAATGGTGGCCCCAGGGTCCAAAATGGTCCTGGGGCAGGGGGTCTTGGGTTCGAAACTAAAAAATACTTAAATATCTTCTTCACCAGAACTGCTTGCCTCAGATGCTTGAAATTTGGTATGTAACATTGCCTAGTGGTCCTCTACGAAGTTTGTTCAAATGGGCACCCCAGGGTCCAAAATGGCCCCGGGGCAGGGAGTCCCAGGTTTGAACCATAGAAGAACATAGAAAAATATTAAAAAATCTTCTACTTCAGAACCGCAAGGTTCATATGCTTGAAATTTGGTATGTAGCATTGCCTAGTAGTCCTTTACCAAGTTTGTTTAAATGGTGGCCCCAGGGTCCAAAATGGCCCTGCGACTGGGAGTCCTAGGTTTGAACCATAGAAATATATAGAAAAATATTTAAAAAATCTTCTTCAGAACCACTTGGCTCAGATGCTTGAAATTTGGTATGTAGCTTTGCCTAGTAGTCTTTTACCAAGTTTGTTCAAATGATGACCCCAGGGTCTAAAATGGCCCCACCCCAGGGGGTCCTGGGTTTGAACTATAGAACTACATAGAAAAATATTCAAAAATCTTCTTCTTCAGAACCACTTGGCTCAGATGCTTGAAGATTGGTATGATGCATTGCCTTATTGTCCTTTATCAAGTTTGTTCAAATGATGGCCCCATGGTCCAAAATGGCCCTGCGGCAGGGAGTCCTGAGTTTGAGCCATTGAAATACATAGGAAACTATTAAAAAATCTTCTTCTTCAGAACCACTTGGCTCAGATGCTTGAAATTTGGTATGATGCATTGCCTGGTGGACTCCTACAAAGTTTGTGCAAATGGTGGCCCTGGGATCCAAAACGGCCCTGGGGCAGGCAGTCTTGGGTTCGAAATTAAAATGTACTTAAAAACCTTCTTCTCCAGAACCCCTTAGTGCAGATGCTTGAAATTTTGTATGATGCATTGCCTAGTGGTCCCTTACCAAGTTTGTTCAAATGATGGTGCCAGGGTCAAAAATGGCCCCGCCCCAGGGGGTCCTGGGTTTGAACCATAGATATACATTGAAAAATATTCAGAAGTCTTCTGCTTCAGAACCACTTGGCTCAGAGGCTTGAAATTTAGCTTTTAGCATTGCCTAGTGGTCCTTTACCAAGATTATTCAAATGATGGCCCCAGGGTCCAAAATGGCCCTGCCCCAGGGGCTCCAGGGTTTGAACCATAGCAATACATAGAAAAACATTCAAAAATCTTCTTCTTCAGAACCATTTGGAAATGGTTGCAAACTATCAGGTTTGTTCAAATTATGACCCTAGTTTGACTTTTAACCTTTTTGCTCAGGTGAGCGATTCAGGGCCACTTGGCCCTCTTGTTCTCTTTTAAAATACATTGTCTACAAATGTCACAGTTGTTTCAGACCAAGGATGGGCCAATTTTTTTCATTGTCATAGTTGTTACGCTTGTCGCGCTTTTTTTTGGCTGTCTCACCAAAAAAGATTTTCCACATAAATGTTTTAGTCACGGTTTGTCTCAGTTTGTTTCACAAGGAAACTCTTTTTCTCATTTAAAATACATTGTCTACAAATGTCACAGTTGTTGCAGACCAAGGATGGGCCAATTTTTTTCATTGTCACAGTTGTTACGCTTGTCGCGCTTTTTTTTGGCTGTCTCACCAAAAAAGATTTTCAGCATAAATGTTTTAGTCACGGTTTGTCTCAGTTTGTTTCACAATAAAACGCTTTTTAGCTCACCTGAGCCATAGGCTCAGGGTGAGCTATTGTGATCACCCAGTGTCCGTCGTCCGTCGTGCGTCGTCCGTCGTGCGTCGTGCGTCGTCCGTCGTGCGTCGTCAACAATTTGCTTTAAATGACATCTTCTCTGAAACCGCTGGGCCTAGGGCTTTGATATTTGGTATGAAGCATTGTCTAGTGGTCTTCTACCAAGTTTGTTCAAATGGTGGCCCCAGGGTCCAAAATGGCCCTGGGGCAGGGGGTCTTGGGTTCGAAACTAAAAAATACTTAAAAATCTTCTTCTCAAGAACTCCTTGGCTCAGATGCTTGAAATTTGGTATGTAGCATTGCCTAGTGGTCCTCTACCAAGTTTGTTCAAATGGTGGCCCCGGGGTCCAAAATGGCCCTGGGGCAGGGGGTCTTGGGTTGGAAACTAAAAAATACTTAAGAATCTTCTTCTCCAGAACTGCTTTGCTCAGATGCTTGAAATTTGGTATATAGCATTGCCTAGTGGTCCTCTACCAAGTTTGTTCACATGGTGGCCCCAGGGTCCAAAATGGCCCTGGGGCAGGGGGTCTTGGGTTCGAACCTAAAAAATACTTAAAAATCTTCTTCTCCAGATTTGCTTAGCTCAGATGCTTGAAACTTGGTTTGTAGAATTGCCTTGTGGTCCTCTATCATGTTTGTTCAAATGGTGGCCCCAGGGTCCAAAATGGTCCTGGGGCAGGGGGTCTTGGGTTCGAAACTAAAAAATACTTAAATATCTTCTTCACCAGAACTGCTTGCCTCAGATGCTTGAAATTTGGTATGTAACATTGCCTAGTGGTCCTCTACGAAGTTTGTTCAAATGGGCACCCCAGGGTCCAAAATGGCCCCGGGGCAGGGAGTCCCAGGTTTGAACCATAGAAGAACATAGAAAAATATTAAAAAATCTTCTACTTCAGAACCGCAAGGTTCATATGCTTGAAATTTGGTATGTAGCATTGCCTAGTAGTCCTTTACCAAGTTTGTTTAAATGGTGGCCCCAGGGTCCAAAATGGCCCTGCGACTGGGAGTCCTAGGTTTGAACCATAGAAATATATAGAAAAATATTTAAAAAATCTTCTTCAGAACCACTTGGCTCAGATGCTTGAAATTTGGTATGTAGCTTTGCCTAGTAGTCTTTTACCAAGTTTGTTCAAATGATGACCCCAGGGTCTAAAATGGCCCCACCCCAGGGGGTCCTGGGTTTGAACCATAGAACTACATAGAAAAATATTCAAAAATCTTCTTCTTCAGAACCACTTGGCTCAGATGCTTGAAGATTGGTATGATGCATTGCCTTATTGTCCTTTATCAAGTTTGTTCAAATGATGGCCCCATGGTCCAAAATGGCCCTGCGGCAGGGAGTCCTGAGTTTGAGCCATTGAAATACATAGGAAACTATTAAAAAATCTTCTTCTTCAGAACCACTTGGCTCAGATGCTTGAAATTTGGTATGATGCATTGCCTGGTGGACTCCTACAAAGTTTGTGCAAATGGTGGCCCTGGGATCCAAAACGGCCCTGGGGCAGGCAGTCTTGGGTTCGAAATTAAAATGTACTTAAAAACCTTCTTCTCCAGAACCCCTTAGTGCAGATGCTTGAAATTTTGTATGATGCATTGCCTAGTGGTCCCTTACCAAGTTTGTTCAAATGATGGTGCCAGGGTCAAAAATGGCCCCGCCCCAGGGGGTCCTGGGTTTGAACCATAGATATACATTGAAAAATATTCAGAAGTCTTCTGCTTCAGAACCACTTGGCTCAGAGGCTTGAAATTTAGCTTTAAGCATTGCCTAGTGGTCCTTTACCAAGATTATTCAAATGATGGCCCCAGGGTCCAAAATGGCCCTGCCCCAGGGGCTCCAGGGTTTGAACCATAGCAATACATAGAAAAACATTCAAAAATCTTCTTCTTCAGAACCATTTGGAAATGGTTGCAAACTATCAGGTTTGTTCAAATTATGACCCTAGTTTGACTTTTAACCTTTTTGCTCAGGTGAGCGATTCAGGGCCACTTGGCCCTCTTGTTCTCTTTTAAAATACATTGTCTACAAATGTCACAGTTGTTTCAGACCAAGGATGGGCCAATTTTTTTCATTGTCACAGTTGTTACGCTTGTCGCGCTTTTTTTTGGCTGTCTCACCAAAAAAGATTTTCAACATAAATGTTTTAGTCACGGTTTGTCTCAGTTTGTTTCACAAGGAAACTCTTTTTCTCATTTAAAATACATTGTCTACAAATGTCACAGTTGTTGCAGACCAAGGATGGGCCAATTTTTTTCATTGTCACAGTTGTTACACTTGTCGCGCTTTTTTTTGGCTGTCTCACCAAAAAAGATTTTCAGCATAAATGTTTTAGTCACAGTTTGTCTCAGTTTGTTTCACAATGAAGCTCTTTTTCTCAGGTAAAATACACTGTTTACAAATGTCACAGTTGTTGCAGACTAGGGATGGGCCATTTTTTTTCATTGTCACGCTTGTTACACTCGTCACGCTTTTTTTGGCTTTATCACCAAGAAATTATTTTAGCCATTATAAATTATTTTAGTCACAGTTTGTCTCAGTTTGTTTCACAATGAAACTCTTTTTCTAAGGTAAAATACACTGTTTACAAATGTCACAGTTGTTTCAGAACAGAAATGGGCCATTTTTTATAGACACACTTGTTACACTATCTTTTACACTATCCTTAGTTGCATCATCAAGCAAAAATTAGCTTTTCAAAATTTATTTATATAACCAGTTGTGCTCAAAGCTGAAGAAGGCACCTGTTACAATTGTCACGTTGTTACGGTGTAACAAAAATGCAGCCTTTCGGAAATCTGCTATCTTTTTATGCAGTATCTACAATTTTTAGTGATACCATGGGCACTGTTAAAGCAAAGAGAAAAATCAACTTTTGGAAGCAAAAAAAGGTATAGAAAACATCAGGGAAAATCAGGGAAAAGTCATGGAATTTTGAAGTGGAGGATGATTGGCAACCCTACAATAAAATATGAGCCGCGACACGAGAAAACCAACAAAGTGGCTGTGTGCCCAGCTCAGACTCAGATCAGCCTGGGCATCTTCCCAATCTGATCAGACACTTCGCTAAGCTCTCAAAGGGTAGCTAAGGGTCTTAGCTACCTCCATGCAGACAGCTAAGACTCTGATCAGACTGGGCGGATGCCCAGGCTGATCTGAGTCTGCGCTGGGCGCACAACCACTTTGTTGGTTTTCTTGTGTTGTTGCTCAAATAGAAGGACAGCCTGTTAGAGAATCTTTTGATAAGTTTCCTGACAAAGCATGAGGCAGGGGCATCTGCATACCATCAACACAGTTCTGGTTTATGACATAATATGGCTCCTATGATATTCTTCAGTCTCTGATACACTGAATTCTGGAGCATTTCATTCATTGCTCAATCAGCAATAACCCAACATGATTTAGGTCCTGAAATTTATCCAATATTAGAGAAAGTTTTATTGGGCCACTCATGACATATCTGGACCAAAGTGTCATATCTTATTACTCTTCTAATAAGTTGTTCAATGTCTAAGAATTGATCTCAAGGATAATCCGAGGAAATGGAGACACTGAAATGCCAAGGAACTTCTGAACTTGAGATATATGAGGTTAGAGACTTGGTAGCATAATCTCTATTTTTAGGCAGAAGGCTGGTATGAACAGTATTATGTAGACCCTGATCTACACTGTTTAATCAGTGCGTTGAATGTTGATATCCAAGTTGAAAAGTAACAAACCGTATTAATCCTAAAAAACGCCCCCTGCCTCTTTTCCGAAAATAATGTTATATTAAATTATTTGTTATATATTAACTTGCATGAATTCCTGTTTGCTTCTCTTGATAAGGTAGCTCTTTGAAATGGATTCTACTCTTAAAGGAAAGAATTTGCAACTTGAGGAGCAAATTCTAAGGAGCAAATTCTTTCCTCAAAGAGTTGACCCAACTGAGAAGGGAGGCAAAATAATAGGGTTGCTTCCTCTGAAAGTATACCCATTCACTTTATACTGTTTATAACTATACTTTCGGCTCTAATTACCTCCTCTCCCCCCCCCTCCCCTTTTGCAAAATGCAACACCCCTGGGGCTTTTAATAGGATTAAAATGTTATTGAGAATTTTCAGTGATTGCAGTTAGTTGTTGTACCCCATCTTTTCTCATCATAACCTAAAATGTGACAAAGGATTGGTTTTCAGCTGACAAAACACATGGATAGATGGGTAGCTGTGTTCCGTGGAACCCCATTTCTGGATGAAAAGATTTCTTTCGCCAACAGGAATTAAATCTAGGGTGGCTAGATCAGCAGGCCAGGGCCGTATTCATAAAGCCACTTAAGTCGTTGCTATGCTGTTGCTAAGGCTAAATATCTGTAAAGGAGATTCCATACAACTATGAAATTTGTTCTGGAGGAACAGTCTTTGTAAGACTGTTCCTCCAGAGCAAATTTCATAGTTGTAGGGAATCTCCTTCTAAGAAATTTAGCCTTAGCAACAGCATAGCAATGACTTAAGTTGTTTTATGAAAACGGCCCCAGGGCTAAACCCATTGAGCTACCAGGGTTTCAACGAAACACAAGAATAGACAACAAAATACAACTGAAGATGAAAAGCGATTTGCACCTGAAGAAGACGGTACATTACTTTGTTTATGTTGATGGTATTAGGAATTTGGATTGTAAGCTGAAATTTTTAAGACTAGACCACTTCTAGGTCAACGTGGAGGCAGTTACTTTTTCATTTTTAAGTTGTTGCAAAAATGTCTATTCCCATGGGTGTAGACGATAACAGAGTGTTTTATTGGGGCACTCGAGACGTATTTCGAGACATATTTGGACCAAAATAACTCTTCTTAGAAGTTGTTCAGTGTCTAAAAATTGATCCAGTGGATAATCCAAGGAAATGGCTTGGAGACACTGAAATGTCAAGAAACTTCTGAAGCTCAGAGATATTCAGTACCAACGCTACAACTATTGAAACTGGAGTTCTCAAATGCATAATAATTGTACCCCAAAGACGTAATAGTCAAAGTTTTTTGTTATCCTGCTAGGAAAGAGAGTTGGCTGCTTTGTCTATTATGAGAGATATTTGGAGGAAGTTTTCCACAAATTGTAGGATTTGTTTTACAAAAGTGTCATTATAGGGCATTGCTATTTCTGATTCAGTAAATGTACGTAGTTACCATGCATGCGTTGGGCCATCCAATTTGGTGTAATATGAAGCAGACACATACCCCCCTTTTCATCTCAGAATATGTAGTATGTTCACGCTATAATTAAGCTGGCCTTATTTCCTGTGCAAACCATATAACCTAGTCATAAACAGACTTGGGTGAACACCAATTTGCTTACCTATGCTGTCCACCAATCTGGTACTTAGCAAAGTGGCTGTTGATTGACAGTAATCATACCAACAATGATAGGCGATAGTGTTGGGAATCGGACTGGAAAATCACAATCGATTATCGGAAGAGTTAAACAGATTGATTATCGATTGTACAATCGAATATCCTGTCAGCCAAGTCAACCAATATATAATGATAGCTAATGCTTCATAAAAGTCTAAATCTGTACTTATCCGCCAAAATAAAGAGCATGTGCACAGAAAAGAGCATTAGACAGCATTACTCCTTAGGCATCAACTAATTTTTGTGCCAGACATATTTCATAGGCAGATAGAAAGCAGTGAATGTGATCATACTGGCTAGCAGCTGAATCTTGTGGGCAACATACCTATGCACTATAACGCTATCTTAGATGGCAATATCAGTACTATATATTTTTCTTTTATTTCTGCCAGCACTGACTGACAATAACAACAGATACAGTTGCCATTGTTGGTAAAATCTTTCTTCTCAAAGTATTCACCTTTTCAGATAGGTCCTTATGCAGTATACATTGAGACAACTAAGAAGTCACTGAACCTGCCCCTCTTAGAGGCCTTATAGATGACCAAAAATTGAAAGTGTAGCCATCTGTACTTTTTTTTAAAATCAGTAAAAGCTAAGGACTATTTGGAATCAGGGTCTATACATGTTATTTACAGCAATCTCAAACTTTTAGCCAAAGGTTGTAATGGTCAGAGTCTCAAAACGCTTGTTTCGTTTTCATATAATCCAGAGTGGGTGGGGGGTATCAATACACAACCTTTATTTGCGCATGTTTTTGCATAAAATGCATATGACAGATGTCATATCCAGGTTAGATTTTGTGTCTGGTCCCTCTTTTATCTTTCTGAAGCAAAAATAAACCCCAAATCGGGATCTGCTCTTCCCTGTATAGGGAAAAAGCTCCATGTCCGGCTCTGATTCTTATTAGGACGCCATGACAGTCGTGTTTGGATTACTTCCCTTTGAATGCACAAAACAACCAGAAATGAACCGAAACTCACCAAACGGTCTGTGCGACGTTTTTGACCTAATGACTTTGTTTACAATCGATAGTCACAAAATTACAATCGATTGTCGCCAACGTGAGCCTGAACGATTAGTTTTCGATGTTCAGCGACTATCGGGACAACACTAATAGGCGATGCTATTCTTTATTATTGTTGACCAGAGTGGATACTGCTGTCAATTGTCTTGGTCGACGGCCATGTTTGCTTGAATGATAAGCGACAGCACAGATAGTGAAATTGGTATTACCCCGGCCACACTGACTAACCTTTTCTTTTTTCTGAAGGTGTATAAATTAAACGGAAAAAAAAAGAGGAATACACTGAAAATGTCATCCAATGAAAATAATGTATTATTATTATTGACAGGTCATGCTATGTTCATTGTTACAATGTCACCATTTGGCAAATGCCACCATTTGCCTGAATGACCATAAATATTGGGCACAAATGTGTGAGCAAACAGTGTAGACCCTGATCAGACTGCTCCAAAAGGAGCAGTCTGATCAGGGTCCGCACTGTTTGCCATTTTGCTAACAAGATTTTGACACATCCCCGGATATAATAAAATGTGTTCGAATACCTAAGTTTGCTGATGTGGCCCAAATTAAGGGTAAAAACGGTATCGAGTGTCAAGATCAAGCTGTTGTCAGGTTAGATTAGTTAGGTTGTCAAGCAGCGGTCACTTCTTATTGGTCAGAAATCTGCAACAGGTGTGCATTGATCTTCAGGATTGGCATAAGTCTCGGGTCATTATTGAAATACATTGATGGATGACATGCTGTGTTTCAGTGCTTTCTACACTATTTCAGTCATACTGAGCCAATGAAAGGTTGTGCGCAATGGAACCGCTTTTAAGGGTGAGAAGATTTCCACCTTCAGCATAATTTGAACCCATGCTCAAAACCTGCTAGCTTACCAAGCTGGCACTGAACTACTGGGACTCCCATCATGCAGCATTGAAGAATTATATCAAGGAGAGTCAGCAATGAATTAAGCAAACAGGTCTTAAGGTAAAGGAAAAACTAGTCAGCAAATAAAAAATGCAAACATGGCTTCAGGTAAAGGAACAACAGTAACTGGTCAGCAATGAATACCTTCAGCAGGGTTTCTGATAAAGGACCAACTGGTCAGCAAAGACTACTGGAAACAGGGTTTCACATAAAGGAGTAACTGGTCAGCAATGAATACTGCAAACAAGGCTCAGATAACATACGGACTGGTCAGCAGTGAATACTGCAAACAGAGGTTCAGATAAGGACTAACTGGTCATCAATGAATATAACAAACAAGGTTTATAGATAAATGACTATCTTTACAGCAATGAAGGCTTCAACCAGGCTTCAGATAAAGGGCTAATTAGTCTGAGCAATGAATACTATAAGCAGAATTTAAAATAACAGATTACTGGTCAACAATGAATACATCAAACAAGGCTACAGATAAAGGACAAACTGGTTAGCAAATAATTCTGCAAACAGAGCTTCAGATAAAGGATTAACTGGTCAGTAGGGAATTCTAGTAACTGGACTTATTTTATAGGGCTAACTGTCAGCAATGAATTTTGCTAAATGGGCTTTTGATAAAGGAGCTACCAGACAGCAATAAATACTGTATACAGACTTCATATAGTAGAGTAATCAGCCTGCAATGAATACTGCAGTCATGGCTTCAGATAGAGGACTAACTGATCACAACTGAATAAGTTGCAATCAAGGCTTCAGATAAAGGGCTAACTGCTCAGCAATGAATACTGCAAACAGAGCTTCAGATAAAGTACTTGGTCAGTAGTGAATGCTGCAAACTAGACACCAAATTAAGAACTAACTGGTCAGCAATGAATACTGCAAACAAGACTTCAGATAAAGGGCTGACTGACCAGCAATGAATACTGCAAACAGGGCTTCAAATTAAGAACTAATGGGATAGCAATGACTACTACAAACAGGGCTTCAAATAAAGGAATTACTGACAGCAAGGAATACTACAAACAGGGCTTCAAATAAAGTAGTTACTGGCAGCAATGAATACTACAAACAGGGCTACAAATAAAGGAGTTACTGGCAGCAATGAATACTGCAAACAGGGCTTCAAATAAAGTAGCTACTGGCAGCAATGAATGCTTCAAACAGGGCTTCAAATAAAGTAGTTACTGGCAGCAATGAATGCTACAAACAGGGCTTCAAATAAAGGAGTTACTGGCAGCAATGAATGCTACAAACAGGGCTTCAAATAAAGGAGTTACTGGCAGCAATGAATACTACAAACAGGGCTATAAATAAAGGAGTTACTGGCAGCAAGGAATGCTACAAACAGGGCTTCAAATATAGAAGTTACTGGCAGCAAGGAATACTACAAACAGGGCTATAAATAAAGGAGTTACTGGCAGCAAGGAATGCTACAAACAGGGCTACAAATAAATGAGTTACTGGCCAGCAGTGAGTACTTCAGACAGGAATTCAGATAAAGGAGTAACTGGTCAGCAATAAATACTGCAAACAGAACTTCAGATTAAGGAGTTACTGGTCAGCAATGAGTACTGCAATTATAGCTTCAGAAAAAGGACTAACTGGTCAGCAATCAATACTGCAAACAGGGTTTCAGGTGAAAGAGTAACTGGACAGCAATGAATACTGCAAACAGGATTTCAGGTAAAGGAGTAACTGGACAGCAACGAATACTGCAAACAGGGTTTCAGGTAAAGGAGTAACTGGACAGCAATGAATACTGCAAACAGGGTTTCAGGTAAAAGAGTAACTGGCCAGCAATGATTACTGCAAACAGGGTTTCAGGTAAAGGACTAACTGACTAGCAATGACTACTGCAAACAGAAATTCAGAGAAAGGACTAACTGGTCAGCTGTGAGTGAATGAATACTGCAAACAGGGCTTCAAATTAAGAACTTACCGGTTAGCAATGAATACTGTAAATAAGATTTCAGGTAAAGGACTGACTCAGACCAGCAATGAATACTGCAAACAGGACTTCAGATAAAGGACTAACTGGTCAGCAATGAATACTGCAAAAAGGACTTCAGATAAAGGACTTGTCAGGAATGAGTACTGCAAACAGAGCTTCAAATAAAGGAGTTACTGGCAACAATGACTACTACAAACACGGCTTCAAATAAAGAAGTTACTGGCCAGCAGTGAGTACTTCAGACAGGGTTTCAGATAAAGGAGTAACTGGTCAGCTACGAGTACTGCGAAACACAGATTCAAATAAAGGAGTAACTGGCTAGCATTGAGTACTGCAGAGCTTGAAATTAAGGAGTAAGGGACAGCAGTGAATACTTTGAACAAGGCTTCAGTTAAAGGAGTAGCTGGCAAGCAATGAATTTTGCAAACAAGGCTTCAGTTAAAGGAGTAGCTGGCAAGCAATGATTTATGCAAACAAGACTTCAGATAAAGGAGTTACTGTTAAAGAGCTGCAAAATAATGAATCTCATCAGCAACAGGAACAAAGAATGCATTAAGCCATTATGAATTATAATGATAAAAGTGTTTAAAGAAAACCTCTTGTACCTTACAATATCTGTTATAGCCAAACTTCTGTGAACAGGAAATTATATGTAATTGAAACCCTGAAGCCAAGAGTCTCCATAATCCTGCATGGTTTGCATATTGAATGTAGTTTTTGACTATATATAGGCTATGTAGTGCACTTGACAGCCAGCTGCCTGTTACAATATTACTGGGTCAGACCTGATTCCATAGTAATACCATTTTAATCCTAGTAGCATTGCATTTTACAGAAGGGGGCATTATTTAGAGCATAAAGTATAGTAAATCGGCCACAGCCAAAATACCTCTAAACAACGGTATACTTTCAGAGGTGGCAACTCTGCTATTTCTTTTTTTGCCTCCCTTTTCAGTATGAGCAACTCGAAAAAAGAGCAAAGTCTTTCCTTTAAAGAGTTATAGACCTCATTTCAAGAGCAACCCCATCCAGAGAAGCATGCAAACAGGAATTCATGCAAATTAATATAACATTATTTTCGGAAAAGAGGCAGTGTCTTTTAGTAAAGCAGGGTGTTTATTAGGATTAGTATGGTAATTTGAAATTAGGTGACATAGATCATTTGAACGGTTCTTTCAAATACCTCTTTTAAAAAGGAGGGGTAATTTGGAGGATCACATGATCAGTTGTTAGGAGAATTGAAACAGGACAGAACAGTAAGTAAAGGGAAACAGGTGGCCAGCAGCTGTTCTGTTCCACTCCATTCCAAAGATATCTGAACCCCCCCCCCCCCTGCCAAAAAAACAACAGCTCTTTTTCCATTTCCATTTTTACATTTTTACCTACCCACCCGCTGCCCAGGTTCTTATATTTTTTTCAGTTCAATTCAAGTGGCTCAGCGGTACGGAACCATAGTTGCACACACTTGGCGCTGAGTGTCTGTCCAATGCAGGTTCTTAAATTAGACATAGATTTATAATTATAATAGATTTGTTTGCTTAATTTGCTTGTTATTTTACGAAATAAAAGACATTGATTACTTCCCTTGTCAATCTTATATATTAACAATGCGATTAATTCTGCAAAATGTCTCTATTTTGTCACGTTCCATTCTGTTCTGTTCAGTTCAGCAAACTACCAATAGCCAGAAAAAGTCATGGTAAAATCAGGGAATGAAGTTTGAAGTGGAGGATCAGTGGATACTCCAGCCATCTGTGCTGGAGTAAGGATGCAGGGGATCTTGTGTATATATATAGTTAATATGGTAGTTCATGGCAAAATGATCTGGCCCAAGGGTCTTGTTCAAGAAATTGAATTTCTGTCTGAAAAAATGCAGAGTCTGATTATCAGACTAAGATCTCTTAAGAGACCAGTAAAACAAAGAGATTGCATTAACTTAGCAGCAATAACCTCAAATTTTGGGATAGAAGTTCAAGTCAGTGCATGAGACACTTTGGTCAGGCTGGTCTACTGCCCTGGGTCCTGTTGTTCAGAACTAATAACATTGTAAATTAACAATATTTGAATTTGTTGTGAAATAATTCAGACTTTAACCCTTTTGCACTCAGAATGGCCAAAACTCCATGGAGTTTTGGTCGTTCTGAGTGTAATAGGGTTGATATCTCAAATGTGCCTGTATTTTTTGTTGAAGGAAATATGAGAAGCCTTTGCACTGCATTGTTTGGCTAATGATGCTTTGAACAATTGGGCTCTGTTGGCCTCTGTCTAGCTGTTCTGGACCTATACCTGATAGTAAACCTTTTAGAATAATTAAAGTTCCTGGGTACTCTTTCAGGGAAAGCAACTTTGCTATTTTGGTACTTCCTTCCCTTTTAAATGGGGACCGGTACGCTTCAGCTTCATATAATGATGGGTGGAAATGGGTTGTGCTTGTGGGGTAGGGGTGCACATGGGCGTGGTATCTTCATGATGGTAAAATTTTGATCTGAAGTATACCTAAACTGTTTAGCTACCAGTACCTTAACCTACCACTTAAATATCTAAATTAAGGTTTAACTTTAATATTTCCAATCATTTTGTTTGACTTGTATCATAGGCAATGTTTTTCATTGCACATTTTCAAACTATAGTCTAACATCAGAACAAAGATGCACCCTGTGAAGTTGTCAAGTCTTAGTAAAGGAACACCAAGTCTAAGCTTGTTTGTAAGAGAAAAAACAGAATTATCAGAGGATTTGGAGGAAGATTTTCTGGACCTGCAACTGTTTCAAGGCTACAGAAATGACCCTTAATATTTGGTGAAGGGGCTTGTGCAAACAGTGTGGGCCATGATCAGACTGCTCCTTTAGGAGCAGTCTGATCGTTGTCTATACTGGTTCCATATTGTTGCCAATTTTTTAAACTTCATTGTATATGTGAATCTTTGGAGGGGGGGGGGGGATTATTTGTTTTATAAGGTGTCCCACTATTTTGGGTCAACCATATTAATCCTATTAAATGCTCTGGGGACATTTCATTTTACAAAAGGTGGGCGTTATAGAGCCTAAATTGAAGTAAATCAGCCCTTGTCAAAACCTCTAATAAACAGTATTAAGGAAAATTGAAAAATTTGTAATCAAGTTACAATTTTAAGAACGAGTTATACTTACCAGTCGAAGATACAATTGGATTCGTCCCCCGACTTAACGTTGACCAACCCGCAAGCGCTTGAGTGATCAAGATGAAAACACCTATAAATACCCAGTCTAGCGCATGCGTACTTCAGTTTATATAGGCGGGAAACTAAAAACGTAACCCCACCTATATAAAGAAATTTCCCACGGGGTGGTGGTGGGAAATATGACTGGTAAGTATAACTCGTTCTTAAAATTGTAACTTGATTACAAATTTTTCAATTTTACTTCACTTCGTTATACTTACCAGTCGAAGATACAATTGGATAATTGTCGATTCCAAAGCATTCCTTCATATAAGGGCGGAGGCTTGGAAATTTCTCAAGAAGTCAAACTATACACACACATATTAACTCTTCCTGAGTAGATAAATTTCTCGAACTCACAGTATAAAATATCTTTAAACTCTATACACTGTACAGCAAAGTATTTTGAACTGAATACAATATTCAGTAAAGTATCTTGAATTTTGTACACTATACAAACAGGTTGATTTCAACCCATATAATCACTGATATATAAAATGCTTCAATACACATATATGTATTACTTAAAAGTTTGAAGCTTGATGAACAATGATGACTTGACACTCAAAGAAGTATCCTCAATCCCACCAAATGGATCCTATCCTCGACCCCATCAACTGGGATATATCGTATCAAACATGATAACAACATGAAAATATCTTTAAAAACCAGACTTCATCTCTGGAACCCGCCGGTATGATAAATTACCACATATTATAGTTTCAAAACTTCCACCTCAATATTTCTGAGGTAAAACTTTATAAAAGTAGACTCTCTACTCCAGTCAGCAGCATCAAGAATGGATTTCATAGAAGCTCCCCTATAAAGGGCCCATGATGGTCCAACAGCTCTAGTGGAATGTGCTTTAACTTTAATGTTCTTATTTTCATATGCCATTTTAATAGTTTGAACTATCCAATTTGATATTGTCTGAGCAGACACTGGATGATGTGGTTTATTAAGAGCCAGGAAAATTTTCTTCTCTGTAGTCCCGTCAGACTTCACTCTTAAAGACTGAGTTTTCTTCAAATACCAGTATAAAGCCCTTTTTGGATCCAAACGATAATTTTCAGAAAAAGCTGGTACAAATATTTTTGAACCAAAATGTCTCTCTCTATCTTGTTTGGCTAAGCCATGACGTATGAAAGTAACCCCTTTTTTCTGAACACAAACTGAACCTTCACCTAGTTTTAGAGACTGTAAATCTCCACATCTCCTGAAAGTAGAAATTGCCATAAGAAAAATGGTCTTTAAAGTCGTAATCTTAAGAGAAGCTTTACTTAAAGGTTCAAAGGGCTCTTTTTGTAACATATCCAAAACTGAGGGTAAATCCCATTCAGGTAAAATTCTTACACTAGGAGGTCTAGAATTAAAAACTCCTTTCAGAAGCCTGATAATGTAAGGGTGCTGACCCACAGGAGTGTTTCCTATTGGATGTAAAACAGCGGAAAGCATAGACCTGTAACCAGCTATTGTTCTATATTGCAGACCACTGTCAAACAGATCTGTTAAGAAATCTGCTACTTGAGTCAAAGTGGCAGAATAGGGATCAATTTTCCCTGAACGACACCAGCTACAGAATTTGTTAAATTTACTGGTATAATCTTTTTGTGTGCCGAATCTCCAAGAGGCTGATAGTAGTTTTCTAGACTTGCCAGAAAACCCTTTCTCTTGGAAACTTCTGTCGATAGAAGCCAGGCATGAAGACTGAAAATTTCTGGATTTGGATGATGTACCGAAATGTTCGGCTGATGAAGTAGATTTGGTAGGGGAGGTAACTTCCTCGGACACGCTATTAAGAATTGCAGAAGATCTGTGTACCAATGTCTGCGAGGCCATTTCGGTGCAATAAGGATTATCTGACAATGAAACTGAGTCATATGTTGTAGAACCTTTGGGATCAGACAAATGGGAGGATAAGCATATGCGAACATGTTCTCCCAAGAAATTGTCAATGCATCCAGAGCTAGAGCATGGGGATGAGGAACCCAGGAACAGAATATCTGTGTCTGGCGATTCTGATTCGATGCAAATAGGTCTATCAGCGGATAGCCCCATAATTGGAAAATTTCCTGAACTACAGACTTGAGAAGAGTCCATTCTGTTGGCAGAATTCTGTTCCTGGACAACTGATCGGCCCAGACATTCTGAGCTCCTAAAATATGAGCTGCTTTTAAGTTTATGTTGTTTTCTATTGCGAAATTCCATAGATCCCAGGTCCTGTAACATAACTGAGGAGATTTTGTCCCTCCCTGTTTGTTGATGTATTGTACAACGGTAGTGTTGTCGCATCTTATCAGGACATTTTGATCTTTCAACAGAGGAAGAAAATGTTTCAATGTTAGAAAAACTGCCTCCAACTCCAGATAATTTATGTGTAATTTCTGCTGAGTCTCTGACCATGACCCCTGGAGATAATGTTTGCCTACATGACCCCCATAACCATACATCGAAGCATCGGTTGTCATGGTTATGTTGGTTTGTGTTTGATGTAATGATCTGCCTTTCATAGTGTTTGCTGAATCTAACCACCATAGGAGATGGGATTTTAGATGTTGTGTAACTGGAATCAAGGTTTCCAGATCCAGTGAAGATGGTTTCCAAAAGCAAAGAAGATGCAACTGGACTGGTCTCATGAAAAGGCGAGCATTGGGAATTAGCTCCAGACAAGATGCTATAATGCCTAGTAAGTGTAGGAAATCTTTTGCCTTGTTTTGACCATTGCAAATTTTTTCTACAGCTAAAACTAACTTTTTTGTTCTTTCTGGAGTTGGAGTCACTATTGCACGATCGAAATGAAAGGATCCCCCTATGTATGTTATTTCCTGCTTCGGAAACAGATCTGATTTTTCTTTGTTGATTATAAAACCTAGAGAAGTCAAAAGATTGAGACATTTCTCTCGATCTTGAAACAACAGACGTTTTATCTGATTTAGGACTAACCAGTCGTCTAAGTATGAGGCCAACCTGACGCTTTGAGCCCGTAGGTGCGCTGCTACGACTGCTATTATTTTCGTAAACACGCGAGGGGCCGACGAGGGGCCAAAACAAAGGCATTTCCACTGGTAACACTTGCCTGCTATGCAAAAACGGAGGAATTTGCGATGTTTTGGAAAAATTGGAATGTGCAGGTAAGCATCGCTCAAATCGAGAGAGATTGCCCAATCTTTTGGTTTCACTAAATTTAGAACTTTTGTCATAGTGTCCATTTTGAAATGGCTTTTCCTCAGATACCTGTTTAGAGGTCTCAGGTTTATAACTGGTCTCAACTTTCCGTTCTTTTTCGGGACCAGAAAAAAGGTGCTGTAGAAACCTGCCTGAATTTCGTTCAAAGGCACTATCTCTATAGCATCTTTTCCTAATAATTCTGCCACTTCTGCATTTAATAATTCTAAATCTTTTCTTGGGACTGAAGTTTGTCTTATGCCTGTCAGAGGAGGCTTTCTTATGAACTCCAGTTTGTAACCGTCTTGAATTACAGACAGAACCCACTGATCGTCTGTAATCTTCTTCCAATTTTCTAGAAAAAACCTGAGACGACCCCCAACAGGTATGTGAGGACACTTTTGATAAAACTTTACCTGGTAGTCATTTTCTTTGCTTTTCTGAGAAACGAAAAGAACTGTTAGAGTCCTTAGAGTTCTTTCCCTTGTAGTCAAAGCTAGGCCTTCTGTAGTCATTGAACCGAGACTGAGATGTAGATGAGAATTTTGGCTTGTACGAAGAGCCCCTATTTGAAGAAAAATCATTTCGTGCACGTTTGTTATTCCACGAACCTCTATTATCATAGAACGTAGACTTTCTCTTACGAGAGCTATCTGACTTATTGACAAAATCTGGCACCAGATCTGATAATTGTTCTTTTTGCTCCTTGCGTTTTTTAAGGTTTTCTTCAAGTCCTTTACCAAAAACGCCATCACCAGTCAATGGTAAATACAAAACTTTTGCTTGAACATCTTTCAAGTTGTTTAAACCTGTGTCTGAAGCCGCTGCTTTGCGACGAATAATGTGATGAAATGAGCCAGCTCTGCCTACTTGATCAAGAGCTTTAGCTGACATAGCAAAAATATCACGTACTGACTGAATAGCACCATCCACATTTGTGTTTTCAGATTGAAGTTTATTCAATAAAGTTCCTAAGGCTTGCTGCATATATGCAACAGAAATCAAACCGTATCTGGACGCTATTTGACCTTGATAGGCAACGCTTTCTATGGCTTTCAACGGCTGAGTTGCTAATTGTCTGTTTTTACCCCAACCTTTTACAGTCTTATTGCCATGTTTCTTACTCAACATCGGTTCTAGCATATCATCTAAACTTGGAACTTGAAAAATTCCTTGAGAAGACTCATGAATTGGAAAGAAAGATTTGTACTCTTCTTTATAAGCAGATAATTTTTCTGGATGCTCACATCGCCATGACTTTGACAAAATATCTATCTGAGACTGATCTAGCCTAATGCCTGAATCAGAAGTCTGATTTAATCCTGCATCATCCCCAAATAATTCTGAGAGAACATTCTGAGATTTCTCGGAGGGATTTTCTGCTAAATACTGACAAAAACGATTGGACTTCTTTGGTTCTACCACATTTCCAAGAATGTCAGAACTTACACAAGAGTGCTCGTCATCCTGGTCAGACAAAAGACCCAGAGAATCTTTTTCTTTCTGGCCTGGTGCAAGAGAAATTAAATCATCCTGTTGAAGACCATATTCAACATTTAAATCATTGTCAAGTGGTAAAAGAGGTCTGCGCCTCCCCGTAGGGCCGTCTGCCTCACTAACAGGTCCACGCACCCCCAAAGGGCGGTCCTCCTGTGGATGAGAAACAGGTATCTGACTGGCTGAACCCTCAGTTTCCTGTTGAATTTGTGTCTTACCCAAAGACTGCACAATTTGTAAAATAGAACTAAGACGTTCATCCATTTTCTGCTCTAAAGAATCCATGCGCTTGTCCACTGATTCTTTTTTAGACTTGGTAGAGGAGGAACGAGATTTAGACGAAGACGACTTCTTCGCAGATGATTTGTCGGTACACGTGGCCGACGCCGCCGAGAGCAATTCAATTTCATCGTCTGTGCACACAACTTGAATCTCTCGTTGAATATCAGCGGCTGAAGAAGACTTGACCTGCTTCTCCGCCATAGCTGGAAATCGGTGAATACCGAACTTACCGAACTCAAAAGAAAATATAAAGAAAACAAAAATAAAACAAAAGAAAACTTTTCTTCTTAGACAGAAAAACATTCAGAGTCAACGTTTTTAGTTTCACGCCGGAAGATAAACTGAAGTACGCATGCGCTAGACTGGGTATTTATAGGTGTTTTCATCTTGATCACTCAAGCGCTTGCGGGTTGGTCAACGTTAAGTCGGGGGACGAATCCAATTGTATCTTCGACTGGTAAGTATAACGAAGTGAAGTAAAATGAGTATACTTGCAGAGGAAGCAACTTACTGTTTTTAGCTCGCCTGAACGAAGTTCAGGAAGAGCTATTGCACTACCCCCGGCGTCGGCATCAGCTGCGGCGTTGGCGGCGGCGGGTCGTCATTAGCAAAATGTTAAAGTTTTACGTTAAAGTTTTTTATGTGATGGGCAAGTCGCTGTCAGGCGAGCTATCCTGGCCCTGTGACAGGTCTTGTTGCCTCCCTTTTCAGTAGGCGTCAACTCTTGATGGAAAGTATATGCTCCTTTAGGAGCAAATTCTTTCCTTTAAGAGTAGAGCCCATTTCAAAGAGCTACCTTATCCAGAGAAGCAAACAGGAATTCATGCCAGTTAATATCTTATTATTTTCCGAAAAGAGGCAGGGGGCCTTCATTAGAGCAGGAGTATTTATTAGGATTAATGGGTATGACTGCTTCTTCTGAATCTGAAGCATGGTCATGGGTTTGAGTCCTGCTTGAGGCGAGATTCTGTCTGAATTTAAACTGTGCTTCATAGAGCCTTTCATAACCACTGCCCCAGCTTCCTGGTATGAATGAAATACTGTTGAAAAGGATGAAAAGAAACAAGTCATCTACCTGTCCCATTAGAATCTGCTGTGCTTGCTATAATCTGCTGTTAAACTTGCATATTTTGAGCTGGCTTTGAGCACTGGCACTTAAAGGTTAAACCATTAAACACTTCAATGTAAGAAATTGGAAAATTCATGTGCTTTGCAATTGGTGCCTTAATTTTCATAAGGCTTAAAGGCCTGAAAAGTACCATGGAAAAACATAATAGTTTGTTATGCCTTTTAGATCATTTGCGCTTAATATGAAAATATGGACAGTGGAAGTTATATACATATTTTGCTTAGCTTTTTGAGTGCCAAAATTGGAGACAAAATTTATGTCTGCAAAATGTTATAAAATGTTTTGTCCATTCTATGTGTATATCATATTGAAAATTCAAAGACTAGAGGGCAGACAGTGTAGGTCCTGATGAGGTGGCTCAGTAAAAGCTGTCTCATCTGGAGTGAGTGAGTGAGTGAACTCGGGTTTAACGTCCAACCAACAAAGAGGTCATATGGAGACGGGACCTCGGTTTAAAGTCTCATCCGAAAGACCGGAGAAGTGGGAGATCGAACTTGTGACCCCTGGATTGGTAGTCCGGAGTGTTATCCACTACGCTACAGCCGCTCTTGTCTCATCTGGATCTCTGCTTGTTGTAAATTCAGCTAATTTTCATTTTTGGCACTTTAACTGTTAATATTGAAAATATTATGAATGTGTATTCATATCAATTGTTGTTGAAAATAACTTCAAAATTTTTTCATGTTTTACCACAAAAGCAAAAGCCTACTCGTCACCCTGAAATAAATGAACTGCTGTTAAAAGTGCTTTTATCTGTGGCCTTCCTAATTATTCCGTTCTTGAAAGTTTTGCTTTTCACACCATAATTGCCAAAGATGAAAATAATAATCAAATTTTGCAAACAGTATAATTCCTGATTAGGTGGCTCATAATGAGCTGCCTCATCTAGATCTACACTGTTTGCCCTCAAGTCTTTGAATTCTCCAAATGAAATATCTTGAACAAGGCATTCTTTTGAATTTTGCAGAAGTAAATTTTGCCATCTGCTTTTTGGCGCATAAATAGTTAAACTGTCTGCTTTCTTCCCATGAAATAGCATCATCATAGTTAATTTCTGTAATAATGAAAATTTGAAAAAAAAAATAATTGTGGTCTTTGATAATAAAAAAGTTAAATAAATTACCTTAACTGTTTAATTAAACAAATGAAATTAAATCCACTGAAAAAAACAAAGTAAATTATCCAAAGCCAATATCATAAACACTTTTCTCCAGATGCAGACATGATCAGAATGACTCTTTCTAGTTTGAAGTTGACTTTTCCCAATAACTGTGCGATATTGGTATGGTCACATACTGATCAGCTGTGAGCATGTATTTAGCATCAAAAATGAAAATACAGCCAACTCCCGATATCTCATTATATTGATATCTCAAAATATCTTCTTATATCAAAGAATATATCTCCTATTTTTATACGCCCGTTTGAAAAACGGGACATATATTGTTACGGTGCTGGCATCCGTCTGTCTGTCTGTCGGTCTGTCCGTCCGGCGTAAACTTTTAGTTTCCGGATAACTCCTCCTACAGTTTACATCCAATCAAGCTGAAACTTGGTATATAGTAAGACTATGAGGTGGACCAGTGCATATTGTTTCAAGGTTACGCTCCAATAACTTTTAGCGGAGTTACAGCCCTTTTCTTAGAATTTTCAGGGTGATCGTTTCCGGATAACTCCTCCTACAGTTTTCATCCAGTTAAGCTGAAACTTTGTACAGTTTTCATCCAGTTAAGCTGAAACTTTGTAAATAGTAAGACTTGGTATATAGTAAGACTATGAGGTGGACCAGCGCATATTGTTTCGAGGTTACGCTCCAATGATTTTTAGCGGAGTTACAGCCCTTTTCTTAGAATTTTCAGGGTGATATTTTCCGGATAACTCCTCCTACAGTTTTCATCCAGTTAAGCTGAAACTTTGTAAATAGTGAGACTACAACATGGAGTAGTGCATATTATTTGGAGATTATGCTCCAATGATTTTTAGCGGAGTTACAGCCCTTTTCTTAGAATTTTCAGGGTGATCGTTTCCGGATAACACCTCCTACAGTTTTCATCCAGTTAAGCTGAAACATTGTACAGTTTTCATCCAGTTAAGCTGAAACTTTGTAAATAGTAAGACTTGGTATATAGTAAGACTATGAGGTGGACCAGTGCATATTGTTTCGAGGTTACGCTCCAATGATTTTTAGCGGAGTTACAGCCCTTTTCTTAGAATTTTCAGGGTGATCGTTTCCGGATGACTCCACCTACAGTTTTCTTCCAGTTAAGCTGAAACTTTGTACAGTTTTCATCCAGTTAAGCTGAAACTTTGTAAATAGTAAGACTTGGTATATAGTAAGACTATGAGGTGGACCAGAGCATATTGTTTCGAGGTTATGCTCCAATGATTTTTAACGGAGTTACAGCCCTTTTCTTAGAATTTTCAGGGTGTTCGTTTCCGGATAACTCCTCCTACAGTTTTCATCCAGTTAAGCTGAAACTTTGTAAATAGTAAGACTACAACATGGAGTAGTGCATATTATTTGGAGGTTATGCTCCAATGATTTTTAGCAGAGTTACAGCCCTTTGAAAAAAACTCGGCTATGGCAGTTTGTTTGGCAATTCTTTAGCATTCCATAACTTGGTTATTCTTTGGAATATCATGATGAAACTTTATACCAATGTATATGAGGTTAAGACAACTTGTCTCATATAAGAATGGTTACTCCCCTTTACTTAGATTTTGAGTTACCTCCCTTTGATTATTTTGTCAGACTATATTTGTTCATCTCATATCTAACTAACCCTATGGACTATTGTGATGAAACTTTATAGTGATGTATATTAGGTTGACACGATATGTCACATATAAGAACGATTGCCTCCTCTTACTTATTTTTGGAGTAACCTCCCTTTGAATATTTTCTAAGGCTATTCTTATGCAAGTGATAAGTAGGCAACGGTTTGGAATATCTTGATGAAAATTTATAGCAATGTGTATTATGTTGAGGCTATGTGTCTTATATAAGAATAATTGCTCCCCCTTCCTTATTAATGGAGTCACATCCCTTTGATTAATTTCTACGGATATTCTTGGGTAAGTCATTACTAGGTAACCGTATGGAATATCTTGATGAAACTTTATAGCAATGTGTAATAGGTTGAGACAGTATGTCTAATAAGAGAATAATTGCTTCCCCTTCCAATTTTGTTTTTAGTTACATCCCTTTGATTACTTTTTAAGGCTTTTCTTTTGAGAACCTTAATGTTTGGATTGTCTTGATAAACTTGATAGCATTGTAAACAAGGATGAAACGGTGCAAACATTCAGAAACGGGCGTATATTGCCTCGCTTGCGGAGCCCTTGTTATTACATTTTAAGTCCTATTATCTCAAACTACTGATATCTCAAATTAAATTTTCGGGTACCAGAATATTTACTTTGAGATATCAGTAATTTGGGCTGAAATTTGACTTTGAGATATTCAGAGTTGACTGTAGTTGAATTTGCAAACAGAGTAGATCCAGATTAGGTGGCTTATAATGAGTTCTAACACTTGTCGCCTATATAGTGAATGGTAAAATCTAGTGATTATTCCGTGACAAATCACTGGGCAGACTAGCTTGACATTATTTAGCGCCATTCAGACGTCATTTTGATTTGTTTAGTGACGACATCAGTTTTCATTTTCATTATTAGACGGCTTATAATGAGCTAACTCTTCAGGACTCTTCCAGTCCAACCTGTATTAAGCAAGCACCAAAAGGGATAATCAAAATATGCTTGCTAAGACAGGTGCTTGCTTAATACAGGTATATTTCAGTGTATTGGCCTGTTTTGGGAACTGAATATGTGCTTGCTTAATACAGGTTGCTTGCTAAATAGAGGTGGCCACTTAGACAGGTTTTACTGTATTTGCATTCTGCCATATTAAGACTGGGCTTGTAAGACCCAAGATAGAACTTAAATTATCTTACTTGTATCAAAATCAGTTTTGTACCAAATCTGTATTGCTGGCAAGCCATGTTACCATGACATATGTTGTCCACACAATTTCTCATGGAAATGAAGCTAGTATATAGAACAGGATGAATCGGTGATCTTTCTGTTCGGAAGTACCCTAGTTATGATATGACTCCTGCAGATAAAAGAAACTAGGAATACTTTATACCACATTAAAATGAGCCCTGTAAGATATAAGAATATTTACATAAATTTCTTGCTCATATTGTGACTATTTATTTCTTCCCACAGTATTACATTGTGACTATTTATTTCTTCCCACAGTATTACATTGTGACTATTTATTTCTTTCCACAGTATTATATTGTGACTATTTATTTCTTTCCTCAGTATTATATTGTGACTATTTATTTCTTTCCACAGTATTATATTGTGACTATTTCTTTCTTTCCACAGTACAGTAGAGCTTCTATGGCTCGAACAGGCTTGGGACCATGAAAATTAGTTCCAGCCAAGGGTAGTTCTTGCCATCCAGGGTTAGTTTCTGTATAAAGTGACCTGTAGGGACTTAGGAAAGAGTTCTAGCCAGACAGGGTTAACGAGCCATCAGGGTTTGAGCCATTGAAGTTCTGCTGTATTGTGACTATTTATTTCTTTCCACAGTATTATATTGTGACTATTTATTTCTTTCCACAGTAATAGGTGGAAAGTGATTGCTCTAATTTTGTCATTTGTGGTGCCCTGAAGACCTTGCAAGGTTATGGGGCAGAATAAAATAGAAAAGTTATATACTGTAAGAATAGTGTTTTCATGGGATAGAGTAAAATAGAAATATTATAGTTATTTTTACTGTATAATCATGTGCTCATGACGCAGTTTGTCTACGATGAGAAATTTACCCAAAATGTTGATGATGAGAAAGTTACGCAAGTTTCTGCAGGAAATTTTTGTCTTCTTTGGTTACGGGATAATCTGAAGCGCCTTCTAACCTCTGTTTTATTATATTGCTTGTCATGAAAGGATAGCAGTAGAGGGGTACTGCAAGAAAAGATATCTTAATTACAGCGTCTACAAATACGAGGATTAGGGTCATTTTGTCAGTCTGCTGTGTCTGATCATTGGGTTACCATCTTTCCATCAACAGTCAGTAAATCCTGAAAAATCTGTATTGCAAACAGTAAAGATTTTGAACAGACTGCACATTCGTGCAGTCTGATCAAAATCTTAACTGTTTGCTCATGCCGTAAGGGACTATTTTTTGTGTGGCGGCTCATTTCTATAATTGAATATTGATCATGAGATCATAAGCTGGAGTCTGTCAAGACGTTAGACTCGTAAATATATTTTGGGGGAAAAGGTTTGTTTTCTAACTCATATTAGTCTCATGGGCCCGATGTCATTGTCGGAGAAAATCTGACATCTTCATATTCCGATTTTATTAATGAATTTATGTCTAGTGATAAACATGATATTTTGCGTTCGTTGATATTTAATTTAGCTGTTCAGTCGAGTGAATCATGGATCAAAAGCCAAAAGTTAAAGTTAATAAAGAAAATTTCCTGGAAGCCCTGGAATAAAAAAGAAATTCAAACTGGGATATTTCAGTTGACAGTTAAATCGCCAAAAATGAAAATAATTGAATTTGCAAACAGTGCAGATTCTGATGATGCAGCTCATTATGAGCAGCCTCAGCTAATCAGCACTGTTTGTGCACTGTCTTTGAATTTTCACTGTGAGAGAAATACATTCTCAACATGAAAAGTTAATAAAGCAGATTTCCTGGAAGCCCTTGAAAAAAAAGAAATTTCATAGTCTAAGAAAGGCTTCAAACGGTGACATTTTATCTAAAAACTTATAACTTTATGAGCAGAACGATAAGAAAACCTGAATTCAGCAGACAGGCCATATAAGCTTAGGGCTGCAGTCTACAAGAGCTGAAGTAGCATATTAATTTCAATAAATGCTCCTGCTCTAATAAATGCCCCCCAGCCTCTTTGCCAAAAATAATGTTATATTGACTTGCCTAGCCCGGGGTTTTCCATCAGTTTTACAAATGGGGAACTACATGCATATGTTTGCTTTTAATTGAGGTCAACTCTTCAAGGGAAGAATTTACTCCTTGAGGAAGGGAGGCCAAAAAAAAAAAAGAAAAAAAGGAATAGAGTAGAATTACTTCTCCTGAAAGTATTATTCTCCTTGATTCTTTTATTACATCCCTTTTTTGGCAGTGACTGATTTACTACTCTAATGCTCCCTTTCTTCAAATGCAAAGCCCCAGGGGCATTTAATAGGATTAATATGGTATTATTTGGTATTTTATGCAAGACAGGAACATCACTTTATGTATTTAACATCATCTTAACACTTTAAGCACCAGTGACGAAAATAGCATAATTTGCTAACAGCGTAGATCCTGATGTGGGGGCTCATAGTCTTTGCCACATCAAAGACGGTTTGCCCTCTAGTCTTTGAATTCTCAATATGAAATGTCTTGGACAAGGCATTTTTGTCGCACCTGCTTTAACAAGGTGGGATATAGGAGTTCACTTTTCCGTCCGTCCGTCCGTCAGTCCATCCGTCCACCAGTCCACAATTACGTCGACCCTAATGTTCGTGTCCATTATTCTCAATCTATGATACCTACACTCATCAAACTTGGTATAAAGATTCTTCTTAGAATGGTCTAGAGGAACCTTGCACTTATTTTGACCTTTGACCTATTTTTCATGCGCTAATGACTTCGAAAAATTGTACGTCAAAAATTATGTCAACCCTAACGTTCGTGTCCATTATTCTCAATCCATAATACCTACACACATCTAACCTGGTATAAAGTTTTTTCTTAGAATGATCTCAAGGAACCTTGCACTTATTTTGACCTTTGATCTATTTTTATGCTCTAATGACTTAGTAAAATTTTACGTCAAATTATGTTGACCCTAGTGTTTTAGTCCATTTCTCTCCATCTATGATACCTGTAATCATCAAACCTGGTATAAAGTATTTTCTCAGAATGATCTAGAGGATCGTTGCCTTTATTTTGACCTTTGACCTATGTTTTATGCTCTGCTGACTTAGTAAAATTTTATGTCAAAAATTAATCAAACCTAACATACTGGTCCATTTTCCCTCGGTTCATGATACCTACAGTCATCAAACCTGGTGTAATATTTGTAATTAGGTTGATATAGAGGATTGTTGCACTTATTTTGACCTTTGACCTATATTTCATGCTCTGCTGATTTTATAAAATTTTACTAAAAAAATTACATAAATCCATCAGACCTAGTGAACACTTTTCTCTAAACATGGTCTCTACTACTGAGAAAGCACAAGGCAGGTGCAACTCAGCATTCCCCGGAATTCTTGTTTTAATAATGCAGACGTAAATTTTGTCATCTGCTTTTTGGTGCTTAAAGAGTTAGAATGTAAAATTTGATGGAGTGGAAAAATAAGTGAGACTTGAGAATCGTCTTTCATGAAGACAAAATTAAGTGAAATTTTGTCTCACTTAGAAAGACTTTTTCTTCTGAAGCAACCATGTGTAATTTGCCTTTACAAAACCATGCGTACTTTAAATAGGTATGAATCCATCCAGAAACTTTAAGGTAAAATCTCAGTCTTATTGTAGGACATTCAACATGTGTGATTTTGTTTGTGGGACTATGTCACATGCTAAGTTGTCATTGCATTGGCCACTCATACACTATCGGGTGACTCTTGAGTGACATTAAGGGTGTGGTTCGGAACTATCAATAAACCAGTAATGAAAATTATAAGGTGCACGTAAATGGATAAATGCAGTTAGCAGATAAAATAATAATAATAATAATAATAATAGACTTTATTTACAGAGGGAAATACACATTTAGTTAAACTCTAAACTTCCATGTGGCCATCTCTTAAATGCAGTCGCAATGTGACAGAAAAAAAAAAAAGCATGCAGCATGTCATATTTCAAGAACACCCACATCCAATCTGTCAATTTCTTACTGCAAAAATTGCAAGTATCAGGACAGAACTACCAACACAAATACCACAGGCCCACTTTACATCGCCTACACCAAACTTTGCAATCAAGGTCTGCACCAGATGCTACCCAGTAAAAACTGGATAAAATTCTCCCAACTGGAAAAAGGACTACACAAAATTCAAAAATAGCAGTCCAGTTGAAAAGAAGTGTCCCAATAATGTACACTTATTCAGGGATCTCGGGGACGCCGAATTCGGCGTCCCTGGACCCGAAAATTCCGACCCGGACGCCAATAATTGCCTTCCGAGGATTCCCGCGGATGCGATATTTTTGCGGCTGTACTCCTTTAAAATCTCCTGAAATGTCAGTTTTCACAAGTTGTGAAGAAGACACACGTTGCTGACACCTTTGACAGAACTATAGAGGAGCCGTTTATCTGAACCGATAATCAATAAAATCGTCGTAAATGCTACCTGTTATTTACCTGGAATTTCACACCTTCTTAATCCCCACTACCGTAGCAGGGCACGTGTCAGTAATACTTTCTTAATCGCTAATAACCGGCGATCTTTTGATCAATATAAACAAACTGGGTCAACACGGTATCTTTGTCTTAGATCTACCGCCTCGCATGCCTGGTCAGTTTACATCTTTAGATACCGAATGGCATTAATTGACAGAAGGTGGGACTTTAACAGTGGCTGTGTCAACAAATTAAATTTACAATATATTACTCGCCAATTGGATGAGTGCCCGAGAGGGGCAACTGCCGTCTCATAAAAGAGAATCTTTTACGAGAAAATTTTGACCACGGCGCCAAGTGTGTGCAACTATGGTTACGTACCGTTGAGCCACTTGGGTAACGTCGATAAGAGAAATGAACTGAACTGAAAATTTTGATTTTCAGGTAGATCTAGCCTGCCGAAGTATGAGCCTTTTCTAAGGCACGTTTTCTATTTCCTGATTGTTTGTAGTACGCTCGTGCGCTGTGCTTGATGGGCGTTACACGTGTATATTAAATCAGATTTTTTTTTAAACTTGGAAAATGCAATCGGTAATTTCAAGTTGCTAGTAGCGGCCGTCAGAGGTAATTATACTATATTTTAAGCAAGGCTAGTTGTTGCAATTCCCGGATCGGTGACTTTTTAGATCTTCGGTTTGTGCACTTTAAAATTCTTTCCCGCCGTTTTTAGTCTGTTTCCCGCCATATGTCGCGCACCACGTGCTGAACAAGTACCAGTGTAGATCTATAAATAACCCTTTGGGAAATCCGCGAGCTCTAAACAGACATTTCAACACGCGGTATAGGAACTCTTATTGACACAGATAGGCGCAGATATTCGCAGTTAATGTATAATTCAATAAACAAAGGAAGATTTTAACGACAGGTACTCATTCATTCAAGTGTAAATCAAACTCGATTTGGACACAAACAATCAGTCTGGGTCTCAAATTAAGAAAGGCAAAACAGATCTACATGTAAACGGATTTCTGCGTTTGGTGTCAGCGGGTGGGGTAAGGTGCGCCGACGAGGGGGTGGGGGGTGGGGGGTTGATGGTTGAGATCAGTTGTAATTATTACTGAAAGCAATGTTGCAGTGGACTAGACATCACTGAATAGTACTGAACTGTAGCTATTACATGTTACACCTCTGCTGAAGGGAAAAGTAAATTAATACCTTTGACTTTAAATGGAAGATTTACCAAATAATTGTCATATCTTTTTACATTTCTATAACATAATATTTGATGTCCAATCACAAAAGCATTGCCCTTCGCCCGTCCAGTCCTGTACAGGCCCTTTTCATCTTTTGTATCCCTCAGGGACAATATCAAAAGACAAATTTAACTAGATAAATAAGATTATTTATAGGCTAAATTTTATGTTAAAACATATGGGACTCCTATTTTTCAGGATGGGACTCCTACTTTTCAGATGGGACTCCTATTTTTTTAAAAGAAGGAGTCCTGGACTCCTATTTTTAAAATTCAAGTGAGAACCCTGCTTATTACAGTAAGCTCACAGAAATGTCCAAATAATGTACACTTTTTACAGTGATTGATTGATTGACCTGGGTCAGGCTCAAATATGAATCCTTAGGATCGTGATTCCAGAGTGTGGACATCTTGGCCAACATGACCAGCTTAATTATAGAAAAAGAAAGATTAGAACTAATTATCATTGTTCTCAGCTAAGACCAATAAAATAAACAAAAACACAATAGTTGCTAAATATGGACTTCATGGTTTATGCTTCAGTCAGAATGACAGCATCATGGGCCAAATATAACAAATATTCCCAAAGAAGTAATTGGGTTAATCCTTCAAGTGACAGGAAAGCAGAAAAAAATATAAGTCTGCAAAATTAAAAAAAAAAAGTGTTTTGTCCAAGCTACATGGAATGTATTGAGAATTCAAAGGCTATAGAGGGCAAACAGCATAGATCCAGATGAGGCAGCTCTTGGTGAGCTGCCTCATCTACATATGTGCTATTTGCAAATACAACTGTTCACATTTGTTGCTCTTGAAGTGTGTAACCCTTAGTGATGAGACAGTGTGCACAAGCAAACAGCGGAGACCTAGACAGCCTGCTCCATTAGGAGCAATCTGATCAGAGTCAGTAATGTTTGTACTTTTACACGCAGCCTTTTTGTTACATCCATTTGTAGTTTGTAACAGTCTAAGCCCCAAAAATGAAAGAAAGTGAAATTGCAAACAGTGCTGGTCAAAATGAGCTGCCTGATCTTGATCTGCACTGTTAAATTGCCTGCCATGCAGTTTTTGAGTTTTCAATTTGATATAGTTTAGGCAGAACATTTTTTTGCTTTAAATTCTGCAAGCATAAGTTTTGCTATCTGCTTTTTTGATACTTCAAGGGTTAAGGCATCCCAGTATTTGGAGTAGACATTTTATTATTTTGGGTGAAATAAAAAGAGAAGAAAGTAGGCAGTTAATGGAATAAATGCCTAATTAACTATTGCAAAGGTTTCTTCTAATTTTAGAAGAGCATGGAACCAGTGTTTCTTCTCAAATATACACATAGTATGTCAGGGCAATCAGTATAGAGCAAGCTACTACTGGAGCAGTCTGGTCAGGATCCACAATGTTTTCCTGCAGCTAGCAATTGCACGAAATAGAGATTGCACTTCCAGCGGCAATGGCAGCATTATCTTTTGTTGAGATTTCTGGTTTAACTGTGTAAGCAGTATAACGACACCTCCTTGTGAATAGGCATTACAGGCGAGACACTTTGTTCTGCAGAATCCTCATGTAACACATCCACTGAGATGACAAGAACATACAAATATATATGTTCATGAAAGATGTTGATGGCTTTGTCAAAATAGTTTGGGCAAATCCATTACTTGAGTCAAAGGCGAGCCTATCATCAGGGCCCAGTTGTTCAAAACTAATAATATCATTAGATAATGAGACTTTAACATTTCAAACATATTATATGTAAAAACACAGTTATTTCTACCAAAAAATGCAAGGAGCTTTTGCAGTTTCACATTTTTCTGCCCAAATTATTATCACAATTGATTTTGTGAGTGCTGTAAGACTTAACAAATCCTCGACTAATGACTTTCTCATATTAAAGCTAACCAGGGATAAATCTAGGGAGCCACTTGGTCAAAATGGGTGCCCAAAGTTGCAAAACTTCACCTTGGGAGGCTCTAAGGGTATTAAAAACTTCCCCGGAGAGTTTGGGATTCTTTAAGGAACTTGTTTCTCAACTTTCTTCATATAAAACATTCCAAAAACTTTAGAACAGTTTATATTTTTCAAACATCACATGAAAAGGAAGTCTCATGACTAGGAAGGGCTGTAAAGCAAACCAAGTGTAGTAATTTGACTGGCTTGGCATAAATTATTTGTTTCTGAAGTGCCCAAAATTGGAAATAGTGATGATGCCATTAGTTTTCGTGGGTCATTGAAAACAGTAATCTGTTCATCAAAAACTTCATAAGATGAAGTTCAGTTCAAGGCAATCCTGGGGACTATAATTTAAGATACATGTATACAATCCTGAATGTTACTATGAACCAGAGTCATGCCAGTGGGGGTACATTTTAGGAAAAGCTGCAGAACTAAGTTAAGACAGTAATTTGACACTTTTGCTATTATTTCACACAATCTAAACCCTACATACTGACAATGTCATCAGTGATCAAGAAAGAAAGTTACATAGTTAAAAGGTAAAGATAAATGGTAAGGAAGATAAATTAATCAAAGTAAATAATGTTGGGACACTTTTGGCATTCGCTATTTAGTCCTTTACTGCCCATAATCGGACATACTGACCATGTCATTAGTTCTAGAGGCTAATGGAATCACTGATCATCGAGTCCTGAACTAACATTTACAAATGAATAACCTGTTTATACCATAGATTTAAAACTGGTACACAATATTCTGTGAGCATAAATTAATTGGTTAACTGTTCAGTAATGGTCAAGGTTGCCTAATATTGTGTTGAAACAAGAGTGGGTGGGGTAAGGGACTTTGCTAATTACATCTGTTAGTAGTGGGTTGGCAAAATGGGGATGTAATCATTGCTACTTGTATCTTCTTACTGGCTTGCTTATAACTATGCAACTATTGCAGACGGTATATATGTCTGTTTTTCTCTTCAATTTACCCATGCATTCATGTATAATTATGCTGATAGAACAATATTGACAAACTTCTCCCGTGAGTTGATAAACTTCTTCCTATTTTGACTTGAGGGAGAAGTCACTTCTGCCAAAAATTCTGGGCTAGCTTGATCCCTGGCTAAAGTCAGATTTTGAACAGTTAGAGTCGGACTGCCAGGACTTAACGAATTAAGGTGAATTGGGTACACTTTCAGTGAAAGCAGCACTGCTATTTCCATTTTCACCTCCTTTCTTTAATGGGGTCAACACTGATAGGAAAGAATTTGCTCCCCTTGGAGGAAATATTTTGTTTTTCTGAGTAGACCCCATTTGCAATAGTTTTGTTACCCATTAACTGCAGCTGTGCTTGTCAGCCAGTCCTCAAGGAGAATAGAATAGAATGGAATGGCACTGTAGCTGATGTAAGTGTAGCCCACTAGGCAACAATTCACTCAGACAGGAGCGGAAAAGAACCTCTTAAGATTGCCAAACTTGGTCTTCCAGGGAAGCTAGTAGGAAGTCAAGAGTTGTTCCCCTTTGTAAAAATGGTGGAAAAACATGAAGTGGTACTCATTCAACTTAAGCTGTCCTGTAGTCAGTAGCTTTCAGAATGTGCACAGGTCATCAGCCTGCACAACCTCTGCAGGCTGATCAGTCTTCACTGTTGTAGGGATCCTAATTGATTTTGTTGATTCAACTGTGCTTTAAAGGTGACTGGGTACTCTTTTAACTCTGCCTTTACTATTTGGCCTCCCCTTGCAAGTTAGGTGAACTCTGAAAGAAAAGAATTTGCTCCTGAGCAAATTCTTTCTTTTTAGAGAACACTCTATTTTAGAAGGGCTTCATTCCCCACTGGGAAGCAACAGAAAGTCACCAAAGTTGTTCCTTTTTATATAAAAAAGAAAAAGAAAAATGGCAGTGTCCAAAAAAAAAAATCCCCATACAGCTTTCGAGAGCACAAACCAGACATTAAAGTATCACAAATTAGCCGTCTATTTCAGAAATTGAGTTACAGAAATTTTAATGACATTTTTTGAAGACTTGAGATAACAACAACTTGAGGCATTCACATAGTGGGTTTCTTGTTAATGATTGCTTGATCATTTTGCTTCTGTTTTAATGATCTGGAAATTGATTTTGTGAAATGTTTGACTGAGTAGGGTATAAAAATGCCAGTGTTTTGTTTTAAAGTGATCTTTACCAGACAGTCTGTTTGTTTTGATGGAGCTCTAAAGAGAAGGCTTGTAACACAATATTGCAAAAGAAAAAAAAGGGTGCAAGAAAAAGAGGTTGTTGACCATATTTCTTCACACATATTTGCAGAAGATCATTTTCTCAGTTACAAGTCACACAAGATAGAGGCTTCATACTTGACATACACTTACATCTGTAAAGAGCAAAAGAAAGTAGTGAACAATACTTAACCTTGACCTAGTGTAGTGGATAAGGGGCAAGAGTGCCAATCCAGGGGTCCCAGGTTCGGATCCCCCGCTTCTCCGGTCTTTCAGATGAGACTTTTAAACCAAGGTTTTGTCTCCAAATGACTTTTGTGTTGGTTGGATGTTAAACCCGAGTTCACTCACTCACTTGACCTATTTTTCATGGCTCACTGCACTTAGGAAAAAAGCTTTGCCTACGGTTCTTAGGTCAGTAGCTACAATGGGTAGAGTCCTAATATTTGGCATAATCATAGATTTAGGGAAGACCAACAAAATGCAGTGATCTCAGTGATCTGATTCATACCTGACCTTGACCTACACTTTCTTATTCACTTGACTTGCCCCGGCACTGAAAGTTACACAGCACTATCGCCTGACCCAGCAACCCATGAGTAGAAAAGTCATAATACTTTGCATACACTTGCCTTTGGGAATAGTAGACTGTATCTCATGTTGACCTATCGGTATATACTTCATGATTTACTTCATTTAGAGAAAAAGCTTCAACTTTTGTGTTTGGGTCAGTTTCTCAGTAACAACAAGGAGTGGAATCATGGTAAGTAGCTCACTTATACTTCTGGGTAGACCAACAGAAGCAGTGGACCATATTTAACAATGACCTACATTTTATGGCCCAGTGAGTTTGCTTTATATCTCCAACACTGCTTCATTGATTTGCAAGGGGTTCAGTATGACAATGTCATGATCATTGTATCCACCATGGTCCAGTAACCACTATGGTCTAGTGATATTGTCATACATCTCCAGCACTGTCTCATGGTTTGAATCACACTAGGGATGTAAGTTCAGTTTGGCACTGTGAGTGACCTGGTATCTTTTTATGTGGCTTAATTATATGTCTGACATTGACCTTTTTAAAGTCAATTGACTTAAGTACCCATAAGGGGTGCTCCATTGTCTTCTGACAGTTTTTGTTTTACTCTCATGACATATCATGGCATGTATGTCTATAGCTTAAGCACCAGTATTGTTCAGTTATAATGTTCTATCTAATAGACACTTCTAGAGCTGTAGAATAAGATAATCAGTGATGCTACCAAGCTTTTGGATGATTCAGATCAATCTGTACACATTATAAATCATATTATCACAAGGAACTGATAATGCCTCAAATTATCCCATAAGGCTGTCTGTTTCCTTATATAGGCAATATTAGTAATGTGTTGGGACAGTATGTAAATATTGCTAGCGGTCAAAGAGGTCTTTTTAATTTAAGTGCCAAAAAAGCAGACTACAAAATTTACGTCTGCTAATTTAAAGATTGTTTCGTCCAAGCTGTATCATATTGAGAATTTAGACTTGAGGGCAAACAGTGTAGATCTAGATGAGGTGGCTCATTATGAACCACCTCATCTGGATCTACACTATTTGCAAATTCATTTATTTGAATTTTTGATGTTTGAAATATTAGGGTTTATGGGATTTGACACAGAGCTTCTGCTAGCTTATTGTAGACATTCAGAGTAATGCTAGAGCAAACAACATAGACCCAGATCAGACTGTTGCTAAGGAGAATTACAGTACTTATCTGGTTATAAGACAGGATTTTTATGCCCCTGCCATTAAAAATGGGGGCATATAGTATCACCGCTGTACGTATGTACGAACTGGTTTCCGTCCAATATCTTTTGAAAGCAGTGGTGTATTGAATTCATATTTCATACACAGCTATATAATCATAAAATACAGGCCGAGTTCGATGTTGGGTAAAATCTGTTGATTATTGTGGGAGTTATGGCCCTTTTTCGACTTCATTTTGTATGAAAAAATAGTTTCCGTTCAATATTTTTTAAAAGCATTGGTGTATTGAATTCATATTCTATACAAAGGTATATAATCATAAAATAGAAGTCAAGTTCGATGTTGAGCAAAATCCGTTGATTATTGTGGGAGTTATGGCCCTTTTTCGACTTTATTTTGTATGAAAAAATGGTTTCCCTTTTGAAAGCTTTGGTGTATTGAATTCATATTTTATACACAGGTATATAATCATAAAATACAGGTCAAGTTTGATGTTTGGTAAAATCTGTCAATTATTGAGGGAGTTATGGCCCTTTTTCGACTTCATTTCATACAATAATGGTTTCCGTTTGTTAGTTTTTGAAAAGTTGTTTCGGGGCTATTTCTTTTGGAAATTTGCATGGCATCCATTTCTGTGATAAGATACAGAATGTTATCACACATCACAGTCATGACACTCCCCCCCCCCCCCCCCCCCCCCCCCCCCCCCCCCCACACACACACACACACACACACACACACACTTCTCTTGATCCCAGAAGCACAATACATCTGCCCAAGGAAAACAATAAAACATGTACCACAGAAGTCTGCCTTTGTGAACCTAGTTATGCTACAAGTGCCAGTACCTTAAACAAGGCACCATCTTACAGGGATTTTGCTAAGGACTGAATGACTGGTGGTCCAGAGGACCAACATATCCACAATATAAGTGGTCCTCCCGATGCTTTGACTATTCTTTGTTAACATGCATTTTCATTTAATTTCAAAATCAGTTGGTCTGTAGGACCAGCTACCAAAGACATCTACTGTCATGCGCAAAAACCACTGGTCAAGGACCAACAGACTTATGGTTAATAAAACCCCTGATCTTACTTAGGGCACTAAGCGGGGGCATCCGTGTCCTATGGACACATTTCTAGTCCTTTCTAAAATCATTGATCAGAAAAAAAGAAAAAAGATCCTTCCTATTAGACTTATATGTATCTCTATTTTTCAGATTTTTTTGGAGCCCAGGTAGCTCAGTAAGATTAAGCGCTGGCCAGCTGATCTAGCGATCCCGGGTTAAAGCCCTGCCGAAGGCAGTAATCTTTTCAATCGTAAACAGGGTTCCATTGCATACAGCCTTTCATAATCACCTCTCCATTGTCCTGATATACTGAAATACTGTTAAAAAGGACGTAAAATTGCAAGTCATCCATCCGATTGTCTTGGAAGGGAACAAAATTAAACACAATGTAAAACTGTCAGGAGTGGGTGTATGAACAGAGAGATTAACTGACCAGTAAAAGGGTAATGACAAATGGGTCGGAAGCTGAAAACTATATAACCCTTTACATATGCTGTCTGCCAAGAGTATAAATAATTATGATGTGCAAAGACTTAGGTTGTTTCAGTACCATGAAGGATAACACAAGTATTTTTATATTTTCAGTTTATTACCCATTACCAAATTGGAGCTAGTCCTAATCCATGTTGTGCCAGTTGACTACGAGATTAAAGTAACGTCAAGAAGTAGACATGAGGTTTCGAGTCTGTTGATGAGTGAAGTCCACACAACAGAATCTGGCCAATCACAGTACAACAAACTTATACAGTTGGTGTATCAACATTATAACCTCACCTCAACAACAGTCACTGGAATACCTATGAAGGTTAGTATAATTACCGTAAAAATTCTAAAAAGTAAGACATAGAGGATCTTACATGAGTGCTTGAGTATTATTGAATTTATTAAACGAGTTGGGGAAAAAGATAAGATGTGAGGCTCTGCCGAGCATCTTATTGTTTTCACCAACGAGTTAAATTCAGTCATACTGGAGCACAAATGCGAGATTCTATTTATCATATGACACTAAATCGCATTTTATTGGCAAATTTTGTACTAAAACGTCACGATTCTACCATTAGAAAACGTGACGCTTTATGGACGTCAATGCATAATGTTACGACGTAATTTGCATATTTAATCCACTAGTGGATTATCGTGTTTAATGCATGGCTTTATTACACTCTCAGATGCTTCAGATAAATCTGAATAAAAATGAAACAGTTTGTTTTAACAATGCCATATAGTTACTGTAGATGGACTGGCAAACAGTGTAGACTCTGATCAGACTGCTCCTTCTGATGAATGGATGCCTTGAGATTATATGTCCTTTTCAATAGTATTTCAGTCATATTAGGATGATGGAAGGGTGATGACAAAAGACTGTGAGCAATGGAACCCTGGTTATTGTTGAAAAGATTGCCGCCTCTAATGGGAACCAAATGCATGACTGCCAGTTCAGCAGGCCAGCACTTAACCCACTGAGCTACTGGGGCTCTTGAACATCTGAAACCAGGGATTGAAAACTTTATCAGTTTGCCAGTAGGAGAATTCTAAACCCACACTGTGATGTTGATCTTCACTCGATCTGTTTCAAGAAGAACAGATTGCAAGCTCCTCAGCTAACTATGATCTTGAACTTCTTTTGGTCTGTTTCAGGAGGAGCAGAATGCAAGCTCCTCAGCTCACATGATGTTGAACTTCTTTTGGTCTGTTTCAGGAGGAGCAGATTGCAAGCTCCTCAGCTAACTTTGATGTTGAACTTCTTTTGGTCTGTTTCAGGAAGAACAGAATGCAAGCTCCTCAGCTAACTATGATGTTGAACTTCTTCATCCTGTAGAAGCTCATGAAGAATTGCTCAGATCAGGTAAATGGTTTATGAGAACTGTTCTGCGTATACCGATACCATAGTTACTCTGAATATACAGAAAGTAACATCTGGGTCTGCACTGTTATAAAGTAAACTTAAACAGAACGCATGAACTGGTCAAACTAGAAGTGACTATAGCCCAAATGAAAAGTAGTTCAGCAAACCTCATATTATAACACACAACTGATGTACTAACAAAGCACAATTTTGTACATTGCTGAAGTGCTTTGAATGCCGAGCATCATGTGACACTGTCAATGCCCAGTCTGCAAAACAGAATGAATATTATGAAAGCACTATACTAGTGTAGCAAATTTCTCAAAATCTCCTCTCAAAACAGTCAACTTTGTGTAGAAGCTTATGGTCCTGGTCCAGATTTCTGTCCATCCATCCATTTGTCTGTCTGTCTGTCTGTCTGTCTGTCTGTCTGTCAGCATGTCTTAGCATTTAGCTCTGTTTTATGGAAGCATAAGGTATTTGAGTCTCATAGGAGTCTGAATTTTTGTTTTCAAATATGAGATGCAAAAACACTGTCTGATTTTAATTGATTGACCAATTGATTGTTTTGGGTTTAACAACCCTCAGATTTGAAGTTCCAAAGATTTAATGCAATGATGGTCTGTTGTGGGGTCCTTTGAAACATAGCATCTGGTTTGGATAAAGGTTAGTAAATCAAATATTACCATATGAATGGTGGCTATGTCAGGGAAAAGGGCATCATATCGTAAAAAGTACAAATAGTGAAAAATGACCAGCCGGTGCTTCAGCAATTCACTTCCTATTGTCCACAGTATTTATTACAGATTGTTCTTGCAAACACAGAAGACTCAGATCAGACTGTGCAAGTGCAAATGCACAGTCTGATCCGAGTCTTTTGTGTTTGACTATACCAGAGGGTACCTTTCCTGGTTTTGTTGATCGTATGTCAAAATCAGCTGTCCAAATCTTAAATGTCAGACTATGTTTCTTGTGTCTGTATCATTTAAAATGTCTTAAAATCAATATTAAATGCTTTATGCATTTTATAGGATTGACAAACAGTGGAACTGCTAAATATTTGGACACTTTAAAAATGATTCATGGAACTACCCTTACATTTGGCCAGGCCGTATAGCAGAGTTGGTAGGGTGCCTGACATGTAAGCCAGAGGTCCTGGGTTCGATATCCGGTCTGCCCACTTTTTTTCATTTCCTCTTCCGCTGATTCAAAAGGGCAGTTGTCAGTTACTGGTGAGAGTAAATGCACTTAGTACTGGTTAACGGCTTAGGAGGTCTAAGCCTGCCCAGGAATAGTGTGGTTAGGTTAACTGACCATCTCGACATGACCATAGCTGTTTACTGTGGACATTAAACAATAACACAACAACACAACCCTAACATTTTGCTGTCTGTTGAAATGTAAAGGTGAATGGGTACACTTTCATGGGAAGCAACTCTGCCATTTTCAGTTTTGCTTGGTGGATGTCAACTTTCAACGGGTTTCAACTCTTAAAGAAAAGAATATTTTTCTCTTTGAGCAAATTCTTTCCTTTATGAGAAGAGATGCTTATGGAAGGACTTCATTCTTCAGAATTAGCAAAGTATTTCCCCTTTGTAAAAGGGGCAGAAAATGTGGTGTTCCCACACACAAATTAAAAAATGCAGGCCAAAATGGAAAACAGTGCCATCCCTAAATTACCAGATATGGGAATGGTTTGCACTGCTTGATGAGTAGCAATAATTGATGAAGTACTGTTGTTCCAATATTTGAAGATATTACAAATGGTAAAACGTTAAAAATTTTAACCAAAAATACCGAAAGACACTAATGAATTTATTTTCATGTTTACAAACAATTCATAATACCATCTTTACCACAAATGTTTGAAAAGAACAACCTGAGCAAAACAGGCTTGATAGGCTGGTTCTAATGAGTGGCACAACATATATGTTTTGATGGAGAATTAACAAAATTATCCCAGAATTATCCCCAATTAATCTTCTTATCTCCATCTTGGTAGTTCCATCAAAATCTGCAGCTGGAAGGATCCATTATAGAGAAATGGATCAGTGTATGAATATTCATAGTAACTGTATGAACATTCATGAATATTCATGGTAAATCCAATTGCACTTTAATGAGTCACAAAGTTTGGTCATTCTAATTTGTAAATCTGAATTTTGTCAGACCATCCTCGAATCTGCAGAATTAAGGTCTTATTAACTGGATTGTAAATGATGGCCCCAGGGTACTCTAATCCGTCTTCTCGGGTTAAAATTTGACCCAGTTTGTCCCTCTTGGAGGTCAGCTGATAAACATTATGTGACCTTTGACCCACAATGAACAGGTTCCCCTCTTCATCAGTTGTAAGACTTGTAGGACCATTAAGATTGGCATCCTCAAGCAGGTACTCAACTTTACCATCCACATTTATATTTGTAACAGTATGATTGCCATAGTCAGAAACCAGAATTCTCTGCCCTTTACCATTAGAAAAAAGATTCCATGGCAGATCAAATTGCATTTTGCCAATTTCACGATGTCTCTTTCTTTCATCTTTCCCGACATAGTCATCAAAATACATTTCATATTTGTCGTAAACATTTTGTGAAACCCGTCTCAAGATATGCCCTTCATAATCCATTAGCAGAAGTTCAAAAGTTCCAGCTGCATATTTCTGAATGGTGGCAGTTACAGCTATTCCCAGTTTCCAGCAAGTTATCCCATAACATTCCCCACCCACTACAATGGATCGCATTATTTCCAATTTTGGTTTTGTATTAATGTGGAAGAATGCATGAAAACTATTTAGAGTTATATACACTTCAGAATCTTTTCTGTTAGAAGTACAGATGTCACGTGGGCCTGATCCAAGGTCCAGGACAGATCTTAATCGGAACTTGATATCAAACTCTTTAAGATTGTTATTCATGATATCACATAATATTACAGTACCATCTTCCAGTACAGTTGCAGAATGAATGGTACACTTTTCTTTGTCCTCTGGAGCCATTATTGTACACTCTCGCACCAACTGTGCATCTTTCAAATATTCCACTTGTTCAGGTTCACTATCACTGCTGTCTGTCTTGTAACCTTGACTTTGTAGAATCTGTTCCATGTCTCTGCCAGCAAAGATTGTGTGTTTCTTTGTTTTCACACTTCCCCTGTGTATGTTAATACAGTGGTAACACAGGTAATCATTACATTCAACACAGAACCCAACTGTCGAGGGGTCTAGTGTAACATCAAAACATTCCCAGCAATAGAAAACCTTGGCTGGTTCAGGGTCAATATCTGTACCTCCTGCCTGTGACCTCTGTGTCTTATGACTTCCTAACCTTGACCCTGTGCCTTTCTGTGACCTTCTGCCATTGTCACTTTCCAATTTTTCTTCTGACCCTTGTCGTAACCTTGGTGATTTCTGACTTCCTGTTCCGTCTTCTGGTCCTTTTTGTGATCTAAATGACAACAAACTGCCTGACCTTTCTTTTGACGCTTGCTGTGATCTGCTTGACTTTTGACCTTGTGTACCTCTTGCCAAAAATGGCCTTGCAGTTGAAGTTGGTATAGTTTGTTTTGTTGCCATGGTAGAATAGTGGTGCTGAAAAGGATGCAAAGCACATAATGATTTTAACGAACCTTTGTTACATTATATTGCCCTGTTCCTTTAATTTTATACAGAAGACAGGCACTTCAACCATTTAAATACAGTTCATTTGACCACAGTCGTCCTTAGAATGCAACAGTTTGGTTTTACAAAGTGGAAAAAGAAGCAGATGGATTTGCAAACAGTGTAAATCCTGACCAGACTGCTGGGTGTGCACTGTTTGTTTAGATGTATAAAATAGTTATGGCAGTTAATAAAGAAATCAGAAAAAAAACTCGTATATCCTAATGTGCTTTAGTGTTGGGACACCTAAAACCATTAATTTTCCATTTGTCCCAAATGGAAAATTAATGGTTTGTAGATGTGCCAGTGCCTGCTTTAGTATTGGAACACCTAAAAACATAATTTTCCATTTGACCCAAATGGTTTTTAGGTGTTCCAGTACTTAAGCATATTAGGGTATTTCCAAGATCTTACCCTTAATTATTTTCCCATGGCATGAGTATTTCCATTTTAAACAGTAAACAAATAAATTTCATTTTATGACAAATAAATTAAACTTGATTTAAGGATCAATGAACCTTAAATTTAAATCTTCCCAACAAACTTGCTTTGGTAGTAAAATGGGTTGTTCGTGTGGAACCAAAATCTTGCAGGGATCAAGTGACAGATTTGAGCTGTGTTTTTTAAAACAATGAGTGAAATTACTGGTTGACTGGTTCCCTGTTGTTAGCATAGTGGTATGAAGATAAAGACTGTATAGATAATGATTTCATTTGACACTTTCTTAAAGCACCAAGAAATGACAACATATTTATTGAATAGCTGAATTAGCAAACAGCGTAGATCCAGATGAGGCAGCTCATAATGAGCCACCTCATCTGGATCTACACTGTAATTAGTAAAGTGGTATAAAGATATAGGCTACAGATAATGATTTCATTTGATACTTACTTAAAGCACCAAGAAATGAAAATGTATTAATTTATTGAATAGTTTAATTTGCAAATAGCGTAGATCCAGATGAGGTGCCTAATTATGAACTGCCTCATCTGGTTCTATACTGTTTGCCCTCCAGTTTTTGAATTTTGAGTAGCTTTGACAAAACTTTTTTTTTGAAATTTTGCAGACTTAAATTTTGTTGTCCGCTTTTTAGTGGCTTAAGGGTTAAGGTTAAAATGTTTACCATACTGGGGCAGAAGTACTGGTGTAAACAGTGTAGACTCTAAGCAGACTTCTCTGTAGAAGAGCAGCATGATCAGGGTATACTTCATTTCCCAACAGTTTGAGGAACCCCAGTAGATCAGTAGGTTAAGTGCTGGCCTGCAGATCTAGTGATCTAGGGTTAGAGACTAGTAGAGGCAGAAGTCCTTCCAGCTGCAAACGGGGTTCATTGCAAACAGCCTTTCATATCTGACACTGACTGAAATACTGTTAAATACTAGATGAAAAATGGCAAGGCATTCATCCATCCAAACAGTTTTATAAAGACCCCAGTCTAGTGTCTAGAGGTTCCAAGAATGATTCCCAGAGATGGAAATCTTTTCAATGGTAAACAGGGTTTTATTGCACACAGCCTTTCATTATCACCCTCCCATCATCCTGATATGACTGAAATGCTGTTGAAAAGGATGTAAAATCACAAGCTATCCTTCCATCCATGTTTCTCTGTTATTTTCAGCAAATGCCGATGGCCTGATGATACAGTCTAAGGAGGGTCTGCCTATCAATACTATTACCTTGAAATGGTGCACTCCCAAGTCAAATATACAAGGTGAGTTGCTTAACCCTATTGCACTCAGAATGGCAGGGCCAAAAGTCCATAGAGTTTTGGCTGTTCTAATTGCAAAAGGGTTAAACTAGTGTGTACAAAACTAAATATGGACTACGAGTACACTATTAGGTGGGTTTACACGGTGACACATGTTGCATGACACACAATGTGTCATGCAACACTTGTCACCGTCTAAACACCCAAAAAACATGTTTCATGACACAGACTTGTTGCATGCAACATGTCATCATCTAAATATAACCTAAATGGTCGCATGACACGTGTTATACAACCTATGTCACAATGTAAACCCACCCGTAGACCTTATTAGTGTAGTTTATTTAACTTCTTCAAAGTGGGGACAGAGGTTTGGAGTGGGATCTCCTCATAGTGCTCATTTTATGAAATGTTTACATATGAACTCATATAGAGTCTGATGGTAAAAGAAGCTTGCAGTCATGGATGCATGCAGAAGTTTTGCAAACGAAACTCAGAGATTCAGCTGTGGATGTACAGTCAAACCCGTCTTATGTGGTCACCAAAGGAATGGCAAAAAGTAGCTGCTGAAGACAGGTGATCCCTTGATAAAGGTGAGAACATAAGCATGTTTGACTGTATCTCTCAAAAATGCCCATGATGTACACTTATTTTGGGCATGTCTGTTAATTGGATGGGACAAGTACAGTAATTACATAATTAGAACTACCGTAATCGACCTTATTAGCGCCCTGTGCGCTTAACTTTTTCAAAATGGCGGCAAATACTTGTAGTAAACTTTCTTTCATATAAGCGCACATTTTAATAGGTTATTATATTTGAAGGGAACAAATTTAAAGGTAAAGCATCAGAGAAAAGCTGCTTATAAGCAGCTCTTCTCTGATGCTTAACCTTTAAATTCGTATGGATATACATGTAGAAGGATAGAGAAGATTTAGAAGTAAAAACTTAAATATTCTATTGCATTTTCAGCTCTTGTAAACGAGAAAGCAAAGGGATAAACCAGTAAAAATATGTGCATTAATTGTCCTATGCCTCTCAAATTGCCACGGCAATTAGGTAGAATACGGTATTTATAGCAAAGAGTTTAAAACTGTAATCAGTCTCAGATGTTTTTAGAGGTTCTAGTTCCTGCCAGGAACACTATTTCATCCAGCAATGAAGTTCAGAATGTCCTAGGTATTTATATGGTAAATTTTCATTACAGTCTATTATTTATTGCCTCAAGTATTTGAAAGGTGGAAATGTTATTAATCTGTAGGGTGATAATGATTATTGTTGTTACCAACAGCTTAACTTGTGAAACATTGCTGAAAGGTTATAAAAAGAGGTTACACCTCTAATTTCAGATCTTCCAGCCTGTACTGGGGCTTACAGAATCACTCCGGTAGATGTAAATAGTCGGCCTTCCTCTTGTCTTACTAACTTCCTACTCAGTGGTAAGTAATCCATGACCTGCTGAATTTCCAGCTTGAGGAGGTTCTCAGGTCAATTTGGAGATAATATAAAGTCAGAGGAAAGATCCCTTGGAAACAGCGAGCTCAGAGTAATGGTTTTTTGCAGACTTCGTTTAATACAGTGAGTGATTGAACTCGGGGTTAATGTCCCATGAACAGAATAGGTCATAGGGAGATGGGGCCTTGGTTAAAAGTCTCATCCAAAAGACTGGGGAAGTGGGAATCTAACCTGCAACCCCATGATTGGTAGTTCTGCACCTTAACCACTACACTATCACAGGGTATAATCGATTCCGCCAATTTTCGCTTCCTGCAGAGACTGTACATCATATTTGGCTTCCACTGAGACTGCCCGCGAACTTTTGCTTCCTGCCAAGACTTCTGTACATGATAAATGGCTTCCTGCAGAGACTGTCTGCCTGATTCTGCTTCCTGCCGAGGCTCTTGGCAGGAAGCAGAGTCACGCGGACAGTCTCGGCAGGAAGCCATTTCTCAAGGACAGTAGTCTCTGCAGGAAGCAAAAGTTTGCGGACAGTCCTGGCGGAAGCCAAATATGACTGACAGTCTCTGCAGGAAGCGAAAATTGGCGGAATCGATTATACCCTGTGACTATGGCCATTTCTGTCTAGAGCCTGTTCAAGTGCAGTATGTTAGAGTCTCTTCATATGCAGTTATGAAATGTTGCGACACTGTTCTGCCCATCAGTGCCCATTTCAGCAGAAATCTGTTTTCAAACTAACTCAGAATAAGCCCAGTGATCTCAGAAGACTATAACAATCCATCATGAGTGTCCATGTAGGATAGGGAAATCTCACCCAAGGGGTCGGAATTTCAGCCAGGGACGAGGCTTGCCGAGTCCCTGGTTGAAATTCCGACCCCTAGGGTGATATTTACCTATCCTACATGGACTGTCTCATGATGGATTATTTTTCTCCCATTGTTAGCGGATTTTAAAACTCAAGTTGGATTAGGCTTCAGAACAGGAAAATTTTAGCTTTTTAACCAGTGATCTGAAGTAAATTTTGAGCAGCCTAGTGTGTTTATCGGATCCTATAATGGGTGTATACACAGTTTGTACCTTAAAAATACAATATGTGGATTATTTTATCTTCCAGAGGGCGAAAATAAAATGCAACTTAGCCTCTCACGTCACGCGCGTCAAGTTTGCTAGCGACGTTTTATAAGCGGTTTTAGTGATGTCATTAAAATTGAGTGACGTCACAAACCTATGATCTGCTATCAAACATCTTCCGACATGCTTTTATGTCGATTTTGTTCATTGAAAGTTAAAATGTTAGTCAAAAATTGAAAAAGTCTGGTTGCTAATATAAGAAAGATGTTGCCAGGTGTAAGATAGAAGTTTCTTATATGAGCTGAGAGCCTATCTTATATATGCAAAGGTGGGAGAAAGAAAATAGGTAATATGCACTATGATGAAGTATGTTAAAGCTTTTTACAGCCACCACATGGCACTAAGCACAAGCCACAGTGATGATAAACTCTGAAGGAAGATCCTATGGAAACTAGGAATGCATCAGAGAAACATTGTAGCTGACTCAGTTTGATAGAGTCTGCTCATGTATAGAGGATCTTACACGAGTGGCCATTTCATATGAAATTTATGAAACGAGCCTTTGGCGAGTTTCATAAATTTCATATGAAATGACCACCAGTGTAAGATTCTGTTTATCATACGACCCTATAAAATGGGATTTTAATGCCTTCAACTGAGCATTATTTCAATAAAAAAAACGTTTTTTTGACACGGATGTTGTCAATGACGTTACTCGTAAGCGCCAAAGTGTTATAACACATGTGGTCATTTTTATGACATGATGTTATCTACTGAATAGCAGCGACGTCATATGATAAACAGTAATGTAATGTTGAAAATTTGTTCATTAGTCCCTAAAAAGACATAGGTTGTGACCCAATACAAAAAGAGGTAAGAGGTTGCTTCTAATGAGGGGTCACAAGCTCAGCAAGGCAGTTTTAATTAGGTGTTACAACCTGGTTTTTATTAGAAGAATGAAAGAAATGGTCTCAAAATTATTGTAAAATGAGGTTTATGACCAATATAAAATATGCATGGTCTTACTTTACAAACCAGTTCCTTCCAGAAGTTTGGTGAAAAATCCAATTTACGTCAGAGTAACAGTTGTGCACAAATATGCTTTATAAAAACATGCTTTAAATATCATTGTTATATTTTGGCTAACTGTTTGCAAAAACCTGAATTTTCAGAGTTGGTATCCCACTTTGCGGTAACCCTATTGCACTCTGAACGGCCAAAACTCCATATAGTTTTGGCCGTACTGAGTGCAATAGGGTTAAAGTTTGGGTTAAAATATTCTTAGGTGATCAGCTAGGCATTGTCAGGCAAGTTATCATCTAAGGGGACACTTCTTGTGGGTTTACAAAGTAATACTTACACTTGACACTGACTCTCCTTAAGTAAACCTGCTAGACAAACTGTTTTCATACACTGATGAGCAACAATAAATTATGTGACATTGTCGTCAAGCAACATCTAAGGTAAACAAAGGTCTTGATTGGTCCAAATAACGTTTGATTGACGCCAAGTCATTGCCACAGCTGTTTAACGTAATGGCGGAACAGATCATTACTAACTTTTCTTTGATCCATATTCTACACTATAATACCACAAAAATGCCACAGAAAAGGTCTAAAAAAAGTGTTAATATAAGAAGTAAAATCTGATTTTTCAGGCCTCATTGTTTGAAGAAGCCAGTGCTCAACTCTAATATTCTACAAGAAGCGCTTTGTGCTTCATGGAATTTTAGCTCCACCCACTGGCTTCATCACAATCATGATAAATGCTGATGCTGAAAAATCAATTATAGGATGAAATGTCAGATGTTCATGATCTGTTTTTGATTGATTTCCACTAGGTCGAGCAGTGATGTTAGAACAACCCAGAAAGACTGGAATGAAGGTTACCTCCCACATGTTGACCAGCCACGGTGGGGAGATATTTATACACACTATATATACAGCCAGATCTATACTAGAGGACCCTCCCTCAATTAGTGAGGGGCTGGGAGGGCGGGTCACAGATTACAGAATACCTGTAAGTTGTAAATGAATTGGTAGTGAATAAAATCTGAAATGTCACGTGCAGAACAGTGATATAGCATAACAGCAATAAAGCCTATCAGATTCACTGTGCTGTTGTATCAAGATCTCTGTTTCACATTATGTTTCAAGGTGTATTTGTGCACGACCATATTTACAAAGGGTAACAACTTTTGACTTACCACATGCTTTGGTAAATGTAGCCCATGGAAAATAGAATCTGCTCTTAAAGGAACAAATTTACATGTAGAGGAGCAAATTCTTTTCTGTGAAAGTTGAAACATTGAGAAGAGAGGCAAAAAAAAAAAATTGGTACAGTTTTCTTTCCCTGAAATTCACTGTATTCATCTTAAACATTTTGTCAAATATTGGACTTTTTACCAAAATTTAAAGCTGCAAAAGTCAGCTTAATTATTTTGGGTTAAAGTATAAAATGAATGAAATGCAGAGTTTAATGATTTTTATTGTCTTGTATAGGGTACAACCAAACAAATACAAAATAAAATTAGATTCGTAGCAGTAAGTCTTGTAATGTAATAGTTGGTGGCATGTTTTTTTGCAGGATTTCCGAGAGTTTATGAAAGAGAACCGATTAGCTCCAGCTGTACCAAGTATGACTGAAGGGCCAGAGTTACCAATAGAAAGGGCTCTGAAACATCTAGAGAGAACAAGTAGATGTTGGCCAATGGTTTTAAGTGATACCATAATTTTCAATATGGCTTCAGTGAGTATCTCCTCCCTTTCTGACTATTCAAAATTACATGTTTTATGTTTCATTAACATGGAAAAATAATTCAACAACTAATGAAGATTGAAGACTAAAATTTTATAAATCTATTCTTGTAGACAAGGAAGCATTTTTCTTCCCCCCGACTAGTATTTGGTTGTTCAAAATTAACAACATCGCTAACAAATGAGAGTCACATTTCCAGTGCTATTGTACACATACACATTTTTGCCCCAAATATATTAGCCCACTTGATTGTATGTGCTAGAAAACTTAGGAAATCCTTGAAGAACAAAATTGTTTAGCTCACGATGCATTATAACTGTGCTCAAGCTTATGATCACAGAGTTGTGCCCCTTCTATGAAGGAACTAAATGCGTGTTTGTTACCAACTTTTCAGCATAGGCAGTTCAACCAAGTTTGAAGTTCCTGTTTAGCTCACTAAGGCAGTGTCATGAGCTGCTGGATTTACTTTTTCTTTAATTCCTAGTAACTGAGTTATGCTCCCTTCTACTTTTGCCAATTTGTAATCATGAACTAGTTTACATAAGAAACTTTTCATCAAATACTCACGTTATTTTGAGCCTTGACTGTATGATTTTATGTGTCTGTCACTGCTTAAATTACTGAATGTTGGTTATTTTTTATATATCTGCAGCATATTGACCCCCTACCAGCTCTGATTGTTAAAGAGAAATTAACAGAAGATGATGTTCTTGAATGTAAAAAGGCAATATTCCATGTTGTTGGTATGGAAAGCAGAAATGAACCACTACCAGTGGTGAATGCTGGAGCCAGGGGCAAGGGAACTAAAAGGTTAGAACATATACTAAAGCAAGGGATGGATGAATAACTTGTGAATTCACATCCTTTTCAACAGTGATTCAGTCATATGAGGACAATGAAAGGGTGACAATGAATGGTTGAAACCCTTAGCTTGGCTCAAGCAGAGAAGTTGGTAATGTACACATTTATGTGTTTTTGTTACTCCTGTGCTAAAATACTTAAGATAATTTTTTTTATCATATGACGTCGCATATTGGAGTGTAATAAAGACATGCATTAAAAACGATAATCCACTAGTGGATTAAATATGCAAATAACGTCTAAACATTATATGTTGACGTCCATAAAAATGTCACGTTTCCTAATGGCGATATTGTGACGGTTTAGTGCAAAATTTGCAAATAAAATGCAATTTTAGTGTCATATGATAAATAGAATCTTGCATTCGTGCTCCTGTATTATTGAATTTATTTAACTCGTTGGGGAAAACGGATAAGATGCTCGGCATAGCCTTGCATCTTAACTTTTTCCCCAATTTGTTTAATAAATTCAATAATACATGAGCACTCATGTAAGATCCTCTATTTATTTAATGTTCCATTAGAATCACCTTAAGGTGAATGGGTTCACTTTTTAACATAAACATTTTGGGAAGCAATGCAGCTATTTTCAGTTTTGCTTCCCTTCTTAATGCGAGTTAACGTTGAAAATAAAAGAAGAAATTTCTCTTCTAGGAGCAAATTCTTTCAAGAGTTGATCTCTATTTGAAAGGGTTTTGTCATCCTGTGAAGCAAACAGGAAGCTGAAAAATTGTCTCCCTTTGTTACAGAGAAATCTGTTTAAGATTGTGAGAGAGAATTTAACAGAAGGTGATGTTATTGAATGGGATTTGGTGAGTGAACTCTGGCCCGGAGGTTGTAAAACTTGAGTTCATTGTCAAACTCAAAATAAAGCACACTGATTGGCTGCTTCCGAGCATGTGCTCGGAAGCAGCCAATCAGTGTGCTTTATTTTGTGTTTGAGATTATACTCAAGTTTTATAATCTCGAACCCAGGTTTAACACTCCACAAAAGCCTAGGTCATATGGAGATTGGACCTTGGTTTAGAGTCCCTTCTGAGAGACGGGAGAAGCAAGGGATAGAACCTGCTACCACAGGATTGGTAGTCTCGCTCCCTGTCCACTACACTACGGTCACTCCTGTTTTAGAATGTAAAAAGGCAATATATATTTCATGTTGTTGGTATGGAGAGCAGAAATGAACCTCTACCAATGGTGAATGCTTGAGCCAGGGGTAAGGGAACTAATAGATTAGAAAAAACTGAAACAAGAGAGTTGGCAATATACACATCCATGCATTTCTTCTTACTGATATACCCATATACTTAGATGAAACTTTTCAATGTTATAGAGATCCTGCCATCTTAAAAATACCTGTACAAATGAACCTATATTTAAGACATTACCTGTCATTAGCACCATTTTTAAGCACCCTTTGTGTGACCATTTATCACATGTTTGATAGTTTTATTTCACACAATCATCTCTTTTGGCAGGGAACAGCAGTATGTCCAGATGTGGTCTGAGCTGGAGTCCATGGTCCGAGCCCACTCTGACACCTCACCTATGCACCAGAAAGTCTTGGAATGTTTACTGGAGTGTAAGAAACCCTCTGATGATGCCAAGGCTCGGAAACAAGGAGACAAGGGTAGAGAGGAAAAGATGGACATTTCAGAGATGGAGAATACCTGGAAAGAACTTGATAAGTCAGTATATACTCTAATGTACTTAAATAGTGGGACACCTAAAAACCATTAATTTTCCATTTGGGACAAATGGAAAATTATTGGTTTTAGGTGTCCCAATACTTTAGCACAGGGTTACATGTACTTACTACTAGACCGTCTATATAATGCTAATTTGGATATATACACATTATGACTATAGTGACTTGATTTAATATATCATGTTGTCAGTGTGGATGTGCCCAGGTTACAGGATCAGAAGACAGTTGCATCCTAAATGATCCAGAGATCTAGGCTTACCCATGAGACATGACACACAGGGTCAGATCATGCTACCGTAGTAATGATATGTATATTATATGCCTTTAAGTCTGATTTAATATCAGGCACATAGTTTATTGTCACACCTACTTTATTTAGATGCAATATAGGAGTTCACTTTTCAGTCAGTCCTTCTGGCCTGTCCATCATCAATCGACCCTAACATTTAAGCCTATTTTTCTCACACTGGGATACCTAAAATCATCAAACCTTGTATAAAGTTTCTTCTTAGAATGTTCTGGAGGCATGTTGCACTTTTTTCTACCCTTGACCTGTATTTTATGCTCTTCTGACTTCGCAAAATATTACAGTCAAAATTACGTCGACCCTAGTGTTTAAGTGTTTAAATTCATCTCTCTGAAATTATGATACCTACAGTCATCAAACATGGCTTAAAGTTTTTACTTACAATGTTCTGGAGAGATGTTGCATTTTCTTCTACCCTTGACCTATATTTCATGCTCTATCAACTTTGTAAAATTTCATGTCCAAATTTACATCCACCCTAACATTTAAGTCCAGTTCCCTGAAAGTGTGATACCTAAAGTCATCAAACCTGGCTTAAAAATTTTCTAAGAATGTTCTCAAGGTGTGCTGCACTTTTAACTATCCTTGGTCTATATTTCAGGCTCTTCTGACTTCATAAAATGTCACGTCCATAATTATGTTGACACTAGGGTTCTAGTCCATTTCTGTCAAAGTATGATACCTACATTCATCAATCATGGTATAAAGTTTGTTTGGGTTTTTTTTGCTAAAAAAGGCCCCAAGGGACTTTGCTCTTATATCTATCCTTGACATGTTTTTCACAAGCTGCTGACCTTGTAAAATTTTACGTTCAAAATTGTGATGACCAAAACATTTAAGTCTATTACTCTTTAAACACAATGGTTAATCATCAAACCTGGGATGAGGCTTCTGCTAGTATGGAAGTGCAATCCAGTGGTCATTCTGCGAAATTCTTGTTGATTCAGACAATGATACATCAGTAGTCTTGGTTAGAAAGTAACATATCTGAAACTCAAACTTAGACTTAATCTTGTTTTTAAGGATAAATGATACAGATTCTAAAAAAAAACAATACGTTAATCTGCTTCCTAATCAGATTGCCAGAGATTAGACAGTTCGAAGAGTGTATCATTGATAGGTGTGTAACAAAACACTATTGTGTTATGACTTCCTTGAGATTGAACAGCATTATTGCATAAATATTGGTACCACACACAAATAACAGGCATGTTTAAAGAACACAATCCCATTGGGAATTTTTTTATGCAAGTTGGAGGGCAATACTCCATTAGTACAGAAGCAAGCAGCAAGATTACATTTGCAGATATCAATAAAAGATATGTATGCAAAATTTATGCAGATTCAGATATTGTAATAAATGGAAAAAGCAGGCAACATTGAGTGAAAGTTTAAGTGAAAATGATTTTGACTTGTGAACTGCTGCTTAAGGTTGGACAAAAATTCACAACTGCTGACCATGACCTGAAATAATGAGGATTTCGAACATTTTCTTTCTTTTGCAAGCATTGTTGTTGAATTTATGCAAAAATAACAATCAAACATGATTTTTCATTGCAATAACATTTGCCAGGTCCTTCAGGGACTGTTGAAAACCTCAGCCTGTGGCCTCGGTTTTCAACAGCCCCCATGGGGACCTGGAAATGCTACTACATGAAAAACCATGTTTGATTCCTATAAAGAAATGTGATATATGAGCTCATTTGCCTTATATTCTTTTTACTTTTATTCATTACCTAACAAAATGACAAACATTGGAAATTCTAACACAGTGCGCCTGTAGAAGCAATGGAAAGTTTCCGTGTTTTATGCTGCAACAATTCACTGTTTTGGAGTGCGTGAGGCTTATTGCTGACGTCACTGGCAATAAGTGACGTAATTTTGTGACGTTTTTAGACCTTAGACGGTGTAATGTCTCTTTTCTTTCTAAAATCGCCATAAAAACGTACATCTCCAGCAATGAATTGTTGAGTAATAATTCACTGTTTGTCGGTCAGTTGAAGTAGATAAATCATCCCCACTCTGCGCTCGTGATATGATCTACTTTACAACTGACCTCCTAACAGTGAATTATTACTCAACAATTCACTGCTAGAGCTGATCTGTCTCTTAAATAAAAATTCTGTTTTTAAAGAGGCTGTTTATCATTGCTAATATTCTTCATGTTTCTATAGGCACCAGAGAACGGAGAAGGAAAAACAAGATTACAGTCGAGCTGACAGTCAAGATGATTCAGGACCACCATTGAAAAGACTGAGGGGTGGTTTCACTGAGCCTCTTGTCAAATCTGGAGGTACTTGCCATTGTGATAGATAATAAGGGATAATTTTTGTTAATTCTGCATAAAAACATACGTTGTGACCCCTTATCTGAACCTTCTCGACAATACAGTACAGAAGAGGGGTCACAACATATGGTTTCAATGAGAAATAAGAAAAATTATCCTTAATTATCATCAAATACTCCCTCTTGTATAGAGTTCTTTGAAACTGTTGCAAACTTATGACAGCAGTAATGAAATTGTCAGTTTTTAACTTAAAAAAACATATAGCTTTCTGGGTTTTAAATCAGGAAAAAAGACTTACCTTTACCGCAGCTAGTGTTGTGCCATGTGGCGGTGGTATAAAGTCTCTCCATACATCATTATAGTGCAGATTTGATATTTTCTGGTCCTTTGAGATCATTGGGCTCATTATGAGTCAGTTTGAAAATAGAGTTCTGCTAAAGCTAGTGATAGGGGGCATGGGCAGTATTGCAACATTGCATTACTGCTCATGAACAGATTCAGTTAAACCAAGTCTGCTATTTTCATTTCTTTGATGAGTTCTTTACTTGTAGAGGATCTTCCCTCAGAATATACAGTCAACTCTCGATATCTCGAAGTCAAAAGTGATACCAAACTACTGATATCTCAAAGTAAATTTTCTGATCCCAGAAAATTTACTTTGAGATAGCAGTAGTTTCAGATAACAGGAGTTGAAATGTAAAGACATTATGAAATGTGATTAGACAACGTTCTTTGACATAAGCAGGTACTTTGAGATATCAATGTTTGAGATATCAAGAGTTGACTATATTTCATGAAAAATTTCCAGCTGACATAATAGAAAAATAAAGACTATCAGCTGTTCAGCCAGGCCGCGTAGCGCAATCGGTAGGGCACCTGACTCATAAGTCAGAGGTCATGTGTTCGAAACCCGGTCTGGCCACATACTTTTGTTTCTCCATCCGCTGATTCAAGAAGGGCAGTTGTCAGTTACTGGCGAAAGTATGTGCACTTAGTACTGGTTAACCGCTTAGGAGGTCTAAGCCTGCCCAGGAAAAGTGTGGTTAGGTTTACGACCGTCCCGACATGACCATAGTTGTTTACCGTAGACGTTAAGCAATAAATCAATCAATCAAGCAATCTATCAGCTGTTCCAACTTAGATATTCATTTGGCTGATATAACTTCAGTGTTGAGCAGCCATGTTTACTAGATAATATTAGCGGAATCTGTCTGGCCAGGTACATTTCTTTATCACTGAGTGCTATTTTTTAAAAGGGAATAATTTCCTTTCAAGAGAAAAACTATTCTTCCTTTCTGCAGTACCTTGTCAGTGAGAAGAGAGATATATTTTAAGGGGGATCAGGCTTTGCCCAAAACTTTGAATAGCTTCGCAAGCCATGCCTTACATGTTTTTATTTCCTCAGACAGACAGCTTACATGATATTCTGTCTAAAATGAATAGTATTTAGAAGAATTACAATAAGGGTCATTACTTCCCTGGACTCATTACAGAAGCCGTGGATTTTTTTGCAGGAAAACAGAATTTGTTAACAATGTGGACAAACAGAATCAAATCAGTTCATTCCAAGAGGCATGTTGAGTTCTCAGGTAGACAGGAGACTCCTCCAGGTGAAATAGCTCAGCTGTATCAACATATGTTCACTGAGTAAGTATAAGGGCTCTGACAGAGCTCAAGACAAGAGGGAACATTGAGGATAATTTAAAGATAATTTTTCTTATTTCTCAGCAAAAACATATCTTGTGACTCCTCATTAGAACCCTCTCACTGAGAGGGTTCTAATGAGGGGTCACAAGATATATTTCTATGTAGAAAGATGGAAACTACCCCTAAATTATCCCTGTTACCCCTTCTTATCAGCAGTTTCTAGGTAAGGAAATATTTTAGGAACACTTTTGCAAGAAATTATTCCCTTTGCCAACTTTGGCCAACTTTGAACTTCGTTTAAAACAGTGTTGTTTCATATAAAAACTATGGTAAACAACTTAAACATACAAACAAGCTAAAACTGGAACACTGAAAAGTACTGCAGAAAAGATTTATGGGATGTCTGTAAATTTTTGTACAGTGACACTTTTTGAAAGTGAATTTCTGAATTTCAGACAGCATCCATATGCTTAAAAACTGTAATTTGCCTTTTGTAACAGATCAGAGTTCATGGACAGCCACGTGTATGTGTTTGGTATTAACTTTGTTACTAATGTTGACTGGAATACAGTGGACCTTCTTTACAATGTTGCCATATGTTCCCAATCATTTTGATGTTAAATTGAATTTGCTATTATAAAGAATGCATTTTTTTAACATTAAAGCTTATTGGTGCATACCAAATGAGGTTGTAAAGAATTTCACTGTTGTAATGAGTGCTGTTATAAAGAGGGTGGACTGTGTTGCACTTTTATAAATTTTGGGGCTTGCAATATTGTACAAGAATGAATAGTGATGATTGTCTTGCCTAAGACTAGCAGAGGCATAGGTATTGCTTTTCCTGATTGGGGGCATAAACTTTGATCAAGTTTTTAATATCCTTGAAGGTGGTATAATCGTTGGTATAAGAACTAAATCACGTGACAGTCACATGTCAAATAATTTCTTGATATTTTCTTATGACATAATAAAACCACACCACAAGATGAATAATCAGATACAGTTTCAGTGCAAAGCAATATCATTTCAATGTTAGAAAATTCATCCGCATGTGAATGGTGGATCTATTTATAGCAAATGTCACTGGGTTGTAAATTCGTGGATGTGTTCCGCCATGTGATAAAAAATAGACGTACTTACATCAGGTCACTTGTTTATTATTTTCTGTTGTATAGATGCTTTTGGAAACTTTTTGGTCTTAGACAAATTATAGATAATTCAATCTGTATCAGATATTAATGATCAAACAAAGATACCCATCCATTCAAACAGGATTTTTAAAGTTCTACTTTGGCTTTCCAACAACTAACACATTTATAACTGTAGCGTCATAGACCTTGAACAGAACAAGTTGAAATTGACCTTATCACTGTATGGGTATATCTGCTTGAATAAAAAATAACTATAAGCCCAGACTGATTTTTGTGAAAAAAATACGAGTCTGGATTTAGCCCTACTCTCAAAAAATAACACTTCCATTTTTCAAGAAAAAGCAGATAAGGACTCCCCGTATAATAATCAAATAAGAAAATAATTTTGCAACAAAATTTTGCACCCATACTAGGACTAAAAGTTCAACGGAAGGTATAAAATCAGTTACCATTGCAATGTTTTCTCTGGCTGATATCCGAGATTAGAAAATGGCCGCTTTTCAGGTATGCAAAAAGAAACAGCAAAAGAAGGCATAAAAGCAATTGGTCAAACTTTTATCAATGTTTTATTCCATATTTAGGCACTAGGCATTTGCTTTTGTTATGAAATAAAACCTTTATGCACGGTTAAATGTTGGAAGTATAAACACTTAGTGAAACTTCTTTTGCGCATGAATATTATGGAAATTACTAACACCCACGAATTTACAACTCCCACGATTTTACAACCTCCAACCATATATTGAACACTTTATGACAGTGTGAAGACAGGCAAGACAAATAGAATCTATAATTGGTCTTCGATGCGGACAGGGAAACCCCAACCGAGGGCACACGGGGTGTGTCGGAAACAAGGCTGCAGAGTTTCAGACACACCTTGTGTGCCCGAGGGTTGGGATTTCCCTGTCAGCATTGGATACCTATGATCGATTATTTTTCTTACCGCAATAATAGTTATTTCAAATTGAACGAAGAACTATTAAGCCTATATTTCATGCGAATGTGTACAAGTGTAAGTAGTACAACCGCATCAGCCTCATGGCTTCTGTAGTGAACATACAAGTAAAAACCAGGTCCATAACAAATCCGCATTTTTGGATTTTCTAATTGAAATTCATCTTAAAGAACAAAATTTATATTGAGACGACTACAGCAAGAGCGTGTATGACGTTAATTGTTACGTAAAGTCAACGTCTTTTCAAATGTTAGTTGGTAACGCCTTCAAAATGGCGGCACCCTCGACAGTGTTTGTCATGGGGAAACATTGACTATTTCGGATCTGTTAACGACTGTAAGACATAGAAACACATTATAATGGGATTATAAAGAATGAATAACCTTTCTTGGGATTTTATTGATGTGGAAATTCATTCCTATGAAAAAAATAATGCATAAAGTATAGAATCACCAAGCCGGGCGCACAGGATTTCAATGAGCGCGTAGTGATACACAGAATTCAAGCACTGCTAAAAGTAGAACAAACGCTGTCTAGTAGGTAAGAAAAAGAGCATCCTGTTATTGCTTTTTTTTTAAAGAGAAGTCTTCTTAGGAGAAGGTACTCACACACCAGAGAAGCAAATACCCTAATGTGCTTAGCTAATGGAACACCTAAAACCATTAATTTTCCATTTGTCCCAAATGGAATATTAATGGTTTATATGTGTATCTAAGCACATAAGGGTATTTACAGTTGAAGAAGGGGAATCCCATACCTGAAGTTAACAGTACTCTAATGTACTTATGTATTAGGAGACCTAATATCATTAGTTTTCCATTTATCCCAAATAGAAAATTTAATGGTTTTTAGGTGCTCAAATATTTAAAGACATTAAGGTACTACACTGTTAAAGTTGGCTGTCATGTAAAAGTGGCAACGGACCACAGATAAGTGATTGACAGTGTAATAGAATTCATTGAAGTGTCCAAAAATAATGCATTCAGATGTTTTTTTGTTGTTTTTTTCAGAGACTCAGAAGAGCCAGCAGGTCCTGGACCAAAGAAATGAAACAAGTTGGACTGTGATTGGTTGAGACGAATTGTTGCCAAGGTTACTAATGCAGTCTGGTGATTGTTGGCCACTGATTGGTTGACACAAATTTTTGCCGCGATTACCAGCGCAGTCTGCTGACAGTTTGACTTAAATTCTTGCCAAGTTCACAGACTTAGTCTGCTGACAGTTTGACAGTAATTGGTTGACTTAAATTGTTGCCAAGTTTACAGATGAAGTCTGTTGACAGTTGGGCAGTGATTGGTTGACTTAAATTGTTGCCAAGTTTAATGATGAAGTCTGTTGACAGTTGGGCAGTGATTGGTTGACTTAAATTGTTGCCAACTTTACAGATGAAGTCTGTTGACAGTTGGGCAGTGATTGGTTGACTTAAATTGTTGCCAACTTTACAGATGAAGTCTGTTGACAGTTGGGCAGTGATTGGTTGACTTAAATTGTTGCCAAGTTTACTGATGCAGTCTGCTGACAGTTGGAAAGTAATTGGTTGACTTAAATTGTTGCCAAGTTTACAGATGCAATATGCTTACAGTTGGAAAGTGATTGGTTGAGTCAAATTGTTGCCATGGTTACCGATGCGGACTGCTGAATGTTGAACAGTGATTGGTTAAGGCAAATTTTGTCATGGTTACCAATGCAGTGCCTTGGCTGTTGGAAAGATAGTGGCAGCGCATGGTTACCTGTGCAGTCTGTTATCAGTTGCACTGAACCAAGTAACCATAATAAGGTTTGGTGCGTTGGTCAGACAGGCTTGTGTACAAAATTATGGGATGAGTGAGCCATGTTCAGGAAGTTTGTACTGATGAGAGCCTGCATGAATGTTTGCATGGAGAAATAAGAAGTGAGTGAGTGAACTTAGGTTTAACATCACACCAACAACTAGGTCATACAGAAATGGGACCTTTGATTTAAGTCTCATCCGAAAGACCGGAGAAGTGCGGGATGGATCTTGCGACCTCTAGATTGGTTGTCCAGATTGTTATCCACTACAGTCTGCGGTTCCTGAGAAATAAGAAACTGATCTCTTTACCTATCAGTAAAAAACTCCAAAGTCTGTTTCTCTGTAGACAGCCAACATGCCAAAAGATATTGACTGCACTCTGTGAGACCTGATAAGATTTTAAAAGTGATTTGATTAATTGAGCAGGGACATGACAAAACCAACAAAGTGGCATGTGGCCCAATGAAGACTCAGATCAGCCTGGGCATCTGCCCAGTCTAATCAAAGTCTTTGCTGTGCAGTTAAAGGGTACCTAATGGTCTGAGCTACCTTCATGCTGACAGGGAAGACTGAACAGACTGGGCAGTGCACAGGCTGATTTTAGTCTTTGTGTTGCTCACATGCCACTTCGTGTGTTTTGTCATGCCATGTTTCATTTATGTGAGATTTTAAACTCTTGCATTTGCATTTGAAAATATAATTGGATTGAATGCTGCAGTTATTATACGCCCGTTTTGAAAAAACGGACGTATTATGTCATGGCGCTGTCCGTCCGTCCGTCTGTCCGTCCGTAAACATTCTTGTGCGCGCCATAACTCATTAACCGTTTGGGATATATTCATGATATTTGGTAGGAATATATATTAGGTTGGGGGAACGTGTCGCGTACAGAAGTGGTTGCTCCCCTTTCCTTAGTTTCCAAGTTATGCCCCTTTGATTAATTTTTTCCCTGCAAGTCTTGTGCGCGCCATAACTATATAACCGTTTGGGATAACTTTATGAAACTTCATAGCGATGTGTATGAAGACCCAATGATGTGTCGCGTACAACAATGGCTGCTCTCCCCTTCTTCATTTTAGAGTTACACCCCTTTCATTAGTTCTTGTTGACTATTTTTGTGTTTACTAACCTTGTGCATACCTTAACTTGGAAACCATTTGGAATATCATGATGAAACTTTATAACAATGTGCATGATCACAAGACAGTGTGTCACATATAAGAATGGTTGCTCCCTCTTTCTTAATTTTGGAGTAACCTCCCTTTGATTAGTATATTTTAGGCGTTTCTCATTCACTCCATATCTCCTTAAACTTTTGAAATATTAGAATGAAACTTTGTAGGAATGTGTATAATAATGAGGCAATGTATCCTGAGCAAGAACCACAACTCTGGCTTACTTACTGAATTACCTGCCCTTGCATAAATATCCTATTTCCTCTGTAACATTTCAACTATTTAAAATATTGTAGTGATGCCAAGGGAGTGTAATACAACCAAGAATGCTATATCTAGTATATTTAGTTTATCTCCCTTGACTCGCTATACTAATGTTGAATAGTTGAATTCATTTATTATAGTTTGTCTGTCTGTCTGTCCTTTTGTAAACAGTCTTGTTCATTCTGTAACTCCTTTATGACATTTAAACGGGCGTATTATGCGCCGCTTACGAAGCCCTTGTTTTTAGTTCTTTTTAAAAACTCCAATTTTACGTTTTAAGAAGAACTAAATGAGAAATGCATACTGAAAAGTAAGTGAGATTTCGAAATCTTACAGGAATCAGTTTTAGAGGGCAAAACTGTGAGATTTATCTCACCGAGACTTTGTTGTTATAGTTGTTGTGTTCTTTATGTCCGCAATAAACAGCTATGTTTCATGTTGGGACATTCAGTTATAACCTTACCACAATATTCCTGGGCAGTTTTAGCAGTCAACCAGTACTAAGTCCACATACTTTTAGCAAGTAACTGACAACTGCTCGTCTTGAATCAGGGGAAGGGGAAACAAAAGTGTCATTGTAACTTGATGTGTACAATAGACAGGGACTCTTACTGTCTGGTAGACAGGAAAATCTCACATTCTGATTGCACTACTTCCAAAGATATCTCCTGGGTTCGATACCCAGTTTGGCCACATACTTTGTTTCTCCTTCCGCTGATTCAAGAAGGGCAGTTGTCAGTTACTGGCAAAAGTATGTGCACTTAGTACTGGTTAACTGCTTAGGAGGTCTAAGCCTGCCGAGGAATAGTGTGGTTAGGTTAACTGACCGTCCCGACATGACCATAGCTGTTTACCATGGACGTAAAACAACAAATCAATCAGTCCTGCATATTGAAACAGATTTTTTTGTGAATAAGCGTTAGGGGTGAATGGGTAGACATTCAGGGGAAACAACTACCTTTTTCAACTTCTAAAGAAATGAATTTGCCTCTGAAGATCATATTCTTTCCTTCAAGGATAGATTTGTGTCAGAAAAGCTTTGTCGTCAAGGGAAGAAAACAGGAAGTCACAAGTTGTTTCCCTTTGTTAAATGGCAGAAAAACATGGAGGAGTATCCATTCATTTTAAAGGAAGTAGCTGATGTTTAAATTGGTGATATATTATTGGTTCTTTGGATTGATAGAGTACCGTAAAAATTCATAATATTGGGACGGATAGGTCTTGGCAAACAGTGCAGACCCAGATCAGACTGCTCCCAGAGGAGCAGTCTGATCAGGGTCTACACTGTTTGCCATTCCTTCTACATCTTTTAGATGCATAACTGCATTGAAAACCCAAACAGTTAAACTTTTAAGGCAGTTACTGAAAATAATTCAGGTGTCCCAATTTATAGAATCTTTACGGTATTACAGAAAACGTAACTAGTGTAAAAAATGTGACGTTACATTTTTGTCTCCCCTGGGACTAGCAGAATTGAGATATCAAAACCAACAGAGTGGCATGTGTGCCATATGGAGACTCAGGTGCATGTGCCCAGTCAAATCAGGTTTTGGTGTGTTCTAAGGGTCTTATCAGCCTCCATGCAGACAGTATAGACTTTGATAAGACTCTGATCTGAGTTTTAACTGGGCACACATGCTCCTGTTTAGCTCACTTGAGCTAAAGGCTCACAGGTGAGCTTTAATAAGGCAAGCACCCGTCGTCCGTCCGTCCGTCATCTGTCAACATTTTCAAAGGACATCTCCTCTGAATGTACAAGGCCAATTGTTACCAAATTTCATATCTAGCATCTTTAGGCAGGGGGAACCAATATTACTCTTTTTTTATATAGATCACCTCAGAACTTTGGTTACTATGGCACCTTAAAGTTGCCATTGACTTGTATGTGGAAAATTGAAAATTTGGATTTTTTGTTGTCAATGCAGATATTTTGACAAAACTTTCAGAGAAATGTTCTTAGAATAGTCCTCTACCAACCAGATGAAATTTATGCAAATTGCATTATTTGGCTGGTTGCCATGGCAACCAAATGGTTAAAAAATAGGAAAAGATATTAAAAAATCATCTCCTCAAAAACTATGTTGCTGCTTAAGCTTTACAGAAAAAATCTGAGAAAACTATGGGTATTGGGAAAATTTAACACTCTAAGTTCTCCTTTGACCTTGGAAGTCAGATCAAGGCCATCAAATATCTAACCAGCTCTTTGGCTTGACCATCATCATTCATGTGTCCATAGGAGTTTGGTGAAAATCCATTAATTGAATCAATCCACTCTTGAGAACAAAGGAAAATTTACTTTTGACCTTGATGTGACCTTGAAAATGGGATTTAAGTCGCCAACAGCTAATCAGCTCTTCAGCTTATCTGCATGATATATCTGTCAGTTTGTGAAACTCTGCCTGCTGGTTTCAGAAATTTCTTAAAGATAAGAAACGGACACACTGATCCAGACACAGATTACAAGGTTTTAGTGACTATGACCCTCTTTATTCTATAATGTTTTGGTGACCCATACTCTTTTTCAAGGTCACAGGATGTTTTCTCTCAAAAATTACTTGTTTGTACCCAATCTGCATAATCTATTTAAAATTTTCATTTCAGTGTCAGCAAGCTAACAAAGCAAGATATTTGAAAAAATTCTTTGAGGATATGCTGTTGTGTTTGTGCGTGTGTGGTGGGGAGGGGGATGTCTATTTTTTCCGAAACATGTTTCTAGTTATTCATTTTTTGCACATCTGGTATGAAAAATGTGTTAACTATGTCATTGTCATATTTTATGCAAAACAGTTGCAATAAAAATATAATAAACAATAATTGTTTTGGAAAGCTGTTCATTTTGTTTGTTATTTCTCAGTTTACCTATCAACTGCCCTATTGACATCAATATGAATCTTTAGTTGCTATGGTAACAAATTCATGACATCATTTATACTGCATCATGGCATACAGTGTCATCAGGGCATACAGTGTATGGGCAATATAAGTGAGAAAGCCATATTCGGCTTGCAGAAGTCCACGGCCCAGTTGTTCAAAACTAACGACATTGTTAGTTAACGAGATGTTAAAATTTCAAATGTTAATATCTCAAATACATGCCTATTTTTTGTTGTTGAAAAAATGTGAGAAGCTTTTGCATTGCAAAAGCTTCTCACATAATGTCAACAAAAAATGTCAGTGTATTTGGCTATAAAGTCGTAAAGCGCTTAACTAAAGCACTTAACGAGTTGACCTCTTAGCGAGCTAACAATGCTTTGAACAACTGGGCCCCAAGTGATTTTCCCCCAGCTGCAGAAGCTCCAGTTTTCACCCACCTCTGCCTAATGATTGGCTTGATATGCAACATATTCTTAAAAGGGCTGTAAAATGCGCATCAAAACTATGAAAAGACAACTTAACAAAGGAAGGCTAACATGTACAGTTTCACTCCATCATGTACTGGAGAAGGATAAGTATTTAAGGTTTCTTCCCAGTATGTGTTACAAATGGCTTCCAAGTGATCCAGGGAAAAACCAGGAAGTCCCAAAAGTTGTCCCCCTTTGTGAAAATGGCAGTATTCCCATTCACCTTCAGCCTTCTCTCCAGTATGCATTATAAATTTACTACCTCGGGCTCTTTTAGGGCTGCATGTTGGAGAAAACTAACCTTTTTTTTCAGTTGGCTTGATTTAAATTCTATTAAAAAGAACCAAAACTTTTCAAATTAAATGAAGCTCTCTAGGGCTGCATATTAAAAGCAGTACTAGGTCATATCTACTTTTTAACATGCAGCCCTAGAGAGCTTCATTTAATTTGAAAAGTTTTGGTTCTTTTTAATAGAACTTAAATCAAGCCAACTGAAAAAAAAGGTCAGTTTTGGCCAACATGCAGCCCTAAAAGAGCCCGAGGTAGTAAATTTATAATGCATACTGGAGAGAAATTTTAAGGAGAATGGATATGCCTTCTTTGATTCAAGGGGGACAACTGTTGAGACTTCCTGTTGGATTCCCAGGCTTACATAGACCTTCCAAATTGGAAAATTTGCTCCAAGAGCAATGTTTATATTCACCCATCAGAGCTCCAGATAAGAGGGGGTATTGAGGATAATTCAAAGATAATTTTTCTTATTTCTCAACGAAAACATATGTTGTGACCCCTCATTAGAACCGTCTCGACGAGACGGTTCTAATGATGGGTCACAAAATATTTTTTGTGGAGAAATTTGGCTAATTATCCCACAATTATCTCTGTTACCCCTTCTTATCTGGAGCACTGACCCATTCACCATATTGGAGCCCATTGTATCAGACTGGAAAGATGTGTGATTCTTCTCCATTACATGATGGAGAGAAGCTTTATATGTAATCTGTTATCCATTTATTTTATGTTTTGTGTGTGTTTTACGTGCTATATGTTTAAATAGTTCACTTATTTTGAGCTCAGAGGTGGGCTAAATTCAGAGCTCACTGGGAGAAGCCACTTGACCTGCTGCAAGCAGAATGTGGCTTTCTCATTCAAGCGCAAAGGGAGGCTTGAACTCACAGCAGTGAGACGTCTAATGTTTACGAGTCAGGGCTCTTATCCACTAGGCCATGAGAGCTTGTTGCTAGTCAGTTTGAGACACCTTCGAATATATGCATTACTGCTGGTTTTATGTCCTTTCCAACAGTATAAGTCAAGTCAGGCTGTTATGGACGATGATTATGAAGGCTCTGCAATGGTAAGTAAGTCTTCAGTTGGGGCTTGCTGATTTTTGCAGAAATCTAAAATGAGTATTGGATTTAGACAAAATGGATACATCTCCCTTTTCTGCCATTTTAAAGGAAACAACTATTGTGACTTCCTGTTTGTTTCCTTAGATGAAGCCCTTCCAGCATTTGGTCTTCTCTTATGGAAAAGAATTTGCTCCTTTATGAGCAAATGCTTTCCTTTAAGAGTGGACCTCACACAGATGTATACCCAATAATCTTGACAAACAAAACAAAACCAAAGGAAGATAGACATTTTATTAAGAAATTAAAGCTTATCAGTTAATAGATCAACAATACACACAGACAAAAGGCCATATCTGAAAACATTGTATGTTTGTGACAAAATACATAAATTAACCTATCAACCCTTAATGCGCCAAAAAGCAGACGACAAAAAGGACTTCTATGATTAAGGCGAGGATTTTCCCCATTGGACCCGCGCGACAGGTCCGAAATTTCAAAAGTATAAAGTGTGCAAATTTTTCTTAGCAGAGCTTCCACAAATATGTAAACCGTATGAAATCAGATCATTTATGATTCAGACCCAAAGACATGGGGAGATAATCCAGTCTGACCCTACCTACCCTAAATGCAAGGTTTTCGCATACCTCATTTTTTGAGGTGATAAAAATATGGAAATCAGTCATTCATTCCATAATTTTTTGTCATAAATGCATGCTAAATACAAGCATATCACAATACAAAGCGATAATTTTCTTCTTGTTACGCCTGATTGACATTTAAACATGCGAAACCACAGTTATACTTCCGGTCAAAGCGGCCAAAAGAGAACGCTTAACTATAACTAAAATACAAGTGCTTTCCCCCCCGTGACCCAGCACTTCCGTCATGCAGCAGATTCATGCGATGCAAGTACGCAATATATATGAGTGGGAAGCTGGGTCACGGGGGGGGGGGGGGGGGGGGGGGGGGGGGGGAAATGATACTCAGTAAGCCAACGAAGAAGAATGGTCAACAGTAGCGCTGTGATCGTCAAGGATTATATTGTGTATTATGACCTTGAAATGAGGTCAAGGTCACATACATATAGTCAAAACTATGCAGTGTTGTCTGCTATGCAAGTAATGTGAGTCAAAAAAGGGTGAAATGTTTACAATAAATCATTATTTCAACGATCAGTTTGAGGTTAATTTACAATTTATCTCAACAATGACGTCAACGTCAACGTGTGTTTAACGTGCTTTACATCGACACAAACACTTGAAAATTCATTTGTCATGCCAGCTACACGTCATAGTCATAAATACAAAGCAGAAGTCAGGGATCCTTATAACTTTTTAATCATGGGGAAAAATCACGCCTTAACCATAGAAGTCCTTTACGTCTGCAGAAATTTAAAAAAAATGTTTTGTCCAAGCTGTATCATATTGAGAATTCAAAGACTATAGGGCAAACAGTGTAGATCCAGATGAGGTGGCTCATAATGAGCCACCTCAGCTGGATCTACACCGTTTGCAAATTCAACAATGTTTTATTTTTGGCGCTTTAAGGGTTAATGCCTAGTGCAGTGCTCCAGATAAGGGGTAACAGGGTTAATTTTTCTTATTTTTTCCTTGAAAACATAATGTTGTGACCCCTCATTAGAACCGTCTTGCTGAGACTGTTCTAATGAAGGGTCAAAATGTATGTTTTCATTGAGAAATAAGAAAAATTATCTCTGACATCCCTGTTACCCCTTCTAATCTGGAGCTCTAAAGTAGTGCTCTTCCTTTTTCCCGCTTTCATTTGAATAATTTTTTTTCAGCAATACCCATATTTACTAACACAAGACCTGTCAGCGGAACAAGATAGCTCGCCTGACAGCGCCTTGCCCATCACCTAAAAAACTTTAAAGTAAAACTTTAACATTTTGCTAACGCAGACGCCGCCACTGCTGCCGCCTGGGGTAGTACAATAGCTCTTCCTGAACTTCTTTCAGGCGAGCTAAAAATGCTTAATATTGGGACAGACAAGTCTGAGCAAACAGTGCAGAGCTTGAGACAACTGCTCCTACAATTACTGCATTGTAAAACTAAATTCTTCCACTTTTAGGACAACGATGGTAGTTATATAGAGGATCTTACATGAGGGCTCATGCATTACTGAATTTATTAAACGAGTTGGGGAAAAAGATAAGATGCGAGGCTATGCCAAGCATCTTATCGTTTTCACCACCGAGTTTAATAAATTCAATAATACAGGAGCAGGAATGCAAGATTCTATTTATCATATGACACTGAAATCGCATTTTGTTAGCAAATTTTGCACTAAAACGCCACGATTTCGCCATTAGAAAACGTGAGGTTTTATGAACGCCAACACATAACGTTACAACATAATTTGCATATTTAATCCACTAGTAGATTATCATTTTTAATGCATGGCTTTATTACACTCTCAGATGCGACGTCATATGATAAATTACGTGTCCTAATTTTTAGAAGTTTTATAGTAATGCCAGCAGTGTAGGCCCATATCATATACCGTATACAAGATAATTTTTGCTGTGTTCCATTTTTCGCGATATTTCATGGTCACACAGAAACCGCTAAAATTAAAATCACGAAATAATTTCCTGTTTCTTACAAAGTATCTTCTGTAGACGCAGTGTTCATATATTTTGTTTCTGTTAGCTTCAGTAATTGCTGGTACTTTTCAGTTGAGCCAGTTCTTTCATTAACCTGAATTAGTCTTGCTGCAGGTTAATGAACGAGCAGGCTCAAGTGAAAAAAAAGTAGTTTTGCTTTTCCCGCATGTTGCTAACCGCGAAAATTAAAAATTGCGAAAATTAATGTTTATGTTTGAACCCGTAAAAATTACCGCGTATATGGTACCACAATGAGGCATCTGTTCTGGGATGCTGGGCATTAATGGTTCAAAACAGCCGTACATACCCCATCTCGAAAACAGGCTAGAAAATTGCTCTTGGGTTAAAGGCACTTACCAAAATTCAAAGACAAATTGGTGTGCAAATTGGTGTGTTTCTGCAGAACAGTATTTGATAATTTGAGAGTGTGTTTCTGAAGAACAGTATTTTGATAATTTGAAAAATGGCCAACAAAATATTTGTTAGTCCCCCTCACCGAGATTATTGTACACGTAATCTTCTCATTCACCACAACTACTCTCAGAACAGATTCACAATCTCTCAAACGAGAAAGAATAAGTACTGTAATGACTAAATGTTAGGACAACTGACTGCTCCTTCAGAAGCCTGCACTGATTGCCATTCCTCCGCTATTGCTAACAGTTTTAATCCTTAAACAGCAGCCAAAAAAAGCAGATGAAAAAAATTGAAACAGCATAATTTAGCAAAATGTTTCATCCAAGCTATGTCCTTTTCAGAATATTAAGACAAGAGGGCAAACAGTGTTGATCCAGATGAGGTGGCTCATGCTGAGCCACCTCATCTGGCTCTACAGTGTTTGCAAATTCAACTACATGTATTTTCATTTTTATTTTTTGGTGCTAAGTGTTAAGGATAAACAACCAATACAGTTTCTGATGAGCCGCCTAATCTGGCTCTACAGTGTTTGCAAATTTAACTATTTTCATTTTTTGATGCTTCAAAAGTTAAACTTTAGGATTAATAACCAATATAGTTATTGAATGGGGTGTCCCAAAATTTACAGTTATCACAGAATTAGGAGTGTCATAACTTCTAATACAACATCAAACAGGGTATACTAAACAACAACTGACCCGCCTGTGCAACTATCCATTTTTGTAGTTAACACACAATATATGGGCACGGAGAAAACTCCAGAGCTCAGCTATTCAAGGCATCTTTAGCTAAATGACATTATTAAGTCACAGATTCATTGTCTTCACGTACATATAAAACCAAGTGCTAATATTTTTGCGGAAAATATGTGAGGAGATTTAGCACTGCAAAAGCTCCTCCAATTTTTTTGACCAAAACTGACAGTATGTTTGAAAACAAAATGTCTTCATGTCATTTTGAACAACTGGGCCAATGTGAATGAAGAGGCTTTGATCAGACTGCAAGAATACACAGTACTGTCTCAGTCTTTGCTGTAAAGTATACCCTTTAGACCTTTTACACTACAATGCTGAAACATTAAATGACTTTCTGTACATCAGCTGTTATGTAATTCTCTGATCACAGATAATGCCTTAGCCTAAATACACTTAGCAAAAAAAAAAGCGTCACAAACAGCATTATACACTGACAAAGTGAACCTTTTGTCATACCATATTTTTCCTGCTCTTAGACAGAGAATTTTCCTTTCCAAAAAGGTCATGAAAATTAGGAGATAACTGTATTCAAAATTGTCATTTGGGGAGGTAAATCGTCAGTTTTATGGTCGGAAAAATGACAATTTTCAATATAGTTATCCCCATTCTAATGCACTTTTTCACATTGTCACCTTTCAAAGTGTACTTCATTGCACCCATTGCAAGCGCCTTCAACAGCACAAAACCAAACGTCAGCCAATGAGAAGCGACGTTTTATAATGACGTCAGGTTTGCGACAGTATATCGTAGAATATACTGTCGCAAATTTTTGACGTTATCCAATCAGACGTCTCGTTATATTTGTAAGTGCATTAGAATCTAGATTTGTCAACAAGAAAGATTTACATCAGATCATTGGAAGGGAAAACTTTAAACAGCCATATTACACACACACCGGATTTACATATTTGGGATACTTTTGGAGACAGAGAACTCTTGTCTTATAACCAAATGAATAATATGATCCACACCATGACAAATCCAACAAAGTGGCATGTTCACCCAGCAAAGATTCAGATCAGCCTGGGCATCCACCCAGTCTGATCAGAGTCTTTACTGTCCACATGGAGGTAGCTTAGACACTTAGGTACCCTTTAAGTGCAAGCAAATACTCTGATTAGACTGGGCCAATGCCCAGGCTACTCTTTGAGTCCTCCGGTGCACATGCACTTTGTTGGTTCTGTCATGTTGCGGCTCTAATGTATATAGCCCTATGGCAGATAAACCCTACTGGGAGCAAATCTGATGATAGCAAAAAGTTTTTGTAATTTCAGCTGTTTAAAAGCACTGCCAGCTCTGATTTTCACAGCTTATTTATCATGTTTTATGCATGAGCAAGAGCAGACAATCCCAAGAGAGCAAAATTCTATCATGACAGAAAACTTTTGAATCATTTGTTGCAAATTTTAGAAAACTCACTAGAGCTTTTGATTTTATATTTTTTTCTTTATTTCATACATGTAACGCAACCCTGGTACAAAAGACAGATAACCCTGTGTGACAAAATTCTGATCCCCACAGGAACTCAAATTTGTTATTTCCGGAGGTAAACTGTCAGTTTCATAGTTGCAAATTTCATTTTATGGCAACACATCAGCAGAGCTGTAAAACACAATTTGTGACTATAAAATCTACCATTAACCTCCCCAAATGACTATTTTCAATACATGTATATCCCAATTCAAATGGTCTGTTTTTATTTTCACCTTTCAATGTGTACTTATCTGAATGCAAAGCAAGAGCTTTTAGCAACAGATAACCAGACATCAGCCAATGAGAAGAAATGTTACATAATCAGAGCTCTAGATAAGAGGGAGTATTTGATGATAATTAAGGATAATTTTTCTTATTTCTCATCGAAACCATATGTTGTGACCCCTCATCTGAACCGTCTCGTCGAGACGGTTCAGATGGGGGGTCACAACATATGTTTTTATGCAGAATTAACAAGAATTATCCCTAATTATCACCAAATACTCCCTCTTACTTAGAGCTCTGATAATGAAGTTATTTTTTCCAACAGTATATTGCTTGATCTAAACCAGTCAGACATTGCGATGTATATAAGTGCACTAGAATGAGTTTCAAAGGTAACCAAAATGAGGTGTTTCTAATTTTGCTAAGTATATACTACTATGCTCTGCACTCAATAACTTGTACTTGTACTGTTCCCTGCTCCTTTCATCCATGTTACAATATGGATTGTGGCTTGTCTATCTGCAGATTCGCTATAGACCATGCTTGCCGAGATCATAAATGCCATTTTCATACAAAACAAGAAACACAAGACATTTATTCAAGTAAAAATAAAATCTAACAGCACAGAAAAGTAGACAAATAGATCAGTTATTTGGATACTTGCCAGGGAGGTTGGGCTCAAATTTTCCCTTAACACTGAATTCAGGTAAATACAGACAACTCCCGATATCTTGAACACTGATACCTCAAAGGGTCTTCTTATATCAAAGAGTATATTTCCTATTTTTATTTACATTTCAATTCCTCTTATCTCAAACTACTGATATCTCAAAGTAAATTTTCTGGTATCAGAAAATTTACTTTTAGATATCAGAAGTTTGGGCTGAAGTTTGACTTCGAGATATCGAGAGTTAACTGTAGTACACTTTCAGAGGAGGTGGCTGTCATTTTTTTTAGTTTGCTTGCAACAGGGGTCAACTCTTATAGACAACATATGCATCTCTAGAAGCAAGTTCTTTCCTCTACAAGCAGACCCTTATTTTCAAGATTCAAAATCCAAGGAAGCAAACAATATGTCACAAAAGTTGTTTCCCTTTGTAAAAATGGAAGAAAAACAGAGGACTTCTGTAGCCATCCACCTTAAATTATATATGAAAGCTAGGTAAGGGCCAAATTGTTAATAGGTAATGCGTCCTTACATCCTTACAGTGGACCCTCTTTACAATGACGCCATTTATTTCCAAACATTTTGACGTTAAACTGAATTTGCTGTTATAAAGAATACATATTCTGAACGATAAAGCCATTTCATTCCAACAAAATGACGTAATAATTTTACTGTTGTAATGAGTGTCGTTGTAAAGAGGGTTGACTGTACAATATTCTTTGATATAAATGGGTACTTTAAGGTCAACAGTATTTTGAAAACAAACTGAAAATTTTGCCCATATTCCCTCAAGAATCCAAATAATATTTCAAGCAGAATAATGCGGTATAATGAACTGAACAACCAAAACCAAGGAAAATGAAGGAAAATGAATGACAAGCTGAATTTATGTGACGTACCAAGCGAGAAAAGTAACAGCCTTTTTAGACATTTTTACATGCTATATCTAAGGTCGTATAAAATTTATTCAGTTACAAGAAAGGGTGTTCCCCTGTAAAACAATCCAGAAAATCTTTATCCATCTTATATATTCATTCTAGATTTTCGGGACTGTTTTGGAAAAGAAACCCCTTCTTGTAACAGAATTACACAAGAATGATTTGGATATCTGGTTGTATTCTGGAGGAGAAAGACCTTATCTCACAACCAAATAAACACACTTATTATCAAATACTTTATAGAAAACATCATGCAGAAATAGCACTGTTATACTTTGGCTAACTTCTGGCAGAAGCTGAATACCCTATAAATCCTAATAAGCGCCCCTGCTCTAATAAATGCCCCCTGCTTTTTTTCTGAAAGTAGTGTTATCAAATTGCATGAATTCCTGTTTGGTTCTCTAGTTGAGGTGGCTTTTTGAAATGGTGTCTACTCTTAAAAGAATTTGCTCCTAGGAGCAAATTCTTTTCTTTTAAGAGTTGACCCCTCCTGAGAAAGCAGGCAAAACAGTAGAGCTGCTTCTTCTGCAAGTATACCCACAAGTTGTTTAAAGGGGTATTAGCCAGTGGCTAGTTTACTACACTTTAGGCTCTGAATATTGCACCCCCGCCCCCACCCCCCACCTTCATAAAATGCAACGCCCCTGGGGCATTCAATAGGATTAATACGGTATTCAATTTTCAGGTGGGAATGAAATTGTAGGTAAACAAGGCATGAAAAACAGTACCAATATGCTCTTGAAAAGTCCACTTGTATCTACAAAGCTATTTGTATAATACTTTAACTGGTCTTGGCAAGCAAACTACATGTACATTTTTTTTTCTTTTTTCTACATGCATCTTCAACAACTAAACGCTACTGTTTTATTGGATTTCAGTCATAAAAAAATGCAGTGAAACATAATATAAATAATTAGCTGGTCCATATAGTATGTTTTATTTACAAATTAAAAATTTCTCTTGTTGAAAACCTACAGGTCCAGTTGTTCAAAACTAATGACATATTAGTTAACCCTATTGCACTCAGAACGGCCAAAACTCTATGGAGTTTTGGCCGTTCTGAGTGCAATAGGGTTAATGAGACAATACCATTTGAGATGTATAACATGGAAAAACACTGCTTTTTTGCCAAAACAATTGTTAGGAGTTTTCAAGCTCCTCACATTTTTTCAGCAACAAAATTAGTATGAGCATGTATACATGATTTTATTTATACTAGAAGACTTAACAAATCTTTGATTAATGACTACATTCAGCCAACGATGCTTAATGAACAACTGGGCCCAGAGTTGTCAGCTGATCACTGAGAATAGAAAACAATATGAATGCAATGTAACTTGGACAAAATATTCATGTAATTTCGTTTGAAAATATATTGATACACCCCACTCACTGTCTTACCACCATTTTTACAAAGGGAAACAACTTCTTTGACTTCCTGTTTGCTTACCTGGATGAAGAAGCCTTTACTGATGAGGTCTACTCTTAAAAGAATTTGCAGAACTGAATGAGCCGCAACACGACAAAACCAACAATGTGGTTGTGCGCCCAGTGCAGACACAAATCAGCCTGGGCATCCCCCTAGTTTGATCAGACTGTTCGTTAAGTGCTCAAAAGGTAGCTAAGAGTCTAAGCTATCTCCATGCGGACAGCGAAGGCTCTGATCAGACTGGGCGGATGCCCAGGCTGATCTGAGTCTGCGCTGGGCGCACAACCACATTGTTGGTTTTGTCGTGTCGCGGCTCAAATGTGAAAACCTGACAAAAGTTTACATCCCTGCCAACAGAGAGTCAGCGTCTTCGCTGTCTGCATGGAGGTAGCTTAGACCCTAAGCTACCCTGTAGCTGCTTAGAGTCTGATCGAACTGGGTGGATGCCCAGGCTGATCTGAGTCTGTGCTGGGCACACAACCACTGTTGTTTTTCCTCGTGTCGTGACTCATATATTTTCACAATAAGCAGTATTTAGAAAGCTATAAAGCAGCATTCCTGAGAAATTTACATGACTTCACAATGGTTATCAGATGCCCAGATAGGATGAGTATCTGATGATAATTTGGAGATAATTTTATGACCTATGTTGTGACCTCTCATTGGAACAGTCCTGGCTTAGAGCTTCCAACCGAATCCTAATTACTTATTACAGGACATTTGTATGGGATAGTTTCTTGAAATAGATATTGTTTACACCAACAGTCTTTGCTGTTATAATGAGTGGTCACAACATAGATTTTAATACAAAATTATCAGGAATTATCCTAGAATGAACTTCATATACTCATCCAGAGCTCCATATAAGAACGGGTAAGGGGGATAATTCAGAGATAATTTTTCTTACGTCTAAATCAAAACATATGTTGTGACCCTCGCTGAGACGGTTCTAATGAGGGGTCACAATACAAGTTTTCATGGAAAATAAAGACAGATTCTCCCTAAAATATCTGTGCCATCCCTTCTTATGTGGAGCACTGACATCATTTTTTGGGCCTCTCGTTATATAGAGCTCCTGATGAGGTAGAGTTTTACAAAGATACATGACAGTGTAAACCCTGATCAGACTGCAGTCTGATCTGGATCTAAACTGCTTGCTCTGAAATTTCAGTCTCCGTGTTCAGATGTTTTATAGTGGTTCTTGTTTGCTATGGTGACTCTACTCAGTGCTAATTCTGCATATATTTTGCGAGTCAAATATATGTACTTCCAATTTCATGTCCCAGTGATCACAGGGTATAATCGATTCCGCCAATTTTCGCTTCCTGCAGAGACTGTACATCATATCTGGCTTCTGCCAAGACTGTCTGCAAACTCTTGCTTCCTGCAGAGACTTCTGTACCTGATAAATGGCTTCCTGCAGAGACTGTCCGCATGATTCTGCTTCCTGCCGAGGCTCTCGCCAGGAAGCAGAGTCATGCGGACAGTCTCAGCAGGAAGCCATTCCTCGAGGACAGTAGTCTCGGCAGGAAGCAGGAGTTCGCGGACAGTCTCGGCGGAAGCCAGATATGATGTACAGTCTCTGCAGGAAGCGAAAATTGGCGAAATCGATTATACCCTGTGGTGATGATAGCCATGGGGCACTGTATCTGTGGTGCCTAAAAATATTTGTATAATCAACTCCTCTCACAGTTGCGCCAGGTTTGTGCAACTATGGTTACGTACCGGTGAGCCACTTGGGGAAAGTCATTACAAGAATTGAAGCAGAACAGAATCCTTCCACAGTTTTTACAGCTTTGCACAGATCTACAGACATTACTGAAGATGATCTATGGACATACTGAAGATGTGCATAATTATCCCTTTTTGAAGAGAAAAAAAACCCTTTTTGACAAAGTCATGACTGTTTCAAGCTAGCAATTTGAAACTTTGCACAGACATTTCAAACATACCAGAGATGTGTGTGGGTCTTTTGAATGAAAATATAGAATTTTTGACAAAATATTGGCCTTTTCAAACTTACAAATTTCTTGGATGGCAAGTCTTATAAAGAGCTCTGCCAACAGTTTGAAAGCTATCAATTTGAAACAGTTTATAGGTGTCTACAAATATACTGAAGATGTTTACACCTTTTTAAAGAGAGAAAAAAAGTATTTCTAACAAAATTACAGGCTTTTCAAAGTTTCAGATTCAAAGACTTTTGCTAATACAAGGTTAATGCAGGAATAAAAATACTGAGTGGTATACTATAGAAACTACGAGAGTCTATGGCACTTAAATGACTACACCACCTCTCCCTAGTAAGTGGCCATCACCGCTTAAATTGGAGGAAATGAATACTCAATTAAAATCATAATAGGTGGATAATTCTAAAAAAAAGTCTAACATACGGGTATGTGATACTTGTGTTTTGGTGATACCATAATAATTCAGATAAAATATAGAGCAGAGAGAAAATAAATGGCAGTAAACTATATAGATATGACAAAACTTGGAAAACAAAATGTTAGTATATCATCTGATTACACTATATTGTCAGAACTCCAGGTAAATGAGCCGCGACATGAGAAAACCAACAAAGTGGTTGTGCCCCCAGGGCAGACTCGGGTCAGCCTGGGCATCTGAGTCTTCACTGTCTGCATGGAGGTAGCTTAGACCCTTAGCTACCCTTTAAGTGCTAAGCGAAGAGTCTGATCAGACTGGGTGTATCCCCAGGCTGATCTGAGTCTGCACTGGGACCACAACAACTTTGTTGGTTTTCTTGTGTTGCGGTTCAACTATAGATCGGGATGATTATTCCGATCTAATTTTTCATTTCTCCATAAAAATGTATGTGCGTTTCGAGTGAGAGGTCACAAGATATGGTTATGTAGCGTTAACACAATAGGGCCAAAAAAGAAAACAGTTGAATTTGCAAACAGTGCAGTTCCAGATAGGGGGGCTCCAATAGAACTACCTCATCGGGATCTACACTGTTTGCCTGCTAATCTTTGAATCTTCAATATGATACAGCTACCACAAAATATTTTCTTATTTAATTTTGCAGACATGAATACTGTCTGCTTTTCTGGGCCCAGCTGTTCAAAACTCACATTGTCGTTAGATAACAAGATGTTAAAATTTCAAATGTTAATATCTGAAATCTGCCAATATTTTTTATTGGAAAAATATGAGAAGCTTTTGCATTGCAAAAGCTTCTCACATATTTTCAACAAAGAATATCAGTATATTTAACTATAAAGCACAAAACACTTAGTGAGTGTACCTCTTAATGAGCTCGTTAGGCTAACAATGCTTTGAACAACTGGGCCCAGGATTTATTATTATAAGTGTTCATGTAAATTATTACCGAATGATTATCCAAACCAATTTTAATCTGGAGCTACGAATGTCTTTGGTTTTGATATTAGTAAATGTACATTTATGGCACAATGTAAAATTCTCCTTAGATGAACATGTAATAAAAGATGCAGCACTATTTGAGATAAATAGATAAGAATTTTATAACAGTCCAATAATGCAAGATTTGGCCTATAAAGTTTTAAACTGAATAAGATTTTTACTGCTGACAAGTTTTCTGAAAACTTTTTCAGACTGAAAAACTTCATCAGAGCTCTAAATAAGAGGGGTATTTGATGATAATTGAAGAATAATTTTTTCATTTCTCATTGAAACCATATGTTGTGACCCCTCATCTGAACCCTCTAGTCAAGACGGTTCAGATGAGGGGTCACAACATATGTTTTCATGCAGAAATAACAAAAATTATCCCTAATTATCACCAAATACCCTCTTTTATCTAGAGCTCTGCTTCATTCACTATTTGCTTCAAAGAAAATTATATCCAATTTCGAAACGTTTAAACTCAAATATAAACAGCCAATTCTACGTAGCTTTTCGGTTGGATCCTGATTTTATTGCATTTTTGGTGATAAAAAGAAGCAATATTTGGCCAGAAGTTGAATTTTTGTCAGTTTACAAGTTTACAGACTCTGTTAATCAAACATAATTTCTTATTAACCCAACACATACTGAATTCTGCATTCTTTTTTTTTCTTGTTTTCTTACATCTTTAAGTTGACTTCATTATAATAAAACTTGGAAAATATACTTCTGTAAAGTGTCATAAAAATACATCAAAAAGGCCATTTAAAGAAAGCATAATTAATTTGCGTAACATCACAACTCATCCTTGCTTGAAGATTTCTCTGTATTTAGTGATGAGCAATATAACTTGTAAACATCAGGGCTTGTCTTGGGGCTAACCTCAAAGCCCAATTCTCTGGTCCTTTTTAATGCCCAGCGTAAATCTTTACCTTCTGTGATGGCAGCTGCTAATACCCCAAAGTATACTGAAAAAAGAAATCATCATAAAACCACATTAGAATTCAGGGCCAAGTTGTTCAAAACTAACTATGTCATTAGTAAACAAGATGGTTAATTTTTAAATGTATAATAGGTAAAAACACTGCCATCTTTTGCCGAAAAAATGTGAGCTTTAGCAGTGCTGAAAAAATTGCCAGTTGTCAGGAGCTTTTGCAGTGTTAAAGCTAGTCACATTTTTTTAGAAAACAATATTATCACACTTCACTTTAAGTATACTAAAAGACTGAACAAATGCTAGATTATCATTGATTGATTGACTGATTTGATGCTTAACATCCACGGTAAACATTGCAACTATGGTCATGTCTGGACGGTCAGTTAACCTAACCACACTATTCCTGGGCAGGCTTAGACCTCCTAAGTGGTTAACCAGTACTAAGTGCACATACTTTCGCCAGTAACTGACAACTGCCCTTCTTGAATCAGCGGAAGGGGAAAGGAAAGTATGTAGCCAGACCGGGTTTCGAACCCAGGACCTCTGACTTATGAGTCAGGTGCCCTACCGATTGCGCTACGCCGCCCGGCCCTAGATTATCAGGTTCTTTGTTAAGGTAATGATGCTATGCACAAACAGGCCCAGGTTTGCTTCTATAATGCTGCTCATATATCAAATTTTATCATGATGTTATGTTATTCAGTGGATAACGTTGTGTCATAAAAATTGTATGACCACACGTGTATTAACACTTTAGCATGTATATGTAACGTCATTTACAACGTCCATGTCAACAATGCGTTTTCTTATGAAAATAATGTACAGTATGAAGGCGTTAAAATCTCATTTTGAAGGGTCACATGATAAACAGATTCTTACACTCGTGGTCATTTCATATGAAATTTATGAAACTCGCAGAAGGCTCGTTTCATAAATTTTATATGAAATGATCACTCGTGTAAGATCCTACATTTATAACATGTTTGCCCATCTGCACAGTCTGACCAGTCTTCCCTATTCACATCTATTTTAAGTAAACTCTTGTGAATTCAGAATATCAACAAGACCTGTCCGTGTACAGGATAGCTTGCCTGGCAGTGCTTTGCCCATCACAAAAAAAACTTTTAACTTAAAAACTTTAACCTTTTGCTACGGCAGCACCATCCCCAATGCCAGGGTTAGAGCAATTATAGCTCTTTCTGTACATTCGTATAGGCGAGTTACAAACTGAACTCTTCTCAGTTTGGATGGCTGCTCTCAGAGCCCTAGATAAGAGGGCGCATTTGGTGATAATTTTTGTTAATTTTTGACAACAAGAGGGCCAAGTGGCCCTGAATCGCTCACCTGAGCAAAAAGGTTAAAGGTCAAACTAGGGTCATAATTTGAACAAACCTGATAGTTTGCAACCATTTCCAAATGTTCTGAAGAAGAAGATTTTTGAATGTTTTTCTATGTATTGCCATGGTTCAAACCCAGGAGCCCCTGGGGCGGGGCCATTTTGGACCCTGGGGCCATCATTTGAATAATCTTAGTAAAGGACCACTAGGCAATGCTAAAAGCTAAATTTCAAGCCTCTGATCGTGAGCCAAGTGGTTCTGAAGCAGAAGATTTCTGAATATTTTTCTATGTATTTCTATGGTTCAAACCCAGGACCCCCTGGGACGGGGCCATTTTTGACCCTGGCACCATCATTTGAACAAACTTGGTAAGGGACCACTAGGCAATGCATCATACAAAATTTCAAGCATCTGCACTAAGGGGTTCTGGAGAAGAAGGTTTTTAAGTACATTTTAATTTTGAACCCAAGACTGCCTGCCCCAGGGCCATTTTGGATCCCAGGGCCACCATTTACATAAACTTTGTAGGAGTCCACCAGGGAATGCATCATACCAAATTTCAAGCATCTGAGCCAAGTGGTTCTGAAGAAGAAGATTTTTTAATAGTTTCCTATGTATTTCAACGGCTCAAACTCAGGACTCCCTGCCGCAGGGCCATTTAGGACCCTTGGGCCATCATTTGAACAAACTTGATAAAGGACAACAAGGCAATGCATCATACCAATCTTCAAGCAGCTGAGCCAAGTGGTTCTGAAGAAGAAGATTTTTGAATATTTTTCTATGTAGTTCTATGGTTCAAGCCCAGGACCCCCTGGGGTGGGGCCATTTTAGACCCTGGGGTCATCATTTGAACAAACTTGGTAAAAGACTACTAGGCAAAGCTACATACCAAATTTCAAGCATCTGAGCCAAGTGGTTCTGAAGAAGAAGATTTTTTAAAATATTTTTCTATATATTTCTATGGTTCAAACTTAGGACTCCCAGTCGCAGGGCCATTTTGGACCCTGGGGCCACCATTCAAACAAACTTGGTAAAGGACTACTAGGCAATGCTACATACCAAATTTCAAGCATATGAGCCTTGCAGTTCTGAAGAAGAAGATTTTTTTAATATTTTTCTATGTATTTCTATGGCTCAAACCTGGGACTCCCTGCCCCGGGGCCATTTTGGACCCTGGGGCGCCCATTTGAACAAACTTCGTAGAAGACCACTAGGCAATGTTACATACCAAATTTCAAGCATCTGAGGCAAGCAGTTCTGGAGAAGAAGAATTTCAAGTAATTTTTAGTTTCGAACCCAAGACCCCCTGCCCAAGGGCCATTTTGAACCCTGGGGCCACCATTTGAACAAACTTGGTAGAGGACCACTAGGCAATTCTACAAACCAAATTTCAAGCATCTGAGCTAAGCAAATCTGGAGAAGAAGATTTTCAAGTATTTTTTTAGTTTCGAACCCAAGACCCCCTGCCCCAGAGCCATTTTGGACCCTGGGGCCACCATTTGAACAAACTTGGTAGAGGACCACTAGGCAATGCTACATACCAAATTTCAAGCATCTGAGCCAAGCAGTTCTAGAGAAGAAGATTTTTAAGTAATTTTTAGTTTAGAACCCAAGACCCCCTGCCCCGGGGCCATTTTGGACCCTGGGGCCACCATTTGAACAAACTTGGTAGAGGACCACTAGGCAATGCTACATACCAAATTTCAAGCATCTGAGCCAAGCAGTTCTGGAGAAGAAGATTTTTAAGTATTTTTTAGTTTCGAACCCAAGACCCCCTGCCCCAGGGCCATTTTGGACCCTGGGGCCACCATTTGAACAAACTTGGTAGAGGACCACTAGACAATGCTTCATACCAAATATCAAAGCCCTAGGCCTAGCGGTTTCAGAGAAGATGTCATTTAAAGCAAATTGTTGACGACGCACGACGGACGACGCACGACGCACGACGGACGACGGACACTGGGTGATCACAATAGCTCACCCTGAGCCTATGGCTCAGGTGAGCTAAAAACATATTTGTGACCCCTCATCTGAACCGTCTCGACGAGATGGTTCAGATGAGGGGTCACAACATATGGTTTCAACGAGAAATAAAGAAAATTATCCCTCAATAATCATTAAATACCCCCCTTATCTAGAGCTCTGCTGCCCTGGTTGATCTGAATATTTACAAGTACAGCTTATGAGCCCGTTTAACACTTTAAGCACCGGTGACGAAAATGGCTGAATTTGCAAACAGCGTAGATCCCGATGAGGTAGCTCATAATGAGCCGCCTCATCTAGATCTACACTAGTTGCCATCTAGTCTTTGAATTCTCAATATGACATAGCTTGGACAAAACATTTTTGAAATTTTTGCAGATGTAAATTTTGTCATCTGCTTTTTGGCGCTTAAAGGGTTAATGCAACATCAATTTCTTGTACTAGGAGGTCATAAATGCTCATGCTTACCTACTCTCCTACCGTCCCCACAATGTAGAAGTACTGGACCCTGCTGACCTGCCTCTAACAGTATATCTTTGACCTCTTTAAACATCTCAGCTGTATAATTGGTATCTGGTGCTACAAAAGAAAAGTGACTGAATTTATTGTAAAACGTAGAGCACTAATAATGAAAACATTGAAAACAGTTGCATTTGCAAAAATCTCAAGATCTACAGCTGTTTGCCCTCTGGGCTTTGAATTTTCAATATGAAATAACTTGAAAGAAAAGCAGTTTTTGAAAGGACGGGTTACACTTTGGCCGATTTTGTGCCCACGACCGATCTTGATAAAATTTATGTATTTAAAAGCTTTGCATTTGGCAGTTTATATAAGAACATATTTAAGTTTGCGGTTTCATAAATAGTCACGTGACTTCCGGTTTATTGCATATGGGGTGCTGAATGGGGTACACTAACTACCTGCGGTTTTTCGATATAATCAGCAATTCCGCTGACATATCAGCCCTCCAAACTGACAGATATGATACTTTTGGTTCTTATCCACAGTCTAAAAGAGAGATTTTCGCTCAAACCATTTAGTTAGGAGAAATTTCATTTGAATTTTTACGAAAACTCAAATCAGTAGATTTTTCAAGTGTTTATTAACACAATAATAAGCATGTAAAGCGTTTGTTTTTTTGAAAATAATGAAATAAATGAACAGGAAGTCGATTATAACCGACCGATATTGTTAAGCAAATGTATTCTTGGCCTAACGCTTTTGCACGCTTGTGTTCTGGCAAGTGCGTGAAAAGGTCATCAACCTTATTTTTTTCGTAAGCATTATTCACTATTTATAATACAATGAAAGCTTCATCATCATATCAAATATTAAACACGTATGAAATATTACGTATTTATGGATGCTACACAAGTACAAATGTTTCAAAATATTAGACATACTCAGTGAACCAAGAAATATAGGTCACAGGGACCTACATGTAGTACCAAATGAGACGCAGCACTGAAGTGACTTACTATTCCAAGTCCTATGAAGAGACAATTAAATATTAGGCCGAAATAAAGCATTAATTTAATGGATCATGAAATACAAGTCACAATGACCTACAGTATGACGGCATTTGCAATTTCTGGCTGAACCATTGTCTTTAATATGATGCAAATATATTGTTGAATATATAAGGAAAAGAACAGTGAACTTTTAAATATATGTCACAGTAACCAACAAATAGTATGGGGATTTTTTTCATCGTTTGACTGACCAACTATTTGTTATTATGTTGCGAATCAAAAAACGTGTCGAGATATAAGTGAAAATTCTTGTGCATGCATAAAGTTCAAGGACTCGGTGTACATGGATGCTTTGCAGTTCCTACATTTTAAGGATATGGTCTGATCAAATATCAACACTCCTACCCCAAAGATATCAAAAGAGGTAAGGAAAAGGCTCATCCAAGTAACTTTTCATACAAAGTTATTGGACCAAAGTTCAAGTCCACAGAATTTTACAATGCATCTGCTTCTGGCAGAGGGATACATCATCTGACCACGTCGCATCATTATAACATCAGAGTTATATCACAGCATGATGATGGAGGTGATTCAGTCTAACGCCTTACATGCGCACATAACACCATACCTATACGCATGCCCAGCGCTGTCCCCTCCCCGACCCCCTCTCCCCCCCCCTCCTGACACACACACACACACAAACGGAATCCTTGGTGGGGACATTAGGAACACATACTTCATTGATGAACACTTTGAAAAAGATGTGTTGCAACGAATAGTGCCTCTATATGCTATCAATTACAAAATCTACCGATGTGATTTTAGTCCTAGTGTTGGAGACATGAAAATTTACCCAAAAAGTTTATTTTTCGTTTACTCCTACCCTCGTAACCACTGTAATGCAACCCTTTTATGTTGAATATGTATATGAGGAATAATTATGTATAAAAATTGTCGTGGTTACGAGGGTAGGATGAAGTGAAATTTGGATGCATAGTGGACACTGGTAGTTCAAATACCCATAGGCTCAATGTTAAATGTTGCAGACAGTACATTTATTCAACCGCAAAATTAACCTAAAAGGCATAAAATACGGGAAAATGAAATCGTACAGAATAAACTAGAAACATGTAGCTAACTTTTCTGCATGTTTTTATGGTTATCCGCCTACCTTCGAAAATCGGCCTTTTCAGTGGGCACATTGCAATAGTAAAGTGTAACTCGTTCTTTTGCAGACAAATTTTGTTGTCAGCTTTTTTTGACATTTTGACTGTTAAATATATATGTGTTTGCCTGGATATCACTGCAATTTTTCTAAACCTCTATAGTGAGTCAGTCATTGTTAGTTACAATTTGTCTAGAGCAAAAAATTTATACTCTTTAAGAGCAATATGTGTGATTATTATGCTGAATAAGGAATCTGCAATACCGGTATTCTGATATGTAGCTTTAATAATATGCCACCACATCATATCTTTGAAAACTGGAAATTTAAGCCCTTAATTGTCCTTATCGGTGTAGAAACATGATAACCAGCTACATGTATTACCGTAATGTGCTAAAGTATTGGGATACCTGAAAACAATTTTCCATTTGTCCCAAATGGTAAATTATTTTCAGATGTCCCAATACTTAAGCACATTGGAAGACATTATGGTCAAAGGCTACACTTTCAGGGGCAGCAACTCTGGCATTTTAAGTTTAGTTTCCCTTTTCCGTTTCCAGCGGGCATCAACCCTTAAAGGAAAGACTTGCTGCTTCCCAAGAAGCAAATTCTGTATTAGTAGACCGCATTTTGGTGGGCTTCATCACACAGGTATACTTATAAGAAGTGTTTGTGATAAGTATCTGAACACCTTAAATACCTTGGCTCAGTTGTTCATCCTAAAAACATTGTTAGTTAGCGACAGGATAAATTTTGAAATGTATCATACATAAAAACACTACCGTTTATGGCTAAAAATTGTGAGGAGGAGGAGCTCTTGCACTGCAAAAGCTCTTCTCATTTTGCAGCTAAAAATATTAGCACACTTGATTTTATTTTGTTAAGCTAATGATGCTTTGAACAACTGGGTCCTGATGATCTGGTTCCCACACCTACTTCAAATATCAATATTTAGCTCATTATAGTAACTGAAGCAGCAATAAATGGGTTTTAATAGATACCTATTAATATTATTCAACTCATAACCATGGAGACAAGTACAATCAATATTTCTGTAAAAGGTACATGTAGCATTTTTATTTCGTTGTTATTGTTTCATCACTGTCATTGTTGTGAAAATATACTCATATCAGAGACCTCAGGGAAAATGATTGCTTTGAAATCAGCTGAGCTCCTCTGGAAGTTGATATTATATCTGCATAAATTTGTATGAATAATTCAGATTTTGTGATTGTTTTACTAAAATTCTCAATAAGAACATACGCTGTAATGCAACTGTCATTCATAACCACAGCCCACCAACCCCCGGGGCAGGGTGGGGAATAGCCGGGAAAATGTGCTGTGTTTTTACATTTGCATCATCCTCGCAGGGCTGGGCAAATGCCAGGGTGTTGTCTTTTAATTTACTGTAGGCAGAAACAGCAGTGGAAGAAAAACATAACAGACTGCAGGGTCAAACAATAGCAGTTTTAATAACTGTTTGTCCTTGCAGTGCAGGGCTTATTATGTGTTTTTTTCTGGATGAAAAGGCAAAGTCCCTGCTATTCCCCTGGAATACAGGGCAGTGGTTACAAATGAATGGTGCATAACCTCTTATCAGAAACACTTCATCGAGGCAGCTCTAATGAATGATCACAATATATGTTTAACAGAAACTATCTCTGATTATCGATCAATACTCTCCTTTTATGAGCCTTCCTGGTGCAGTGTTAAGAGTGCTGACTCTTAAAGTTCAACTTACCATACTTAAAAATTAGGTCTCCAGGGGTGTCATTAAGAGGCAGGAGGCGGGGATTTTCCCTTTTTACTCTGGCCTTATTCACCGTCTATATTTTGGAAATCTGTATAGGAATTATATAGAGAACATATAAAATCCCCCACCTTCTTCACCTTTACCTCCGGGTGCCAAGCAAGTTAATGAAACCCCTGGGTCTCTCACCACTGAGTTCAAACCTCGCCCAGTGCACAAGTGAGGAAATCACATTCTGCTTGTGGAAGGTCAGGTGTTTTCTCCTAGAAACTCTTTTTTGCCCACTTTTGCTTATCTATTGGCTGGTCAGTGGATATGTGAAGATGATGATGTTAAAGTTTAACGACGCGTCAACCCACTGGGTCATTAGCGTCATGAAGGTTGCATATGTGAAACCAGAGCAATAGATAAGAGGGAGTATTTGGTGATAATTAAGGATAATTTTTGTTAATTCTGAATAAAAACATTTGTTGTGACCCCTCATCTGAACCATCTCGTTGAGACAGTTCCAATGAGGGGTCACAACATATGGTTTCAATGAGAAATAAAAAAAGTATCCCTCAATTATCATCACAACATATGGTTTCAATGAGAAATAAAAAAAATTATCCCTCAATTATCATCAAATACTTCCTCTTATCTAGAGCAGAGTTCACGAAAGTCTGCCAGAGCTTACAGGACCGAATCTGGTAAAATGATTAAAATGCACTTGAAAATTCTGAAACTTTTTACCAGACCGAATGCATTTTTACCAGACATGTCAGGCGGTCAGACGGGGTTTCGTGAAGACTGCTAGAGCTCTGGAAACATTCTTGAAAGGGCTGTAAAATACATATCCAGCTTTACAACAACAACAAAAACAAAAAATATTGCATTATAATACATACCTATTGGTATATGATAATATTTTAGTGATGACTTTTCAAATATTTTTCTTTCTTTTTCTTCATTGTAGCCAATATCATCCCCAAATTCTGAAGGATTTTCAACTTCAAAGTTTAATTTGGATTTCCCTCCGATGTACTCATTACTTTGGTGTCTGTGTATCTTGGTTTTCTCTAGAGTAGTCAGATCTTGTCTGGGTGCTGTAGTCTGATTCCCGTATGTTGGAATTCCATCTCTGACATTCAACAGAGTCACCGGTTCTTGAGATGGTTTTCCATTATTTGTGTTCCCTAAACGCATATTTATAACAACTTTGAAACCTACCGCCTCTAACATTTTAATATCACACTGTCTAATTTGTCCAGCTGCAAACCATAGTCTTGATATAGGATGAGCCAACCAGAAGTCCAGCCATTCATCAGGCTCACAATTATGTCTCGGTGGGTTTTCCACAATCTCTTCACCTGTTATGTTTGCAACAACTGCTTTAACATCAGGATCAGTAAAATCTAAGCCCATGGCAGCTGTTATTCTGTAGAAATTATCACTGTAAATTTTAGGCTCATAATGAGGGTTATATCTGGTTTGATTTGCCATGTACATTAGAGTGACAAAAGTGATAGTGTAACCCCTATCACAATGTAACAAAATGGGGCGATTTAGCACTGGCAAAACAGCAGCTAATTTCTGAACTGCCTCAACACTTGCCCAGTCATCATTTTGGCCCAGGAGGGCAACATACTGAAGCCCTGCAAGATGAGAAGTTGCCCATGCCTCTGCGCTGGTCGGCAAATATTCACCTCCAAAACTTCCGGCATCATTTGTTTCATAAGTAAACAGGGATACAATACTTCTGAAACCCCCTTCTGCTGCATACTTAATTTGTCTTTCTGTAAGTCTCCCTGCAACATGGAAGTCAGGAGTTATTTCCTTAGCCCACCATAATTTGGCTGGAGATTCTAGACCTGGCACCTTTCTATGCACAGCTGTGTCAAGCTCGATACCATTTAAATCATATGCAAGAACCAACGTAGTCAAAACACAAATAAAAAGATGCATAATAAACACATGCATTTCCATAGTAAACAGCACGACACCTCCCAATATGTCGCAATATGCCAAAATTTCAAAACACTGTGTAAGAAAAAGTAGTGTCTAATTCCATATAATAATTATGTCTCGTTCTTTTATCTCTAAATTTCTTAACTTGTCCATCAAGTCAAAGTAACAGAATATTTGATAAGTCTTTGTTTTCTTATCAGCATGCCACTTGTCAACTTTTCATCCAAACACAGGGTCAAGGTCGTCATGTATTTTTCAACACGGTAATATAGCCACACCTCCAAGGCTGTTTTTCTAAAGTTTTACGTTCACGATAAGACCTGCTTTTGAGTCAGACCCTGTATAAAATTGTAAATTTTCTGTTCGTGAAGTCTCACTATCAATTTAGCGACGTCTTATCTACGGAAAGTGTCTTTTTTGAAGCCGGATTTCATCCAATGTTTTGTTGACAGCGAGCCGGTGAATCGGTGCTGACTTCGATTTTATCTCGTTTATATGGTTACACTAAATACCGCAAGGTGAAAAGCAGCACCAGGTTGCACGAAGTTGGAACACGACTGACAAAGACCTTCATACCAACGACTTTCTGGCAATTTTCTGCAAAATAAATTAATATCAAAACTCCCATGCAATTCACTTTAAACTATTCAGTTTTATACATGTAAAGGGTCAGTTCCCTACCTACAGTGGCCCCTTAAATCTAGATGTTGTACCAAGCCGAGTAAGGCTCACTCAGGTCTTGTAAGTAACACATGACTATTAAACTCATGCTGGAGTTCTAAACTGGCCATTGACTTCTTGTAGGAAGACATCCACCCATGATGCTGTGTTAAAAGTTTTTGTTTAGCAGACTTAGAAATGAACCCCTCGGTGCAGCTTGGACTGTCAACCAAGGCTAAGGTAGAGACTAGAAACTCTAAGATGGGTTACCCTCCCAGGCTGATGAGCCCCACCTGCCCACATGCAACCGGCAGTACTAGACTACATGTACACGTTTTAGTTGATTGCAGTAGCTGCACTGAAAAAGGAGAAGTCTGCCGAAGTTGATAATATACCAGCAGAACCTGAACAAGCTGGCAGGGAGAGCATGACTGATATTTTGGCAAAGACCTGTTACAAGATCTGGAGAACAAGAGAATGGCCTACCTGATGAACTCAGTCACTGATTATTAAACCCCTAAACGGGGCAACCTACAGCTCTGCCAGAACCACAGCACCATCAGCCTCATCAGTCATCCAAGTAAACTCATGCTGAAAGTCATTTTGTACAGGCTCTAGCCCCCAAGCTGGAGATTATTGCTGCTGAGCAGGCTGGGTTCAGGGCCAGAAGAAGCTCCACAGAACAGATCTTCAAACTCAGAATCCAGTGAGAAAAGTACCTTCAACATCAGCAGAATCTGTACCATGTCTTCACTGATTTCAAACAAGAGGGCCATGAGGCCTTGAATCACTCACCTGAGTAAAAGGTCAAAGGTCAAACTAGGGTTATTTTAATAATTCTGATAGTTTAAAATTGTAAAATATGTGACATTGGTTAGAGGGCAAAGAATGACCTTAACCGCTATTACTCAAAAAATACTCATGTACTCATTTAGTTGAATGTATTAACTTTTGCACCAAAATCTTCTACAAGTTCCATAAACTCTTATGTTGAAGCATTTCCCATATAAAATCACCAGAAAGCAAATTTGACCTTACTGTAAAAAAAGTCAAGGTCAACCCAAGGTCATCATTTGAACAATCTTGGTAGTACTCAGGTCACCAAAGCTACAATAAGTCAAACGAAGTTTCAAGGGAATAGGCCAAATGGTTCTGAAGAAGAAGATTTTTAAAGGTGTGGTGGACATGTTGGTCAAGTGACCTGGACTGCTTGAACAAATTTTCTTTCCTGCAAGCCCAAAGAAGCTCTAGCTGAAAGTCTCGACCAAACCTGCACAAGGTATAAGCTGGAGATAAAAGCTGAGAAGACCAAACTGATGACGAACAGCGCAGATGGCATCTAGAGGGAGATCAAGGTAAAAGGGCAGAAGCTGGGTACTGTAACAAGCTTCAAATACCTTGGAGCAGTTGTCTAAGATGATGGCTCAAAACAGGAGGTTCTCTCAAGGATTGCACAAGCCACTTCAGCTCTTACTAAGCTGAAACCAATTTGGGGAGAAAACAACATGTCTCTTAAGATCAAAGGTGAAACTGATGCGCTCCCTTGTCATTTCCATATTTCTGTATGCCTGTGAATTGTGGACCTTGACAGTAGAGTTAGAAAAAAGAACGCAGGCCTTTGAGATGAGATGCTACAGAAGGTTACTGAACATTTCGTACAAGGACCATATAACCAATGAGGTTCACAGAAAGATCCAAGCAGCCATTGCAGAACATGATGACTCCTGACACTGGTCAAGAAATGGAAACTAAGGTGGTTTGACCACGTCTCAAGGTCTTCTAGTTTAGCAAAGACGATTCTACAGAGCACAGTGAACGGAAAAAGAAGAGGAGGTAGACAGAAGAAGAGGTGGGAAGACAGTATTAAAGAGTGGACAGGAATGGATTTAGCCAGCTCAACTAGGGCAGCTGAAAACAAGACAAGGTGAAAAGGGATTGTTTCGAAATCATCTGTGGTGCCCCAACGACCTAGTAAGGTTATGGGATAGAATAGAAGCCTAGATGAAATTTGGTTACAATTGGCACAGTGGATTTTGAGGACATGTTTGAAATTATTGAAATATGAGAGACCTTGGTCAAACGTCAAAGAATGAACTTGACCTTTTGTACTCACGAATCTTCATGTACTCATTTAGATAAATGTATACAATTTTTTTTAGGCCAAAAGCTTCTATAATTTCCATGAAGTCTTATGTTCTAGCATTTTCCCAATAAAAAAAAACAAACAAGGAAACAAATATGACTTGCTGTTAAAAAAGGTCAAGGTCAACCTAAGGTCATTATTTGAATAATCTTGGTAGTAACTGTGTTACCAAGGCTACATACCAAGTTTCAAGGCCATCAGTCAATTGGTTCTGGAGAAGAAAGTTTTCAAAGGTTTTTACCGTATATGGGCATGGCGGCCATGATGGTCATGTGACCTGTACATCTTGAACTAATTTTCGTTTCTTTAACCCCTGGAAGCTCTATACAATTGGCCCAGTGGCTTTTGAGGTGATGTTTGAAACTGTCAAAGTATGAGAGACATTGATCAAAGGTCAAAGCAAGACCAGGATCTCTTGGACTCACAAATCTTCATGTTCTCATTAAGGTTACTGTATATACAAAATTTTATGACAAAATATTCAACAATTTCGATGAAATCTTATGTTCTAGTATTTTCCCATATAAATGCATAAGAAAGCAAATTTGACCTTGACATATAAAAGGTCAACCCAAGGCCATTATTTGAACAGTCTTGGTAGTACATGTACTCGAGTACCAAATGCTACATACCAAGTTTCAAGGCCATCCGTCAATTGGTAATGGTTATGGAGAAGAGTTTTTATAGCGTTTTACCTTATATGGGTCTGGTGGCCATGATGGTCATGTGACCAGGACAGTTTGAACAAATTTTCATTTCCTCAATCCCTGGAGGCTATATATTGAATTTAGACATATTTTATGAGTATGCCAAAATGTGGAAACTTGATATCAATTATGATAAGACTAAAATTTTGGTCTTCAGCACACGCAATGATGACCGCTTTGATTTTAAAATTGGCAACAATAAAATTTCAATATGTAAAGAATTCAAATATCTGGGTGTAGTTTTTACCAAGAGTAGAAGTTTTAGTAAAGCCAAAAAACATAATTATGACCAAGCCAGAAAAGCTATGCATTTACTATATAAAAGAATTCGAAACCTTAATCTCCCACTTGACTTACAGTTACAGCTTTTTGAACATACTATTCTACCAATTGCACTATATGGGTGTGAGATTTGGGCTTATGAAAATATTAGTATTATTGAAAAACTCCAATATGAGTTTCTTCGGTATATTACAAGTTCAAAGAAATCTACACCAGCATATATGTGACATGCTGAACTTGGCTGCAAAGCTATTGATGTTAAAATTAAAACACGTTTGATTGGCTTTTGGCTGAATATTGTAAATGGCAAAGAAACTAAACTGTCAAAAATTCTGTATAATTTTCTTCTCAGTGAATATAACAATGGCATATATCAGCATAAGTGGATCCACTGTATAAAAGAAATCCTTATATCTGTAGGACGTATTGATCTTTTACATAAGGAAAGAATTGAAACCCCTAAACTGATTAAGATGCAGATCTCAAAAACTTTATCAGATCTATATATCCAAGAGTGGGATACAAAAGTTTCTTCATCCTCAAAGGGAAAACATATAGCCTTTTTAAGAATGATATCTGTTTTGAGAATTATTTGATCAAATTAAATAAAAAACACCGTTCTACTTTGCTAAAGTTCAGATAGAGTAACCATAGGCTTCCAGTTGAAACTGGTCGCCGGGAAAATATCCCATTAGAGGACAGAAAATGCAATTTATGTGATAAAAATGATATTGGTGACGAATTTAATTATCTTTTTGTATGTACTCAATTTAATTCTGATAGGGATTTCTATAAAAGTCCCAATGTAATTAAATTTAAGGAACTGTTATCTACTGAAAATGTTAAACTTCTTATCAAATTATCCGATTTTGTAGAAATTATAATGAAGAAGTTTTCAAGTGCTAATTGAGATTTTTTTTTTTTCCTCTTCCTTTCCATATATGTCATGCTTGAATATGTCTATTTTTACATGCTATATGTTTGTATACTTGTATGTGCATGCTCTTATGCCACCTGCGAGTGGCCTGAGTTTTATATGCAATAAAGTTCTGTTCTGTTCTGTTCTATAAAATTTGGTTACAATTGACAAAGTGGACCTGGGTCCAAGGTCAAAGAATGACCTTGACCTGGGTCCAAGGTCAAAGAATGACCTTGACCTCTTGTATTCACAAATCTTCATGTACTCATTACTTTGTATACCAATTTTTAGACCATTTGAATAATGTTTCATTCCCATAAGCAGTGGAGGCTATATATGAAATTTGGTTATAATTTGCCCAGTGGTTTCAGAGGAGAAGTTGTTTTAAATTGTGGACGGTCAATGACGGACAGATGGACGACGACGGATGAAAGAACCCCACCTATACTATAAGCTCCCCTGGAGCCTCTGGCTCAGGTGAGCTAAAAAAAATTTAATGGGGTATGGCATGCAGCCCTACTGGCCACCCTGCAAAAGTACACAATATCAATGCAAATCTAGTCCACACCATTGAGCACCTTTATGACAAGTGCAGTTCAGATGAATGTCAGCACAGGAGAATGGTTCAGAACAAAAGCTGGAGCTAGGCAAGAATGTTTTCTATCAAAGGATTATGTCTCATGTCTGATGCTCTGGAAAAACATGATGGAAAGCAGAGCTCCAGATAAGAGGGGGTAACAGGGATAATTATGGGATAATTTTCCTTATTCTTCCATTAAAACATACATTGTGACCCCTCTTTAGAACTGTCTCACCGAGACGGTTCTAATGAGGGGTCACAATGTATGTTTTAGAACTGTCTCACCGAGACGGTTCTAATGAGGGGTCACAATGTATGTTTTCATTGAGAAATAAGAAAAATTATCTTTGAATTATCTTCAATACCCCCTCTTATCTGGAGCACTGGAAAGGTTAGCATAGGCGTCAGAACTATTAACAATCTGCAGTTTGCCAATGACACTGACGCTCTTGCTGATTCAGAGCAGGAACTAGAAGCCTTAGTTGAAAGTCTAGACAAAACCTGCACAAAGTATAAAAATGAAGATACGTGCTGAGAAGACCAAACTAATGACAGCGCCAATTGCATCCAGAAGAAGGACAAGGTTAAAGGACGGAAGCTTGGAATGGTTACAAGCTTCAAGTACCTTGGCACAATTGTCTCAGATGAAGGCACAAAACCAGAGGTTCTCTCCAGGATTGCACAAGCCACTGCAGCTCTGACAAAGCTGAAGCCAGTATGGAGAGATAACAACATATCTCTTGGATCAAACCTGAAACTGATGCACTCCTTTGTCATATTCATATTTCTGTATGCCTGTGAGTCTGTGACAGCAGAGTAAGAGAAAAGAACACAGGCCTTTAAAATGAGAAGCTATCAAAGATTACTGAACATCTCGTACAAGGACCATGTCACTAATGAGGATGTTAGCAGAAAAATCCAAGCAGTCATAAGAAAATATGACGAACACCTGACATTGGTCAAGAAATGAAAACTGAGGTGGTTTGGCCTCATCTCAAGGTCTTCTGGCTTAGCAAAGACAGTTCTGCAGGGCACAGTGAAAGGAAAAATAAGAGGTAGACAGAAGAAGAGGTGAGAAGACAATATTAAGGAACAGACAGGGATGGACATTGCTAGCTCAACTAGGGCAGCTGAAGACAGGACTACAGGTAGGTGGAAAGGAATTGTTGTAAAGTCATCTGTGGTGCCCCAACCACCTCACAAGGTTATGGGATAGACTAGACTAGACAGATAAAAGGAAGAGCAAGTGAACAGGGGCTCATGTTTACCCAACCAGCGCCTCCACATTATTTAACCAATTTCAAAAGTAAACCAGCTGATAAAGAGATAAAGAAGCTGTTTCAACTCAGTCTCGAGCATCCTATATTTGGCTGGGTCTTTCTTAAAGAGACCAACTCCTTATAGACCTAGTACTATTTTACTGATGTAAAATATACTAAACAGCAAAACTTCTTGTTGGCTTGCATTTAGTACTAAACCATACTGGCAGAGAGTCACTTCGTACGCAAGATAATATATGCATTTCTCAGGGGCGTAACTAGGGGCAATTTTATAATACGCACAACCATGTTTTATTCTCTACTTCTTGAACGGAAAGCTAGTATTTCAGCCACTTTGGTAATTGGTATTAAAATCTTGTCTAATTTATAAATTTTCAGCATGCAAATATCCAGGTGCGTTTTGAAATTTTTGTCAATTTTGACAAAATTTCAATACGCACTTGCGTATTTGCCGTATAGGTAGCTACGCCCTTGTTTCTTCTGATAAGCTATGAGTGCTGTTCCTGCATAAAGAATAAAACTAACTGCAACAATTGAGCCGCGACACGACATAACCAACAATGTCGTTGTGTGCCCAGCGAAGATTCAGATCATCCTGGGCATTCGCCCAGTTCCACCAGACTCTTTGTGAAGTGCTCAACAGGTAGCTAAGGGTCTAAGCTACATCCATGCGGACAGCGAAGACTCTGATCAGACTGGGCGGATGCCCAGGCTGATCTGAGTCTGTGCTGGGCGCACAACCACACTGTTGGTTTTGTTGTGTCACGGCTCATATTAATGTTTTCTATCCACATAAAGTTACATATTAAAGCGACCCTTTAACATAAAACTTTTCAAACAAACTTGGCTCATATGAGGGGTCACAGCCTATGTTTTCGTTGAGAAATAAGTAAAATTATCTCTGAATTATCCCTGTTACCCCGTCTTATCTAGAGCTCTGGTAACTGTCAGTTGGTTTAATGTGCAATAAACAAAACTAGAAATGTGTCCATAGTACACAGATGCCCCCACCTAGTACCTTGAGTAAGAGGGCGCCTTGATTAAGATGCTGGCACTTGTAGATTAACTAGGTTCATAGAGGCAGACTTGTATAATATAAAAGGCTATGGGCAAAGCATTGCCCAACATTTGAATTGTGACACAAACTACAGCCCTTTATACAATTTCAGAGGCACTGTATGGCAAAAATAGAAAATGCTTGTGTGTCTATTTTGTTCATTTAGAATTAAATTATTAGTCGAAAACTGAAAAAGTCTGGTTGCTAATACATGTATAAGAAAGATGTTGCTAATGTAAGATAGAAGTCATCTTACACTGAAAAAGTCAAATTCTCCATTTCTTTTATGCTTGAACGTCACAATAATTCCGTTTATTCAAGTGTGTCAGTCATCACGACAGAAACGCAACTTTTTCTAGCTGTTTGGGTCAAATTTGATGATTCCAGCGTGTTTATTGGGTATGATATTGGTTGTGAACGATAGTTTGCAACTGAAAAATAGTTTCAGATATCATTTTGATAAACAGATCTAAAAAAAATTGCCAAGAAAGAATGCCTACAGGGGACTTAGGCGGCCTGACGTTGCGTGCAGTAACAATGTTATGCTGGCGCTTTACGTGACGTCATTTTCGTCATAATGACGTGAAAACATGCGTGACATTATTATTTTCCAGCCAGACAAGATTTAGCCAATTTATCAACAAAAAACTTGAGACTATTTTGCAACAAGTAGCCCAAGAGGGCAACAATTGCTCACCAGTACCAATGTGAGACACACACCCCCACGCCCACCCCATGTGCACGGATTGTTTGGACCCAAGGTGCATGGTTGGTAGGCAGGATTTATGTAGGGGGACCGCATTATGCCACATAACATTGCTACCTACTAAATATTTATGCTCAGAGCCTTTTGATTCCAGAGAAGAAGTTTTTTGTTTTCAGCTCTAAATCTCAATATTAATAAATGACTCCCAGGGTGTGGCTAGTTTGGACCCCAGGGGCATGGTTGGCAGGATTTAGGTAGAGTACCATTAAACATTACTACAGACTAAATATCTATGCTCTGGGTTTTCTAATTTCAGACAAGAAGATTTTTGAAGGTTTTTAAATAAAATAGCTCTATATAAACAAATGACCCATGGCGTGAGGCCAGTTTGGACCCAAGGGGCTTGATTGGTATGATTTAAATAGGGGACTACTAAATATTGTTAGTTTGTTACATACTAAATGTATAAGCTCTTGGCCTCATGGTTTCAGAGAAGAAGATTTTTGAAGGTTCTTAAGCTAAATAGCTCTAAACAAACAAATGACCACCTGGGGTGTGGCCAGTTTGGACCCCAGGGGCTTGATTGGCAGGATTTAGATAGGGGACTTCTAAAAATTGCAAATACTAAATATATAAGCTCTGAGCCCCATGGTTTCAGAGAAGAAGATTTATTAAAGTTTTTCCCATTATAAGTGTATGGGAGCTAATGACACCGGGGGTGTGGCTAATTTGGACCCCAGGGGCATGGTTGGCATGATTTATGTAGGAGACTTCTATACATTGCTACATGCTACATATATATAAGCTCTGGGCCTCATGGTTTCAAAGAAGATTTTTTTTTTTTCACATTATAAGTCTATGGGAGCTAATGACCCCGGGGTGTGGCCAATTTGGATCCCAGGGGCATGGTTGACTGGATTTATGTAGGGGACCACTAGATATTTAATTACTATATATATAAGTTCTGGGCCTCATGGTTCCAGAGAAGAAGATTTTTTAAGGTTTCCCATAATAAGTCTATGGGTGCTAATGACCCCCAGGGCCAATTTTGGACCCCAGGGGCATAGTTGGCAGGATTTATGTAGGGGACTACTAGACATTGCTACATGCTATATATATATATATACGTCGTCTTAACACTTTGAATCCAAGCGGCATTAACAAAGGAGATTAGCCTCGGTCCCACCTTCAGTCTATTTCTGCAGGGGCATCTTGCATTATTCCAGACATACAGTGTTCCACTCTTGCTTTTGTAGCGATGTAATTACATGTAAAATTCTCTTTTTCCTTCATTATGGTGAGTTTTGCATCATAGCTGAATGGCCAGTATACAGAATGTATGTATATCGCTATAAATACACCGCTACAAATCGCATAATACGATTTTTCTCATTTTGGCAGCCATTTGCAATTTCAAATTCGAACTGGGGCCGTGAAACGGCCGCCTTGTAGCAATTTTGCTTTGTTAAACGACCTTTTTTCAATTTCTTTGGTCGTTTAATGTGAATTTGAATAGTAAATTGAGAAAAGTTTTCATGATTATTTTGTTTTTTCTTGATTTACCTGTAGAAATGTTGAAATTTTGATTTTTTTCTTGTACCTGTAAACTCTGAAGAAGGCGAAAGCCGAAAGCGCTCAGTAAATATTGTTTTGCACTGTTGATGATTTAATCCTACCATATACTTATTTCAATCATTTTGAATCCATTTGTTGGATCCAGTGCTACCGGGAAGATTTTTGTTTGATGTTTGTCTCATTTCTCCTTATATATATATATATATATATATATATATATATATATATATATATATATATATATATATATATATATATAAGCTCTGAGCCTCGTGGTTTCAGAGAAGAAGATTTTTTAAGATTTTCCCATTATAAGTCTATGGGAGCTAATGACCCCTGGGGTGAGACCAATTTGGACCCCAGGGGTATGGTTGGCAGGATTTATGTAGGGGACCACTAGACATTGCTACATACTACATATATAAGCTCTGGGCCTCATGGTTCCAGAGTAGAAGGCTTTTTAAGATTTTCCCTTCGGATCGGGACGTTAACTGGAGGCCCCCTGTGCAGGGAGAGACATCCCCTGTGCAGGTTAAAGATCCCTTCTGTAGTTACATGGCTACAAGGAGGTTCATCATGCAAAACTGGAGCGTACATCGTACACCTGCTCATAATCCTCGAGAGAGGGTGTAGCAGTATACGAAGAAAGTCTATGGGAGCTAATGACCACCGGGGTGTGGCCATTTTGGACCCCAGGGGCATGGTTGGCAGGATTTATGCAGGGGACCACTAGCCGTTGCTACATACTACATACATAAGCTCTGGGCCTCATGGTTCCAGAGAAGAAGATTTTCCCATTACAAGTCTATGGGAGCTAATGACCCCTGGGGCATGGCCAATTTGTACCCAAGGGGCATGGTTGGCAGGATTTATGTAGGGGACCGCTAGACATTCCTACATACTAAATATATAAGCTCTGGGCCTCATGGTTTTAGAGAAGAAGATTTTTGAAGTTTTTCCCTTTATAAGTCTATGGGAGCTATATGTTGCCATGGCAACCAGAGTTCAATTCCACTCTGCCCTTAAACCTTGTGCAGGCAATCCCCCGCCCCAACAATGCTACACATAAAATTTGATCAAGATTGGCCAGCTGGTGTGGGAGATATTGGTGTTTAAAAGTGTGGATGACACCGCTGCCGAAGCCAAGGCTATACTATAAGCTCACCTTGACGGGTGAGCTAAAAATCCTATTTCTGAAACAGTGAAATCGAAAGTGAGAATCTCACTGTTTGAAAAAGTGAGATTATCAGTTTCGATTTCACCAAGAAATCTCTATAATTCATTGAAAAGTGTAAAAGAAAAGCACTTCTTATATGTGAAACTAAACTATATGTCACCCTTCCAAGTAAAACAGATGAAAGACAACAGTATAAACAGAAATTTTCGTATATTTTGCAGTTTTTTAGACTTCATTATCCTAATTAGGTTTCAACTTTTTCTTTTTCTTTGCTTTATTAGGATCACTTTTCAAGTGTTTTATGCTGAAACCTTTGTACCCACTACCACTCATATTGTTACTTTTACCACTCTCTAATTTTCTTTACTTTCATTTTTTCCTACTGTTCTTTCTGTCTGCATTTATGTCTGCTTTTATTCAACTATCACTTGGAACTATCAGGGAAGTTGCTATACCAAAAGACATTTCAGAATCAACCTGTTCATCTTCAGTTATGTCCACAACATGAGGACACCCTCCCTCTGAAAACTTAATAAAATTTTGTCCATCAAAACCTTTCTTCTCTGTTTTATCTATATCATACATTCCCCAATCAGTAAATAGCTCTTTTATCTTAACAACATGTTTTGTTGAGCCATTAGAAGCTTTATTTTGGCCTACAAAGGTACTAACATTTTCCATCTTCAACATCATCATTTATCAGAAATACATGTACTAGTTTCACTAGTTTCAAAAGTAATGATGTTGTTAGCTATCAAGACATTATATTTTCAAACATATTTTATGCAAAAACACTATTGTATTTTGCCAAAAAAAAGTGAAGAGCTTTAATAGTGCAAAAGGGTTTCTCATTTTCTCAGCAAAAAATAGTAGTAGTATTTCAATTCTCCTATCGACGTTCCCCCCTCACCTCAGCGGAATGGATCCATAGCCAGCTTAGCCGCAGTATCAGGGTGCCGAAGGCAGCAAAAAATCTTAGCAAACTTGTTTTTATATACTAGGAGCTTAACAAATCATTGACTAATGGCTTCATTAAGCTAACTATGCTTTGATCAGCTGGGCCCTGGTAATTTTAAACCTTAAAACCATAACTGGTATTTGGTTTTATATGCAGAAGTGCGATAAACAGAACAGGTTTAGGGCCATGGATGGATGCTAGAGGGTCCCCTCTAAGATAAGCACTTCTTATCTGTGGAACTAAACTATATGCCACCCTTTCTAGTGTTTAAGACAGGTGTTTAAGACAGGTGAAAGACAACAGTATAACAAAATATTTCAAATATTTTGCATTGTTTTATTAGACTTCATTATCCTAATTAATTAAATTTTAACTTTTTCTTTTTCTTCACTTTATTAGGATTACTTTTCATCTGTTTTATGCTGAGTTCTTTGTACCCACCACCACTCGTATTGTTACTATCACCTCTCTCTAATTTCCTTTTCTTTACTCTCTTCCTACTGTTCTTTCTGTCTGCATTTATGTTCCCTTTTATTCCGCTATCACTTGGAACAATAAGAGATGATGCTATACCAAAAGACATTTCAGAATCCACCTGTTCATCTTCAGTTATCTCCACAACATGAGAACATCCTCCCTCTGAAAACTTAATAAAATCTTGTCCATCAAAGCCTTTCTTCTCTGTTTTATCAATATCATACATTCCCCAATCAGTAAATGGTTCTTCTATTTTGGCACCCACTTTTGTTGAACTATTAGAAGCTTTTTCTTGATCTTTTAACACTGTTCTACCTTCAATCTTATCATTTATTTTATCAGAACTACTAGTTTCACTAGCTTCTGGTTTATTAGAAGCAGAATCATTTTCTAACACTATATCTGTTGCTGTAACTGTATCTGAAGTATTTGTTGGCATCTTAGGTATTTCTGGAATGTTGACTGATGGAACCTCAGACTTCACGTATTTCACCAAATCATCAAAAACATTTGGAGTGGATGATTTCTGAAACAGATTTATAAATGATACAGTAAAACACTCAATATCTGTCTTATCATAATTTGCAATTTATGAAAATGATATATTGGCATAGATTAATTTATGCATTCAGTATATACCATGGCTTCATAAGATAAAGAAAATTTGATGTTGATTTTTGACAGTGTTTCTCACTTTTCTATGAAATATATATTGCTGCATCTATTAGAATTGACTCACAGAGGCAATTCTAGTGGAATGCAACAATATATACTCTAATGAAAAAAAGTCTAAACACTCATCAGATACTCCTTGCTAACTGAACCCATGTTAGACTATATGAAAATTTATTTAAAGTCAAATATTAGCAGAATTATACTTTGTCACTTTTTAATTTAAAATCAAATATTAGCTGAATACTTTGGCACTTTTTAATAATATTGCTAAAACTATGTTTTATAGTATTGTCTACAATAAGTGTGCAGTGCTTTTCAAAATCTCATTTTTGCCGTTAACCATGAATGGGGAGCAACTCTGTCATTTTCCTTTTTTTGCCTCCCTTTTCAATGGGGGTTAACTCTTAAAGGAAAGATCTTGCTCCTCCAAAAGCATATTCTTTCTTTTCCGGAAGGGATTTGTAATCCTGTTCTGAAGGTTCAAAAGAATTTAATTGATTTCCTCTTTTGTGATATTTGGTCACAAGTTTTAGTTTGCAGATAGAACATTTGACAGTAAAATATGACAGATTACTTTGGTGCTATACCGTTATATATTTAATACTTTATCTCCTGGTTACTTTGTCTTTCAGCCAAATTGAGAGCTTTCGCAAACTAGAGCAAGTGAGCAGAGGCTCACATATACCCCCGGCCAGCCCCACTGCCTACCGACAACAAACTTTTAACAAACAGACAGACAGACAATCAATATCATACCCAGTGATATACCCATGCAGTCATACTAACAATACATTCCATCTCAAGATTTTGCAATAAACAAAACAATACAAACTAAAAGTTCACTTTTAACACAAATGTTATAAATTTCAAAGTCTGTGACCTTGACCGACAATTAGCAGCAGCAGCCAGATGATGTAACTGTTCAGCCTACAAGTCTAGTCACACAGCAAACTGTTCCATTCAAGCCTTATTGAAAATATAGGCAAACAGACACAACTTAATGCACAGCTTTTACCACTGATGTTATTAAAATTTTAAAGTCTGCAACCTTGACCTTAGGTCTGCAGCAGCATCCAGATGATGCAAACTAATATGTATCCACCCTGTATAACACTAAGCACATCTGAACAGATTCCAACAGAAGCACTCAGAAAAAACAGAGCATACAAGAACTTAACACAAAACTTTAACACAAAACTTTAACACAACTGTTTTACAAATGTCTTAGTCTGTGACCTTGACCTTAAGCAAGCAGCAGCATGCAAGTGATGCAAACTGATCAGTATCTATCCTGTAGTAACACTAAGCACTTATGAATAAGTTTCAGTTCAGACTTATAAGAAAACAGAGCAAAAGTAAAAACTTTTTTTAGCTCACCTGAGCCAGCGGCTCTGGGGGAGCTTATAGGATGGTAAGGCTCCGTTGTCCGTCGTCCGTCCGTCCGTCCGTCGTCCGTCCACACTTTCAAACAACTTCTCCTCTGAAACCACTGGGCCGATTGTAACCAAATTTCATATACAGCCTCCTGGGACCTTAGGAACGAAAAGTTGTTCAAACCGTCCTGGTCACATGACCAACATGGCCGCCATGCCCATATATGGTAAAAACCTGAAAAAATCTTCTTCTCCAGAACCAATGGGGCGATGGCCTTGAAACTTGGTATGTAGCATCGGGTACACGAGTACTACCAAGATTGTTCAAATTATGACCTTGGGTTGACTTTGACCTTTTTTACGGTAAGGTCAAATTTGCTTCCTTATGCTTTTATATGGCAAAATGCTGCAACATAAGATATCTTGGAAACTGTTGAATATTTTGGCCTTAAAATTGGTACATACAGTCATCTTAATGACTACATGAAGATTTATGAGTTCAAGAAGGTCAAGGTCATTCTTTGACCTTTGACCCAGAACTCTCATATTTTGACAATATCAAACAATCTCCTCAAAAACAACTAGGCCAATTGTAATTAAATTGCATATAGATCCTCCAGGGGTTTAGGGAATGAAAATTTGTTCATACGGTCCAGGTCACATGACCAACATGGCCACCACGCCCATATATGGTAAAAACCTTTAAAAATCTTCTTCTCCAGAACCAGTAGACCGATGGCCTTGAAACTCGGTATGTAGCATTGGGTACTCAAGTACTATCAAGATTGTTTAAATTATGACCCTGGGTTGACCTTGCCCTTTTTTACGGCAAGGTCAAATATCGGAAAATGCTAGCACATGAGATTTCATGGTAATTTTTGAAGATTTTGGCCTAAAATTGGTATATACAATCATCTTAATGAGTACATGAAGATATGTGAGTACAAGACATCAAGGTCATTCTTTGACCTTTGACCCAGAAATCTCAAATTTTGACAATTTCAAAGAATCTGCTCTAAAACCACTGGGCCAATTGAAACCAAATTTCATATAGAGCCTCGAGGGGTTGAGGGAATGAAAAACTTTTCTAACGCTCCTGGACACATGACCAACATGGCCGCCATGCCCATATATGGTAAATACCTTTATAAATCTTCTTCTCCAGAACCAATTGACCGATGGCCTTGAGACTTTGTATGTAGCATTGGGTACTTGAGTACTATCAAGATTGTTCAAATTATAACCTTGTGTTGACCTTGACCTTTTACAGGAAGGTCAAATATGGGAAAATGGTAGAACATAAGATTTCGTGGAAAGTTTTGAAGATTTTGGCCTAAAAAATTGGTATATACAGTTGTCTTAATGAGTTCATGAAGAATTATGAGTACAAGAGGTCAAGGTCATTTTTTACCTTTGATCCAGATCGCTCATATTTTGACATTTTCAACCATTTCCTCATAAGCCAAAGGGCCAATTGTGAACACATTTCATATAGAGCCTCCAGGGGTTGATTGAATGAAAAATTTGTTCAAATGGTCCAGGTCACATGATCAACTTGGCCGCCATTACCACTTATGGTATAAATCTTTAATATTTTTCTTCTCCAGAACCAATACACCTATGGCCTTTAAACTTGGTAAATAGCATGGAGTACTAGAGTACCACCAAGAGTGTTCAAATGGTGACCTTGGGTTTACCTTGACCTTTTTTGCGGCATGATCAAATATGGGAAAATGCTAGAACATAAGATTTCATGGAAAGTTTTGAAGATTTTGGCCTAAAAATGGTATATATGGTTGTCTTAATGAGTACATGAAGATATATGAGTACAAGTGGTCATGGTCATTCTTTGACTTTTGACCCAAAACTCATATTTTGACAATTTCAGACATGATAAGTAAAAGCCACCTTGCCAATTGTTCAGGTGAGCGATTCAGGGCCTCATGGCCCTCTTGTTTTTTGTAATTTTATTCTGAACTGATACAATAACATAATAATATCATAATAATATATCAATTCATGTATATCTACCACTTAACAGTTTTGTGAAGAAAAAAAATAGAATGAACAAATTTGAGAGAACGAATACAGTATTAGAGAAAAAAAGTAAATCATGGCAAACTGTACATACTTTTTACTCTTATATTTTCTACCTATTAAACCATAAGAAGAAAGAAGTTATTATTTAATTCAGTATTTGTTCCATCGCTAGTGCAGAGTCGTATTAGCACATTTAAAGAACACTATTTCCTGTGACGATATCAATTCCATAAAGCCGTATTATACTTATGTGGCTCTCTCTCTCGCTGCCAAGTATTTCACTGAAATTTATATTTTTTTTCAGCTATACAATTTAGTCTTTAGTTTTAATTCTCTTATTTAAAAGCTAGGCAAAAGAAAAAACTTAACGCAAGACTTTAACGCAACTGTTGTACAAATATCTAAGTCTGTGACCTTGACCTTAGGCCAGCAGCAGCATCCATGGGATGCAAACTGATCAGTATCTATCCTGTAATAATTTTATGAACATATGAACAAGTTCCTGTGAAGACTTTCAGCAAAAGAGAGCAAAAAATGAAACTTAACGCAAAACCTTAACGCAAAAGTTAACGAACAGACAAATGGAAAGACTGACGAACGGACGGAAAGACGGAAACTATATACCCCTCCACATACTTTGTATGCCGGGGGTATAATTAAACTTATTGTCTGTGTCCCAATATAGCCATTTGTGCACTTAACAGCGTGTAACAGAAATGAAAACCCTTTAATTTAAGCTTACATGGTCCATGTAGTTAAAAGAGAAGTAATGAAAAATGCTGTTTTGAATACGAGTAACTACATGTATGTGCACTCAGAACAGCACAAAGGACACTTTAGCTCTAAATGCAATGGGATCATATGGTATAGATTGTTTTGGTTTTTAAGCTACTGAGAGATAAAACAGTATAGCACTAAAATTAACGAGAACCCTTGTAGGGAAAAAATACACTTCAAATTTAATCTTGTAGAGGGGAGGTAACCAAATGGCAAGGTCAACAGTAGATAACACAGTTGATCCCAAATCCAACGTATACATTACTTCATTTAAGATTAAGTCAGACCAGTACATCACTGAGGTGATGATATGTGGCTGCTTACATAGAAAAGAATTTGTACAAGTTTAAAAGGAAATACTGCAGGAGAAAGGGACCCCAATACTAGATGAGCTGCATTATGACAAAACCCAACAAAGTAACATGGGCATCCAGCAAAGATTCAGATCTGCCTGGGCATCCGCCCAGACTGATCAGAGTCTTCACTAAAGCTTAGATCCTTAGCTACCCTTTAAACACAAATGAAAACTCTGATTATACTGGGCTGATGCCCAGGCTGATCTGAGTATTCACTTTGTGCAAATGCTACTTTGTTGGTTTTCTCGTGTTGCGGCTCAAATATTCTCTTAAGTTGAATGGATACACTTTCAGGGAAAGCAACTCTGCCATTTTTAATTTTGCCATAAAACTATGGAGGTTAATCTATACATCTTTACTGCAGCATACTTACCCTTACACCCATAGCCGTGAGACTTGAAAGAGATTCATATGAAGCCTTCACTGGATGAAGAACATCTGATATGCTTGCTGCTGGGCAACCAGTTCTGATGACCAATGAGAGAACAGCTTTCTTCAGCTCTGGTGGTTGGGTAGCTTTCCAGATGAGGACCATACGTAATTCATCTCTCTCCAAACCTTTGATAACTGATGATATACCAAAGCAGTAAAGCTTCCTGAAATATCAATCTATTCCTATAGCTTCACAGGGTATAATTTTGCTAATTTTCGCCTCATGCAGAGACTGTACATCATATTTGGCTTCTGCTGAGACTGTCCCCGATAGCTTACTTCCTGCCGAGACTTCTGTACATGATAAATGGCTTCCTGCAGAGACTGTCCGAGGCTCTCGGCAGGAAGCAGAGTCACGCGGACAGTCTCGGCAGGAAGCCAATTTTTGAGGACAGTAGGAAGCAAGAGTTCTTGCAGGAAGCAAGAGTTCGCGGACAGTCACGGCGGAAGCCAAATATGATGTACAGTCTCTGCAGGAAGCGAAAATTAGCGGAATCGATTATACCCTGCGTTAGCTTAGTCATCTCAAGCAAACAATCACAACACTCATCTTACTACATGGCTCTACGTTTCTGGAACTTTTTAGAAAGGAAAATACATCTTATAGCAGACTTAATATGACTAATTTACATACTGTAATTGCCCCATTTACCGCACAGTGCAACTTTTTCAAAATTGCAACAAAAAGGTGTGGTTAAAAACGTTTCTAATAACCGCACACTCAGAACGAAAAAAACAACAAACGAACAGTCGAAATAGCCGGCAATACTGATCGGGGTGTTCGAAGTGTCATGAAAATATTTAGTGTTTGAACTATTTGAATTGCCAACTTCCGGGAGAAAAATGATCTCATGTCAAGTCGCAAATTATATCTCATACCTCTCAGTATTAAATATGTCCTCATTATGCATGTTTTTCATTCTCTTCATCCTTCTTCAATATTCCAAATAAATCTTCCGAAAGAAAGGATAGTATTTCAACACATTTACGATGACTTAATATGTGATTGTTTAAACACATCAGGTAAGTTTGTCAGTGCTCTGGCTATTCATTCACCGCAAGGGGTCTGCTTTAAATTCACGGGCTTCTATTAATAGCATACACATTCTAATTCTGGAAGATGCGGTCCTTTTGATCTTCCCTATTTCTGTCTGTCCTATATTACGTCCAAGGGTGCAAAAATATTGGCAATGTGTCATGAGAAAGGTATCGTATTACATGTGCAAACAGCAAAGCCTTAGGTTAGACCAGTCTGCGCATCTTAAAGCAATTATTTTGCAAACTATCGGCGAATCCTGGAGATTTGTTAGACTGGTCAATGTTCGCAAATGCACTGTATGATGCGGGTGTTTGCTAATCGGATGTGTCCTGAGGCCCTTTGAGGCCCACGGGCCAGCTATGCCAATGATAAACCTATCCTATGGCTATCGCAAACTTTGTTTAAATGCACAGACCATGCATATGCGCAGGCTGGTCGCTACGTTCAGTTTGCGCATGTATTCAGACTGATTTTGTCGGGAAACAAGAGTTTGTCGTTATGACAATTTATTTCTTTTGCAACCCAGGTTTCTCATCTGTCGTTCATGTAGCTTTCCCAAACGCACTTTGGCGCACGTGCACATAGAATTGCTCTTGAGAAATGGCGCCTTTTCCCATGTACGAAAGGCAAAGACTCAGTTCAGCCTGTGCACCCCCGCAACCTCAGAACTTTGTAAGCTCGATCCTTCTCGGATCAACATGTACATTCCCACTGTTGATGCAGACAGAGAATACGCTAATCAGACGGCGCAGATGTGTAAGCTGATCCGAGTCCGCTGTTCGCACTCATAACACTTCAGCCAACTTCGTAAATGTCGGCGAGGATGCCCGATTGACAGACCGATAAAGTTGCTCTCTTCGCACATTGCATCGGGGACACTGTCGCTGTTGAAACAATTATAGTAAGTTGAACTTGATGCGTTTTGTGAATTTCAAAAGGAAGAAGCAGTGTGCGCTTGTGCATTTTTTCTGGAAATGGCCTTGGTGTGCGGTTATAGGGGCATGTGCTGTAAATGGGGCGATTGCGGTATTTATTTACATCTTTGGGGGTCATTTTGAAAGAAGAAAAAGGAAAAAGCACCCCCCCCCCCCTCCCTAGAAAAAAACTCCCTCCACTCTTATTGCAAATTGTTACTGTAATCTGTGGATATTAGAGAATCTATGTAGCAATCAATGTAAACTTTGATCAGACTGCATGGCTGTGCATGCTGATCTGAGCCTTTGCTGATGGACATCCTTGTGTCCTTAGAGTAGAATCTTCCTGGACCAAATCAACAGCTTGTAGTGAAAATTCTCTCAGTCATTGCTTTTTAAGGAAATCTTACTTAAAATCCCTTTTGGTTTCCTCTTCTTTAGGGGTAAGTTGCCTGGCTTCATTGCCGAACAGCATCCAACTTGGTGCCCAAACAGGTCTTGGTTTTACCCTCCGCATGCATTTTCCATAGGGCTCAAAAGCTCTGAAATGATAGAAATGTACTCCACACTATCCAAAAGAATCTAACATATACAGTAGAACTTCAATGGCTTGAACTCTGATAGCTGGCTTACCAGTGGCTAGACACAGTTAAAGTTTAGAGTCCCTAGAGGTCAGGCTATACAGAAACTAGCCCTTGATGGCTGGAACTACCTTTGGCTGGAACTAATTTTCACGGTCCCAAGCCAGTTCAAGCCAATGAATTTCTACTGTATTTCTAAATATTGGAATAGGTTGGTCTGAGCAAACAGTGCAGATCCAGATAAGACTGCCCCAGGAGCAGACTGATCAGGATCTACACTATTTGCCATTCCATCAGCATTTTTATAGATAATTTCAACTGATCTAACTAATAACTGACAAGAATTCTGCAGAACTCTGAGTCTTGTATGTCCCACATTGTCACAAAGAGGCGCCTATACATTTTACAAAGCTTAATCAGATGACGTGATAAAACTTTACGCTGCTGCATACTTTGCTGTTGGAAAAGCAATTTCTTGCACACCACATACGGATATCCAGGTGTTTAACCATACCAACAATGCTTATCTCACCCCTGTTATCTCACCCGAACTGCATAAAAATTGCATGAATTTGATGCATTGGCTGTATAGGAGCTCACGTATTTATGTCGGCAAATGATGCTGGTTTTTTCACACGATGACCTCAAGAAAATTGCCTTGTTATGTCTCGTGATGCCGAACAGTGACCCTGATGACAGATTTTTCTATTCGGACCTCATGACAGAACGTATAATCTGTGTCTCATTTCTGCTAGACACAGCTCAGACAGGAACTAGGACAGGCTGGTCCAGTCTAACAGTGTAGATTCAGATCAAACATCTCCTTAACCCATTGCATTCTGGGTATTTTTTGTCGTCTGCTGAAATTGTCGTCTGCATCAAAAATCAAGAATATTTTGACAATATTGGTCTAATCAAGTCTTGTAGAAATGATGTCTACTAGGCAGCAAACAGTTGGGATCTCAGATCAGGCCCCACGTTTGTGGGGTCACAGGTTATTGACGTTGCATCCATGGACCCAATACCAAAGCCTCTGAGGCTTAATAATAGTTCACTATATAATATTTGGTCGTTGGGGGTCTTTGGATGGTTTTGTATTGACTGAGCGTCAATAGCCTGTAGTGGGGCCTGATCTGGATCCAAACTGTTTGCCCAGATACCCCTAGAGGGGTATCCCGAATGGAATGGTTTAAAGAGCAGTATGATCAAAGTCTGCATTTTTGGCAAGTCCATCAGCCATGTTTTGACAAACTGATGGATCATAATTTCAACTTGTTAATAAGATACATGTCTCATATCACACAGATAAGACATAAGTTTATGTTTCTAACTGAAATGGCTCAGTTTTTAAGCACTGTTCACTTATAGAAGTCATTAGTCAGGGCTCATTAATAAAGATCATATAAAATCAAGTTTGCATATATTTTTTGAACAGTGCAAGAATACCAGGGTGGCCACAAAATTTTGGAAATCAAATTCCCTGATTTTTCCCTGATCTGGCTTGATTTTCCCTGATAAAATTTCCTGATACTATCACAAAAGCCTTCATTTTGAAGTCATTATGACAGAAAGTATCTCCATTTTTTATAAATAAGAAAAACTCAAACTATTATATATAATGCCTTCATAATGTTAATAATTTTCAATTTACTTACATGGTAACGAAAATCAATTGGTCAAATATTTATATGGCCTCCAACCTTCCCTCATAGCCATACCTTCACCTCCAAATGAATGTTACAAACATTACTGTTTTAATGTTTTTTAATCATTTATTTTGTCTTATTTTATTTTTATTTTATTCATTTTTTATTTATTTATCTTTTTGGGGGGTACATGGTAGACTGTCTAAACATTTTTGCCATTTCCAAGCTAACAGCAGTGCTGTGCAAACACAGACCAAGGCTCAGCCTGAGGGTAATTGAGCCAAAAAGAAAGGCCCCTCCTTCTGAGTTTCAGTTCAGAGAATTTACAAGCTAATATGTATGGAAAAGAAGGGAAGACAAAAAGTTTGGTCCAAATTTCTCAAAGATATTCAGCAAGCTTCTCCTTTTCTGGAGCCCTAAGCTGAGTCCTGAATACAATAAAAAGACCATTTGAAACCTATCAAACTATTAACAAGATGACCCTAGGACTTCAGACAATACAAAATGTCTCCTTACACAACATTTAAAGTATCCATAGTCCTATCAGCGGTAAAAACGCCTGAACTCAAATCATCATAACAAGCTGTTCAGCCATCACGATTGGTAATAAAATGTGGGTTGGTGTGCCTATATTGAGTCATATAACTGGCAAAAAGTAGAGAAAACAAATTTTTGAAAAATAAAAAATCGCTACACAAAATACAATTTCCTGTTCTGGTTTCCCGTCTAGCAATGCTATATTAACATAGGCGGGATAGTAATTGGGACTCCACGCCCGTACATTGTATTTTTACCATTTTATTAAATCGAAAGTAGGTCATTTTTAGTTGCCAACTAAAATGGCCCAAATAAGTCTTCAAACCCTTTTTATGTGAAACTCAAGGATGTTTTATTTTTATAAAACTAGCTAATCACGATCATTTACAATTACGAAACTATAGTGAGAAGCTTGCAGTGATAACTCATGATAATTTTTTTTTTCATGCTGATAGAGCAATGGGGCCTTTAACCAGTGGTGTAAAATGTTCTATAACTTACACACTTCTGGTGTATAGATTACTTAGAACTGAACTTAGAGGCACAAACAATACTTAACACTTTATAGAATTATACTTAATTTTTCATCAAATAACAGTGTCAGTAACTTAGCATCAAGGATCATTTGATGTCAGCATTTGGCTATTTGACAGTCTACCATACACATTATTTTATACTTTATTTGAACCATAAAGTAAATTAACACATGCATATAAATGTAGCTGAAAACTTGCTGCTCATAGAATACTTTCAGTGTTTTTTTTTCCTAAAACTACTTTTTGTTAGCTCAAAAATAGCTTTATAATTTCAAGAAAATAAGTAGGTAAGCATACAATGCTAATTCAGAGAAGCATGCAATACTGAATTATGTAACACACATGACCGTAACCACACAAACTGGACATTCATATTTCAATTTAGATTGTTTATCAATTCTCCACTACAGAAAAAATCTCTTTTATTGTATTAAGATTTTTACAAATCATTGCTTTCAGATAAATGCTCATTACAAAGTTCGAAACCTATGGAAGGAAAATACTTACCGTATTCAATACTTCGCACTATGCCCCTTAAAGTTATATGGTCTGTAACTTTTGATCATTTTGACAACTTTTAAATGTTTTATTCTTAGCAATTTTAAAAGTTGAGTAAAACTAAGTTCTCATCATAAATCTATTTATTACACCTGACAAATGCATGAAAAGGTCATAACCTCTGTGAAAAAAGGAGTTTTTTTACTTTCAAGTAATTACATTCGGAACGCATGAAATTCTAGACAGTTAATCGTTCACCTAAATCACTATTGTTTTTGTAGCAGTACGGACTTACATTTGTTATTATCATGAGTGTTTCGTGGCCGCCTGGGCTTAGTTACTGTATTCTTGAAAATTCGAAACATTGCCACCAAAAATAAATTCCTTGAAGTTACAGGCCATATAACTTTAAACTAATTAAATTGTACATGTATATCATACAGTTGTCAGAGGGAGACCTACACTTATTTTATTGCAGAAAGAAACCACCAGTAACCATGATACCTGCTTGAAAAGTTTCATGTTATCAAAATAGATTTTTTAAAATTCCCTGATTTTTCCCTGATTTTCATCAAATTTTCAAATTCCCTGATTTTTCCCTGCAGGGATTTTTTTCCGTCATTTTCCCTGTTTTCCCTGTTTTCCAGAGCTTGTGGCCACCCTGAATACACATATTAGTGGAGCAAATATGATTGCGTAAGTGGCCTAGAAAAGGGAGATAGTGGTCTACGGAGTGTAACATTTGTTTTCATATATCAAAATGTTCGCCTTGGTTTGTAGTTTTAAAATTCAGCGTTTGCCACCTTGGCAAATCTTGCATAACTCTGCAGTGACCAGTTATTTACGTTACCGCATTAAATTTTGAATATCAAAAATATTTATTGAAGTCAATAGGAAGTATGCTTAAACATTATAAATGTATCAAATGTCTATATGTTTTGAAGGACTGATCGATGTACTATAAGTTAAGCTACTTCGAAAACAATTTAGAACTTTTGTGCTGTTATTTTCTTGATAATATATAATGTACCCCTTGGAAATTTAAAATACTAACTTAAATCGTTGCATTTTACGAAAATTCTGTGACAGAATAGCCCAAACTGTTCAATTGTTCTAATCGTCCAACTGCAATTTTCAATACGTTTCTAGCAAAACAAATTTGAGACCTCTAGCTTTTATACTTTGTCAACCATGTGCTGTAGAACATGGTAACACTTATTCTCTAATGGAGACTGAAAAGTCATTTTCACACAATTATTTGTGCAAAAGGTGGTTAATAAGCTATTTCAAACTATTTAAACTAACAAATTGGGTCTGTTGCACTAAGATAATATTAAATATGATATGTTTAAAAAATATTTTTGACCTGACAACACATATTTTAAGCAAAGTAACATACTTAACATATTGTTAATGTATGCGTAAAGGGTCTATCATTCCAGCCAGGAAAACACTCTTTTGAAATTCTGACTTTTAACTAGCCAAGTTGTGATAACTGTGTCTTTTTTTATCGTTAAAAGAAATTTTTGCATAGTAAAGTAGGCTACTTGGGGAGCAAACAAATGAGTGTTATTTACATGACATGCGAATTGACATGACATGCGAAGGTGAGATAGTCCTACAATTAGAAATAAGCCTTCTTGAGTTAACCTGTACATGGAACGCTATCATTTTTTTCCATTAATATCCAAAACACGTTTAAAACATCCATTATAGCAAAAAATAAAAACAGATCATAACATACAGTATGGTATTCAGAAAGGTAACGTTTGTGACCGTTATTTGAAAACAATCCCTGAGATTAACTGTTGCTATGTACAGCCAAATGTGCCAAAGCCTTATTAGTTTGATTTAAATATTTTCAAAACGGCAGGTTCGACTGGTTTAAATTCACCACATAAAATTTATCAGTGACATGTTCACATTGGTGCATCCATTTTGGTCTATTGATGTTATAGTATGTGTTGTTCAGTTACCAGTAGCCTTCAAAAAATTGATTTGTTTTGTCTGTTTATTGGCCTTTAGTCTGATGTATATAGAAACAAAAGAAAATTGGTGAAAATAGACAATTGGTGTTGCAGGGTATGTTTGATATTGGCTGGCTTTGTGATCATTTGCATGAATGGACTGAATGTTTATTTGGCCACCCATTAGTTTCGTTTGAGTACATGTCTTACTTTATGTTACTATTTTCAGTTTGGTGTTGTGGGAGAATCGTGGCCCTAGTTGAATCAATTCCTGATCAGAGCCCTTTTACATTGTTTACATGTTTCGACCGTTTTCTATAAAAGCAACATATAAAACCGTAGTTAAAATATTTTGGCCCTACAGCATATATTTAAACAAAAGTAACGTATATAACAGGTTAAAAAGTAAGAGTCATTTTACACCACTGCACCTAGTAAATTGTCATGTGGCCACCATGAAACGCTTCCTTGTACTTCAACTAAATGGAATTATGTATTATCTGGCCATTTGGGATAATCTGGACTCATTCTGAGTCGATTTGAAAAAAAAAAGGAATTTAGCTGAAGCTGGTGCTAGCTTGCATTGGAAGTGTTGCAACATTACATTCTTGGTCATGAACTTAGTTAAACCGAGGTTGTTGTTTTGTTTTATTTATTTATTTCTTTATTTTTTTGTGATCCATTCCTTGTTTCCAGGAAATCTTTCTTAATTTAAATAATCAGCCCAAGAGTTTAAGGTGCCTGGATACACTATTACGTGAAATAATTCTACAAATTTTACTTCAGCCCTTTTCTTAATGGGAGTAAACTCTAAAAGGAAAGAATCGGGTACTGTAGGAGAAAAGCGTTTCCTTCAAGAGTAGACAATTTTTGGAAGGGTTACACCATCCATAGATGTAAATAGGAAGCAACTATGGGAGCATAACAAATTGTAGTAAAACACTATGGTGCTTCCATTCACAATTATACAGTATTATTTCCAAAATATACTAGAAGATCATCTGGAAGTAAAGAACACACAGAAGAAAGAACATAGCCGACTCGCTTAATTGATTCCTTTCAAGATCTGGCACGGATAATCTGATTATGACATGTTGTTACTATTTTAAAATCATTATCAACATGACCTTTTAATTGAGTCAATGATGATTTACTCACTTTGAGTCTTTGTTTTGGTATTTAAAAGGTAACGTATGCAACATTCAAATGTAAATGGTTTGTCAGATTAGAATTATGATTCTTTATGATATCATCTGTTTGATGTGATGCTGTAAAAGTGTATCAGTTCTTAGGATGAACCCTTTTACTGTAAACAAGTTTCATATTGATGCTCGGGTCTAGGTGCAGATGATAACCGCCTTTAAGTAAACATCTAAAACAGGCATATTACTAATACAAACCATGCATTATATAGTAAAATTTTGTGGGTAATTGTGTTACTGTCTGAGCCCTTTCTTTGGGATTATCATTATTTAAAACAATTGTATCAAATATTTATTCAAATCCCTTCAGAGATGTATGGCATTTATATAAAAACATCCTAACAGTAAAAGGGTAATCTGACAACTTGTTTACTGCTGTACGCTGTATACGTTACCTTTTTGACCCCTTAACCCAGGAGTCTAAGTTAGTGAATAATCACTGGCTCGAATTAAATGTCATTTGATGATGATTTCAAAGTAAAAAGGTTACCCCATTAGACAGGGAGGCCAAGAAAGTCATAGCTATTTCATTTGACACAATATCCATTCACCTTAAAGTCTGGTTGAATGATAAAAGCTTAACAAAGGTCTGAAGGAAGATTCTCTGGAAGCAAGGAATGCCTCAGAGAAAACAAAATTAGAAACCTGGGTAAAGCTGAGTGTGTGCCCAGCAGTGTAATATTGCAACAATGCCAATGCCCCCTAGCACCAGCTTCAGCTAATTTCTTTTTTCAAACTGACTCAGAATTGAGCCTAGGTTATTCCAAACATAATTTTTAATAAGATGAGGTACTCGGAACTTTTCATGGCAAGCACACGGAACTTTACACTCGCTGCAGTAGAATAAAATAACTAATACTTTTTAACCTGTTGTATACGTTACTTTGATGAAAATATATGCTTTTAGGCAAAAAAAATAAATAAATGTCGGTTTTATATATTGCTTTTTAATAGGAAAAGGTCAAAACAGAAAAAGTAGTGTAAAGGGGCAGCAATCAGGGTTGATTCTTTCTGTGAAACCATCCACTCGCGATATCAAATTGAAAATATAGTATAAAGTTATAAGACAAGTAGTCAGACGATACTAGCATTTACGTTACCTTTCTGAGTACAATACTGTAAGTTATGATTAGCTAGTTTGACACTTTTGGTTTTGTTTTAAAGTAATTTTGGCTGTTTATATAACATAAATGTATTCCATCTACAGATTAATTCACAAATGCTTCATTTGAACATCAGGACAATCTCAGCTTTGCAAGTCATGTACATAACACTGTTTTTTTTTTGTCTAAGTAGGCGATTAAACTCTCACTTTACAATAAATAGAAACTATTGTCATCACAACTGTGTTGTTTAAAAGTCAGAATTTCAGAAAGGTATATTCATGATGGGAATGATATATGCTTTACTCAAACATTTTAATCTGTAAAGTACGTTACTATGGTTAAAATATGTATTGTAAGGTCAAAACAAAAATGTGAACTGTTTTTTTCATATCATATATTACATGATATTATTACAACAGAGCCAATTTGTCGGTTTAAATAACTTATTAGCCATCTTTCATATGAACAATTGTGAGAAAATGACTTTGCAGCCTCCAACAGGGAATAGGTGTAATCATATTCAACAGTATGTATTTGACAAAGTGTACAGGGTGTGCGCTGGGCCCAAAAAATCGGGCGAAATAACTTCGCCGTCCTGCCGAAGCTAAGCGACTTCTCAAGAAACAAGGCGACTCGAGAAATTCATGATTTTTTTCATGTCCTGTCATAGTTAAAAACGCAATCGTTAAACTGAAATTTATGACCTTGTTAACTTCTTTTTCCCCTGCCCAATTATAGATAAAGATGCAGATCTGCGCATACTGACCGTTATGCGATTCCGTCAGATTTCATGTACGTTAGATGCGAACAGACAAGACTCCGATAAGCCTGCGGAGACTTGCAGGCTGATCTATGTCAGTTCTCTTTGCATATGCACCCAGTATCTTTCCCCGTGACACACCAGTACAAATCTGCACGTGCCACTTGTCTAGCGGTGTCTTTGAAGTCTGGATGTTGCGACACTGCATGTACCAATGAAGTCTCAGACAGCTTGCGCATTTATAGAGACTTCAGAGTCAACGCCTTGGCTATATATTTCTCAGAATCCATACTTAATTGATGCGAACAGACAAGATTCTGACAGCGCGGATACGCAGGCTTATCCGAGTCTTGTTCCTCTATTATATAACTTCCGCACGGTCCAGAGCTTGTTTGTACGGAAAAACTTTGATCAGAAGTCGCGATTTCGGTCGTCGGCTCAATGCCGAAGTAAATTTTACACCAGCACCGTACATAGCGCAGTCTCGTTCCGAGACAACTGGCTGTATATTGAAACAAAATCTGACCATTAGGACAAGACTGCGCAGGCTTGTTTACGTTTGCACACCCACAATGCCAAACTCGTGGATGCGATCTCACCACTTCGAAGGCTACTTTTAAAAAAGGTACTTATGCATACGACGCAGATTAGCATGCGCACTCCCAAAGTCTGATGAAAGCTAACTCGATGAACAATCTATAAAGGAAGACTCTGATTAACTTCAGTTTCAGATGGCGTAAGGTCTTATTTTACCCGACACAAAGAAAATATTTTAACTCACAGCGGACAGTCGCTGCATGGGAAGTCCGGGGAACTCATGACCCGCACCACATAAAATGTATCTTATGGAACATGCGAAGAGTGCAGACTTCTTCGAAAGCATTCGCTTTTCTTGGGTAACGGTGACGCTTATATCACAAAGACCTTATTAGCGGACAGGAAACACCAATCGCATTACAATATTGCGCAGGCTGATACGAGTCTTTGCTATCAGCGTATGTCTGGGTTAAGATACCTTGTCCCGTCTCTCGGTTCAATCTGACACATTGAGTTGCACGTGTCAGACGGCGGCTCCTTTGATCTGAAGCTGAAATCAACAAGTGGGATTAAACAAACGTGTCTGACCTATTAAAGTGCAATGGTTACCGTCTTTAACCATTGCACTACCGGTTTTACGCACGGTAATCGCGTTTGCATTGATCAAAATGCATAACTCGCACTGGTCGCCAATTTTTGCAATTTTTTTTGAGACTTGAGATTGTTCATATGCCGGTTAATCCCCAAAACGATATTGAATATGTGACAGCGATTCGACGGGAATGAGTAAGTCTCGGGTAATGTTTTTGCGAATAGTGCAGCCCGGCGTCGGGGCTACACTGTCCGAAGAACTTTTGCAATCACAAAATCCTATGAACGATGTAGATCATAACCTGATGCGCTGTCCTGCACTTGTCTACACGGCCAGCATTATCATTCTGAACTTCGAAGAATACGACGGACTTCGTAAGCCTGCCCAAGTGGTATCTGCTCTGCTCGTTATCGCGCTAGTTGAAAGATAGGAAAATTTCTACCATAACGTAAGAAATCAATAAAGACCATGATCAGAATGCGCTTTACACCTGCCGCCAAAGCAGATGGATAGATTAAGTCGGCAAAATGTAGCGGGATCAAAGCTCTTTCGCTCGTCACTTAGTGGATTAACTGTACTACCGTTGGCTTTGCCGTGGTGTTAATTTTACCGACTTGATGTCGGCAACACCTATCGAGATCAAAGCTCAATCAGGGTCGGTGATGGGATTAAAGCTGGTAAATGAAAGGGGGCTTTGTTAATTGGCGTTGAAATTTGATATACTGGCGCCAGTCATTTTGACGAATTATTGATCTTACGACCCAGAAAAACAGGGCGACTCGAACTTCGCTTTTCGGGAAACCCAGGGCGAAGTTATGAGCCCCAAGGCGAAGTTATCGCCCAACTTCGCCTGCAACGCACACCCTGAGTGTAGAAGCTAGAGGTCTCAAATTTGTTTTGTTAGAAATGTTTTAAATGGGACAATTAGAAAATAGAAACAGTTTGGGCTATTTTATCATAAACTGTTTGTAAATGCAACAACCTAAGTTACATTTTAATTTTCGAGGGGTACATAATAAATTGTAACGAAAACAACAGAACAGAAGTTCTGAACTGTTTTCTGAGCAGCCTTATTGATAGCATATTAATCATTCTTGCAGAAAATATTAATATTTGATACATTCATATTGTTTAAACACATTTCTTATTGACTTCAATAAATATGTTTGATATTTAAAATCTACGGGGGTAACGTAAATAACTAGCCACTGCAGAGTTATGCAAGGTTTGCCAAGGTGGCAAACACTGAATTTGATAACTATAGACCCAGGCGATCATTTTGATATACAAAAACAAATGTTACACTCCGTAGACCACCCCCTTGAAAGATAGCCCAACATATTTGCTCTACTATATCTGTGCACATAGCTGAATGATTGCTTATAGTGAAGTGGCAATCTTGGAAATGATCCTAATTGAGATAATTTAGATAAGATTAATTACAGTCAAACCTGTCTAAGGGGATCACCCAAGGGGGTACAACAAAAGTGGCTGCTTAAGACAGCTGACCCATTAAAATAGGTTCATTTGTCATTTGCCTGTACTTTGGTTCATGGGACACCAAAAAGTGACTGCGAAAGGTAAGTGATCCCTTGAAACAGTGTCCGCTTAAGACAGGTTTGACTGTATTTCACAATAATTAAGACCTTATTTTTCTAATTCCTCCATCAAAACATATGTCCCCAGTCTCTCATCTCAGAAGACACTAGCTCATGTAGTTCTAATGAGAACCCACAAATTTTGACTATATCATGGAAAATTAACAGAAATGAACCTTAACCCTATTGCACTCAGAACAGCCAAAACTCTATGGAGTGGAGTTTTGGTTGTTCTGAGTGCAATAGGGTTAAAGTATCAGGAAATCCCAAACAAATCTGGGTCCTGAAAGATGCTCTTGTGCAGATCATGAGATGAACATGTATGTGTCTGGCCAGCCAGTGAGTATAGGTAATGAGAAATGTCAAAGTTTGTGAAACATAAGATAAAAATCATGGACAGAAGTGAATGGTTGCATGGTATTGATCTTTTCCGGATCTAAGAGTATGCCAACTCATTGCTCTAGATAGGAAGGAGCATTTGAAGATAATTAAGAATTTTTTTATTATATCTGCATAATAACACACATTGTGACCCCGTCGTCTGAACTGCCTCACTGAGGCAGCTTTAGAACAAAATGAGCCATGACACGACAAAACCAACGATGTGGCATGTGCGCCACGCAAGACTCAGACCAGAATGGGCAGCTGCCAAATCTGATCAGAAGCTTTGTTGTGGGCTTAAGGGTAGATAAGGGTCTAAACTAGCTCCATGCGTACAGCGAAGACTCTGATCAGACTTGGCGGATGCCCAGGCTGATCTGAGACATCGCTGGGTGCACATGCCACTTTGTTGGTTTTGTTGTGTTGCAGCTCAAATGTTGTTGAGTAGTTGACATCAATGTGTAAATATTGGTCAAAATCACAGGTGAGTTACTGCATTCCAATGCTGCTGGTGCTACACATCACTTCTTCTCTCAGATTAATGGTTATGTGATTTACCTTTATTCCATCTTTCATACTTTACCTTTGTAACCTGAGCTGAATCTGATGATCAACTTCATCTGTAAGTTGGGGCCTGTAGAAGAAAACAGATGCAGAGCTGTGACACAGTAAGAACAAAAAAGTGGCATGTGTGCCCAGCAAAGACTCAGATCAACCTGCGCATCTGCCCAGTCTGAACAGAGGCTTTGCTGTCTGCTTGAAGGGAGCTAAGGATCTACGCTAGCTCCATTGGAACAGTGAAGACTCTGATCAGACTGTGGTTGTTGGTTGGTTGATTTGATGCTTAACGTCCACGGTAAACAACTAAGGTCATGTCGGGACGGTCAGTTAACCTAACCACACTATTCCTGGGCAGGCTTAGACCTCCTATGTGGTTCACCAGTACTAAGTGCACATACTTTCGCCAGTAACTGACAACTGCCCTTCTTGAATCAGCGGAAGGAGAAACGAAAGTGTGTGGCCAGACCGAGATTCGAACCCAGGACCTCTGACTTACGAGTCAGGTGCCCTACCGATTGCGCTACCCGGCCCGGCATCAGACTGTGTGGCTGCTTAGGTTGATATGAGTCTTCGCTGGGCACATATTATGCCACTTTGTTGGTTTTGTCATGTTGCAGCTCATGCTGAAAAAAACACACGCATTTGCAACTGAAAATGACAAAGGCAAGACTTAAATCTTTAAGCCCCAGTGACGAAATTAGCAAAATTTGTAAACAGCTTTGATCCTGATGAGGCGGCTCATAGATCTGTTTGCCCTCTAGTCTTTGAATTCTCAATATGAAATGTCTTGGAAAAGACTTTTTTATTTTATTTTTGCAGACGTAAAATTTGTTGTTTGCTTTTTGGTACTAAAGAGTTAACAGCAATCCACAGGCATTACTATCATTTTTCTTGGGATCAGTGTAAAAATGTTACTGCTGTTCATTTTTTATCATTTTCAATGTGTTCACATCTATTCTGAAAACTCATCCATATCTGGACCTTTAAATGTGACCAATAAACACCTGATAAGAAAGCTTTTATATATTATCTACCTCCTCATATATAATCACAAAGAATTGATTTCATTAGTTTTGTTTCAATCTCATAATATTTCATTTATTGAAGCATGGTCTATGATGGCATATAGGACTTAACGTATTTGCCAAAATATTTGATCTAGATCTACCTAATTTAGGTTTGAGTTGTCTTTCTTTCTATATTATATACTGCTGCACCCTCTCTTGAGGATTATGAGCAGATGTACTTTTGTACACTCAGATGTTACAGGATGAAAGCCTACATATAGCCATGTAGCTATAGTCAGACCTGGGGCCAATTACATGCCAATGTAATTGATTACAATTACAATTACTTTTTAAAATCATGATTACAGATTACATTACAATTACATTTTTTCTCAATGTAATTGATTACAATTACAATTACTTTGCAAAGTAATCATGATTACATTATGATTACATGTGATTACATTATACAAGTGTACAGAATGATCATGACTGTGAAAGTGCAAAATCTCAATTTTCAAAAAGACTTGATTTATACCTAAATCAGCAAATAATTGGTGACTTACATGTGTGCTAATAGGTACATGTAAGACTGAAATAATTTCTAAAGAACTTGACTTACTTTTTAATCTGAACAAATTTTATTTAGCAATCTGCAGTTGCATGTAATGTGCATGCAATGAATGTATGCTATTTATGAAGTACGTGAAATTCAATAAATGCTATGTGTCAGGTCCTAAATGTAAAGCACATGCTTCAATATTTTTTCTCTATCACTTATTTTACCTTTTATTTCAAACATCAGAAATATGTTTCCAATGTCATAAAATTGCTTGTGAAAGACTAGTTCAAAGCCCTCAAAGCAAGGGGCCACACACTTCCTGTAAATTATTAATTTCAAAACATTTTAACTATCACTGTATATATTCCATTTTTCCATTTTCATCTTTTTCTTGCCCACCCTTAGTCTGGCAAAAATTCACAGTTAATAAGTTGGCCTATAAAAGGGAAAGAAAGGAATTAAAGTATTGGCTTTTTGTTGTATGCAATACACAGGTGTCATTAAGTAGACAGGTGTTAGTTAGCTCAGTCCACAAAGAAGGTGTGAAAATCAGAGTTGAGTTGCACTGCTCAACTCTGCACCAATAAACACAAAACAGTCAGTATATTTGAAAAACATCTTTAACACTTGAACCTCCTGTCCAAAGTAAAGATGATAAATCAAGTAAATCAGTCATAAAAATATAAGTCAACCCAGGCAGCTACCAGTCTTAACCTGAAATACCCTGCATTCAAGAGTACCAAAATCACTTCGTTTTTATATAATAACAAATTTATCCTTAAACATTAACCCATAAATGCCTAGCATCTCATAAAAAGAGACAGGTAGACATTGCAGACCCAGATCAGATGCTCAGATGCAGCATTTTGATCAAGATCTTCACTGCTGGCATAAAAATTTTAACAGCTTGTATAAAAAGATGTAAAAAAAAAAAACTATCCCATTTGTGAGGATAGAAGAGTCTGCCAGTCATAAATGTGTAAAAGAATGCATATTTATAACTATGATACTGCTTAAATTTTACTCCCAAAGAGTTTAAAGAGAATTCTGTCAGTTTCTTAATTTGGTCTGCCGCCTTTTGTACACAAATTAGAATTTAGATCAGTTTTTCTCTGTCTTATTCAGTTTGAAGACACTTTGAATAATCAACTGCTTTCTGTTATTATTTTGTACAAGTCTTTTCTTTTAACTATTAAAAAGAAGAGCAAGTTTCCTTTTTTCTTCTTTTCTTATTTCTGAAAATGAATCAAAGTAATCAAATTGGACATATTATAAAGTAATCATGATTACAACCCATTTTGTAATGTAATTGATTACATTACTCAGAAATTGTAATCGATTACAAGTAATCACGATTACAGATTACAATTACCCCAAGTCTGGCTATAGTAGGGATCTTTAACCTTCACAGGGGATGACTCTCCCAAAGGGGGCCTCCAATTAACGTCCCGATCCTAAGGACGGCACACTTGTTAACATCATCCCTGCAATTGATACTAGAAAAATGTGTTCGGACATAGGAAGACTTCACCCTGGGTGAGGATCAAACCCACGACCTCTAGCTTCAGAGTCAAGTGCACTAACCACTGAGCTTTCGCTCTTGTTCCGATTCCGGTGCTTTGATCTCAGCACTGCGATACTGTGCATGTTCCAGGCTTTTAACAAACTGGCAAAATAACGGTGAAAATGATATGGAAAGGCACAGCTTGATGATTATCTCTTAAACAGACGGCTGTTAAATCAGGGAATTGTAAGAGAAGGAATAACAACAGAACCCACTTCAAAAGTACCATCATCGTTACCGACTCTTTATCACCTAATTGCAATAAATTGATAAGTACTTGTGAAAATTGCGCAAGATTACTGTCCTGTCTGTTATCCGATACTGGAACCGTCTAACCGAGCATGCGCAACTGGCTGTGATCTTCATTTAACAACTTATGTATATAGAGGATATTTGAATTTGTCAGTGTAAGATCGATTTTTATTTCACCCAAAGGACACCCAAAGCAGTATTTTTACGAGTTGCGAAGCGTTTAGACTGGAATTAAACTCGATCTTACACAGAAATAGTCAAATTTTCTGTTTCTTAATGCTTTAAAATTGCAACAATTCAGTTAATTCAAAGGCGTCAGCCATCATGACAGAGACACAACCTTTTCTGTAGCCGTTTTGCGTCAAATTGATGTTTCCAACTTCCTTTCTTGGTCATGAGTAAAGTTTGCAAGTGAAAAATAGATATACAAAGAAATACAAATAATATTTCGTTCCATATTTGACATTTGTGACTTTTTCATGGGCTTGTGAGAAGCTTGCGCTCTTGTTTCCCTTTCTCAAGGAGGCGATTTCTATAAAATATGCGTTGCGTATGAGAAAAAGGAAATGGTGTATGCCCGGAGAAGCCTTCGATCAGCCTCCAATGACCTATCTAGTCAGAAGAGAGTATGCTTTCCGCCTAAGAAACGCTTGGTCCTCAGCTGCATAACACGCACAGCGAAGACTAATCTCAGTGACTGGACCGATGAAAGAGTGGTCTTAGTCTTCGCTGGTCGCATGGTCAATTTCTTATTCTCTGAAATTTGGCGTCTTATGAAGTTAAAATTTGAAATTTATATATTTATGCTTTCAAATTAGTCTTATGTGTTGATATTACGAGAAGTAAAAGACAAACACTATGGAAATATTTCCAAATTGCAAAACATTGGGCATTGTTCCCGCATTTTAATAAGAAGTGACGGACGCCTACTAAGTTTCTGGTAAACTATCAAACTGCAGTATTCCTGCATACCCTTATGATTTATTTAATGTGTCATTGCTTAGACATTAAACTGACTACTGAAAAATCGTTCTAACTTAAGGTCTAGCCTTATAAATTGCTCACACAGCGCACGGCCCAATCTGATACTATGACCTCATAGGATGACTATGAACTTGCAAATGGCCCAAAATCCCAGAGGTTTAATACATGCCGATGATGTTTTTAATACGGCCTTTTCTAAGCTCCCTTGTTGATTTTACCTTCAACTTAAGGTCGACCCTGATCCTGACCCTAATGCTGATTAAGAGACCACTTCTAAAGCCCCGTACCACTATGTGTATGCGTATCCTACCATAAGGCATGAAATCGCATTCCTTTTCTTTTTTTCATACCTCGAAATTTGCTTTATTCGATAATGACCGGTCAACATTAACTTACATTTTTTCAATGTTCGCATCGGTGCGCACTCAAGACATTTAGACAGTGATTATCCTTACATGTTTTATTCTCATATGAACTTGACCCTATTTTCCGGACTTCGCCAGAAGGCCTTTAAAATTTAATATAAAAATTGCCTAAATTCCCTTTTTTTATAGGAGACGAAATATTTTGAAACGCTGTAAGTTAACTATTTGTGGTCCGATTTGGATGACTGAAAAACCACATGACTCTGCTTTACACGCCACACTTAACTGTGATTACGCACACTTTACCTAAATTGTTCTAATTTATAAAATCAAGAAAATTAACAGGTGCCTCACTCGATAAATTACTGAGACTGCGATAAGAATCGGCTCTTTGTCTAGGTGTGTCGGTAACGATGATGGGGTACAATTTTATCAAAGTGATTAGCACCTCTCCAAGTAGTCTCCATATAGATTCTACAGGACTTAATTGGAGCTAATTAGTCCAATTAGTCTGTTGTTATTCCTTCTCTTACAATTCCCTGGTTAAATATAGCCCAGCAGTGTAATCACCATTCCGATCTTTAGTACCACACGGCTTTATGTTCTTGAAGGTTGATTTGCTTACTAAAATTAAGTCGCTATGTACAGCTATAATTACCATTTATACTCGATAGGGCTCGAGAGTTTTTGTCTTAGAAGTTCTCTGCGTCTTGTTTCCTTGATGAGTTTTATGGAAGTGCCAGAATTCTCATTTTTCTTTTCCATGGTCGAATCCGCTCAGTCTATAGGATCTATTCGCATGAATACCGTGCATACTTTCCGCGACTTTCAGCCGTCATATGGTCACGATCGAGCGGTATTAAAAGCAACAACAACAATAATAATAAAACTTACGTTACTGATAATTATTATAACAATGATTAAACTTAGACAGAGACATTAATCATGAACATAAAATGACTTATTAAATGATTATAAAATTTATAATTGTTGTGACGGGAGTCCTTGATCCACGACCGCCGGATTGGTCCCATGGATTAGAGCGCTCATCCGGGATGTAGGGGGACCCCAAGCGAAGTTGGCACGTGCGCAAGGCAGACTAGAAAGAGCGCGCGGCTGTGGTGGACGTGCTTTTGAGGGCTGAGACCAGGTGAGTGGCTCCCTATTTCGTCCTGTAAGCTTGCTCAATACTTGTTTAATACAGACATGAAAGTAGGGTTTATCCAAGCGTATTGAAAATACAATATTGGCGACGAGGTAAACTGGTCAGAATAATTCAGGCCATTTCCAGATAAACCCGTCACACGTTTTCGTGTGGAACATATTTCCGGCTCACGGAAAAAAGTACTCTTTTCTTTTCAAATTCATTTTTGAGGGAAAAGTGAAAGGTTCAGTTAACATAGTTAACAATTTCATGTTGAACATATTTCCGGCTCACGGAAAAAGTACTCTTTTCTTTTCAAATTCATTTTTGAGGGAAAAGTGAAAGGTTCATAATTAAACATGACAGGTTGAAGGGGTAGATGAACAAATTTAGGGTTTTTTATCTTTGTTTGTTTGTCTAACTGTTCAACACCGGGCAAGCTCTGATTTTCAATTTATTTTGAAAATTTGAGGACAGTTTTATTTAGCTGTTGGCTAAATAATCCATTTAGCTGCTAGCTAAATAAAAATTCTTAAGACTTTCTGAAGTTAATGTACATTAATTGTAAGCTTGTCTTAAGCCAGTTTTCTTAAGGCATTGATAATGCCTTATGCCAGTTCTCTTAAGGCATTTTAGGAATTCTTCTAAATTGTCTTATGCCAGTAATAGGGAATAACCTTTCACCTTGTCGCAGTTTTCAAAGGCAGCCACCCAGCGGCAGCCAATAATTTTCTGTGTTTTCTAAACCAGAAATATTAATTTCGCAGTATTCTATACGTGAAATTTATAATAAGATCTTGTCTGTACATCAATCAAGAAGTAATTTTTCAGTGTATTCTATACCTGAAAAATTAACTTTCAAAGAAATTATTCCGTGTATAGAATAATAATACAGTAACGGAAAATTATACAGGAGTACATTACTTGCCCTGCACTTGTATTTGACGCCTTGCAGCCAAAATGAAAGTAAATATTAACACAGCAGAAAGTGAGGAACTGCAGCTTATTCCTGGAATTGGAAAGAAAAAAGCTGAATATTTGATCCAGCTCAGAAAACAGTATGGTGTGATAACCAAAGAAGCTCTGCATTTGGTCATGATGGGAAAATTGACACCAGATGCCTTGGACATGATTGACTTTTCTCCACCAAGCGCTGCTGACAGGTTTGTGCGAGGTCAGATTTCTTCAGATGTACCAAAAACATCACCTCCAATGGCGGATATTAAAGATGAAATTCAACAGACGTGTGCTGCTGTGGACAGACTTCTGTCTTTTTCACTGTCGATTTCACAGAAAGGGCGAGACTGGTTGACAGATTGGCTGAACACACCTGTTGGTACTAAAGTCCAACAGCCAGATGTTTCCAGGACCCTGCCAGGTCAATATCCAATATCTGCAATTAGGTCACAGCATCCCATGGAGGAAAGGCCAAGGTCAGAACAAAAAACATCAAAAAAGTATGTAAAAGCGCAAGTATGTCAAGAAAAACCCGTGGTTAGACCAAAGCAACTTAAATTTGAGCCTAAAGAAGAACCAACCAGGCAAGAATTAAGTTTAACAATTTTAAAAGAGTTAGAAGGACAAATAAAAAAAAACAATTGAAAGATCTGAAATCAGTAATGAAAGAAAATGATTCAAAAGACAGATTCTCTGAGAGCTTGTTGTCTTCTAGACACAAACACTCAGGTCGACTATCAAAATATAGCGAGTCAACATCGCATAAGAAACCAAGGTCTTCTGTTGAATCTAGAAAGAAAAGTAGGTCAAGGTCACACAAGAAGACATCTTCAAAGAAGAGTAACAGATCCTCTTCCAGTGATGAAGATTTCAGTTCCTCTGATAGCTGTTCAAGATCGAGGTCACGTAGAAAGTCAGCTTCATATAAAAAACGGAAATCTCCTCGTACCTCAAGAAAACAAAGAAGGTCAAGGTCACATATTAAGAAAGTGCACTCTTCCAAGAAAACAAATACTTACTCTGATGAAGATTCCAGTTCATCTGAAAGACAGTATTCAACATCAGGGTCAAGTTCAGACGGTTCCAGAGGGTATAGTCATTCAAGGTCATACTCAAGGTCAAGGTCACGCTCAAGGTCGAAGTCAGATTATTCCAGAGCCAACAAACATTCACATTCAAGATCACATGGCTCTAGGTACTATTCTGATAGTTCTAGTTCAAGGTCAAGGTCAAGGTCACTGGCTCGCCATTACAGTCATCATACAAGACATAAGTACAGTAGTAGCTCAGATGATGATAACTCAAGAGTTTATAGGCATAGAAGGTCTTCTAGACATCAGCCTAGAAGGAGACGTGGTGATCCAAAAAGGCTCCCCAAGAATTTAAGATTTGATGGAAAGACAAGTTGGTTGTCATTTAAACAAAAGTTTGAAAGTTACAGATCAGTCTTAAAGTGGAATGACAGAGAATGCCGTGATTACTTGAACTGGAGTTTAGAGGGAAAAGCCTTGGATTTCTTAGCCATTACAACAAGAAAGGGAGAGCACTTCTCATATCGTAGGATGATGAAGAAGCTGGAAAATCGATTTGGTTCAAAAGAAATTACAGAAACAGCAAGAGCTAAATTTCAGCAGGCATCTCAACAGTCTGATGAATCGTTGGAGGATTGGGCAGACCGAGTTCTTACCCTTGCTACCCCTGCATTCAAGCATTTGCCTGAAAGTCACAGAACAAAGGAATCCATTTCGAAATTCTGCCAGGGATGCCTTGACAAGGAAGCGGCTAAACATGCATGTTTTGAGCATCCAAAAAGTATACAGGCAGCCTTGAATGCTGTAAAACATTACCAATACATATCTCAAGCGGTCGAAGGTAAAACACATCTAGGCCGAAAGAAGGAAGATGTTACAGTAAACACTGTTGTTTCCCCTTCAGAAGCACGAGTGGAAAAGATGATTGCGAAAGCAATAGATGGTTTAGCGGCTAAATTGAAAAAGTTAGAAACAGCAACATCACAATAGCTAACAAGTTAATGGCCAGGTTTAAAAAGTTGGGAGAAAAGGCCACACATCTCAACCCCAACAGAATGAAAAATATTGTGGCAAAACTAAGAAGCAAGTGTTGAGAATTCTAGTCCGCGCTCAGAAAGAAAAGTCGCTAACCAAAGTAAGAAGCAAGTTGCTGAGACTTCTAGTCAGCATTCAGAAACAGTAGTCGCTAACCAAGGGAGACAACTTATTCCCTTACAAGTTCTTTCCCTTACCAAATTCAGAAAGAAGAAGGAATAAGTCAACAGAAAGAAGAAAAAAGTCAACAGAAAAGAAGAAAACAGTGAGAAACAGTCTGTAACAGCAGGAAAAGATGGTATCGCCCAGAGTCAACAGCAGACCAATAGCAATGGGATTTCTAATCGTATTTCTATGGGTAATGCTGAAGGGATACACAAAGTAAACAAGTGAAACCTAGCATTCATCGAGTGTATGCCGGTTCATCCTTCGTTCGTTTAAAAGTTAAGAGCAAGACTCGACTAAGGAGCAAGGCGAGAAAAAGGAGCAAGGTCTGCAGTCGGCTTCTAGCCACTCAGATAAGCTCAAAGAACAAGGCTGGAAAAAAGAGCAAGATCTGCAGTCGGCTTCTAGCCACTCAGATACGCTCAAAAACAAGGCGAGAAAAAGAGACCAAGATCTGCAGTTGGCTTCTAGCCACTCAGATACAGTTAAAGAACAAGCGCAAGGCATAAAAAGTCCTATATACTTCTGATGTTGCTATTGGAGCTTAGCTCATATAGGCTGAAGATGGAGCAGAAAGAGTTAGGCTTTTAGCAGTTTCTCTTTGACTCCAGTCTCCAGAGCAGAAAAACTATTGTGAGCTCATACAGGTTCAAGATGGAGCAGAAAGAGTTAGGCTTTTAGCAGTTTCTCTTTGACTCCAGAAGGTCTAGGAAAGAGCTCTTAGCTATTGTACGGTTTACCAGACAGTTCAGATACTACCTTCTAGGCAGGATTTTCAGAGTGAGAACAGATCACTCCAGTTTGACTTGGTTATTACGGTTTAAAGAACCGCATGGTCAGCTAGCTTGATGGAAAGAAGGATTGTCTCAGTTCAAGCTGGCATACATCCTGCAGATTTGCCATACAGTGATTGTCATAACTGTACTGTAAGGGCAGATGCACCATGGGCAAAGTTCACTGTCATTTGTGGGTGATGCTTTAGGGTTAACAGTACAGGCAGGGAAGACAATCAATAAAGTGGTATACCATAAGGAGGCATCTGCAGAGATGACAGACAAGTCATTACTAGAAGTAGTATCAGGTATAAAGGATATGTCCTTCCAGAAATTTACTGGTTAAACTGTCAGACAGCTCCATTAAGCGGATAGCAACAACAGAAGTCTGGTCTTTTAGATCGACATATGTGGACTTCTAGTTCACTAGACACTATGGACTTCTAGTCCATCTAGCATTGTGGACTTGTAGTTCACAAGACCGTATGGACTTTAAAGTTCATCCAGCATCACAGACTTCTAGTTTCTGATTAGCCAGAGTCCTGGACTTCTAGTTCGGGTCACCAAATCCAAATTTCTGGACTTCTAGTTCGGAAATAGTCAACGCCCAGCCAGCTCTAGATTTCTGGTCTTCTAGATCAGAACCAACGTATAGCCAGCTCCAGATTTCTGGTCTTCTAGATCAGAACCAGCGCACAGCCAGGTCCAGACAAGACTTGTAGTCTCTCTTCAAGACGCAACTTCCTTCCAGTACAGGCCAAGACTTTCAAGATAAAGTTGGGGCGAGTGTTGTTACGGGAGTCCTTGATCCACGACCGCCGGATTGGTCCCATGGATTAGAGCGCTCATCCGGGATGTAGGGGGACCCCAAGCGAAGTTGGCACGTGCGCAAGGCAGACTAGAAAGAGCGCGCGGCTGTGGTGGACGTGCTTTTGAGGGCTGAGACCAGGTGAGTGGCTCCCTATTTCGTCCTGTAAGCTTGCTCAATACTTGTTTAATACAGACATGAAAGTAGGGTTTATCCAAGCGTATTGAAAATACAATATAATGATAATGTTAATAATAATGATAATGATAATAACAAAAACAATAAGAACACATTAATCAATGGCATTTTATAATCTATTTGCCTATATTTTACCCCATGAAAGCGAATGATTGTCCCCAAAGAATTACTAGAACAACAATTTCAATGTTCTTTTTACTTTGTGCTTTTAAGTTTTCATCACTGGGAAAGCGAATGAAAATCCTAGGGCCCATAATCTACGAGGTTTATTATTAATTAACCTAGTAAGTGGTGGCTATTACGGGTCGTACTCTCCTGTTGACTTATTCCAGCAGCTGATTTCTGTGGAACTTTTTTTTCCTTAAAAAATGCCGAAATATCAAACTTTCATGTTTTACATACCCGAAACCATATCTGACAGCTAAATACTGACTACTGCCTATTATCATCATTAATTGTTTGGAGATGTTCTTCTTCTTTTTTTCAGAAGTTAAAATTTCTTTCTTGTGTCCTGTCTATGATGAGGTACATTTTAATTTTTTATTAAGATAGGGACCATCTATCATGACCATTCGGAGCACCGCTCTGCCAGTTCTGTGAATTGATTCTCGGAATTGGCCTAGCGGTGTTCTGATTGCTATCATGACATCACCACTGCATTGATGACATCACTAACCACATGATGTTTTTCTTTTATTTTGGAATATGATAATTTCTGCAAAAGGTTGCTTGAAGTATCACTTACACTTATGCTTCTTTTAGGTTTTCTACAAGATATTTATTACGAAAATAACTGCTAGAAAATATCAGAGTAGATTCTTCTGAATTGATATCGAGTAAGCTCTATATGAAATGGTAATTTTCATCAATGACCTTTTAAGTGTATATTCTAACAGCAGGTTGAGTCCGCCATAGTTGTTGTTGTTTTTGATAACTTCTGCCTTAGTAGGTACACCTCTTCACGAGTTATTCAGTTTTTATCAGCACATGTATTTCAGAGTGGAGGTTGTAATACAGAAGCCTTGTCATTTTTTTTTCAAAATCAGCATGTAACTCATGGGGTATATCACAGTAGTTGGAACTGTCAGTTATAAGCTGAAGAATGTCTATAGTACCAAAGTCAATATCATATTCTTTACAGAGCTGTATTATCTGATGCATTACAGGTTCATATGACTGCAGCGCAAGGCAGTTGAACAGGAAATGCTGCATGGTCTCATTATCTCCATTACAAACAAGACATGTTGGATTCACTGCATTATAGCTGAACGCCGCTCGTGAGGACTGGAGTATGTACGTACCCGTGACAATTTTCAGCTTGACCGCAATACGTGGAACCTCCCGTAGATCACCCGTAAGGGTCACTATCTAGAGAGCACGATAAACCCTGGTTTATAAGCGTTGATATTTAGCCACTGTAGACTTAAATAGAGACTGCCTGAGCCTTTATAGTTGCTACCCAATACTTGCTGACTGCGTCCCGAACTGTCCTTTTCCACTTGGCTTTAAGTAGAGGTATATTAAGGATCTCCAAACAGTCCGGCAGACCATACTTTATCATCAACTTTTTCACTGCAACGAACCAGCTATGGCTATCTGTAGATTTTACAAGCTGCCGTTTAGCAAGCTGCTTCTCCACCCCAGCATCAGGCAACCGACAGACATGCCCTTATAAAACATTTTACATGTTAAAACTAAACCTACAATTGCAAAAGATTACTTTCTAGGTTTAAGACAATGCCAGTGAATTTTAAAAACGCTCCGGGACAAATCTGAATACGAGAAATGGTAATAAGTTGAATTAGAAGCTTCTATATTAATGCATAAACTTCGAAAAAACAGCTTCCATAGTAGCTCAAAAATAGAGAAGGATAAGGTAAGTTTCGCATTCGTGGTATAAATTCGTTTTACGGCGTGGTATCTCAAACAAAGGAGAATGTAGTCCAATTATTAGCCGGTAAAGTCGTAGCCGCACGTGATCCTGAAGACTGCTATAACCTTTCCTTATCAGAGCCACTGGCTTTATTTGTAGAGTTTCTCTGCGGTGATCACTCATCATTGGCGTAGCTGCCTATGCAAATACGCAGGTGCGTGTTGAAAAAAATTGTCGGACAAAATTTCAGTACGTACCTGTGTGTTCATAGGCTGAAATATTTTATGTTGGGCAAGATTTCAATATCAGCTGCCAAAAGATATGAATAAATGAATTATATTAGGTGCATAGCCCGTTTGACATTCCCCTGAGGAAAATAAAGCATAATAGTGCTGATCATATAACTGTCCCTAGCTACCCTTGTTCATGAACGTATCCCATTGATGCGTAGAAGACCCGACTATCTCACAGCACGGACGGTTCCATTTCCAATAAAACGTGTGTCGGATTTTATTTTCGGTATTGAATGCAAAGCGGCGTTGGCCCTGATCAGACGTCGTAGACGTGTCTGAACTGGGCCAACACTTTCTAAGAAATGTTTGCATTCAAAGCAAACACTGTAGACTCAGATTATTCAAAGCAAACACTGTAGACTCAGATTTGTCGCAGCATTCAGGCTGCGGCATCAAATCGGGGTCTCCACTGTTTGCCAAGATCCTTTTATAAGACGCTGCGCTAAAACGGTTTCAGCTCACGCACTATACGCTGCCCCAGGACAGATTTTCCTATTGTCATCTGAACTAACTTTGAGTGATTATCATAATTATCCCACTGAGCTTGACTGGGACTAAACATTACTCCTTTCAACGTGAATGTTTAAAATGGACTCTTCCGTCTTCATTATAAAACAATCTCGACCTAACCGCTTTTGTGTGCGAAGCAGTCCATTATGTTGAATAGGGGTTTCGAAACTAGATTTACCTCCCCCACCAATATAAGAAATCGACTCTTCCATCGCTTTTGGACGAGTCCATTATTTTTGAGAAGGGGTTAATGACAAAAGTTCGCTGATAGTAAAAATCCTTTCACCCCTCAATATCTAAAACAGATCCTTCCATCGATTATTTTGGAGCAGTTCATTATTTGTAGTAGGAGTTGTAGAAGAACACAAACTATCTATCACCCCTAAGTATATAAAGTAGACTCTTCCATGTTTGTTTTTGGGTCAATCCATTATTTTACAGGGGTGTTACTGGTAGTAAAATCGTTTTACCCATATATATGGATTTGACTCGTTCATCATAAAGCCGTCTATTACTTATAATAGGGGTATTCGAAAAGTCTGAAGCAGCAAAGTTTACGTTACACCCTGACTAATTTAAATGGGCTCTTCTGTTTTATATGATGGGGCAGGCCATATTTAGAGGAGGTGTCTTACAAAAAATTAAAAGGAATGTCACAATTTACAAGCTGAGTGATGCTCAAATGAGAGTGTAATAGGTCAGCTGGCTTTTGTAGGGGAGAGTCGGGTAACTTCGGACAGTGGGGAAATTCGGACAGTGACATTTTTTCCTTTATATGTCAGTTGTCTGGAACTAAAACAAAACAATAACTGGCCAACCAGTGAAAATCCTGATGAGACGGCTCATTATGACCTCCCCAAGAGTCGAATCAGCATGGAACCTTTTGTTACTATTAAGGACCTGCATGGTATAATAAGGCCCATATTTGGCCCCCAGAAAACTCATTTTTTAAAAGTTGTATTTCGATAACTAAAATGCATTCATAGGAAAGATCTAACCTTAAATGTAACAGCAAGTACAAAATCAACCAGTTCTTGCATAAAATATTTGTGTTTTTTAATCTTGAACATACCCATACCCCCAGCGGATTCTGACGAAAATGACGAATTTGGTAGCCTTTGCGGCTTTGAAAATATATGAGCCCGGCCTCCAGCACATTTTATATTTGATCTGCAGACTTAATTTTGATATACTTACATGCCGTGAAAATATCAAATGTGCTGGAGACCGGGCTCTATGTTTATTTTTAACTTTTTGTTACCAAACTGGCAGCGTTTGGAACATTTTCCCTGTTTTCTCAACACAAAAACGCCCATATCTCCGCACATAGACAAAATAAACATATGTTGTGGGTAATTATTTTCTTAGTTACAACACAAGGAATAATTTGGTACACATTTTATTTTGATCTGTTGGAATTTTTTGGTTAGCGTCTCTATCCTTGCAAACTTGAGTGGGTGGGGTACGTTGACAGGCCTTGTGCAGTGCACAGGTAATTAACCGCGGTATTCATCGTATAAAGATTTCATCAAAAGCCTATTATCAAGAGCTTTCAAAGGCTATTGTAAATGACTTATTTATTTAAAGGAAAAAATATTAAACTCAGTTTTTCTTGCAATTTTCCTTCATATTATTGAACCAACATAGGCATGTCAGAAATCATATGTTATTCTGAGAATTAACAAAAGTGAAACATATTATTTCTGTTTGTTCCCATACGCACAAATGATAAGCAATAGAAACCATGCAATTTTAAGAGAATTTGAATGGGGGCCAAAATGGCCCTTATCATACCAAGTCCTTTGACAAATGTTTTACGTATTCAAGAAATAGAGTTCCACAGGCTTCTGACCACATACACTGTACATGTACACATGTAATAAACTTTAGTTATGAACAAATGTACTGATGCAGGACATTGTTACTCAGATAGTAATAAGTAAATCTCAGTTGTCCATTCATATTAGACATTAGTTATGCTTGGCGCCGTAGTCGAGTAGTTAGAGTGGCTCGGTTATTGTGCAGAAAGTCACCGGAAGGTCGTGAGTTCGCGGCTCACCGTCGCCATCCGATGACTGGAAAACTCTCTCTGTCGACCCAGCAGTAAATGGGTACCTTTTTCGAATTAGGGAAGGCTAAGGCAGCGAAAGGAGAGAGATGGGCTCCGCCTTTCATCAGCTGTGCCCAAGATACAGTGGGTCTCTAACCCCCACTGCCCCTACGGCTATTAGGCTATGAGAAACCTTTACATTTACCTTTTTTTATGCTTGGCAGCATTACTAGTATAACAAATGAAAGACAAGTAACGTTTACAAACTTTTATTTACCAATTTCATAAATTTCTTCATTTTTTTACATTCAGCATTTCTGAGTTAATAAAAGTAATACCAAACAGTTTACTGCACACATCAAGGACAAACCTAGGTTTGCCCTTGGTGTGCTCAGTAAACTGTCTAGTATTTGTTACTACGACTTTCAATACTTACCCCGGTTTCTTTGCAACTATTATGGGGGTAAACTCAAAAATCAGAAATCTTACTGTTAATCAAAATGAACTTTGTTGAGATATTACAAATACGGTAAGAGAAAACAGCATTTCTGACAATATCCAAACAACCAATGACGGTACAAAACTATGCGTAAAAAATAATTTGGTTTCTAAATATTTTTTTCATACAAGTCGGAAAAACAACATGAGAGTGTACTCAGACACCATATATGGTTCATGTATGTAGGACTCCCGTTCATTATTTACAAACACACTTGATGAAAACCAGAACTACTATACGCAGATGAAAACATTAATAAAATCATATTTAAACTAGAAACATGTTAACTTATAGGGCCCCGCCTTTATATGGGACTATTGATGGCATTAAGTCATATGTCACCAACTGGAAATAACAATAAAACCTTTCAGTTTTAATGTTAAAGACTGGCTACAGTTCTACACTAAAATTACTAAGGGCATAAATCTGTAAAAAATGTAGATGGAGTTACAATTCTTATTCTTTGCAGATTGTCTGATACGCTTTATATATGTACCAACTTCTGTGAAAATATATTTTGCTGTTTTAAAGCTACAGAGTGGATGGACACAATTTCCATACACAAAATTACAAAGGGGCAAAGTTCTGTAAAAATATAGGCTCAGTTATAGTTCCTGTCCTCTGCATATTGTCCAATGATGTTTCATATTCGTAACAAGTTTTGTGAAAATATATTCAACAGTTTTAAGATTATAGAGCCAACACAATTTCTATATAGAAAATTACAAAGGGGAATAACTCTGTAAAAATGTAGATGGAGTTGTGATTCTTATTCTCTGCACATCATCTGATAATGCTTTATATTTGTGCAAAGTAATTATGAACATATCTATGTGAGTTTTAAAGTTATAAAGCAGACATGATTTCCGTACTAAAAAGAACAGGGCAGAATTCCATAGAAAATGTAAGTGGAGTTACAGTTCTTGTTCTCTGCACATCGTCTGATGATGCACTATACATGTATTCACTTTCCTGAAAATATCTTGAACGGTTTCAGAGTTAAAGAGCGTACTAGATTTCCAAATTTAAATTTACAAAGGGGCATTATTCCATAAAAATTTAGATGGAGCTATGGTTCTTGTTCTCTGCACATCGTCTGATGATGCTTTATATCTGTACCAAGTTTCGAGAAAATATCTCAGACGGTTTCAGAGTTACGGACCTGACACAATGTCATACTTAAAATAACAAAGGGGCATAATTCCGTAAAAAATGGGGGTGGAGTTATGGTTATTATTTTCTGCACATCGTTTGATGATGCTTTATATCTGTACCATGTTTCGAGCAAATATCTCAAACAGTTTCAGAGTTATGGCCCGGACACAATTTCCATATTTAAAATTATAAAAGGGCATAATTCCGTTAAAAATGTAGGTGGAGTTATGGTTCTTGCTCTCTGCACATCGTCTGGCAATGCTTTATAAATGTACCAAGTTTCGAGAAAATATCTCAAACGGTTTCAGAGTTATGGACCCGACACAATATCGTACTTAAAATAACAAAGGGGCATAATTTCGTAAAAAACGTAGTGGAGTTATGGTTCTTATTCTCTGCACATCGTTTGATGATGTTTTATATCTGTACCAAGTTTCGAGAAAATATCTCAAACGGTTTCAGAGTAACGACCAGGACACAATTTCCATACTTAAAATTATAAAGGGGCATGATTCCGTAAAAAATGTGGGTGGAGTTATGGTTCTTGTACTCTGCACATCGTCTGATAATGCTTTATAACTGTACCAAGTTTCGAAAAAAATATCTCAAACAGTTTCAGAGTTACAGACAGGGGACTTCCATACTTAAAATTATAAAGGGGCATAATTCCGTAAAAATGTAAGTGGAGTTATGGTTCTTGTACTCTGCACATTGTCTGATAATGCTTTATAACTGAACTAAGTTTCGAAAAAATATCTCAAACGGTTTCAGAGTTACAGACAGGACAGGATTTCCAAACATAAATAGGACAAGACTTCCAAACATAAATTACAAAGGGGCATAATTCTGTAAAAATGTAGATGAGGTTATAGTTCTTGTCCTCTGCACATCGTCTGATGATGCTTTATATCTGTACCAAGTTTCCAAAAATTATCTCAAACGGTGTCAGAGTTACGGACCGGACATGATTTCCATACTAAAAATTACAAAGGGGCATAATTCCGTAAAAATGTAGGTGGAGTTATGGTTTTAATTCTCTGCACATCGTCTGATGATGCTTTATATTTGTACAAAGTTTCGAGAAAATATCTCACACCGTTTCTAAGTTATGGCCCGGACACAAAAAGCTGACAGACAGACACCAAAGGGACATAATTCCGTAAAAAATGTATGTGGAGTTATGGTTCTTGTTCTCTGCACATTGTCTGATGATGTTTTATATTTGTACAAAGTTTCGAGAAAATATCTCAAACGGTTTCAGAGTTATGGCCCGGACAGGACACGATTTCCAAACATAAATTACAAAGGGGCATGATTCTGTAAAATATGTAGATGAGGTTATAGTTCTTGTCCTCTGCACATCGTCTGATGATACTTTATATCTGTACCAAGTTTCCAGAAAATATCTCAAACGGTTTCAGAGTTACGGACCGGACATGATTTCCACACTAAAAATTACAAAGGGGCATAATTCCGTAAAAATGTAGGTGTAGCTATGGTTCTTGTTCTCTGCAAATTGTCCGATGATGTTTTATATTTGTACAAAGTTTCGAGAAAATATCTCAAACGGTTTCAGAGTTATAGCCCGGACACGTAAAGTTGACGGATGGACAGACGGACGGACAAGGTGATTACTATAGGGCCTCCGCCGACTTCGTCAGGCGGGACCCTTATAATAAACAGGAATGGTACAACGGTTTTCAGCCACTTCAATATAAACAGAATATGTAAGTCACCCCCAACTCACTCATATATATAGAAAAATACATGCAATAAAAAGGATAAAAATGTATATATAAACAATATGAACAAAAACTTTGAGAATAACGAATATCTAGCAATCTTTTCTGGAGTATAAAATAAATATATCATATTATTCATAGGGTATAATCGATTCCGCTAATTTTCGCTTCCTGCAGAGACTGTACATCATATTTGGCTTCCACCGAGACTGTCCGCGAACTCTTGCTTCCTGCCGAGACTTCTATACATGATAAATGGCTTCCTGCAGAGACTGTCCGTGTGATTCTGCTTCCTGCCGAGGCTCTCGGCAGGAAGCAGAATCACGCGGACAGTCTCGGCAGGAAGCCATTTCTCGAGGACAGTAGTCTCTGCAGGAAGCAAGAGTTCGCGGACAGTCTCGGCGGAAGCCAAATATGACGGACAGTCTCTGCAGGAAGCGAAAATTGGCGGAATCGATTATACCCTGTGTTAATTGCACATTTATCCACCAAGCTGCATTGAGTTTCTTTATAAACGGGGGATGGAATGTGGTAAAAAAACATAAGAGCCGCGACACGACAAAAACAACGTGGCATGTGGACCCAGTGAAAACTCAGCTTGGGCATCCACCCAGCCTCAGAGTCTTCGCTGTCCGCATGGAGCTAGCTTAGACCCTTAGCTACTCGTTAAGTGCAAAGCGAAGATCTGATCAGACTTGACAGATGTCCGGGCGGATCTGAGTCTTCGCTTGGCACACATGCCACTTTGTTGGTTTTGTCGTGTCGGGACTCATTTCTGATAAGAGTTTGGAGCAGCTTAGCAAGTTAAAACATAAATACTAGACAAATATCATAAAGTAACGATCCAAACATCACAATCCTTTTTAAGGTAGATGGATACCCAATAACTCTGTTTATGAGTTATTAATTGTTTATGATGAAATCGATCAACTGTGGAGCACAATGTCTACCGTAAAGATCCTAAATTTTTTAGCAGACACTTCTGTAAAAAAACCCAAAGGAAACCGAGATCAGACTGCTCCTTATGAACCATTCTGATCACGGTCTACACAGTTGCCATTCCATCTGCGCATTTTGTAGGCATTACTCTATGGTAGAACCGGAATAACAGGAGAATAAATAGTAGGGCGAGGACCGGCTGTGCTTGCAGCAGGTGCAGAATGGGGTTGCCTGTTTTTGGAGTTTTTTTTGGTATCCTCGATCTATCACTTTTTTTCCTTTTCTTTCTCCCTCTGTCTGGGTGACGGCTTGATATAAACTGAAATTCTTATGGACCCGTTAAATCCGAAACAACTAACATCTCAGCTATTCAAGGAAATTAACTGCATTACTTCTGCCAGTTTCTCAGATTTTGGGATATTTTTGAACTTTAACAAAGTTTTGCCAAGAAACAAAACGGTGATTTTTTTTGTCTTATTCTGTGACATACAATGTAATTTTTACTAAAATAATGTGCATAAGCATGCCCCATCGATTAAATATATTTTTCAATGAATTTGTTTCATGAGATTCAATTTTCTTGCATGTTCTAAAAAATGTAAAAAAAAATGCTTATAATCAACATAACTGCATTTTTTCGCCATTTTGTTTCAAATATCCTATACTTTGGATTATATGATTTGCAGAAATGAAAGTGCGTTCATGTGCTAGAGACATGAATTTCAATGGAAAATGTGTAAAAATGTATTCAGAAATACAAAAAAAAAATTTTTTTAGGCAAACTAATCGGTGAAAATTTTCTTTTCTTATCCAATTATTTCATAGCCCTTTGGGTTATTCAGCTGGTACAGTGGACTCGACAGTATCGGATCAAGTTCAATAAAACTCCTGTTTTGTTGTATATGGATGCTAACATTATGTATGTTATTACACATAACAATTGCAAAATATCCCTTCTATCTATCCATATTAAAATATTTACGAAATTTATTCCTTTAAGGGCAGATAACCTACCCAGACTTACAGGAGGGTATTACGACAGTAACGAATCAGTTGCGACAGTATCGGATCATATGATATTATTTTATAAGAGAGTTCCCCAGAGGCGTTCTGCCAAACTACTTAGCTTCAATAATTTGGTTACATAAACAGTTTGACCTATTAAACTCTGAGATGAAACTTTTACGGCCTTTCAACGACATTTTTCACGTGGCTCGTCACCAGCAACGTTAGCTAACAGTTGAATATGTACAAATGTACAAGCATGTCAATAATTCTTATCTCAATTATCCCCTGTGCTCCTTTAGCACGGAACTACTCAAACGGTATAGACTAGTTCTGACTTCGCAAAGAATACACCCTGATAAGACCTTAGCGTCTGATCAGGATCAAGAAATTTATGGTGATTTATACTGTACATGTATAATGAAATGAATGCCTTGCCAATATTTTTATTCAGTATCCATCTACCTAAATTAGCGATAATTCACGGCTATGGAAAATCATTTCTTAAATGGCACATGTAAGCCTGCACTTCTAAGTCATTATCTTAAAATAAGACAAATTGCAAAAATGACTGCAGTTTATGGCTAACTGTTACACCAAAGGACAGCCACTGATAATTTCCGATATTCATTAAAAATGCAGTCAGATAAATAAGAACAGTTGAAGCTCAGTCTGGAATAAGATTATGGCACATGTGTCAGCAGGCACAAGACGTTGAAATGTCGATGCAACAATGTCATTGCTTCGCATCAACGTCAATACTCCGACACTACGACGTTTTGTACTCACCGGGATTTCAGTCCATGCTTAATGACGCAAAAGCCATTGCCATGTTAATGAGTATGATCCTCCAAATTGCATGAAGCACATGACTAGCATAACTTTGGCAAAAAAATACACAAATACATGTACAAGGCCGCTACGTGAGATTTCTTCTTCTCCAATTAGCATTGCATAAGACGAAGAACCTACGTCATACTAGCATCACTGCAACATTTCTATGTTGCTTAATCCTTTTGTTGGTCACCTAACCTATTAATATCCTGGATATGGTGGTGGGGGAATATCATCGTCTGGCTGAGGAGCTGAAATGAAAATGAGCTGAGGCTCAATAAGGTGACATTTTGATGAGCATCCAGAATAACTGGATGACATCGCATAAAAATGGCCCTCTTGCAATGCACGCACCGTATTTAAATCAGCCTACATAGCATACATGTTTCATCATAATGTCACAAAGCTTCTTTGTTGTGCGTTGACGTCCATGAAACGTGTTTTCTAATGTCGAAATTGTGACGTTTTAATGCAAATTTACTAATAAAATGCGATTTTAGTGTCATATGATAAAAAGAATCTTGCATTCGTGCTGCTGTATTATTGAATTTATTAAACTCGTTGGTGAAAACGATAAGATGCTCGGCGGAGCCTCGCATCTTATCTTTTCCCCCAACTCGTTTAATAAATTCAATAATACACGAGCATTATTTTCTGTTGTAACACAATAAAACGAATAACCAAGACCAAGGTACCATTATTACGAATATTCTGCACCAGGTTCCCTCAAAAGAATTGCTATTTATTGTCATTTTAACTTGGAACTATTTGTGGTCACTGCCACCCCTCTTGTGTTTGCTGTTAAAAGGAACTTTTCGCTAATCTTTCTGAAACTTCCATTGAAAGGTAGTAAATGACAACCAATTACATTCATGTCAAGCACACATGCGCAGATTTACTAGAAGTATCTTAGGATCAGAAATTTTCGATCGATCGATCAGGTTGTGGACTCTAATAAGAACCACCTACATTTGGCAGTTCTGATGGAATAGTAGCGTAAGTATTAACCGATTTTTTTTCTAAAAAAAAGATAATAGAATTATCATCCACTTTTTTGGGGATGGATGGATGGATGGATGACTTTCGATTTTACGTCCTTTTCAATGGTACTTCAGTCGGGTGCGTAAATTTACCGGAAAGGACATATTTTCTCACTATTTCAAGCCGACTTTTGTGACATTTACACGAAATACACACTATTTTCATATTTCAAAGTATTCCATAAAATGAAGTTACTCAATAGGACATTTTTATCAAATTACTCTGAGTTATTTTTCGCCGTCGGCAGACCTAAAATTAAGCTGTGCATACAAGTTTCAATATAATGTCACAAAATTCTGTGCACCCATCTGACCATCCTCCTTCCAAGTCCTGGAGCGAATGGGGAAACATAAATTTCCTGAGTACATGTATCTATCTCATGAAATAAAGACTAACATTTTAACTGTGGGAAAATGTACATGAACATGTATCAAGTTGGTAAATGAAATCAGGGTGTTGCAAACTTAGGAAATGCATTTTATAAGTGATGGGTAGGGCCAACAATTAAATTGTGCGCCTGTATTGCATCTCTAAGAAGAAAATTAGCTGGAAATAGGGAAAAAATAGGTCCGATCCGATATTTAGGCCCGTTCAGTTAATTGACGCCCCGGGCCTCTGTCATATTAGGACGATGGCAGACTGGTAATGATAGGCTGTGTGTAGGGTAACACTGTTTACGGTTGGAAAGTTTTCCATCTACAGCAGGTATCGATCCCGGGACCGCTACTGATCAGTAAGCTAGCGCTTAATCTACGAACTATTGGGGCTCCCGTATATGGGAAGCTGATAAACTTTAAAAGAACAGAATGGATGACTGATGATGTGATATTTGGAAGTTTTGTCTCTTACAATTTACATGTGTCGCATACGCTGTTTGATTTACAACCGTTTCATACTCTAGCAGAGCTCTAGACAAGAGGGAGTATTTGATGATAATTAAGGATAATTTTTCTTATTTCTCATTTAAACCATATGTTGTGACCCCTCATCTGAACCGTTTCGTCGAGACGGCTCAGATGAGGAGTCACAACATATGTTTTTATGCAGAATTATAAATTATCCCTAATTATCACCAAATACTCCCTCTTATCTAGAGCTCTGACAAGCATTCATCTGTGCGGAGATTTCTTTATATTATTTCCAGGGTTGCTTTTAGTATAATTCCACTTAAATAATGCTGAAAACGAGGCTCGCTTATTATTTTGAATTTTATTCAGTATTTGGAGTTATGCACAATTTCAGCTGAGCAGGACATTAGTTTTCATACTCCAGGAGCCAGCAATTGTTGTACTTATAATATGATGGACTGCACTAATCATAATTTCTTATTCTTCCATTTGTTTAGTGAGACTATTCAACAGAACTGCTGAAATGAGGCAAATCCTGAGTTGTGCCATATTATATCGAAATAAAGAAAAACGTTTTCAGGCGGTGCCTTCAAGCTGCTGTAGTGAACTGAGCAGATCTTATCTACCTATTTACCCAGTGAGTAACAGTGTTTCATAATAATCATCAATGCAAAATCTCGTAAGCGAGTCAAGTTTTCCAGTTCCTGACCCGACCCAAAAAAGAACCTATAATATTCTGCATTATAACCTAGCGGTTCCAACGGCCCCTCTGTCTCTCTATCTCTCTGTAAAAACAATAAGCAGCTTGGATTCACTTTAGCGTCCAGGAGATACAATAAAACGATTCTTTGATATACACTTGAAACAGAAAGAAGAAATGAAAGACGGACAGAAAAGTGAAAGAAAGACAAGGAAATAGAAACGCCACATTGTTTTAGCTTATTGACAGAACAGATAATTGAATTATCGTATCAACGTCGATAAAAGATTCTGACGATATTACATCGACGTTGATATGGCTGCATGGCGTTTTTCAAATGTTACGGACAGTCTAAGAATTTTTAATATAACTGAATTTTGGCATAACTTTTGCTGATTGCAACTCAACAGCTGCAAACTCCGTCTAACAAACTGATGAGAAACTGTCAGAGAACAGCTTCTTCCCTATAGAAAAATAACTACATGTATAGAGTTATGTAGGGTATTATCGACCCTTTAAGGTTGAAATTAAGTTATAACAATGACAAACATTATTAGTCCCAACAACAATGTAACGCTACCTAAACCAATTTTCAGTGGTTATTTTCAACCAATCAAACGCAGTCTAACATCATGGCTATGAAAGTTATCAATTCTGGGAGGACGGTTGTGAACTCTGCAATTATCGACCCACGGAGGCTATAACCGACCCCTTAAATATTTTCTTAAAAAGATGAACACTAATCAAAGTGGCAGTGCTAAAGAACTATTTTAAACCAGTTGATACCAAAGACAAACTCACAGCATCAGAATATATTGGTTTAAACTTTATTTCACTGTATACCAACATGCAAAACAAGGTTTATAAGCTGCATACATATGTACATTATACAAATAGGTTTCAGAAAAAAATCAGTTGACTTTTGTGAATCTATTGATCTCGATTAAAATATGTATACTTTCATATGATAAAGTTTTCATTTCGTATATTATGAAACTGAATTAAAACTCGATTAATCTTTTGCATTTGCACGCCACTGGGAGCAAAATACTACTATAATGCGGATATAAATAGTAATATATGTGGAAAGATTATCTTAATTATAAGTTAAAAAAAGTCCTATCATACATAGTCCTACTAACGTTTTTGCGCTATTAGATATCAATACATCATCACAGTTACTTCTTATTATAGCTTAAATAAGAATAAAATGATGACGCTCTGCTATGTCATATAAAATATGTATTATTTTATTATATTTTTATTGTCAGTATAGATAGAGTTAGCATGTTCAGGGTATTAAAATGTTCAGTACTGAAAGTTATCAACATGAGAACTATGCGGCACATATATCCAAAATCAATTTAGTTATGGTGCATTGTAAATTCATGAACTCATTTATTAAGTTAAACATGATTGGGGGGAGTGTGGTGGAATGGTGTTGATAATTGCAGAATTCTATATTTTATTCTGTTATTATCGACCCCTCACGTGATGTCATCATCAGTGCTCGAAGACTAGCAGATTCCCGCTGAAACAAATCACGGTCTTACTGGATCAATGTTAAAAATGATATTTTGGTAGGAATGTTGGTATACATTGAATGGTAGTGGTATAAGGAATATCTCCATCCTAAAGAATGTTCATAGCAGCTAAAAACCGAGAAAGAGGTGACTGGACCATCAAATGTATCTTCATCCAAAAGTGTCCTGTGAGTGAGAATTACAATTTGACGTTAAGATATTATGACGATTATATGACGCATTTTACGTTACAGCTGCTGTCAGTTCTCCAAATTATTTAGAGCTAAGATTACATCAATTAAAATAAACAAGAGGTCGATAATTGCCCTTGGTCGACAATACCCGACATTACTCTAGTTTTTTTTCAGTTTTTCTACGGCACTTTCGATTTCTTTTTCTTGTTGTATGAAATTTGTAATAAAATTATTGCAACTCAACGGCTGCGAACCGCGTCTAACGAACTGATAAGACACTGTCAGCTATCCCGCAAGTAGTCTTCCGCATGGAAAACTAACTATACTTTTTTCAGTTTCTTCTCTACCATGTCTACGGCACTTTACATTTCCTTTAAATTTCACCCAGCGCTCAGCCTCCTTGCATTTTGTGAGAAAGACCATGTAGTAATCACAGAAGCGGCTAACGCTGACGCCATCTTGTTTTTATCAAACGGAACGTTTGACGTCATTACGTAACGTAGTGACAGAAACTGCCGCACGGCGGCGCTGAATTACTCCCACCCTTAAGTGCTTCAAGTGTTACCTGAAGGCATCTGTTTTGAGTCAGTTGACTGGTCTTCAGTATAACGAGCTGCAGATGATCCCTCAAGATGTCCCTGATGCCCTTGAGTTGATGGTTGATTACCTTCTGATGGATGCTTAGTACCATATGGAGGAGTGGGCTGGTACCCTGGATATGGTGGGGGCTGGTAGTCTTGTGGCTGTGTCGGTTGGTACCCTTGTACTGGTGGAGGCTGGTAGCCAGCTGCCGTTGGCGTGACAGTAGTGTACTGTACCTGTTGATGAGTGACTTGTGTTGTCATGGCAACCCCTTGCTGTGACATGAACCCAGCTCTTCGGCAACGCCAGTAGATGAAAAGAGGTATGATGATCAATGCAGCAACAATACCGAGTACCACACATATTGTTACAACCAAGGAGCTGCCGGCAACTGGTTCTCTATCATATTTCAACTCTGAAATAATATAACAATTTTCTGAGCACCATCAAAGGACATTGTAAATATAAGGAAAGAACATAAATTTAACGCAGAACTTTTACGAAAAAGATTGAGTCTGTAACCTTGACCTTAGATAAGCAGTGGCATATTGATGATGTCAATATTTTCATCAGACTATGAACACTAACTTTTCAGGCTACGTGAAGAAAAGCTAGAAGATTGACAATTTTTTAATTTGATAGAAAAAATAATAATTTTACTAATAATATTTACCATCTCAATTTTGGTTACTTCCCCTTCATGGCTTTATCCGCAATTTCAGTGTTTTGCTATTATGTCTATTTCGTATCTCAAAGTTATGTAAAACGGGTCAGGAGATTATATTGGCCACTGACCCTTGGCGGAGCAAATTCTTTCTTTTGCGAGTTGATCCCCCTGCTGAATTGGGAAGCAAAAATGAAACTTGTAGTGTTGCAACCCGTGACATGACAAAACAAACAAAATGGCATGTGCCCCCAGCATGGACTCAGATCAGCCTGGGCATCCGCCCAGTCTGATCAGAGTCTTCCCTGTGCGCTCAAATGGTAGCTAAGGGTATATGGTACCCCCATACCGACAGAAGAGACTGGTCAGACTGGGCGGAGGCCGAGGGTGATCTGAGTCTTCGCTTGGCGGCCATGTCACTTTGTAGGTTTTCTCGTGTCGCGGCTGCTGGTCATACCTGACTTCTTTGGATACACTTTAAACAAAAGATTATAGGATTCATCTTTAGACTCGATTTTTTTCTTGAAGACAACCACATAGGAAGACAGATGAGTGCAACTTTCGCGGAAACTTCTTCTATAACACGAATATCTCTGAAAAAAAGAAACAATAAAATATGTTACAAATCGAAATACTTAAAGTTTGTTTGAAATATTGTGAAATAGGACTGGAAATGAGGTTGCTAGAGCCATGCAAAAAAGAGAAAAATCTGCTATAGCTAGTAACAAGGACCTTGACCCATAGTTTTGGGCTGTTATTTATGGTTACGTTTAAATGTGTCCTTTGCAATTCTTGTATTTTTTAGACTTCTTATTTGCCCGCTTTTTAATGTAATCTTGTTTAGATATTATGGGATATCGTACTTATTCAAAATTAGTACTTCTTCAATATTTTATACATTGACACATGATATAGAACACATAATCTGAAAATAATATAGGGAGGTTTTAGATGAGTTTTTGTAGCTTCGGATGGTTAAGAAAGTTGTTGCTTTATCAGCTATTCTAACCAGGGGCCGTATTCATAAAACGACTTAAGTGGTTGCTATGCTGTTGCTAAGGCTAAATTTCTTTGAAGGAGATTCCCTACAACTATGAAATTTGCTCTGGAGGAACAGTCTTACAAAGACTGTTCCTCCAGACCAAATTTCATAGTTGTAGGGGATCTCCTTTATAGATATTTAGCCTTAGCAACCGCATAGCAACGACTTAAGTGGCTTTATGAATACGGCCCCAGTAGAACAGGGTTATCGCAGTTTGCTTAAGTTTTTTTTTTTTGTGTGTGTGTGTGTGTGTGTGTGTGTGTGTGTGTGTGTGTGTTGCCAAGTTAATTAAGTTTACCTCGACTGCCAAGCCCTCAATAAACGAGCCACTGTGGACCTCTACTTCAATGTTGCAACCACTGAAAAACAGTCTGACAGGCTCGATACAAATCCTCGGGTAATCATCGCTGCTGTGGCCTTTTACGGTAATTTTGCAAGAATGAAAACTGAATGATAGGTAGGCATAAATAGTAACTTCACCATAACCAGCCAATTCGAATGTACGGTTACAATCTGATGCACTGCGTATCACCACATCTTTGCCTGAAACATTATTATGCTACTAATTTTCAACTGAGCTAGTTATGTCTAATGTCTGCTCTTTCTTTTAAAGGCTGAGGTCTAATACTGCAGACCGAGTCATTTAGAAACTGCGTCCGAGGCTGATGGCCAAATGTTAATACAGCAGACCCATGACTTATAAATGGGTCAACATGAAAACTTGGTTCATGATATTTTGGTTTATATACTGTATTGATGTATTAACCTTTTTTTACTTGAAACCCGTTTTGGGGACATATGTAAACAGTGCAGACCCAGCTCAGACGCCGCAGGCGTCTAATCAGAGTCAACACTTTTAGCTTAAAGAAACTTCTGTTGAAAAAGAAATGACAAAACGCATAAGAAACCCCTAAAACTAGAAATAAACTCATCCAAATCATAAAGATGGACAGTCCACAGCTCAAAAAGGGTTAACTTGCATATAGGCAATTAATATACTGTGAAACGGGCTAAGCGTTGGCCAGCTAAGCTAGCGATCTTCACTGTTTGCATATTAAGACGAATGGGTATTTCTCCTTAAAACAAAACAAGAGTGTTACAACTTAACCAGACACCCCTAAGTTGACAAATGGACCCATTCAATTGAGCCGCGACACGAGAAAACCAATAATGTGGTTGTGCGCCCTGCGTAGACTCAGATCAGCCCGGGCATCCGCCCAGTCTGGTCAGACTCTTCGCTAAATGCTTAAATGGTAGCTAAGGGACTGATGTACCTCCATGCGGACAACGAAGACTCTGATAAGACTGGGCGGATGCCCAGGCTGATCTGAGTCTGCGCTGGGCTCTCAACCACATTGTTGGTTTTCTCGTGTCGTGGCTCAATTTATTTTGAAAGAAGAACCCACCAGGCATAAATGTGTATAATCAGCCCTCTAATTTTCTACAAACCATAATAGTCTCCTAATTTGAGCCGCGACACGATAAAACCAACAAAGTGGTTGTGCGCCCAGCGCAGACTCAGATCAGCCTGGGCATCCGCCCAGTCTGAGCAGACCCTTCAATATGCGCTTAAAGGGTAGCTAAGGGCCTAGGCTACCTCCATGCGGACGGCGAAGACTCTGATCAGACTGGGCGGATGCCCAGACTGATCTGAGTCTGCGCTGGGCGCACAACCACTTTGTAGGTTTTCTCATGTCACGGCTCATTTGATTATTGACCCACCGTATGTTTCAGTACAGGAGAGCACCACCAGAAGAATGACAGCTTCAAAAGATCGAAGAATCCTTTCCATTAGAAACAACCAACATGTGGAGCTGAAAAATAGTTTAACAGAGCTACACAAAATAATGCTTCATAGCCAGAAGTCTCCAGCTGCAACAGGCGCGGTACTTTCAAATGCGTCCCTCTTAGTCTTAAGGCAAACGCCCCAGGGAATCGATCTCGGGACCGCTAGATTAGCTGGCACAATCCAAAGTAAAGCGTAGCTGCAAAATACGTTTGTGCGACTTGATTTTTTTTCTTTTTTTTTTTCAAATTAAAATATGCGCCAGCAGTTTAGCGCACATTAGTATTATTATCATTATAGGTATAATTTAAGAAACAGATATTTAACACTTACCTGCAGTCAGTGACCTACATAGGTCACTGCCTGCATCCATTACTTTTGTGTCGAAGCGTACATGTAAGTACGTTACCGGATTCGTGCCTATGGTCAAGGGCGTAGCTACGTATACGGCAAATACGCAAGTGCGTATTGAAATTTTGTCAAATTGACAAAATTTCAAAACGCACCAGCATATTTGCATGCTGAAATTTTATAAATTAGACAAGGTTTCAATACCAATTACCAAAGTGGCTGAAATACTAGCTTTCCTTTCAAGAAGTAGGGAATAAAACATGGTTGTGCGTATTATGAAATTGCCCCTAGTTACGCCCCTGTGCAAGGATTGGGAGGACCTCAGCATGTAACACTGCAAACACTTCGTGGCAAACGCCGCGCGCTGTTCACATTTCACATGCTGAGGTCTTTCAAATCCATGCACCCCTCTCACTCATCCGGTAACTATTATTTGAAGTGGGTAACACTGTCTAGCGACAGTAAAGGTTAGGACAGCTATGCAGTAGGCCTATTCGATGGCTTCTCCCTTTCCGGTGAGCTTTACTTTCAGCGACAGTTCTAGTTAAGTAGATCTAAGCTATAAGCCTTGACTGATGACAGTGTTTGTTATGTAAGCTCCCAGCAGGCACATTACGTTAAATTGACGCCATATTGACGTCGATGCGACGTAATGACGTCGCATATTGCGTCGTATCGACGTCAGTACGGCGTCATTTCGACGTCATGTGCCCGCTGGGTTATGCTGTCTGGTTATAACTGTTAGACGTGCGTCGTTGTCTGTTGAGAGTTTTAAAAAAAAAACCTTTAAGCGCCAAAAAGCAGACGACAAAATTTACGTCTGCAAAATTTCAAAAAATGTTGCATCAAAGCTAGATCTATATTATATTGAGAATTCAAAGACTAGAGGGCAAACAGTGTACGTAGAACTAGATGAGGCGGCTTATTATGAGAGTGCAGTGGCTCAGTGGTTAGTGCACTTGACTCTGAAACCAAGGGTCCTGGGTTCAATCCCCGCCCGCAGCGAAGTCTTCCTATGTCCGAACGCGTTTTTCTAGCATCATTGCAGGACTGATGTTAAGAATTGTGCCGTCCTTCGGATCGGGACGTTAACTGGAGGCCCCTGTGCAGGGAGAGTCAGCCCCTGTGCAGGTTAAAGACCCCTATTATCCTACATGGCTATATGTAGGCTTTCATCCTGCAACACCGGAGTGTACACAAGTACACCGTCTGTGTGCCCCATCGGGGGTTAAGGCGTAATGGATGATAGATAGTTTGCGAATTAGCTATTTTCGTCTCTGGCGCTTAAAGTATCGAGAAGTGCCAGTGACAGCTTTCATAAGGTAATATGATGTGTAGTGACAGTGAGGCCTATTTATAAGGGACCTACACTGTCTAGTGACAGTTTTTATGTGAGTTTAAAAGCTAGATGTTCCCAAGACCAATAACTTGCATGTCAAGTTTGAAGAAATCCCTAAAAATACTCAAATTATCGAACGGAAACGAAGCGCCCTCGGACAGACGTATGGATGAACGGACAGATGCACGGACGGTCATACAGGCGAACATCCAGCGGGTAAACATAATACCCCGCTACTAACTTGTGGCGGGGTTTTATAATAGCTGATCAACGAAACGACGTGCACCTAAATAGCTACTCTGATATTGTTATTCCCCAAGGGGATAAAATGGACGAGCTGCTGACTTTTACCGAACTTAGATTGCCATCGAATAAATATATTTTCAGCAGCACAACTCAAAGAACACATACTTGCACTAACCGGATCAAGTCTTATTCCGTTTGATTAATAAAGGTCTCACAAACGAATCCATGATTTTGATCTATTGCTTGAATATGCAAATCAATAAAAATAACACACACTCGTTATTACGGGAGAGGGAAAACGACAACAGGCCGCGCATGATTTTTAATTGCGCATGCGTCGGTCAGTTACTTTCAATAGACATTGGTAAATCCATTTTTAGTTATAAATAGCGTTCGGAAAATCCAATAATAATTGTATAGCGCTGCACTTAAAACAGTGGCTTATCTAGCATGTTAAAGCTCTCTGCAAATTACTATTTCAGTAGATTTATTTATTTATCATTTATTTATTTATTTATTTTTTTTTTTTTTTAATTCTTTCTTTTCCCCTAATTAGATTAAAACTGAGCAAAACTCACTGGGCACGACGATATAATGTTCTACTATCGTAAGGGTTTGCTGTACGGAAGATGGAATTTAGAGACCCTTCGTATCAACAAAAATGTTGGCCAGTTTGATATATTTACATGTAGATCTAAAACAATTGATATTGTTTAATATGTTTCATTGGCCCTTTTACTGTATGCAAGTATTAGGGACAAGTCATTTATTATCAGGTCGGGGGCCGGGTACATTCAGAAGGCTATGTGTTTGTGATTGTTGGGGGGGGGGGGGGGGGGGGTTATTAGTAATCTACTGGGAGTGTGTGGAGGGATAGGGGGGAGCCTTGCATAATTTCTTTTTTAAATAAAGACAAATGGGAAAAAATCCATTTAGCTTAATTTAAAAAAAAATGTTCAAGACTCCCTATTACACCTACACTTTCAAATTAATTCTATTCTTTCAAATTTAAGATTTAAAAACACTTACAAAGAAGAAAATACTAGGGTCGCTCTATTCCCACCCCAACCCCCCAACAAAAAAATCATTGGTGTATTAGTAGGAAAATATACAATGAATGGTCTTAAAACATGTCGACCAGAGGATATGTTCTCAAGTAAATTTAACGCCTGCGTTTGTGACGGTTCCTTGTCATCTCTAAAAAAACTGCTCTGGAATCTGGGCACTGGGCCCAACACCCTTGATGTTATTATTAGCTTTATAGAGCTTTCAGTATCAGTTTCTTGGTGGCATTTGCAGAAAAAAATAACGAACTATTAATCGGTATATATAATCAACCTGTAACAGTGAGAGAAATTTCTTTGTATTTTGTGCCCATAAGTTTGATTGAGGTCTATCTATTATAAAGGTTCTTACATTAGGGTTGAGGGGGTTTGGGGCGGGAGGGGGGTGGATGGGTCATAGTTTTTTTGTCACTTATCTAGAGTGTGGGGGGGGGGGGGGTGGGGGAGTTGAAAACAAAATATAATGAAACTGGTAGGTAGCATGATTTCCTATATGACAAATAGGGACCGTGATGCAGCTGTTGTTATAATTTCATGATTACAGCTGGAGCACGATCTTCTTTAGCCTGACAACAGCTACAGCTTGGTCTCTGTTAGTGTAAATTACAGCACAGCTGCAACAAGCTCTCTATTTGTCATATAGGAAACCATAACAACAGCTGGACCATGGTCTCTGTTAAGTATATAGGAATCATGCTCCACCTGTTGTCATGAGAGTTTAACAACATCTGCAGCATGGTCTCTGTTAAGTATATAGGAAATCATGCTCCACCTGTTGTCATGAGAGTATAACAACAGCAGGAGCATGGTCTTTGTTAAGAATATAGGAAATCATGTTCCACCTGTTGTCATGAGAGTATAACAACATCTGGAGCATGGTCTCTGTTAAGTGAATAGGAAATCATGCGCCACTTGTTGTCATAAGAGTATAAAAACAGCTGGAGAATGGTCATTGTTAAGTATATAGGTAATCATGCTCCACCTGTTGTCATGAGAGTATAGCAACAGCTGGAGCATGGTCTCTCTTATGTATATAGGAAATCATGCTCCACCTATTGTCATGAGAGTATAACAACAGCTGGAGCATCGTCTCTGTTAAGTGAATAGGAAATCATGCGCCACATGTTGTCATGAGAGTATAACAACATCTGATGCATGGTCTCTGATAAGTATATAGGTAATCATGCTCCACCTGTTGTCATGAGAGTATAGCAACAGCTGGAGCATGGTCTCTTTATGTATATAGAAAATCATGCTCCACCTGTTGCCACGATAGTACAACAACATCTGGAGCATGGTCTCTGTAAAGTATATAGAAATTCCTGCTCCACCTGTTGTCATGAGTATAGCAACAGCTGGAGCATGGTCTCTCTTATGTATATAGGAAATCATGCTCCACCTGTCGTCATGAGAGTATAACAACAGTTGGAGCATGGTCTATGTTAAGTGTATAGGTAATCATCCTCCACCTGTTGTTATGGGGGTATAACAACAGCTGGAGCATGGTCTCTATTAAGTGTATCGGAAATAATGCTCCACCTGTTGTCAGGAGAGTATAGCAACAGCTGGATTATGGTCTTTGTTAAGTATATAGGAAATCCTGATCCTCCTGTTGTCATGAGAGTATAGCAACAGCTGGACCATGGTCTCTGTTGAGTATATAGGAAATCATGCTCCACCTGTTGTCATGAGAATATAACAACAGCTGGAGCATGGTCTCTGTTAGGTATATAGGAAATCCTTCTCTACCTGTTGTCATGAGAGTATAACAACAGCTGGAGCATGTTCCCTGTTTAGTATATACGAAATCTTGCTGCTCCTGTTGTCATGAGAGAATAACAACAGCTGCAGCATGGTCTGTGTTAAGTATATGGGAAATCATGCTCCACCTGTTGTCATGAGAGTATAACAACATCTGGAGCATGGTCTCTGTTAAGTATATAGGAAATCCTGCCTCACCTATGTCATGAGGATATAACAACAGCTAGAGCATGGTCTCTGTTAAGGATATAGGAAATCATGCTCTACCTGTTGTCATGAGAGTATATCAACAACTGGAGCAGGGTCTCTGTTAAGTATATAGGAAACCATGTTCCACCTATTATCATGAGCGCATTGCAACATCTGGAGCATGGTCTCTGTTATTATATAGGAAATCCTGCTCCACCTGTTGTCATGAGAATATAACAACAGCTGGAGCATGGTCTCTGTTAAGAATATTATAGGAAATCTTGCTCCACCTGTTGTCAGGAGAGCATAACACCAGCTAGAGCATGGTCTCTGTTAAGTATATTGGAAATCATGCTCCACCTGTTGTCATGAGAGTATAACAACAGCTGGAGCATGGTCTTTGTTAAGAATATAGGAAATCATGCTCCACCTGTTGTCACTGAAATATAACAACAGCTGGAACATGGTCTCTGTTAAGTGAATAGGAAATCCTGCTCCACCTGTTGTCATGAGGATATAACAACAGCTAGAGCATGATCTCTGTTAAGTATATAGGAAATTATGCTCCACTTGTTGTTATGGAAATATAACAACAGCTGGAGCAGGGTCTCTGTTAAGTATATTATAGGAAATCTTGCTCCACCTGTTGTCAGGAGAGCATAACACCAGCTAGAGCATGGTCTCTGTTAAGTATATTGGAAATCATGCTCCACCTGTTGTCATGAGAGTATAACAACAGCTGGAGCATGGTCTTTGTTAAGAATATAGGAAATCATGCTCCACCTGTTGTCATTGAAATATAACAACAGCTGAGACATGGTCTCTGTTAAGTGAATAGGAAATCCTGCTCCACCTGTTGTCATGAGGATATAACAACAGCTAGAGCATGATCTCTGTTAAGTATATAGGAAATCATGCTCCACTTGTTGTTATGGAAGTATAACAACAGCTGGAGCAGGGTCTGTGTTAAGTATATAGGAAATCATGCTCCACCTGATGTCATGAGAAAATAAGAACAGCTGGAGCATGGTATCTGTTAAGTATATAGGAAAGCCTGCTCCACCTGTTGTCATAATAGCATAGCAACAGCTGGAGCATGGCCTCTTTTAAGTATATAGGAAATCCTACTCTACCTGTTGGCATGAGAGAATAACAACAGCTGGAGCATGTTCTCTGTTTAGTATATACGCAATCATGCTCCTCCTGTTGTCATGATAGCATAACAACAGCTATGACCTCTGTTAAGTATATAGGAAATCCTACTCTACCTGTTGTCATGAGAGTAAAATATCAGCTTCAGTATGGTCTCTTTTAAGTATATATGAAATCATGCTCCACCTGTTGTCATGCGAGTATAACAACATCTGGAGCATGGTCTCTGTTAAGTATATAGGAAATCCTGCTCCACCTGTTCTCATGAGAATATAACAACAGCTAGAGCATGGTCTCTGTTAAGTATATAGGAGATCTTGTTCCATCTGTTGTCATGAAAGCAAAACAACTGCTGGAGCATGTTCTCTGTTAAGTATATTGGAAATCCTGCTCCACTTGTTGTCATGATAGCATAGCAACAGCTGGAGCATGGTCTCTGTTAAATATATGAGAAATCCTGCTCCACCTGTTGTCATGAGAGTATAACAACAGCTGGAGCTTGGTCTTTGTTACGAATATAGGAAATCATGCTCCACCTGTTGTCATGAGAATATAACAACTGCTGGAGCATGGTCTCTGTTAAGTATTTAGGAAACCATGCTCCACCTGTTGTCATGAGAGTATAGCAACAACTGGAGCATGGTCTCTGATAAGTATTTAGGAAATCATGTTCCATCTATTGTCATGAGAGTATAACAACACCTGGAGTATGGTCTCTGTTATTATATAGGAAATCCTGCTCCACCTGTTGTCATGAGAATATAACAACAACTGGAGCATGGTCTCTGTTAAGTATTTAGGAAATCATGCTCCATCTGTTGTCATGAGAGTATAACAACACCTGGAGCATGGTCTCTGTTATTATATAGGAAATCCTGCTCCACCTGTTGTCATGAGAATATAACAACAGCTGGAACATGGTCTCTGTTAAGTATATTGGAAATCATGCGCCGCCTCTTGTTATGAGAGTATAACAACAGCTGGAGCATGGTCTTTGTTAAAAATATAGGAAATCATGCTCCACCTGTTGTCATGAGAATATAACAACAGCTGGAGCATGGTCTCTGTTAAGTGAATAGGAAATCATGCGCCACCTGTTTTCATGAGAGTATAACAATAGCTGGAGCATGGTCTCTGTTAAGGATATATAGGAAATCATGCGCCACCTGTTGTCATTAGAGTAAAACAACAGCTGGAGCGCGGTCTCTGTTGAGTTTATAGGATATCATGTTCCACCTGTTTTCATGAGAATATAACAGCAGCTGGAGCATGGTCTCTGTGAAGTATATAGGAAATCTTGCTCCACCTGTTGTCATGAGAGCATAACAATAGTTGAAACATGGTATCTCCTAGTACCCTAGATCTCGTCAAAAATAAAATCTACTCACGCAAAAAATGCATCTATTGGAGCAACTTCTTATCTTCAATGTTTTACCCCAATAACAGTGGCAGATTTGATTCCTCTAAACGTGTACCCATTTCTGTTAAGATTCAGATCCTTCTGAGAAAAGACATACATGTGTCTTGGCCATGGCCATGGAAGTTATGGGGATTCATATGAAAGACGGTGTAGAAGAAAATAGATATAATCACTAGAATACTATATGGGTACTTTCATATCACATCATAGTAGAACTGAATTTCTAGGTCAGAGGGGTAAGCGCTGGCCTGTTAAACTCGCTCTCGGGGTTCGAATCCCACTGAGGCGGCATTATTTTTAACCGTAAACGGGATTCCATTGCACACAGCCATTCATATTATTACATTCCCGTCGAGTCGATATGACTGAAATAGTGTTGTTAGGTCCACCCATATCACATCCTATACTCGTATATGCCTTGGACCAGTGATACTGGTGTTGGGCAGATGCTCTGTAGTAACAAAATCTATTGAGATTTTTCGTATAAGTAAAACGTCGATATGACGTCGGTGCAATGTTGATACGACGTTTTGTCTAGGTGAGTTTAAGTGCATAGGTACACCGTAATGGTTTTCTGCCTTTTTTTAAAAAAAGGGGAACAAATTTTGTGACTTCCAGTTTGCTGACCTGTGTGACTAAGTCCTTCCTAATAAGGTTTACCTTAAAGGAAATAACTTGTTTCTTAAGAAGCAAATTCTTTGCATGAAAAGTTGACTCCAAATGAGAAAGAGGGGGGGGGGGGCAAAAATAAATAATGGCAGAGTTGTTTCCCCTGGAAGTTTACACAGACACATTAATGCGTATGGAGGCACATTTATGTTTTCTCGCCATTTTAAAGCTCAGTCATGCTGACTTTTTTGACGTAAAACATTAAAAAGTGGATTTGACGGTGGCATCAAAAAGAAGAGATGTTCCTCATACATGTAATTTGTGATGAAAAAGACCTCTTCAAACGCAGAGAACGGCAACTCAGTGTGAGGTATGCGAGTTTAGGCGACCCGACTCTATACCTGCAACCGTATGCTTCTTTGATTAACAAACCCATTGTATTGGCCACTTGAAGCGCTGGCACCATTTTAAAATGTGGACTGAGTCTGGTATCAGCGTGCATATCATTCACCCCAACAGACGCAATAGGTGCTGTTTTAAGTAGAAGAAAGCTTGTTGAAAACTATGTAAAATTCCAGGCTCGTTGCAGATACAAGAACAGACATGTAATAAGCCATCGCATCGTACACAGATAAACACTTGATGACTCCCTTGGACTCCAAATAGAGAGAGAGAAAGAGAGAGAGAGACAGACAGACAGAGAGGAGAGAGAGGAGAGGAGGTGGGGTCGATCGGGCTTTATTTTATATTTTTGTTTTGAATCGCAAAAAAACTGCATCACAGATATAAAATGGAATCCGCATATAGGCCTATATGGGTGTTGGTGAGATGCAATGGATTTAATCCAAAACAGCCCTATTAAATTACTACTATTGTTTATGTGTCTCAAGAGCAGCAGTATCTGCATTATGTCCATCAACTATTAACAAACTTTTGTGGGGTAACCCTGAGCTGACATGCCAAACAAAAAGAATTTTTTCCTGGCTGTTCAGAATTTTATAATGAAAGCAAAACGCTTCGAAAAACAGTCAAGGTTAACTCCAATTCACATTACTTACAAATAGAATATAAAGTTTCTTCCTTTAATTGTATTATTATACAATTGTTAAATGTGTAGAATCTTATTCTATTGAGCTATTTATGTGAACGAACCTTTGGCTTAAAACCACTGTGCCTCGACTGCTGTACAGAAACATGTACCTTTATACATGTATTTCTGAAAAATGCTAATTAATAGCAAGCCTTAAATTCCACTACCCGTGGAGCCCTCCTACCTATCACTTACCTGCTACTATGTTGTATATTTTTTGTATAACTTTACTGCCATCTCTCTAAAGTATCTTACTCTCTAAATACCTGATCATATGTTACATTACTATTCCAGACATCTTTGTTAAGAACTGAACTTATGTCAGTTTTAGCAAGCCTCAAAGTTCAAATGACTATATACTTGTTATACGATCAATTGAAACATAGGATACAGCACCATAGAAGTCGTATGACTTTCTTCTGAATGTTATCTGTACTGATTTCATTTACATGTACTTGTATCTGTATTTACTCTATGTATCTCAGTTTCAAATACAATATTGTTTTAACCAACAGCAGCAGTGTGCCGATAAAATATTTGTCAGCGCATATACATGTTTTTACAGCTTTAAATCTTGTGCTCCCTAGACATCGAAAGGCCGAAAAGTTCCAAACACAACCTTCCTTTTATATATTCCTAGATATCAGAACAATTATAAAATGCAAAAAAGGGCAAACTCGCAGTCTTGGAATTCAATAAGGTGCAAGCTATATTAAAACGAATGTAACAGAAGCTAAAGGGCTTAAAACGCATTAAATTGTTGAAGGAGCTATGCTTGTACGTGAAAATGGGGTGACAAAATCATTAGCAGAATTTTACCCTTCGGTGACAACTTAAACCTAACTGGCAATAACGTTTAGCCTAAAGGTTGTTTATGTTTTTACCAGTTAACTGGCAATAGCTACTTTTGGTCTAAAACGCTGTTACCATTTAACTGGTAAATGTAATTTTACGTGTAAATGGCTGTTAATAGTCAACTGACAGTAGCAATTACAATCTTATATGGCTAACAGCAATTTTTGTCGCCCCGTTTACGATTGAAAACATTTCCTCCTCCAGCGGGACTCGAACCCGGGACCACTAGATCAGCAGGTCATCGCTTAACCTTCTGAGCTATCGGGCCCCCTTTATACTACATGCATCAGTGTAGGTCTTGTTCTTAAGAAAGTATTTCTTGCTAAAATGGGGGTATATGGGGACTGTGATGCAAGATATTTTTATATTTAGAATAATAGTTTTCTGTTGAAATATCTCCCGCTTCAGTTTGGGGTAATTTTTCTTTCTTTTGTTTCTAGAGTTTCATGACCTTTTAATTGAATTTAAGCTCCAAAGAGTCATTTTGCTTTCTGAATCTTATTTGTTAAATGCTGTGCATTAACATTTCATTTGAAGGTTTGGCGATATAAAATAAATAAGAATTATCAAGTCCAGTTTGTTCTACGAATTTCGGAATTCAGAATTCGGAATTCAGAATTCGGAACTCGGAAATAGTATGGAAATGAAAAGTGAGCCCGATGATTTGGGCCATCGTAGTTCTGATAGAAATAGGTAAAGAAAAAAAAGCCATTTTTATAAACAAAACATTTTCTCGCCGTGTCCTGCGCCGGCAAAGCAGGTTGAGCGAGATTCAAAATATTTGTATTCTTCGGGGCAAGTCAGACCAAGAAAAGAACGCATTGGGGATACAGGGAGCTATAACAATATATTTAGGGATCTAGTGAGTCCTGGTTGTATGGTTGTAACACAAATACTTAGCTTCTACATGTAGCTTTTGAACAGAAAAACTCTCGACTACGGAATGAGTAAAAGAATACCTAAGTTAAAATGCTGTGAAACTTGTAATATGTTGTGTCCAAGACTCAATGGAATTCTAACCGGTTAATGGGGCTAAGGGGATGGGGACTAATCACAAAAGTTAATGAACTAGGAGAGATATACGCATTATTTTCTAAGAGCTGGGTATAGTATACTCACTCCATCTCCGGCCCTCCGCACCCCCCTTGCCTAGTAGCCGTAGGGGCAGTGGGCCTACTCTCCTTTCGCTGCCTAATCCTTCCCTGATTCGAAACAGGAACCCATTTTCTGCTGGGTTGACCGAGACAGTTTTCGAGTTGTCGGATGGCCAAGCCCGGGTTCGAACTCACAATCTTCATGCGACTTTCTGCACTAAAACCGAGTCGCTCTGACCACTCGACCACATACGTTGCACCGTACTATTAACATCAGACAGAGTAACCAATGGTTATCAACGAGCTCGACGTGATGAAAATTTGGCAGACAACTGAAAAATGGCTTGACAGCGAAATGGCTAAATCGCTAAACCATAAAATATAGGTCACACCGACGCACAATTATTACGAATAACTCACAGTTTCAGCCAAAATTATTAATCAAAGTATGATGCGACGGATATTTGAGCTGAAAATCAGAACCCTACTTTAGACATTTGAGCGGATTTAAGATGGACAGTTTAGCGAAAACGATTTGGATTTACACGTAAGTTTTGCAGGTGAACGGTATTCACATGCAAACCTTTCCCGTTTAAATCTTTAGTTTTATAGTATGATTTTCAATCGAAATGAATATTTTAACCATGCAGCCAGGGTTTTTTTTTTTTTTTTTTTTTTTTGTAGGAGTTCGATGGATATTATTGTTGTAGATACAAATCGTGATCAGTGATTGATTGAGATACAGACTAGATAGTTCCTTTAAAAGTGATTGAGACACAGACTAGATAATTCCTTAAAAGTGGTGATCTTTCATGGCGCTGCACTAAAGAGAAATGTAAGGCTCGCATGAGCACAGATAGCACATGTACCACAGTCATTTTCCCCTAAAAGCGAACATTCTCATGACCAAGATGACCACGTCACCAACAGAAAATGCGGCAGAAGATGTAAACCTAAGACTTTCGATAGGCTTAGGTTAACTCGAATACTTAAGAGGACATTTTCTGACTGGCTAACGGAAGGAGCACAAGACAAAGCGTCAGAGTAATTCAGGTAATCCGCTCAAAAGGGATATTTTCCGTTTTGCTCAAATATCCACTTTTTTGCCGCTCAAACGTCCTTTTTTTCTACTAAAATGCCCTGTCAATCCGCTCAAATGTTCTACGCCGGTATGGTGCAAATCCATAAATTAGTGTTAGAGATATTGACTAAAATAACTGGGCCATGAAATATAGACCCCACTGAACTACAGTAAGTATGAGGTAACTCACAAAACCGGCCCAAACCATTAACCCTAGCTTAATGCAATCCATGAAATAGTGTTTTTTAGATGTTGGCTAAAATCACTGGCCCATGAAATATAGTTCACACTGACCTATAATTAGTATGAGGTAAGTCATAGTGTCAGCCCAAACCATAAACCCTAGTGAAATGCAAATCCATATAATAGCGTTAAAAATGTGAGACAAATTCACTGGACTATGACCTACAATTAGTATAAGGTCACTCACAGTAGCTCAAACCATTTAATCAAGAAAAAGTATTATAAATATGAAGTAAACTCACTCGACCATGAAATATAGGTCACATTGACCTACATTTAATATGAGGTCACTCACTGTGTCAACCCAAACCGTTTACCTCAAGTATGATGAAAACCGATAAAATAGTGATAGAAATATGAGGCAAACTTACTGGACCATGAAATATAGGTCACACTGACCAACATATTGTATGAGGTCACTCACAGTGTTAAGCCCAAACCACTAGCCCAAGTATAAGGTAAATCCATGAAATAGTATTAGAAATATGCGGCCAACTCACTGGACCATAAATATAGGTCACTGTGACATACCTTCATTCTGATGTCAAACATCGGGTCATACTGAGTGATTATTCAAAGCAATCATGTTCATACATAAACTTCAAGATATAAGGCAAATAACAGAACCTTGAAATATGGGTCACTATGGCCTACATTTTGTTTGTGGTCAAACAACGGATCATACTGACTTATAACTCCAAGCATAAATGTTCATACATCAAACAGTTTCAATCACTGGGCCATGAAATAAAGTCACTGCTTTCAGCAGATCTTCCCAAGATGTTCATATATAGCATGTATGAAAGTGAGCTAAACGCAAAAGGTGAATATTTTTCTATGTTCAATGATTCGTGAAATATAGGTCATGGCCCAATATGCGTCACTGCATGCTGTAGATCTTTATCGGATCTACCTATGGAGCAAGTATGACACTCTACCCCTTTTGGTTACTTGAAAACTGAGCTAAACGCAACAGGTGAATCTTTTATTCTATGTCCAATGATCTGTAAAATATACGACATGGCCCTATATGCATCACTGCATTCAGTAGATCTTCCCGAGATGTAGCTATGGAGCAAGTTTAAAGACTCAGTTCCTTTTTATCCCCCGACCGAAAGGTTCGGGGGATATAGCGATGAGCCTGGCGTCCGTCCGTCCGTCCGTCCGTCCGTCCGTCCGTCCGTCCGTCCGTCCGTAAACACTTTCTTGTCCGCTCTATATCTTGAATACCCTTTGGAATATTTTCATGATACTTCACAGTTATATAGAACAGGTCATGACGATGTGTCGCGAACAAGAATGGTAACTCTTGCTATTGTACTTTTTGAATTATCTCCCCTTTGGTGATTTTTTGGCAGATTCGTGTCCGCTCTGTATCTTGAATACCCTTTGGAATATTTTCATGATACTTCACAGTTATGTAGAACAGGTCATGACGATGTGTCGCGAACAAGAATGACAACTCTTGCTTTCTTACTTTTTGAGTTATTTCCCCTTGATAGTTTTAGGTGTTTTTTTTTGGCAGATTCGTGTCCGCTCTATAACTTGAATACCTTTTGGAATATTCTCATGATACTTCACAGATATGTAGAACAGGTCATGATGATGTGTCGCGAACAAGAATGACAAATCTTGCTTTCTTACTTTTGGAGTTATTTCCCCTTGATCATTTTATGTATGATTTCGTGTCCGCTCTATAACTTGAATACCTTTTGGAATATTTTCATGATACTTCACAGATATGTAGAGCAGGTCATGATGATGTGTCTTGAACAAGAATGACAACTCCTGCTTTCTTACTTTTTGAGTTATTTCCCCTTGATGGTTTTAGGTGTGGTTTCGTGTCCGCTCTATAACTTGAATACCTTCTGGAATATTTTCATGATACTTCACAGATATGTAGAACAGGTCATGATGATGTGTCGCGAACAAGAATGACAACTCTTGCTTTCTTACTTTTGGAGTTATTTCCCTTTGATGATTTTAGGTGTCCTCTTTATAGCTTGAATACCTTTTGAAATATTTTCATGATACTTCACGGATATGCAGAACAGGTCATGACAATTTGTCTCATATATGAATGATAACTCTTGCTTTTATACTTTGTGAGTTATTTCCCTTTGGTAGTTTGAGCTGCTGTTTGAGTCGCTGCTCCATATCTGTATAACCCTGGCCAGCTCCAGAATTTGAATAACCGTGTACCTTCTAGAATATTAATGATGATGCTGTGATATCTTATCAGTGTTCCTAACTCTCTCTGACCCCTCCACATTCCCATGACCCCTCCCGCACCCCCCCCCCCCCCCCAAACCAAAAAAATAAAAAAAAAATTTTTTCCAGATTAGGATTCTTTGTCCAAATTCACTTACTAGAGAGCTCAAAATTAGGTTTGTAGGGCTTGTACTTAAGAGGTTATTCACACATTTTGAAAGTTTAATGTATCATATACTATACATTTATGTATATGGTGGCTGTTTGAGATATTACCTCGTTTTAGCAGTCAAGCATACTGTTTTAGTCTGAGTGTTGAATAATCATGCATCTGTTAAAAGTTAATGTCAATCAGAAGCATAAAAGAACGACAATATATTACTAATATGTGTTTTGAAGTGCACCCTTTTTACCAAGGCCCATGGGGGTCTTCGGTCGGGGGATTTGCCATCTCTTCTGATGGCTATTTTTATTACTTAGAAACTGAGCTAAACGCAGCAAGTGAATATTTTGCCTCTTTTCAATGATCCGTGAATTACATGTATAGGTCATGGCTCAATATGCATCACTGCTTTTTGTAGAGCTTCACCGGATGTATCTATTGAGCAAGTTTGAAGACTCTATCCCTTTTGATTACTTAGAAACTGAGCTAAACGCAAAGGTGAATATTTGTTCTATGTTCAGTGATCAGTGAATTATAGGTCATAACCCAATTTGCATCATTGCATTCAGTAGATCTTCACCAGATGTACATATGGAGCAAGTTTGAAGAAACTATCCCTTTTGGTTATATAGAAACTGAGCTAAACGCATCAGATGAATATTTTTGTCCATGTTCAATGAGCCGTAAAATATAGGCCACAGACCAATATGCATCGCTGCTTTCAGTAGATCTTTCTTAGATGTATATATGGAGCAAGTTTTGAAGACTCTATGTTAAACTTAGAAACTAAGCTAAACGCAACAGGTGAATATTTTGCTAACGCACATAAAGGCGCACGCGAACGCTTACGCAGACGCACATGATAAGCGCTAGTTTTGCTTCGCAAAGTCGCACTAAAATCGATAGAATTTGTTATACATATATATTACTCAAACAGTTTGGTCAATATGACAAAACATCAATTCCTATTAAAAAAAATTCTGAGTTTTTTTTAAATCACAAAAAAACTATAATGAGGTATCATTAATTCCAACCTGTAGTGTCAGTAAATGAACACAACTTTGTGACAATATTTAATGTATTTTGTAGAAAAATTCAGGACAAATAAGAGATTTATTGATATCACAACATCATCGCCACTATATTGCAGTTTTGCTGACAATCATTCAGTTTGTGATATCTCAGACTCTTCTGAGATATTATCAAATCCTGTTTAGAGATATAACAGAATGGAGCTTATGATATTACCTGACAAGAAATAAAGAACGTGAGAAGATCAATCTGGCCATTTTTACTCAGAAGCTGAAATATTGTATTTGCCGACATCACCTAGGGATCGGAGGGTCTCGTTTTAACTTAGAGAATAAGGTATTTTATGATCTTGTGTTCGAACAATAAGGAATATTTTAGCAATGTTTTTAAGGGACGGGTCATTTATTATCTGGTGGAGGTGGGGGAGAGGGGGGGAATTTTCATATGGTTCACCCAAATTCTTCTGACCCCCACCCCAGTCTCACCAGTATTATTTTGCCGACGCCCCCCCCCCCCCCGCAAATAGATGACAAACAATTTTATGATCCCCCACACCCAGCTACCCTTCACACACCTACACCATATTACCTATTTTATGTCAGACTGACCTCATTCAAAACATGTATGAAACACAAAGAACATTTTCTTATTTTAACAGGTTAATTATTCATGGTCTGTGTAAACTTGTCTTCATTTTTAAACTTTCTTCTGCTAATGGCCATCCAGCAATCTGTTGTCCACTGCTATACAGCTTAATAATTATAACTGTTATAACTGTTAAAGCTAATACTGGGGCGTCTGGGTCGCGGGGGTCTGGGGGCTGCGGCCCCAGAAGCCACTGTAGTTCTGCTGATGAAAAGGCGCCTGGAGAGCTGATATCACAAATGCAGGCATTAAATTTAATTTAGAACAAAACCATCTACTTGACATGATTTTATAGACACTTTCATACTGTTGTTTTCTAGCAAATCAATGAAAAGAGCTGTCTTTTTTATATGAAGCTGTCAAAGTTTTGTCTGTCATTTCCATATATGCCCTTAAGTTTTGAGTTTGAAAGAAAAAGAGTGAATTTTAGGAGTAATGGGGGGGGGGGGCCTGGAAGCCCCCCTCCCCCCCCCCCAAGAAGCCGAGACATTTTAAAAATGAAGGTCGATGTACGAATTCTGACACCCCCCCCTCCACAATATGTTTACTAAAATATATGACCCCCCTTCCTCCGAGGCTTATTGATTTCCGACCCCACCCCCAGTACATCACCACATCACCAAAAACAATTCCGATCCCCTAAATGTACCCGGTTCCCCCACACCTGATTATAAATTACTCGTCCCAAATTCAAGCAAAAAAAAAATAATTAAAAGTTACGTTTTCTAACCTCAAAAAAAGTGTTACAGTTGTCGGGATAGATTGTATCAGTCGACAGCCTGCGTTTGATCTCGAATATATGAAGAAAACACTCTTTATTGTTCTGTTGTGTAATTAGCCTTGTAAACAGTAGACTGCATGTAACATAAGAGCATTTTCGGTAACAAGCGGTTATCCAAAGCGTTGAAACAGTTCCGGTGAAACTTAAAAATAGAGACTATGTTCCACCTATTGTTGTTTTCTCATGACAACAGGAGGAGCATGGATTCTTATATTACTAAAGGAGACAGAGCTCCAGCTGTTGTTACATCATGTATCATGTCATGAAAACAGGAGGAGCATGGTTTCCTAGAGTACGTACAGAGACCATGCTCCATCTGCTGTTATAATCTGATGACAGCAGGTGGAGCATAGTAACCTATCGTTCTAACAGAGACCATGCTCAAGCTGTTGTTATAATCGGAGGACAACAGGAGGATCATGGTTTCCTATAGTACTATAAAAGACCATGCTCCAGCTGTTGTTATAATCTGATGACAATAGGAGGAGCATGGTTTCCTTTAGTACTAACAGAGACCGTGATTCAGCTTTTGTTATCATCTGATGACATCAGGTATTGTACTTTTAGAGACCACGCTCCAGTCGTTGTAACAATCTGATGATAACAGAAGGAGAATGGCTTCCTGAAGTACCATAGACATAGACCATGCTCCAGCTGCTGTTATAACCTGATGACAACAGGAGGAGCATGGTTTCCTTTAGTACTATCAGAGCTGCGTCGGTTAACTGTACATGTCTTTGGTAAACTTGTGACAATCTGTGTATATGTGCTTCTTTCCCTATTGGTTTTGAAAGTGGAATGTGGGATTTGATTGTATTAATTCCTGATCATTGCCTATCTTTTTACTTTCCTATAGTACTAACAGAGACCTTCTTCAGCTGTTGTTTTAATATGATGACAACAGGAGGAGCATCGTTTCCTATGGTATTAACGGACGTGACGTTACTTGTTTTTCAAATACAGTCTAGTTTCTGAAGAAGACGAAAGTCGAAACGTGAAAACTCGTGTTTTGTGTTTTTTCTGAACTTTATGGTACTAAAAGAGAGCACGCTCTAGCTATTGTTATAATCTGATAAAAACAGAAAGAGCATGGTTTCCTATAATACTGACAGACTGTTGTAATAATCTGATGACAACAGGAAAAGCTTGGTTTCTTAAAGTACTTACAGAGACCATGCTCAAGCTGTTGTTATACTCTCGTGACATCAGGAGGAGCATGATTTCGTATATACTAAACAGAGAACATGCTCCACCTGTTGTTATACTCTCATGACAACAGGTAGAGTAGGATTTCCTATATACTTAACAGCGACCATGCTCCAGCTGTTGCTATACTCTCATGACAACAGATTGCAGGATTTCCTATATACTTAACAGAGATCATGCTCCACCTGTTGTTATATTCTCATGACAACAGGTGGAGCATGATTTCCTATATACTTAACAGAGACCATGTTCCAGCTGTTGTCATGCACTCATGACAACAGGAGGAGCAGGATTTCGTATATACTAAACAGAGAACATGCTCCACCTGTTGTTATATTCTCATGACATCAGGTGGAGCATGATTTCCTATATACTTAACACAGACCATTCTCCAGCTGTTGTCATACACTCATGACAACAGGAGGAGCAGGATTTTGTATATACTAAACAGAGAACATGCTCCACCTGTTGTTATACTCTCATGACAACAGGTAGAGTAGGATTTCCTATATACTTAACAGCGACCATGCTCCAGCTGTTGTCATACACTCATGACAACAGGAGGAGCAGGATTTCGTATATACTAAACAGAGACCATGCTCCACCTGTTGTTATATTCTCATGACAACAGGTGGAGCATGATTTCCTATATACTTAACACAGACCATGCTCCAGCTGTTGTTATACACTCATGACAACAGGAGGAGCAGGATTTCCTATATACTTAACAGAGACCATGCTCCGGCTGTTATTACACTCCCATAACAACAGGTGGAGCATGATTACCTATATACTTAACAGAGACCATGCTCCAGATGTTGTTATACTCTCATGACAACAGGCGGCGCACGATTTCCTATTCATTTAACAGAGACCATGCTCCAGCTGTAGTTATACTCTCATGACAACAGACGGAGCATGATTTCCGATACCCATTAGACAGACCATGCTCCAACTGTTGTTATATCCTCATGACAATAGGTGAAGCAGGATTTTGTATATACTTAACAGAGACCATGCTCCAGATGTTGTTATACTCCTATAACAACAGGTGGAGCATGATTACCTATATACTTAACAGAGACCATGCTCCAGATGTTGTTATACTCACATGACAACAGGTTGCGCATGATTTCCTATTCACTTAACAAAGACCATGCTCCAGCTGTTGTTATACTCTCATGACAACAGGTGGAGCATAATTTCCTTTATACATAAGAGAGGCCATCCTCCAGCTGTTGCTATAATCTCATGACAACAGGTGGAGCATGATTTGCTATATACTTAACAGAGACCATGCTCAAGCTGTTGTTATACTCTCATGACAACAAGTGGCGAATGATTTCCCATTCACTTAACAGAGTTCATGCTCCAGCTGTTGTCATACTCTCATGACAACAGGTGGCGCTTGATTTCCTATTCACTTAACAGAGACCATGCTCCAGCTATTGTTATACTCTCATGACAACAGGTGGCGCATGGTTTCCTATTCACTTAATAGAGACCATGTTCCAGCTGTTGTTATACTCTCAGGACAACAAGTGGGAGCATGATTTCCTATATACATAAGAGAGACCACGCTCCAGCTGTTGCTATTTCTCATGACAACAGGTGGAGCAGGATTTTCTATATACTTAACAAAGACCATTCTCCAGCTGTTGTTATACTTTCACGACAAAAGATGGCGCATGATTTCCTATTCCCTTAACAGAAACTATACACAGATGGAGCATAATTTCATATATACATACGAGAGACCAGGCCCCAGCTGTTGCTATACTCTCATGACAAGAGGTTGCGCATGATTACCTATATACATACCGGGAACCATGCTCCAGATGTTGTTATACTCTCATGACATCAGGAGGCGCATGATTTCCTATATACTTAACAGAGACCAAGCTCCAGCTGTTGCTATACTCTCATGACAACAGGGGGAGCAGTATTTCCTGTATACTTAACAGAGACCATGCTCCAGCTGTTGTTATACTCTCATGACAGCAGGAGGAGTATGATTTCGTATATACTAAACAGAGAACATGCTCCACCTGTTGTTATACCCTCATGACAACAGGAGGCGCATGATGTCCTATTCACTTAACAGTGACCATGCTCCAGCTGTTGTTATACTCTCATGACAACAGGTGGAGCATAATTTCCTATATACATAAGAGAGACCATGCTCCAGCTGTTGCTATACTCTCATGACAACAGGTGGAGCATGATTACCTATATACTTAACAGAGACCATGCTCAAGCAGATGTTATAGTCTCGTGACAACAGGAGGAGCATGATTTCGTATACACTAAACAGAGAACATGCTCCAGCTGTTGTTATAATCTCATGACAACAGGTAGAGTAGAATTTCCTATATACTTAACAGAGACCATGCTCCAGCTGTTGTTATACTCTCATGACAACAGGTGGAGCAGGATTTCCTATAAACTTAAAAGAGACTATGCTCCAGCTGTTGTTATATTCTCTCCATGACAACAGGTGGAGCAGGATTTCCTATATACTTAACAGAGACCATGTTCCAGCTGTTGTTATACACTCATGATAACAGGAGGAGCAGGATTTCCTATATACTTAACAAAGACCATGCTCCAGCTGTTTTTATACTCTCATGACAACAGGTGGAGCAGGATTTCCTATATACTTAACAGAGACCAATCTCCAGCTGTTGTTATACTATTATGACAACAGGTGGAGCAGGATTTCCTATAAACTTAAAAAAGACTATGCTCCAGCTGTTGTTATATTCTCTCCATGACAACAGGTGGAGCATGATTTCCTATATACTTAACAGAGACCATGTTCCAGCTGTTGTTATACTCTCATGACAACAGGTGGAGCATGATTTTCTATATACTTAACAGAGACCATGCTCCAGCTGTTATTATACTCCCATAACAACAGGTGGAGCATGATTTCCTATATACTTAACAGAGACATTGCTCCAGCTGTTGTTATACTCTCATGACAACAGGTGGTGCATGATTTCCTATTCACTTAACAGAGACTATGCTCCAGCTGTGTTATACTCTCATGACATCAGATGGAGCTTGATTTCCTATATACATAAGAGAGACCATGCTCAAACTGTTGTTATACCCTCATGACAACAGGTGAAGCAGGATTTTCTATATACTTAACAGAGACCATTCTCCAGATGTTGTTATACTCCCATAACAACAGGTGGAACATGATTACCTATATACTTAACAGAGACCATACTCAAGCAGACGTTATAGTCTCGTGACAACAGGATGAGCATGATTTCGTATACACTTAACAGAGAACATGCTCCAGCTGTTGTTATAATCTCATGACAACAGGTAGAGTAGAATTTCCTATATACTTAACAGAGACCATGCTCCAGCTGTTGTTATACTCTCATGACAACAGGTGGAGCAGGATTTCCTATAAACTTAAAAGAGACTATGCTCCAGCTGTTGTTATATTCTCTCCGTGACAACAGGTGGAGCAGGATTTCCTATATACTTAACAGAGACCATGTTCCAGCTGTTGTTATACACTCATGATAACAGGAGGAGCAGGATTTCCTAAAAAATACTTAACAAAGACCATGCTCCAGCTGTTGTTATACTCTCATGACAACAGGTGGAGCATGATTTCCTATATACTTAACAGAGACCATGCTCCAGCTGTTATTATACTCCCATAACAACAGTTGGAGCATGATTTCCTATATACGTAACAGAGACCATGCTCCAGCTGTTGTTATACTCTCATGACAACAGGTGGTGCATGATTTCCTATTCACTTAACAGAGACTATGCTCCAGCTGTGTTATACTCTCATGACATCAGATGGGGCTTAATTTCCTATATACATAAGAGAGACCATGCTCCAACTGTTGTTATACTCTCATGACAACAGGTGAAGCAGGATTTTCTATATACTTAACAGAGACCATTCTCCAGATGTTGTTATACTCCCATAACAACAGGTGGAACATGATTACCTATATACTTAAGAGAGACCATGCTCCAGATGTTGTTTTACTCTCATGACAACAGGTGGCGCTTGATTTCCTATTTACGTAACAGCGACCATTTCTAGTTGTTGTTATACTCTCATGACAACAGGTGGAGCAGGATTTCCTATATACATAAGAGAGACCATGCTCCAGCTGTTGCTATACTCTCATGACAACAGGTGGAGCATGATTATAGTCCGTTTGCTCCCAAGTGCAAACGGGGTTTTGCGTAATTTCTCGAAAACGATGAAAGTTCCATCAAATGTGCCAATGCCCTAATGATTCTTATAACTATACATAACAGAATACGGAAAGTCCAAATTTTTGGATGCTTTTGTAAAACATTTTCCATTGACCTTAATGCAAAAACTGAGCAGTTTCACAAAAGGGCGTCGTATTCTTATGAGAACAGGCAAACTATTGTTGATAGGCAATAGCGTAAATTCGTTGTTTACTACAGGTGTGGGCGTATATGAATGAAATTGTAATATGTATTCACCTGTCCACATGCAAAACGCATGGTATCACTGGTCAGGTGATACTATGTCGTAAATAACTATTGAACTATTGTATTATTTTGCGAGTAAATATTGTATGTTTTAAAATTTGATAATATATAGCTGAAACAAAAAGTAGAAAATATGGATTTAAAATAAAATTTCAATTAATTATGCAAATTTTGTTCTAGGGATAGCATACATTGGTCACATGCTCTAACACGTAAAACTAAACGGGAATTCCAACAGCCAACTTTTACTCCCTTGTAATTAAGAGGTGAAAATGACATATGTTAGGTCCTGTTTTTGTATAGAAACTTTTTTATGCAAAACCTCATTTTTCTGCAAAATTGTGATTTTGTTATGTATAGGATGAAAATTAAGAATGAGTGATTCAAAAAATCTTTAACCACTCACCAATTTTAAGAAAATATTGGGGATGCCGTTTGCATTTGGGAGCAAACGGACTATACCTATATACTTAACAGAGACCATGCTCCAGATGTTGTTATACTCTCATGACAACAGGTGGCGCATGATTTCCAATTCACTTAACAGAGACCATGCTCCAGCTGTTGTTATACTTACATGACAACAGTTCCAGCAGGGTTTTCTATATACTTAGCAAAGACCATGCTCCAGCTGTTGTTATACTCTCATGACAACAGGTGGCGTATGATTTTCTATTCACTTAACATATACCATTCTCCAGATGTTGTTATACTCTCATGAGAACAGGTGGCGCATAATTTCCTATTCACTTAACCGAGACCATGCTCCAGCTGTTGTTATACTCTCATGACAACAGGTGGAGCATGATTTCCTATATACATAAGAGAGATCATACTCCAGCTGTTGCTATACTCTCATGACAACAGGTGGCGCATGATTCTTTATTCACATAACAGAGACCATGCTCCAGCTGTTGTTATATTCTCTCCATGACAACAGGTGGAGCATGATTTCCTATATTCTTAACCGAGACCATGCTCCAGCTGTTGTTATAATCGCATGACAACAAGTGGCGAATGATTTCCCATTCACTTAACAGAGTTCATGCTCCAGCTGTTGTCATACTCTCATGACAACAGGTGGCGCTTGATTTCCTATTCACTTAACAGAGACCATGCTCCAGCTGTTGTTATACTCTCATGACAACAGGTGGCGCATGGTTTCCTATTCACTTAATAGAGACCATGCTCCAGCTATTGTTATACTCTCATGACAACAGGTGGAGCATGATTTCCTATATACTTAACAGAGACCATGCTCCAGTTGTTGTTATGGTTTCCTATATGACAAATAGAGAGTTTGCTGCAGTGTGCTGTAGTTAACACTAACAGAGACCCAGCTGTAGCTGTTGTCAGGCTAAAGGAGATCATGCTCCAGCTGTAATCATGAAATTATAAAATTAGCTGCATCACGGTCCCTATTTGTCATAGAGCAAATCATGCTACCTACCAGTTTCATTATATTTGGTTTTCACCCCCCCCTCCTTTATGACCCATCCACACACCTTATGTAAGACAGACCTCAAGAACCTTTATAATAGACAGACCTCAATCAAACTTTTGGGCAGAAAATACAAAGAAATTTCTCTCATTGTTGCAGGGTAATTATATATACCGATGAATAGTTCGTTATTTTTTTCTGCAAATGCCACCAAGAAACTGATGCTGAATGCTCTATAAAGCTGATAATAACATTAAGGGTGTTGGGCCCAGTGCCCAGATTCCAGAGCAATTTTTTTACTGATGACAAGGAACCGTCACAAACGCAGGCGTTAAATTTACTTGAGAACATATCCTCTGATCGACGTGTTTTAAGACCATTCATTGTATATTTTCCTACTAATACATCAATGTGTTTTTGTTGGCGGTGGGGGTGGGGGGAGGGGGAATAGAGCGACCCTAGTATTCTCTTCTTTGTAAGCGTTTTTGAATCTTAAATTTGAAAGAATATAACTTATTTGAAAGTGTAGGTGTAATGGGGAGTCTTGAACATTCTTTTTAAATTAAGACATATGGATTATGCAGGGCTCCCCCCTATTCCCCCACACACTCCACCCCCTCCCCTCCCAGTAGATCACCAATAACCCCCCCCCCCCTCAAACACACACACACATACCCTCCTGAATGTACCCGGCCTCCAACCTGATAATAAATGACTCGTCCCTAATACATGCATTCACTAAAAGGGCCAATGAAACATATTAAACAATGTCAATTGTTTGTGTATTAGACATCAAATTGGCCAACATTTTTGTTGATCGAACTTCGAAAAAAGATGAACATGTTTCATATTCAAATTCTTCAACGATAAGTTTTGCGTGATCCACACACAGTCATAGAAGCTGTCTGTTTTAATTGTCTATTTTTAAACATGGATGCAGCGACTTAAAAATAGATCGGTCGATATGTGCTATATTTAAACGAGCTATTAATAGTATATAGTTGAGCATGCGCATTGCCAGATCATGCGCGGCCTGTTGTCGTTTTCCCTCTCCCCGTTATTACGGAGTAATTAGGTTAACGACATCAGGTTCTAGGTTTTACCCAAAACGATCGATTTCGTGTATTGATCAAGCTTTTGGTATGCACCACTACTGATCTACAGGCGTATTTAAAAGTAGCTTAAGAAAAAAAATGCAGCCCAGTTTTGAAAAAAATTGCAGACACGTTTTATTACTAAACTAGATCTATGGTTTTCTTTTACGGCTAATCGTTTTTTTTTTCCTTTACTCAGTAAACGTCACATTGCTTTAGATACATGTATCACTGCAAGCTTCTCCCTACAGTTTCGCCACTGTCATGACTGTATATGTATATGTTTCACAGTATCCGAACTACATGTACAATCTCTTCCGGTTTTCATAGCGTTGAATCGAGAGTACAAACATTCGCTTATAACTAGTAGTCGGAAATCATTATGTTTTGAGATTTTATCCGGAATCTGCTGCGTCATTTATAGCTATTCAGCTTCGAAAATGTAAAGAGGTAAGTTTAATATAATTTGCTCTTCGGTCTTTTACTTTATTACCCTGTACAATGTCGTGTATGGGTGGGTAGTAATTGGTACAGTATTCAAATCGCCCTTGGCATGATTCTTAAACCATTTTGAGCATTTTCTTACATGTTTTATAAAAAATCTTTAGAATAAACGGAAGGCGTTATCAATCTACAGTTTGTTAGTTTTGATAAAAGAATGATAGCTAAGTTTTGCACGACACAATCTCGTGTTAAATTAAGCTGTTCGGAAAAAAATCTGCGACGGCAAGGAGTTTTTCATTGTACAGGGCAATAAAGTAAAAGACCGAAGAGAAAATTATATTAAACTTACCTCTTTACATTTTCGAAGCTGAATAACTATAAATGACGCAGCAGATTCCGGATAAAAACTCAAAACATAATGATTTCCGGCTACTGGTTATAAGCGAATTTTGTACTCTCGATTCAACGCTATGAAAACCGGAGGAGAGGGTACAGTGCGTTCGGATACTGTGTGTTTGGCCGGCTTTAAAGAATTAAAACGTACTTGGGTTTCTCATAAAAAGATCTGAGAATATCTGAGCCATTTTAGTTGAAAAATACAAGGTACATGAAAATACATGTATAACGTTCAGACATTTAACACGCCTACCAATCGCTCTCATGCGAAACCACGGTTCAGAACGCCAATCCATGACAGGAGTTTCCGGTTTTGCAGTAGGAAAGCCAAAATAGTAAACAAATTTTACATCGGCATAAGGTTTGAGGCATTTATTTTCTCTGAAAACCATTTATGCAAAATATAAGAATGCTATTTTGTCACATATAGATTTTTTCTTCGGCACTTGAAATGGTTAGGCACATGGTCTTGCATTTTTCCAGATATGCATTTAGTACGGCGGAGCATGTGTTCAAGGTCAATCTCGGCGATATATACATGTAGGGAAAAGTCGCATTCTCTTGCATGATTTTGAATCTCTGACCTTGTCAGTCGCAAGGAAGTGAACAGAACTACTGTATGCGTTAATCCAAATGTTGGAAGTAAGCTTTCCGTGATGGACAGGTTAGATTATAGAAAATATACGCAAAAACTTGGCATCGTCAGACCGGTTCCGCATGAGATTATAGAAAATATAAGGAGTTTTTATGAGAAACGAAAACAGTTTCTGAACGATAATTGAATCAAAACTAACATGAACTCTGTGATAAATCATTATTTTATACATTGCAGACGACTTTCAGACTGTTTTTATTCCCCGTTTGTCTTTTTAGGCTTTTTGCAAACCCTCTTTCATGTCCTCTTGGATGCCTAAAAAACCAGACGTCATCTGCAATGTATAAAATAATGATATATCACAGAGTTCATGTTAGTTTTGTCCAATTCTTGTTCAGTAGCTGTTTTTGTGTTAGATAAAAATTCCTTATATTTTCTATTAACTCATGCGGAACCGGGCTGACGATGTCACGTTTTTGCGTATATTTTCTATAAGCTAAACTGTCCATCACGGAAAGCCAACTTCCAACGTTTTAATTCATGCATACAGTAGTTCTGTTCACTTCCTTGCGACTGACAAGGCCAGAGACTCAAAATCAAGCAAGAGAATGCGACTTTTCCCTACTTGTATATGACTGACTGACCTTCAACATATGCTCCGACGTACTAAATGCCTATTTGGAAAAATGCAAGACCATGTGCCTAATCCTTTCTTGTGCCGAAAAAAACAATCTATATGTGACAAAATAGCATTCTTATATTTTGCATCAATAGTTTTCAGAGAAAATAAATACCTCAAACCTTATGCCGATGTAAAATTTGTATACTATTTTGGCTCCCCTACTGCAAAACCAGAAACTTTTCTCATGGATTGGCGTTCCGAACCGTGGTTTCGCATGAGAGCGATTGCCGATTGCTAGGCGTGTTTAATAGATGGTAAAAAAGGGAAAGTCACTTAATTGCATAATCACATTGCTAAATGGGGAACCAGAAAAAAAAATTATGGCAGACTTTAGAATAGAAAACTTTCCCCTTCTTTCTTTTTTCCAGTTTTGTGACACGAAAAAGCACATGAACCGACATACTGTCATCAGTTCCGATGATTGTGTCGCTTCATACTGATTTGTGCTCCGATGAATTTTATCACAGGTGGCACTATAGATAATTTAAACAAATATTTTATTATACCCCCCCCCCCTGCAAACTCTGTTTGGGGGGGGGGGGGGGGGGGGGGTATACTGTTTTCACGTTGTCCGTCCGCAACATTTGCTCCGATTTGTTTCAAATTTTGTCCATGGATGCAGCATGTGAAAATAATTGACACATATTTTCCAGTTTTTCCCTGGATGGGTTTTAATGCTGAGTTATGCCCCTTTATAATTTTCATAAAAAAATTATCGCAACTCCTCCCAGACCGCTTGACCGATTTTCTTGAATTTAAGTTTGTGAACACATATTGGTATGAAGATGTGCATTAAGGTTTCCGGAGTTATGCCCCTATTTGATATTTTTGGCCCTATTTTTTTTTTCTTTTTTTTTTTTTTTGGGGGGGGGGGGGGGGGGGGGGGGTAGTCGTTTTTGCTTTGATTTTATTCAATTTTGGTTCATAGATGCATCATAAGAAAATAGTTGACACGTGTTTTCAAGTTTTTCCTGGGAGTGTTTTCCTGCGGTTATGCCCATTATAATTTTCATAAAAAATGTTTTTATCGCAACTCCTCCTAGACCGCTTGATCGATTTTCTTGAAATTAAGTATGTGAACACATATTGGTATGAAGATGTGCATCAAGGTTTCCATTTTTAAATCTGACCCCTCTTGCTTGAGTTATGCCCCTTTTTGATTTTTTATCCTATTTTTTGTTTTTTTAGTCGTTTTTGTTTTGATTTTGTTCATATTTGTTTCATAGATGCACCATAAGAAAATATACTGAAAGGATTTAAAAACTTCCACTTTTTATTGCTGGCTGCTGATCTGTTTATTCATGACAGTGTTGACTATTTAACGACAAAATGCTTGAAACTTATCAAATTTAAAGATTACGCAGTTTATTTGTATCAGTTACCTAAATGACGTCAGTAAAAGAGCGTTACGTCACTGAATTGCATAAGGCGATGCCGGCGTTATCTTATGCAACACTCTTTCGACCACTACTTACTGTCTTAATATTGTGACGTCATCAACGTTGATTTGCAAGAATCACTGCGGATGATGCTGTCGCGCAAAGCCTATTACGGACACGGCGTCGACGTTAGTTAACGTCATGTCCTTTGGTTTTCAAAATGGGTTAGGTGCTTTTCTGACGGTCTTTTTAGCTTCCTGTAAACAGTGCACGTCGTCTGAGATTGTAAATTGCCGTAATTAACGCATACAATTGTACCGCGACGTCACTTTTTGAAATTTCAGCATTTATCTGGCCCACAACTCTGTGCCTGTTTGCGATATTTAGGCGCGGTAGGCTAAATAAAGCCACTGACCGAGTTCAAATTTTTAAAATTCAATTTGATATCATAAGAGCAATGTTTCGTCAGAACACTGTATACATGAAGCTATTCATCATTATGTAAACGGTACTAAGAACACGAGGAGCACGTGCTTGTTCCTGACCGATTCGGTTGAACGATTTCAAATTCCGTATATTGATAGAATCAAGTATAATAGAATATATACTGAAAGGATTTAAAAACTTCCACTTTTTATTGCTGGCTGATGATCCTTTCGCGGGTGACAGCGTTTAGTATTTTCTGACAAAATGCTTGAAAGTCATCAAATTTAAAGATTATGCAGTTTACTTGAATCATTTATTTAAATGACGTCAGTAAAAGAGCGTTACGTCTATGAAATGAATAAAGATATTACATTTTTATCTTATGCAGCTTTCTTTTAGATCATTTTTCCTGTCGATATATTGTTACGTCATCCACGTTGGTTTGCAATTATGATTACAGCCGATGCTGTCGCGCAAAACGCATTACGGAGACGGCGTCAACGTAAGTTAACGTCATAGCCTCTGGTTTTTAGTTTTGGTTAGCTGTTATTCTGGTGGTCTTTAGAGCTTTCTGTAAACCGTGCACGTCGTCTGAGATTGTAAATTGCCGTAATTAACTCATAGAATTGTCTCGCGACGTCACTTTTTGAAATTTCAGCATTTAACTGGCCCTAAAATCTGTACCCTTTTGCAATATATAGGCGCGTTATGCCAAAACAAGGCACAGACCGACTTCAAAATTTTAAAATTTGATTTGATATTGTAAGACAAATGTTTCCTCAGAAAATTGTATACATGAAATGATTCATCTGTATGTAAACTGTACTAAAATCATGAGGAACACGTGCTTATTGCTGGCCGATTCGGTTGAACGATTTCAAATTCGTGATACTGACATAATCAGGTATAAAAGAATATACATGCTGTGAACTTTTGGTGGACGTAGCTGCATTAATTTTTAAGATATTCAAAAATATAGGGTGGAAGTTTTTAAATCCTTTCAGTATATATGCTGTAAAATTTTGGTGGGTGTAGCTGCATTTATTTTTGAGATATTCAAAATTAATGGGTGGAAGTTTTTAAATCCTTTCAGTATAGTTGACATGCGTTTTCCTTTTTTTCCTTGAAGTGTTTTCCTGCTGAGTAACGCCCTATAATTTTTTCGTAAAAAAGTTTATCGCAACTCCTCCTAGACCGTTTGACCCATTTTCTTGAAATTAAGTATGTGAACACATATCGGTATGAAGATGTGCATTAAGGTTTCCACTTTGAAATCTGACACCTCTTTCTCGAGTAATGCCCCTGTTTGATATTTTTTATCTAAATTTGTGTGTGTGTGGGGGGGGGGGGGATAGTTGTTTTTGCTTTGATTTTATTCAAATTTGGTTCATAGATGCATCATAAGAAAATAGTTGACTCTTGTTTTCCATTTGTTCACGGAAGTTTTTGCCTGCTGAGTTATTCTCACTGGTAATTTTTGTAATAAAAGTTTGAAGTCGCTACTCCTCCTAGACGCTTTGACCGATTTTCTCAGTAACATCCAAATCACGAGCTGCCGCTGCTAGCCTCAGCAGCAGCTGCTGATAGCCTCGCAGCAGCTGCTGATAGCCTCGCAGCAGCTATTGACGTTTTACCCCAGTAAGTTTGGTTTTAGCCCACTTTCTAGGAGCGATCGGCTCGATAGGTAAGTGTTCTTGTAAGGGCTGTAAAGCCCAAAATAATAATGACAAATGATAATGATAATAACGTCTGTGTTTGTCTATGCGCAAAAAGATGAATAACTGTAGTTGCAGTTATACAATAATAGGATTTATCTTTCGCAGGCTTCTCCCTTGTGCCTATATATAGTTAACAGACTTGTTAACTTATTTCCTTTGCGAGAATAATATATACTAGAATGGAATAGCTACAAAAATAAATATAAAAAAAAAAAAAAAATCTATTTCCTTGGCAAAGATTAAAACATGGTACATATAAGAGACTGAATTGGAATAGTTTGCTTCCCTTACATACCAACAAAATATAATAAGCTTCTAAATTATAAGTAAAAAAATAAAGGTGTACCGTATTCGACCCGCTAAACATTAAATACTTTCAGTAGGCATTCTTCCTAATAAACGCACATTTCAAAGAATTATTATATATAGAAATAAACTGAATCATTAGAGAAAAGCTGCATATAGTCGTGCAGGATGGAGATGCTTTGTAAGTGAAAACTGTAAGATTTTATAGTGTTTTCAGCACTTGTAACAAGCAATCAAAGGGATAAACCAGTAAAAATATGTGCGCTAAAAATCATATGCCTCAGAACTTCCCATGATCTGCGCTTATTGGGTCACGTGCGCTAATAGGGTCGATTACAAAATATAAATTTGGACGGCTGTGTGCAACTATAGTCATAGTTACGTATCGCTGACCATATGGGGAACGTCGTTAGGAGAAGAGAAGAGAACAAAACAATATACATAGGACTTGGACGAACACTCGGCGCCAGGGGTGTGCAACTATAGTTACGTACGCACTTGGCGAACGTCGTTTGGAGAACTGAAACAGAACAGTACATAAAATCCAATGTCGTTACGAGAATTGAAATACACATACAATAAAATCCAACAGATGGAAACCGCTGAGCCACTTCGGGAACATCGTTACGAGAGATGAAAAAAATCAGCAGTGCGAATGCAGGTTGGGGTGGGGAAGGAGACATTTTCAGCACTCTTTTAGTTGGTTGATTCATGTAAAAAATGCTGAAAAATAAAGTTTATCATATATCTCAGCCCTGTCTCGTAGATCACACCTGTAATCTCTTTCATCGGAAATTTGTGTTACAACAATAATTCTGGAGAAACAAGAAATTTTGCTGGTCAAATAAAAGTATTTGCTTGCCCAGTGCGTAGTGAGCAAGTAGAAAATTGTTACATTTGTCAGGTCTTGGTCAGCCCATTTATTGATATCACTTATTCAAAGAATGGATATCACAACTTCGAATTATGGATGTCAAATATCCGATTTTATGGATATCACCAATTTGAATTATGATATCACTAATTCGATTTATGGATAGCCATAATTAGGTTATTGATAGCCATGGGCAGTATTATGGAAATACATATGAGCCGCGACACGAGAAAACCAACAATCTGGTTGTGCACCCAGTGCAGATTCAGATCAGCCTGGGCATTCTCCAAGTTTGATCAGACTCTTCGTTTAGTGCCCAAAGGGTAGCTGAGGGTCTTAGCTACCTCCATGCGGACAGCGAAGACTCTGATCAGACTGGGCGGATGCTGGGTGCACAACCAGATTGTTGGTTTTCCCGTGTCGCGGCTCATATATGTAATTCGAAGTAGGGATATCCATATTTTGAATAAGTTAAATCAAGAAATCGGGCTGAATAATTGATATCCATAATTTGAATAGTAAATATCCACAAATAATCGCAGAGCAGTCGTTATTTAAACTTATTATTTGTAACGAAGAATATCTGATATCCATAATTCTAATTAGTGTTATACATAAACGGGCCCAAATATTGATATCCGTAGCCCGAATTATGGATTTTACTTAATATTTGAATTATGGATATCTAATAATCTTAATGATTAATGGATATCACTAATTCGACATTGGTATCACCTATTTGATTTATTGATATCCATTAGTAATAAGTGATATCCGATATCCATAATTCGATTTATGACTATCCATAAATCAAATTATGAATATCCAAAATTCGGATTTGTGATATCCATGATACAAATTATATCTATTAATAATTATGATTTTCGGATATCCTGAGTTCGAATTATGGATATCAATAATTCGAATTATGGATATCTATAAAAATATTGAAGTTCATAATTCGAATTATCACTAGGATACGTGTACAGTGTGTGAGAGTCCGCGTATTATCTAATGTTATTAATTATTATAAATGAAATAAACTCAGAGTTAAATATGACCATTAACATCTTAAACAGCGTTGTATTTCGGAGTTAAAGTACTTATTACAGAAAACGTACCTTAAAAAAAACATGATAAAGTTGTCTTACAATACCGTAATACCGTTATATCGCAATCCGTTTTTGCTCAGCTTGCAAGTTAATTTAAGGTAGGTCAATAGTACCTCTGGCATCAACTATCAACTGCAGCTGTACAGAAAGAAACAACTGCTGCTGCCTCTGAGACAACACCAGGTCCGCAACTTCAGCTGAGACTCCCGCAGAAGATACTATAATTAGCTATTCAACATGACATTTATTTTTTCTCATCGTTTTTAAAATTTTCCTACAGATCTTGGCCACTCTTTTCTCTTTTCCCTCTCTTCTTATTTGCCCTTTTATTGCTCATTTATCCCCTGTTTTTAGTTTGGCTCTACTTGTTGGGTAAGATCAGCAAGATATTTGAAAAAAAAAAGACTAGGTCAAAGTTAATTTTCAGAAGTTAATTTTTCAAGTTTATTTATTTAATTACAATTATTTTTTCCTGCATTTAGAGCTTCTAGTGTCATCTCAATGTATGTGTTTGAGGACTAACACTAAGAGCATGCAAGACCATGGTACTGGTATAAACAGAGAAATAAAAACAACAGAATCCTTGAATATGCAAGGTCGTTAGGGTTGTTCAGAAAGCCATTGTCAGCATCAACGAAAAAAAAAATATATATATATTTAGGCAGCAGCTGATGTCCCTCTGCTGCCATATATTTACGTAAGGTTTATTTTCTCTTTTTTCCTTCAAATATGTGTTTTCAGTGTAGACACAAATCAGTTTTGTTTGTTTAGGTACTCAAACTGGTGTTTGCTTTTTCACATAGCCACTTTGGATGTTTTGCATGACAGATATGCGTTATATGTAGTTTAGGGCTCGCAACGAATTAAGTTACCTTTCAAATATCCCTTCGGGCACATGGGGTTTGATCAGCTTTGAACCAGCGTCGGTTCGACGTCATGATATCGAATCGGCGTTGGTTCAATGCTGGCTAAGCATAGTGCCCGAAGGGATATTACAAGAAGAAGCGTCACACAGTTCTCGTCAATTTGCATAACAGATGTGCCTTATATGTAGTTTAGGGCTCGCAACGAGTTAAGTTACCTTACAAATATCCCGTCGGGCACATGGGGGTTTGATCAGCTTTGAAACAGCGTCGGTTCGACGTCGTGATATCGAATCGACGTTGGTTCAATGCTGGCTAAGCCTAGTGCCCGAAGGGATATTACAAGAAGAGTCACACAGTTCTCTCCATTTTGCATAACAGATGTGCCTTATATGTAGTTTAGGGCTCGCAACGAGTTAAGTTACCTTACAAATATCCCGTCGGGCACATGGGGGTTTGATCAGCTTTGAACCAGCGTCGGTTCGACGTCATGATATCGAATCGACGTTGGTCCGATGCTGGCTAAGCATAGTGCCCGAAGGGATATTACAAGAGGAGTCACACAGTTCTCTCCATTTTGCATAACAGATGTGCGTTATATGTAGTTTAGGGCTCGCAACGAATTAAGTTACCTTACAAATATCCCGTCGGGCACATGGGGTTTGATCAAGTTTGGACCAGCGTCGGTTCGACGTCATGATATCGAATCGACGTTGGTCCAATGCTGGCTAAGCCTAGTGCCCGAAGGGATATTACAAGAAGAGTCACACAGTTCTCTTCTAGTTGCATGACGGATGTGCTTTATATGTAGTTTAGGGCTCGCAACGAATTAAGTTACCTTACAAATAACCCGTCGGGCACATGGGGTTTGATCAGCTTTGGACCAACGTCGATTCGACGTCTGGTCCGATGCTGGCTAAGCATGGTGCCGAAGGGATATTACAAGAAGAGTCACACAGTTCTCTCCAAGTTGCATGACAGATGTGCCTTATATGTAGTTTAGGGCTCGCAACGAATTAAGTTACCTTACAAATATCCCGTCAGGCACATGGGGCTTGATCAGCTTTGGACCAACGTCGATTCGACGTCATGATATCGAATCGACGTTGGTCCGATGCTGGCTAAGCATAGTGCCCGAAGGGATATTACAAGAAGAGTCACACAGTTCTCTCCAATTCGCATGACAGATGTGCCTTATATGTAGTTTAGGGCTCGCAACGAATTAAGTTACCTTACAAATAACCCGTCGGGCACATGGGGTTTGATCAGCTTTGAACCGAAGACGATTCGACGTCATGATGTCGAATCGACGTTGGTTCAATGCTGGCTAGGCATAGTGCCCGAAGGGATATTACAAGAAGCGTCACACAGTTCTCTCCAAGCAAAGATAAGGTCTAAGTGGGATAGGTTAGGATATAGCTCATAGGAAAGAAATTAATAGCTTTAAGTATTAATGATTATTGACTCACATATTATTCTGTATTTATTAAGGTGATATTATGCACTTATTGTACTACCTGTCACATCGTTTATATTTATATTGCATGTATGTACATGTATATGCTCAAGGGCTACATAACCTATATAGCACTTGAATAAAAATTCTTCTTCATATATATATATATAAACGCTACGGGTGTGAAAATAATTTGTGATGCAACATTTGGTGGTGAGAGAGACACTTCCTGACACTCTTTTTATTGCAAGACTGACATCTTTTGATATTTTGTGCTGGGGCCTAATATTTGTTGTTTCTAGTTGTTGATAGAGAGTGTTGCAACTTTTTCTACTTTGTTGCTGTTACACTGCTGCTTCTGTTCGTGGTATATTAGTGACAACTGATGCTGATGTTTTCAATATTCTTTTCTTTTTTTAAGATTGATATATGCTGCCTGTGATAATGGTGTTATTAAAAGTGTCAGCCACTGTTTATAGTAAGGATTAAGGCTTATATTACTGTTTGTGCCGTGTGTAGTATTTGCAGACACTAATGTTGGTGGTTTGACAGGAGTAACATCTGCTGCTCCGCCAGTTTTCATGAGCAGATGCTGATGTTAGTACCAGAGACCACATCATCTGTCGATATTGAAGATCAGAGGGACATCAGGTGCTGCCATTAGTATTGAGAATAACTTTTGCTGCTGCTGTAAGTAAAAGCAATAGCTGCTGATGGCGAAGTCAGTTCCTGATGCTGGTGTCATAAGCAGCTGCTAGTGTTTTTTTTTATAGTTACACCACCATCTGCCGATATCGGAGAACAGAAGGACATCAGCTGCTGCCATAATGTATTCAGGATAACTTTTGGTGCTGTTGTTGATGAAATCTTCAGCTGCTGATAATGTAGTCAGTTGCTGATGGTGGTGTCATAAGCAGCTCCTGATGCTGTTTATTAGTGCCAGTGACACCACCATCTTTTGATATTGGAGAACAGCGGGACATTAGCTGCTGCCATAAGTACTTAGAATAACTACTGCTGTTGATGAAAGCATCAGCTGCTGATGGTGATGTCAGTTGCAAATGGTGGTGTCAGAATGAGCTGCTGATGTTATTATTAGTGACAGTGACCCTACCATCTGCCGATATCGGAGAACAGAAGGATATCAGCTATTGTCATTAGTATTGAGAATAACCATTACGGATGCTGTTGATTAAGTATTAGCTGCTGATGGTGATGTCAGTTGCTGATGGTGGTGTCATAAGCAGCCGCTGCTTTTAGTAAATGACACTATCATCTGCGGAGATCAGAGGGATGTCAGCTGTTGCCACTAGTGTTTAGAGTACATTTTGCTGCTGCTGTAAGTAAAAGCATAGGCTGCTGATGGTGGTGTCAGTTACTGATGGTGGTATCATAAGCAGCTGCTGGTGTTGTTTTTAGTGGCACCACCATCTGTCGAAAGCATTAGCTGTTGATGGTGGTTTTTAATTGGTACAATTGCTGATGCCGCAGTTGCAGTTAGTACGGCTTATCGCTTTTGTCTCTTTCTTTTCTGATGATAGAAGTAGCAGATTTTATGGGGGGGGGGGGGGGTTTAATTCACACGCTGCTGCAGCTGGTTGTAAAAGAGCCGAATCCTGCAACCTAGGTGGAGAGTAAGATTTGCTGTTGTTGTCTAAGGGGAGGAATGAAATAACTTCTACTGCTGTTAATTTGAAGATACACCAGCTGCTGCTGTTGTCACAGCAAATATCAAAGAAACCATCAGCATCAGTTTTCACTCGTTGATAAACAACAGCACAACATATCACCCTAGCCACGTTCACCACAAGAAGTAGTAAATCTCACTAAAACTTACTGCAGATATCACTCCGTCCACTGTCAGCAGCAGCTATCATCCTCGTAACAGAAGGCAGCAGCAAAGGTTAGTTTCGTCTCCAGAAGCAGCTCCTGGTATCATGAGTATAACCACCAACAGATGGTAGAAAAAAGATATAATTCAAGCAGCAGCAACTGAAGTCACCCTCACTACTTTCCTTCAACAGCAGGCAGTCCACAAACAGATGACATATACAGATATTTAATCCAGCAGAAGCAACACCTGCCATTCTCACTACCTATCTTCAACAGCAGGCAGTTCATCAACAGATGGCTGATACAGATATTTAATCCAGCAGCAGCAACAGCTGTCACTCTCACTACCTTTCTTCAAAAGCAGGTAGTCCACAAAAAGATGGCAGATACAGATGATTTGTCCAGCAGCAGCAACAGCTGTAACTCAATACCTATCTTCAAAACGGGCAGTGCACAAACAGATGGCAGATACAGATATTCAACCCAGCAGCAGCAACAGCTGTCACTCTCATTACATATCTTCAACAGCAGGCAGTCCACCAACAGAAGGTAGATACTGATATTTAGTCCAGCAGCAGCAACAGCTGTCACTTTCACTACCTATCTTCAACAGCAGGCAGTCCACCTACAGATGGTAGATACAGATATTTAATCCAGCAGCAGCAACAGCTGTCGCTCTCACTACCTTTCTGGAACAGCAGGCAGTCCACCAACAGATGGCATATACAGATATTTAATACAGCAGCAGCAACAGTTGTAACTCCGACCACTGTCTTCAACAGCAGACAGTCCATAAACAGAAGGCAGATACAGATATCTAGTACAGCAGCAGCAACAGCTGTCACCCTCACTACCTGTCGTCAACAGCAAGCAGATGGCAGATATAGAAATTTAATCCAGCAGCAGCAACAGCTGTCACTCTCACTATCTATCTTCAACAGCAGGCAGTCCATCAACAGATTGCATGAACAAATATTTAATCCAGCAGCAGCAACAGCTGTCGCTCTCACTATCTATCTTCAACAGCAGGCAGTCCACCAACTGCTTGCAGATACAGATATTCAATCCAGCAGCAGCAACAGCTGTCACCCTCACTACCCTTCTTCAACAGCAGGCAGTCCACAAACAGATGGCAGATACAGATATTTAATCCAGCAGCGGCAACAGCTGTCACTGTCACCACCTATCTTCAACAGCAGGCAATCCACAAGCTGCTTGCTGATACAGATATTCAATCAAGCAGCAGCAACAGGTGACACTCTCACTACCTATCTTCAACAGCAGGCAGTCCACCAACAGATGGTAGATACAGATATTTAATCCAACAGCAGCAACAGCTGACACTCAGCTGCTGCTATTAGTAGTAAGAATAGCTTCTGCAGATGCGTTTGATAAAAGCATCAGCTGCTGATGGTGGTTTAGCCTTTGCTGATGGTTGTGTCGTAAGCAGGTGCTCATTTTCGTATGAATGACAACATCATTTGGCGATATTGGAGAACAATGGGATATCAGCTGCTGCAATCATGAGAAAGAATAGCTTTTGCTGCTTTTTTTTTATGAAAACATCAGCAGCTACTGTTGGTGGTTTGGCAGCTGTTGGTGGTGATGTGGTGGTGATGTCATAAGCAGCTGCTGATGTTAATATCTGCGACCACATCGGATAGTTCAGCTATAAAATTAAGAAAAAATAACCTGTTTGGGTTAGTTTGTAAAAAAAAATAAATTAGCTCCCACAAGCAACTGCTGCTGATAGTTTTAGCGACAACATCGTCTGCCGTAATCAGAGAACAGAGGGACATCACCTGCTGCCATCATGTGTAAGAATCGTTTTTTCTGCTGCTTTTGATGAAATCATCAGCTGCTGATGGTGGTTTGGCAGCTGCTGATGTTGGTGGCATAATCAGCTGCTGCTCTTATCATCAGTGACCACATCATCTGCCGATATGAAAGAACAGAGGGGCATCAACTGCTGCTATTAGTAGTTAGAATAGCTTCTGCAGCTGCGTTTGATAAAAACATCAGCTGCTGATGGTAGTTTGGCAGCTGCTGATGGTGGTGGCATAGACATCTGCTGTTGTTATCATCAGTAACCACATCATCTGCCGTTAAGGAAGAACAGAGTGGCATCAGCTGCTACTATAAATATGAAGAATAGTTTTAGCTGCACCTTTTGATGAACGCAGCAGCTGCTAATGGTTCTTTGGCAGCTACTGATGGTAGTATCATAAGCAGCTGCTGATGTTTCTGTGAATGACACCATCATCTGCCGATATCGGAGAACAAAAGGAACATAAGCTGCTGCCATCAGTAGTAGGAAAAACTTTTGATGCTGCTTTTGATGAAAGCATCAGCTTCTGCAGCTGCGTCTGATAAAAGCATCAGCTGCTGATGGTGGTTTAGTAGTTGCTGATCGTTGTTGGCAGCTGCTGATGGTGGTGGCGCAAGCTGCTGCTGCTGCTGTTATCATCAGCGACCACATCATCTGCTGATATGGAAGAACAGAGGGGCATCAACTGCTTCTATAAGTAGTAAGACTTTCTTTTGCTGCACCTTTTGATGAAAACAACAGCTGCTAACATGTTTTTTGGCAGCTGCTGACGGTAGTAACGTAAGCAGCTGCTGATGTTACTGTTAATGACACCATCATCTGCCGATATCTGAGAACAAAAGGAGCATAAGCTGCTGCCATCAGTAGTAGGAAAAACTTTTGATGCTGCTTTTGATGAAAGCATCAGCTGCTGATGGCGGTATGGCAGCTGCTGCCGCAGCCGCATCTGATAAAAGCATTTGCTGCTGATGGTGGTTTAGCAGCTGCTGTATGGTGGTTTGGCAGCTGCTGATAGTGGTAGCATAAGCAGCTGCTGCTGTTATCATCAGTGACTACAACATCTGTCGATATGGAAGAACAGAGGGGCATCATCGGCTACTATAAGTAGTAAAAATAGTTTTTGCTGCATCGTTTGATTAAAGCAACAGCTGCTTATGGTTCTTTGGCAGCTGCTGATAGTGGTAACGTAAGCAGCTGCTGATGTTACTGTAAATGTCACTATCATCAGCCGATATCGGAGAACAAAAAGGACATAAGCTGCTGACATCAGAAGTAGGAAAAACTTTTGATGCTGCTTTGAGGAAAGCATCATCTGCTGATGGCGGTATGGCAGCTGCTGGTGCAGCTGCTTTTGAAAAAATGCATCAGCTGCTGATGGTGGTTGAGCAGCTGCAGATGGTAGTTTGGCAGCTGCTGATGCTGGTGGCATAAGCAGGTGCTGCTGTTATCATCAGTGGTACAATAAGCAGCTTCTGATGTTACTGTCAATCAGCATCTGCTGATGTTGGTTAAGCAGTTGCTGATGGTGGTTTGGCAGGAGCTGATGGAGGTGGCTCTTTGGCAGCTGCTGCTGTTACTTTTAATGACACCATCATCTGCTGATATCGGAGAACAAAAAGGACATAAGCTGCTGCCATCAGTAGTAGGAAAAACTTTTGATGCTGCTTTAGAAGAAAGCAACAGCTGCTGATGGCGGTATGACAGCTGCTGCTGCAGCTATGTCTGATAAAAGCAACAGCTTCTGATGGTTGTTTTGCAGCTGCTGATGGTGGTTTTGCAGCTGCTGACGGTGGTGGTATAAGCAGCTGTTGCTCTTACTGTTAATGACACCATCATCTGCCGATATCGGAGAACAAAAAGGACATAAGCTACTGCCATTAGTAGTAGGAAAAACTTTTGATGCTGCTTTTGAGGAGAGCATCAGCTGCTGATGGCGGTATGGCAGCTGCTGCTGCAGCTGCGTCTGATAAAAGCATCAGCTGCTGATTGTGGTTTTGCAGCTGCTGATGGTGGTTTGGCAGCTGCTGATGGTGGTTGCATTAGCAGCTGCTGCTGTTATCATAAGTTACCGCATCATCTGACGATATGGAAGAACAGAGGGGCATCATCGGCTACTATAAGTAGTAAGAATAGTTTTTGCTGCATCATTTGATGAAAGCAACAGCTGCTGATGGATCTTTGGCAGCTGCTGATGGTGGTCAGTAGTACTATCAACGGTAAGTGTTGTTCCAGTAGCAGCCCCTATTATCATTACCATCACCAGATACAGATATCATTTCAGCAATGAAACTAAAGTCACTCTCATTACCTGTATTTTAACACCAGGCCGTCCACCAACAGATGGCAGATACAGATATCATTACAGCAGTATTAATAGATGTCACTTTCTCTACCTATCTCTAGCAGCAGGCCGTCCACCAACAGATGGCAGATACAGATATCACTCCAGCAGTATCAACAGCTGTCACCTATCTTTAACAGCAAGCAGTCCACCAATAGATGGCAAATACAGATATCATTACAGTAGTAGCAGCAGATACCACTATCACTACCTAACTTTAACAGCAGGCAGTTAACAAATTATGGATATCAATAATCCAAAGTGTGGATATCCAATTATCTAAATGAGAAGTGGATAGCACTAATTCGAATTATGGATATCACAATTTCGATTTATTGACATCAATAATTTGACTTAGTGATATCCATAAATGGGCAAATTTGTTGATATCTATAAATCGATTTATGGATATTCATGAATCGAATCGGTGATATCCATAAAGTAGTTAGACTAGTTGATATTCATACTTCGAATACTGTCCATCTATAAGTCGAATCACGGATATTCATGAATAATCATGGATGTCGCTTATTTGTATAGTGGATAGCACTTTTTCACTTATCGATATCATAAAACGATAATGAATAGTTAACCGGTTGTGGTCGCTATACCGATATAATAGTTTGATTTCGTACACAGAGAGCACTGATGAAACTAGCAGATTAATCATTAAAGGTATATAATAAACAACTAATCTTATCAGCTTTCAGATCTCTAAGTTAAACATAACCCCAATGACAGTTTCAGGGTCTTTTATAGACCCAGCAACACAAGCGAGGCTTGTATAGATAGGGAATGGGTGGGGGATATATCCAATATCCTTTAAATCAAACAGCTTTGTATCCCTTATCCGCCGTGATAATAATCTGACAAATATCCCCATGATTAAAGTATCCCAGTATCCCGTATCCCTGAAAGTAAAAGGCTCATATCCCATACTCCCGGAGAAAAATGGCATATATGATATACCTCAAGAACCCTTAAGCAAGCTTCATAGTCTAGTTGACATGGTGCATTGCTGGAATTGCTTATAATTGTCAATCTTTAAATAAAGACTCTCTCAAAATCAAACTCTTACAACTGTGAGCTCTGGCCAGTTGACATGATCAGGCGACATAGTTTCAACGTCTAAGTTCTCGCAAAAAAAGAAGTCTTTTTTAATCGTAAACGAGGTTCCATAGCCCACAACCTATCATCATCACCCTCCCATCGACCGGATACATGTACATGTATGACTGAAACCTGTTGAACAGATCGTAAAATCGCAGGTCTTTTCTGAGAAAAAGGTGGGAAAAGAATAAAAAATATAACCTGAAAAATGTCATTTCTTAAGCAGATGAGCCATTCGAACATTCTAAGACTTGTCTCCGAATCAATCCTTGGTCTGTGTTACGTGTATTTATCGCAAAAGAAAGAAAAAAAAAATAAATGAAATATATGCCGTGAATCCAACTCGCTGCATTTAGCTTCCCTATACGTTCCGACTGGACAGAAAAGCGTTAGCTGGGCACCTCGCGTTAAATCAACATTGGCACAACCTTGATTCATGTCATGACGTGGAATCAACGTTGAGTCAGTGTGGATTCAACTCTGTGTGCCTGCTGTGAGGAGACAGCCGATGGTAGGATAAACTCTTTTCACTGAAGAATTTACAGTTTGAAATTTGCAAAAACCCAATGACAACACTACTGAAAATGTTACATGACGTTTGACTCTCCGTATTTTTTTTCAATATTTCCTTGTGTATAAATACCATAAATCATTGCAAGATATTGCTTAGCATTAATGCTTCACCCAAGCACTTAGCTGATTAAAAACACACAAAAAACTCTTTCCCTACACATAAATTTGTCTTTTCAACGGTATGCCCAATGAGCGTTGGCGTTTTTTTTAAAGCGAATACTTGTAAAATGAACGAGAACTGCTAATGTCTCACACTTTCTATACATGCAGCTGCACTCTCAAATATCAATAGATTGGCATTTTTGTTTTTGTTTCAAATCCAGGCATGTAGCAATCGTTCATTAGGTAGAATTTGCAATATATTTGAGTATGACGGCTTCACACATACTTTCCTGCGTGAATTTTAGTCAAAAACTATAATTTACAGAGAAATCCTCAGCAGCAGCTATTGTCGCAGTAGCAGCTGCTGTTGGGACATCAGCAGCTGCTGTTGGGGACAGCAGCGGCAGCTCGTGATTTGGACCCCTCTCGATTTTCTTGAAAATTGCTCTGATTTCTTTCAGATTTGGTCTAGGGAACCAGCATAAGAAAAGAGTATACATGAATATTGTCAGTTTTGCCTGCAAGAACTTTAGGGATGAGCTGTATCTGTTTTTTTTTAACATGTAACTTGAATGCTTTGTATATGAAAAAGTTGGTTGACAAAAGCAAATTAAGGGGTAAATGTGGGGGCTATTTAGTAAGCCATGCATACTGCCACCTCTAGTTCATACAAGATTCACTGACAAGAATAGGGATATTCAAGAAGGATATGAATATATTGCTTATAGTCTCGCTTAAACCATAGGCTACTTCGGGTTAGTGACGGTTTCACAGAGTGTTTCTTAGTCCCTATAGGCCTATAGCTGTGTTACTACTCCTGGCTTTCTTTCACCACAGAACAGTCCCATGATAGAATTATTAGATATGAGCGAATCAGAGTATGAAGGGAGAAAGAAAGGAGAAAATACCGAACAAACAAGATATCATTGGATGATTAAAGTCGCCAAAGTCCTGTCAGAGGTAACAAGAGCTGTCGCCTGACAGCATAGCTCGTCTGAATAGGTGCTAGCCCATCACACAGTCGCTATGGTGGTGTGGACTGCTATGTATAAAACTTCAGGCAAGCATGTCCATACTGACAACACATTTATAAACAAAAGCTATCTAAGAAATGTCTTAAAATAAAAAAAAAATTCCACATGAAATTTCAAAGTCCATGAGCTTGAGGTCAAAGAACTAAGGGGTAGAGGGGAGGAGGGCAGGGCTAGGATGTATCAAAGCCTTTAACCGTTATCTACCATCAGTCCAAGTATTAGTATCAACTGAGTCCATTGTGGCACTGTGAAATTATGTCTTCATTAATATAAAACTAATCAAAATCTTTAAGACAAAACTCAAAGTCCATGACCTTGACATCAAGGTCATCCAGTCAGGTAAGTATATAGTGTTTTGTAAAAACTCAAAAAAGTGTCTAACATCAGTTCAAGTGTAAACTAAATCTCTGCCAAGCATTATGAATCAGTACGCAATTAGAAAACTTTAATAAAGACCAAAGTTCCTAAGTCCCTGACCTTGATATCAAGGTCACCGAGCAGGGCTAGGGCAGTACTCTGTAAAACTTTGAACTAATATCTAACTACAGTGCAAATATAAAAAGAATTCATCTATGGTTTCAGGAGATATGTGTCATTAAAAAACTTTAACCAAAACATCCAATCAATAAAAAGACAATTTTCTAAGTCCATGACCTTGACATCAAGGTCACTGAAGGGGGTGGGGGTAGTACCTTGGAAAACTTTAGACCAATATCTAACTACAGTGCAAGTATCAAAGGAATCCATCCATGGGTTAAGGAGATACTGGGCTTTAGAAAACGTTAACCAAAACATCCAGTCCCAAAAAACTCCCAATTTTCTAAGTCCATGACCTTGACATCAAGGTCAAGAAGTGGGGTGGGGGTGGTACCATGTTAAACTTTGGACCAATATCTAACTACAGTGCAAGTATCAAAAGAATCCATCCATGGGTTAGGGAGATATAGGTCTTTAAAAAACTTTAACCAAAACATCCAATCCGGACGCCGACGCTGACGCGGACGCGGACGCCGACGCCGTGGTGACAACAATAGCTCTTCCTGAACTTTCGTTCAGGCGAGCTAAACACCACTAAATGCAAATCGCTTAGAAAAGCGTCACATTTGGTGATAAAATGTGGGGTTGCTTGTGCACAATAGAGCTACATAACTGGCAAAAAGTATTGGGAACATGTTTTTGACACAATGACAGATCTATCGCTCAATGAGACACAATTTCCTTTCCTGGCCCTCTTGAGCGATGCAATATAGACAATAGCAGGACATGGAATGGGACCTCACAACTGTACAGTGTATTTTTACCCTTTTATGTACGTGAATGATATCGGAAGTAGGTTATTTTAGTTTCCAACTAAAATGACCCATATCGTTTTTCAAAACAATTTTATGAAATACTCAAGGATGCTTTATTTATGTAAAGTTGGCTTATCACGGTCATTTACAATGACTCAACTGTAACTTGAGAGGCTTGCAGCAGTAACTTTGAAAGAGCACTGGGGCCATGGGGCCTGATATAAAAGGTCCTTTTCCTTCATCGGTGGTATAAATTCATAAAAAAATCACGGAATAAAATGACCCTAGAATAGGGGAGACCGGGGATAGTTGATGCATGGGGCAAGTTGATGCAGTGGAAATATAAAGAAAATGACGTCATAATGGACGTCAGAAATGTCGAATTAAAGTAGTCATTGACAGCCGCCATCTTTTCCTGAAGTTTTGCGGAATTTGAACAGCAAATGAGAATTTGGTGAAGAAAAGTTCATTTTTGACACATCTGGGTAAATTTATGGTATTTTGCAATTTTTCGTTTAGTGCATATTTGTTTCTGGTTGTCCATGATCCTTTTATGCACACAGGTAGAAAAATCTTCCATCTTCAAAATCATATGCTCTTCTGATGGAAAATATTGTGTATTAGTTGTCTACTTTGCTGAATGTTACGTGGTGCGTGGTTGGGGCAAGTTGATGCAATGAACACGGGGCATGTTGATGCACCACAGAATCTTACTGTACTGCATGAGCTGGTCATAATATTTAGATGGACTTGATCTCTAACTGACATGGAACTATGTACAATAGTTTAAGCATTTCGGATTGTTGTATTTTAGAATACGATTTATTTTATCATCACAAAAATGCAATGGTATTCGAACCATGTCACAGCAATTTCTACAATTTACAAGTACGCCCAGCGGAGACTCAATACAGCCTGTGCATTCGCGCATTCTGATCAGAGTCTTTGCTGTGCACTCTGTGGATAGCTAAGGATCCATACCTTTTCGTGTGGCTAGTGAAGACTCTGAACCGACTGTGCTGATGCACAGGCTGGTCTGAGTCTTCGCTGAACGCTCAGGTAAATTGTACGAATTGCTGGGCCCCGGTTTATTCAATTTTGCATCTATGACAATGAAATGATATTTTCTGGTTTAAAATGTTCTAAGTTTCAGAAATAAAAGTATAGAACGTCCTGATCATCTCATCGTACAATTAGTCATTTACATACATCCCTTCTAGAGATCTTTTGCTAGAGATAACCTCAATGGCAAAAATAATTCTGTAAAATGCATCTAACTAGAAGCAAGGAAACCCATTTGTCCAAACGAAACGGACAATTTACTATGGAATTCGTTGCGTGGACTTGTAAAGGCAAGAAAAATCAATCTGTATCAACTTGCCCCAAGTGTTGCATCAACATGCCCCACTATTGGGGCAAGTTGATGCATTCGACTTGCCAAAGAAATCTACTTAAAAAGATGGAAAATATACCAAAACTCAAGGATTACAATTTGATTTTAAATGCAGAAAAGACAGAGGTTTTAGTATATACAAAGATGATCAATACTGGACAGTCCGATCATGAGATATATCAAAAAGTCTAAAAAGTGCATCAACTATCCCCGGTCTCCCCTAATAATTATTATTTGTTTGAGAAAATCTAACGTTTCTGCTGAAAGATATTTCAGTTTGTAATATCATTGAAAAATTGATGGAGCATGGCAAACAATGTTTGTAATGCTCATATACCAATGACGTCATAATTCTGATACCTTAGCAACTAGTAGTCTATAATGACGTAATGATGTCAGAATGACGTCATCGACATGTTTTTCTGCCAAAGTACTAAGCAAAACAGTTGGTTATTCCATAGTCGCTATGGTAACATACCTATGACGTCATTTGAACAGGAGCATAGCAAACGATGACACTTCATATTGAAATTAATTCCGTGCTGAAATCGTTTTTCGTGAGTTATAGCTGCAGTTTCGTCGTGATTGTTAATGACCACGATTGGCCAACTTTGAATATATGAAAAAGCATTTAAATTCACGCAAAAGATTTTAAAAGAAAATAATTTGGGTCATTTTGGTTGGTAACTCAAATGACCTACTTTCGATACCATAAACTTAAAGATATATATAAAATGATAAAAATACGATGTATAGGCGTTGAACTCCCATTAATTATTCCGCTTTTAATTATATTGAGTGCTGGCGGGGAACCAGAAAAAAATGTATTTTGTGGAGCAATATTTCGTTTTTCAAAGACAAGCTAGCGAGCCCTACTGTTTGCCAGTTATACGACTCAATATATATGCATATCAACCCACGTTTTATCACCACGTAAATGTTGAAACGTTTTTACTTCTGGTAGGACTTCTGGTAGGACTATAGAGACTTTAATGGCCAAATTGCTCTGTGAATTCACATAAATTTTATGATAAGATATCGCCGCAAGCCTCTCACCAAAATTACTCCACTGAACATTATGGTGTTTGGCATGCTTCAAACAATTTAAATGTCTTTGCGTTTCTTATAGAATAGATTCGGAAAATATCTGGGTCAATTTAGCTGGCCACAAAAATGACCTTTCGATAAGATGGTAAAATACAAGGTAAATGTGGTTAACATACAATGTAAAGACGTTTAACAGATGGTAAATGTGTGAGAATTGTTGTTTCGTTTTGCGTATTTTCATTGATTAATGGGGAACCAGAAACAAAATCGTATTTCTATAGCAGAAAGAAAGGAAAAACAAGCGGTCCACTGGCCACAAAGCTCGCCAGATCTCTAGCTCAAAATTGCTATCACATTTGTATAGGTTCAAAAACGCTCTTACATCTGTACAGGCTAATACAAAATATACGACTACAAAGCCCAGGTCTGACAGTCTGTTGAGTTGATAACAAAATTTTCTGAATTTTGATTGCCGTGGCAACCAAAAAGGATAACTTTCAAAGGATTTTTTTTGGCTATTTTTTCCTTTTGGTTGCAATGGCAACCAATCAGAATGAGCAGTGTGCAGAAAAAAAACCATATGGCTGATGGAAGACCACTTGAGAAATATTGCTGAAAATGTTTGGTCAGAATATCTGCAATGGCTTAGCAATGAATCCCATTTTTTCTGTTGTAAGTTGCCATACCAACCATATATCCTTTGAACAACTACGATGGAAAATATAAAACCTGTAAATGCTAATACGATGTCTATGAAGTCTCTGCCTCATAGAGCATATGTCTTCTGAGGAGACAATTTAATTTTTTTTTTCATTTTGATTTCCATGGCAACAAATCCCCGCCTTGGAAACTACACTGTAAAAAATGTGTTTAGATCCAATGCAAAATATGCAGGTCGATTTTTTATGTGTTTAAATCGTAACATGTTCAATTTGCAATATGTTTAGGTTTATGTTTAGAAATTAAACATGTACAAAATTGACATACTTGAATCCGAACTTTCGAATTTTGACTTAATTGGTCTTTCTGAAACATGGTTTAACCCAATCATAAATAGTTCAGACATAATTATAAATGGTTTTAGAACACCATTTCGTAAAGATCGAAATGACGGCCACGGCGGCGTGGCAGTTTATGTCAAAACTGATATACCTTGTTTACGGAGATTTGATCTAGAAATCCTCGACACAGAATGTATATGGATAAAAGTTCGCCTACAAACTAAACGCATATTAATAGGAACCTTCTACAGGCCACCGAATTCTGATCAGACGGTTTTGACTAATGTCGAAAATTCAGTTGGCTTGGCAATAGACACTGGAATATCGGATATCATCATTTTAGGTGATTTTAATCTTGATCTATGTAAGAGTTCACCTGCTAGGAAAGTAGATAACATATGCCTTCAGTATCACCTACACCAAATGATAAATGACCCAACACACTTTACAGAAACTTCATCCTCACTTATTGATATAATGCTTGTGTCAAACCCTGCAAATGTCTTGTTCAGCGGCGTTGGGGACCCCTTTTTAGATCTAGATGTACGATATCATTGCCCTATTTTTGGAGTTTTTAAATTTTCTAAGAATCATAATACTGTATTTAAAAGACAAATTTGGAAGTATCAGGAAGGAAACTACGAGTCTTTAAAACATAAATTCTTAAACACAGACTGGGAAATTCTTAAGAATAGTAATATTGATAGATATGCCGCTAATATTACGGATCATATTAAGACACTCTCACATGAATGTATCCCGAATAAGATAGTTAATATTAGACAAATGGAACCCCCCTGGATGCATAATGAACTTTGAAAATTAATGAGAAAAAGAAAACGTGCATATGACAAAGCCAAACGAACAAATCATATACAACACTGGTCCACTTACAAAAAGTTAAGAAATGAAACTACTTCCCTTTTGAGATCCTCGAAAAGAAATTATTTTGACAAACTAGCAGAAAAGTTAAAAAACAATGATTCAAACAGCAAATACTAAAATCTTTCATAACAAATCCTGATAAAGCAACAATGCCCCCACTTAAACAAAATGATGAAATATATGCAAACGACAAAGACAAAGCAAATTTACTAAACTCATACTTCAAATCACAGACAAACCTAGATGACACCGGAAAGGCGCTGCCTGTAACAGACACTATAAATAATAACCAGCTATCTATAATACAAACAAATCCATACGAAGTACAGTCAATGTTAGAGACATTGAAAACTGGCAAGGCATCTGGCCCTGATACTGTTAGTAATTACATTTTGAAAAAGTGTGCTTACGAGCTCTCATTCCCTTTAGCCGAATTATTTAATGCTTCTTTAAGATCCTCTACGGTACCGATCTTGTGGAAGGAAGCAAATGTGACACCCGTCTATAAAATGGATGACCCGAGTGACTGTAGAAACTATAGGCCTATTTCACTGCTGAGTACTGTTGGTAAAGTCTTGGAAAAAATTGTCCACAAACATGTCTTCAATTTTCTAAATGCGAATAACTTGATATCTTCTCTTCAGTCAGGATTTGTCCCCGGGGATTCAACAGTGAATCAACTCGTTGGTATATATAATACTTTTTGCAAGGCGTTAGATGACGGGTTAGAGGTCCGCGCAGTTTTTTGTGACGTAAGCAAAGCCTTTGATCGCGTGTGGCACAAGGGACTTTTACTGAAACTCAAATCGGCTGGCATAACTGGCAGACTTTTAGACTGGTTTTCTAATTATTTAAGTGATCGCAAACAACGAGTAGTTCTACCTAAAGATACATCAGAATGGGTGTCAATAAGTGCTGGGGTCCCTCAAGGGTCAATTTTGGGACCGCTACTATTTTTAGTTTATATCAATGATATTGTTTTAGATATTGACTCTACAATTCGCTTGTTTGCAGACGATACTAGCCTATACATAATAGTAGATAATCCTGTGCAAACAGCAATTACGCTGAACCAAGATTTAGCCAAAATTTCTGCATGGGCTGACAAAATCCGGGTCGTTTCGCCCTAAATCCCTTCGCCCCTGAGTCGTTTCGCCCTTATTCCCGTTCGCCCTGGGTCGTTTCGCCCTAATTCCCATTCGCTCTTAAGTCAGTTCGCCCAAACAAAAAAATGCGTTCTGATGATATTTTCTGCAATAATATGTACCGTATAGACAAACAGAATGCCTTGTCACTTTAGCCACTATGCTTGAAGACCCTAAGCAGCATCTTTAAGCATAATGTTACCGGCTGGTACCACGAGGAGGTATGACAAGAGCAAGATGATAGACAAAAACAAATGTATTGCATCCAATTCTTTTTGTCTATCCTCTCTAAACCAGCCATATTTAGCACTTCTTTTCGTGGTCTTTTTATTTTTTTGACTAAGACTTCTTTTGAAGGTGCTATTTTTCTTTTCTTTCTTATTCCTTTTTTTTTCATTGTTTTTTTTTTTTTTGCACTTCTTTTTGTGGTGTCCATATTTTTTATTTATCTCTGAGTCGTCTTTTCAAGTGGTGCTTTTGTACGGAAGCGTATATACGCCACCACTTGCTACATAAAACTGCCGCAAAAATATGTTTTTCTCACAAAAATGCCAGAAATAAGTGGATTGACTGCGCTAATATTAATAATGTTGAAACATAGTGCGTTTAGACCATTATTTTCACGGTTAGTCTCAATTTAATGTTGACAGACAAATAAAAGAAAACAGTGCGTCTAACTTTTTCTTGTTTGGCAAATGATTATCTGATTTTGATAAACAAGTATTTCACTATGATCCGAAAGTATATAGCCATATATGTGTTGTGGCAATATTTTTGCTTTTAATTAAAAACTACCATTTTGCGCTAAAAGAGTTTGCGTCTTCACAGATCACTTTCTGTCTTCGGGGTAGAATGATTGTATTATTTCCTTCAAAAATATAAAATATCAAGCAAGAGAAAGTCATATTTCGCTCAGATAGTTGAATATGTCGTATTGATATATTTATATATGTCAGTTCGAGACATTCTTAATTTTGTAACAGTATTAATGCCCTTTGTTGAAAAAATAACAAGTAGTACTAATATTTTTCATTTTATGACACTATTTTTGCCAGTTGCTTTTTGAAATATGCATCGTGATATATATGTAAGGAGCGGTGCTAATATTTTTGTCCACTTGCTACTCATTATCTCATTCAGATCAATAAATTTATTGTAATAAACGAAGAAAAGGGAGCATGCAGAATGTCTTTTCCGTTTAGTCGATTTAACTTTACGCAATAAGACGAAAGAAGATCAATATTTTTTTCTGTGTTCAGATAAGATCTAGCAATTGTCAAAATCATTTCCCTTAAACAATAAAAGTTAGCTATTTGTTTAAACTAAAAACTACTGTTCGACCACAGATCAATAGCAGTTTGCGTACCAGTAGGAAGGTAGGGGTAAAATCAAAATCTGTAAGAGTTCCTTCAAGAGCAGAGAACACATTCAGAAGAAGTTACATGGGCGAGACTACGTCGTTTCGGCTAATAAAGCATCATCAGTGACCCTGACAATATCTGGTGACGGAACCTCAGAAAAGCATACTGTATTTTCTTAATTTTAATACGGCAGTCGATTCTCGTGACTGATTATTATCAAAAAGGGTCCTAATCTCAAAGGACGAAAACAAAATATAATCTGCACTATAGATGATGTACGGGTTTTACGGCCGCCACACGGCACGACACTAGCTATAATAAGGTAAAATCAACTGTAAGTTAACAGTTTAAACAATTAAATTGTGCTTTGAAATCTGATATCGGATATAAGATATCTTATATAGGATATATCTTATATAGGATATGAGATATCTCCTTTAATTTTACATATAAGATATCTTATATGTTATATCAGCTATCTTATATAATATATAAGATATCTTATATAGCATATAAGATATCTTATATGCTATATCAGTTACCTGAAATATATCTAATACGTAAATTTAAATAAGATATCTCATATCCCACATAAGATATCTTATATCCCATATAAGATATCGTATATGCCATATAAGATATGTTATATAGTATAAAAGACATCTGATATATTATATAAGAAAGGTTATATGAAAAATTAAATAAGATATCTCATATCCGATATAAGATATTTTATATCTTATATCAAATTTCTAATATAGAAGTTTAGATGTCTCATATGTTATATTAGATATCTTATATGGCATATTAGATATCTTAATCGGCATATTAGAGATCTAATATACCATATAAGATATCTACTATGCATTATAAATAGTAAAACGGCTTGCCATATATACCTGCTGCATCGTCTGACTACCTTGAGATTTATTGGACCCTTAGCTGGGAACAGTTCCCCGAGGTGGGTGGGGAAGGGGGAACTCATATATAAAAGTGGTATATGTATATGTGCTGCGTACGATTTAAATCTTAGGGAGCGACTTGTCACTGACAAAACGGTGGATTAAGTTGACTTCGTTGAGGTTCAAAGGCCCAGTAAACAACTAAAGTCCTGTGTCGGCCAAGACATCTTAAGCAGTTAACGAGTACCTATACTTCCGCCACTAATCTTGAATCAGCAGAAGGGAGAAAATGTATCATTGTCAATCTCGACGAAAGTGAAGTGGATGGGCAACACACAAAAATAGTGTGTGTGTGTGTGTGTGTGTGTGTGTGTGTGCATTTCCGCGGTATATACCCAAATTGACTTAATATGAGAGTACCCGCTACCCGCTCCCCCTCCACTCAACAGCACAAGTTTTTTTATCAAGTTAACCTTGAACTGACTACTAATAATGGAATAATAACATTTAAACACACAAAACGTGCATTAGAAATAATAACCCATATCAAAAGAACATTTTAACACACAAAACGTACAGTAGAAATAAACCATATCAAAAGTACCGCCTTTCAGCGAACAGTAATAAGTATCATAAATTACAGGGAACATTGCATTTGTCCGACCGAGACAAAAATTATTCTTTAAGGTAGGCTGATCTTCAACCACATCTTCTCTGACTGAAGATATTGTTCTCCGATATATTCCTAATTACAGAGACACATAAGCAGACGTCAAGTGGTATTAGTTTAATTAAGTTGCATCTGCGAAATGAAATAAGATAAAACAAGAGGGCCAAGAGGCCCTGAATCTCTCACCTGAACAAAAAAGGATAAATGTCAAAATAGGGTCATCATTTGAACAAACCTAATAGTTTGCAACGATTTCCAAATGGTTCTGAAGAAGAAGATTTTTAAATATTTGTTCTATGTATTGCTGCGAGTCAAACCCTGGACCCCCTGGGGAGGGGCATTTTGGATCCTGAGGCAATCATTTGAATGATTTTGGTAAAGGACCACTAGGCAATGCTATATACTGAATTTATAGCATCTGAGTCAAGTGGTTCTAAAGAAGAAGATTTTTGAATAATTTTCTATTTATTTCTATGGTTCAAACCCAGGACCCAATGGGATGGGGCCATTTTTTAACTTGATGCCATCATTTGAGCAAACCTAGTAAATGACTACTAGGCAATGCATCGTACAAAATTTCAAGCATCTGCACTAAGGGATTCTGGAGAAGAAGATTTTTAAATATATTTTTTTTCGAACCCAAGACTCCCCGCCCCAGGACCATTTTGGATCCCATGGCCACCATTTATACAATCTTTGCAGGAGTCTACCAAGCAATGCATCATACCAAATTTCAAGCATCTGAGCCAAGTGGTCCTGAAGAAGAAGATTTCTGAATATTTTTCTATGTATTTCTATGGTTCAAACTCAGGACCCCCTGCCGCAGGGCCATTTTGGACCCTGGGGTCATCATTTGAACAACGGAACGACGGACGACGCACGACGGACACTGGGCCATCACAATAGCTCACCCTGAGCCTATGGCTCAGGTGACCTAAAAAGGGATTACTTTGTGTATGTTACCCTAAATTTAATGGACAGATCCTATACAGAAATTCTTTGTGTGGCTGGGAAATTTCAAGTCTTAGCATGAAATCATATTTTTTATACTTCAGATACTCTAACATGTCTAATAAACAAACGATTTTACTGAATCAATACATTCTCGGAAGCAGTTTGATAACGGTAGCGTCCGTAAAGTTTGGTAGGGGTCCGAAATCTGCGGCGGTTCGGTACATTATTTTACCCCAGTGCGGTGCGGTGCGTTAATATTTGTGCATGAATATTTTGGGAAAAATTATTGAATATATAGCAATAAAAGATAACATCAAGACTTCTCGAGATAATAATGGCAAATGACAATATATTTAAACGCGTTGTCATACATTTTATGATCATTTTCAATTAAACATTTTACAAAGACAGATAATATGCAGAGATCAAATAAAATATTAAGCGCGAAAAACTTAAATTTTGCAAGCATATTTATGTAACAAGTGGTGGCGTATATACGCTTCCGTACTTTTGAGTTTGTTTGGTTTTTTTTTTATTTTTTTTTTTTTTTTTACCTTTCTTTTATCTTTTTTTTTCTTTAAATTAATTTATCAAATTTAAATTTCACCAAAAGCCTTTGAATTATCTTAAGAATTTTCTGTCATCAGTCGCGGTTCTCGGGAGCAGTGTCCTCTCTCACGCCATACAACGTAGCACAACGCCTAAAAAATTGGGTGGTTGTCATTTCTTCGTCCATATAGGACCGCCAAGCATCTTCCAAATTGATTTCCAGTCTAGTATATCGTTTCCTCAAGTCTCTCTCCAAGTCTTCTGAGACGACACTCAGCTCCACGGTCTTTGCCTCTCTTTGTAAAAGGGGTACCAGCTGGTAAAACCCTAGGCCTGACAAACCTGCCTTGCTGTTTAGTCTGTGGTGCCAGCCTATTTAAAGATACAATGTACTACAATTGAAAAACTTATCAGATGTACATGTACGCTGAGGAAAATGTTTTGCCTAGTATTATTTATATTGTCCTTTAGAAATTGTCTATAGAACTGATGTAAGTTGTGTTATGCTTAAAAGTGAGCGTTAGCCTTTGTAACAAGTAGATCTGATAGCTTTTACATAAAACATTGAACAAGGATTAGCGCCTAAAAGTTGTCCTTCGATGAATTTTCAGTACTTATACTGTTTTTCCAATGCGGTACAAACTTTACATGACGGACAACTATACCATGCAGGTCGCTGTTTATTCAAACCTACAAATAACCTTACACAAAAGTTTCTCAAAACACATGCACTATTACCTATGCTGCACCTACCCTCAACGTCGTTGTTGGTTCTCACGCTCTGGCCAAACACAGACCACGACGGCACGTCAAAAACCGAGTTCAGCATCCACTGGCGATCAATGTAATCCATCAGACGCATCAGGGGATCAGTATTTGCCCTCACTCTCAGAGCGTCGAATGTCTCTCTGATGTGGGTCGCCGGTAAGAACGGTAGAGCCATAAGCTGTCGGATGTACCAATATACACCTTGTCTCTCTCTGTACGTTCTTACAAGGCCATACTCCTGAACATGTCGCCATACTGCCTGCGTCCAGTGAAATACGCACCCTTTTATTGTAACGTCAGGGAAGACCTCTCTTATACCCTGCCTGGCACCTACAAAAATAGCAAAAAACTCTGACAATATCATATCGTAAATATTCGGACCATTATAAACTCCTTTTATTACCATGTTTGTCTTTACAAGTCGTGTTTATAAAATGCCAGCAAACAATACAGACCTCTGGTAGACTACTTAGGAGAAATCTGACCAGGACCTGAACATGGCAGTCATACTTTACTTACGTTTTCTGTCCGAATATTAACGGTAAATGCGGTATGCATTGCTTTCGGCATAATGGGCCATAACTTGAACTTTTATATGTGTTTGCTATCAGCACACTGGTCTGGCATTTAACATAGGCAACGAAGGCAACGTACTATAAAACTCGATTATTTTCGCATACTTCTTAGATTACTTTCAAAGTATCATTCTTACGGACCCGGCAGTTTGTAATACCTCTTAGTCAGACCAGGTTTTCGAAGAAATTCCGTGTAGTATTAATACAGTGCTCGAATAAGTTTCTACACCAAATCGTTACCTAGTCGTTTTAGCCCAAAACTTGTTTTCAAGCATTTCTTGACTATGCATATCAATTTAGTAAACCATTTGATTCCTGTTTCAAGAGTCGGGGGTCGGATGGTCCGTGAGACTATACTTCTGAAACAAACTTATCCTGATGAGCGGAACTAGCAAGTTTCATGTACGTTGTCTTCGTTACCTGTGTTGAATGCCAGACCAGTGTGTATCAGTGGGAGGAAGTCTACAGGTTAATTATTAGTGAGACCTTTGCTTATTTGTTGTAAGGTGTATGGATAAGCCTCCATGTTTTTCGGTCACTTTTAGAAGGTGGGCAGCTGTTGAACAATTTTTGTGACTTCCAGTTTACTTTTCTGGACGACGAAACCCTTATAAAATGGAGTGTACTCTAAAACTCTTAAAGAATTTGCTCCTAGGGGAGAATATTCTATTTACTTCAAGGGGAGCAAATTCTTTCTTTTAAGAGTCGATCCCTATCGAGACTGAGTGAGACAAGAAATGGCAGAGTTGCTTCCCTTGAAAATGTATCCATTTACCCAACTAGTTACTAAACATTTTGTTACCTTTTTCAAAATCTAAGACAAATACTTCTACAGCAGTTCTTCCCAGGGCATCTTTGAGAGTCTTGAGAACCTGTTTGAAGAAATAAATTCGCATGGTGTATGAACATGACTGCGAAATACCACATAATACATGAATTGTTATGAAACGGAAGATGCTGCATTTGTATTAACTTTACAATTTGTGCCTTACATTTCACTTGGTTACAAACTCTCGTTTAATAATGAACACGATAATGAACACGTTCTTTCTCTCTCGTTCTCTCTCTCTCTCTCTCTCTCTCTCTCTCTGTCACACTGTAATACTGATATAAACACTGCGATTTGAAAGTCATGTATCATTTTCTAAAATGTGTATCTAAAATATCTCGGAATTGTCAATGTTTATTTGACTTACGAGGTCGGACCTATGATTACGGTACTTCGGTCACTTTAACTTTCAAGCCTACAAAAACATTTACCTCTACATAGTCTTTCCTCTGCTTTCTCGACATTAGGGAAAAAGCCAGTGGAAACTGTTTTCTGTTACCATCCTTTTGAACGAAAGCGTGGATCGACATTAGCTGACCACTTCTCTTAAAGGGATCGGAGACAATCTGTAATGTAAACATCAATGTGCACTTGATTTATGTACGAACATTCTTGTTTATAATACATGTTTGGGTAAAGTGATTAAGAGGAAGTTCGAGGAGAATCTTGACCTTGGCCGGGATCGGAAATGGTATTCCTTAAAAGTGCTCTCGGTTGCTCTCTCTCTCTCTCTCTCTCTCTCTCTGTCCTTTAAAAGTGCTCTCAGTCGCTCTCTCTCAGTCTCTCTCTCTCTCTCTCTCTCTCTGTCCTTTAAAAGTGCTCTCGGTCGCTCTCTCTCGTTCTTTCTCTCTCGTTCTTTCTTTCTCTCTCTCTCTCTCTCTCTCTCTCTCTCTCTGTAGGTTATGTGTACACATGCGAATTTGTACTTTTGATTTTCCACACATAGCGAAAATAATTGTATTACCTTAACCCTTTGAGTGCCACGACGTTATTATGCCTGCGCCGCACTCTTTGACGTTATTGTTTTCAGCGGTAACGTCATCATAAAATGGCGCCATTGAAACGTCAGTCTGACGGCGCACAGCTGTGAGGGTCGGTCTGTAAGTAACAGTTATGGGGAAAATACGCTGAATAAGTATACACATGTTTTCAAACACAAGTACATGTAACATATCACTAGATATTTGTAGCTATATTTTGATATGAGCATAAGTTTGTTGCAAAATTAAAATAATGTTAATAATAATAAATAATAATGATAAAAGAAACAGATTGGGTTTTCCTATGTTTGGAAACATTCACTGTGCTTTGTTTATTCATTTGTGGGTGAATTTGTATTGTTGTGCATATTTAGAAGGCTTAGCGCCGCTATAAAACTATAATCCCAACTCCATTTTGCGCAAATTTGATCGCTCAAGGGTGGACAGGAAACGTTGTTGGTATTTTGATTTATCCCCTAACCAGAAACCTGGAAGTACTTGGAGCACTGACTAAGTATTGCAGAAAATTCTGAAGTGAAACTGGGCGAGATAGAATAAACAAATATATATATATATATTTTTTTGTTTGGATTTCATGGATGTATAAACAACGTCAAGCAATCATAAAACTTCTAGATGTACACTGTAAAAAAATCCATAGATTTTACGGTAAAATATCTGGAATCTGGCTGCCAGTTCATTTACCATTGTTTTTACGGGTGTCTGCCTGTAGAACATTTGTGGAAACAACGATGTGGTGAGGTTATGGTAATTGACCGCACTCGGAAATACATTGATAGTTGAAGGGCTACATGATAAGAAAACTATCCTATTCTGCCTGATTTTTCCTGCAAACGTTTACGGGCGCCAATTCTTTTACCGTACACTGTAAAACAATCCGTAGATTTTACGGTAGAAAAACTAAGAACCAGCTGCCAGTCCATTCCCCGTTATTTTTACGAGAGCCCGTAAAAATTGGCAGGAATTATCGAGCAGAGTAGGATAGAATGGAGCAGGTTTGCTTCAGTCCTATTGCCCTTCAACACTATAAAGGCATTTCTAGTGCGGTCAGTAATAAAACATAACACTGCCATATCGTTATTTCCAATAATGTTCTGCAGGCAAACACCCGTAAAAATAACGGCGAATGGAGTGGCAGCCGGTTGCCAGTTATTCTACCGTAAAATCTAGGGATTTTTTTACAATGTAGAATCTACGGATTTTTACAGTGTAAAAGTAAACGTAATACCGGCTTTATTCCGTTTGTGACTGATTAGCCGGGAGATCATGCATTAAATGTCACAATTATCAAAATTATTTCTTATAATCAGACATATAGATTATTTGCCTGCCAATTTAAAAGTTTTAGCAAATAACGATTACTTTTTATGCCCCCGAAGGAACTTCGGGTGGCATATTAAAATCGCACCGTCCGTCCGTAAGTCCGTCTGTCCGTCTTTCCGTCCGTCCGTCCGTTACAAATCGTGTCTCAGCTATAACTTTAAAACTTCTGGAGCAAATTTGATGAAACTTCACAGATAGTTAAAGGATAATGTGAAGGTGTGTCGCGCACAAGACTTAGGTCCCTACGCCCAATGTCAAGGCCACACTTGGGTCAGAGGTCAAATTGTGTCTTAAAATCGTGTCTCAGCGATAACTTTAAAAGTACTGAAGCAAATTTAATGAAACTGTACAGAAAGATAAAGCATAATAAGAAGGTGTGTCGCGCACAAGACCTAGGTCCCTACACCCAAGGTCAAGGCCACGGTTGGGTCAGAGGTCAAATTGTGTCTCAAAATCGTGTCTCAACAATAACTTATAAACTACTGAAGCAAATTAAATGAAACTTCACAGAAAGATAAAGCATAATAAGAAGATTTGTCACACATAAGATTTAGGTTACCACGTTCAAGGTCAGGGTCACAATCAGGGGTCAAAGGTCCAATCTTGCCTCTGCAATAACTTGAAACCTGCTGAAGCGACTTTCATCAAACTTCACAGAAAGGTAAAATATATTGAGAAGGTGTGTTATACACAATATTTAAGATCCCAAATCCAAGGTCAAGGTCACAATATGTGGTCAGAGGTCAAATCATGTCTCGGCAATTACTCAGAAAAGTACCAAAGCAAACATTGCAGAAAGATAGAGCCTACTGAGAAGATTTGCCGTTCACAAGACATACGTTTCCACGTCCAAGGTCAAGGTCATAGCCAGAGGTCACTGAAGGTCAACTCATTTATCCTCAATTACTTAAAAACTAATGAATCAATCTTCATTAATTTTCATGAAAAGGTAAAAATAATGAGATGATTCACAAACAAATTATGGTTTTGTTGCCCAAGGTCAGAGTCACAATCAGGGCTCAGAGGTTAAATCATGTCTGTAAAATGGCTCAAAACTGCTGAGCCAGTTTCATCATTCGGCTGCTGTACAGGGTTACCCTTGCTATTCAGAATAGCACTTTTTCGATCTGGAATTCCGGATTTATTGATCTATACATCGTTTTATCTTTGTTTTTTTTTTTTTTTTTTTTTTTGGTAAATGTTACTCCAACATTTGACATTTTCAGATGGTGAGTGTGGTTGTGAGAGATGGGGTGTGGCGGTTTATTTGCAAACGGCAATACTTAGACTGGGAAACAGGCACATTTTTAGAGATGTGGTCGCCCTGGATATTTATATTTTCGGTCAAGATCCTGTAACAGATGAGACAGGAAAGTTATCACCGTTTCGTAGAGAACATATGGGCAGAGACGAGCTTGTCAAAGAAAAGAGTTGCACCGTAAAAAAAATCAGAAGATTTTACGATAGAGTACCGAGAACCAGCTGCCAGCCCATTACCCGTTATTTTTACGGGCGCCCGTAAACATTGGCGTAATCATCACGCAAAGTAGGGAAGAATAAGACAGGCCCCGAGGTTATAAAACTTTTTTCATGCTCAACTCAACTGAGCATGAAATTTTACCTGCTTTTAAAAAGCATATTACTGATAAGCACAGTTGTTTTCTTGCTCAGTTAAGCTGAGTATGAAATTCTCTCTGCTTATGAATATGAAAATGCCAACTAGTCTCTCTGCTTATGAATATGAAAATGCCAACACTAGTTGGCATTTTCATATTTATCAGCAGAGAAAATTTCATGCTCAGCTGAGTTGAGCACGAAAAAAGTTTTATAACCTCGGGGCCAGGTGTTGTTTTGGTCACATAGCCCTTCAACACTATAAAGGTATTTTCGAGTGCGGTCAGTTAGCATAAGTTTACCAAATCGAGATTTCTAAAAAATGTTTTACAGGCAGACGCCAGTAAAATTAACGGGAAATGGACTGGCAGCTGGTTGCCAGGTATTCTACCGTAAAATCTAAGGAATTCTTTTTACAGTGTATGCTTTTTCCTTCGCCATTGCTTACCGCATCCTGGCCTTCCCTTTCTATATCCTACATTCCATCAATTCGACCGCCAGGTTTCAAACACTTCCCGTTCTTTTGCAGCATTTTCAAAAGGGATTCAATACAACTGATGCCCTGCTCATTTCACTGGAACGATTTTTTTGTTTTGTTTTATTATTTAAAATAGTGTTGAAGGGCTATCTGACCCAAACAATACCTGTCTTATTCTACCCTGCTCTGCGTGATGATTCCGCTAATGTTTACGGGCGCCCGTAAAAATAACGGGAAATGAACTGGCAGCTGTTTGCCGAGTATTCTACAGTAAAATTCACGTATTATTGTTCTACAGTGTAGTTGAATTTGCTCCCTCCACACTCATAATAGTGAGGTTCAAATCTGACACAGAAGGGCAAGTACCTGTCCACAAAACACCTCCTGATAATACATGCTAGAAAGGCATGTACATGTACATGTGCTTGTCAGTCCGTCGGAGTGAAACAGCTTGACACTTTGTCTTTCCATGTCAGCGTGCGTACGTGGTCATGCACATACCTTTTTATATTTGTAAGTTTGTGCAAGCGTTCATTTATGCATGCGCGCAGCGTTTTGTTGGTTATTTTGGATTTAACGGATCTTTGACACAATATTTCAGTCTATTTCGAGCCGTCTCCCAGGAAGAAAATAGATAACGATAGAGGAGAGAAAAAATGTTCAAACTACCCCCACCCGCACTTTATGCATGAACAATAGGCCCTAGCCCTTCTATTATCCAAATTAGTAGGACACCCCGACACTGAAAGTCACCCAGAACCATCGCCCGACCATTACCACCCCCATGCAGGGAGTCGTGGGCTCAACTCCCATCAGGACACAGGTCCGATTATTATTTTCAATCTATATAAGGAAATCCGCGCAGTGTGTCATGGGCTCAGGATGATAGTTGGTAATAGCAGTGCGATGGCGATGTCTAGACTTTGCTCCCTTGCTTGTCATAGGAGGGCTGTCCGATGTTAAAAGAAACAAAAAAATATTTGAACGAAAAAAAAAACCAAAAAAACAAAACCGTCCGATAAAAAAATAATGTTTCTTCCTTCTTTCCATCAAATATCTTTATTTGTATTTATTTCTTTTTTGGTTTTGTTTTGGGGAGAATATCCAAAACAAAAGATCGAGATAGGTCTTGCCATGTCTGCCCTGAGAAATTTTCATCAATTTATTTTTCTGAAAATGCTCATAATATAAACGTATCCATACCAATTTTAGTGCGATAGACGCGCGTTTCTGAATTTAACTTCTCCAGTGTCGCTAAACCTCAAAAGTTTGAAAGAAAAGAGATGATGGGCAGGTCTCGGCAGGCAACGAGCATCCCCTTATTGTCGCATTCCGCGGGACACATTAGCTGCAGACATCAGGTAAGAGACGCCTACGTATTAACTCGCGAGCGCAGGCGTCCACCATCAAGCCACCTCAGCCCCTGTGTCTCGAGAAAAGCGACAGACAAGGGCATCAGGAAAGAGATGTTCGATGCAGCACGAACCCGCAAAAAAACAAAACAGTTCAAAAGAATGGAAGCCAAACTCAGCTAAGATTCTTGTCGTACAAGTTTGTCTTAGTTTTAGAAGAATTTAGAAATTTTACCAGATAACAAAGGATAAACAAACGAAACGGCGAAACAATGCAATTAAAACAATTACACCGTTCCAGTGTAAACGTTTGAACATCCCCCGCGTTTGGCGCGACGTTACGTGACGTTTGTGGCGCCAAACGTTTCATTTTACTTTCCTCACATGACGTAATAGAAAATAACAACCCTTCAAAAGTCGATTTTAGCGTCTATAAAAGCAACAATTTATATATTTATGAAACGGCAGACTATTTTATAAAAAAATCATTATGTTTTCAATTATTTTTACGGAATTTTGGGACCGAATCACTCACACTAGAAATGGACCATAAATGGTCCATTTGGCACAGAACATGTTAAAAGTGCCATCCATAAACCATCGCTTAGCTTGACTAAGAACATTATTTACATTCGTTTCAATCAAATCTTTCATGAAAAATCTTATATAAGCTCTAAAATTGAAGCAGTAAAATATGTACACGCACTTTTTTCTGCTAACAGCAGAACGGCATGTACGACGTCATGACGTTGCTGACGTCCAATCAGGTTGTTGAGAGCTATTGTTTATTTTGACATCACTGGCGTCGCGTGTCTCAATGTAATTATTAGAATGTAAACTACACTACGTTCCATAGGTTTACTATAGGGCTTTTCAGTAAATACACCAAGAGTGTAAATATTATTACTTTCAAAATTAGTTTTCCTCGGTCATTACGTTAATTTGTTATGCAAACGTTACTGACGTTATATAAATGAGCAGAGAGGCAAAGTCCTCGTGCATTTTGATGTGTCTTAATGTCTACCAGCAAAATTCTATTGCCAACAGCAAATTTATTGAACTATATGATATAACAATTGTTGACTACTGTTGCATTAGCCATGATGTGATGTAAATCAAAGAATGCCAATAATGACCTTCGCTGTTACCTCGGTCAATATTGGTATTCTTTAGTTGATATCACATCATGCTCAATGCCTCAATAGGGTAACTTCGGACAGCGGGGAAATTCGGACATTGACATTTTTTCCTTTATATGTCAGTTGTCTGGAACTACAACAAAACAATAACTGGCGAAACAGTTAAAATCCTGATGAGACGGCTCATTATGAGCCGTCTCATCTGGATTTTCACTGTTTGCAATGGTATGTCCGAATTTCCCCCATGTCCGAAGTTACCCGACTCTCCCCTAGTAAACAATTGTATATTATAGCATTCAGTCGACGCGTGTTGCAACGCCGATGCAGTGTCTCTGTTGGTGAATTGTCTCCAGGCGTTGTGTGAAGTTAATGAAAAAGTTAAAAGTAAACCAGAGGACCAATGATCCTGCAGCTCACCTGACACCTTCTGTCAACAGATACAATTTGTCATTTCGCTCATTTGTTACAAATTTGAAACCAATAGCTTAAAAGGTGTGCATAGTTTAATTTTAATCTCAGTGACCTTGAGCAAAGTTTAAAAAAATGACCTTGACCTCTGCTGACCTTATATCTTCATGTATTCATTTAGTTAAACATATTTTCCAATTATTATATCTAGGCTTAAAAAGTTTCCATGAAATCAACTGTTCAAGTATTTTCCATATAAAAGCATAACATACCAAAGTTGACCTTCTCATAAATTAGGTCAAGGTCAATGCACGGTCATGATTTGTACAAACTATGATGGGCCCAAGTCCTCAATGCTACATACCATGTCATGAAGACATTGGGCCTTTGGTTCTGGAGGGGAAGATTTTTGAAGGGTATTTACCATATATGGGCATGGCGGCCATATTGGTGATGTGACCATAACCAGCTCAACAAACTTTGGTTCTTTTGATCCAGCGAAGCTCTGTATGAAATATGGCTTCAAACAGCCCGGTGGCTTCAGAGAAGATGTTGGAAAATTTTGACAGGAAACAGAATCATAGTGACCTTGAACAAAGGTCAAAGAATGACTTTGACCTTTGGTTTAAACATATTTATTCGCTTCTTTATTTACATACATGACACAGATATACACTTTGAATCAGTTGAAGGATGAGAACGGAAGCAGGCACTGCTTATTTAGTTCCTCTCCTTGTTACATATAAACTCTGTGACAAATGAGTGGCAATATAAATTCAGATCTATAATCAATTTGCGAGCAATAAAGTATGAATACAAACAAAAATTGGATAATCTAAACCAGAAAGTAAAAAAAGAGAGACAATAAAGCAATCAAGTCTTTAGCCAAACAAAAATTGAGTAAATAATACCTGAGACAGGTACAAAAAAGTAAATAAATAAATAAAAAAGAAGTAATAAAAATAAATAAAAAAAAACTTAAACGATTTCAGAAATTGACCAAAACAAAAAGATAGCGTTTGGAGCAAGAGCGAGAGCATGAGGTGTTCCCCGGGGTTGGATTTAAGCCGCTGATTCCTAGAGAGTACTGGTTTTAGTAAAGTAGAAAATAGAAAAGACATAACTTTATGCGTACACTTGCACGATTAACTTTGGAATTGGAGAAGTTGAATGCATCTAGTTGTTTTCACACGTTATGAGTATGAGGTTGCACCGGTTGCGCTTAATCTAAAATCGTTTTGTTTCTTGGATATATTTCTGAACTGCTTCAAATATCAATTTATTTGTCTCCAGTGGTAAAGAACTGTCCCCAGATAAGAGCAGTTCGGAAGAGATCTGACAGTGTTGTGAGATGGTATGTATAAGTGTGATCCTTTGTTGTTGATAAATAGGGCAATGCAGTAGATAATGTTGTGCATTTTCGAGGTCACCACATCGACAAAGTGGTGACTCGTTCAAGCGTCTTAGAAAAATATCGTAATTCAGTGAACTACATTTTGTTCTGAGACGAGTATGCAATATCTGTAGCCGCCGTTCTCCAGTGTAAAAGTACTTAGGGACAATTAGGTTGTCTTTGTTAAGACTAGACTTAAATGCTATAACAGTTTCAGAATCTTTTATTTCAGACGGTAAATTGTTCCAGTCTCTTACAGTTGAGGGAAGAAATGAATTAAAATACTGTGTGGTACGTGCGTCAATTGTTTGAAGGTCATTAGCGTTTCTTAAGTTATATCTAGAACTTTGGCCAACAAGTGGGGGAACTAAGGTTGAAAGATAAAGGGGGCTCAAACTATAGTACATTCTATAAAACAGCATTAATTTTTGTTTATTCCGCCTTGCATCGAGAGGCTCCCATCCTATTTCGCGATATAAGTTGTTAAGGGATATTAATTTCGTTGCACCTGTTGCTATTCTCGCTGCTTCTAACTGACTGATGTGTTCAAGTTCATCTTTTTCGTATTGAGTACAATTAGCCCAAACTTCGTTTCCATACTCAAGAATCGGCCTAATAAAACTTATGTATATTTTTTCCAAGGATTTTCTGTCTAGTTGAAACTTAAGCCTACGCATGACATTAGTCCTTTTCCATGCTTTTTCTTTTATATAATCGATATGCTTATGCCATGTGCAGTCGTTAGAAAGGAATATGCCTAGGTGTTTATGAAAATTTACTTCTGTAATTTGCTGGTTACTCATAAAGATAGGGGGATGCACTGTTTGAACAATTTTTCTGGATATCAACATTGATTCTGTTTTAGGAGGATTAAACGTCACTAGCCACTGTTTAGCCCAAGTTGTAATTCTCTCAAGATCTGTATTTAAAAGTTCGGCCGCATCATCAGGATTCTCAACAACTATATATAAACTAGTGTCATCAGCAAAAAGGCGAATATGTGAACCAATGTCGTTAACAATGTCGTTTATATATAGAAGAAAAAGAAGGGGACCTAATATAGAACCTTGGGGAACGCCTGCCTTAATATATTTCCAATCTGAATAAACACCAGGTAAAGTTACTCGTTGTCTTCTGTTGGAGAGATAACTACTAAACCATGAAAGTAAACTACCGGAGACACCCACTGCTTCAAGCTTACAAAGAAGACCGGCATGCCAAACACGGTCAAAAGCTTTGCTAATGTCGCAAAATACGACCCTGACCTCTTTACCTTTATCAAGAGCTTGACAAAATTTGTCATAAAGGAATGTAAGTTGGTTAATTGTTGAGTCCTTAGGGATAAACCCAGACTGTAGTGGTGTAAGTTTATTGTTGTCTCTGAAGTGATTGTATAAGTGTTTAAATACGACACGTTCTGCTACTTTATCTAATGCGTTTAAAAGAGATATTGGACGGTAATTAGAAACTGAAGAGGGATCATCTTTTTTGTAGATAGGACAAACATGAGAGACCTTCCAAATATCCGGGACCGTACCTAGTTGTAGAGACAGATTGACTAAAGAGCAAAAAGGGACGGAAAATTCATGCGCAATTTCTCGTAAAACTCGGTTGTTTATTCCATCTGGCCCGACAGCTTTGCCTACAGGTAATGAGTTAAGGACTAGCTCGATTTCAGAGGGGGTTATAACTAGGAAACTAAAAATGACATCTTCTGAAACATATTTATTAATTCTTGGCAGGACTGCATTACTCTCGTTTAATAGTGTTTGGTCTCTGAAGAAATTGTTGAGTAGATTAGCCTTGTCAGTATCATCAGAATATACGATTCCATCATGCTCTAGAGTAGGTATGGAAGAGTTAGTAGTCGGGGAGATAAAAGACTTTAGAGTAGTCCACCAGTCTTTTGCTGAAAGTGATTCGGACTTAAGTTTATTAGCAAGATTATCCATGAATGTTTTCTTTGAATTACGAATCATATATGTTACCCTATTTCGAAGATTTTTGAACTTGTTCCAGTTGTGGGCAGAGTTTGTGAGTTTAGCCTTTTTGTATGCTCTCTTACGCTTTCGAATGTGCATCCTTATATTTGTAGTAAGCCAAGGTGGGTCAGAGGGTCTTATTCTAACACGTTTATTTGGAATACATGCCTTAGTTAAAGAAATTACTTTCTCGGTTATATTTTGTGCATATGTATCTATATCCTGATTTTCTAATGCCTTCCAGTCCGTATGTGCAGTTTCATTTCGCAAAAGGTCATAGTCGCCCCTTTCAAAGAACCAAACATGACGAATGTAAGATTTACGTTTTGGTTTCGAGAAGTTTAAGATTCCAAAGACCGGGCAGTGATAGCGTATCTCCTGTTGAAGAAATGGTTCCCCTACTCCACTTAATATTACTCTATCTTTGTTATTAGTTAAGATAAGATCTATCAATGACGAAGAAGTTTCGGTAAAATGGGTAGGATCATCAATAACTTGGTGTAATGACAATTGTTCGCAAATGGCATTTATCTTCCGAGATGTGCGAGGGTTGAGCATATTGTAGTTGAAATCACCGGTTATAATGACGTCTTTAATACCTGTGTCTAAAGCAAGATATATAGAATCTTCGATGGAGGAGAAGTATTCAGCATCAGAATTAGGTGGGCGATAGAAGAGACCAAACAAAACCTTTTTGTGCTTTAGCTGTATTTCTATCCAAATACATTCTGTCCCTACGGGCTCCAAGTCAAGTCGTCGTTTATAATAAAGGGTGTCTTTAACGTATATCATTACGCCGCCATGATTGTCACCAGCTCTGTCCTTACGTTCCGGAGGTAAATATGACTCTAAATTTATATCTTCAGTCAAGATAGATGGATTTAACCATGTTTCGGAGAAAGCCAAGATATCGAACTCAGACAGCTCTATACTCAAAATATCTAGTTTTGCCGAAATGCTTTGAATGTTATAATGGACAAATGATAGGTGATGGGCAAGGTTTATAGTTCTTGATATTAAACCCGATTCGTGAGATGAGTTAAATGAAGAATTTGTAGCTGTAGAAGAGGGTGAGTATGGACCGGGATTGGGGTGCACATTTCCAGATATGACTAGTAAGGTTGTTAGCCATGTTACTAGAACCAAGATAAAAAGAGATACAGTAACATAGTAACTAAAATTAATGTTCTTTTCACAGGCCTTACCCGAGAGCAATCGTTTTGTTAAGAAATGACAAGATGCCTTTTCAGCAGCTACATTTTCTTCCTGTATGGCAATAGTAATTGAGTATATGTCTTTTCTATCAACTTGTAGTAAAATTAGAGCATGTAGCAGCAGCGTGAACTTACACGACAGCGAGTATGAATGCATAACCACGGCCGAGGACTTCAGTTTATACATTATGTGATATTATTCAGCAGAAATAAGAAAATCTCGACCGGGGATATGCACACATAACCTCGTGTGCATTGCTCAGGCAGCACCTCGCTAATACCACAGTGAAAACTGACAGCACAACCCCGCGGCACACCCCCCCGCTTTCGCTCCAGAGCCTAAAGGGAAAAAAATGTTAAAGCAAAAATGAAAGACAAATAAAGATTGGGTAAATGATTTGGACATATCACGAAAATATCTACATCTGAAGGCTGGGTTATTTAAATCTATAGTTTAGGATTTTGTATGCTTGAAAAAATAAGACTACGAGTGGAATAGACAATAATTACACAAAAATCTTCACCCCAAAAATCCTAATATCGGGACACCCTAGCCTGTCAACAACCAGGGAATGCGTCTAACAGCGCTGGTTGAATGGCAAGCACTGTAGACCAAAGTCAGACTGTTCATCTCAGAAAGGTCTGATCCTGGTCTACACTGCTTGCTCAATAGGTGCTTCTGTCCTTGTTCCGTCATTAGGGCAATTAAGGTGACTGAAAAATCCTACACATGTATCGTACACACAATATTATTATGTAGTGGGACAATTTGGTCATTGGTACTCAGATCGAATCGAATATCATTCACAGAATATATTAGTCGGACAGACACATCAGACTGCTCGTTGAATGCCAAGCGGTGCGGACCCAGACGTTTAATCTGTGCCTACTGTCCCAGTGCATAAAACACTGTGTTAAACCGGTACCCTGACTGAGATACTTGATGGGCTGAGATACTGTTCAAAAGCAGTTCTCTGTTCGAACAATGGAGAACAACATATTATACTTTGAATATTACAAAATATTCATCTTCATATTTTTATATGTGATAACTTAGACAAAATCATAATATGCGGATGTAAAAATGGTGATTCAGACCGACCATTCGCACAGGGAAGGGAGGCAAATAAATTGCCTCTACATAATTAGTATCAATACCGGTTATCTCCCTTAACAATCCGTCTATCGGAGTCACAGTGATGACACGTGAAAGGTATCCCACGACATGTGTTAGCAGATAAGATTCATCTGTCTCCGTTTCCGCAGAGACCAAAAGATCTCCTCTCTGGATGCATAAACACTCTATGAATACCGAGGCATTCATAGAGAGAGAGCTATACTTAAAGATCATCATCAGTCCGCACATGGCCCTAGATCACCCATCACGTAATAGCACTCAAGTATTTCAAAATAGACGGCAAAGCTACAATGGCAGATTTCAGTTATATGTATTCTAACCAATTTAATATTGACACTGACCGGTTGACACAGGTCTAACAACGGTATTGGTAATAAGTAACATAGGAATTCTATGAAGGAAACAAACACCATGGAAAACAGAAATGTGCGTCGACCAGTCACAATTGTGTATTCATCGCCAGTTTGAGGCGAGAACTTGTGAGACAACACACTAAGGAATTGGAGACCCTAACCAGCTATCTTTCTACTGAATTTAAGTTATATAGTTAATCTTTTTTTTTTAATTCAATTTTTTTCAATTTAGATGAGCCACTTTAAAGTAAATCTACTGGGCACACAACATCAATCAACCCTGAATCAACGTTGATTCAACGTACAACGTTGAATCAACGCTAATTCAGCGTCGGCTCATACATGTGTGCCCACTGGGAAGCATTTGCACATGGGTATATCATTTAGGAGTTCTTTTTCCCGTAAATGAAAACATGAAAACACAGTTACAGATCTCTGGACAAAATGAGTTTTATATATACAAAAGGGCAGGTCGCGACAAGCGAAACTGCCTCTCATAGACTAACAAAACACCGATACCCAGATCAGTCTGCCCGCGATCAGGCTTGGAAATTCGCTATTCGCATACACAAAATTCAGCTGCTGTACCATCAATTCAGCGAGCAGCGAAGATCCCAGTCAAATCGCGCTATATGTAACATCATTCGCAAAGTCGATGAGAGACACATTCACCTGTTACGTCCTATACTACAGTCAATAGTTTTCTCCGACCACAATAGAGACGGCTATGTACAGTTTGTGTTCAAAATTTAGCAGTCAATTAAGCGGTCATCCCAGGTCTTGAAGAAGACGAAACAGCATGTCCGGGCCTCGGGGCCATAGCCCGAGATTCACGCCGCATAGGAGGAACACTTCTGAACTTGTTAAGATCAGAGACTTCAGAAACACGCTGAATTTTATCGTAGTTGTCCTTAACGAGGATATTTCCATCAGCCGACCAAGCACCCTTCAGCTGTTCAGATTTGTACAGCTGACGGGCCTCGAACAAAAGATTACTTCGGCACTTGGTTAGATCCTCGTTAATGAAAACTCCCTGATACCCTTTATCTTTAAGACTAGTACGGCGTTTGTAGAAGTTTTGGCGAGAGCGGTAAGTCGCAAACTTAACAATAATCTCGCGCGGTCTCACTCTAGCCTTCTTGGGGTCGCCGACCCGATGACTTCTATCCACGTCGGCAAGTTGTATATCTGATCCTATATCAGTTGCCATTTTCATAATAATGTCGTCCGTATTCTCCGGTGCCGTTGTATCTTCCACTAAACCAGAAATACGTAGGTTATTTCTCCTACTATATTGTTCCCCCTGCTCAACCTGTTTCTCCAAAATATCAACACGTTTAGATAGAGCAGTATTTTCTTCCAATAAACTACTGTTGGCCGTCTCCAAGGAGCTCATTTTGTCACGCAGACCCTTCAATACCCCGTCTACAACTGAGTTTATAAGCTCCACTATTTCTCCCCTAAATGTTTCTTTCAGCATCTGCGATAACTTTATCATTTCTGAGGGTGGAATAGTTATATGTGGCATAGACCCGTCAGGTGGGTCGTGAGGTGTGGTTGTCGCCATGAGATCACTAGATGAACCAGAAGCCATTGTGATGCTTTCAGTAGTAGAAGGATCAACAGATGGATCAGAGACTGGGTTTTCCAATAATAAGGAATTGTCTGAATCTGATACTGATATATCAGAAAGACTAGTAACAAACTTATTCTTTTTAGTGTCAATATCAAATTCAGGCGATGTTAGTTCTCTCTTTTTTCCGCTTTGCACTTTTGGAGTTTCTTCAGACATTACTTATAGGCATCACCTGTACCTCCGAAAAAATTGGCCAGGACTCGTACAGTAACTGACCTCTTTCAAAGTACCGTTAGAATTTCACTGAATGATGTTTTACTGTGTAACAGATGTGTATTTAGTATAATAGGTAGCTAAAGTTCCATACATACAGTTGCTGGTACAGCTAAACCATAATAATCCTATTTCACACAAACTCGAGGAATCACCAAGCAACATACATTTAGTCAGATCCTCAACCCAGACCTCCAGAAAGTCCTTAAATCATCACATAATTGAAAAGTTTATCGCCGCGAAATCAAAACAAGACCTCCTGCGCCATTTTGTACCACGTGTTTCTTTGACCTTTAAGAACATAATATCTTCATAGGCTCATTTAGTTAACCATAAATACCAAATATCATATCTTAGACTTGAATGGTATCTGAGAAATCCACTGTTTAAGCATTTTCCCATGCATCAAAATTGACTTTGCCATAAATTAGGTCACAGTCAATGCACAGTCCTGATATATATATAATTATGATGAATTCCAAATGCTACATGTACATACCAAGTTTCAAAGTCATAGGTCTTTTGGTTCTGGAGTCGAATATTTTTGTAGGGGTTTTACCATATATCGACATGGCGACCATATTGGTCATGTGGCCCAGATCCCAGGAGCCAACTTTCGTTCCCCCATCCCACTAAGACTCAATATGAAATTCCGCTTCAATCGGGGACAGAATGACCTTGACATTTAGTGACATGATGTCTTCATCTGGTCATTCAGTTAACCATATATTCAAAATATTGTACCTTAGACTTTTTAAAATAGTTTCTGAAAAATCCACTGTTTAAGCATTTTCCCATAAAAAAAACCCATAACATACCAAAGTTGACAGTGCCATAAATTATGTCAAGGTCAACACATGGTCATCATTTGTACAAACTATGTTGGGCCCGAGTGCCCAATGCTACATACCAAGTTTCAAGGTCATAGACCTTTTGGTACTGAAGAAGAAGATTTTTGAAGGGTTTTTATTATATACGGTTCACAAAAAGTAGGGGATATTCAGGTTTTAAAAATTGTAGCATATACAACTAATGTGATATCCATATGAAACGCATAGTATCGATAAAATAAACATCCGTTAAGACACTTTTCATGAAAGTTTGGACGATATTTCCTGTCACGTGATCTGCATACAGTTAGTTTCAGACAGGGGGTCAGGACAAAAATGTGGTAAATTCGAACAAAAATTTATTCAAATTTTTCAACTAGGCTAACTTTTCAATGCACTTTTAAGTTTTGTATGCTAAAAGATTTTTTTTCTTCTTCTAAACGGTCATTTTGGGAAGAAAACCAGAAAACAAAAATCGTACAGGTACATCGAGTCACCGAAAAATTCACACGTTTATGGCTTGCACTCTTTATTTTGATGCAACAGCGCGTAAAAGCAATTTTCAGCTTGTTAAATGAATCAAAACGAGTGTTTTTGTGTAAATTTTGTAATCTGAAAAGGATCCGTTTTTGTAGCAGATTCGTGTGAAAATTGGGTGTCGACCCCCTGTCCAAAACGAATTACACGCAGATCACATGACAGGATATATCATCAAAATTGTAATGCAAAATGTTTAATCGAATATTTTTCTGGTTGACACTTGCCGTTTCAGATGGATTTGATGTGTTTTCTAATTTACACAATTTTTAATATCTTAATATCCCCTACTTTTTGTGAACCGTATATATGGACTTGGTGGCCATCTTGGTCATGTGACCCAAATCCCGGTTAAGAAACTTTCTACCCCTACCCCACTAAGACTCCATACGAAATTTGGCTTCAATCGGCCCATTGGTTTCTGAGGAGGAGATGTTTGAAAATCTTGACGACGGACGGACGAACTGAATAACGATGACTGTGACATAATATCTTCAGCTGTTCATTTAGTTGACCATATATACCAAATATTATATCTTAGACTTGGTTTAAACAATATTTATTCCTTCAAAATATACATCTGAATAAATATACAATATAAACAAAGAGGATCTGAACGGAAGCTCTAAGCTTATAGAGTCCATTTCCTCTTAGACTTAAACTGTTTCTGAGAAATCCACTGTTTAAGCGTTTTCCCATATGAAAGCCTCACATACCAAAGTTGACAGTGTCATTTATTAGGTCAAGGTCAACACCTGATCATCATTTTAATAATCTATGATGGGCCTGAGTGCCCAATGCTACATACCAAGTTTCAAGGTCATAGGCCTTTTGGTTCTGAAGAAGATTTTTGAAGGGTTTTTACCATATATGTGCTTGGTGGCCATCTTGGTCATATGACCCAAACCCCGGTAACAAATTCTGTTCCCCCATCCCACTGAGACTCCATATGAAATTTGGCTTCAATCGGCCCAGAAGTCTCTATGGAGACGATGTTTGAAAATGTTGAAAATCTTGATGACGGACGGACAGAATGACCTTGACCTTTAGTGACATAATATCTTCAGCTGTTCATTTAGTTGACCATATATACCAAATATTGTACCTTAGACTTAAATAGTTTCAGAGAAATCCACTGTTTAAGCGTTTTCCCATATGAAAGCCTTAGGTACCAAACTTGACAGTGCCATAAATTAAGTCAAGGTCAACGCATGGTCATCATTTGTACAAGCTATGATGGGCCCGAGTGCCCGATGCTACATACCAAGTTTCAAGGTCATAGGCCTTTTGGTTCTGGAGAAGATTTTTGAAGGGATTTTACCATATATGGGCGTGGCGGCCATCTTTGTCCTATGATCCTAACCCCGGTAACAAACTTTCATTTCCCATCCTACTGAGACTCCACATGAAATATGGCTTCAATCGGCCCAGTGGTTTCAGAGGAGAAGATGTTTGAAAATGTTGACGACGGTTATACGGACAGAATGGCTTTGACCTATAGTGACATAATGTCTTCAGCTGTTCATTTAGTTGACCATATATACCAAATATTGTGCCTTAGACTTAAATAGTTTCTGAGAAATCCACTGTTTAAGTGTTTTCCCAAATGAAAGTCTAAGGTACCAAACTTGACAGTGCCATTTATTAGGTCAAGGTCAAAGCATGGTCATCATTTGTATAAATTATAATGGGTCCGAGTGCCCAATGCTACATACCAAGTTTCAAGGTCATAGGCCTTTTGGAAGGATTTTACCATATATGGGCGTGGCGGCCATCTTGGCCATGTGACCCAAACCCCGGTAACAAACTTTCATTCCTCATCCCACTGAGACTCCATATGAACTTTGGCTTCAATTGGCCCAGTTGTTTCTGAAGAGAACATGTTTGAAAATGTTGACGACGGACGGACGGACAGAATGACATTGACCTTTAGTGACATAATATCTTCTGCTGTTTAAGCGTTTTCCCATATAAAAGCCTAGGGTACCGAAGTTGACAGTGTCCTTAATTAGGTCAAGGTCAAAGCAAGGTCATCATTTGTACAAACTATGATGGACCCGAATGTCCAATGCTACATGCCAAGTTTCAAGGTCATAGGCCTTTTGGTTCTGGAGAAGAAGATTTTTGAAGGATTTTACCAATTATGGGCGTGGCGGCCGTCTTGGTCATGGGACCTGGTTACCCAGAACAAACATTCGTTCCCCTGACCTAGGTAGGCTCCATATGAAATATGACTTCAATTGGCCGAGTGGTTTCAGAGGAGAAGATGTTTGAAAATGTTGACGACGGACGGACGGACGACGGATGCCTGGCTATTCTATAAGCTCACCTATGAGCCTAAAGGCTCAGGTGAGCTAAAAAGCGTGCAAGATAAAATCATTGCCGCTAATATGAATTTTTTTTTATAAACTTTTAGATATTTAGTGGAACTTATGAGCATACCCTCTGATATCTGTCCTTCAACCTTTGAAGACGAGAGCTCCGTTTGGTGCGGGGATTTGTGACAACCCCTTGGGCCGCGTTTTTGTGACAACCCCTAGGGCCACGTTTTTGTGGCGGTCATATGCGGTGTCTTTGTAGGGTTGAAGGGGCCCAGTGAGTCCGATTCCGAGCTTGTTCGGAGCCCCAATCGGGTTTGCACTCCTTTCCTTCTTTTTATGTTCAAAAAAGTATTTAGATTCAGTGAGGTAAGCATGTCCTCTTTCGCTGGCGAAAAGTAACTTATCAGAAGGTAAAAGGTAGCAATAAACCCACTGGGCACACAGCCTTGAATCAACCTTGCTGATTCAAGTTTGAGTGACTACTGGGAAGTGCAACTTCCTCGGGATCATTCCAAGAACAAACTTTACACCGTGATTAATAATTGTAGGTATCAAAGTTTAAGTGAAATGGACTTTAATGCTAGTCTGGGTCGATGTAATTGTAAATGTACGGACGAACGAAAAAAAGAACTATATTGCACCTAGCTTAAGCAGGTGTGCCAAAAAAGGATTGAAGAAGGGGAAATTACGATCTTCCGATCAATTGATTGATTGATTGATTTATTGCTTTACGTCCACGGTAAACAGCTATGGTCATGTCGGGACGGTCAGTTAACCTAACCACACTATTCCTGGGCAGGCTTAGACCTCCTAGGCGGTTGACCAGTACTAAGTGCACATACTTTCGCCAGTAACTGACAACTGTCATTCTTGAATCAGCGAAGGAAAAACGAAAGTATGTGGCCAGACCGGGTATCGAACCCAGGACCTCTGACTTATGAGTCAGGTGCCCTACCGATTGCGCTGCACGGCCCGGCTGATCTCCCGATCAAACAGTCGCTCAGTGAAAATGTTCAGCAAGTTTGGCACAAACAATATTTATTTAGAACAATATTACATCTTTGAATAACACTAACATGATTTTAAAAAGCTAAATGCTTATATCAGTCACAAAATTTATATCGTGAATTTACAAAGCAAGTGTGATCAAAAAAGGCAAAAAGGCAAATGGGGGAAAAGACAAAAGGGCAGAAAATTAAAATAAGAAAATTGTGGTTTTATAGTTCATGACAGCCTTGTCTGAACTTTTCTAATATCCATACTGTTATTTCTTTTAGCCGGTTTTGTCACCATTTGCGCCATTTTTTAAGCTAACATATTTACAATCATTTTAACTTACATATCGAAAACCTAACCGGTTGTAGTCTACTTGACATAATTTGTACGACGCTTAAAAATAACATTTTTTTATTAATGCTCGACATAAATGCTTGAAATGTTCTTTGGGGCATAACGAAATGCACTAGGACGGATACCTGAAAGTCCGTACCTAGGTCACAGCGAGGTGAAAGGTCAACGGTATAAAAACGTACTTTTTTGTTTGTTTGATTGTTGTTGTTTTTTGCTTTTTTTTTTTTTTTTTTTTTTTTTGCTTTGTTTGCAGCAAATATTTCACATTGAAACAAGACGATAAGTTAGCCACAAAAGACTAAAGGTGACTTCACAATCTATAGTTCAAACTTCACAATTCACGCTTTGTACTTCACATTTCATATTTCATAGTTTTAAATACACAAGACAGCGGGAAGGGCCATTACTACGAAAGACCGTTGGTGACTTCACAATTGATATAGTTAAAACTTCACAATTCACACTTTCGTAGTTTAACATTCATATGATACATCTCTTGTTACCACATTATTTGTTTTCAATGTTTAAGCATTCAGTTTAAGTTCGATTCTTTTATTCATGGCATTGAATTTTCATCCATCAATATTCAGTGTCGGAGACTTGCTCACAGATGAAGAAATGTTCATATCTTTGCTTTCGGGCTTCCCAGAGACACCCACCGACTGTCTTTGACAGCACTACCTTTGACTTCACGTACTTCAGCTCAGCTGTAAAATGAATCAGAGTACTGGGAGTAATGTAGGACAAAATCTATTACAAATCATGTAGAATTATCCAGTTTCAAAAACGGCATTGTTTAAAACAGAATGGAATGGAATGGAATAGAAAGGCGTAAAATTGAGACGCGACACGACAAAACCAACAAAGTGGCATGTGCGCTCAGAGATGACTCAGATCAGCCTAGGCATCCGCCTAGTCTGATCAGAGTCTTCGCTGATCGCATGGAGCCAGTTTAGACCCTTAGCTATCTTGAAAGTGCACAACAAAGACTGATCAGACTGCGTGGATGCCAAGGCTAATCTGAGTCTTCGCTAGTCGCACATACCACTATGTTGGATTTGTCTTGTAGCGGCGCAAATGATCTTCTCCACTTCTTTCCAACGGATTTGGGATGACACTCCCTTATAGACACGAATTCCCACCAGATCCTGTGTCAGACGATGTCCTGTCTATTTCTCGTAATAATAGGTAATACACTCAAAAACAAAAGAAACGCATATTTTTAGTGTCTTGTTTGCCTCATTTAATGTAACGATATTTTACTTTAACTAAGTACTAAGATTTGCCTATACGTGGTCATAAGTTTTGCAGTATTTTCTTACATGTATTACAGTGCAATTGAAAAAAAAAAGATTTTCTTTTTCAAATGGGCAAAAATCACAAAAATCTGGATCACAAGGGCAAATAAAAATAAATCATCAATACGATTTTGCTAAACGTGAGTTCAGCATGATGAAACCAACTGGAAAACGGTATCAAACTATTAAAATACAGTTAAAACGCACATGCAAAAATCTGCATTTTCTAAATTTTTTCAAAGTTTTTGAAAATCGTTGAATCATCAAATTATTAGAAAAATCTTGTAATTTGGGCTTCAAAACGAGTAAGGCTATGGACAAAGGACCCGTTTAAACAAATTTTGGTTCGAGATGAGCATGTATTTAGCTCACATACGGTTTGAGTTACGAAATTTAAAAGCCGATAAAAGTGTTTTCCTGGAAAACAAATCTTGTCTCCCGATTCGCTTACCGTAAACGGCCCTTTGTGATAATGATGAAGTATGAATTTCATTCAGTTTTGCCCAGTGATTTAAAGGATCCAGCGCCCAAAAGTTCAATTTGTGGTTGCAATATTGGAAGGACGTACAGAGTTACTACCCTTTGTTAGCATACTTCATTTGATTGTGGCCACTTATCCTTTTATTTGACCTGAATTGGAATCCACTTCCAATTCGGTTTGCTGAAAAATCCACAACATTTTCTTTTGCCATCCCAAAAGTTGCTTACTTTACGGGATTTGCATAAAGGGGCATAACTTTGATTGCAACGAGTAGCTAATGCTGAAAATTCTTGATAATGTTTCTGCGACATTGTAGCGTCCTAGATAAAAAGGGCACCAGTTTTAGAGCCAGGTACAACTCAATTCAAGACGCGGAGTTAACTGATCAGTATTGGTGAATTTTAAGATAGACCCCTTGATTGTTTACGTTTTCGTTACGTATAAATAAACAAACAAAATTTCTAATAAGTTTGCGACGAAGTATAGCCCATGCATTGATAATATCTTCCCTCTTTTGCCAATTTCCGCAGATTTTTATTTTGACATAAAAACACCAAAAAGAAAAATATGCGTTATTTTTGCTTTTGAGTATATGAAAGTCATAGGCAAGGCTTTGACTGTTAATTCCTGCGCTAATATGGTACTTGTGTTTATCTGCCATAAAATAAAATAAATGTAGCAAACAATGCATTGACTGATTATTCTTCTAATTCTTTTATGTAAAAATACTCGTTCGCTACCGCTCAGTCGTTTCCACTTCAGAAACTGAGGGTGAGGTTGGGCCTGTAAAATCGATTTAAGCCCCCCAGTAATTCATTACTGACCGTTCCAAGGCGGTAGTTCTGTTGTGGTTCTTTGTTGCCTGTTTTTGGTGTCAGAGTTTCTGTGATGTTTTACCTTATGTATGTTATTATTATTTTTGGTTCGGTTTGGGTTGCTGAGTGGCCACCTTTTGGGAACAAGCTGCTCACTCGGTTGGCCATATGTTCTCTGTATCTTGATTATTTGTAATCTTAGTTGTTTCCAACTATGGTTTGAGGGCTGGATTTGGATTTTGATTGTTTCAGTTCCTGGTCTTTGCATACTTTTTACTTTTACGGATAAGCAGAAACGACCAAGTTGGATCACAAACAAAAACAAGAGGGCCATAAGGCCCTGAATCGCTCACCTGAGTATGGTGGCCATGTACTAGTAGGTCATGTGACTTAGACCGCATGAATGAATTTTAGTTCCCTCAGCCCCTGGAGGCCGTGTATGAAATTTGGTTACAATAACCAAGTGGCTTTTGAGGAAATGTCTTAAATTGTCAAAATATGAGAGACATGGGTCAGAGGTCCAAGAATGACCTTGACCTCTTGTACCCGCAAATCTTCCATGTACTAAGGCGCCTGTTTATACCATTTTTTACGCCAACATCTTCTAAACTTGACATGCAATCTTATGTTCTAGCATTTTCCCGTAGTTGACCTTTCCTTAAAAAGGTCAAGGTCAGCCCAAAGTCATCATTTGAACAATGTTGATAGTACTAAATTACCTGATGCTATATACTAAGTTTCAAGGCTATCCGCCTATTGATTATGGCGGCCATGTTGGTCATGTGACTCAGACCGGTTCAACAAATTTTCGTTCCCATAGCCCCTAGAGGCTCCATATGAAATTTGGTTACAACAGTCCCAGTGTCTTTTGAGGAGTTGTGTGAAAATGTCACAATATGGAAAACCAGGGTCTTAAGGTCAACTAGAACTATCGGAGAATCCGACTATACCCCCGCTTAACTGCTTAAGTCCAATGGTGTTATTTTTGTTACAATAAGCATAGAGAGAGAACTCATTGTCACCATGTATACCAAATATCAATATTCTATATAAATCCCTTTCTATGTAATACGGAATAAAATGATTTCACATTGACAGAAAGAAAAATAATAAATACATGTAAGACAGACAGAAGTCTTTATCAGTCTACATACCAAATATGAACATTCAAACTTGAATGGTTGTTGTGAAATCTGTTACAAAAAATTGCATTATTCAAAGAAAGTCAGGAGAGAAAGAAAATTGGAAAAATACAGGGAGGAATAAGAAGGAGAAGGCTGGTTCTCAATTCAACAATACAACAAGTTATAATCAACCTGCATACAAAATATCCCTACTCGAACTTACAGATCCATAAAAAATCTTTTGCAAAAATTTCATTATTCAAAGTAAAGAGAAAAAGAAAAATCTGACAAATACAGGGAAAATTAGCAGGAGAAGGCTCGTTCTCAATCCCACGATACAGGAAGTCATCATCAACCTGCATACCAAATATGTCAACTCTAGCCTGCATGGTTGTGAAGGAATCTTTGACGAAAAATTTCATTATTCTAAGTATGGAAAGAAAGAACATTGGACAAATACAGGCAAGAATAAGCAGGAGAAGGCTGGTTTGCAATTCCACGATACAATAAGTTGTCATTAACCTACATTATGGATACCAAGTATTACTACTCTAGCTTGCACGGTTGTGGAGAAATCTTAGATGAAAAATTTCATTAGTCGAAGTATGGAAAGAAAGAAAATTGGACAAATACAGGGAAGAATAAGAGGAGAAGGCTCGTTCTCGATCCCACGATACAATAAGTTGTCATTAACCTGCATACCAAATATGACTACTCTAGCTTGCATGGTTGTGGAGAAGTCTTTGACGAAAAATTTCATTATTCAAAGTATGGAAAGAAAGAATATTGGACAAATACATGGAAGAATAAGCAGGAGAATGCTGGTTCTAAATCCCACCATACAACATGTCGTCATCCACCTGCATACCAAATATGACTACTCTAGCTTGCATGGTTGTGGAGAAATCTTTGACGAAATATTTCATTATTTAAAGCAAGTTGTGGAGAAATCTTTGACGAAATGTTTCATTATTCAAACACGGGTGGGAAACTCCATAATCAGAGCCAATGGCTCTGATAAGGAAAGGTTATGGCGGTTTTCCGGAGCACGTGCGGCTATGATTATACCGGTTGAAATTTGGACTGAAAAAGGTAAGTTTCGCATTTGTGGTATAAATTCGTTTTTACGGCGTGGAATCTCGAATAAAGGAGAATGTAGTTCAATGCTCAGGTCTTTTAACTTCTTTTTTACGCTAAGGTAAGTTGTCATATGCGTACGATTTTGTCTGAATCATTTTTGTCGTGGGGTGATAGAACGCTAATTTACAGACAGGCAGCTAACAATTGCGTTGAAATTCCTCTTGAAAGTATATAAACGTGAGAATTTTGGTAGTTGAAGAGCGTGCACTGATTGTCTGATCCTTCCACATGCGCAATAAGTAAGAATTAAAAGCAAATAAGAGAAATTGAGAATAAATAAACCGAGGCTCTGATTATGACGAGCGGCTCTGATTATATCGGCCGGCTCTGAGGTAGGACGGCTTCTTTTGTAAGAGTCGGTTACCAAGAGTCGGTTACCAATGCCAAGAGTTGCAACTGTTGTGAACATTTATGTACCGACTCTACTATCACTTCATCTGTGAATGGTAGGACTTTTTCAGTAATTAACGATTCTGATTTCGGCCCGTTGTATCTGTTGAGTCCTCGTCTTTGCTTCTTCATGGTGTTGAAATTTGATTTATGTGTTTACCGTGATGATTCATTGACGAGTTAGAGGGTTATCATGCGAACCGAACAACAAACTAAATGTTTTGTACCACTTCAGTAACTGAGGTTGAGGTTGGGCCTGTAAAATCGATTTAAGCCCCCCAGTAATTCATTACTGACCGTTCCAAGGCGGTAGTTCTGTTGTGGTTCTCTGTTGCCTGTTTTTGGTGTCAGAGTTTCTGTGATGTTTTACCTTATGTATGTTCTTATTATTTTTGGTTCGGTTTGGGTTGCTGAGTGGCCACCTTTTGGGAACAAGCTGCTCACTCGGTTGACCATATGTTCTCTGTGTCTTGATTATTTGTAATCTTAGTTGTTTCCAACTATGGTTTGAGGGCTGGATTTGGATTTTGATTGTTTCAGTTCCTGGTCTTTGCATACTTTTTACTACTAAAGTTAATGTTTTGTAGTAGTGCTATTTACTGTATGAAACTGTAGTCTAATTCACGTTCAGGGACGTTTGTTTGCTGTTTATTTAGGTTTCAAGGGCTGATAAAATTAGTTGCAGTGTTTGACAGATGATTGATTTCCAAATATCATTAAGGCGAGAAAAAGGATTTTCAAAGGGTACTTGAGCCAGTGAACGTCAAAACCAACAATATCAGGTTGGATTAACACGTGTTTTCTTACGTCATTTACTTACGACATTGTGATGACGAAATCCCAACAAAGTCTTTGAATTTCACTCTGAATTTCACTCAATAATTTCGTTATGGGTATCTACATCCTTACAAAGTGAAACCCAGAGAATGCGTAATCATGAATACTTTATAGTCATGCTTTTATCGCAGGCTTTATAGTTTTTTTTTTTTTCATTTAATCCGCCCCCGAAAACCGAAACCGAAAGTACAGGCCTTGGTGTTCTAGACCTCTGAAAATCCTCACAATTTTTGTAGTTGTTCTAAGTCATGTAACGAATGTTTCCCAGGAGCACAACGGAACGAATCAATAGTTGCACTCTCCTGGCACCAAGTCTGTTCATCAAATTAAAATTTATGTCCAAGGATGTTTTATTTAAGAAATATATTCTTTCTTACAGTGATTTGTTGCCCAATATATCACTGGTCTGAGGTCAGTCGTGAAGTGGATATATGACGAGCGCGAAGAGCGAATGATATATTTACCTTGACTGACCGACAACCAGTGATATATTGGGCAATAAACCACTGTAAGCAAGATTCTATTTCGATTCTAACACACAAGAAACGACGAAAACGCAAGTGTTTCCTTCATATTTGTCCAGTTTTCCGCCATGATAACATGAAGAATATCCGCCAGCAACTTTGACTTTTACAGAGACAGAGGCGTTTTCATATTTTTCGCAAGTTTTTGATATGAGAAAACGACGTTACACCGTCTATCCTCATGGAAATAAAAAAAATGACGTCACCAAACGAATCAAAATGACGTCCAAATGGTGCAAAATAACGTTACGCTAGTCCGCTCAGTGATTTATCACGCAATATGTCACTAGATTTTACCATGCCATGGGCTATATTGATGCCCAGTGTTAGAATTAGGATTTTAGCACGGACGAATTGTTATCAAGGGAAGTCATTTTCTGTCCAGGAAAAATAAAAGCTTTCATATCCGATTACAATGCATATGTGAAACCAACATATACAAATTGTAAATCAAGCTTACCGACCAAATGTGAAAGTTAACAAATTTGCAAAAGCGTTTTGGGTTACCTCCCTTGTCCATCACCATGCATTCAAAACATAGTGCACGTTAATTTTTTATACATGATCACAAGTTCATAATTTTGCAAGAGTTTTTAAAATAAATTCTTATTAATGACAAATGGACAGACAGACTCGGTGCCAGGAGATGCAACCATGAATTCCTTCCGCTGAGCCTCTTGGAGACCAACTTTACGAGAATTGGAATAACAATGAATAATAATGACGAGATAATATTTGCATGAGGGTGTTTCACAGCGTTGTTAACAATAGCTTTACTTAATCAAAAAGCACCGTAGTCGAATGGTTAGAGTGACACGGCTATGGTGCAAAAGACCGCCGGAAGGTCGCGGGTTCAAACCCGGGTAGGGTCATCCGACGATTGGTAAACTCTGTCAACCCAACAGTAAATGAGGACCTGATTAGAATCAGGGATTAATAAGGCAGCGAAGGGAGGGAGATGGGCTCCATGTTTTATATCAGTGGGCCTCTAATTCCTACTGCCTCTACGGTCACTAGGCTATGGGAAACCTTTACACTGATATATAATGCAGTACAAGTTGTATGCTATGGACAACAACATCCATTAACTAGAAATCTAATGCACTTATTTAAACCTCCTTTTTCTCGCCTCAATGATATTTGGAAATCAATCATCTTTCAAACACTGCAACTAATTTTGTCGGCCCTTAAAACCCAACTTAACATCAAACACACGTCCCTGAACGTGATGCAGACCCAAGTTTTGTTTTACAACGCTCATACAGTAAATAGCACTACTACAAGACATTTACTTCAGTAGTAACCGACCCTTACAAAAGAAGCCGTCCTACGTCAGAGCCGGCCGATATAATCAGAGCCACTCGACATAATCAGAGCCTCGGTTAATTTATTCTCAATTTCTCTTATTTGCTTTCAATTCTTACATTTTGCGAATGGTGAAGGATCAGACAATCAGTGCACGCTCTTCAACCACCAAAATTCTCACGTTTGTATCATTTCAACAGGAATTTCAAAGCAATTGTTAGCTGCCTGCCTGTAAATTAGCATTCTGTCACCCCACGGCACAAATGATTCAGTCAAAATCGTACGCATATGACAACCTACCTTAGCGTAAAAAAGAAGTTAAAAGACCTGAGCATTGAACTACATTCTCCTTTTTTCGAGATTCCACGTCGTAAAAACGAATTTATACCACGAATGTGAAAGTTACCCTTTTTAAGTCCAAATTTCAACCGGTATAATCATAGCCGCACGTGCTCCGGAAAACCGCCATAACCTTTCCTTATCAGAGCCATTGACTCTGATTATGGAGTTTCCCACCCGTGTCAAAGCAAGGAAAGAAAGAAAATGGACAAATACAGGGAAGAATAAGAAGGAGAAGGCTGGTTCTCAATCCCACCATACAACATGTCGTCATCAATCTGCATACAAAATATCCCTGCTCGAGCTTGCATGGTTGTGGAGAAATCTTAGACGAAAATTTTCATTATTCAAAGCATGGAAAGAAAGAAAATAGGACAAATACAGGGAAGTATAAGCAGGAGAAGGCTGATTCTCAATCCCACGATAAAATATGTCGTCATCAACCTGAATACCAAATATGACTCCTCTAGCTTGCATGGTTGTGGAGAAATCTTAGACGAAAAATTTCATTATTAAAAGTGTGGAAAGAAAGAAAATTGGACATATACAGGGACGAATAAGCAGGAGAAGGCTGGTTCTCAATCCCACGATAAAACATGTCGTCATCAACCTATATGCCAAATATGACCAGTCTATCTTGTATGGTTGTGAAGAAATCTTTGACGAAAAATTTGATTAAAAGGGGACGGACGGAAGGACGGACGGACGGACGGAAGGACGGACGGACGGACGGACAGATGTAAACCAGTATACCCCCACTTTTTTCAAAGCGGGGGTATAAAAAATGACTTGACCTTAGGCATAAAGTTTTCGTGTATTCATTAAGATGACTGTATATACCAATTTTCAGGTCAAAATCTTCAACACTTTTCATGAAATCTTGTGTTCTAGCATTTTCCGTATAAAAGCTATTTGACCTTACCGAAAAAAGGTCAAGGTCAACCGAAGGTCATAATTTGTACAACCTTGGAAGTACCCAATGCTACATACCAAGTTTCAAGGCCCTCCGCCTACTGGTTCTGGAGAAGAAGATTTTTAAAGGTTTTTTTTACCATACATGGGCGTGGCGACTATGTTGGTCATGTGACTAAGACCGTTTGAACAAATGTTTGGTCCCTCGCCCCCTAGAGGCTCTATATAAAATTTGGTTACAATTGGACCAGTGGATTTTGAAAAGACGTGTGAAATTGTCAAAATATGAGAGACCAGGATCAAAGGTCAAAGAATGACCTTGGCCCCTTGGCCCAATTTTCAGGTCAAAATCTTCAATAGTTTTCAAGAAATCTTATGTTCTATTATTTTCCCATACAAAAGCTACAGAAAGCAAATATGACCTTACCGTAAAAAAGGTCAACCCAAGGTCATAATTTGAACAATCTTAGAAGAACTCGCGTACCCAATGCTACAAACCAAGTTTCAAGGCTATCCGCCTATTGGTTCTGGATAAGAAGACTTTTAGAGTTTTTTTACCATATATGGGCGTGGTGGCCATGTTGGTCAAGTGACAAGGACCGTTTGAGCAAATTTTCGTTCCGCCGCCCCATAGAGGCTGTATATGAAATTTTGTTACATATGGCCCAGTGGCTTTTGAGGAGATGTGTGAAATTGTCAAAATATGAGAGACCAGGATCAAAGGTCAAAGAATGACCTTGGATTCTTGTACGCATAAATTTTCACGTACTCCTAAAGATCACTGTATATACCAATTTTCAGGTCAAAATCGTCAAAAGTTTCCAAGAAATCTTATGTTCTAGCATTTTCCCATATAAAAGCTACAGAAAGCTAAAAAGGTCAATCCAAGGTCATTATTTGAACTTTCTTGGTAGTACTCGAGTACCCGATGCTACATACCAAGTTTCAAGGCCATGGGCCTGTTGGTTCTGGAGAAGATTTTAAAGTTTTTTTACCATATATGGGCGTGGAGGCCATGTTGGTCATGTGACCAAGACCGTCTGAACAACTTTTTTATTCCTAAGACCCCTGGAGGCTACATATGATATTTAGTTACAACTGTCCCAGCGGTTTCAGAGGAGAAGTCGTTTGAAATTGTGGACGGAAGGACGACGGACGACAGAGCCTTACCATCCTATAAGCTCCCCCGGATCCGCTGGCTCAGATGAGCTAAAATCCAACAACGCTATTTAGTCATATAAGTCATAAGAAAGCGTATTTTGTATCTCTTAAACCAATATGTATCCAATTTGACACACAATGTTCAATTTCAAGGCATCGAGCCATTTGATTCAACGTTGTTTTTCCACTGCTTACCGACCGTTGCCAGAATTTAGACAAAACTTCGAGGACTAGTTCATCATCATCATATTTCAATTCTCATATCGACGTTACCCCCGCACCTCAGCGGAACGTATCCATAGCCGCAGTAACGGGGCGCCGAGCGTCCGTCCATGAGAGGGCTAGTTGAAAGCAATTACATGTATATATGATGGAGACTTTTTATATAATTTATGTTCCTTTTATATATTTTCAAGTGTCATGTGAATTTCATTTTCCTTTTATACTTCAGCCGCGACACGACAAAACCAACAAAGTGGCATGTGCGCCCAGCGAAGACTCAGATCAGCCTGGGCATCCGCGCAGTCTGATCAGAGTCTTTGCTTTGTGCTTAAAGCGTAGCTTAGGGTCTAACCTATCTCCATGTGGACAGCGAAGACTCTAATCAAACTGGGCGGACGCCCAGGCGAATCTGAGACTTCGCTTGGCGCACATGCCACTTTGTTGGTTTTGTCGTGTTGCGGTTAACTTTACCGTGTGCCCAGTTAGTGTAACCGGTCTCATTTATCAATGTATTAGAGGCTTCCCAAATATAGTCACCCTTCTCATTTACGAAACGTCCACCGAGCCACCAGAACCGTTCACTGGCTGAAAAAAACAATTCGTCCAAGCTGTATCATAGTGAGAAATCAAAGACCAGAGGGCAAATATTATAGAGCCCGATGGGGCGGCTCATCATGAGCCGCCTCAACTGTACCTGCGCTTTTTGCAAGTTGAACTTTTTTAAGGGTTTAGCGGCGTCGTGTGCAAAATGACAGTGTTCGGGTAGCCAATCTTCAAATTCTCAAGGCAATGGCTAGCCGTACGGGTCAATGCGGGTAGCCTCTGAACGACTGCTTGTCTCATATATCACCAACATATGTGCTGGTAAGAATCGTCCGGAGGTGATTGTGGGGAGTGAACATGGAGGGAAACAGTAGCAATTTTCGAACTAAAAGGTTCACTCTTAGACCTGTGGTCAGACATGTGGAATCTGGCGATGTAATTCAAGCTGCCAATTTTTCAACTTATGTCTTAATGGGGTCCCCTGAAGCTGACATCCACTACAGCATCGTTGTTGTTGTTGTTGCAATTCTCGTAATGATGTTTTCCAGGTGGCTGAGCGGAACGTATCCATAGTTGCACACACCTGGCATCGTGGGTCCGTCCATCACTACAGCATCGTATCCATCCAAGGTTGTAATTCAAGCTCCCCAGCAGGCACATGACGTCGAAATGACGTCGTACTGACGTCTATGCGACGTAATTACGTCGCATCAATGTCAGTACGACATCATTTCGTATGATGTCGAAATGACGTATTACGCCGATTTGACATGATTGCGTCGCGTCCACGTCAGAACGACGTCATTTCGACGTCATGTACCACTAGGTCATAGTCAATGTCCTTTAAATAGCCACATACATTACCAGAAAAGCTAAGACTTTAAAATATACAGTCGGAGTTACAAATGCTGAACGTAATATTGCTAAACAGAGCCACTGCCTCCGATTAGTTTCCAACCCACCGTGTATGGGCAGATTGGCTATAATTACTTTGGTAGACCTGAGCGATACCCAGGTATTCCTCGAGCTTATCGAAGATATAGATGGAGCCCCGGTAGCTCAGTGGGTTAAGCACTGGCCTGCTGATCTAGCGGTCTCGGGTTCGATTCTAACTGTAGCGAAAATCTTTTCCATTGTAAACGGGTTCCATTCCACACAGCTTTTCATTATCACCCTTCCATCGTCCTGATATGACTGAAATACTGTCGACAAGTATATAAAATCGCAAGTCATCCACCCACTAAACTTCTCGAAAATATGTATATACATATATTTTTTTCGAGTAACCCCAGGTTGCCCGAGTTTACACAAGTAAATATGTCGAGGGCGATTCTACGGATTACCTCCAGGCTCAAGTACTATCTTGTCACATAGAAAGTTGTTTTCAGCTTCACTTTCTATCTCTGCCAGCTCAGCTCCAACTGACTGACACTCTCTCTGAAACAAGAGAACGATAGACCTAGGGTGAAGTCAGGTTAATTCGGACAGCAGGTTAATTCAGACAGTGATATATTTTCGTATGTCAGTTGTTTGGAATTAAAACAAAATTAACTGGGCAAACTGTGAAAATCCTGATGAGACAACTGAGCCGTCTCACCTGGATTTTCACCGCTGCAATGGTATGTCCGAATTTACCCGCTGTCCAAAGTTACCCGATTCGACCCTAGTGGACTTCGTAAAAATTCTAAATATCGGAACTCCTCAAATAATTACCAGGCCCAAAACACGAACAGTTTGGTTTTACAATGCAGTAATGCGTACACACGATCCAGCTGGAATGGCAAAAAGTGTAGACCCTGATCAGTCTGATCTAGGTCTGCACTGTTTGCTCAAACCAGTTGTCCCAATACTTAGAATTGCACAACCCGCAGGTTTGCACTATCATCACTGTGTGAGTTAGTCCGTCCGTCCGTCCGTCCGTCCGTTATCAGTTAGCGAAAACCGTTATCAGTTAGCGAAAACGCTTATAACTCTTGAACCGCATGGGATATTTTGACAAAATTTTGCATACTTATACATGTCAACATTGTATAACGACTCGCATGCATAACAACCTTATTTGATGGACGAGGCTTTGCTGAGCACAAGTTGAAAATTTACGGCCAACTACTGAAAATGCGCATAACTCATGAACCCCGAAGTAAATATGGTTCAAATTTTGTATACTTATGTATTTTAACATAGTCCAGCCACGGGCATGCAAAACAGTGACGAAGCTTCACCGAGCATCAATTTGGCCGGTCGAGCTCTTTTATTGAAAATGCTCATAAATCTTGGACCGCTTGGTATATTTGCTTCAAATTTTGTATACTTATGTAATTTAACATTGCCCAGCCACTGGTATGCAAAACAGTGACGAGACTTCACCAAGCATCAATTTGGCCGGTCGAGCTCGTTTATTGAAAATGCGCATAACTCTTGAACCACTCGGTATATTTGCTTCAAATTTTGTGTACTTCTGTAAATTAACATTGCCCAGTCACTGGTATGCAAAACAGTGACGAGGCTTCACCGAGCATCATTTGGCCGGTCGAGTTCTTTTATTGAAAATGCGCATAACTCTTGCACCACTTGGTATATTTGCTTCAAATTTTGTGTACTTATGTAATTTAACATTGCCCCGCCACTGGTATGCAAAACAGTGACGAGGCTTCACCGAGCATCAATTTGGCCGGTCGAGCTCTTTTATTGAAAATGTTCATAACTCTTGGACCGCTTGGTATATTTGCTTCAAATTTTGTATACTTATGTAATTTAACATTGCCCAGCCACTGGTATGCAAAACTTCTTACTGCACAACCCGCAGGTTTGCACTATAATCACTGTGTGAGTCCGTCCGTCCGTCCGTTATCAGTTAGCGAAAACGCTTATAACTCTTGAACCGCATTCTCTATTTTGATAAAATTTTGCATACTTATACATGTCAACATCATCTAACGACTCGCATGCATAACCGTCTTTTTTGCTGAGCACAAGTTGAAAATTTACGGTCAAGTAGTGAAAATGCTCATAACGCTTGAACCCCGTGGTATATATGGTTCAAATTTTGTATACTCATGTATTTTAGCATTGTCCAGCCACCGGCATGCAAAACGGTGAGGAAAGTCTAAACAGTATTGCACGACCCACAGGCGTGCACTTTAATCGCTGTGCAAGTCCATCAGTCTGTTTGTCCTTCTGCTGTAGTCAGTGAGTGAAATTGCTCATAACTCTTGACCACATGGTGTAGTTTGATAAAAATATGCATCATTCTACAAGAAATGACCAATTTCATTTCCATACATTCCTTTAGGCACGAGAAACTGATTATTCTACATTCACCACGGCTTGTGCACATTACCATCAGTTGATTAGAATTTTAGCATTACGAAGCTTATTTGAGCCGCGACACGACAAAACCAACAATGTGGTTGTGCGCCAAGCACAGACTCAGATCAGCCTGGGCATCCGCCCAGTCTGATCAGAGTCTTCGTTGTCCGCATGAAGGTAGCTTAGAACCTAAGCTGCCCTTTGAGCTCTTAACGAAGAGCCTGGTGAAACTGGGCAGATGCCCAGGCTGATCTGAGTCTGCACTGGGCACACAACCACATTGTTGGTTTTCTCATGTCGCGGCTCAAATACCTAGAGATGTATGGCAGCCTCCGGTACCTAGAGATGTATGGCAGCCCGGAGGGACAACTATTTTCTTTTATACTTTTCAATGAATATAGAGACTTCTTGGTGAAATTGAAACTGATAATCTCACTGTTTCAAACAGGGAAATTATCACTTTGTTTAAAAAATAGAATTTTCGTGAGATGATCTCTTGAAAGGTTTTTGTTGATTAATTGGCTATTTAAACCTTATCCGTCTAGACAAAAAATTCGTCACGCATGTTTGCACCTCAGTTTGAAGTAAATGACGTCACATGAAGCGCCCATGTCTCGTATATGAGCTCACACCGTCAGATCACCCTCGACGCAAGCGTCTCGGGAGATCCGATGGTATGAGCTCAACAACTCGACGTGATACAGTACGCCAGATCAAGTTACTGTTATAACTAGAATTGTTTTTCTACGAAAAAACAGATGTCTCCCCCCTTTCTGATGTCATTTTTCATGCAAACAATGAGCTCGTATCCAGTAAAGATATTTTGTGATAGACTAATAGACAGACGCCAAGGGAAAAACAATATGTTTCCCTACCCTGAAGCAGGGATTCATAATAAGTAAAAAGTATAAATGCAATAGTTATAGTTGTTATTCTCTGCATGTCATGTAATGTTGACTGATATTCATATTTAGTTTTTGTCAAAAAATATAAATGCAAGAGTTACAGTGCTCTGCACGTCGTCTATTTATATGTTGACTGATACTTGTATGTATGAAGTTTCATGAATATAGCTTAAACGGTTTTCAAGTTATAGAGCTTAGACGATTGAGACACGATTTTGTGAATGACAAAGTTCCAAGGGAAATAACTCAAATAGTATAAATGTTGTCTAGTGTTGACTGACATTTGTATGAAGTTTCGTGAATATAGCTTGTCCGGTTTTCAAGTAATAAAGCGATTGAGACACGATTTTGTGACTGACAAAGGTCCAAGGGAAATAACTCAAGAAGTATAAATGCAAGAGTTATGGTTCTTGCACTATGCAATTCTTCTAATGTTGATTGATATTTGTATGAAGTTTCGTGAATATAGCTTGAATGGTTTTCAAGTTATAGAGCAGACACGACTGAGACACAATTTTGTGACTGACAAAGTTCTAAGGGAAATAACTCAAATAGTATAAATGCTAAAGTTATGGTTCTTGCATTCTGCACGTCGTCTGATGTTGATTGATATTTGTATGAACTTTCATGAATATAGCTCGAATGGTTTTAAAGTTATAGACGGACTCAACTGAGACACAATTTTGTGATGGACAAAGTTCCAAGGGAAATAACTCAAAAAGGATAAACGCCAGAGTGCATTCTGCACGTCGTCTGATGTTGATTGATAGTTGTATGAACTTTCATGAATATAGCTTGAATGGTTTTAAAGTTATAGACGGACTCGACTGAGACACAATTTTGTGATGGACAAAGTTCCAAGGGAAATAACTCAAAAAGTATAAATGCCAGAGTTACCATTTGTACACTCTGCACATCGCCTCATGTTGATTGATATTTGTATGAAGTTTCGTGAATAAAGCTTGAGCAGTTTTCAAGTTATAGAGCGGACACAATTGAAACAAAATTTTGAGATGGAATAAGTTCCAAGGGAAATAACTCAAAAAGTATAAATGCCAGAGTTACCATTCTTGCACTCTGCACGTCGTCTCATGTTGATTGATATTTATATGAAGTTTCGCGAATATAGCTTGAGCGGTTTTTAAGTTATAGAAAGGACACGATTTGTGACAGACAAACGGACAGACAGACAGACGGACAGACGCCCGGGGAAAAACAATATGTCTCCCGACTCTTAAGGGGGGGGGGGGGGGGGCATAATAATGTGTATGGCAACATCTTTCTTATATGTGACAGTGCCTGCGATCTTGAGACTTATGGAGGTGCGACATTGACGTCACGAAACGTGAAAAATATGACGTCATAAAATTTGCACGTAAAGTTAATTGTATTTCCGCGCACTGACTAATAAATTTCAAAGCGTCAGCTGAAAAGAGTGATTCACCATTTTTATCATCTTCAATCTTTTAATGTTCGCATTATAGATCTTTGAAAAGAGATGTCACGAACCAAAATTATAAAGGTTTATCCAGCTAGTATGTAAATTGTATCCAATACGTGAAACGAAAACAAAAAAAACGGGTGGGTATGAATTTCGTTTGCTTTTGCAATAAACCTTAGTGCTATTTCTTTGTGCTTCTCAAAATCTATTTTGGAAGCACTAATAACTACGAAAATGTCAAAAACAAATTTCCGATTTTCGCTCCATAAGGCTCAAAATGCCAGACACTGTCACATATTAGCAACCAGACATTTTTCAATTTTTGGCCTAATCTTTAATTTTAAAGAACAAAATGGACACGCAAGCATATGGGATGACGTTTGATAATAGATCATAGGTTTTTGACGTCACTCAATTTTAATGACGTCACTAAAGACGGGTTTAAACGTCCTTAGCAAATCTGACGCGCGTGGAGTGATTGGCTAAGTTGCATTTAGTTTTCGCCCTCTGGAAGATAAAATAGTCTACATATCGTGTTTTCCGTCACCCATTTTAGGACCCGATAAACACACTGGGATGCTCAAAATTTACTTCAAATCACTGGTTAAAAAGTTAAAATTTTCCTGGTCTAAAGCCTAAGCCGACTTGAGGTTTAAAATCCGCTGACAGTGGGAGAAAAATAATCCATCATGAGCCAGTCCATGTAGGTAGGATAGAGAATTCTTGCACACCGGATAGAAAATGCCATTCTTTTCATCCGGGATAGAAAATCTTTTCTTGCACACCGGAGAAGGATATCAGCGTGCTTCCCCTGTACCTACAAATCTTATCTCACCCATGTTATCTCACCCAGGACCGGATAAAAATCACGAGCATTAAATGCATTGGTTGTAATGGAGGTCACGTATCTGCGTCGTCAAGTGACGTTGGCTTTTTAGATGATTTCGTTACGAAAACGGCAAAATGACGTCAGTTTATGCATGCCAGACGTTGACGTAAAGAACCGAATGGCGGTCGTTGAAAACGGCGCCTTCTTTTAAAATCAAATAGAAACCTCTGAGGCACTAAAATTACGCATTTTAACAAGTTCTAAAGATAATACAAAACGTGGTGTGCAAGAAAAAGTATCTATCATGGGTGTGAGGTGCGGAGAGAAAAATCCGTCACTCGGGATCACTGTTCGGCATCACTCGGCAAGCCTCGTGATGCCGAACAGTGACCATCGTGACGGATTTTGCTATTCACACCTCATACCCATGAAAGATACTTGTAGTCTTACCCAGGTGTTCTTACCCAGGACCGAATAAAAATCACGAGCATTAAATGCATTGGTTGTATTGGAGGTCACGTACCTGCGTCGTCAAGTGACGTTGGCATTTTAGGTGATGACGTAACGAAAACGTCAAAAATGACGTCAGTTTGTGCGCACCAGTCGTTGACGTAAAGAGCCGAATGGCGGTCGTTGAAAGCGGCGCCTTCTTTCAAAATCAAATTGAAAACCTCTCAAGCACTAGAATTACGCATTTTAACAAGTTCTAAAGTTAAAACGAAACGTGGTGTGCAAGAAAAAGTATCTATATATCACTGGTGTGAAGTGCGGATAGAAAAATCCGTCACTCGGGATCACTGTATGGCATCAATCGGCAAGCCTCGTGATGCCGAACAGTGACCCTCGGGACAGATTTTTCTATCCACACCTCACACCCATGATAGATCCTTATAATCTCGCCCTCGGGGTCGAAATTTCAACCAGCAAGCCTCGTCCCTGGTTGAAATTCCGACCCCTCGGGTGAGATTTTGACGCAAAGAACCGAACGGCGGTCGTTGACAAGTTTCGGCTTCTTTAAAATTGGATAGAAACCCTTTAAATGCGAAAGTTATACTATATAGAGAGGATCTTACATAAGTGCTCCTGTATTAACAGCTTATCGGGTTCCCCAGCGAGTTTAATAAATTCAGTAATACAGGAGCATAAATGCAAGATTCTATTTATCAAACGACACTTTTAAAATCGCATTTTTACTAGCAAATTTTGCCATAAGAAAACGCGACGTTTTTATGGACGTCAACGCATACCGTTACGACGTAATTCGCATAATTATTCCACTAGTTGATTATCGTTTTTGCTGCAAGGCTTCGTACACTCTCAGATGCAACGTCATATGATAAAGCAAGTTCTGCTTTCAAAATTAAATATTGTAAATCAAAAGGTCTAGTAAGGACGCTGAACCCGAAAAAAAAAATACAGTTCAAATGCTCCGGCGATTCGAAAAAATTTTAATGCATATTTGATAAGTAAAACATTTTGGCTTTGTGATAATGATGTTGGTCTGCAAAATAAGATCCCGCTGCGTTTCAACCAGTCTTTTTTACGCTCACATTTTTTACCCTTATTTTGCTCGAAAAATGAAAATGTCATAATTCTGTTCTGTATGAGGTGCAAACAACATTCCTGATTAGTTCCTAATTGATTTATTGAAACTATTAGCTTTTCCACTAACTTACAAAATATGAAGAAAACCGGTATATATACAGTAGAACGTCAATGGCTCGAACTCTGATGGCTCATTTACCCTGTTATGGCTAGAACTCATTCTTGGGTCCCTTGAGGTCAGTTCATATAGAAACTAGCCCTGGATGGCTGGAACTACCCTTGGCTGGAACTAATTTTCATGGTCCCAAGGCTGTTAGAGCGATTGAAGTTCTACTGTACATATAATGCGAAGGGCAGTTTATCTTACCCAGAGTAGGTATCCGAAGATACTAAATTTCATTTAAGTCTCTTTTTTCCATTCCTCATGAAATAACGCACGGAATTACGGGATAACTGACTCGCACAATATTCAATGATAATGTCTCAGCAATCAGTATTTCATAACATTTTTGTCGCACCTGCTTCAGGTTTTCCGTCCCTCCGTTCAGAATTTAAGTCGACCCTAGCATTTTAGTCCATTCAAATGACTTAATCTCTGAAACCACTGCACCCATGGTTCTCAAAATTCACATGCAGCAGGATCAGGCTACAAGGCTTCAAAACGATAAAATTTAGCTAGGTCAAGAATCCAAGATGGCCACTGTTACTAAAATTTAGCAAAACCAATAAAACCAATTTTTTCTCCAGTTTGGCTGAAGTTTTGCAGGAAGCATTAGTGGGACCTTCGTTTTCGGAATTATCAAAATGAACAGAATCTGTAGCAGAGTTAGGTCTCAGTGACCTACTTTCTATTGATGAATCCAGTTTTACTTAAATGCCAATATCTAAAAAATGCTGAACAGATATCAGTCAAATTCAGTCAGAATGATTCACAAATGTAATTCTTTCAAATTTATGTGACTAAGCAGTCCAAGATAGCCATCAGCTGTTGTTACTAAAATAGCGAAAACATGAAAATGACAATTCTCTAGAACCTCTGAATGAATCTGGACCAACTTTGTGTCAGAATGATCCTCTTATGAAGCTATTTCAATATTTTGCAAATCGATCATCCAAAACGGCTGCCGTTTGCCATTACTAAATATAAGAAAAGTATGAAACGGACAATCCAAATGTATTTTGACCAAATATGCATCAAACGGATGCTTTCATTGAGTTCTTAATGTGAAGGCACATAGCAGGTGCGACATAGCGTTCCGCGGAATTCTTGTTCTTGGGTGTTTAACCACTCCACTGCATTGGCTCCCGTTTTTCTCAGATGTCCATTTTTTCAAAAGATGTAGCGTATTAAACTTTTTCTCGCACTGAGGAGTTTTCACACGGATACCAGCCCTACGCCGTCTGTGACAATTAAGATTTTAAATAACAGACGCTCTCAGGCTTATATTGGGCATTTGTCTATCGTAGCTAGTTACCTACCTTACTTTATAACCCTATATAACCTATGCCAGTGTCAAAATATTTAATATTCTGCTTGGATGATGCGCAAACAATAATAAGCAAAAGTAAAAACACCAAGCAACGACAAGACAGACCGATGGAACCCACGTACGATCGACTATTGACTGACGGGGCTGGGGGCTCGCTGTGCCTTAAGGTGGTGATTTGTGGTAAATACAAAAATCTGCATAAAACCATAAAAAATTAACGTACCTCCCAGAAAGTTTGCTGACTTCTTATTTTTGTTGTTCTCTACAGTTCATAATACAGAATAGAGGGACATGCTGTTAAAAAAGTGTTTTATATGGAAAAATCAAAGGGTAATTTTGTGCGCAGAAATCTAGAAAATTAACTTCATTCTTGAAAATATTATAAGCTCTGAAGTTTCTTGAATGCATTAAAAAGAGCGTCCTAGCAATTATTTGTTCAGATTTTTTCTCAAATTTATAAGGTAGACCAGATGAAAACAGTCACTTTTTCTCAAATGTCTGACCATGTATAGTGCATGTACACTGCATGCATTAATTAAATACAGGTAGAGCAGTTATACCTTTATCATACTCACAGTATGCCATAAAAAATCTATATATTGGGACAGTTAGGTCTGAGCAAAAAAAGCAAACCCAGATCAGACAGGAGCAGTCTGATCAGGGTCTACACTATTTGCCATCCCATTTGCATTTTTGGGCACATTACTGCACTGTTAAACCTAATTGTTTCAATTTTAGGACAGTTATGGTAATTATTTTTAGTGTCCCAATATTAAGAATTTTTACCACCATGACACAGGTGTGTATATGAAATTGTTCAACTTTGAAAATGGACTCTACGGTGTATTTTGGCAATAATTTGGGCCCAGAGGAGACCATTTTTTAGCTCGCCTGAACGAAAGTTCAGGAAGAGCTATTGTTGGCACCACGGCGTCGGCGTCCGCGTCGGCGTCCGCGTCCGCGTCAGCGTCGGCGTTCGGATAGGATGTTTTGGTTAAAGTTTTTTAAAGACCTATATCTCCTTAACCCATGGATCGATTCTTTTGATACTTGCACTGTAGTTAGATATTGGTCTAAGGTTTAACATGGTACCACCCCCACCCCACTCCGTGACCTTGATGTCAAGGTCATGGACTTAGAAAATTGGTATTTTTTTTGGACTGGATGTTTTGGTTAAAGTTTTATAAAGCCCAGTATCTCCTTAACCCATGGATGGATTCCTTTGATACTTGCACTAAAGTTAGATATTGGTCTAAAGTTTTCGAAAGTACTACCCCCCCCCCCCCTCTGTGACCTAGATGTCAAGGTCATGGACTTAGAATATTGTCTTTTTATTGATTGGATGTTTTGGTTAAAGTTTTTTAAAGACACATATCTCCTGAACCCATAGATGAATTCTTCTTATATTTGCACTGTAGTTAGATCTACAGAGTACTACCCCAACTCAGCTCAGTGATCTTGATGTCAAGGTCAGGGACTTGGGAAATTTTTATCTTTTTTAAAGTTTTGTAATTGCATACTGATTCATAATGCTTTGCAGAGATTTAGTTTATACTTGAACTGATGTTAGACTCTTTTTTGAGTTTTTACAAAACACCTTATACTTACCCCACTGGATGACCTTGAAGTCAAGGTCATCGACTTAGAATTTTGTCTTAAAGATTTTGGTTAAAGTTTTATATTTATGAAGACATAATTTCACAGTGCCACGATGATGGACTCAGTTGATACTAATACTTGAACTGATGTTAGATAATGGTACAGGGTTTTGATACATCATCCAAGCCCCCCCCCCACCCCCTCCTACCCGTCAGTTTTTTTTACCTCAAGCTCATGGACTTCGAAATTTCATTTCATTTTTTTATTTTAATTTTATTTTTAATACTTATTTCTGAGATAGCTTTTGTTTATAAATGTGCTTTCATTATGGACATGCTTGCATGAAGTTTTATGCATAGCAGTCCACATAGCGCCCCCCCAACACACACACACACACACAACGCCACCACCACCCATGGACTGAGAAATTTCATTTCATAATTTTTATTTTAACTTTATTTTGAGACTTATTTCTGAGATAGCTTTTGTTATAAATGTGTTTTCATTATGGACATGCTTGCCTGAAGTTTTATGCATAGCAGTCCACATAGCCCCCACCCCCTCCCCCTACCCGTCCGTTTTTTTTTTACCTCAAGCTCCTGGACTTTGAAATTTCATTTCATTTTTTTTATTTTAATTTTATTTTTAATACTTATTTCTGAGATAGCTTTTGTTTATAAATGTGCTTTCATTATGGACATGCTTGCATGAAGTTTTATGCATAGCAGTCCACATAGCGCCCCCCCCCCCCCAAAACACACACACACACACACACACACACACACACACACACACACAACGCCACCACCACCCATGGACTTAGAAATTTCATTTCATTTTTTTTTAATTTTAACTTTATTTTAAGACTTATTTCTGAGATAGCTTTTGTTTATAAATGTGTTTTCATTATGGACATGCTTGCCTGAAGTTTTATGCATAGCAGTTCACATAGCCCCCACCCCTCCCCCTACCCGTCCGTTTTTTTTACCTCAAGCTCCTGGACTTTGAAATTTCATTTCATTTTTTTTTATTTTAACTTTATTTTTAATACTTATTTCTGAGATAGCTTTTGTTTATAAATGTGCTTTCATTATGGACATGCTTGCATGAAGTTTTATGCATAGCAGTCCACATAGCGCCCCCCCCCCCCCCCCCAAAACACACACACACACACAACGCCACCACCACCCATGGACTGAGAAATTTCATTTCATTTTTTTTATTTTAACTTTATTTTAAGACTTATTTCTGAGATAGCTTTTGTTTATAAATGTGTTTTCATTATGGACATGCTTGCCTGAAGTTTTATGCATAGCAGTCCACATAGCCCCCACCCCCTCCCCCTACCCGTCCGTTTTTGTTTTACCTCAAGCTCCTGGACTTTGAAATTTCATTTCATTTTTTTTATTTTAATTTTAATTTTATTTTAACTTAGCTTTTGTTTATAAATGTGTTTTCATTATGGACATGCTTGCCTGAAGTTTTATGCATAGCAGTCCACATAGCCCCCACCCCCTCCGTTTTTTTTTACCTCAAGCTCCTGGACTTTGAAATTTCATTTCCTTTTTTTTTAATTTTAATTTTAATTTTAATTTTATTTTAATTTAGCTTTTGTTTATAAATGTGTTTTCATTATGGACATGCTTGCCTGAAGTTTTATGCATAGCAGTCCACACCACCATAGCGGCTGTGTGATGGGCAAGCACCAATTCAGGCGAGCTATGCTGTCAGGCGACAGCTCTTGTTTATCTACCCAGCCTGAAAATGTGTGAAAAAAATGGAAAAAAATAATTGCTAGGACTCTCTCCATAATGTATTAAAGAACCTTCAGGTTCCAGCATAGTTGCAGGGTAGGTGGGCTTGATTTAAGCAAAACTGAAGCTGCTCGAGTAACATTAATCAATACAGTATCAATATAAAAGTAATTAATGAAAATCAGTTTAGTAGTCTTGGTCCCGTATCATGCCAGAGATGTGCACCCTTGGTATCGGCTGGTACACATGGTACCGGGAGTACCGTAGATTATCATCCACATGGGAACGTTGCCAAGAGCTTATTCGGAGAACTTCGGACTTTTTCTGCGAAGATGGCAGCGACTATTTTTTGTTTCGCGACTCCAGTAAGAAAAAGAGAGCTGAAAGAACTCGTACGGCAAATCACAAGGGGAGAGTCGGGTAACTTCGGACAGCGGTTAAATTCGGACAGTGACATTTTTTTCCTTTTTATATCAACCTTTTGAAACTAAAACAAAACATAACTGGCAAAACAGAGAAAATCCTGATGAGACGGCTCATAATGAGCCGTCTCATCTGGATTTTTACTGTTTGCAATAGTATGTCCGAATTTACCCCCATGTCCGAAGTTACCCGACTCTCCCCAAATAGTTTTATGGATTTCCTGTAACAAGAAAAGGATCATCTAGTACATCCTTAACTTAATTGCTGTAGTACTATTAGAAAAGGAGAATTAAAACCGAATTTGGAGACAATTCCAAACTGCAAGTTTTTAGCATGGATCAACACATGACCCTTAGGGGAGTAGCATAGTCCTGGCTATGGGTCAAGAAGTACGGGACTAACTATTCAGTAAAATAAACGTGATGTAACAAATTATCAGATGCAGTTAGATTAGAATATCCATATTGTGTAGGTTCATGCCAAACAAAACAGAAAAAGAAAAAAAAGTTATTAAGAGAAGAACTGAGTAAAGACAGTATTAAAAGATAAGAAAATAAAGTGTCAATGTATCAGAAAATTTGCGCAGGTGTCCATATTACAAAAGTTTCCGTAGCATCTGAAATAGTGGACACTTAAAATTCGTATATGTATTAGGTTGTGAACTAGCTTTTTCTACGAGTTTGAAGAAAAGAAATGATTTTATATTCTATGCCGTTTGTGTTAAGATTCAGGTCCAGTTTTTTTACACTTTAAACAATACTTAAAAAGTTTAGGAAATCAGTAGGTATTTATACAGAAAATCCTGGGGAGCAACAGGTTACTGTCATTGATACATTGCATATATTTGTAGTATTGGTATCTATTATCATTGTAATTGTTATTATTATTTTTATTCACATCATGCGATTTCAAATCGTTTAATATTTTACCAGAAACTCAAGTAGAGCTTAGAATGAATGAATGTTTAAGTTATTTATAGACGCTCAACCCTGGTAAGGGCATATAGCGTCTAAACGTCAGCAATTTAAAACGTTTCTATATATAAGAGATTCAAAAACGATCAAATGTTAAAAGTATTGTGTATACGTCCGAATGATAAAAACGTTATGTACAATAAAAGACTATATCTTGTTAAAAAGTCCAGCTTCCTTTAAGAAATTGATAATATGGACAGAAAAAACTTTGCTGAAAAGCTCGGTAATGGTTTTACTTTTATAATGTTTTGAACGGATATGGTTAAAGTCAATGCATGATACAAGAAGATGTTTAATAGTGATGACTTCGTTGCATGGTATGCAGAATGGTGCAACCTCATTATTTAGTAAAAATGAATGTGTAATTCTGGTATGCCCTATTCGGCATCTAGTAATAACGGTCTGTTCTTTTCAATTTGATAATATAGTGTCTTTGCTGTGAAAATCTGGTTTAATTTGTCGGAGTTTATTATGAATTTGATTATCCCAATTAGTTTGACATTTTGATTTGATATATGTATTAATTTGAGATTTAAAATCTGAGTGCGGAATACGGAAGGTACTTTCTGGTAAATTTAAAGCCGCCTTGGCCTCTTTATCGGCCAGGTCATTTCCACGAATATTGACGTGACTTGGAACCCAACAAAAAATTATTTTCTTTTGATGGTAACTGAAAATATTTACGAAGTAATTGTTGTTTTAAAGGATTGGGGTGATTGACGTTTTTAAGTGATGATAAAACAGAAAGTGAGTCTGAGAATATAATAAACTGATTGTTTTCTTGAACTGAAATTTGATTGAGGGCCAAATCTATGGCTTTAGCTTCAGCTCTAAATATAGAGCTGCCATTTGGTAATCGTATAGTATCTGTGAATAGGGAACTTACAACCGAACATGCAACTTTATCTTCTTGTTTTGAACCATCCGTATAGATTGTGGTATGGTTCGGAAAATTAGATTTTACTTGCAAGAATTCTGATTGAAGAAGGTCAGGGTTCGTCTGTGATTTTTTATTCTTGTGTAATGATAAAATAACGTTAGGAGGTTTTAATGTCCATGGCTCTTGGACAGGTAAAGAAAATTTCTGGATGTTTTTAATGTCAATATGAGAGTCTACTAGCAAAGGTTTAATACGTAAACCCAAGGGTTTAATAGATCTCGGTTTGTTGTTATAAAATATTTCATACCGAGGGTTAAAAACACAATCGTAAGCAGAATTCTTTGGGTTTGCAGCTAGTTTTGATACATATTGTAGTGATAATTTCTCTCTTCTGATATATAGAGACGGTTCATTCGACTCTGCGTAAAGACTTTCTACGGGAGATGTTCGAAATGCTCCAAGAGCAAGACGTAACCCCTGATGATGAATCGTGTCAAGACATTTAAGGTATGATTTTCGTGCCGAACCATATACGACTGAACCATAATCCAGTTTAGATCTCACAAGAGATCTATACAGGTTTAGAAGTACAGTACGATCTCCTCCCTAATTTGTATTGGAGAGCACTTTTAAAACATCTAAAGCTTTTAAACATTTAGCTTTCAAAGCTTTTATGTGAGGAATAAAAGTGAGTTTCTTATCGAACAGAAGGCCTAAGAATTTGGCCTCATTTACAACTGGAATTGGCGATCCATAAATGTTAAGAACTGGGTCGGGGTGCAAACCCCTCAACTGACAGAAATGAACACATTGGGATTTAGTTTTAGAAAATTTAAAACCGTTTTCTGTGGCCCAGGTTTCTACTTTATTCAGGCATCTTTGAAGTCTGAATTCTATGTTTTCCATATTTTTCGATTTGTAAAAGATGCCAAAGTCGTCAACATATAATGAAGAATCGGTATCGTTAACACATTTAACAATGTTATTGATTTTTATATTAAATAAAGTAGGTGATAAAATACTTCCCTGAGGAACACCTTGTTCTTGTTTAAAAGTGTCAGACAATGTAGACCCTATTCTAACATTAAAGGATCTGTCAGATAAGAAATTCGAAATAAAGTTTGGAAGTCGGCCTCGAAGGCCAATATTATGTAAATCTTTCATGATGCCATATTTCCACGTCGTGTCGTACGCTTTCTCCAGATCAAGAAATATTGCGACGACATGTTCTTTTTTCACAAATGCATCACGAATAAAAGATTCTAATCGAACTAAATGATCTGTAGTACTGTGATTCTTACGAAAGCCCGCTTGATTTCTGGAAATCAAGTTATTTGACTCCAGGAACCAAACGAGCCTATCGTTAATCATTCTCTCCATTGTTTTACATATGCAACTTGTTAACGCTATCGGTCGGTAATTTGTAGCTTCCGTCTTATCCTTTCCCGGTTTGGGAATAGGAATGATGACTGCTTTATGCCAGTCTTCTGGAAAATTTCCAGTATGCCAAATATCATTCAACATATTAAGTAAGGTCTCCAATGCATCAGGTGGTAAATGTTTAAGGATTTGATAATGAATATCGTCCGGCCCTGCGGCCGTATCTTTACATTTATCAAGTGACTCCTTTAATTCTGATATGCTGAAGGGAAGATTATATTTTTCGTTATTTAATGACTGAAAATTTAAATTTTCTGATTCTTTTTCAGTTTTCAGTTCCTGAAATCGTTGACTGTAATTTGAGCTTGAAGAATTTTTCTGAAAGTTTTCGCCTAATGCATTGGAAATCTCTGCAGTGGAAAAACATTTGTTACCGTTGGAAGATTTAATATGAACACATTTAGATTTCTTGTTTTTTCCACTGATTTTTCGTATCATTTCCCATATCTTTTTTACTGGCGTTTTAGGATTTAATTTATTGACATATTGTTGCCATGATGAACGTTTGGCTTCTTTAATAGTTCTTCGTGCTTTAGCACGAGTTACTTTTGAATGTACATGATTTTCACGAGACGGATTTTTATTAAATTTTCGTAAAGACGATTTGCGTTTGTTTATTGCAGTTTTACATTCATTAGTAAACCATGGATTACGCCTTTTTGAACTTGTCGAGGATTTCGGAATACTTTCTTCCGAAATTGCATGTAATGCTGATGTAAAAGCAGACATATCTTCTGCTGTTTTGAACTTTTCAGAGCTAAGTCGCTCCTGACATGATGTTACGAACATTTCCCAATTTGCTTTTTTCAAATTCCATCGAGAATGCTGTTCTCCATCAGATGAATCAATTTCTTTAATTATGATTGGGAAGTGATCACTTCCATGCAGGTCATCACAAACTGACCAGTCAAAATCTAAATATATATTAGGATGACAAATAGACAAATCTATGGCAAAATAATTTCCCGTGGGAGGGTGAAGATATGTAGGCTGTTTTTCATTAAGTATACACAAATCATTTTCAGCAATTACATCTTCAATAATTTCTCCTCTGTCATTTGTATTCAAACAACCCCAGGTTTTACTGTGACCATTGAAGTCACCAACTAACATAAATGGCTGCGGCAATTGGTCTACTAGATTGACCAAGGAATTTTTAGAAAGTACATCATTTGGCGGAATATAGATAGAGCATATCGTTACTTTTTTGGATAAAGTAACATTGACGGCAACTGCTTGTAAGTTTGTATTCAGATTAAACTGACTATGTGGAATGTTAGATTTTACGAGAATCGAAGTTCCTCCTGATGCTCTTTGACCATCAGGACAAATATAGTTAAACATACTAAAATCTCTAAAACTAACATTATCTGACTGCTTTAAAAAGGTTTCTTGAAGACAAATGACACTTGGAGATAAAAGAGACATTAAAATTAGTAATTCGTTGTAATTTGCTTTAAGACCACGACAGTTCCATTGTATTATTGACTTTTTATCCATGTTTAAATGAATGGGAGAGAAAAAAACGTGTCAGGAGACCAATCAGGAGAGTATACTTCTCCTAAGCAGTATCCATGTCATCCTCCAAAGCGCCATATTTATTGACCGTTTTAACAGGATCCGGAGATCCTTTGCCGAGCTTATTGGAGGACGAACCTCCGATGGCAGGTTTATTAGAGGACGAGCCTCCACCAGAATGTGATCGACGGCCAGAGCCGTGACCAGAAGGAGAACAATGTTTATCCTTCTCCTTCTGCGCTTTAGCCGCCGCTTTAAGCTGTTCCTTAGTCTGCTTAGCAGACTGCGAACCAGACGAACTAGACTGTGAACTAGATTGTGAGTTAGACTGTGAACTAGACTGAGAATTAGACTGAGAACTAGACTGAGAACTAGTTGGACGAGCCGCCGAAGCGGCCCGAGGCTGTGAACCTGAGCCAGAGCGGGCTGTAGTTGCTCTTGGCTGAGATGTTGGCTGAGATGTTGGTTTTACAGATGGTGAAATAACTTTAGAAGATGGTAAAATGTCAAAATCTTTTTCGAAAAATTGGGTACCAGTAGTTTTTGTTTCGGGTCTTGCCAGTGAGTGTACAATTTTTGTGAAGTCCAAATCCGATGTTTGAGTTTGGCTTTCATATAATTTCCTAGCTTCCAAATAGGTAACATTTTTGTTGACCTTAATTTTCAAAATTTCTTTTTCTTTTTTCCATATTTCACATACGCTGGATCGAGAGACGTGATCTTTGCCGCAGTTAACGCATTTGGCCGGATTTTTGCACGTGGAGGTATGGTGGTCATGACCTCCCGCGCCACAAGTCGCACAAACAGATCCGGGATCAACGGGGCAATTGTTTTCGTGATGGCCAAACCTCTGACAGTTGAAACACCGCCGAGGGTTTGGCACATACACGTCAACCGGAACAACTCGGTAAAAGATTTTTAATGATTTTGGTACCGTGACGGTGTTGAACGTAAGAAGTAAAGTGTTAGTCTCAACAGTATCATGATCTTTTTTGATGGTAAAGCGTTTGCAGGCGGTCACGCCCTGTTCTCTTAGGTAGTCAACGATTTCATTTTCTTTTTCCCCTTTCAGCATCCTGTCACGGATGATGCCTTTAGAAGAGTTAAGGCTTGTATGCTCCGTGACAGAGACTTTAAGGCCAAAAAAGGTAGAAATTTTCAAAAGATTGTCCGTTTGAGCTTTTCGACATGTTTCAACTAGCAGAGTCTTGTTTTTTAAGTTTTTTACAGATTTTGGAGTTCCTATTAAACTTTCTATTTGCTTTTCAATCACGAAAGGGGAAAGGGTCGTGACCGCCTTCTCTTCAAGTGACTGGATGACTAGAAATTTAGCGAAACTAACATTACCTTGAAATGTGAAATATGAGGGCCGGTCCGCGTCGTCATCAGAGTCCATTAGAAATCTTCTCTTATTTGAGGATCCCATGATTGGTGTTTATTATTCATTGGCTATGCGCTTCACCCTCCGCGGAGTCCTACAAGGGGACGTTTTAGGGGAACGGATCTCCTATTCCCAACGCCAAAGCTACATAACCATTATACTCAACGATCAAATCCCTCGGTTTAAACCCCCAATGCTGAAGGCCGAAAAATATGCCCGTCAATTAACCCATCAGCCGCTGCCCATCGAAAATACCCATATAGAAAGAAACGAAGGGAATATTTTAAGCCCGGTATGTACCATTATAGATACGTATAAAGAAAGAAGGAAGTGAAGGATCAAGAAGCGAATTTTAGAGCTTAGCACGACTGAGCCGATTGAAACGGGTCGGGTCTAACCCGAAACGCTCGTCTATCTGAAGCCAGGGCCAAAGTAGTGTGTTGGAAAGCTGGAGATCCCTGGGCTTCCCTCAACTACCAGGATCCCTTTTTCCAGCATACGAGACGCCACCCACGGCAAACAGGTGGCTCCTGTTTTGACAGGTAATTTCACCCCGTCCACTACAGAAGTAAAGTGGCCTGTAAATTTTATTCCCCACAGACAAAGGGAAAAAGAGAACCGTTTGCTGAAAAGACGTCTTTGGCGTTGTCGGAATAGGAGATCCATATCCGGAGTATATGCAATGAGACTAAGAAGTTGTCAAAGTTACTATATAGGTAAGAAGAGGTAGCAACATATAAGATTTGTTAAATGATTTGAAACTTTAAGGCATATGCAAACAAAACGTAGCAGACAATTGCTACAGAAGACAAATTGTTTATTATTTTTCTGTTGAGACAAATTTCTTTCTTATTTTAAAGTGCAACGTGCTCGAGTTTGGAGAAGTGATACAAACACAAGACAAATGTTATACACAGATGAGGTAATAATCTTCGTTCCGTGTGCGACCCACGGGCACAGAATGATACACAAACAAATGAAGCATGTTAGTATCATGAAATAGTAAAGATCGAAAGGAAAGAATTCGCGTTTGATGCCTACTTAAATATATCTAAAATTTCAAAATGGGGATTATTTAAATTCGCACGTTGGATCTGTTTGTACGTAAGATTTGATTATTTAAATTTGATCAGTTAAACTGTATGAACTATATAACGGACGGTTGCTTATATAGTGGGGTTTCACCACCTGCTCAAGCGAAAGCATCCAACTATTTATACCCCCCGGTTGGCACGGGGCGGTAGAGCTTAGAATATTTGCCGGTTTTCGATTTCGGAAACTTGTTCAGTGAGAGTCAAAAAGAAAATGTTTTGTGCCCTCAACTTCTCGACAAACACATAGTAGACTCTCTACTATATTTTGGGAAAAAAAGGTGTTAAGGGAGCCTCAGTACATTTTAACCATGTATTGTAAATCTTCGCTAGCTCTTCCCGTCAAAATAGAATGAGGGTATATTATCTGAATTTATTTCACGTTTAAGAAGAAGCTATTCTTGGTAAATTGCGCGTTTATTCTGGAAGTTCACTCCAGTCCCTTATTACAAAAGTAAAATGGAACTCTGCTAATTGACAAATTAAGTATTGTTCGAATTAATTGGTACTCCGGGTTCCATTTTACAAAAGGAATAGTCACGGAAGCAATAATTAGACTAAAAAGCCAATGGACGAAACAGTATGGAAAAAAAGATCATGATGAAACGAAGCATTTTAGCTGATAGATTGCAATTTGCTGCAATGTTGCATAGCACGATCTCCCACGTCTCTTCTTAGTTACATGCTTCCGATGCTGTACCACCAAACTCATGCTGGATCACCGTACTAGAGATTTTTTAAACTGACCAAATAAAACCATGCTATGAAACTCCATTATTTGTAGATATAACAAAGATGTACCTCGGTTTTCACTGAAGTTTTTATTTGAGCACGTTTTGTTGATAACAAGAACATCTCTCTACAAACTCTCATGAAGGAACTTATTAAGATTTTAATTTTACCTCACTGCAGCTGGTGTTGTGCCGTGTGGAGGCCGTAAAAAGTCTCCCCGTACATCATCCATAGTGCAGATTATATTTCATTTACATCCTTTGAGATCAGAGGATAGATTCTGAGAAATCTAAAATTTGAGATCGATTTAGACTATTATTCTAGATCATCGTCTTTTATATTATTTGGATCCTTTTGAAACTAATCAGTCTTTGAATCGACTGCCCAATTAAAATTAAGAAATTACAGTTTGCTTTTTTTTCTGGTTTCGTACCAGATATTGTCAGGGTCACTGACGAGGCTTTATTAGCCGAAACTGCGTAGTCTGGCCCATGTTCCTATTTCTGTATGTATTCTCTGCTCTTGAAGGAACTTTTTAAGATTTTAATTTTACCTCACTGCAGCTGGTGTTGTGCCGTGTGGAGGCCGTAAAAAGTCTCCCCGTACATCATCCATAGTGCAGATTATATTTCATTTACATCCTTTGAGATCAGAGGATAGATTCTGAGAAATCTAAAATTTGAGATCGATTTAGACTATTATTCTAGATCATCGTCTTTTATATTATTTGGATCCTTTTGAAACTAATCAGTCTTTGAATCGACTGCCCAATTAAAATTAAGAAATTACAGTTTGCTTTTTTTCTGGTTTCGTACCAGATAGTGTCAGGGTCACTGACGAGGGTTTATTAGCCGAAACTGCGTAGTCTGGCCCATGTTCCGATTTCTGTATGTATTCTCTGCTCTTGAAGGAACTTTTTAAGATTTTAATTTTACAAAATAGCAAAATAGATTGTTTGTTCAGTATATGTCAAGTCTTGAAACACATTACAATTCTAAAGCGTTTCTTCTCCCTTTTCACGTAAACAACGCAGCTCAAGAGACCCTGAAATAAATTGGCTAAGGTGACCTTGATCGACAGAACATTTTTTAAAGAATTGTCTGAATACCATTTTATGACAGTTTTCTGGGAGCTTATGAATGACACTAAAATAAGTGAACAAGTATTAAAGTGTTGTTATTTATCTACGTTACGTCCAGTAGTACCACAGGCTGGTGATAGCAAACCATTCACGCTGAATTTATCCAAATAGTTAAAGATGATTTTAAAAGGGGGTATGCTAATGAAACGGAACAAAACGATTCTGCTTTAAAATAGTTTCAATTTAGGGATGTGCCCATTAGTAACGTTTGTAGCCAATTGTTACGGACTTATGTCAAAATGGACAGGAAGCTAATAAGTGTTAGTTGTTGGAGTATACTAGGTTCTGCGACTTATGAATGCTTTGTCTTTGTTTGAAAACCCGCTAAAATGGCATAAACACAACAAAGAGGGTCGAGCAGTTTTTAGCATTTTCTAGTGTACCCAGTTATCTCCCTTGATTTCAGAGCCCGGATCCACTTTTCAGGACTAAATTAAGATTGGGATAATGAACCTCCATAATATACTAAATTCATCTCTTCGAATCCTCACGGCCAATTTTTTAATTTTAGCCGCATCCTGACTAGTTTTCACGAAAAAAAAGTTTATCATATGACGTCGCTGGTATTCAGTAGATAACGTTGTGTCATAAAATTGTTTGGCGCGTACACGTAACGTCATTGACAACGTCCATGTCAACAATGCGTTTTCTTATTGAAATAATGTTCAGTTTGAAGGCCTTAAAATCCCATTTGGAAGGTTCATATGATAAACAGAATCTTACACTCGTGGTCATTTCATATGAAATTTATGAAACTTGCCGATGGCTCGTTTCATGAATTTCATATGAAACGACCACTCGTGTAAGATCCTCTATATCTACCTTGCGTGTATGTTGTGGGATACAATACACCCACTCGCGATCAGTGCCCTCAAGACAGATTTTTTTTCTATCCATCCCATACCTCCATGAAAGCTTATAAGCATCTATCATGGGTGTGAGGTGTGGATACCTCACGAGGGTCACTGTTCGGCATCACGAGGCTTGTCGAGTGATGCCGAACAGTGAACCCGATCGACGGATTTTTCTATCCACACCTCACACCCATGATAGATACTTTTTCTTGCACACCATGTTTTGTTCTAACTTCAGACCTTGTTAAAATGGGTAATTCTAATGCTTGAGAGGTTTCAATTTAATTTTGAAAGAAGGCGCCGCTTTTGAAAGAAGGCGCCGCTTTCAACGACTGCCATTCGCCTCTTTCCGTCAACGACTGGCGTGCATAAACTGATGTTATTTTTACCGTCTTCGTGACGTCATCATCTAAAATGCCAACGTCACTTGACGACGCAGGTACGTGAGCTCCTATACAACCAAAGCATTGACAGCTGGTCCTGGGTAAGATAACATGGGTTAATTACGATTTTCTAACTCAGGTGAAAGAATGGCATTTTCTATCCGGTGTGCAAGGATATATATAACGTTAAGTATCTTTCGTGGGTGTGAGGTGTGGATGGAAAAAATCTGTCACGAGGGTCACTGTTCGGCATCACGAGGCTTACCGAGTGATGTCGAACAGTCAGCCCGAGTGACGGATTTTTCTTTCTGCCACCTTTGCCTATATAAGATAGGCTCTCAGCTCATATAAGAAATTTCTTTCTCCCACCTTTGCCTATATAAGATAGGCTCTCAGCTCATATAAGAAATTTCTATCTTATACCTGGCAACATCTTTCTTATATTAGCAACCACACTTTTTCATTTTTTGACTAATATTTTAATTTTAAATGAACAAAATGGACACGCAAGCATGTCGGATGACGTTTGATAGCAGATCATAGGTTTGTGACGTCACTCAATTTTAATGACGTAACTAAAACCGGTTAAAAACGTCGCTAGCAAACTTGACGCGCGTGACGTGAGAGGCTAAGTTGCGTTTTGTTTTCGTCCTCTGAAAGATGAAATAGTCCACATATCGTGTTTTCCGTCTAATTTTGATGTGCAAACTGTGTTTACACCCATTTTAGGACCCGATAAACACACTCGGCTGCTCCAAATTTACTTCCGATCATTGGTTAAAAAGTTAGAATTTTCCTGTTCTGAAGCCTAATCCAACTTTAGGTTTAAAATCCGCTAATAGTGGGAGAAAAATAATCCATCATGAGCCAGTCCATGTAGGATAGGAAAATCTCACCCTCGGGGTCGGAATTTCAACCAGGGACTCGGCAAGCCTCGTCCCTGGTTGAAATTCCGACCCCTCGGGTGAAATTTCCCTATCCTACATGGACACTCATGATGGATTGTTATATTCTTTCCGCTCTCAACCAATGACTAAACGAAATTGCGTTAGAATAATGAGTTGGAATTATAATAAGATAAATTATTACCTTCGCGGCTATCCATTTAAGTTCGCATGTAGAAAAGAAGTATTTTCTGTTTCCAGCAGTATAATTTTTGACTGAAAGTTAAAAAAAAACAAATATGACAACAACAAGAAACTTACCATAAAAAATCTAAACTAGAAATTGTGCTTGTTACATACTATGCCCCAAACCATACGCTTGCCATTAAAGATGTCAAGCTTTAGAATCTCTAAGTCTGAAAATGTGTTACCATGGGCAACGTTTTACCTCAGCTCCGTAAAATCTACCTGTAAACGACGATATCGCGTGAGCTTGAAACCGACTGATGCCAGCAACGAACTGTCGTCTGTTCCTAGCCCCTCTGTTAACGCCTAGAAGCTCTTGCGCCTGACTGAAAATACACAACCACTAGCTTGACGTAGCTTCTGATTGTTGGCGTAATGCCATACAGGCAACTAAACCAGCCGGGTCCCCATGAGGTCTGAATAACCTTTGACTCGTCCCCACCCATCTATCCAGGCGAACCCTGCGCCGTTCTTGGCTGGACACCTTTCTATCCTTGTTAGTGGAGCAAATATGATTGCATAAGTGGCCTAGAAAAGGGAGATGGTGGTCTACGGAGTGTAACATTTATTTTCATATATCAAAATGATCGCCTTGGCCTGTAGTTTTAAAATTCAGCGTTTGCCACTTGGCAAATCTTGCATAACACTGTAGGGGCCAGTTATTTACGCTACCCCAATAAATTTTTAATATCAAAATATTTATTGAAGTCAAAAGGAAGTATGCTTAAATATTATAAATGTATCAAATGTCCATATCTTTTTAAAGGAATGATTAAGTTACTATAAGTTAAGCCATCTCAGTAACAATTTAGAACTTTTATGCTGTTAAAACAATTGTATCAAATATTTAAATACATCAGAGATGTATAGCGATACTGCTGTTAGGTTGGTTAATCTTCGGCACCTCGATGCTTGCTTTCAACATTTGCGTTGAGGGTGGTTACTTTCTGAACCTTGTTACTCTACCATTAATATGAGAACTTCTTAACAGTAAAGGGTAATCTGACAACTTGTTACCTGTTGAATGCTGAATAAGCTACGTTTTTGACCACCCAACCACGGAGTCGAAGTTAGTGAATTATCATTGACTTGAATTAAATGTCATTTTGATGATGATATCAAAGTAATAAGGCTACCCCCATTAAACAGGGAGGACAGGAAAGTCATGGCTATTTCATTTCACACAATATCCATTCACTTTAAAGTCTGGTGGAATGATAAAAGCTGAAAAAAGTTATTAAGGAAGATTCTCTGGAAGCAAAAAATGCATCAGAGAAAACAAAATTAGCAACATTGGTTAAGCTGATGTGTGCTTAGCAATGCAATAGTGCAAAAATCCCAGTGCCCCCCCCCCCCTCCCTAGCACTAGCTTCAGCTAAATTCCTTTTTTTTCAAACTTACTCAGATTATCAGCCTAGATTATCCTAAACAAAATTTTCAATAAGATGAGGTACGACGGTACTTTTCATGGCAAGCACAGTGAACTTTACACTTGCTGCAGTAGAATAAAATAACTCATACGTTTTAACCTGGTATATACGTTACTTTGATGAAATTTATGCTTTTAGGCTTTTTATAGGAAAAGGTCAAAACAGAGAAAGTAGTGTAAAGGGTCAGCAATCAGGAATCGATTCTTTCTATGAAACAATCCACTCGCAATATCGAATTGAAAATAGCAGCATAAAGTTATCAGTAGTCAGACGATACTAGCCAAATAAACATCCAGCCCATTCCATGCAAATGATCACAAAGCTAGCCTTAACTAAGCATAATTAGTCACACAAACGCCTATTTTCACCCGTTCCTGTCGTTTTCTATATGTAGCTTTATATGACAGAATGATTGCAAATGTGCCGATGAAATAAACTGATTTTTGAAGATTACAGATAAGAGGACAACACAAACTAAAACATCGATACACCACAACTGATGCTCCGCCTTTGAGTTGTCAGTAATGAGTAACATTGGGTTAAACCGGTTTAATGTGCCTTAAAATGTTTTTATTTCAGCTCAAAATAATAAAGCTTACACATATTTGGAAGTAGTAATATTTAATCTCAGGGACTGTTTGGAAATAAAGGTTATTAACGTTACCTTTCTGAGTATAAAACTGAGAGTTATGATTAGCTAGTTGGCACTTTTGGTTTGGTTTAAAAGTCATTTGGCTATTAATAAAAAATATATATATTCCATGTACAGATTAATTCACAAATTCTGCATTTGAACATGTTGAGCATCATGACAATTTCAGCTTTGCAAGTCATGTAAATAACACTGTTTTCTGTCTAAGTAGGCGATTGAACTATCATTTTACAACAAATAACAACTATTGTCATCACAACTGTGTTGTTTAAAAGTCAGAATTTCAAAAAGGTATATTCGTGGTGGGAATAATCTATGCTTCACTCAAAAATTTCAATCTGTTAAGTACGTTACTGTGTTTTAAAGTATGTATTGTAAGGTCAAAACAAAAATGTGAACTGTTGTTTTATATCATGTATTACATGATCTTATTGCAAAGGGGCCACTTTGTCATTTTAAAATAGATTATTAGCCATCCTTTGTACGAACAAGTGTGGGAAATTGACTTTGCAGCTACCAACAGGGAATAGGTGTAATCATGTTCAACAGTACATATTTGACAAAGTATAGAAGCTATAGGTCTCAAATTTGTTGTGTTTCAAAGGTACTTAACGGGACAATTAGAAAATTGAAGAAGTTTGGGCTATTTTATCATAAATTGTTTGTAAATGCAACAACCTAAGTTACATTTTAAATTTCCGAGGGGTACATAATATATTGTAACGAAAATAACAGCACATAAGTTCAGAACATATTAATCATTCTTTCAGAAACTATTAATATTTGGTATATTTATATTTTCTAAAAGCATTTCTTATTGATTTCAATAAATATGTTTGATATTTAAAATCTAACGGGGTAACGTAAATAACTGACCACTGCAGAGTTATGCAAGGTTTGCCAACGTGGCAAACGCTGCATTTAGAAGAAGCACGACCAGGTGGTGCCGGTACAGTATATCAAATATCAAGCCATAGCTCAAATACTATTTCAGATCTCTTGCTAACAAGATATGCATTCATTTTTTTAAAAAAGGGGCATAACTAAAAAAGGGGGCATAACTAAGAAAAGAAAAAAATACGGATTAGCTTTTTTTTTCATTAGAAACCCACACAAAAATTTCAAGATCCTAGCATGCACGGTGATTTAGTAATTGGAGGCATTAAAAAGCGTGAGACAGACGAACAAATGGACGAACGATCGGGCGAACGGACAAGCCGTAAGCAATATGCTCCACTAACTTTTTTAAAGCTCAGGGCATAAAAATTGAGGCAACTAAAATGATTACTGTAACTGCATTAAAACTAGAACAGTCAGATTTTTCAATATAGTAATGCGTCAAGAAGATGAAGACGGAATGGCAAACAGTTTAGACCCTGATCAGACAACTCCCAAAGTAGCTGCCTGATCTGGGTCTACGACATTTGGTTAAACCTATCTGTTCCAATACATGTATTAAGAATTTTACAGACATTACAACTTATTTAAATGACATACTACTAAGATTTATTTACAACCACTAAAGATAAGCAATTGTGGCCCAGTGGTAGAATGGAAATGTTTCCAAGAAATAAAGAAACCTTCATGCCTATGAGACTTCCATAATTCGCCGTCATGTTGCACGTTTGATTTCCCGCCAGTCCAAAATTTTCCAAGTATACTAAAATGTTCAATCGCAAATATAATCTAAGTGTAATATAACGTGTAAGTGTCCAGTATCTCCCAAGTGTAAACAAGTCGCCCAAGGGCAACGATCGCTCACCTGCCAGTATATGCTCAGGTCAAGTGGCCAAAATGAAAGCTTTCGGCTCAGGCAGGCTAATAAACAGGCTGCAATTCTATAGGATTGGATAGTGAGTGTGCAAACTGTTCCACCATGGCCACTTCTATAAAATCACTAAATGACCTTAACCTCTAGTATTTATAGAGGTTGAAGTTGACTGCATTTCCATATCACAGAGCTCAATCGCAACAGAAAAATGCACTTTCTCATCTTTTCCCATTCAAAAGCCTAAGGGACCAAATTTGATCTTGCCATAAAATAGGTCAAGGTCAACCTAAGGTCATCATTTATATAAACTTTGTAGTACTAGAGTCCTTAATGCTACATACCAAGTTTCAAAGCAATCGGCCCAGTGGTTCTTGAGAAGAAGAATTTTTAAGTTTTATACCATATATGGGCATGGTGGCCATCTTGGTCATGTGATCTGGGTCAAATATATAAACATTTGTTTCTTTATACTGTTAAGGCTCTATATGAAATTTGGCTTCAATCAGCCCAGTAATTTCTGAGGAGAAGTCCTTTGAAAATGTTTACAACGGATGACGACGACACAGACCTTGACCTCTGAATTCGTAGGGGTTGACGATGACTGAATTTCCATATCACAGAGAACAATAGGAACAGAAAAATGCACTTTTTCAGCTTTTCCCATTCAAAAGCCTAAGGGACCAAATTTGAACTTGCCATAAAACAGGTCAAGGTCAAGCTAAGGTCATTATTTATATAAACTTTGTAGTACTGGAGTCAAAGATGCTACATACCAAGTTTCAAGGCAATCGGGCTAGTGGTTCTGGAGAAGAAGATTTTTTAAGATTTTTACCATATATGAGCATGGCAGCCATCTTGGTCATGTGACCTAGGCCAAATGTATAAACTATCGTTCCCACATCCTGTTAAGTCTTTATATGAAATTTGGTTTCAATCGGCTCGATGGTTTCTGAGGAGAAGATGTTTGAAAATGATGACACCCAATGGCCAAATGACCTTTGATCAAGGCCACTAAATGACCTTTACCATTCATATCCATAGGTGTGGAAATTGACTATATTTCCATATCACAGAGCACAAAAGCAACAGAAAAATGCACTTTTTAAGATTTTCCCATTCAAAAGCCTAAGGGACCAAATTTGACCTTGCCATAAAAAAGGTCAAGGTCAACCTAAGGTCATCATTTATGTAAACTTTGTAGTACTGGAGTCCAAAATGCTACATACTAAGTTTCAAGGCAATCGGGCCAGTGGTTCTGGAGAAGAAGATTTTTAAAGGTTTTTACCATATATGGGCATGGCAGCCATCTTGGTCATGTGACCTGGGCCATTTATATAAACTATTGTTTCCCCATCCTGTAAAGACTCTATAAGCAATTTGGCTTCAATCGGCCCAATGGTTTCTGAGGAGAAGATGTTTGAAAATGTTGACACTCAATGGACAAATGACCTTTGGTCAAGGTCACTAAATGACCTTGACCTCTAATATCCATAGGAGTTGAAATTGACCACATTTCCATATCACAGAGCACAAAAGCAACAGAAAAAAGCACTTTTTCAGATTTTCCCATTCAAAAGCTTAAGGGACCAAATTTGACCTTGCCATAAAACAGGTCAAGGTCAACCCAAGGTCAAGATTTATATAAACTTTGTAGCACTAGAGTCCAAGATGCTACATACCAAGTTTCAAAGAAATCGGCCAAGTGGTTCTGGAGAAAAAGATTTTTAAAGGTTTTTACCATATATGGGCATGGCAGCCAGCTTGGTCATGTGACCTGGGCCAATTATATAAACTATTGTTCCCCCATCCTGTAAAGACTCTATAAGCAATTTGGCTTCAATCGGCCCAATGGTTTCTGAGGAGAAGATGTTTGAAAATGTTGACACTCAAAGGACAAATGACCTTTGGTCAAGGTCACTAAATGACCTTGACCTCTAATATCCATAGGAGTTGAAATTGACCACATTTCCATATCACAGAGCACAAAAGCAACAGAAAAAAGCACTTTTTCAGATTTTCCCATTCAAATGCCTAAGGGACCAAATTTGACCTTGCCATATATAGGTCAAGGTCAACACAAGGTCATGATTTATATAAACTTTGTAGTACTAGAGTCCAAGATGCTACATACCTAGTTTCAAGACAATTGGGCCAGTGGTTCTGGAGAAGAAGATTTTTAAAGGTTTTTACCATATATGGGCATGGCGGCCATCTTGGTCATGTGACCTGGGTCAAATATATAAACTTTCGTTCCCCTATCCTGTTAAGGCTCCATATGAAATTTGGCTTCAATCCGCCCAGATGTTTTAAAGTGTGGACGCCGACGACGACGACGACGGACGACGGACCAAGGCTTTACTATAAGCTCACCTTCACAGATGAGCTAACAAGAGGACCAATGGTCCTGTAGCTAACCTGAGATCTTACTGTCACCAGACACATTTTGTCACTTCACTTTTGCCCTTTAGTGTGTACACAAGGTTTTTCTGATATTTGACCTACTGACCTACTTTCAGAGTCGAAATGGCCCAGTTTCCATTTCGTCCTACAGTTCAAAGAGATAAACATTTAGTCCTACATTTCATAGAGCATAACATTCTGACAAATTCATGAAGATTGGATTAAAACTGAGCCCTCTAGAGTGTACGCAAATTTGTGCAAAAATTTGCCCTAGTGACCTAGTTTCTGACCTGACATGACCCAGTATCCATCTCCTCCTAAATTTTATAGAGATAAACGTTCTGATAAAGTTTCATGAAGACTGGATCAAAACTGTGCCCTCTAGGGTGTACACAAGGTTTTTCTAAGGTCTGACCTAGTGACCTATTTTTCGGCCAAGCAATCAGTAAAGGAACTGCAGGTAAACAACCATTTTCAGATCAATCAAGGGCGGATAACTCACGAACTGGAAAGGTAAGAGTGACGGTTCTTAGTCTTAATATGTAACCTTTGATGTTTATAATATCTGTGAAATTTCATTTAGATTTCATAAACAGTAAAGGAATAACAGGCCAGAAACCATTTTTCCAATACGAACAAGGGCAGTAACTCTGTTAAAATTGATGAATTTTGCTCATTAACAATCTCATACAACTCATCCACAATAACAAAATGTATGCAAAATTTGAAGAAAAAAAATCGTGAATAAAAACTCAAGTTATCGATTGGAAATGGTGAGCACGGACGGACGGACGGACAGACAGACAACGGAAGGTATACCTTAACACCCCGCCACTAAAAAGTGGCGGGGTATAAAAACTGATGATTTTGAACTGACCCGAACCTGCAATCTTTCGTGTGCAATGCCGCCACGGTTCCTTTACGCTACAACACATTGCTTGATAAAGGACGGCTAATTTTACTTACTTAATTTAACAGATAGGCTGAATATTTCAGGATGCCCTACCGAGGGTGGCTGGTTTGTGCCATTTCTTTTTTTCGCGGCAAAAAGACGCAGTGCAAAAGTCGGAAAGACGAAAAAGATGCCTTCAAAAAGCCGAAAAAATGAAATCACGCCATGCGAAATTATCAACGTCATGAAGAAAAGACGAAATTTCCGCGCTGAAAGACGAGAGAGAAACAAACAAACAAAAAAAAAACGCCTTGCGAAAAGATGCCATTCAAAACTTTTATTTTGTCGTCCTTTCGCGTGGTGTCTTTTTGTCTTTTCGTCTTTTCGTATGACGTTATAATCGTCTTTTCGTTCTTTTACGTTCACGTTGTGTTATTTCGTCTTTTCTCATGACGTTATTTGTCTTTACGCGTGGCGTTATTCGTCTTTTCGCATGGCGTTCTTTCGTCTTTTTAGTTTTTTCGCCGATGGCGTTTTTTTTCGCGTGGCGTCTTTTCTTCTCCTACAGCAAGTGTTGACCCCTATTGAGTTGAAAATAACAACGTATATACCCGTCCCCCTTAAATCCGAAGCAGTCTCGCAAACTAATCAAGCAATATTTACAACATGTAATGGGTCTCCGTGGCCTAGTAGTTAAGAACATCAGATCTCTCACCGCTTGTCGAGCTTCGACCGGCGCAGAAGTGAGAAACTCAAGCTCTGCTAAAGGTCAGGTGTTTTCCCCTGGGAGCTCCGGTCTTCGTGCCATTTTTGCTGTACTTATGTGAAATATTATTGAAAAGGCCGTAAAACTCTCATAAAAAGAAAGATAGATAAAGTAAAAAAATAAATAAACAAATCTTAAAAATGAAATGAAATAAATATGAAAATAAATATGAAAATAAAAAGAAAATAGGGACCGCGACACGAGGAAACCAACAAAGTGGTGGTGCGCCCAGCGCAGACTCAGATCAGCCTGGGCACCCGCCCAGTCTGATCAGTGTCTTTGCAGTCCGCATGGAGGTAGCTCAGACCTTTAGCTACCATTTAAGCGCTTAGCGAAGAGTCTGATCAGACTGGGCGATGCCCAGTCTGATCTGAGTCTGCGCTGGGCGCATTACCACATTGCTGATTTTCTCGTGTCGCGGCTCAAATTTGATTATTATATACCTACATGTACTTTGTGTGCATATTGGCTCTGTTCCTTCCCATTCTCCATTGGGTAAACAAGTTCTGGTGGTCTCACCCTTCAAGATATAACATCCCTCGCAAGAATAGTTAGCTTTCCCTGCATGTATAGTAACATTCCCATGTGCTGGAGCTTTGAGAAACTCACAGACGCCTGCAGGGAAAAAATCACGTTCTTGGTGGTTTTACTGAAAAGCACTATAGTAAACCATTGGAACGTAATGTAGTTTACATTCTAATTGGAAAGGTCTTCAGACCTTTTCCACAGTGTTCATTTTGAAAGCAGGGCATTTTAGTCTGGTTCTGCATTTATTACTCCTAAAACTGTCATCGCCGACATAGTAAAAATCGTTAAAAAAGCGGTCCAGTCCAAAATCACAGCGCTTATTAAGGTACGGAATGTAACAAAATTTATTGCAAATTTTCACTCTCTTGAACAACGTACGGCGTATTATTTTTTGTTGAGCATTGCACATTTTATCAAGCACAAATGCATTTTTGTACATATGAGTTATCCTTACATGAACCATCTTACTGGCAAGCAAAAACTAGACAACAGCGTTTTATTCCCCAATAGGTATAGACAATCAATAACGATAAAGATGATGCGCCGTACCTTAGTAAACACTAAGATTTGAAACTGAGTGTAACTCTCTCTATCTCTCTCTCTCTCTCTCTCTCTTCAAGTTTTGTGCATTATTCATTTTTGTAAATAAGAATTGTTTCACCTGATCTTAAGAATTGTATCACCTGATCTTATAAGTAAGCTAAATCATTAGCCACTGAAATGCAACAGCCACATAAAAATTAGTAAGAAATTGTACCCTGGCGTACAAATGTACTTGCTTTAATTATAGTTTCCTTCTTTTGGAGGGGACATGTGACACACATGTTGTTTTATTACTCCCCTTATTGACCCATTGGATTGGGAGACGCGGTCATCAAGTCCCAGGCATTGAGGTAGAGTCGTCTTATTTCCTTCCAGCAATTCAATGACTTGCCCACTGCCTATGATATAAACGACCAGACCCAAACAGCCAAAGTATTTGGGCCTATCCCTAAGCTACAAGAACCCGTTAAATCTACCTGTTTTACCACGCTGAGCAGGGCTCGATCGGGATTACCGGTAGACTTGACTCAGAATCAGGTTTTATCCTGGCCGTAGACCTCTTCTATGAAGACTTTCACCAAATGATGTTGTTTTCATTGGTTTTGACCAATCTATAACCGATCCTTTGTGAGGAAGTCGAGATGGCAGTAGCAGCACTGAACAAGGGCAAGTCTGCCGAAGTTGATAATATACCAGCAGAAATTGTTCCAGCTAGCGCCAGCTGGAGCTTGTTCCATTAGAACGCAATGTAGTTTATACTTCAATAACTGTTTACATCAGTTTACGCGACGTTACTCGCCGTTAAGTGACGTCACAAAATCCATTGTTTTCCAATCTGATTGGACGTAAGCGACGTTATGACGTCGTTGACGCTGTTCAGGCCTTAGTAGAAAACTGCGAATGAATGTTTTTTTCTGCTTCAAATATAGTCCCGAACGCAATTTTATGGTTATATGATAGATAGAAAAGAATGTAAATATAAGCAATGAACTTAATTTTACTGGTGTTTATCGGAGTATAAACTACACTGGGTCGCTAGCAAGGTTAACATAAACCCCTTTGGGGTTAACTTACTATGCACGCGACCCAATGTAGTTAATCAGAAATGTTCTGTTCAGTTCTGTTCAATTCTCCTAACGACGTTCCCCAAGTGGCTCAGCGGTACTTAACCATAGTTGCACGCACCTGGCGCCGTGTGTCCGTCCAATAAGCATCAGAAAAATGAAATTCATTTCTTTAATAACTACATCGGTTCGCTTGACGTTTCATGACGTTAAGTGATGTCAAAATAAACCATGATTCTCTACATCTGATCGACGTAGGCGGTGTTATGACGCCGTTGACGCTGTTCCGCTCTTAGTAGAAAAACTGCGTATAAATGTTCTTTCTGCTTCAAATGTAGTCACGACGCAATTTTATGGTCATATAAATAGATAGAGAAGAATGTAAATATAAGCAAAGAACTTATTTTTCTGGTGTTTATGGAAGTATAGACTACATTTGGTTGCTAGCAAAGTTTACATGAACCCTTTCTGGGTTAACTAACTTTGCACGCGACCCAACGTAGTTTTTATTTCGATTAACATCAGAAAAATGAAATTTATTCGTAATTAATTTCAAGTTTGTCTTGAAAACATGAAAAAAGTTGTAAATCGTTAATTTAGAAGCTTACTGAAACAAAATAGCTCTATGAGATTATGATTCTGGAATTTACGAAGTCTCAAGTTTTTCTTTTAGCCAATCAAATCGCACGAAATGGACTTAGTTGGAATTAATGGGTGGTGGTAGCACCTTGCAAGCATCCTCGAACAGCAATGACCAATTTCTATATTAGAAAGAACGTCTAAACTCTCTCTCTCTCTTTCTCTCTCTATACTCCCTTTCTCTCTCTCTCTCTCTTTCTCTCTCTCTCTCTCTCTCTCTCTCTCATATTATTATTAAATTTTCTTATTCCCATAATCTTATTTTCAGCAGTGTCTTCAAGGACGGATTCCAAAAGTCCCAAAGCTTAAGCGTGCATTCAGTGAGGTCTCAGACTTTGAAGGTACACAGGCTTATCTGAGTTTTCGCTGAGCACACAGTCAATCTTGTAAGAAATGCTGTGTTTGTTTCGATGTTCGTCTTAAGAGGAGTGTTATTCTCTAGTTGTTGCTGCTCTGAAACATAGTTCGAAGAAACAGCTCAGAACAGCTCCCCAAGTATTTTGGAACACACGAAGGAAAATGGGAAATAGGATGGCTGAAAGTCATGGCGATTTGCTCATACTCATATGCAAAAAGGGACCTATGTTGCATAAGGCATAAGAGAAGATTAAAACCAGCCAGAGCGTAGCAACTTCTAGTCAGATTTTATTTTATTTGCAACACAGCATTATCATGCCTTGCAAACGCACGATACTGAGTTCAAGCCTTTGCAGACTATAACAATGCTTTTCCATGCAGAAAAATCAAAACTTATTTGATGAAATATTTCATGCAATACCTCCGACTTGTTCTAACTATACATGAAATAGAGTTTAGATAATAATATTTGATAAAAGTGACTTTAAACAAAAAACAACCACGCTCGAAATCGCATTATTGGACAAAATTAATTTATTCATACGTCACAATCACGTGCACAGTAAGAAAAATACCTGTTCATGATCACATGACACACGTGGTCAAAATCGATATTCTTGCAGGTCGTGAGGAGATAGGTAATTTGCATTTTAATTTGAAGATAATTTTTATTCCCTATTTAATCGAAAAAACATGTATTTTCTAAAAACTTGTAAGGTTTATTATGAGATCATTACATATTGTCTAACGCAATTTCGTTAAGATATTTGTTTCTGAAAATATGAAATAAACAAGGAAGACAATCTTTAGGTATGACAAAATCTTGGACAAGTTGGTGTTTCAGCACTGTAGGTTTAATAAGGTCACGGTCACAGTTGCTATTTTTAGAAAGAAAACATCTTTGTCATCCCTATAGCACCTTTATTTACTGACAGATTTTGATATAACTTCACACAAATGTTTGGTGTGACAATGTCTTTGACAAATTTGCCATACTGCTTCAAAGAAGCAAGTTGCTTTTTCTTAGAAAAAAAATGTCATCCATCTAGCACATTCAGTTATGGACCGATTTTGATATAACTTTACACAAATATATCTAAGCTCATTACCCCATCTAGTGAGACATATGGCGGGGGCATTCATCACCTTTAGTGATTGTCTAGCTTACCCAGGCCTCTCGCAATAGTTTTTATTGGACATCTAATGGTAGTTGTGAGTTTATCGGTGGCTATTAATAGCCTATTATAGAACTATACACACAACATACCGTCAATCTGAAGTGGACTCGTCCGTCGTTAGAACTAGAATTGTTTTCCTACGAAAAACAGATGTCTCCCCCCTTTTTGATGTCAAAAGGATCAGTCATTAAGACGCCAAGGGAAAAACAAAATGTTTCCCTACCCTGAAGCAGGGATTCATAATAAGTAAAAAGTATAAATGCAAGAGTTATAGTTGTTATGCTCTGCATGTCATGTAATGTTGACTGATATTCATATTTAGTTTTTGTCAAAAAATATAAATGCAAGAGTTACAGTGCTCTGCACGTCGTCTATTTATATGTTGACTGATATTTGTATGAAGTTTCATGAATATAGCTTAAACGGTTTTCAAGTTATAGAGCTTAGACGATTGAGACACGATTTTGTGAATGACAAAGTTCCAAGGGAAATAACTCGAATAGTATAAATGCTGTGCTCTGCCGGCTGTCTAGTGTTGACTGACATTTGTATGAAGTTTCGTGAATATAGCTTGTCCGGTTTTCAAGTAATAAAGCGATTGAGACACGATTTTGTGACTGACAAAGGTCCAAGGGAAATAACTCAAGAAGTATAAATGCAAGAGTTATGGTTCTTGCAATATGCAATTCTTCTAATGTTGATTGATATTTGTATGAAGTTTCGTGAATATAGCTTGAACGGCTTTCAAGTTATAGAGCAGACACAACTGAGACACGATTTTGTGACTGACAAAGCTCTAAGGGAAATAACTCAAATAGTATAGATGCTAAAGTTATGGTTCTTGCATTCTGCACGTCGTCTGATGTTGATTGATATTTGTATGAACTTTCATGAATATAGCTTGAATGGTTTTAAAGTTATAGACGGACTCGACTGAGACGCAATTTTGTAATGGACAAAGTTCCAAGGGTAATAACTCAAAAAGTATAAACGCCAGAGTGCATTCTGCACGTCGTCTGATGTTGATTGATATTTGTATGAGCTTTCATGAATATAGCTTGAATGGTTTTAACGTCATAGACGGACTAGACTGAAACACAATTTTGTGTTGGACAAAGTTCCGAGGGAAATAGCTCTAAAAGTATAAATGACAGAGTTACCATTCTTGTACTCTGCATGTCGTCTCATGTTGATTGATATTTGTATGAAGTTTCATGAATAAAGCTTGAGCAATTTTCAAGTTACAGAGCAGACACAATTGAAACACAATTTTGTGATGGACTAAGTTCCAAGGGAAATAACTCAAAATGTATAAATGCCAGAGTTACCATTCTTGCACTCTGCACGTCGTCTCATGTTGGTTGATATTTATATGAAGTTTCGCGAATATAGCTTGAGCGGTTTTCAAGTTATAGAACGGACACGATTGAAACACAATTTTGTGATGGACTAAGTTCCAAGGAAAATAACTCAAAAAGTATAAATGCCAGAGTTACCATTCTTGCACTCTGCATGTCGTCTTATGTTGATTGATATTTATATGAAGTTTCGCGAATATAGCTTGAGCGGTTTTCAAGTTATAGAACGGACACGATTGAAACACAATTTTGTGATGGACTAAGTTCCAAGGGAAATAACTCAAAAAGTATAAATGCCAGAGTTACCATTCTTGCACTTTGCACGTCGTCTTATGTTGATTGATATTTATATGAAGTTTCGCGAATATAGCTTGAGCGGTTTTCAAGTTATAGAACGGACACGATTGAAACACAATTTTGTGATGGACTAAGTTCCTAGGAAAATAACTCAAAAAGTATAAATGCCAGAGTTACCATTCTCGCACTCTGCACGTCGTCTCATGTTGATTGATATTTATATGAAGTTTCGCGAATATAGCTTGAGCGGTTTCAAGTTATAGAACAGACACGATTTGTGACAGACAGACGGACAGACGGACGGACGGACAGACGGACAGACGCCCGGGGAAAAACAATATGTCTCCCGACCCTGAAGGGGGGAGACATAATGAAACACCGAAAATACTGAGTGCATTTAAAAGTCAGTGAAATTTGTTACCGTTTTACGTGCATGCAGGAGATAGTATTTTTGCAGGAGTACGAACTGAGTGGCGCTAAAACGCTCATTTACAAAACTATACTTTCGATATTGTCAGGGTCACTGAAGAGGCTTTATTAGCCGAAACTACGTAGTCTGGCCCATGCTCCTTCTCCTGAATTTATTCTCTGCTCTTGAAGGAACTCTTTCAGATTTTAATTTTACCTCACTGCAGCCGGTGTTGTGCCGTGTGGAGGCCGTAAAAAGTCTCCCCGTACATCATCCATAATGCAGATTATATTTTATTTTCGTCCTTTGAGGTCAGAGGATATATCCTGAAAAATCTGAAATTTTAGACTGGTCTATACTCATATTCTAAGCCATCGTTTTATATATTATTTGGACCCTTTTTGATACTAATCAGTCTTTGAATCGACTGTCTAATTAAGATTTAGAAATTACAGTATGCTCTTCTCTGGTCTCGTCACCAGATATTGTCAGGGTCACTGAAGAGGCTTTATTAGCGTTGAACGATATACATCGAATACTGGTGCAGTTTGAACTTATTTTGGACTACTGACCATGCATTTGTATCATGACTTTATTCTGATAGAATCTGTCATTTCAGGGCTGTCGACCCTTTGATGTTTTGCTGCGAGGGAATCTTGGTTTATGTGAAGGCTAACATCTGCTTAAGATATTTTAAACTTGTTTATCTATGCTACACTTTCCTGTCTATATGTTTTTGGTTCTAAATAACCACCAATATTTCTTCTTCTTTTTTTATTTGCAAGGACTATGTCAAAAAATTCTATTGGCGGCTGTGCAGATTCGTGATACAAAACTTAAGTTTCGATAGTTCTTGATTGAAATTTAACACAGTCTTTACCCACAGTGTGATCCATGCTTTAAAAGGTCTAGGTGGACTATAAAAGGCAGAATTAGGTGGCTAATCTCAGTATTGGACGTACACACGGCGCCAAGTGTGTGCAACTACGGTTACGTACCGTTGAGCCACTTGGGTAAGGTCGATAAGAGAATAGAACTGAACTGAACTAATCTCAGTATTACGAGAACTGAAATACACACTAATCTCAGTTTTTCTCTAGACATTTAATGGTAAATATCTCAAATAGATAATGAAATTCCATTGCTTGATCTGATTGGTTGTGGCTGTTGAATAAGAATTTACGTGTGAAATGATTGACAGTTGATTGGGATTAATTTTTAACAACAAGACAACTGATTTGGACTAATTTCATCAGTATGACAGTAGCTCTGCCCACTTATAATTTCATATTGGTAGTTAATCCATTACCGGTGCAAGGTTGTAACTGCCTATACGCAAATACGCAGATGCGTAATGAAATTTTGTCAAATTGACAAAATTTCAACACACACCTGCCTATTTGATAATGTTGACATTTTGTAAATTGCACAAGATTTCAATGGTAACGCAAACAGACGCGACTACATGAACTATTTCTTAGGCTAACCCTTATCCTTTCCCTCAAGGGGTATAATACGTATTTGTGCATAACACTGAACCACCCTAAGTTGCATCCCTGCGGTGGGTACTTAATCTAGGCCTATAAGAACTGAACTCAAGCGAGACGACTTTGGTTGCTCGCGCCAGATGTTGCTAGGCCGCCATTATCCTGGGGCCGTATTCATAAAACGACTTAAGTCGTTGCTATGCTGTTGCTAAGGCTAAATTTCTTTGAAGGAGATTCCCTACAACTATGAAATTTGGTCTGGAGGAACAGTCTTACAAAGACTGTTCCTCCAGACCAAATTTCATAGTTGTAGGGAATCTCCTTTATAGATATTCAGCCTTAGCAACAGCATAGCAACGACTTAAGTGGTTTTATGAATACGGCCCCAGACGCTCCGTTGCTTAGGAAAGGCGTTGCACGTCAGCAACGGTGTCATGCATGCGGGAAAGCATGTACCCAGCAGGCACATGACGTTGTATGGACGTCGCACTGATGTGAGTGCGACGTGATGATTTCTCATCGACGTCAGTAGGACGTTATTGCGACGTGATGTGCCCACTGGGTTGTGTGAAAAACCTGACCTGAATGTAGGTTTCGTAACCTACATTTTGCCAACAGACTGACACAGGCTGCTTTTTTTTCTTTTAATAAATGAAAATGTACCTGGTGTTTCCGGTGTTGTTGCTGTAAATGCTGTTGGATTTTGTGTTGTATGGGTCGACACTACTGACTTCAATTGTGAAGCTTCTGTCATCTTACTCATTATAGCTGATGCTGCAACAGTCGATAATTGTTTAGTAATACCGTTTAGTAATACCGCTTAATTATATAGACATACATTCAGGAGCATGGACTCTGTCCTTTACATGAACTCTTTGCTCTAGGAGCAAACTCTTTACCTCTTTACTTTAAGAGTGTACCCCAGACTGAAAGGATTTCCTTGTTCTAGAGAGCAAATAGGCAGTCGCAAAGTTTAACAGCAGATCCCAAATTGGAATGGTTTCTTTGCCCAAGAGGGCAAATAGGAAGTCACAAAAGTTTGACACCAGTCCCGGATTGGAATGGTTTCTTTGTCCTAGAGAGCAAATAAGAAGTCTCAAAAGTTTAACAGCAGACTCCAGATTGGAATAAACCTTTAAGTCACAAAAGTTTAACAGCAGACTCCAGATTGGAATAGTTCCTTTGTCCTAGAGGGCAAATAAGAAGTCACAAAGTTTAAGAGCAGACTCCAGATTGGAAGGGTTTCTTTGTCCTAGAGGGCAAATAAGAAGTCACAAAAGTTTAACACCAGTCTCAGATTGGAAGGGTTTCTTTGTCCTAGGGGGCAAATAAGAAGTCACAAATGTTTAAGAGCAAACCCAGATTAGAAGGGTCTCTTTGTCCTAGAGGGCAAATAAGAAGTCACAGAAGTTTAACACCAGTCCCAGATTGGAAGGGTTTCTTTGTCCTAGAGGGCAAATAAGAAGTCACAAACGTTTAACACCAGTCTCAGATTGGAAGGGTTTCTTTGTCCTAGAGGGCAAATACGAAGTCAGAGAAGTTTAACAGCAGTCTCAGACTGGAAGGGTTTCTTTGTCCTAGAGGGCAAATAAGAAGTCACAAAAGTTTAACACCAGTCTCAGATTGGAAGGGTTTTTTTTGTCCTAGAGAGCAAATAAGAAGTCCATAAAGTTTAAGCGCAAACCCCAGATTAGAAGGGTTTCTTTGTACTAGAGAGCAAATATGAAACGACAATTTTTTAAAGCATTTTACCATGTATGGGTGTGGTGGCCATTTTTAAGGTTTTTACCATATATGGGCGTGGTGGCCATTTTAAGATTTTTAGCTTATGGGCGTGGTGGTCATCTTGATCATCCGACCTGGACCGCTTAAACAAATTTTTGTTCCCCAGACCCCTGGAGACTACATATGACAGTTGGAACGCAGACTCATCACATTTGAGTAAATCATTTTCTGAGCGGTCGTCTACGCACAAAGAAATAATCCTTTTTTTCGCCGAAAAAACAAATGGCGGGAAATTTGGTACAGAAACAGTCCCAAAATAATGCTCGTTTGATAAGATATGCAGTCATAGTTTTCCAACGGACAAGATCAGAATGAAATTTATGTTTTGTTATTGAAATCAGACGCATATCGGTACCTCAATGCAGTTTGCACACCCAAAACAACGATCACAGTTTGACAACCGTTTTTCAGAAAAGTAAAACCCTACGACAGTACCCCAAAGTTATTTTGCAAAGAAAATTGTCCCACAAACCAAATTAGATGCCATTGTAACTGAACCGTAGTTCATACATTCGACCGTCTTTTAGCGGGGTATATCTTCGGGAGAAAGTCTATTTTCGTTGAAAATCGATAATGAACAGTGGGAACGCGTATCCATGGCGGAGTGATATTTTTATACAGATAGCAACGAAAAAAACATTCTAAATTTCTGAGACTCAGATCCAATCGACGAACGTGTCGCAATTTCAGTGATGCTTTGTCGGCGAATCAAACTACACAAAGCCGAAAATAAGATATAGTTTTATTCCTTACATCTTAATTTAATTCTCTATGTCTTTAAGAGCAGAGCTAAACACCGAGATATTCTGCAATCGAACGTTTTACGTGATCATGTAAAGACGACTCTTATCCGCCAACTTCAACAGCAATTTTCAAAATAAATCGACTTTCTCCCGTCGGCGGACATATGCCAGGAAAAACCATGGTGTCTGCCCTTTCTCCAGTATAAAAATTAAGTAATTCGGTTCTTGGGACAATTTCCTTTGCAAAATAATGTTTAGGTACCCTATTTCATTTTCTCAAATTAATGGCGGATTTTTTACCGGATCGATAGACAGCAAAATAATCTGTAATAAATTTAAACATTACCGAAATGTTCTTGAATCCTGAAATCCGACACACGAAGAGGAACGTATCTTGTAATTCAACATACAACAATATTTTTTTCAGTACTTTCTTCAGAATGATTGGGAAAAGAATTCTGATCAGTGGCCTACACCATACTGTAAACAAATCGATCGATTATGATAGTTGTGACGCAATTACAGAACTGCCTCAACTGTTTCAGCCTTCGCATTTACTTGCTTAGTAGTTATTAAGACCGGTACATTGTGGTCAAAATCAGAGGGACTGCTAAAAAAATAATTTTGCCATCCAATTAATCCTGCACGTGCCAATATTTCAAAGCCTCTCCTGCAACCCACACGATCACCCTACCCAACTTAAGGCCCCTCTACCCCTCTCCCCCTTCTTCCTCCACCCTTCCTCCATCCACACGATCACCCTACCCAACTTAAGGCCCCTCTACCCCTCTCCCCCTTCTTCCTCCACCCTTCCTCCATCCCCAACCCCCACCCCTACACACACACGCGCACACAACTTTTAACCTTTCTTTTACATGAAAAACTAAGCAAAATATAATAGATGTTTAGCTATAAAAAATACTTGCAAAATTCAATGACTAAAATCCTTGATTAAAAAGTGCAGTGTAGACCTGGATTAGACTGTACTATCAAAACAGCAGTCTAATCAGGGTGAGTACTATTTGATTTTCCCAGCAATTTCGACACACTGTCAGATGGTGAAAGTGGTAGGACAATTGCAGTAATGAAGATTTTGTTTAAACTTTAAGCTTATACACTCCTTTACACTCCATATAATTTCAGCCAACTCTGAGAAGCAGCATATGTACTATTAAATGAGCTTTTGAGCATTAAAAATGCAGTATGCATTTTTATAACATAGGTTTTGGCCCTCTGTGGAACTACCTTAATGAGGAGTTCTAATGAGGGGTACAACATACATATTTACTTGTTAGTTGTATATCCCCTTTTTAAGAGTGTAAACAACTAACAAGCATTTATTGATTCTTCCTAAGAAGAAACCAGAGATTTAATAAAATACACATTTATTATAAAAATGCCAGGTTTGTCAAATACTAGCTCATCAGGTGGGGGTGGGGGCTGTCAACTCTGCAATGCCCTTGGTTCATAAATTAAAAGGCCACAGTGTGTTTATACTCAGTGATCTTTTGAGGCATTTGCTCTAACTGTTGCCAAAAATCTCATGGAAATCTATCAGTAGGGGCAAATCTCATGCCAAAATTATATAATTTATAATGAATGGTACCTTAACTTTTCATTGAGAATGGAGAATTTCTCAAAATTTTAGTTCAATGAGATGTGTTCTCTAATATGATTCTGAGTCACACTCACAAAAAACAAAACAAATAAAAAGCACAGCTGTCCAGCAAACCAGAAAACTTGATTAAATATGTGGCAATTTAAGGCTCAGGACTTGGTAATCTATTCTCTAAGTTGAATAATGGTAAGATATAAACATGATTAAACAAGAAAAATAATAGGGCAATATCTAGTGAGCCAAAGTGGAATTATTCTTTATCATTTCTCTTCAAGTAAAATGTACATTAGTATGTTGTGGTGTCTCATCACAGTTGCTTTTGATCAAAAATTAAAATTTAACACAAATTTCAAATGAACAAATTAGTACTATATAGGTATTCTAAATGTATAAAGCTCTGATCAAATTATTATATTCACATGTAGTCTGACATTTCCCTTCAGTATTTTCCCTATAAGTATAAATAAATAAATATCCAAAATAAATTATAACATATGTACATAATAAGAAAAATATCCTGGAGACATTTCCACATGTGATGGTTTTATGATAATGATTATACAAAGACTCAACTGGAGCATGATAGCAATTCTGGGAATTCTGTCTTATTCAGCCATAAAAACATTTGTTGTGATCCATGAATAGAATCATCTATGCTCTTGCTGAAGTGCTTCTAATGAGAGGGCACAACAGGTGTTAATATGAAGCCAATTGATGCTGGTGCAACATTTATGGTGGAACTGTGTAATTATTTTCATTCTAACATTATATACTTAGTAAAACAATTGAAGGATATTAAAATTCTATGATTATTTTTGCTTAAAAACAAAATCTTTACAATTTTCAATATGCATGCATTCAATAGTATCGGGTATCTACAATTAAAAGCCTGTCCAGTTAAAGTCACGGTTTCGTGGTTACGTTACAGTACCGCTCCAAATGGAATAACCCCCTACATCACGAAGTCACAAACATGCATACTTATCGCAATATTGTTGTTAATACCGGTTTTAAGGAGTTGAATGGTTTACCATAAGGAGGCTATTATTCCCATAAAACATTAGTTACACAATAAAAGCATTTGACACATGTGCAAATCTGAAGGATCAAGACTACTCCTACTCACTGCCCTGAATATTCTTTAGTTTAGCCTTGATCAGCAGCAGAATAGTTGGCATCAGAATATTATTAGAGGCGCTTAAATGATCAGGCAAGCTGCCTATGTGATTTACATGCGAAAAAGGAGATTTAAACACAATTTTAATTGTTTGTGATTTTTTACAGTAGGGGGTCAGTACATTTGGAATGGTACCGTCCACTGACCACTGTAGCGTGACGTTAATTAATCCTGCGCATCAATTGCATACGCCCGGTACAAGTACATGCATGCACATTTAATTTGGTATATATTCCATTAAAAGCCACATCTAGGATTCAAATTTAATATCCTTCAATTGTTTTACTAAGTATATATAGTAACATAGTCTTGACTTGTAGAAGGACAACAGCATTATGCAACATTCCACATAAAGTGCAGGGTCCAGCAGTTAGCAGGGTATGCCCCATTCATTATTTTGTGCACTTATAATGATATAAAAAAGCTTGCTAGCATAATAAAGTCCTAAATATTTGGCCAATAAAATCCTCTGTGAAAATGCTTTTTAATAGGCTGGTGTGTGTGTGTGTGTGTGTGTTTGGGGGGTGGGGATAGACAGGAAGGGGCTACCTCTCATTCAGCTGCACTAAACTGCATCCCTTTACAGTCATGACTCATCATTTAATGTCTGTCATCAAGCTTTTCTCTCTAGTAGCTTAATAACTGATTAGTAATTACAAGTTTCTTTGGTTTGGTCAGAAGCTGCAAACATTTAAGTTGGATTAAATTAATCAGGAAATATAAAAATGTTTTTTATTTTTCAGTTTATGGTATCATTTCTAGTAATATAACTTCAATATGAGCCTTTTAATTTTCTTTATGAGATTTAAGCTAAAACATAACTTTTGGCATTAATTCTATAGAATATATATTTCTTCATGCCCCTTTCCCCTCCTCCCATCTCAGCCTCAGGCCAAGCATAAAAAGTATTTTGTTTGCAGTTGCCTATTAACTAGGTTTTTTTGGAGAGTACTTAGGTAGGTAGGCTTTCTTTTTAATCCCTGCAAACTATGAAAACAACAAAAACAAATAATAGTTCTACATAAAATGTCACACACAGTTACAGTAATTACCCATAATACTAAGATAACAGCATCCTACATTTTGAACATATCTATATCACCCACAAATGGTGTACCCAAAATGTGCAGGTTTTAAGGAAAAATTGCTGACCCAGATCAGACTGCTCCTGGTCTACACTGCTTGCTCAGACCTGTTTGTCTTACTATGCAGGTTGATCACGGTAAATGTGCCGTTAAATAGAAAAAACAGATCTAGGGTGTCCCAAGTGGCCATCTTTTTTTTTGCGGGGGGGGGGGGGGATTGAGGGGTAAGAATTTTGGTGTGTAGGTAGGCAGTTGCTATCTACCCACCAAAAGTGCAGGGTCCAGACTCAGGGGTAAGGTGAATTTTGGTGGGTAGGTAGGCAGTTGCTATCTTCCCACCAAAAGTGCAGGGTCCAGACTCTTTTTTGGAAATTTTGGGTGGAGCCAGGTTATTTTTTTTTACTGATTTTTGAGGCCAGATTATTTTTTGAAATCCCCTTATGAGCTAATTTATATTTTACTTGCATATTTTTTCTTCCAAAGACAGGGATTTGTTTCGAAAAATATACCAGCCTCCCCCCCGCCCCCTCCCCCCCCACCACCACCACACACACACACGAATATCAAATGGTCGGTCCCTTAGCGCCTAGCGGGACAGGGTTTTGGCAGATTTATGAGGAAGGGCAAGCTGTCTCTTGTACTTTTTGTTTTTATTGGATGACTTCTGAAATGTACGTGTGTTGAGGGGGGGGGGGGGGGGGGGGGCGTCGTCCGGGACAGAATTCTTTAGAAGGGCGAGTGGTCTCAGAATGTGGGGCGCGTTATCTTGGGGGAAGTTGTCTGGGGGAGTTTTCTCAGAATCTGGGGGCGAGTTGTCACCTGAAGGTGGGGCGACATGTCTTGTGGCTTTTCGTTCGTCAAACTTTGTGGTTGATAAGTGCGTTTGTTTTGCTTTCTCTCGTTCTCGGCGTGTAGCCTAAATTCAGAAGCCCAAAAAATCGCAGGCAGACAGACTAACGCAAAATCTTAATAAATTCACAGTATGCTAAATGATTACAAGCTTTACTTTACCATAAATGAAGAAACAGTTGGTCTCCTCATGTCGATCCAGCTGAAAAATGTCTGTGTGTTTACAAACGCACGTGCCATGTATACGTAAAAATGATCAACTTCATTATCGATTTTCAAACGAAAATTGACTTTCTCCCGAAGATATACCTGGCTAAAAGACGGTCGAATGTATGAACTACGGTTCAGTTATAATGGGCTCTAATTTGGTTTTTGGGACAATTTTCTTTGCAAAATAACTTTGGGGTACTGTCGTAGGGTTTTACTTTTCTGAAAAACGGTTGTCAAACTGTGATCGTTGTTTTGGGTGTGCAAACTGCATTGAGGTACCGATATGCGTCTGATTTCGATAACAAAACATCAAATTTCTTTCTGATCTGGTCCGTTGGAAAACTATGACTGCATATCTTATCAAACGAGCATTATTTTGGGACAGTTTCTGTTAAAAATTTCCCGCCATTTTTTTCCGGCGAAAAAAGGGATTATTTCTTTGTGCGTAGACGACCGCTCAGACAATGATTTACTCAAATGTGATGAGTCTGCGTTCCAACTGGAAGTTGGTCATTTTTACGTATACATGGCACGTGCGTTTGTCAACACACAGACATTTTTCAGCTGGATCGGCTTGAAGAGACCAACTGTTTCTTCATTTATGGTATAGTAAAGCTTGTAATCTTTTAGCATACTGTGAATTTATTAAGATTTTGCGTTAGTATGTCTGCCTGCGATTTTTGGGCTTCTGAATTTAGGCTACATGCCGAGAACGAGAGAAAGCAAAACAAACACACTGGTCAACCACAAAGTTTGACAAACGAAATACGTTTAGTGATTGACCGGCTATTTAATTGATAGTCGAACAAGCAGGAGCATGCGGAATGATAATAAATATCTTAAATAAACATTTTAAGTGAAACCTAGGACATGCTTTAATCGAATTACGGACAACTCGCCCCAAGACAACTCGCCCCACAAAAATCTCGCCCCAAGACAAGTCGCCCCATCTTCAGGTGACAACTCGCCCCAGATTCTGAGACAACTCCCCCCAGACAACTTCCCCCAAGACAACGCGCCCCACATTCTGAGACCACTCGCCCTTCTAAAGAATTCTGTCCCGGACGACGCCCCCCGCCCCCAACACACACGTACCCTTTCAGAAGGCATCCCACAAAAAGTAGAAGAGACAGCTTGCCCTTCCTCATAAATCTGTCAAAACCCTGTCCCACTAGGCGCTAAGGGACCGACCATTTGATATTCTGTGGGGGGGGGGGGGGGGGGGGGGGGGGAGGGGCTAGCGGCGCTAAGGGACCGACCATTTGATATTCTGGGGGGAGGGGGGGGGCTGGTATATTTTCCGAAAAAATTCCCTGTCTTTGGATATGCAGTCTTTGGATATGCAAGAAAAAAATAATTAGCTCATAAGGGATTTCAAAAAATAATCTGGCCTCAAAAATCAGTGAAAAAAAATAACCTGGCTCCACCCAAAATTTCCAAAAAAAATGTCTGGACCCTGCACTTTTGGTGGGTAGATAGCAACTGCACCTACCCACCAAATTCCCCCTCCCCCCCCCCCCCCCCCAAAAAAAAAAAAAAGATGGCCACTTGGGACACCCTAAATCTATTTTTTTTCATTTAAGGGCACATTTACCGTGATCAACCTGCATAGTAAGACAAACAGGTCTGAGCAAGCAGTGTAGACACCCAGGAGCAGTCTGATCTTGGTCAGCAATTTTTCCCTAATACCTGCACATTTTGGGTACACCATTTGTGGGTGACATAGATATATTCAAAATGTAGGATGCTGTTATCTTAGTATTATTGGTAAATACTGTAACTGTGTGTGACATTTTATGTAGAACTATTATTTGTTTTTGTTGTTTTCATAGTTTGCAGGGATTAAAAAGAATGCCTATTTACCTACTCTCCAAAAATCCTAGTTAATAGGCAACTGCTAACAATATACTTTTCATGCTTGGCCTGTTGCTGAGATGGGGGGGGGAGGGCATGAAGAAATATATATTCTATAGAATTAAATGCCAAAAGTTATGTTTTAGTTTAAATCTCATAAAGAAAATTAAAAGGCTCATATTGAAGTTATATCAATAGAAATGATACCATAAACTGAAAAATAAAAAACATTTTTATATTTCCTGATTAATTTAATCCAACTTAAATGTTTGCAGCTTCTGACCAAAGCAAAGAAACTTGTGATTACTAATCAGTTATTAAGTTACTAGAGAGAAAAGCTTGATGACAGACATTAAATGATGAGTTATTACTGTAAAGAGATGCAGTTTTGTGCAGTTGAATGAGAGGTAGCCCCTTCCTGTCTACCCCCCCCCCCCCCACACACACACACCAACCTATTAAAAAGCATTTTCACAGAGGATTTTATTGGCTAAATTATGCTAGCAAGCTTATTTATATCATTATAAGAGCACAAAATAATGAATGGGGCATACCCTGCTAACTGCTGGACCCTGCACTTTATGTGGAATGTTGCATAATGCTGTTTGTCCTTCTACATGTCAAGACTATGTTAGAATGAAAACAATTACACAGTTCCATCATAAATGTTGGTTGCACCAGCATCAATGGGCTTCATATTAACACCTGTTGTGCCCTCTCATTAGAAGCACTTCAGCAAGAGCATAGATGGTTCTATTAATGGATCACAACAAATGTTTTTATGGCTGAATAAGACAGAATTCCCAGAATTGCTATCATGCTCCAGCTGGGCTCTTTGTAAAATCATTATCATAAAACCGTCACTTGTGGAAATGTCTCCAGAATATTTTTTTCTTATTATGTACATGTTATAATTTATTTTGGATATTTATTTATTTATACTTATAGGGAAAACACTGAAGGGCAATGTTAGACTGCATGTGAAATTTTGATCAGAGCTTTATACATTTAGAATACCTATATAGTATAATTTGTTCATTTGAAATTTGTGTTAAATTTTAATTTTGATCAAAAACAAATGTGATGAGACACCACAACATACAAATGTACATTTTACTTGAAGAGAAATGATAAAGAATAAATCCACTTTGGCTCACTAAATATTGGCCTATTATTTTTCTTGTTTAATCATGTTTATATCTTACCATTATTCAACTTAGAGAATAGATTACCAAGACCTGAGCCTTTGCCACATATTTAATCAAGTTTTCTGGGTTTGCTGGACAGCTGTGCTTTTTATTTGTTTTGTTTTTTGTAAGCGTGACTCAGAATCATATTAGAGACCACATCTCATTGAACTAAAATTTTGAGAAATTCTCCATTCTCAAAGAAAAGTTAAGGTACCATTCATTATAAATTATATAATTTTTGCATGAGATTTGCCCCTACTGATAGATTTCCATGAGAGTTTTGGCAACAGTTAGAGCAAATCCCTCAAAAGATCACTGAGTATATAAACACACTGTGGCAATTTAATTTATGAACCAAGGGCATTGCAGAGCTGACAGCCCCCACCCCCACCTGATGAGCTAGTATTTGACAAACCTGGCATTTCATAATAAATATGTATTTTATTAAATCTCTGGTTTCTTCTTAGGAAGAATCAATAAATGCTTGTTAGTTGTTTACACTCTTAAAAAGGGGGGTAAACAAGTAAATGTAAGATTTTTCTTGCTAGAAAAGGTATTCAAAATATTGAGAATGTCATGCTATCAGGTTTTCTCAGTTTGATGTTGGGACAAAATGGCAGAGAACTATTTTAAGCCTTGTTCTCTAATTTACTTTTTTGTTCTCTGAGTTCAGTACCGAAATCGAAAGTAGAAAAGAGCACTGCAAATGTAAACCGGCATGGTGAGTATATTTGCAGGCTTTCTGTGAAATTTTGACGATGCATGAAGAAACGTCACTTATTAAGCTGTGTTCGAAACACACTTTCAAGAAAAAACATGCGTTTGTTATAATGCCCTTACCAGATATTGATCGGCGGTCAATTTGAAAACCATGATGTCAATTTGACTAATGAAAATTAACATGGAAAAAATTATTCAGCTAGAAAAGGGAGTGTTTGTTGATTTTTTTAGAAATAAGATTTCAAGGGATTCGAGGGTAATTTCAGTTATACTTCTAAACAAAACCAGATAATATTGATCATATCAGATGGTCTTTTTTATAGTGATGTGTTAACACAATATGGCTTTGTCACCCTTTCTTTGTTGTAAAATTAGACCTTCAATCCTGATTTGCTTGTTTACATAAAATAAACAGAGGCAGATTAAGATGTGCAGCTGAAAACAATTCATTGTACATGATTATATCAAACAGTTTAATATATGGAAAGCCATGGCTGTCTTAAGGTCAGCATCTGCAAGTTTGTAGATGCACCGGGTAGAATATTTGATCCAGTTCATAATTTACATGATTAGATTAATAAATCATTAGGTGGGGGAGTCATAATATATGGTGTAGACAACAAACTACTGTATGCATTGGTTATAATATTTGGTCGGAAAAGCATATCATTCAATCAGTTGCATGCAGCAATTGGTGTTGGCGTCATAGTACTGGACGCAGGAGACATATTATTGTGTGTGCAAGTTACAGTATTTGGATAAAATAGCAAAGTATTTGGTTCATTCGCCATATCACTGTGTGCACTGAATATAACATTTGGTCGGCAGAGCATATTAAATTAGTTGCATACAGCAATTGGTGTTAATGCCATAAGACTTGACGCATGATACAAATTATTATGTGTACAAGTTATAGTATTTGATTCATTCGCCATACCACTCTGTGTAATGAATATAATATTTGGTCGGCATAGCATACTATTCAATAAGTTGCATACGGTAATTAATCTTGGTGCCTTAATACTGGACGCAGGAGACAAGTTATTGTATGTACAAGTTATAGTATTTGGTTTAACAACAAAGTATTTGATTCATTCGCCCACGTGATTCGCCATATCATTCAGTCAACTGCATACATCTATTGGTGTTTGTGTCATGACACTACCCGCAACAGACAATCTACTTTGTGGTATAATCAAATACCATATTATTTGATTGGTTTGTCATATCACTGAATGTACTGACAAAATTATACAAGTAGAAGAGCGGTTTATTTGGTGTTCAAGATTCATCACTGTATGTGGTCACCATATTATTCAATCTTTTCAGTGTAATAGTCAACCGTCATTCATAATTTATGATCGATTCGTCATATTGGCAAAAACCATAATGGAATTAAGAGCTGGGAACAATTAAAAGCCGGTCCCGCAACCCGGTATCTCTATTTTAGGGCTTTTCAGATCCATTTTCGTACTATTCTGGAGCCACTCAGAGTATGTAGAGGCAACACGAGTCATGAACCAATCGTAAACTTAGTCTTACTTACGGAAAACCCGTGAGTTGGTCAACTCGGCATTCAAAGGGGTGGGGGGGGGGGGGGGGGGGGGCAGGAGGGGTGGGGGAGGGGAACATATATCAAAGGAAAACAATTAAACTTAGAGTCCACAGGATGATGTGTCTCGTCCGTCAACACGTTCTAGGGTAGGGTAGGCCCTATTTCAATACAAAATGGCAAAGCAGACACAGGGTAGGGTAGGGCATGTTAGTACGTTAGGATAGGTAGACACAAGGTAGGATAGGGCAGTGTGGGGTAGGTACTGGGAGGTAGACTCAGGGTAGGGTATGCAAAGTAGGGTATGTAGGAAGACATAGGGTTACGTAAGGCAATTTAGGTAGGTAGACACCGGGAAGGGTAGGAAATAGTTAGACACATGGTAGGGATTGCAGGGCAGGGACAGTCCACAGGATATGTCTCCCCTGTCTCCAAGTTCTTAGGTAGTGTAGGGTAGGGTCGGGTACGGTAGGGTAAGGTAGGGTAGGGTAGGTAGGGTGTAGCGTGTAGAGGGTAGGGTAGATATAACGCGATTTGTACCTACCTAATCCCTCTTACGCTATCCCTTGTGTACCTGCCTACCCTACCCTACCCTACCCTACCCTTCCAGTACCTACCACATCCGGCCCTAGCCTACTCTGTGTTTACCAACTCTAACATGCCCTATCCTACCCTGTGTCTTCCAACCTACACTACCCTACCTTGTTTCTACCTTGTGTCTACCTTGCCATTTTGTATTTTAATTTGGTCCTACCTTACCCTACCCTACCTAACCCTACCCTACTCTACCCTTGAACGTGTTGACAGGCGAGACACATCATCCTGTGGACTCTAAGTTTAATTGTTTTCCTTTGATATCTGTGTTCTTTTTTCATTTGAATGCCGAGTTGTCCAAAACATGCCGTCGTTAGCAAAGATTTTTTTATCAGATATTGTTTATACAAGTCTTCGTATTTATAACACAGAAAGTCTAGGAAAAGCTTGTTTTTAATAATCCTACAGCTCTGATAAAAATTTCCGGTGGTGGGTTTTGAGCACGGATGCGGGTGCGGGTGGTGGGTTTCATACCCGATCACGGAAATCGCCGATTCATGGTACCGGACATTGCCGAATGTCGTTGCTGCTGCTATGACATTTGGGCATATTATTATGGCTCTCGCACAGAATATGTTAAACTGATCCAATACTGCAAGATATTCAAAAACTATTATACTGAACCCAAATGATGATGCACTGAAGCAAAGAAATGTTATGTTATTTGCAATCACTACTTTACAGTTACCATCCATTAATATGTACTGCTGAACCTGGTACCTAGTTAATGCATCCCGTGTTCTGTCTATTTCATGCATTGGTATATTTGGAGCACCAAGAAAAGTACCTGTTCCTGACTTTGTTTCATCAAGGAGCAGAATAATGTAGTTTTCATGCACTACTGATATATGAATGGACACACACATCTGTCAGCTTCAGCCAATATTATAATGCCAGCATTCATTGTCTTGCTGAATTGGTATAGTAAGATCCTTAGGGAGCCAAACATTCTAGCATCCACCGTAGATAATCTGTCAGCTGACCAGTTATTATGATAACAACACCCACTTTCATGTAAATTAAATCTAATATTATAGCAATTGCACATCATAATATGCCAGTCACATTCATTATTATGACATCAGCATCCAGTGACATGGAAAGCTAATGTAATATAATTCTATCCGAACCAACTATTATGACACCATCATCCTATGTCCTTAACGTCAATATATTAAAATGTTTTACTGGCCAAATATCATGACGCGTGCACAAAGTATTAGGACACCAGAATCCGCTGTCTTGTAAAGCGGGTCTATTAAAATGCTTTACTGGTCAAATATTATGACGCCTGCACAAAGTATTATGACACCAGAATCCGTCGTCTTGTTAGTGGGTCTAATGAAATGTTGTTTACGTCAAATATTATTGTTATTGCAGCCAGCAATTAGGCATTATGCACCTTAAGACAGCTATAGCTTTCCATTTTAACATTGTGGTCAGTTTGAAAGGCGGGAGATCAATTTGATTTCGATTTATTGCGTGTATCTATTGCGCACAATTTAGGAGTTTGTACTCTTGGTAGAAGTTTTCAGTGTGAGTAAGGTATTCTTGATAAGTGATTTAAAGGAACTGATGTACCAGCTTTGGTATCTCTGTGTTTGTCTAAATCTGTAATGAATTTTCTTAATGGCTTGTTTTGAACGCAGCTCTATAAGTGACGTGTCTCACTGCATCAACAAGATTTCACAGAAAGTCTTCAAATATACACACAGAGCCAATTTACATGTGCAGGACTATTTCCTACTTTTGATTTCGGTACTTAGCTCTGAGGACAAAGGTAAACAAGGAAACACCGCTTAACACTGTTCGACCCAGCTGTAAAATACTGGCCCAGAGGTTATAAAACTTCAGTATAATCTCAAACTCAAAATAAAGCACACTGATTCGCTGCTTCCGAGCATGTGCTCGGAAGCAGCCAATCAGTGTGTTTTATTTTGAGTTTGAGAATGTACTCAAGTTTTATAACCTCAGACCCTGATAGCATGCCATTCTTCGATTTTTGAAATACCAATTTAGCAAAAATAATCTGACCTTTGACCCGTTTGTAAGGCGAGAAAACTGATAACAGGAAGCTTTCAACGTGACTACCGGAAATACTCAAATTGTTTTCAACAGACCTCCGCGGACGTCAGTTTGAAACATTACCACTCCTTCGTCACTTTTTATCATACACTGGTTATTTTATGAGTTTGTATCAGTCTAGTAAATTAGCTGGTATGAAATGGACCGTTTTTGGTTTCCCATTCAAATTCATTTACCCTTATAGACGTTTATGTATTATTATATGCACTAAGAATCTAGTGCCTCAAAATATATTCAAACACCCTACTGCCCATCCTCTATGATTCTGGAGAAGGCAGATGTTTCATCAAAATAATAATTAAATTCAGAAACGCCAGTGCATTTCTCATCTGACAGGTAGGATTCCAACAGGTATAGGTGGTTAAAATGACGTCATACTGACGCTGATGTGACGTAATGACGTCGCATCGACGTCAGTATGACGTCATTTCGACGTCATGTGCCCGCATGGATATGAAAGGGTTCCGTAGAACAAGCTGCGTGTGTTCCTGGAGCCGTGGAGGTGGAATCAGACCTTTTGGTAGATGGCATTTTTCATATTATTTTCATAGATCGGATGCGTACCCACCAATATTGACCCTTCCTTCTTAGATTTCTCGGTTATGCAGCATTGACAACCACAACAAAAAATAACAACATACGAGGGGCGTTCGAAAAGTTTTGCAAATGGCCTAATAACTTTGTTTAGGGACATGCTGGGTACAAATGCTATGCATGTATTGAAAGCGCTACTTTTGGTCTTTACAATGATACCAAACACTTTACAAAGGCACTTTTTCTTACTGGCTTACAATGCATTTATTACGCTCCAGTCATACCACTGGCCTAATTTCACATTTAAAATATTTTCAGTGTTAGGCCCTCAATTCAAATATCGTTGTAAATTCAAAGTATTTCTTTGTCAACTGCATGTCTATCGTTGCCTATATTATCCATACAAAAGTTAGAAGGGTGGCAACTGATATCAATTCATTCCTTGAAAAGCAATGCGAAGTTCATACGACGCTATTAAAATCGTCGTCAACGTCATTTTTGAAAGATTGTAGCGGTTTCATATTTTGCATTCAATTGAATTTATTGACAGATTTTAGTCGATCCATGCAAAGGCTCTTGCTGACAAGATTTCGAATACTAACAGACTTGTTTTCATTACAAAATCATTATAACTTTAGCAGAAAGGGAGAATTTGCTATTACATGAAATACGGATAATACATATTTACCGGACAGTATGGAACCTAGATTTAATATAATTTCCGCGATATTTACAGGACAATATTGTCTGGGCATTGTCTTTAGTCAGCAAAGATTTAAAAAAATCAAAGACTGCTCATGTATGAATTACGGCCTACTAAAGTAAAATTCTGCAGTGCCTGTAGGGTATACCTCTTTCAAAGAATTAAAAAACGCGTCTTTGTAAGAAAAATATACCGCTTTTGCTACTTAATATGTAGGCATAACATAGCTTTATTCGTTTTTGCTATCAGTAGTTCTGTCTTTATGGTGGCTACCAAGAAATTACGTCATTTACAAAACTTTTCGAATGCCCCTCGTAAGTGTCTATCATTTGTGCATGATGATATGCTTAACTTCTAAAAAAAAACGCAAAATCAAATAAAATACAACATATATCACCAAGTGTCGATGGCTTTCGGCACACCTTCAGCAATCGAAAATTAATTCAGGCAATATGCGCGAATAGGGTAATCTGAGTTTTACTCCACAAACGTTGTTATCCATGGGCTATTGCATGACATTCCCGGTTTTTTTTTTTTTTTTTTTTTTTTTCAAATTAGTTCCTCAACAAACTTTTATCGCTTACGAAAGACAGAAAAAGCAGGGTGTGTTTACCTTTTATGCGTCATCAAAAACGGGATGTTGCTCTAATTGTTTCGCGTTCTTAATCGATGGTTACACATTCTTTCGTTTGGTATACCTGGCTGTCGAACACTACGAACACCCTTCCAAAGGGGATAAAACTGTAATATATTTCGCCCGCCCTTCCCCCCGCCCCCCCCCCCCCCTACCCTGCCCAAAGAAAAAACAACACTAAAAACAGATATTTATTAGTTAGAACTGAATAATATCCCGACGTTAGCAGTTTTAATACACGGGCGATTAGAATTCCTGGCATCATTGTATATCAGAACTTCGCTGTACTGTTTGAAACTCGCACTAACAAAGTGGCCGTCGCGGAAGTCATTAAAGGAAAACACTCACTTAAATGTGAACAGACTGCAGATTATAAATGTTGATTAGCAATTAAATTTGGTGAAAATTTCATGAAAATCGGACTTGAAATAAGAAAGATATGAAGGTTTTAAAAAATCAAAATGGCGGTCTCAGATGCCGCCATTTTGAAAGTTCCTGTCACGTGATAAATATTTAAATCTAGAATAAGAGGATAAATTGCATACTTTTTCAGTATTATTTAGTTTTAATTGTTTCTTTATGTAGTAAAATATAGATTTATGCATTTTATTTATCTACAGTTTGTTTCAAACTAAAGTTATTCAGGATTTCATTTTTGACTGAGTTTATGATATCATTAACTCACAGATTTGCTGGTTCCCAGCTCAACATTTTAATATCTTTAAAGTGTCATATTTTTCTTATTTTATATCCGATTTTTATGGTATTTTCGGCAAATTTCATGTTTCACTAGAATCTTTAATTTGAGTCCAACATACATTTTAATGAGTGTTCGTATGTCTTTTTAATTATTTTGAGATACAGGAAAATTTCTGAACATGCGCCAACAAGGAAACGAAGAGATTTACATTTCTCAATATGGTTTAAATATAGATCTTCTGGGAATGTTTTTTTTTTTACTATAAATTTAAGATAGTCATTAAAAATGATGATTCTGCGCCTATGCTCAGAATGATTACCTTTATGACATAATCCCTGTCGAGACGATGCCGAGTCCTGGCCCACTGTCACGTCCGGGTCTGATGGTGTTGTTGGAAATATTTCTGGCAAAGCTGATTTTGTTCCTGTAAAAGTATTCGTATTTTTATATAATATTATGTCTATTATTTTCAAGATATGTACGTGGTTTTATTCTATATCTCATCAGCCTAGTTTTGTATTGTCTGAATTATATACATATGCTGAAAAATACAAAATGAACAGTGGTAGTCCGTACTACGGAAGCCTATATGTGACATTGTGTTTTTTGTAATGACATTTTGAGTTTTGTCTTTTAAATTTTGTTTGGACTTTGCTGTTTTGGTTTGGCCCATTATAGACGTGTGGCTATGGCTACTTATAATACTACTTACCACAGCCATATAATTCAGGTGTCTGAACATTGCCATATCAGATAAATCAAGCGATTCCGTTTCCGACTACGTTTAGTGCGCTTTAAAGCTGATGTTTCCTGTCTATATCGTAGCTGGAGACCAGTGATGGCCGCGCACAAATGGCGGCCATGTTTTGTATATGTAACGTAACAGATTTTTTGACAATTGTAAAGAAACATAAAAAAATGCCTACAAAACAGATCGGCACGCATCGCACATTGGGAGGCAAAAAATAAACGACTTCGCCTAGGTACCCTCATTCCATTATCATTTGAGCCGCTACTCGACAGAACCAACAAAGTGGCATGTGCGCACAGCGAAGACTCAGATCAGGCCGGGCATCCGCCCAGTCTGATCAGAATCCTCGCTGAGCACTTAAAGGATAGCTAAGGGTCTAAGATATCTCATTGCGGACAGCCAATTCTCTGATCGGACTGGGCAGTTACAAAGGATGATCTGTGTCTTCGCTTGGCGCACATGCTACTTTGTACTGTCGTGTCGTGGCGCATTTCTGTTCCGGTGGACCATGACACTAGACCCTCACACAGTAGCGTATTATGTTGCTTAATGCTGCAGACCTTTATTCTGGGACCTGTCACAGGCAAATGTTACGTTTTTTTTTAAATAAATCGACATCCCTTATTACAGATTAAATCAGCATACAGACCAATTAAGTACCTTAATTGTTTACAGGGTAATCAAAGTGTTACAGAAAATGACCACTAGTTGTCGTTGTTATTCTAATTCTCATAATGATAGTAAAAAATCCGTAGATTTTACAGTAGAATACCTGGCAACCAGCTGCCAGTCCATTTCCCATTATTTTTTACGGGCGTCTGCCTGTAAAACATTTTTAGAAATCTCGATATGTTAGAGTTATGCTACCTGACCGCACTCGAAAATACCTTTATAGTGTTGAAGGGCTATATGACCAAAACAATACCTAATTCTACCCTACTCTGCGTGATGATTCCGCCAATGTTTACGGGCGCCTGTAAAAATAACGGGAAATGGACTGGCAGCTGTTGTCAGGTATCCTACCGTAAAATCTACGGAATTGTTTTAACAGTGTAGACTCAGCGGAACGCATCTGTAATTTTACCGCCTAGCACCGATCTGTCCAAACCGCCAGTGGTCGCACGCCATGCCTGCTTGATCATTATTTAAAATAACTTTGTGAGGTTAAAACCCTGACTATCCAAGGCTTCGATTTCAGGAACATTTTGAAGTTGCTATACACTCATTTGACCTATTCCGGCGGAGCCACCTATTCCGGTGTATCCTGTTTCTTTCTCTGCAACGAAACAAGCTAGAAGCGAAAGGATCTTTAGGTAATTACTTTTAATATTTATTTGTCAAATCCACATATAGTAAGGATCTCATTTATCAATCAAAGATACGGAAAAATGAGTTTAAAATTGGCTGGTAATACATGTCTAACAAGAAAAATGACAGGTGTTTTCAGGTCAATTGTGAAAACAGGGCCGGACAATACTTGTGTAAACAAATATGTCGTAAACCTATATGTTTGTCGATTGCTCATTTCATTACCTATCTAAACTGATAAACATGAAAAAGAAATCAAATCTTTACTTAGGTTTATTGAAGTTTCAATTTATTAGCTCATTTAGCCTATTCCGGCGGATAGTATATTTGGGGAATGTCCCTGACTTGTGAAATCCATATCAGTGCTGCATTCTCGTCATGCAATTTGAATATTCAAGATCAGTTGTAAGTAAAACTCCATAAGGCAGTTTTATTTTAAATTGGTGATATCCTTTTATCACAGAATCCTTGATAAAAATATCAAACATTGTCCTTACGGAAACTGAATCACCGAAATAATTTTTCAGCGAAGACGTGTGTATAATCAGATGTTTTGAATATCAATTAAGTCAGACAGACACTTGTTTGCATAAAATAATCTTTCATCGAGCCAGTAGTAATCCGACAATTTACTTTTGGAGCGCCCCTCGGTGGTTCTTTCAACGTACTGTAAATAATATACAGATCAACCGGAATAGAAGAAGGAGCGTCGAAATAAGATAAAAGACAACGCCTGGTTATCGTCAGATTTCACTATCTTCCTCAGATAGTTTGTGAACTCAAACAAAGTGCCTTAAACAAGAGGCTTTTATTTATTAACTGACACAAATAAATAAAAAAATGACGGTGAATTTAGATTGTAGTGCACGGTCGACTGAAACATGCGTCGGAATGGATCAAATGACTGTTGTAGTATCGCTCATTTTTAAGCTGTTCATGCTGACAAGTAGGATCACTTTGGACTGTTGCAAGTTGTCGCTGCATCTTGTATATTTCTGATGGATCACTTGGGTTGTTTTACCAATTGTGCTTGTGCTGAGGACCGCAGTCTTAGAAAGCAAATGATTATTTAAATTTTAAATTTGTGTAAAATATTTGGGAAATGCATCATTCAGCGCACGGCAACTGTGATGGTCACCAGTGGTACAGAACGTGCCTATGGCTGCCGTCCCTTGAGGTGGCTCGACAGGGGACACCTGCCTACTACCTGATGTCTGGGGCCGCGCTTCGTCACGCGGAATGCCTCGGTCAGCATGAGCGGATCTCGACAAGTAATGGGTATCCTCTTCGGAGGAGGATTCCATTGCTTGCGGAGATAAGCATATCATCTACATTTCGTGATGAGTTTTTAAACTTTTGGGGATTTACCACACTGAATAAGTGCACAGATGTGTGACGGTGCCTGGCATTTTGAGCCTTGTGGAGGTGCGTCGTTGGCGTCACGAAACGTGAAAAGAAAGTGACGTCGTAAAATTTTCACGTAAAGTTAATTGGATCTCCGCGCACTAACTAATGAATTTCAAAGCGTCACCTAAAAAGACTGATTCAACATTTCTATCGGCGTCTTTAAATTATTTTCTCCTCATCTACACTCTTTTATGCCCCTATTCCACACAGACCACGAATCCTACGAATAACCACGAATTGATAAATATTAGGATTCGTGGCGATTGTTAATTTTCTGGTCCAAATCGTGATGCTCTACGATTCAGTTACGATACAGGTACGATAGGGTTACGAGTATTCGTGGTATTCGCATGGATTCGGCTGGAATCGCACGAATGTTGTCAGGAATTCAGTACGATTTACAAGAATCTCTTGAGAAACACTGCCCAAACGTTTAGAATTAGTTACGAATCAGTTATGCTATGTTCCCACTATCACGATTCGCGACACGATTGAAATCGTGGTTCTAATCGTGGACTGATTGTGGTGATCCTGTTACATCTTATCAGATCTTAACAGATCTTGAGATCAGTCGTGACAATCGTGTTGATCGTAGAAACTTTTTTGGCAGTCAAAAATTTTTCTACGATCAACACGATTAATTTTCAATCGTGATAATTGCATCAGATCGTATTGGATCGTAACAAAGCGCGACAGATCGTATCTAATTGTGTGTTTTAATTGGGGTGATCGGGATCAATCTTGGACCAGACAAACAACACGCTCTGTTGAAATTTGCTGCGATCTCACACGATCTGTCACGCTCTGTTGGACCCCATTGCCCACGACCTGACACGAACGACTCACGAGCAGACACGGGTTGATACAAAAAGATGCGAGTAAATGCGATTAAAGCCATGGCCGCATCCAAAACTGCCTGGCTGCAGCTCTCCTGGCACTTTGTGGTTGGGGTTAAGGACGCTCTGGCTGCTGCTCTTCTTTTCACTCTCTAGCGTTAATGTAAGTATACAGTAATAACGCATGTGTCCCGTTGTCATCATCCTCAACTCCTGCCATCATCGATGGTTGTGGGTTCTGGTGTTCATTCAATAATGCAAGGTCAAGAAACTATGAAGTCCAAGGTCAGTCGGGCTGTGTATAACCCGTCGGGTTCCAGTCATAGCTCAAATCGTGATTATCATCGATCCTGATCGTGAAACACATCACGACCACAATCGTATCTCATTGCAACACAGCGCATTGGTTCGCGATGAACGTATCGGAACGTATCTGCACGTACCAGATCGCCCCAAATAGGGGAAACCGATCATGATGATCGTGTCAGATCGAGACACAATCGTGGACTCCATCGGGACAATCCTATCGGAACGTATGTGATCGTAACTAAACGTAAACCAGATCTTGACAGATCGTGTCACCTCAAATTGACCAATCGTTACCATATCGCATCCAAGCGCAACAAATCGTACCATAACGTATCGACTCGCATCACCTCGTATCCAAACCTGAAAGTTCAGAGAAGTTCCATGAAACGCTGCGAATGGGCGATCGTGGCGTTCGTAACGGATCTCACGACAGTGGGAACATAGCATATATAATAGAATACGCCAAATGCACGTACGAATCCGGTACGAATAACAATGAATTCGTGACTATTCTTGAAAATTCGTGGAATTTTCTCTCAAGATAGGTATAACAAGAAATATCTTTAAAAAAAGATATAAGACGAAGTGAAAGAAGACATATTTGAAACAAATAATATTTTTTTTTTTATTTCTGTTGAAATAAGAAATTGGCTGCAAGCAAGGTTTCAGAATACGCCCCGCAAAATTATCTGCACTCAATGTTTTAAATAATACACTATACGCCTTTAATAATTAAAATGTAAAAATGGACCAAAATCTAATGGGGTATCTATGAGAAATTATTACTGTGATTGAAAAAATTCCAAGTTCAAAACCCTGTCGCTATGTCATAATAACAAAAAAAAAATGGGCTAAGTTCAAAATGCTGTAAATTTGTCAAATGATTTTTTCAGCAGTACTCTTCTTCATGTACATCTTCAATATGTCTGTAACAAATCTGCCAAGTATAAAAAGGGTACATTAAATGCCCACGGAGGAGTTCATTTTACAAAGTATGCACTATTAACCATTATTCTATATGAGTATTGGTCGAAAATGGACTAATTTCAAAATGCTGTGAAATTGTCAAAAATAAAGATTTTGACATGAAACTCCTTCATGCACATCTACAATATGTTTGTAACATACCTGTAAAGTATTGAAAGAATACACTTAAAGTTCTTAGAGGAGTAGATTTCACAAAGTATGTACCATCAGCCATTATCAAATATACAAAAAGGTCGAAAAGTGGCTAAGTTCAAAATACTGTAAAATTGTCAAAAATGAATGTTTTGACCTGACACTCCTTCATGCACATCTACAATATGTCTGTAATATATCTGCAAAGTATTGAAAGGATACACTGAAAGCTATAGCAGGAGTTGATTTCAGAAAGTATGCATTATCTGTAGTATTGCAAACATCCAAGAGTAAAAACTACAAAGTGGCATAACTCTTGCAAAACTAATCCCTCAAACCCCATTTTCTTAAACATGCATTGTCTGATTGTTAAGGTGTGATGAAAATTTGAACAAAATCGGTGAAATGCTACTTAAGTTATAGAGCAAACCTTAAAATGTTGACAACATGACAGAATCACGGACAGGCTGAAAACAGTATACCTCCCCATCCCCCTAAAACTTTGTTTTGTGGGGGTATAAATTACTTTTGGTTTTAGTAAAAGTAATCATTTGGCTCAAGTCAGGTAAACGAGGAGCGAAGTGGTTATCTAAAAATGTTGATATGACATATATGAGTAGATGAGTGGGTATCTTTTGGGAAAGACCTGGTTCTTTGGTGAAGTGTATGTTTTCTTTGTTAGGTATATTTGAAGGTTTGGGTGTTCTTCCTATTGCAGTACATATTTAGCATTGATTGATTAAGTGATAGTGTAAAATTATTTAAAAACTGTTTGTGATAGATGGAAGACATACACATGAATGTCGGAGATATATTATGAGCAGCGATAGGAGAAAAGCTTTATTTGGGGTTAACAATGAGACTCAAACATTGTGTGATGGTTAGATGTTGAAATATTAGAGAAAGTAGCAGAATTATACAATATAAGGAGTGGAAACAAAGGTGTTGATTAGCTCTGTGGTTACTCCATAGCAGAGCTTTGCCTTTTTTTTTTTTTGCATATGTGAAATCAGGTTTTGTAATAATGTGAGTCTCTTTAAGGTTCTGCAGTACACTTCGGCCATTTTGGACCATATTTCTGCATAAAATCACATCTAACCACAGCCCAAATAAAGCAAACTTTTGAAATAAAAGTGGTTCTTTCCCCTAGATATAATGAAACTGTCTCTCTAAATGTACAGAATGCTATTGTAAAAGGTACCTTTGAAGAGTTCTATTTTTTTTTTCTCACATGGTCAAAATTTGTTTAAGTCCATTTTATACAAGAAAGTGTTGATATTATCCCCGTGATGTCACATGATATTATTCAAGCATTACTGAGTTTGTCCTCCTGAACACACTGTTCACCCAGATGCAACAAGTTGGCGCCCATGCCAAAACATGCTCATATAAGTTTATGGGAAAATGCACTTTTTGAAGTGCATGCTACTATTATTTGTCTGTGTATTGTTACAGAAGTGCTAGGAATTTGCCATCAGTGTTGAAGCCAGCAAGTTCCAGCAGCTAAGCCTGGGCAAGTAATTGAAACTGTGGGGGCTTCGAGCCTAATGTGAAGCCATAAATCAGTTATGAATCATTCTTTCTATTCTGTAATGTTAAGTGCTTATTTTGAACAGTCTTTCATAACAATGTTCTGTATCATCAATTCAATATAATGATTAAAACGTCCATCTCTGTCATTTACTTGTCTTTTAAAATCATGTTATAACAAGTGATAAACAGCCTAGACTTCTCATTTGCTCTTTACTTGGAGCCCTTTACTCCATTTGTTTGGCTGGGCACTCCTTTTTTTCAGAGAATAGTCCACTCTTGATATCTGAAAGTCAAAGTTCATCTCAAACTACTGGTAACTCAAATTCAATTTTCTGATCCCGGAAAATTTATTTTGAGATACCAGTAGTTTATAATAACAGGAGATGAAATATGTCCAAACCATTTTTTTGATTTAAGAGGGTACTTTGAAATATCAGTGTTTGAGATAACAAGAGTCAACTATATCGTAAAAACTGCATTATCGTAAAAACTGCATTATGGGACATCTACGTTTTCTCAAGATATCTGTAAGCGACTCTTATTTCAACAGCATAATTGCAGGTATCAGTTCAAACATTTTCAAACAAAGGCGCTTGATACTCTTTCATATATTATTAGGTAACAACAAGTTCCTTGAGGTCTGAGAATATTTTGATTATTGTAAATTTAAATATAAAATGGCCACCAACAGAGCCTTCCTTACGAAATGGCATATAAGCTCCATACTGCTTATTTTTATTATTATTTTATCATACATGTGATATCTCCCTATTTCCGAGGGATTTGCCTATATTTTGCCCATTTCCTATTTGGAATTTCAGAATTTCCCCATATATGTCTTGTACATCTCCCTATTTGGATTTTCAGATCTCCCTACCAAAATACAAGCATTCCCTTCTTTGTTTAATCATTCTCCCTATTTGGAAAAAAAGTAGAGGAAAATCTCCCTATTTGTCTTCACATGTATCACATGTCTGATATTATTATTGAATAGCAGTATCCTTATGTTGGGGTTATCCACTATGGCGAGAAACCAAACTGGTCCGTAAATTATTGACATTCTTCGGTACATTCCGATATGCTTCCGATGATACGGTACTGTATTTTACCCGGTTCAGTACAGCCGGATGCGTAAATTTACCGGAACGGACCGGAATGGACTGAATTACCGGAACGGACACCGGAACGGACCCATTTTCCCCTATCTTCAGTAGATATTTGTAATATTTTTTATTAAATAACTCTTATTTAATATCAATACATATTTTGTATGCCATCTAGCGCAAATCAATTAGAGATATTAGTGAAAATACTCTTTGAGTATTTTGCGCCATGGGTAGGCCTCTTAATACCCACGCATATGCGTTTCATCTTAAAATCATATAATCTTATGCAAAAATCTGGTTTTTTCTTCTTCCAAGACTTGGAGTGAATGAAAAACACAAAAAATTCCCGAATTTTTGTTCCATAGTATCATGACCAACATTTCAGCCATAGAAAATATGTAGAGCTATATGTATCAAGTCGGCGCCGGATGAAATCAGGGGTTGCAAGTTAAGATAATACATGTTAGTCATAGGTAGGGCCTTGAATTAATCTGCGCGTGTAGATTGTATCAAAATATCTCAAAAATCGGCTGGAAATATGAATAATAAGGGTCCGTTCCGGTCCGACCCGGTAATTAGGTCCGTTCCGGTAAATTTACGCACCGAGTAGGAAAAGAACTACTTTTTTACTACGAAAGACTTTTCGCACCATAGAATCTTTTTTTTCTGAAGCCATCGGCATTTGCGTTTCTCGTGTTCTGCTTAACTCTATCAATCATTACAGCGTTAAAGTGAAAAACATATTTAAAACTAAATGCAAAGTGCAAATAATAACATTTTTAATGTAACTAAATCTTCTGACAGGTGAATAACAATTCCATGACATATGCTGTCTTTCATACAGAGATCAAGTCAAGTTTTGGCGCCAACGATGATTTTATTAGACTTCGTCTAAAAAGGTCCCAAGCCTGATCAGAGCCTTTGCTGTACGTACATATTAAGTATGAATCATAAGAAATCTATGACCACAAAATAAATTCCCTACCCACCAGGCGCATGACGTCATATCGACATCGCACTAAGGTCATTGCAACGTAGTGACGTCTCACTGACGTCAGTACGACGTCATTTTCCCGCTGGGTAGATAAATAAATGCGTCCAGAGTCTGGTTGGAGGCTTCACTGTGCGCAAATGTGTCAAGGTACAAATTCACGAATCCCCGAATGAGTTGAGAACACGTAAGAATGCCTCAGAATCGATTACGATTCAGCTACGATGCCTAAGAATGCACTAAGAATTTGTTACGAATTACCTAGGATTTTTCGGAATCGGAAATTCGTGGCCAAAATTTTGAACAGCTCAAAACTTTTGCCACGAATTCTCGATTGTTCAAGAATTGCAAGAACTGACTACGAATATATACGATTCAGTTAAGAACTTCACGAAGTGATTACGATTCAGCTACGAACCCTAAAATTTATCAATTCGTGGCGATTCGTGGGATTCGTGGTCTGTGTGGAATAGGGGCATTAAGAATGTTCACATCAGAGATCTATGGAAAGCGGTGCCACGAACCAGAGTTATAAAAATTATTTAGCTAGTATGTAAATTGTATCCAATTAGTGAAACGAAAACAAAAAATCGGGTTGGTGCGACTTTCCTTTGCTTTTGCAGTAAACTTTAGTGCTATTGCTTTGTGCTTCTCCAAATCTATTCTGGAAGCAATAATAAATATGAAAATGTTAAAAACAAAATTTCCGATTTTCGCTCCATAAGGCTCAAATGTCAGACACTGTGATATACGTACATTAACTGGTACACAACTTACCTCTCACTCGGATACACTTGCCTTCTTTCTTCGGAAAGTTCGTTGATTTGTTTGGGATGCAAATTTCGTCTGTCTTACATGGGCGGTGGAAACACTCTGGATCAAGCTGTAGATGATAAACATTTACATTTGAGCCGCGACACGACAAAACCAACAATGTGGCATGGGTGCCAAGCCCGGACTCAGATCAACCTTGGCATCCGCACAGCCTGATCAGAGTCTTCGCTGTCAGCATGGAGTTAGCATAAACCCTTACTTACTCTTTTCAAAACGCAAAGCGAAGACACTGATCAGACTAGGCGGTTGCCCAGGCTTGTCTGAGTCTTCGATGGCGCACATGCCCATTGTTGGTTTTGTCGTGTCGCGGCTCATTTCGGGTCTACGTTATTTTTGGATGTTTTCTCCCTAAATTATACTGGTTTATTTTTAGTGGCACGCGAACAGAATCACACCGGGTACGCGGCAATCGAAAACGCTAACGCGGATCAAAAACACACCGGGTAGGCGGCAATCGAAAACGCTCGTGCAGTCGACGAACGCGGATCAAAAGCAGTTAGAAACAGCGTTTTCGATTGCAAATTGGCGACAATTTGCAATCGAAAACGCTGTTTTGCAATCGAAAACGCTGTTTTTGAGCAGCGTTAATCGATTGTTATGAGCGTTCTCGATTGCCGCCTACCCGATGTGAAAAACCGTGCGTTTTCGATTGCAAAACAGCGTTTTCGATTGCAAATTGTCGCGTTTTCGATTGCAAATTGTCGCCAATTTGCAATCGAAAACGCTGTTTCTGTTTTTGATCCGCGTTCGTCGATTGACTAGCGTTTTCAATTGCCGCCTACCCGGTGTGAGAATGCAAGCCAATAAAGTCCCACTTATTTCAAAGCGGGCCTATAAAACATTAGTCAGACGTTGTTACATTAGCGACACTAATTTTCAGTGGGAGTCAGCCCTGAAAAAATAGGAAGTTCTTTCCTTGGAGAGCAGACTCCTTTTTGGAAGAGCTTGTCGTCCAGGTGAGCAAAGAGGAAGTCACAAAATCTATTTCCTTGTTAAAAATAGTGGGAACACAGCAGGCACGTAACGTCAACATGACGTCGCACTGACGTCGATGCGACGTAAAGACGTCGTAGCGACGTCATTTTGACGCCATGTGCCTACTGGGAAAACACATGATGAGGAGAGAGTGTATTCCTGAGCTCGACGTCGATTAGTCGGCAAAAACAACAAGCACCGTGGTCAAGTGGCGCTCGGGCATGGTGCAGAGCGTCGGTCGCGGGTTCGACTCCCAACTGTTACAAAGATAGGAAGTAAAGGATATGCAATGATCCTGCTTTCGAAACCAAGAATCCCCGCCCAGTCTGATCAGAGTCTTCACTGCACGCCAAAAGTGTAGCTAAAAGTTTAAGCTTCCTCACTGCGGGCAGCAAAGACTCTGATCGGACCGGACGGAAGCCCAGGCTGATCTGAGTCTTTGCTGCGCGCACATGCCACTTTGCTGGTTTCGTCGTGTCGCGGCTCAGATGATGAAACTACATGGGATGCGTACCAATTTACTTGGAACTTAAATGATAAAGTTCTGCTCCGAATATAAATACTGACCGCATACATACCTGTTTAGGCCAGTCTCTTATCCTAGAGTAGACTGATCTTCTTTTACTTTTACCAAGGTCAAGGTTATTCTCCAGAAGGTCACTATTCAAATCACAGTCTCGGTTTGAAAAATCAAAATTGAAGGATTCACATTTGGTCATTCTCATGCACATTTTTGCGCATGTCCCAATGCCGTCCACTGAAGGAGACCAAAAACTGTTACCTTCATAATATGTGTCCATCATGACAAATACATCAGTATTTATTTCACATGATAGAATGCAAGAAATCATAATTAAACCACAACCAACTATGCAACTGCCTAGAAATCTGTTCTTCAGGAGGAGCCGATGCATTTTGATATTGTGGTATCCGAGTTTCAGTGTCAGTCTAAACCCTGTGCTTTGTCAAACAGTATTGAATATTTTAGTGTATTTTATTTTGTAGGCACAGAATGGCCCGGTGATGCAAAACTTATGCCGTCGTTTGTTAACGAGATTGTAACAGTTGAGCCGCGACACGAGAAAACCAACAAAATGGCATGTGGCCGCCCAGTCTGATCAGAGTCTTCGATGTGCACTAAAAGGGTGGCTAAAGGTCTAAGCTTCCTCCATGCGGACAGCGAAGATTCTGATCAGACTTGGCGGATGCCCAGGCTGATTTGAGTTCTAGCTGGCCGCACATGCCACTGTGTTGCTTTTGTCGTGTTGTGGCTCATTTTCAAACGTATTGTACTTTAAAATTCCGCCATTTTGCAGAAATATGTCAAGTGTAAAAGTGCCTCATACTATTTTGACAAAATATAAGCACACTTGATTTCAAGGCTACTAGATCTATAAGACTTATGGGACTTCGTTGAACTATATTTTCTTTGAACAAATGGGCCCATATAATTACGTCTATATGTCAAACATTTATGAGCAGATTATAATCCTGTTTACAGTGACACTTTAATATATTTCAAACAAATTGGTTGACTAGAATTGCAACATGCTGTGCAACATTGATGAGCCGAGTCATAATAAATATCTAGGGCTATACAGATATAGAGCAAAGACACAAAACTGCAGCTCAAAGTTCCAAAGGAAAATAACTCGGAAAGTATGAATGTAAGAGTTGTCACTTTGTTATGTCCTGATCTGCATATCTGTGAAGTATCAAAGGGTATTCAAGTTATGGATCGGACATCAAATCACAATCTAAAACCATCAAGGGATAATATCTCAAAAAGTAAGAAAGCAAGAGTTGTCATTCTTGTTCGCGACACATCGTCATGACCTGTTCTATATATTTATGAAGTATCATGAAAATATTTCAAAAGGTATTCAAGTTAAAGAGCGGACATGAAATCACACTTAAAACCATCAAGGGGGGATAAATAAAAAGTAAGAAAGCAAGAGTTGTTATTCTTTTTTGCGACACATTGTCATGACATGGTCTACATATCTGCGAAGTATTTTGAAAATATTTCGAAACGTATTCAAGTTATAGAGTGGATACGAAATCATGCCTAAAACCATCAAGGGGAAATAACTCAAAAGGTAAGAAAGCAGATTTGTCATTCTTGTTTGCGATACATTATCACGAACTGCTCTACATATCCGTGAAGTATCATGAAAATATTTGGAAGGGTATTAAAGTTATAGAGCGGATACGAATCTGCAAAAAATTCCCCAAAGGAGAAATAGCTCAAAAAGTATAAAAGCAAGAGTGTTACCATTCTTGTACGAGACACATCGTCATGACCTGTTCTACATAACTGTGAAGTATCATGAAAATATTCCTAAGTGTATTCAAGATATGGAGCGGACAAGCGTTATAAATTTCCATAAGATACCATGTCAAAATATTTCTTGCGCACAATTTTGAATGAGGTTTAAAATTTTCGCACCGCATATAAAATGCCTGTTGATAGCCAGTGTGTATACTTTTTCAAATATACGTAAAAAAATATTAAAGGGTCAAACTTTTACCCTGCGATTTCTGGAACATTTCAAACATTTGGTAAAATAAATCATTTCTACCTTCCATGTTATTCATTTTACAAGTTTTATACACATGAGGCTTGAACCTATAGCCTTTGTCTTGACTAAGGTCAAGCTTTTAGTCAAACTACCCCTAAAATAAAAATTGTTTGAATTCCCATAGAGAATTGATAGTGTGTCAGTTTCGTCGGGAATAACTTCTAAAATTGCTATGAGTTTAAAACTTCTTATAGCTTGCTGACCTTAAAAATGATTAAACTTGATGACTATTGAGCAATTTTACAAAAAATTCATAAATTGGCGAAATCGAAAATTTTGGTGAATTTGTTCCCTATGGACTTCAAAAAACTCTGATTTTGAGGGTAGTATGAATTGAAGTCTGGACTTGGTCAAGATAAAGGCTATATTTTCAAACTTCATGTGTACAAAACTTGCAAAATGAATGAAATGGGAGGTGGAAATGATTTATTTTACCAAATGTTTGAAATGTTCAAGAAATCGCGGGGTAAAAGTTTGACCCTTTAATATTTTTTTCGAGTATATATAGATTATAAATTCAACTTCGTTTAAGTATTACAAAATTTCCATTAACCATCAGCCACAATAAACAGTATCATGTCCAGTGCACTGCAGAATAGAACAGAACCGATCAGAACGAAATGTTATTCGTGTAGGTAAACATGTTCGATCACACACAGGTGACATATGATGTTTATATAGGTGACATATGATATTTACGACCCCCTCCGCCCCCTCCCCCCCTCCCCCACCACACACCACCATCATCACCCCACCAAAAAAAAAACATTTCAATCTATATCAAGCCGTCTACCAGAAAGAGGGAGAGAGAAAAAAGATAGAGAAGACGAGAGTAAAAAAGAAAATTATAAAACACCATCCCTCACTTACTTTAAGCATAGTTGGTCCTTGTCTTGCAAGTTTCGGAATTAGCAGGACGCCCCAGCACTGGAAGTTATCCAGTACATCTGTCCAACCCGACCACCCCATGACTCTAAATCACTGTCAAATCCTAATAAACAGATGCATGCGAAATGCGCCTGCTAAAATTAACTTAGGCACAGAATGATCTTATCTACACAGATAACTCAGGCGATAACTGGAATCGTTGAGCTGTTAAAAGGCAAACTGCCCACCCTTGTGTTGACTACGTACATGTACGCAAACGTGCACTGGTCTGGGAAGGAGCAGAAACAAAATACTGGCCAGTTAAACAAATATGCCAAATGCGAAATCGCAGTAGGCCCTATGCGATAAAAAGAAAGAATAGAAATTTAAAACACCAGGTAAATTGAGTATTTTTAAGACACTGATGATACCCCAACCCCCTATGTTGTGGCTGGCATCTCCTCCACCACCAGCCCCCAACAACCCCACCCCCCAAGACCTCGATTCTTCCCCCAACACCCTTAACCCTCACTCTCTCTCTTCAAAAAGAAATGAAAAGTCATATGCATTATCTTTATATGTCTGTAAAATATGCGCAAAGTTTCCAATAGATTGACAAAAGCATACAAACTTTTTAGGCGGGCGGACGGACAGACAGGCGGCAGACAGGGATAATATTATCGACTTACTAGTGTTAGAGGCCATATAAACCAAAACAAAGTGCTGAACAACAGTTTTTATTTAGTTCTAGAAACTCGAGTGAAGCTCGAGTCGGACTCAAGAAAGGTGAGGATGAGATAGTTTTGTTGATATAAAAGCTGAACTCTTTTCACACTCTTGTGAATCCCGCTCCAGCCACACTTGAGGGTTACTTACTGGAGTTTGAGTCGAGTGTGAGTGTGAGTTTTGTTCTTGAATGTAGTCCTTCGTGATTCAATGTTTCATTGGCAAGTTGTCCACGGGAAAGGGCTAGAGGCCATTTGATATACAACATGATCTGTGTGTGGCCTTTTATTCACTTTCAGTTGACGCATAAGATTTAATTGAATAGCCAAGATTGTCACGATTGTATACTCAACTACAAACTAGGGTAAAGTCGGGTAAATTCGGACAGCGGATAAATTCGGACAGTGACATTTTTCCTTTATATGTCAGTTGTTTGGAATTAAAACAAAAATAACTGGGCAAACAGTAAAATCCTGATGAGACGGCTCATAATCGGATTTTCACTTGTTGCCATGGTCCGAAGTTACCCGACTCGACCCTAGAAATGGGAGTAGGAACTGCTTACTAGATACTCCACTACCTCCACCACGGATTCGACAACTAGACAGTTAGCATTGTCAAGCATTGCTTCTCCTTAAAGTATACGTATTCACCTTCAGAGTTGCTTCTCCTGAAAGTGTCAGTACGCATTTCTCCTGAAAGTATACGCTTTTACCTAAAATAGTTGCTTCTCCTGAAAGTATACGCTTTTGTCTTAAGAGTTGTTTCTCCTGAAAGTATACGCATTCCCCTAATGGTTGCTTCTCTAGAAAGTATACACATTCCCCTAATAGTTGTTTCTCCTGATAGTATGCGCATTCCCCTAATAGTTGCTTCTCTAGAAAGTATACACATTCCCCTAATAGTTGTTTCTCCTGATAGTATGCGCATTTCCCTAATAGTTGTTTCTCTTGAAAGTATACGCATTCCCCTAACAGTTGCTTCTCTAGAAAGTATACACATTCCCCTAATAGTTGTTTCTCCTGAAAGTATACACATTCCCCTAATAGTTGCTTCTCTAGAAAGTATACACATTCCCCTAATAGTTGTTTCTCCTGAAAGTATACGCATTCCCCTAATAGTTGCTTCTCTAGAAAGTATACACATTCCCCTAATAGTTGTTTCTCCTGAAAGTATACACATTCCCCTAATAGTTGCTTCTCTAGAAAGTATACACATTCCCCTAATAGTTGTTTCTCCTGAAAGTATACGCATTCCCCTAACAGTTGTTTCTCCTGAAAGTATACACATTCCCCTAATAGTTGCTTCTCTAGAAAGTATACACATTCCCCTAACAGTTGTTTCTCCTGAAAGTATACGCATTCCCCTAATAGTTGCTTCTCTAGAAAGTATACACATTCCCCTAATAGTTGTTTCTCCTGATAGTATGCGCATTCCCCTAATAGTTGCTTCTCCTGAAAGTATACGCATTCCCCTAATAGTTGTTTCTCCTGAAAGTATACGCATTCCCCTAATAGTTGTTTCTCCTGAAAGTATACACATTCCCCTAATAGTTGTTTCTCCTGAAAGTATACGCATTCCCCTAATAGTTGCTTCTCCTGAACGTATACGCATTCCCCTAACAGTTGTTTCTCCTGAAAGTATACGCATTACCCTAATAGTTGCTTCTCTAGAAAGTATACACATTCCCCTAATAGTTGTTTCTCCTAATAGTATGCGCATTCCCCTAATAGTTGCTTCTCTAGAAAGTATACACATTTCCCTAGTAGTTGTTTCTCCTGATAGTATGCGCATTCTCCTAATAGTTGTTTCTCCTGAAAGTATAGGCATTCCCCTAATAGTTGCTTCTCCTGAAAGTATACGCATTCCCCTAATAGCTGCTTCTCCTGAAAGTATACGCATTCCCCTAATAGTTGTTTCTCCTGCAAGTATACACATTCCCCTAAAAGTTGCTTCTCCTGAAAGTATACGCATTCCCCTAATAGCTGCTTCTCCTGAAAGTATACGCATCCCCCTAATAGTTGTTTCTCCTGAAAGTATACGCATTCCCCTAATAGTTGCTTCTCCTGAAAGTATACGCATTCCCCGAATAGTTGCTTCTCCTGAAAGTATACGCATTCCCCTAATAGTTGCTTCTCCTGAAAGTATACACATTCCCCTAATAGTTGTTTCTCCTGAAAGTATACGCATTCCCCTAATAGTTGCTTCTCCTGAACGTATACACATTCCCCTAACAGTTGTTTCTCCTGAAAGTATACGCATTACCCTAATAGTTGCTTCTCCCGAAAGTGTACGCATTCCCCTAACAGTTGCTTCTCCTGAAAGTATACGCATTTGCGCATTTACCTTAAGAGCTCCTTCTCCTGAATTTATACGCATTTAGGCGAATCTGTTTAATTTTAGAAAAAGCAAATATGTAATTTTTATTTCGGCTTCCCTCCTGAAAAGGGTGGGGGTGCGTGTGGGTGTTGGTGTGGAGGGGGTCACTTCTTTAAGAAAAAAAAAAATGCTGCCTTTAAATCATTTAGAGTACACCCAATGTTTGATAAAGTACAACGTGTGGAAAAGTAAATAGGAAGTCGCATTCAATGTCTTTTTAACAAAATGGAAAACTGAAAAAAATTGAGGAGGTTTATCCTTGCATCTTAGAGGAAAGATTTGCCTCTAAAGGAGCAAATTGTTTTGAGCCGCGACACGAAAAAACCGCCAATGTGGTTGTGCGCCCAGCACAGACTCAGATCAGCCTGGGCATCCGCCCAGTCTGATCAGAGTCTTCGCTGTCCGCATGAAGCTAGCTTAGACCCTTAGCTATCTTTTAATCCCACAGAAAAGACTTTGATCTGACTGAGTGGATACCCAGGGTGATCTGGGTCTGCGTCGGGCGCACAACCACATTGTTGGTTTTCTCGTGTCGCGGCTCTTTTCTTTAACGCCCAAGTCATACTGAAAAGGGGGGGCAAGAATGATTATGGCAGCGCTGCTTCTCTTCTTGAAGGTATACCAATTTACCTTGATTCAGACAAATGAGCCGCGACACGAGAAAACCAACAATATGGTTCTGCGCCAAGCGCAGACTCAGATCAACATGGGCATTCGCCCAATTTGACCAGGCTCTTCGTTAAGTGCTCAAAGGGTAGCTAAGGGTCTAAGCTACCTCCATGCGGACAGCGAAGACTCTGATCAGACTGGGCGAATGCCCAGGCTGATCTGAGTCTGCGCTGGTCGCACAACCACATTGTTGGTTTGTCGTGTCGCGGCTCAAATGATTGCCAGTACAATACAATACAATACAATACAATTTTTATTACTCTCTGGCATACAAAAATCATACAGCAAGAGAATCCTATTACATATACTAACATAACTGATGTTGGAAACAAACAAACATGAATGCTTATGTATTTTAACCAGCGATGTGATGAAGAAGTAAAGTGAAGTGCCCTGAAACGAAAAATTAACAATTCAATAATTGAAATGGCAGAAACTTGTTCGTGTATCTTTTCAGTTACGGTTATTGAATTTGAAAGTACAAATGGATGACAAAGTTTGAGATGGCTATTGGTGTCAGCCTTCCGTTCCGCATAATACCAAAATCCCTTGAGATTAATAGAAATTATAATGGGGTTGAAACCTAGACAAGGAAATCTTAGGCCAGTTTTCAGATTATTTAATCTTATGCGAGGCTTGCCGAGCATAAGACTTAAATAATCTGAAATCGAGCCTGAGATTTCCTTGTCGAGGCCTCAACCCCATCATTGATCGTCTTTCTCACCCATCATATTTTATAAAACATTATACCATAACTTCTTGTTGAAGCCATTCCTATAAACTTCAAGCTAATTTTCTATTAATAGTTCTGACATGAGTGTTAGTTTCACCTTGTGCAGGCATTTGTCATGACTGGCAGCTAATCGGAAATCCGCAGTGACACCTCATGCACATCACTGGCTGTCAATTTCATTTTGCATGCAAATTACATGACAGGTGGCAGCAAGTTGATTTGTTGATTAAGTATGTTTTTGATTGGGCTGTGCTATATAGCAATGGTTAGCCTTTTGAGACAGCTTTCTAGCCTAGGCTGAAATTGCAGGCCGAGATAGAAAAATCTCAGACACCTCTAGAAAGGGATATTCTTGTCCAAAGGGTGAGATTATCTGAATCTTACGTGTGCATTAGGTGCGGACATGACAGAATATATCCGTTATGTCATCGTATGGACAGCCAATCGATGTCTTTGCGATGCATCGAGCATTCGAACCCATCATAGTTTGTGCAAATGATGGCCCGTAGGTTGACCTTGACCTAATTTACGACATGATAAATTTGGTAGATTTCACAGAAACACAGTCGACCAATACATTATGTCAGAAATAATATTTGTCAGAATGAAAATCCCGACTTGACACAGAACGTTGAATCAACATTTTAAATCAACGTTGATTCAACGTCATGACGTTGAATCAACGTTTATTTAATGTTGTGTCCAAGCTGTATGCCTGCTGGGTCAATGCTAGCCCTGCCTAATTTAGTTGAAAAAGAGAACAAGTGAACCCGGCAAGTGACTCTGTAAAATACGAAAAAACGAATCATATCCATATGTTGGGGCGCACTTTAGCTGGTTGCGATCTAAATAGAGACAATCGCCTTGTCGCAGATTTTTTGTTGTTGCTACATCCCATAAGGCCAAATGTGTATTTTGTTCAGTTGCTGCTTTTGTTTTCGATTTACAACTTTCAGCTAAAGTGCTGTTTTACTTCTTGTCTTATCAATACCATTATCAACAGCTAACTTGATTTGGAACAAACTCATCTACAAATCGCTTTCAACGCTAGTAATTTGCAGATGAAAAGGCTTGTAGAAAATCAAGTGAAACGTCGCAGTGTTTAGAAGTAGCTATGTTAATAATAACAAAACAAGAAGGCCATGAGGCTCTGAATCGCTCACCTGAGTATGGTGGCCATGTAGGTCATGTGACCTAGACAGCTTGAATTAATTTTCGTTCCCTCAGCCCCTAGAGGCTGTGTATGAAATTTGGTTACAATTATCCCAGTGTTTTTTTAGGAGATATCTTAAATTGTCAAAATATGCGAGACATGAGTCAGAGGTTGTAATAACTAAACAAATACTGGACTGAGATGTTTAATGTATGATAGGTGAACAGCAAGCTATAGCAACGTAACTCAGTAACCAACGTCATATATGTAACGTCATAACGTTAGACTGGTTCAGTGACGCTTATAAGACTATGCAGATATTACATATCTCCCTTGTTTTAAAATAGTTTCTGTGTTCGAGAACTGTTTCCACTCTAGCTGTCTATTCTTTACCTAATGCATTAATAAACAAACGAGTTACATCATAAGGTATGCTAATTTCAGTGGTGAAAGTTCATAATCAGAACTGCATTTTTGAAAACACAAATTTACAGTTCCATAAATAACACGCTGACATTTAAGAAGCATTTTTCAATTAATCAGTGAAATAGTTTTCCCTTTCTTTTCTTCTTCTTTTGTCGAGTAGACGAGTCTCGAGTTCTTTAGCTGACTGGAGTTCTATCACACTCTTCTATAAAGGCACTGTCCTCCTGGTCGCTTTCCTCTTCCCGCTCCTCGTCACGCCCGTTCAGGCTGTATCGTTCCGTTTTCTGAGCTGTATTTCCTTGCGTTGGTATATGTCTGTGAAGAATGACCGTTTGTTCGACGCTTTCAGTCGGTTGGTTTGCCTTTTCCATACTTCTTACATCGGAAAGCAAACCATTATCGTCCAAACCATTATCGTCCCCATCATTTATCTGCAAGTTTTCTCTCTCTTCCCTTTCAGTGTCGCACTCTCTTGTTTTCATTAATTTGTTCAAGTGAACAGTAAACTCAGTAAGTTGTCTTTCAAATCTCATTTCCAGTTCTTTTGAGTATTGCTGTAATTCGTGTCGTAGCTCGCCTATTTGTGCTTGTCTTTCTTTCTTCCAGTCCCAAATATCTACTGCATCAGGCACCATTTTCAGTGTCTTGATTCTCATCAGGTGAGCTGAAGACTTTGAAACAAAGTCATCATCGGAGCTCTCCGAAGTGTCAATCTCGTCAGTTTTCTTTGCTCTGTCGATTCCTTCAATGTTGCAAACTCTTTTCGTCTTCTGTTTTGCCTTCTTAAACCTGTCTGCTTTACAGACTGATGCGAAATGGTTGAGTTTCTGACATCTGTAACATTTTTTTCCATATGCTGGACAGTCCTCAATCTTTCTATGTTTTCTTTCATATCCACAGTGTCTGCATAACACTGGTGCATCTTCTTCGTCGCTTCTATATGGACTCCGATAAGATCTCTGTTTGTTGGGTACATCTAGCCTTGCCACATACCTGTCGTCCTGCGGAACTTTCATGTCGCGCATTTGCAACGAAATGTCTTCTATTTGACCCGCTTCCGTTAGGAATTGTGACAAATTCCATCCTTTCGATATACATTTTTGTATCAGAGACTAATTTTCAATACTCTGGATTAGGTGTTCAAGTATCCGCTCATCACATGTTCCGCCGAATTCGCATTCCTGTGCCTTTTCTCGCAATCTGGTAGCATATGCCACGGTTGATTCGCCTGCTATCGGTTTCATTTTTAAGAAAATATACCTTGCGTAGTGTTTATTTCTCTTTGGCATAAAATAGTCATTCAGCTTCTTTCTTAGCTTTTCATATTCGTTCAGATCTGTAGGGTCCGTTGGGTCTGGTAAGCTTTTCTCCAGCCGCGCAATCTCTTTTCCCCCATAAATTATCATCGCATCTTTCTTGTCAGTTGGACTACTAATCTTAAAATATCGGAATTCTCTCTCTATTGCTTCGAGCCATTCCTCCCAGTCCTTTCCTGTTGAAAGCTGATCTTCCGTAGTCCGAAATGGTAGAGCCCGCAGGTTTCTTGACTCTGTCGTAATGATTGTTACTGCATCGTTTCCAGACATGTCTATAACGTAACTGCTCATTCAAATCTCTGCTACTTCCTTTCTTAGGCGCCGTAGCTCTTAAAATCTCAGAACTGCTCTGTGAATGACCTGTCAAATCCCCGTAGCTTTCTTTGTTTAATCCTCGTCGCCAATGTAATAACTAAACAAATACTGGACTGAGATGTTTAATGTATGATAGGTGAACAGCAAGCTATAGCAACGTAACTCAGTAACCAACGTCATATATGTAACGTCATAACGTTAGACTGGTTCAGTGACGCTTATAAGACTATGCAGATATTACAGAGGTCAAAGAATGACCTTAACCTCTTGTACCCACAAATCTTCCATGTACTAACTAACAATTTTTAGGCCAAATTCTTCTAAACCTGCCATGCAATCTTATGTTCTAGAATATCCAATACTTGACCTTGCCTTAAGAAAGGTCAAGGTCAGCACAAGGTCATCATTTGAACAATCTTGAGAGAAGTCAAGTACCTGATGTTATATACCAAGTTTCAAGGCCATCGATCATTTGGTTCTGGAGAAGACTTGTAAAGGTGTTTGCCATATATGGGCATGGCGGCCATTTTGGTCATGTGACCAAGACTATTTGAACAAATTTTAATTCCCTCAGCCCTAGAGGCTCTATATGTAATTTGGTTACAATTGGCCCAGTGGCTTTAGAGGAGACGTGAGAATTTTGTCACAATATGAGAGACCAGGGTCAAAGAATGACCTTGACCTCATGTACATATTAATTTCTATGTACTCATTAAGATGACTGTATATACCAATTTTCAGGTCAAAATCTTCAACAGTTTCCAAGAAATCTTATGTTCTAGCATTTTCCCATATAAAAGCTACAAAAAGCAAATTTGACCTTACCGTAGAAAAGTCAAGGTCACACTAATAATTTGAACAAATTTGGTAGTAATCGCATACCCGATGTTACATACCAAGTTTCAAGGACACCGGCCTATTGGTTCTGGAGAAAAAGATGTTTAAAGGTTTGACAATATATGGGCGTGGCGGCCATGTTGGTCAGGACCGTTTGAAAATTTTTTCGTTCCCCAGCCCCCTAGAGCCTCTAGTGGCTTTTTCGCAAATCAGTTGTAGTGGAAATTCCAACTGAAACTGAACTTGGCGTAGGTTTCCTTTTGGTCCTCACGGCCTACTAGCTGACCGTGCTTTAACATTTTAGCTCACCCGAGCTGAAAGCTCACAGGTCAGCTTTTAGAATAGCCATGGTCCGTCCGTCCGTCCGTCCACCATTCTAGAACTGCTGGGCCAACCGAAGCCAAATTTCACATGGAGCCCAAATTGGATGGGGGAACGAATGTTTATTCCCGGGGTCTGGATCACATGACCAAGATGGCCGCCACGCCCATATATGGTAAAAACCCTTCAAAAATCTTCTTCTCCAGAACCGAAAGGCATATGTGACGCGTCATGACATTTTGGGTCCAAATGAGGTTTGACGCCATTTGAGAAAAACGCCCTCGAAACGTCACGACGTGACGTAGGCCAAGTTAATTTACGTCGCACCTGTTTTAACGTCGTGATGAAACACGTCTCGCATCTTCGTATTAGAGACGTTCTCAGTTAAGCTGGGCCATTAGCTATTAATTTTGTCCTTCGTATTACCTTTCTTTAAATTACAAAATGACGGTCCTGTTTACCCTCTGACAAGTAGCCCTCTGTCTAAAGAAGTAGATAAAAGTACCAAGACATGCATGCGTTTTGCTAGGCATTTTTAACACCGGTTCAAATAATGATACCCTGGTTTAAAAGGCGACGTTTTCAAATGTCGCAATATTGCAGTTGCATAGATACGAACGCCGCACGGCTAAAAAAGATAAATCACTGCTTAAAATCGAGTTCCATTATTAAATTCAGGTGATTTCTTACATATTCCCCCGCTCAAACAATATCTAAAGGGTAGTTTTTGCTACGAAATGCGACTGGGAACTAATGTCGCAAATTTTATGTAACCTACGTCACAGCGGTAAATTCATGATACATGTATTAACTAAAATGGCCCCGCATCATAAAACTTACAAGATCACACGAAGAAATATGTGTTCCTCAATATTTTATATCAATTGTGCAAATTTGCTCCATTTTGTATATTTTACTCGACTTCAAAATACATTACCCCAGCATTTTTCTGTAAGAATGTAACCTTACGTCACGGGCTTTTCTTAAAACTGGGCAAAGCAATCGCTCTGAAACTCATGTGCAAAATCCTGCCTAGTAACAGCTACAAGATGGTGTGCTTAGATTTCATTCACTGAAACATTAAATGGTACAAAAACGTTAAAAAGTGTGTACTGTAACCTACGTCACACGTAACCTACGTCACAACGTCACAAAGACCACGTTGTGAAAGCCTTGACGTCATTTGATTAAGCAGCGCTTCATAGAAAACCCCTTTCTTCCAAAAAAGCAAAGAAAAACATTTTAAAATGAAACTAGCCAAAATAATCAAATGTCAGTAGATTATTAATGTGCAATGTTACGCATGTCAAAATAAACGTATGCGACATCGTCCTTCAACGTATATAAATAACGTCATAAAGTACGCCATTTCTAATTGTTAGGGTATGTCTCTAAACATGGTTGGTATTCTATAATCTAAAACTATTATCTGAAAATATTTTAAAGCTTTGAAGCAGATATAATGAGCATTATGGTCGTGATTTTTCCTTGAATTCTGGCATGGTTGTATACATGGCCATTTTTGTCCGCGAATGGCCCAGCTTAACTGAGAACGTCTCATTAACGAGTATCTAGCTACAATAATTTGGGAAAACAAACGCGTAGAAACTAAAATTATTTATTCAAAAAGGGCATCAGACCAGATACATGGCAAATAATATGAAATGTGTTCTCGCGGGATCTGTTTTTCACCACACCGGGTAGGCGATAATCGAAAACGCTAATGCAGTCGATGAACGCGGATCAAAAACCATTAGAAACAGCGTTTTCGATTGCAAATTTGTGCCAATTTGCAATCAAAAACGCTGTTTCTAACGGTTTTTGATCAACGTTAATCGACTGTTTCGAGCGTTCTCGATTGCCGCCTACCCAGTGTGTTCACACTACCGATTAATTTTAATCCAGAAATTGCAGTTGCAGTTGTACCTATTTGAGCTCTTACAAGATTTATCTATCTACTTTGATTATCAGCCGGCTCGGCCTCTTTCTTCGATATTCAAGGAAAAGTGTCCGTCTCTTTTTTATTATTATTATTATTTTTTTTTTTTTTTTTTTTGCATTTGTGCTTAGGGATCAGGTAATTACAGAATGCTGGTAATATGAAAGTTTAAACAAGGTTTTTTACGTATGGAGAATCATTTTCTCATTGCGGTCCCAAAAGTTTGTGGTCATCGGATGATGGCTTGCAATGTAACGTCCTTTTCAACAGTATTTCAGTCATAGCAAGGCAATGGGAGGGTGATAATGAAAGGCTGTGTGCAACGGAACCTACTTTACGGTTGAAAATATTTCCTTCTTCAGCGGGACTCAAACTCGGGACCGCTAGACAAGCAGGCGAATTAGCTGCCTAATTATTCTACTGAGCTACTTACTGTGGCCATCGATCCTGAAACTTTGTGGTCATTAGGGCACCTCAATTTCTGAAGACTGCTACTGAGCAAAATAGTTGATCAGTATTTCTCTGCAAAATGTGTATAATACACATTTTGCAGAGAAATACTGATCATAGAATGGAAGAGCCTGATTTTTTGTTCTTCCTTTCTTTTGTGCATTATTTCGTCAAGAAGTAGATTTAAGATGTATTTCTTACATTACCGCTTTATAGACAATTTATTATTCCCGAATAAAGCATAAAATCATAATTTTTTCTTCTTTACAAGAATTCCGCGGAATGCGGTGTCTCGCCTGTCAGCGCTTTGTGAAACTGACCTAAACGCAAAAACTAGACAAAGTTTACGCCGCCGCCGACGACGACGACACCGGAAAAGCAATACATATGTCTCGCTTCTGATTCGCAGGCGAGACAAAAATTGGGATACCCTGAAGATTTGGACATCGCTATAAATACTAACAAAGTGATTCTGTGGACAGAGCAGTCTTGTTTTGCTTACACCCTAAGCACAATGTGTGTCCAGAACCTTTCGGAAATATTTTATGTTAGTGCAGAAACATTAAGGCTTGTTTGCAAAGTACTGTACCAGGCATTGTCTCAAACTTCTGAATACCAAGTTCATGCTCCTTTCATTTTTAGCTCGCCTGAACGAAAGTTCAGGAAGAGCTATTGTTGTCACCACGGCGTCGGCGTCGGCGTCGGCGTCGGCGTCAGCGTCAGCGTCCGCGTCCGCGTCCGGATTGGATGTTTTGGTTAAAGTTTTTTAAAGACCTATATCTCCCTAACCCATGGATGGATTCTTTTGATACTTGCACTGTAGTTAGATATTGGTCCAAAGTTTAACATGGTACCACCCCCACCCCACTCCTTGACCTTGATGTCAAGGTCACGGACTTAGAAAATTGGGAGTTTTTTGGGACTGGATGTTTTGGTTAAAGTTTTCTAAAGCCCAGTATCTCATTTGCCCACGGATGGATTCCTTTGATACTTGCACTGTAGTTAGATATTGTTCCAAAGTTTTCCAAGGTACTACTCCCACCCCCCTCAGTGACCTTGATGTCAAGGTCATGGACTTAGAAAATTGTCTTTTTATTGATTGGATTTTTGGTTAAAGTTTTTTAATGACACATATCTCCTGAACCCATAGATGAATTCTTTTTTATATTTGCACTGTAGTTAGATATTAGTCCAAAGTTTTACAGAGTACTACCCCAGCCCTGCTCGGTGACCTTGATGTCAAGGTCAGGGACTTAGGAAATTTGGTCTTTATTAAAGTTTTCTAATTGCGTACTGATTCATAATGCTTGGCAGTGATTTAGTTTACACTTGAACTGATGTTAGACTCTTTTTTTGAGTTTTTACAAAACACTACATACTTACCCGACTGGATGACCTTGATGTCAAGGTCATGGACTTTGAGTTTTGTCTTAAAGATTTTGATTAATTTTATATTAATGAAGACATAATTTCACAGTGCTACAATGGACTCAGTTGATACTAATACTTGGACTGATGTTAGATAACGGTTAAAGGCTTTGATACATCCTAGCCCTGCCCTCCTCCCCCCCCCCCCCCCCCCTACCCCTTAGTTTTTTTTACCTCAAGCTCATGGACATTGAAATTTCATGTGAATTTTTTTTTTTTTTTTTTTTTTTTTTGATTTTAAGACATTTCTGAGATAGCTTTTGTTTATAAATGTGTTGTCATTATGGACATGCTTGCCTGAAGTTTTATACATAGCAGTCCACACCACCATAGCGACTGTGTGATGGGCAAGCACCTATTCAGGCGAGCTATGCTGTCAGGCGACAGCTCTTGTTTTTTATGCTGCCGTCAAATATGCTGAATTTTTTACTTAAAAATTCAAGAATAATTTCATTTTAAGCTAACTAGAATTTATCCGGGGAAGCAACTCTGCACCAATTAGCCTCCTTCAAAAATAACTCGTGTGCAGGAAACTGTAAAAATAGCAATTTGATACAGGATGGCTGGTTGATTTAAGGTACATTGAAGGTGTATGGGCACACTTCCGTGATTTTCTTGGTCGCACCTGCTGCAGCAAGAAGCAATATAGGAGTTCACTTTTTCGTATGTCTGTCAGTTTTCCATTAGTTCGCACGTCCTCAATTAGACCCTACTTCTACTCTAACCTTATTTCCATTATTCTTAAAATATGATACATACAATCACCGAGCTTGGTTATACTGATGTCTTCATTATTAAAACTCTGATGACTTGGTAGAATTTTACATTCAAAATTAATTTATCTCTGGCGCTTAAGTCCATTTCTCTTAAAGTATGACACCTGCAATTTAACAAACCTGGCATAAAGTTTCTTTTTAGAATTACAGGGATGACTTCTCTTGACTCATATTTCACACTCTGATGACCTTATAAAATTCTGTGTCGACCTTAGCATTTAAGTCCATTTCCTACCTACTATCATTTCTTCTAATGTCCTTCTGGATGCTGCTATTATTTGTACATTTACTCTTGACTTATATTCTATGCTATGCTGGCTTTGATACATTTGAAACCAACTTTGCATCCTCAGTTGCATAGCCTCTATTGTTTAAGCTCATTTCTCACTATTTCACCTGTAATTAGCTACATGTACCTACAATCATCAGGCACAGCATAAATATTTTTCTCCTGAATCATTGGACTACTGAATACACTCAAAGCTTATGTACTCACACATTGTTGACTGTGGAATTTTACATCCAGAATTGCATCCTTCCTAGCTTGTAAACGCCAATTCGCTCCAAATGTTCTAAATAGAGCCATTAAATCAGCCATGTAGTTTCTTCTAACTATGACCCTTACTAACTATGGAAGCGAAAAGCTGGTACATGTATCAACTAACATTCTGTGGAATTCTTATTTTCAACGAGAAACAGCGATTTGACTTCCTGGTGCTTCCAGACTCTTCCACAATGGGTCCGCACTGAACAGAAAAAAGGTTCCTCTTGGCGCAGCCAATTCTCTCCTTTAAAGACTTGGCCTCAGTTGAAAAGGGAGACAAAAGTGAAGGTAGTAGAGATGCTTCCCCTAGAGATGCACCCATCTAGATTAAAATTTGATACAGTTTTGTGACTGTGAACGATTTGTTTTGGTTAGAAAGAAGGTGGAAGTTCCGGCTCTGACAATAAATTTGTAGAATTGTCATAAAAACGCTGCTACAAAAGTTTCTGAGAAAAGAGACCGCACATCCAACGCATGTTTGCACTTTTTAATACTGAACAGCCCTTTCAAATGCCCACGAGTTCAATTTGTTTCACAGGACATCTGAACCCGGGCGTTGTTTATTTAAGAAAATATGCCGCGGACGTGGAACAAGTATTGGTGCCTTTAAAACTTAAGATGACATTTTTTTCTCAACTGTGTGTGTATGTGCAAAGAGTTAATTGGAATCATTTCCAGGGACTCAATGCGCAAAGACAATGGTATATTTATGAATAGGCTGCTTCATACTGCTCAGATGCAGAAGTGTGCCTAAGACCAGCTGCCCAAAATCAAATATGAAGGCGGAACCTGAAACACCTCAGGATTATTTCAATGACATTTAACAATAGAAAGTTTTCAAATTCCAAAAGTTTAGAAATTGCAGTTAAATCAAAAAGTGAAAAGTAAATCTATGCCCAGATTTACTTGAGAAAAAAGCTAAGCCAACATGTTCCTTGTTGGCATGTAACGAAGATGTCGGTTGCCATGGAAACATTTTTTTCTGATTTCAGATTGCTGGATGATTAAAGAATAATTTTATTTACTTCTTATTATTTCTGCAGATAATATATCATTTTAAAGAGAACTTTTGAAAGCATAATGCATCTAAGTCAAAGACCGCTTGAAAATGTTCTTTTTGAAACTTGAAAATCTCATTTTGGGGTCAGTGTGACAGGAGTCAAATTTCTCAGAAACCGCGCACTATATTGAGTTGAAATTTCATATATGCACTCCAGCATTATCAAGCTATCAGAAAATGGTGATATCTCATTTTCGCCCATGGGCCTCATTTGGACCCAAAATCTCATGGTCGGTCATATTATGACCTTGCCACCTAGTATGTAGCATCGAGCATTCGAGCCCATCATAGTTTGTGCAAATGATGCTAGTAGGTTGACCTTGACCTAATTTATGACATGGTAAATTTGGTACGTAAAGCTTTTGTATGGGAAAATGCTTAAAGGCCAGGTTTGTCGTCCAGCCAGCAGATTTTACCTGTATAGGTAATGTTAGTGGGCAGTAAAAGTGGGCGGAGCTTAAGCCACACTGATGATAAGAAGTATTAAACTTGTCATGCATTTACAATTTTGAAATAAACAGTCATGAATGATATTTTGGGCAATGACAGAAAAAAAAAATCAGAGATTCTGAAGTTTGTTTCCATGATGAAAAGAAAATCATAATATTGATAATTTGAATGAATATTATGTCTGATGTAGATTTACAGTTGTTTCAAATAAATTACATGTATATAGGTTACAAAGGAGTTCTAAATTAAAATTTATCCGTTATTTCTTAGATCATTGTATTTATTTCAGTCAAAGGGGAATATGCACTTTTATGATACATGAATATGATTTTCATTATTATTTAGTGATATAATTACCGATAATAAAATTAAAAATTTATAATGATAATAATAATAATAGCAATTTTATAATAATAATAACAATAGTAATAGTAATGAGAGCAAAGGTAATAAAAATAATGAAATAAATTGTAAAAGTTATAATAATAAAAATTGAAATAAAAAGAAAAATAGTCATTATTATTTATCTTTTTATTTCATTATCAATATCATTATTATTATCATTTTTATTACAAATATTATTATTGTTATCAGTTCTGAGTTCAAATTAGATTCATCAGTATTATTGAAGTCCTTACAAGATTTATAATGAATATCGAAAGAATCTGTTATGCATAACAAAAACAATAATAAAAACAAATATATTAAAAGTAATTAAAGCAATGATAATGAAAATAATAACTTGTCGTTGCTTGTTTCTATAATGCAATATCCCCAGAATAAACAGATTAAATTTCATTGGTGTCATACAGACTCAGTTGTAACAAGAAATATCTTTAAAAAAGATAAACGTTGCCAGAAAAATATTAAGTGATAGAGTGCTGGACACTCAAAATAGTTTGTACAAATGATGACCGTAGGGTGAACTTAATTTACGACACGGTCAACTTTGGTACGTTAAGCTTTTGTATGGGAAAATGCTTAAACTGGATTTCTCAGAAACTATTTAAGTCTAAGGTATTATATTTGGTATGTATGGTTAACTAAATGACTGGATAAAGAAATTATGACGCTTAAGGTCAAGGTCATTCGCTGACCTTTGTTGAAGGACACTGAGATTTTGTCTCCTGTCAATATTTTCAAACATCTTCTACTCTAATGCCACCAGGCCGATTGAAGCCACATTTCATGTGGAGCTTCAGTGGGCAAAGGGAACCAAAGTACGTTCAGATGGTCTTGGTCACATTAGCCAGATTGCCGCCACGCCCATGTATGGCAAAAACCCTTCAAAAATCTTCTCCAGAACCAGAGGCCTAATGGCCTTTTGGCTTGGTATGTTGCATTGAGGACTCGGGTCCATCATAATCTATGCAAATCATGACCATGCATTGACCTTGACCTAATTTTTGACAAGGTCAATTTTGGTATGTTAGGCTTTTGTATTAGAAATGCTTAAACAATTGATTTCTCAGAAAGTATTTAAGTCTAAAGTTATAATATTTTGGTATATATGGCTAAAAATGAGCAAGAAGTTTTGTCATTCATTGATCTTTGTTCAAGGTCACTGAGATTTTGTCACCAGTCAAGATTTTCAAACATCTTCTCCTCTGAAGCCACTCGGCCGATTGAAGCCGTATTTCATGTGGAGTTTCCGTGGGCTTAAAGAATCAAAATTTGTTCGGCTGGTCTTGGTCACATGACCAAGATGCCCATATATGGAAAAACTCTTCAAAAATCTAATTCTCCAGAACCGAAAGGCCCATGACCTTGAAGCCTAATATTTAGCATTGGTCATTCATGCCCATCATAGTTTATGCAAATGATGACCGTAGGTTGACCCTGACCTAATTTACGACACGGTCAACTTTGGTATTTTATGCTTTTGTATGGGAAACTGCTTATACAGTGGATTTCTCAGAAACTATGTAAGGTATTATATTTGGTATGTATGGTAAACTAAATGACTAGATGAAGAAATTATGACGCTTCAGGTCAATGTCATTATTTGGCTTTTGTTCAAGGACACTGAGATTCTATCTCGTGTCAACATTTTCAAACATCTTCTCCTCTGAAGCCACTGGGCCGATTGAAGCCATATTTCATATGGAGCTTCGGTGGGTGAAGGGAACCGAATTACGTTCAGATGGTCTTGGTCACATGACCAAGATTGCCGTCTCGCCCATATATGGTAAAACCTCTTCAAAAAAATTCTTCTCCAGAACCAAAGGCCTAATTGCCTTGTGGCTTGGTATGTTGCATTGAGGACTCGGGTCCATCATAATTTGAACAAATCATGACCGTGCATTGACCTTGACCTGATGTATGGCAATGTCAATTTGATATGTTATGCTTTTGCTTTCAAATTGAATCAACGTTGAATCGTTGTTGATCAGACATTGTGTACCCAGTGGGAAGTGTTAAATCCTGTTGAAATGTATATAACGCAAAATGTTTATTTCTTCGATTACGATATGCTTTTGTATTTGAAATGCTTAAACAGTAGATTTCTCAGAAAGTATTCAAGTCTAAGGAAAATATTTGGTATATATATTTAAAACAAATGAGTAAATGAAGAAATTATGACGCTTAAGGTCAATGTCATTCTTTGACCTTTGTGCAATATCACTGAGATTCTCTCAACCGTCAACATTTTCAAACATCTTCTCCTCTGAAGCCACTAGGCCGAATGAAGCCATATTTCATACGGAGCTTCAGTGGGCCAAATGAACCAACGTTCAGATGGTCTTGGTCACGTGACTGAAATTGCCCCCCACTCATTTATGGTAAAAACATTTCAAATAGCTACTTCTCCAGAACCGAAAGGCCTATAACCTTGAAACTTGGTATGAAGCATTGGGGACTCAGGCCCAGCATAATGTATACAAATCATGACTGTCCATTGACTTTCACCTAATTTATGGCAAGGTCAATTTGATGCGTTATGCTTTTACATGGAAAAATACTTAAACAGTGGATTTCTCAGAAACCATTTAAGTTTTAGGCATAATATTTGGTATATATGGTTAACTAAATGATCAAGTGAAGATATTATGTTGCCAACGGTCAAGGCTATTCTTTTACCTTCGTTCAGTGTCACTGAGGTTCTGTCGCCTGTCAACATTTTCAAACATCTTCTCTGAAGCCACTGGGCCGTTTGAAGCCATGCTTCAAATGGAGTTTCGCTGAGTCAAAGGAACCAAAGTTTGTTCATATGGAGCTTCAGTGGACGAAGGAAACCAAAGTACGTCCAGATGGTCCTGTTTAGGGACCGACCATTTGATATTCTGAGGGGGGGGGGGGCCTGGTATATTTATCAAAAAAATTCCCTGTCTTTGGATATGCAAGAAAAAAATAACCTGGCTCATAAGGGGGTTCAAAAAAATAATCTGGTCTCAAAAGTAAGAGAAAAAAATAACCTGTCTCCACCCAAAATTTAAAAAAAAAACAGCCCCCCAGACCCCTATATTTATAGTAATATTTCATTATTTTCTACAATCAGTTTATACCAGCGGGCCCACATGTGCATACATTTACAAAAAACATCCTATACAACATTCACATACATGTATTATTGATCTGCCACATTACTAAGTAAATGTTTCCACTAAAACTGAATTGCAAAAGAGTCACTAGCTTATGGGAGACAAAACCATTATGGCAAAATAAACACTCTAAAAGGCAAAAGTCCTAATATAAAAACCCTTATTTTTATCATCATTCCTAGTTTTTCTCTATTGTTTCCAGTCTTAAAATTGCCATTGAAATTGGGAAATTGCTTTAGCTTCTAGGGGCGTTGCCCCCCAGACCCCCTTTGTTAACTTCTTAGCACACAACTTTCAGCCATTTTATTAATTGCCATGCATGTATAATGTGACTCTAACATGTAAGTAATGTGACTCTATCATGTAAGTATTTATCAAACTTTCTAAAGTAGGAATAAAGCATGTTTTGGCGTATATTGGGATAGAAAAGAAAACTTAAATTCCTAATGTTAGCCCTAAAACTTTGCCAAAATAGCCCTAAATTTTGGCCAAAATATCCCTAATTACAGGCCTAATTTTTTGCCAAACTCATACAGGGATGTTTGTATCTGTACCTTAGATGAAAAGAGTAACATGCTCCAGGCACTGGTTTGCAAAAGCAAGCTAAGCCATGCCCTTGGCCTGGTTAAATACAGCACCATGTTCTTTTTGTGAGAAAAAAGGTGCACGAAATACTGATGTGGGTAAAATTAAAGAAAATTAAGGTCAAGTAAACAAGGATCTGATAGTTCAGCTATAAAATTAAAAAAAAAAATAACCTGTTTGAGTTAGTTTGTAAAAAAAATAAATTAGCTTCCCCCCCCCCCCCCAGAATATCAAATGGTCGGTCCCTTACATGACCAAGATGGCCGCCATGCCTATATATGGTAAAAACCCTTCAAAAATCTTCTTCTTCAGAACCAAAGGCCGAATGACCTTGTGGTATGTAGCATTTGGAATTCGGGCCCATCATAGCTTATACAAATCATGACTTTGCATTGACCTTGACCTAATTTATCGCAAGGTCAACTTTGGTATGTTATGCTCTTATAAACAGTTAATTTCATGGAAACTTTTTAAGCCGAGATATAATAATTGGAAAATATGGTTAACTAGATGGATACATAAAGACATAAGGTCATCAAAGGTCAATGTCATTCTTTTAACTTTGCTCAAGGTCACTGAGATTTTAAGATTAAAATGCGCACTCCTTATAAGCCACTGGTTTTAAATTTGTAACAAATAAGCGAAATGACAATTTTTGTCTGTTGACAGTCGGTGCCAGGTGAGCTACAGGACACTTGGTCCTCTGTTTTTTTTGTTGTTTTATTTGGCGGGGGGTGGGGGGGGGGGCGGGGGGGGAGAGTGGGCGGGGTTCGCTCCACAGAGCCAGCGGATCCGGGGAGCTTATAGGATGGTAAGGCTCCGGCGTCCGTCCGTCCGTCCGTCGTCCGTCCGTCAACATTTTCAAACGACTTCTCCTCTAAAACTGCTGGGCCGATAGTAACCAAATTTCATGTAGAGCTCCTAGGGGGCAGGGGAACGAAAAGTTGTTCATACGGTCCTGGTCACATGACCAACATGGCCGCCATGCCCATATATGGTAAAAAAAATTAAAAATCTTCTTCTCCAGAACCAATAGGCCGATGGCCTTGAAACTTGGTATGAAGCATCGGGTATGCAAGAACTACCAAGACTCTTCAAATTATGACCTTGGTGTGACCTTGACTTTTTTTACGGTAAGGTCAAATTTGCTTTCTCTAGCTTTTATATGGTAAAATGATAGAACATAGATTTCTTGGAACCTGTTGAAGATTTTGACCTGAAAATTAGTAAATACAGAATCTTAATGACTGCATGACGTACAAAAGGCAAGGTCATTGTTTGACGTTTGACCCTGGTCTCTCATATTTTGACAATTTCACACATCTCCTCAAAAGCCACAGGGACAATTATAACCAAATTTCATGTGGAGCCTCTAGGGGGCGGGGGAACGAAAATTTGTTGAAACGGTCCTAGTCACGTAACCAACATGGCCGCCACGCCCATATATGGCAAAACATTTAAAAATCATTTTCTCCAGAACCAATAGGCCGATTGCCTTAAAACTTGGTACATGTATGTAGAATCGGGTACTCGAGTTCTACCAAATTTGTTCAATTTGTGATATTTCCCGACCACCGTACGATGAAAAATAGTGACTCTCAAGCTTTTATGTCTGTTGACTCTGTCATGTATAATGGTGCTTGGCTTAAAATTTTAGGTCTTTCAGTCAGGACGACTAGCTGAAGGGTGAATGAAAGGCTTTGCACTGGAATCGAACCCGTAACGCCAGCTAAGCAGGGAAGCTCTACCTACTTACTTACTTGAGATATGTGACTAGGCGTTAGTCTCTGGGATCCGTTCTGGTAGGGTGTTCCAAATCTGTGGCTGGGTTGAATACGTATAGCAGTCTGGTTGAAACTTGATAGGCAGAGTTTTCCAATGGACGTTTAGTCGCGATTTGAACTAATTTACCGAACTGGAATTAACCGCGTGTTCTGAGAGATTGTTCCAAAGGTCTATGATTCTTTGTGAAAATGTGTATTTCCTGATATCAAGTCGAAAACGTTTCTTATACAATTTGAAAGGATGTCCTTTTGTTCTTCTACTAACATGTTGTTCAAATATCTGGGATTTGTCAGACTGATCAATTCCGTTCATAATTTTGAATACCTCTATCATGTCTGCCCTTAGCCTTCTGTACTGCAATGATGGAAGTCCTAATTTCTGAAGCCTTTCTGGGTAAGATTTATTGCTAATTGACCTTACTAACTTGGTTGCTCTTCTTGTACATTTTTATTGCAATGCAATCTTTTGTATATAGAACAGACCAAACGCAAGAACCATATTCTAAGTGTGGTCTTACCAAATATTTATATAAATTGAGAAAATTTGTCTTGTCCAAATATGTGAATGTCCTTTTGATCGGTCCCAAAGTTCTACTAGCCTTCTTGACATTACGTTGTATATGCGACACGAATTTCATTTTATTGTCGGAAATTACTCCAAGTCTTTTTCTTCCTGAACTGTTTCTATTGGAATTTCCCTACTATTTAGATAATATGTGGAGAAATCATTCTCAGGACCCATATGCATATGCTTATATTTTTTTCTCATTTAAATTTCAGTTGCCATGTTGATGACCAGTTTACAAGTTTAAGTAGATCTTGATGAACAGTCTGCGCTTCCTGAATGTTGTTCACAGTGGAATAAAGTTTTTTGTCGTCCGCAGAAAGTTTCACTTCTAAATCCACAACGCCCGGGAGGTCATTTGTATATAAAATGAATAATGTTGGTCCCATAACCGCTCCTTGCGGTATTCCACTGGTTACATCTGACCAGACAGAAGCTGTTTCATTGACAACAACTCTGTTTTCTATTCCTTCAAAAATCCTTGGTCCACCTTAAAACATTTCTCCGTATACCATATCCCTGTAGTTTAGGGGAGAGTCGGGAAACTTCGGACAGCGGGTAAATTCGGACAGTGACATTTTTTCCTTTATATGTCTGTTGTCTGGAACTAAAACTAAACAATAACTGGCCAAACAGTGAAAATCCTGATGAGACGGCTCATCTGGATTTTCACTGTTTGCAATGGTATGTCCGAATTTACCCGCCTGTCCGAAGTTACCTGACTTTCCCCTAGTTAACAACCGCTGGTGTGGCACAGTGTCGAACGCTTTCTGAAAATCTAAATAAATGACATCAAGAGAATGACGGTTGTCGAGTTCTTCTGTCCATTTTTCACATATGTCTATAAGCTGAGTTACACAAGATCGTCCTTTTCTAAGCCCATGTTGGTGTTCTGTAAACACCTTATGCGTCCATTATTTTGTCCCTAACTTTTTTTTTCTAAAAGCTTACAACATACAGCTGTCAAACTTATAGGTCGATAGTTCTCTGCTTTGCATTTAGGTCCTTTTTTATCTATTGGAAGTACATTTGCCTCTCTCCATGCGACTGAGGTATTTGCCTCTTCTACTGACTTTCGAAACAGTATCGACAATGTTTTTTTTTTATCCCATGAATGGTTTCCTTTAAAAACTTTGGGTGACACCCATCAGGTCCTTGAGATTTAGATTCTTTCAAATTGCTGATAGCTATTTCTACTTCTATATCTGGAATTTCGATGGTGTTCAGCTGATATTGTGTACGATCAGCAAAATCTGGAATATTATGAAGATTCTCTTTGGTAAATACTGAAGATTCTCTTTGTTAAATACTGAAGATTCTCTTTGGTAAATACTGAAGATTCTCTTTGGTAAATACTGAAGATTCTCTTTGGTAAATATTGAAGATTCTCTTTGGTAAATATTGAAGATTCTCTTTGTTAAATACTGAAGATTCTCTTTGGTAAATACTGATGATTCTCTTTGTTAAATACTGAAGATTCTCTTTGGTAAATACTGAAGATTCTCTTTGGTAAATATTGAAGATTCTCTTTGGTAAATATTGAAGATTCTCTTTGTTAAATACTGAAGATTCTCTTTGGTAAATACTGAAGATTCTCTTTGGTAAATATTGAAGATTCTCTTTGTTAAATACTGAAGATTCTCTTTGGTAAATATTGAAGATTCTCTTTGGTAAATACTGAAGATTCTCTTTGTTAAATACTGAAGATTCTCTTTGGTAAATGTTGAAGATTCTCTTTGGTAAATATTGAAGATTCTCTTTGGTAAATATTGAAGATTCTCTTTGTTATATACTCTAAGACTCATTGAGCTACCAGGGCTCCATAGTAATTATAGAGATACCCAAAATACACTACGGAGAGGCTATTGTTATTTAACGCTACAAGAAATTTACACCCTCTCAGTACTGACACTGTATTATTTGGTAAACCAGAATTCGGGTACTGAAAACAACATAATTCTTTTTAAGGCTATCCATAATTTCATTAAGGCTTCAAAGCGGTTTTAAGACTAGGTACAGCTATATATAGTCGGCTGGTATTGCACACATGTATATGTATACACTTTGCCACCATCGTTTTTCAATTCCCACCAAGATTTGGCCCGGATCACCTGACAAGACTCCTTTGTATAGCTAGTTTTTTTTTTTTCTTATTTGGTATGTTATGAATATGTTCGCTTGCTGTCATTATTATGCTTATTTATATCTGTTAATGTATAATGTAGGGGGCGGGCCGTAACTAATGTTATGAGAACTTGTGGCCCAACCCCATTGCTTGTCACTTATAGCAATAAAATATGCTTAAACTAATTATAGAGGTAGCTGCAAAAAATCACTGTCACTTTCTAGACTATGTTAGACTGTTTGTCAGGCTATGGCCGTTGCGCAGCCTGGTCACAGTCTTCAATTTGCTTTGGATCAAGTTTATTCGAAGGAATAAACTTGTTTACTGCATTTAGTAAGACCGTCTTAAACTCAATCCACATCTCATTAACATCAACGTGAGCAAAGTTCTGCGACATGAAACGGTCTGCAAAGGCAAGCATATGGTCTCTAAGACCTTGCATATCAGCCCGTTTGTACAAGAAAACTTTCCGTGGTGACTGAAGGACCCTTTTTGCTTTTATGTCATATTCCACCAAAACAATATCATGGTCAGCTCGACCAATTGGTGGCATACCCTTAATTCTTGTGACAGGGGTGGGGTTTTTAGTCAAAAGGATATCTAGGGTCCTTTCTTGTCTTGTAGGGATATCAACCATTTGAGAGAGGCAGTGCTCCTGAACAATGTTTACTAATTGGGACTGCACCTGCCTTTTGGGCATTCCCAGGGGTACATATAACTTATTCCAATCAATGTCCCCACAATTGAAGTCACCTCCAAGAAGGACATGAGAGTTTTTACATGACATGATTCGTCCTAGAGAGGCATTTAGATGATCCAAATACTCTGGATCAATGATATCTGGAGGTAGGTAGAAGGAGCCTAGATACAAAGTTTTACAGCCAACAATTTGAAGTTTAACCCAAACAAGTTCACACTCAGTCTCAAGTTCTGGTACCTCAATGGTCAAAATTGACCGAGGACAGTATCGATAGAATAGTGAGGTTGGGAAGACGTGAGGTATTAGTTGAAGGAAATGTTAAGTGTAGGCCCTTGAGGCTTACAGTTGAACTCTTTGACCATAAAAGACAGATACTGAAAGCCAATTCCCTTCTGAGAGAATGTGAGGATGTTCTTTTTAGTAATATTTATTTTACGCCTGATCTGACTAAAAACCAACGTAAAGAGTCCTATCAACTTAGAGTGGAAAGACGTTCAAGAGAAGAAAAGGGTGAAACTAATCTTACAATTAGGAGAGGGAGGATTGTGACTACAAGTCAGAGGAATATCAGTAATGAATCTGGATTATCCCAGGGAGCCACTGCCTCTGGCGGTAGCTCTGTTTAGAAAGACCTTATAGTATTAAAACCTTTGTATATAGAGGACATGTATATATGTAAATATGTTGCACAGTGGTGCCTAGTCAGTTTATGTTTTGAAGCAAAAATTGAGAGAACCCCCTAGATATGTTTTGCAAAGCTGAGAACTTAAATTGTTGTAGAATTGAGATAGACATGAGTATCTGAAAAAAGTGAGACATGTTTAAAGTTTATACTTATAACATTTTAACATTTGTAATTAATTTGCCACACGTGACAGTGAATATTATAAATAGACTTATTAATGAGTTAAAAATGAAACCGGAAGTTAGATATCAAAATTGAGGACATGAAGAAGAGATAGGGACGACGAACCGCGTTAGGGTTCAATAATTCCCTAACATCCAAGTAAAGATCCAAGTAAAGAGTAAAGATAGAAAGAAAGAAAGATCCTGCGAAGATGCAATGCCTGGTCTGAGTATTTTGCAGTTCAGATATACCGTACGACTAAGTATTGGGACCGTTGAAATAGGCCTACGTCTGGAAAGGCAATGCAGATCCAGGTCAGTCAGCTCCCGGAGGTGCAGTATGATGACCATCTACAGTAGACATTGGGACGACTTACTACTTTGCGGTACATGTATATGTTTACCATAAAGTACTTATGCATTTGGACACCTAAACCATTAATTTTCCATTTGTCCCAAATGGAAAATTAATTGTTTTCAGGTGTTCCAATATTTAAGCACAGCAGGGTGAGTAATTATTTCAGACGTCCCTAGTTTCACAGTATCCGAACGCACTGTACCATCTCTTCCGGTTTTCATAGCGTTGACTCGAGAGTACAGAATTCGCTTATAACCAGTAGCCGGAAATCATTATATTTTGAGTTTTTATCCGGAATCTACTGCGTCATTTATAGTTATTCAGCTTCGAAAATGTAAAGGGGTAAGTTTAATATAATTTTCTCTTCGGTCTTTTACTTTATTGCCCTGTACAATGAAAAACTCCTTGCCGTTGCAGATTTTTTTTTCAGAACAGCTTAATTTAACACGAGATTGTGTCGTGCAAAACCATCATTCTTTTATCAAAACTAATAAACTGTAGATTGATAACGCCTTCCGTTTATTCTAAAGATTTTTTATAAAACATGTAAGAAAATGCTCAAAATGGTTTAAGAATCATGCCAAGGGCGATTTGAAAACTGTACCAATTACTACCCACCCATACACGACATTGTACAGGGTAATAAAGTAAAAGACCGAAGAGCAAATTATATTAAACTTACCTCTTTACATTTTCGTTGTTCAAATCTCGTAACGATGTTCACTAGGAAAATAAGGAGATATTTCATCAGCTAGGTGGTCGACCGAAGTACTCTTCCAAATCGGAATACACATACGCTCAAATAATCATCGTTTACTTTCCTTCCACTGTGCATATTAGTCTAGAAATATCTGTTATCGTCTTTTATATAAATTTATGTATTACATGGAGATACCCAGGTCTTAAACTTCTTATATACGTTGACAAAATACCTAACTACTTTGTACATAATCATTCCGCGATGTAAACCGGCCAGAAGAAATATTGGTTCCAAGTCTACTTACTTTTAAATAAAGAGGGGAACCTATCATTAACTGGGTCAATATTGACGTAACAACTCGTAACGTCGGTTTCTGAATTCAATGGGACTCATTAACTACTAGTTAGACTAACTCTATAATAGAACTTCTAGGCTTAGAAACTATACATGACTTCTGTTTTTCTTAACTTCTACGCCCAGAAAAAAAAGTACATGTACTATCAAAAATAGAATGTTATTTTTAGCAGATGAGGCAAACTTCGGATATGGATAAAAATAGACAAAATCGGACAAGGTCTTTCTTTATGTCTGTGAAGAAAGTAATAAAGAAATGCTGTCTCAAACCGGAACGAACGTTTTGTTTGTTATGTCTGTGAAGAAAATAATGAAGAAATGCTGTCTCAAATCGGAACGAACTTTCCGATCTCTTTTGCTTAATTGCGGCCTTAGAACGAATCGTTGCAGTACACACTCTCCTGGTATTTTCCGACTAAGCGTGACGTATCGTTTCTTCCGAAAATAACTCGGTATCACTAAACCACTTGAATACTGGCTTGCGCTCGAAAGCGCAAGCCAATAAGGCGAAATTGTATCATGAATTCTTTTTTTTTAAATCAAGTTAAAAGTACCTGCTCGACTGGTCCGTATTTGCACAGCAGAAAATCGGACCCCTGTTCACTTCGAAATGTGTTCGTTTTATCTGAAACGGCTTTTACAGCTATCCATTGGCATCATGGCTTTACACATGCATTTAGCTTTAAAAACGCATTCTTATTCATGGGCCGTTTCTGCTTCCACAAAACAGAAAATTTGAAGAAAAGTCACTTGTAGCGTTTTCACTTTTGTTCAGTATATTATATGATATATATGATATTATATGATATTATTATTCTTAGCAAGAGCGTCAGTGTCATTGACAAATCACAGATTGATAATAGTTTTGTCACCTATGCTTACTTCTCCGCCACGTTCTTCCAGAGTATTCAATTACTCTCAGTGATTGGTTTTACTTGAAATAAAGTCATAACTGCAGTATTTCATATTCCACTTTACCAGGTTGCTACTGAACATCTTAATTGGCTGCATATATGATGAAAAAGTAGTATTTCGGAGTCAGCAAAAACTAGTGAAATTAGTACAGCCTTACTCTTCTCACACGGTAGGGTCATTTGAGCCGCGACACGAAAAAACCAACAAAGTGTTTGTGCGCCCAGCGCAGACTCAGATCAACCTGGGCATTCGCCCAGTCTGATCAGAGTCTTCCTTAAGCGCTTTAAGGGTAGCTAAGAGTCTAAGCTACCTTCATGCGGACAGGGAAGACTCTGATCAGACTGGGCGGTAACTAAAGTAGTGATGTTACTACGATGATAAAATGAACTGTAATTTTGTAATTTTCCAATCTGTTTGACAAAGTAAGGTTCTCAACTCAGATCATTTGGTTTCGAGTCAAGGAAAAAAGGAATCAGTCTTATCACTTATGTAAAAAATGGGGATCAAGCATGTTAAAGTCTCCATAGTCCTATCAGCGGTAAAAACGCCTTAACTCAAATATCATTGTAAAAAGCAGTTCAGCTTGCACGTTGGGTAATAAAATATGGGTTGGTGTGCATATATTGAGTCATATAAATGTCAAAAAGTAGAGAAATCAATTTTTATAAAAGTGACAAATCGCTCCACAAAATACATTTTCCTGTTCTGGTTTCCCGTCTAGCAATGCTATATAAACAGGCGGGACAGTGATTGGGACTCCACGCCTGTACATTGTATTTTTTACCATTTTATAAAAACGAAAAAAGGTCATTTTAGTTGCGAACTTCAATGACCCAATTAAGTTTTCAAACCATTTTTATGTGAAACTCAAGGATATTTTTATCTTTTTTTTATGCTGGCTAATCACGGCCATTTACAATTACGAAACTATAGTGAGAAGCTTGCGGCGATACCTAATGATAAAATTTTTCATTCTGATAGAGCAATGGGGCCTTTAACCTAACGGATTTGAAAAAAGCAAAATATCCGTACTATGCCTAATACAGGATGCTATACCCCTTCCCACCACGGACGCTGAAAAGACAACAAAACATCAGTAACCTTTATAATTGTTATTATACATATACAGGTAGCATTAGCTACCTGACATATAATATTATTATTGTTAAGTATTTAACGATATTTTTCATTTTTAAAATAACAACAACTGCAAGTACGAGGGCTAGACAAGTCTAGCAAACAAAAGTTCCCAACGCTTACAGGAATCGTGCCCGTGTTGGGTGGACAGAAGAAAATAAAATGCTAGTAGCGTCATGATTTTCTATAATTTCTAATTGTGGGAGGCATAAATACGCAGTTTTTTATTATGCAGTTTACATTAGAACTTGTGAACAAAAACATTTTCCATCAATTTAGTTTATGAATGCTGAGCCCCAGCCCCTCCCCCTCCCCACACCACCATCAAAAACAGAAAGAAACAACAAAATAAAACTACAACCAGAAAACAAAACAAAACAAACAAACTGAAAAACATGTAGATGCTTTGCTACTCTACCACTCACGCTTTGACCCCTCTTATTTCACTTGGTATAAATAGAGGATCTTACATGGGTGGGGGGAAAAGATAAGATGCGAGGCTTTGCCGAGCATCTTATCGGTTTTCGTCAACGAGTTTAATAAATTCAATAATATAGGATCACGAATGGAAGCTTCTATTTATCATATGACACTAAAATCGCATTTTATTAGTAAAATTTGCACTAAAACGTCACGATTTCGCCATTAGAAAACGCGATGTTTTTTGGACGTCAATGCATAACGTCACAACGAAATTTACATATTAAATCCACTAGCGGATTATCGTTTTTAATGCATGGCTTTATTACACTCTCAGATGCGACGTCATATGATAAATAGAGAATACCATGTTAGTGTCTTTTGATATCAAGTTTATCAGGCGAGACCAGAGACAGCGTATGAATGGCGAGGCTTGCCGAGCCAGTCCGACGTGTTTCTGGTCGAGCCTGATAAACTTGATATCAAAAGATACTTACGTGGTTTTCTATTTATCATGCATCATGAAGTTTTTACGGCGTAAAAAGCGGCAAACAAGTGATAAGCAAACGCATTTTTGTTCGAACTTGCTGACGTCGCGAATGCGTTATGACGTAAGTCGGTGACGTCAATTAACCAATCGAACGCTGATATCACGGCCAACGTCAGTGTGTAGCCAATTGTCTTCAGAGATCGCTTCTTAAGGCATGACCTGATAACATTCGCGCAAGCGCAGTTCTACAGTGACATGATATCACATCATGTTATCATACCCCTGTTATCAGGTGTATTTCGCAGCGGATGCATGATAAACATGAATCCTAAACTTGACGGGTAGCACAGCCGTACACAAGAGTGGACAAAACTTTGACCAGAAGATTAGAAATACGCGAAAAAGTAGCTCATAAACGAGGAGACCTGTGACTATGATTCTCACAGCGGGGAGCACCATAAACTCGATTTAACCCTTAAAGCGCCAAAAATTAAAACTGTTGAATTGGCAAACAGTGAAGATCCAGATGAGGGGGCTCATAATGAGCCACCTCATCTGAATCTTCACTGTTTGCCCTCTAGCGTTCAAATTCTCAATATGCTATCGCTTGGACAAAACATTTTTTGAAATTCTGCAGACGTAAATTTTGTCGTCTGCTTTTTGTTTCATTAAGGGTTAAGTAACAAAAAATATTACTAACCGTTCCAAGGCGGTGCTTCTGTTGTCGTTTACCAATGCTGTTGTAAGAAAATAAACATACTAAATAAAACGAAAGTTCGAAGACTTTCATTTAGCATGTTTCTCTATAATTTTATGCAAGGTATAACATATATATAGAAAACAGGAAAACGGGTAAAACAGATGTTTTGCATGTCTACTATATCGGTTACACATTTGAGCTGCGACACGATAAAACCAACAAAGTGGCATGTGCGCGTAGCAACTTGACGCTCCGATCAGCCTAGGCATCCACCTAGTCTAATCAGAGCCTTCGCTGTCCACACGGAGATGGCTTAGACCCTATGCTACCCTTTAACGCACATCTAAGACTCTGATCCGACTGGGCGCATGCCCAAGCGGATCTGAGTCTTCGCTGCGCGTACATGCCACTTTGTTGGTTTTGTCGTGTCGGGGCTCATTTGTGTTACGTATAGGCTACATGTACATGTTGTAGCTTATGACCACCTACCTGTGAAAGTGCTTTTCGCTTTGCTATCCGCTAATATTTGGTGGGATGGGGAATTAGAATGTATTTGTTTCTGATCGCTACCCTTTTCCAATATTTTACTTAATGACTCATGCATGCCCGATCACGCAGACACTCAATTTTTCGCTTTTTATTAAAGAGATATATAACAGGGGCCGGTTGTTCAAAGCATCGTTAGCCTAACGAGCTTGTTAAGAGGTCAATTCGTTAAGTGTTTTATAACTTTATTATCAAATACATAGATATTTTTTTGAAGATGTGGAAGAGCTTCTCACATTTTTCAACAAAAAATCTTGGCATAGTTGAGATTCTAACGTTTGAAATTTTAACGAAACATTAACTAAGGATCTTGTTAGTTTTGAACAACTGGGCCCAAGTATTTTAGATGCATCATCACATGTAGTATGGTTAAGTCTTCCGTATACATGCATATCATAACCATTCCTTCATTTGTTATTAGGGTATATGCGTAGTCAATGATTTTCCGAGACAACCCTCGTAATCGACGATGAAGCACCATACAAATGCAGACATATAAACCGGAATCTCAAGCAAAATGTAAATAATATCTCGTTCCCCTTACAAGTCAAAGTTTAAACCAAAAATAAACCAGCATAATTCTTCCGGTGTTATTTCAGGCAAGTGAGAACGCTGTTTATTGTTGTTTGTTGTTTTCTAGCTTATCGTTCACGGTAAGCAGGTATATTCATGTTGGGACGGTCAGTTAGCCAAGAATCGAACCAAGGACCTCTGGCTCTTGAGTCAGACGTGCTACCGACTGCGCTACGCTGTTTAACCAAATCGAAACCGGTATATGTATTCCGGTCTAAAGGTCACTACCGGCGCCTGAGCAATTTTATCTAAACAATAGACGAGCCGCGACACGACAAAACCAACAATGTGGTTGTCCGCCCAGCGCAGACTCAGATCAGCCTGGGCATCCGCCAAGTCTGCTCAGAGTCTTCGCTGGCCGCATGAAGGTAGCTTAGGCCCTCAGCTACCCTTTGAGCTCTTAACAAAGAGTCTGATCAAACTGGGCAGATGCCTAGGATGATCTGAGTCTGCCCTGGGCGCACAGCCACTTTGTTGGTTTTCTCGTGTCGCGGCTCAGATATTGTTTGAAAGCTGCATACTACATTGTCATCGTAAGTATACGGAAGAAAATAAAAAGTGCTATACTACATTGTCATCGTAAGTATACGGAAGAAAATAAAAAGTGCTGCATGAGGTATAGCATTTCAAAGATGTATCTACTTACACATTTTGTACTAAGAAGTTGCAGTGAGCAAATGTTAGAGAGAAATCTTCAACAGACATTTTGGAAAATCGGAGGAAGCAGTAAATAACAGCAATACACTGACGAAGTAAAAGAAACTTCTGTATCTGCAAATGCCAATTCTAAATTCATCTGGATGGTTGAAACGAATGCTATTTTTGGCGCACATTCACATATTCATAAATTCGACATTTCCCAACAATAGATTTCCATTAAATCTGTAAAACATATTTACCAGCTAGCATATACTTCTAAATGTACTATGAAATAGAAACAAGAAGTTTCCATTCCATATTAATGAGGAATAATTTACTAAAAACTAGAAACATGGTAACTAATAGGGCCCCGCCTTTATGAAACTGTTGATAACATTTAAGTCATATGTGCCCAACCAGAAATAACAATACCAGCTTTCTGTTATCATGTTGTTCCTTCATATTCAATATGTTATTTGAAATTAAGCCTCTGGTAGTGTCATCAAGATATGGGCAAAATACCAAATCACGATTTATTAAAACATCGGCAACAACTCTATGAAGCTGGAAACTGATGTTACCATTCTTGCATTCTGCACACCTTCAGCTCACTCTGATAATGCTTTATATTTGTACCAAGTTTTATAAAAAAACATCTTCTAAGGCTTTAAAGTTATAGAGTGGACAAGATCCATACCTAAAATAACAAAAGGTTATAACTCTGTTAAAAATGAAGTTGTAGTTATGGTTCTTTTTCTCTACACATCCTCCGATGATGTTTATATTTGTACAAAGTTTTGTGAAAATATCTTCAACAAGTTAGAGGTTGAACATGTTTTCCAGACTGTCAACTACAAAGGGAATAATTCAGTAAAAATGTAGATGAAGATACAGTTCTTATTCTCTGCTCATTGTCTGATGATGCTTTATATTATGTACAAGTTCTATGAAAATATCTTTGATGCTTTAAAAGCTATACAGCGGACATGATTTCTATATTCAAAATTACAAAGGGGCATCATTCAGTAACAAGTGTAGGCAGAGTTAGGATTCTTGTTCTCTGCATATCGTCTGATGATGATTTACATTTGTACCAAGTCATGTGAAAATATCTCTAACAGTTTCAGAGTTAAAAAGCGGACACGATTTCTGCCCTCGAAACTTCAAAGGGGCATAATTCAGTACAAAACATCGGCAGAGTTATGGTTCTTGTTCTCTGCATATCATCTGAATATGCTTTACATTTGTACCAAGTTTCGTGAAAATATCTCTAACAGATTCAGAGTTATGAAGCAGATACAATTTCTGTACTAAAAATTACAAAGGGGCATAATTCAGTAAATAATGTAGACAGAGTTATGATTCTTGTTCTCTGCACATCGTCTGATGATGCTTTACATTTGTACCAAGTCTCGTGAAAATATCTCTAATGGTTTTAGAGTTATGAAGCGGACAGGATTTCTGAACTCAAAACTACAAAGGGACATAATTCAGTAAAAATGTAAACAGAGTTATGGTTCTTGTTCTCTGCACATTGTCTGAAGATGCTTTACATTTGTACCAAGTCTCATGAAAATATCTCTAACGGTTTAAGAGTTATGAAGCAGATACGATTTCTGTACACAAAATTACAAAGGGGCATAGTTCAGTACAAAATGTAGGCAGAGGTATGGTTCTTGTTCTCTGCACATCGTCTGATGATGCTTTACATTTGTACCAAGTCTCGTGAAAATATCTCTAAGGGTTTCAGAGTTATTGAGCGGACATGAAATGATGACGGACGGACGGACGGACGGACGGACAGACAGACGGACAAGGTGATTACTATAGGGCCTCCGCAGACTTCGTCTGGCGGGGCCCTAATTACCCCACCCCGTTTTCCCCATCTAATATCTCTAATGAAGGGCACTAACTCGTGTCAGTAACAATGCTTCATGTGGGTATGTTTCATAGAAGGGAATATTTTTTCATACAGAAGCTGTCATATGATTTTATTGGGACTGAATATCAGAAAATTTAAGTCTGATTTTGCCTATTCTTACACACCCATTGTGCATTTCATAGGCCCTATAACCCATGTTTGAATAAGTGCAGGCAATCATTAATAATGTAAGACAGCAGTAAAATATTAATCAGGGGCGGTAAATCATACCCAAAATAATACGTCTTTTATTACCGTACCCCTGCATTTGTCCCTTCAAGCAAAGGAATCTGTGAATTTTTCAACTGAACTGGATATGAAACACTGACTTTATAAAACAATTATAACTAAATCTTGCAAGAGGCGCACTTATGCGTATTGGTAGTGACTTTTAGAGGTGGCTTCGGTTCATCTATATAGCGGTCCTCACACGAGACAAAAGAATGATGATAGCAGTAATGAAATTTGATATCAATACACACCTGTCGTTTCAGGCTGTGGAAAAAAGGCTGTGAGAACGCGTCGTTGATCCGAGATAATTATTCCGGATTAACTATCCCCGTTTAAAATCTGGGTATGTTCTGCATAATTACTTCGGTAACCAGCTTTACCTGCTACTCGGAAATATATGTACATACATATCTTCGAATAGCCAAGGAATACCTGGGAATTAATCGGGTTTACCCAAGTAATTATGCCGAATGTGCTCTCTGCAATGGGAACACGGTATTAGCTATCACATGAGGCAAGTGTTACTACATGGCATGGTCAAACATATATGGTTGTAAAACAGTGAGAAAAACATGGAGATTTACTCATGCAACATAATACTCACGCATAAATCCTTCAGTGAAAGATAACCCTGCAGGCGCAAAAGGTTGAATCAACCTTGAATCAACCTTGATTCAACGTCGTGAGGTTGAATCAAGGTAGATTCAACCGTGTGTACCAAGTGGGAAACTGATCTAGCAGGACTACCCAAAGGAACGGAACAAAAAAAAATCTATCAGAGTACCAAATAATGACATGTACTGGTACTAGACTCTCTCACAGGAGCAGTATGGGCAGGAAATAAACAAACTGGCATTCGTCAAAAAAGCATATTAGCCCCTGATGCAACAGAAGGACTTGTTCCAAGAGAATAACGTGACCTTTATAATACATGTTCTATAACATGTGCATTTTATGCAAAAAATGAACATCAAATATATAACGCATAACAAAACCCGAGTAAAGACTCATATTACACAGGGGCGTGACTAGAGGTAATTTCATTATACGCACAACCATGTTTTATTCTCTACTTCTTGAAGAGAAAGCTAGTATTTCAGCCACTTTGGCAAATGGTATTGAAATCTGGTCTAATTTATAAATTTTCAGCAAGCAAATATGCAGGTGCGTTTTGAATTTTTTTCAATTTTGACAAAATTTCAATACGCACCTGCGTATTTGCCGTATAGGTAGCTACGCCCTTGTTACATGTATCAAACTCGGACATATCTGACCAGAAAGGAAATGTAAATAAATTATCTGTAAGACTGCATTGATATGCCATTATGTAGTGAATGTTTGAACTAATAAAATTTTGTTAAAACAAATTTGTAAAAAAAAACAAATGCATTTTATGCATAACTGTCTGATCTATAAACTACAACTGTGTAAATAATATAACAAATTTATAAAAGAGCAATAATTTTAAAACATGGACGTTCTTCTAACTGGCTTGAACATTATTTTGCATAAAAATAGTTTATATTTAGTAAAACTCAACCACAAAACTCAACCACCATTATCGGTAAAGTAATTCTGAATGTGCCTTTCAAAGACACCACACGTCTGATTTCGGAAATGTGAATCTTTTACAGAAATACATATGGGAAACTGATGTAGCTGAATACAAATAATATGCACGCCCTATATTGTTTTCCTGTAATTTACAAAGCAAGCAATATAAATTAAAATAACGTGTGTGTAGTAAAAATGAACTTTTCAAGATAATATACTTGTACTTGTGCATTTTTGCATAATATGTATTCACATCCCCGCTTTAGTACACTTTACAACACAGACTTTAAAATATATCATTTTTAGCTGCCATTTCAATGTTTTTTTCCATTGAAGAAACAAAAAGGCTTATTGCTTTAGCGATAATGCCCCAGTTATTTTTGCAGAACATGCTTTATGTTAGTTATTCGTAATGAGGTTTGAATTTCATTGGGACGAATCATGCAATGGCCGAAAAATTACCGACCTTTCATGTAAGGTACGTAGTTATTGTTCTTACATTGAATGACGTCAGCTACCTTTCCGATATTCAAGGACGGCCGTTCAGCTTTATTGCAATTTCAGAATCTTGTTTGTCTGCGATTTTCTTAGTTTGTTTGTAGCTTTTTAATCTTCTTCTTCTACAACATTGAGCAATGCCTAAGCGTGGCGCGAGTAGCAAGCGGAAATCGGCAACAGGGAGCGAATCGGCGGCGAAAAACCGCAAGACAGCTAGAAGTTCAGCGGCCGGGGAAACCCCGGTTGACCTTGAAAGGGTCGAGGTGTTGGCTCCGTCGGACGATGACCGTCCAGGAAGGTCTGGTACAGGTAACCAGGGTCGAGTTATTGATTTTGAGGACATCCTAAGGCAGTCTCTCGGTACAGACATTTTGGCCAACACTTCTGAATCAATGCATCAGACTGATCTAACCAGCAGCTCTATTGCGGCAGCGCAACCCTTGGCTCCAGTCTCGAATTCTTTAGAGCATGCCAGTGGCCTGGGGGTCCCGGAAATGATGCGGTGCGGGGATGATGACATTGCTTATCATGTCCCAGAATCTGTGAAGCAAAAAATTCGTTGCCATCAGTTTATAAACTTAGCGGTGTTGCTGAAGGGGGGTGTAGAGCTAGCTGAACTGTATGGCAGTAATTTGCTCAGTATAAATGAAAAGGGGCAGCTTGAAACACGCCCCAAAACAGTTTCTGACAAAATTGCCAATATTTCAAGGTGGACTGATGCCTTTTTAATATTTTCCAGTGTATATCTGGCGAAGTTTCCTGGCAAAACACAGGAATTGCTGAAGTATATGTCTCTCATTCGAGAGGCGGCTAATAGACATGCCGGTTTTGGATGGAGGAATTATGATGAGCAATTCCGGCTTAGACAAGCTTTACAAGTGCAGTCTTGGGGTTCCATTAATAGTGACCTTTGGCTACGTTGTTTCTCATCTAGTCAGGCATCATCCTCATACACTAATCCATACAGTTCGGCTGGCTCGAAGCCTCCGCCATGCCTTGATTTCAATAAAGGTGCATGTCAGTGGGTGGTCTGTCGGTACACGCATGCGTGCTCTGTATGTTCATCGCCCCAACATGGCCGTTGGGCATGTCCAGGGGTGGCTTCCGGTTCGGGCAGTCAGGGAAGGGATGCACATTTGCAAATGCCGCAGCATGCTTTTCGTGGTTCCTTTCGTGGCTACCGGGGGAGCCTGCGAGGTGGTAGACAGTTCATGCGTGGACCGAACAGAGGAACCTTCAGGGGTGTCGCTAGACAAAGCAGTCAGTAATGTGGTATATTCAATTGCTCCATCTCCTGTAAATGTCGACGAACTTGAAAGAGAATTGTCTGTTTATCCTGATACTGCTGCAGCATCATTCCTTTTAGACGGTTTCAAAAATGGCTTTTCTTTGAATTATGAAGGTCCACGTGAGGCTTCAGAGTCGAAAAATATTAAATCGGCTCTGGAGCAACCCCAAACTGTATTCAAAAAGTTAGAGAAGGAGTTGGCAGCTGGTCGTATTGCAGGCCCCTTTGAATCTCCACCTTTTGCAACGCTAAGAGTGTCCCCTATTGGCTTGGTTCCAAAGAAGGAACCAAATGATTTCAGATTAATACATCATTTGTCCTATCCTTTTGGTTTATCAGTGAATGACTACATTGATAGAAAGTATTGTTCTGTTCAATACACAAGCTTTGATGTGGCGGTGCATATGGTGCAGGATTTAGGCAGGCATTGTTTGCTGTTTAAACTTGATGTCCGTTCAGCATTCAGACTTTTACCAGTTGCTGTCTCGGACTTCGACCAGCTTGGCTTCAAGTTTGATGGGAAATATTATTTTGATAAATGCTGCCCTTTCGGCTTTTCAGGGTCATGCAAAATTTGGGAGACTTTTGCGAAATTTTTGGAATTCATGGTAAGGCGGAAGGCAAAGTCTGAGAATTTGATTCATTATTTAGATGACTTTCTTGGGGGAGGCAAAGGTGGATCTGATGAGTGTTCCAATCTCATGTGTACATTCAAGGAATGCATGCAGCAGTTATCTGTTCCTCTTTCAGAGGAGAAAACAGAGGGTCCTTGTACTATTCTGGTTTTCTTGGGTTTGGAAATTGATTCGGATGAAATGGTCATACGCATTCCATTACAGAAAGTTGAGGAAATCCTTCTGCGTATTCAAGATTTTTTGTCTCGACAGAAAGTTACTTTGCGGGAGATGCAGAGTTTAATTGGAGTACTGAATTTTGCATGTCGAGCTATAGTTCCAGGTAGACCATTTTGCCGTCGTCTTATTAATTCTATTTGTGGGCTTACCAGACCGTATCATCATCTTAGGATAAACAAAGGCATTCGTCAGGATTTGCTTATGTGGAGACATTTTTTCCAGAATTATAATGGTGTGACAGTTTTCCATGACCGTTTCTGGGTGACAAATGATGATTTGGAATTATTCACAGACAGTGCTGCAGGTGAAGGTCTTGGTTTTGGCATTTATTTTTCAGGTGATTGGGCTGCGGCAAAATGGCCTCAGGATTGGCACGATCAGGGTTTTACGGCAGACATTACTGTGTTAGAGCTGTTTCCCATTTTCGTCGCTCTGTACATTTGGGGTGAGAAATTACGTAACAAAAAGGTTTGTTTCAGATCAGACAACATGGCAGTGGTACATATTATCAACAGCATGACTTCCAAGTCTGATATGATTATGGTACTATTACGAAACATAACACTGAAATGTTTGCAGCTGAATATTGCCATTAAATGTCGCCACGTTTTTGGAACTCATAACCTGATTTGCGATTCCTTGTCTCGTTTGCAGTTAGAACGTTTTCGTCGGACAGCTCCAGATGCAGCCGTGGAACCCGTTCCAGTACCAGACCAGCTATGGAATGTCTTCAGTCAGGAGTTACTACTCTCCTGAAGGCTAGTGGGGCAGGCAATACCCACAAAGCTTATGATACTGCTCTGAATAATTTTTATGCTTTCAGGGTTGATTATAACTTGCCGGTGGCTTGGCCAGTACCAGTATCCCAGGTGGTTTTGTATATTTCTTATTGTTTTGAAGTAGGCTATGCTCCTGCTACCATTAGGCTGTACGTAGCTGCCATTTGTTTTCAGCATAAGCTCCGGAACTGGCCAGATCCATCAGCTTATTTTCTAGTAAGGAAGTTACTTGAAGGTTGTAAGCGTCTGCGATATTCTAAGGATACCAGAATTCCTATCACACGTAAGGTGTTGGCGGTTATTTGTGACAAATTGCCAAGTATTACTTTTTCATTATACGAGGCTTGTTTGTTTAGAGCTGTTTACTGTCTGGCTTATTTCTGGCTTTTCCGAGTAAGTGAACTGGTTGTCACGAATATGTCTACGTCATGCGCACTGCAATTTGCAGACATGCATTTTGAGGATCGCTTACTAGCTTTGACTATTCGGATGCGGAAAACTAAGACCCATCAGTCTGGACCTCCATTTTATATTCGTCTGCCATGTGATAGTGATCCTGATGTCTGCTGTGTGCAAAAGATGCAAGAATATATCGGGGTACGGGGCACTAGCAGTGGTTTTTTATTTTGCCATAAAGACGGATCACCATTAACTCGTGCACAATTTTCAGGTGTTCTTTCCAAAGTACTGCGTTATGCTGGATTATCATCTGGCAGGTACCGTCCTCATAGCTTTCGCATTGGCAGAGCTAGTGAATTAGCTGTTCAGCATGTGCCAGAGGAGTCTATCAAGCTGATGGGTCGCTGGACTTCTGGAGCTTATCGCCGGTATTTACGGCTTTGATTTAGGTGTGGGATAATTGAGCAGAGGTGGCTTTCTGTGGAGGGATTGTTAACTAAAACAATAACAACAGTACATTTATTTGTTTCTATGACATAATTTTCAAATATGTTTGCAGAGGTTTGGATAGTGGGAGACTCGATTGTCAGACGGGCAGGAGTACGTGCTGCCGAGCGTGGCACTCCAGTTTTGACAGGCACAGGGGTTTCTATTAACTGGAATGGTGTGTCTTCTCTGTCTATCCTGGATTTACATGGTGTACTTCAATATGGCTTGCTTCAAGGATTGTCACCATCTATGATAATTTTGCACCTTGGTGGCAATGACATCGACAATGCTAATACCTGTAAAATAATAAAGCATATAAAGGCTAATTTACAGTATTTATTTAGTAATTTTCCACAGGCACTTATTGTTTGGACGTACATACTGCCTAGATTCCAGTGGAGAAATACTGATAATACGGAGGATTCTCTACTGAAGATGGACCGAAAACGGAAAAGGATCAATCGTCAGATCAAAGAGTTTATTCTCAGTTCTCCAAAGGGCCGGGTGCTTCTTCACCATGATTTAACTTCTGAAACCCCAGGATTTTTCTTGTCAGATGGTGTGCATTTATCGGATATAGGCAATGATATGTATATTCTTACTTTGCAGGATGCCATCACCTCATTGATCAAAGATCCCACACTTAAGATTACTGGCATCTAGGTTGTCTTCGAATTTTGGGGGACAAATTGCAAATGCAACTTATTTGCAATTTGCTGTGGCGGAAAATTCTCAGCGGCCGAAGGTGGGGGCTATTAATTGTCCAATACTTTTATTTCTTAAGCTTGGAATTATGATTATCAAGGGAGATAACTAATGCCAAAATTACATTATTTAGACATTTAGGTTTGCTTCCCTTGCATGGTCCTTGAGGAATAACCTTCTTTCTGCAGTGAGGTTTGCTGATTTTGGCGAAACTCTCTTCAGTTATGCATGGTCCTCAGGAACAACCTTGTTGGGAAGTAGATTTCACTGTCATTCTTTAACATGGGTGGTTTAGAAGGAGTTGCTGCTCGGAATGCAAGGCGGTAAATCCTTAGTATAGTAATGCGAAAGAAGGAGTAGTGCGAAAAAGTAATGCGATAAAAGGAGTAATGCAGTAATGCGATAGAATGATGGTAAAATAGGAGCAGGAGGAAGTAATGCTCATATGATTGTTATGCGGTCTTTTATGTCAAAGTAATGCGATAATATTGTTGATGATTAAATGCAATACTCTGTTAAGCAATCAAACTGAATGAGCAATTCTATTTTTCGGAGGGATATTCTGGCTATGGCCCTCATCTTCGGCTGATTTGATTTTCCAATCTTCATTTCGGTATTCCACTCGCTGGGTCTGTATTGGCATTATTTGGAGTAATAACCGATGAAGATTTTACTTCCCACAGCGGCCTTGATACTCCAATTTGGTCTGTGTAGTGACATACGTTGATAGCTCTTATGATTTGTTCTAGTCAATTTTACTTGATTATAATTTGCTAAATAGTTTGCTATAGTTGTTGTTTTTTGAGTTCTGTCATAAAATAAAAAGGCTTATTGCTTTAGCGATAATGCCCCAGTTATTTTTGCAGAACATGCTTTATGTTAGTTATTCGTAATGAGGTTTGAATTTCATTGGGACGAATCATGCAATGGCCGAAAAATTACCGACCTTTCATGTAAGGTACGTAGTTATTGTTCTTACATTGAATGACGTCAGCTACCTTTCCGATATTCAAGGACGGCCGTTCAGCTTTATTGCAATTTCAGAATCCCCGCCCACCTCATCCCATATGCTCTTGCCTGTGTCGCTTTAATTTGATTTTGATGTTTATCATTAATTTTTTCTTTATATTACAGGTTTATCAGTTTTATAACAGATACTGCCTTTAGTTTCTCGTTTCAGTTATTGTCTGGTCAGCGACAGTATCTTCACTACACGCGGCCAATGGCTTTTTGAGTCTTGACATGATGCTTTTACGCATGATGGACAGCATAAGTGTTTCACATGAACATTCCTGTGTTGAAACTACAGACATTCTCGTCGCTCTAGGTTTGGGAAGCGGAAAATTCTCAGCGGCCGAAGGTGGGGGCTATTAATTGTCCAATACTTTTATTTCTTAAGCTTGGAATTATGATTATCAAGGGAGATAACTAATGCCAAAATTACATTATTTAGACATTTAGGTTTGCTTCCCTTGCATGGTCCTTGAGGAATAACCTTCTTTCTGCAGTGAGGTTTGCTGATTTTGGCGAAACTCTCTTCAGTTATGCATGGTCCTCAGGAACAACCTTGTTGGGAAGTAGATTTCACTGTCATTCTTTAACATGGGTGGTTTAGAAGGAGTTGCTGCTCGGAATGCAAGGCGGTAAATCCTTAGTATAGTAATGCGAAAGAAGGAGTAGTGCGAAAAAGTAATGCGATAAAAGGAGTAATGCAGTAATGCGATAGAATGATGGTAAAATAGGAGCAGGAGGAAGTAATGCTCATATGATTGTTATGCGGTCTTTTATGTCAAAGTAATGCGATAATATTGTTGATGATTAAATGCAATACTCTGTTAAGCAATCAAACTGAATGAGCAATTCTATTTTTCGGAGGGATATTCTGGCTATGGCCCTCATCTTCGGCTGATTTGATTTTCCAATCTTCATTTCGGTATTCCACTCGCTGGGTCTGTATTGGCATTATTTGGAGTAATAACCGATGAAGATTTTACTTCCCACAGCGGCCTTGATACTCCAATTTGGTCTGTGTAGTGACATACGTTGATAGCTCTTATGATTTGTTCTAGTCAATTTTACTTGATTATAATTTGCTAAATAGTTTGCTATAGTTGTTGTTTTTTGAGTTCTGTCATAAAATAAATTATGTTAATCTACTAAATATAATACATGACTGTCAATAACCGCAACAAAATTTAGCTTTGGGTACCAAAATATCTACTGAATTTTGTGACATAAATGATAAATGGACTAAAATATTTTCGACTGTGTTGGAGACCCGAGATAAGACATTTTTGTTTTATGAACTATTTTCATCGCTAACTGTTACCATATTTAAAATAATGTTTGTGCGGAGGAGTACGTTATAAACCATTTGATTTTTAAACTTATAAACTCATATAAGGATATAAACAATAACGCTGTTTCAGAATTAATTTTCAAACACATTTGCCATGTTATATTTTGTCTTTCTTGAAGCCTGATTTTTGAATTGCTCTTCTCATCAAAAACAAATAAAGGTAATGTTCAAATACAAATGACTTTACTATAAAGGACTGTGTTAGATAATACACATGTCCCAACTTCTTCAAATGCAACCAAATTGGTTTGGAAAGCTGCTATGTTAAGGAAACATGCTAAATCTCTCTGTAAATAGCAGTTTGAATGCAGTACACCAATTCCGGAAAATAACGTGTCTCATGGAACCGTATGAAATTGTAACGTCAAAAGGTATACCAGCAGAAATTACTAAAGAACTTCAATACTATTAAGTTATAAGGTTAGTTCATAAAAATAAAATCTGCATTTCAGCGAGATGGTAAACACTTATGAAGTTTGCAGCTCGCTTTTTCACTGTAAGGGATATATCCCGCAAAACAACAAAGAAGCGCATGCTACAATCTAAACATAGTTTGCAGATCGCCAAAAGCTGCTATATTTCAAATGTATTAACCAGTTTGTAACATTTGAGCCTTTTGTTTAGTATTATTTATTAAGTTGAAACAAATGAGCCGCGACACGACAAAACCACAAAGTGGTTGTGCGCCCAGCGCAGACTCAGATCAACCTGGGCATCCGCCCAGCCTGATCAGAGTCCTCGCTGTCCGCACTGAGGTAGCATGGACCCTGTGCTACCCTTTAAGCGCTTAAGCGAAGAGTCTGATGAAACTGGGCGGCTGTCCAGGCTGATCTGAGTCTGCGCTGGGCGCACAACCACATTGTTGGTTTTCTCGTGTCGCGGCTCAAATAGTGACTACATCTGGAAAGACCCTACTAAGACTATGACATCTAGAACTTTTACATGCATATGGCAAAGTCAATGACTTAATTTATAAAAATCTTAAGAAAAGGCATAAATATATGATAAACAGTTGCAGTACAAGAGAACAAAGAAAACCTGTGATAACATAGTACCGTATCTACTCATATTTACTCAATGTGTGTATAAAACGATATGTTTATTCTAATTTAATATTCATTTAGTTAGATTTAGTAAACATAATGTCGGAAGAAAGAAAATAATCTAAAATACTTTTGGGAGTAATGGAACAAAAAAAAAAATCAAAATCTATTAGAGCATATCAACAAAGCTTCCCAGCAGTACTGACTTCAGTTTCCCACATATAAGGCAGGAAGCTAATGAAGCTGTGGAATGTGAGAGAAAATATATCTGATACCGGTAAAGCATACAAAATAGGCAAACATATAAAATAATAATATCTGCAACCAAACTCTAAATCAGGCAAATAACATATACTTCTTTTGAAAACTGAGTTTGTCCAGTGACATTTCTCCAAAAGACTGGCCCAATCTGGTCTGGGTTTACACCTTGTCATTTGGACGCATTATTGCCTTGTAAAATCACATTGTTCCATTTTAGGACAATTGCGGTAATTATTTTCGGTGTCCCAATCTTTAGAATATTTACGGTATTTGAACGGACGACAACAGCTTTCACGTCATCATAACCTCGTCGACATCCGGGAACTTGAACCCAAAACAGTGACGTTTTTTAATGCGTCATTAATGCCTCATTAATGAGGGAATCCCTCATTAAAAAACATCACCGTATTGCATTCAAGTACGAACACACTGGTTTGGTTCAAACAATATTTTATTTATCGGTTACAACGTAAGTACATAAATATACAGTTTTATACATTCCAGGATCTGGCTGTACGCTTTGAGCTTATAAATGCCATTTCCTGATAAATGCCATTTCCACACTGGTTTGCAAACGGTACTGGCTACATGGTGAGTGTTCTTGACTTGCAACATTTAAGAAATATGCACGAATCCAAAGCCAGATAGTGAGTATTCTTTTCTTCTAAGCTCTAGTGAAAAAAGCACCAATCCGAAGCCGGCTCTTCTCCTCCGATCATCAAAGGCCACAAAGTAATGATTTTCTGTCAGACAAATCTCCACATCTTCCCCTATCAATAACCTGGATATGGAGGTGGGGGTATATCCTCATCTCGAGGAGGAGCTGAAATCAACAAATCAAAATGAGTTAACTCCAATTAAGGTAGTCGTATACCTAATGACTCTGTATTCTATTTGTTAAAACATAAGAGAGTTATTTTTCACGGTGAAATCGATCAACTGTGGAGTATAAACAGTTCTAACACGCACTGACAATGTCTACCGTAAAAATCAAAAGTTGCGGGCACATAGGTCTTTACAAACAGTGGAAACCGAGATCAGACTGTTCCTAAGGAACCAGAATGATCAAGGTCTTCACAGTTGCCATCCCATAGGCGCATTTTTGTAGGCATTACCCTATGGTAGAACCGGAATAAAAGGAAAATAAATGGTAGGGCAAGGATCGGCTGCGTTTGCAGCAGGTGCAGAGTTTGGGCAGTCTGTTTTGGGGATATTTTTTTAACTTAAACATTGTTTTTTAGGAAACGAACCGGTGAATTTTTGTTGTTGTTTTATTCTGTAACATACAATGTAAGGTTTACTAAAATAATATGCATAAGCATGCCCCGTCGATTGAGTAAGTAAGTAAGTAAGTAAGTAAGTAAGTAGACTTTATTTAGTGAGGGTGGCTCAGTTGGCAAGGCCAATCTTCCCTGAGGCCCTCATAAAACATACATAACATATATACATACATAACATATATACATGACCAAAAATGGAGAAAAAGTGAAACCGTCTATTCATCATACAATACAATACAATCTTTATTACACCCAACTTACATATACATGAAATAACTGAACATTAATACTACACATTAAGACGGTTTCCAGCAAGCACAAAACGTTAACAAATCGATGACTCAACGTTGACTCGACGTCAAGACGTCGATTCAACGCTGAGTCACTGCCCAATCAACGTTGTGTGCTCAGTGTGTTATGACTGTAACAAAATGAAAACGCTGTGGAATAAGTGTAACAGATGCATTCTAAAAATGCTGCATTATAGAATAATGTATTGAACGCAATCTAAAGACTACACCGAGTCCAGATCTGAAGATTTTTTAATAGAAGCAACCCAGCAGGCACGGAACGCTGACCCGAATCAACGCTGATTCAACGTCCCACGTTGAATAAGCATCGCCTCTATGTCGAATCGACGTCGCGTGCCCAGTGGGAAAGCCCTCTCATGCATTCAAAGCATTCAGTTCAGAGAGAGAGAGAGAGAGAGAGAGAGTGAGAGAAAGAGAAAGAGAGAGCAAATATATACAAAACACAAAAAGTCACACAATCCATAGTTAATACAGTACATTAGTTGATTAACCATTAAGCACCAAAACGTAGACGACAAAATACACGTAGCAAAATAAAGGGGGGGAAATGCCTGGTACAAGACATTTCGTATTGAATATTGGCAAACAGTGTAGTCCCTAATGAGGCAGTCCATTGTGAGTCGCCTCATCAGGATCTACCTTTCCCCTAATTCCGCTCTCTCGCGCTTAAAGTGTTAAACCAGGATGCACTTGTGACAAGATTATTAACAAAAAATGACAAGTATAAATGAAACAGTACCGTTAAATCGAAGACAGTACATTTATAACACCGCAAATGTGTTTTAGTGCTCTTATTTGTTTTAAGTACCAAAACAAAAGTATTTACAGAATCAGTATTTTAGTTGTAATCGCGAAGAAAAGATATAATGAAGTAAAATACATTTTGGGAGATATTGATATCAACTTTTCATGCAAGCCGTACATTTAGTCACAAACATATTGAGAGATTGAGAATTTTTGATTTCCAGTGGAATGCTATTCCATATGACCGCTCCCGAATATGACAAACTACCTTTAAATAAGTTAATATTTGCCTTTGGTATTAAAAAATTTCGCTGCGCTACAGACCGTAAATTGGAGCAAGAATCATTGACATTCCTCATCTGGAATAAGTCTGTCAGATACTCAGGCGCAATATTGTTTGCTATTTAAACATAAATTTTGCCTTTTGTAGATACACTGTTTCATCAAATGAAAGAATTTTAAGTCGGCCACGTGCTTCGACTAATCGAGTGTAGTCATCCCCCAAAATAGTTTTACAGGCGCGTCGTTGAAGTTTATTTATTTTATTTATATTACTGGTTGTAGAACTACCCCAAATAATGCTGCAGTAATCAAAATGGGGTTTGATATATGCATTATAAAACAAAATTCTGTGTTCTAAAGATAAGTACGTTTTTATTTTAGACAAAAGCCATAAATTAGAGGTTACTTTCTTTGAGACATATGCAAAATGGGTATTCCAAATAAAATTTTCGTCAATGTTTATGCCCAATACCTTTTCATTACTACTTAATTCTAAATTAACACCATCATAAATTAACGTTAGACCTTTATCGGATAGGGTTGCCCGTTTCTGCCTGTTTGTTAGAAACATAATTTTGGTTTTGTCTGTATTTAATAACATTCCGTTTTCCTTACACCAAACTTGCAACAAATGCAATGCAGACTGTAGGTTGTTTTCGAGTAAGGACTTATCGGTCTGAATATCGTAAACGATTGTATCGTCTGCATACAGATCCGTAGCAGAAACAAAAGACTGAAGGGCTAAAGGTAGATCATTTATAAAGACCAAGAATAAAAGAGGGCCTAAAATAGAACCCTGAGGAACTCCACATGATATTTTCTCTTTTTTTTCTGAATGTTTGCCATTTATAGAAACAATTTGACTGCGATCAGATAAATATGAATCAAACCAAGACATGGTGTTATCACTACATTTATACATACTTAGTTTTTTAAGTAGAATACGACGATCGACCATATCAAAAGCCTTCTTAAAATCCATCATTACACTACCTACAAACCGACCTTCATTAATGGCTTTCAACCAAGTATCGATCATTAAAACAAGTGCAGTTTCTGTCGAATGCCCTTCACGCAAACCACTCTGCCTTTGATAAAGAAGTTTATGGAGGTTTAAGAATCCCGCAAACTTAGTGCAGACCCATTTTTCGATTAATTTGGAAAGAGTTGGAAGTACTGATATTGGACGATAATTATTTACTTCGTCTCTAGAACCGGACTTATAAATAGGATTGACTCTTGCATGTTTCCATACGCTTGGAAATGAACCAATTCTTAAGCTTTTATTAACGATCAGAGTTATGCTAGGTGCAAGGGCAACCGAAGCTATCTTAAGTAATTTAGGTCCTATGCTATCAAGCCCTGTGGCTTTAGTTACGTCAAGACTTGATAAAAAATTTCTGACGTAACCTATATTAGTTTTTGGTATATAAAAATAAGTATCTATGTGAACCTTGGAATCAACATGAACTTTCAGGTAATGGAAATCAGATGTTTGAATTGGCCCTTTTAGATGACTGGCGATATTAACGAAAAAATTGTTAAAAATGTTCGAAATTTCTTTATCATTTGAAATTAAGCCATTGTTTGATTTAACTCCTAGTATTTCACCCTGTTTTTCTGCTCTATCCGAAGCGCCAAACTGTTAAAACAGTTTCCAAATAGTCCGGGGTTTGTCTTTACCTTCTTCAATTTGATTTTTGTACGTATTTTGTTTTGAATTTCTAATTAAAGTCCTTGGAGACCTTGTTTCTCAGAACTTTATAGCGCTCAATATTACCATTAATTTTACATTTCTTTCTTTCTTTTATGCTATCCAAAATTTCAGCAGTTACCCAATCAGGCTGGTGTTTCCTTTTCACCCTGTGACTTTTAAGTGGGGCACGCCTATTCACAACTTCCAAGAACATTTCATTCCAAGTTTCGACCATCTCATCTAAGTTATCAAATGACTCAACAATGTCCCATGGTACTTGCAAAAGGTCACTGATAAAAGCATTTTCATCAAACGATTTAAAAGAACGAGAAGAAATAGTTTGGTACTTATTATCTGGATGCCTACATATTATATATAGCACAGAGGCCCAGATGGCGGGGCTGAAGCCCCCAAGCCCACCCCTTGGATCCGGGACTGCCTAGCGCAAGTATGGGTTAAAGATTACCTGAGGGCTTTTGAACATCATCTGATTGGTCTTCTCCTGAATGGGTATGTGTCCTATAGTCTTGAGGTGGTGGTTGATAGCCATGTGCTAATGGAAAGTGATACCCTCCAGCTGGAGGCTGAGAATCATGCGGTGGCGGTTGGTACCCTTGACCTGGTGGAGGTTGATATCCTTGAAGGGTTGGAGGCTGGTATCCTTGTGGTGGTGGCTGGTACCCTTGGGGTGGAGGCTGGTACCCTTGTTGTGGTGGTGGCTGGTACCCTTGTGGTGGTGGCTGGTACCCTTGTGGTGGAGGCTTATACCCTTGCGGCGGTGGAGGCTGGAATCCCCCTGTCTGTGGCGGGACAGTATTATACTGTACTTCTGGGTAACCGCCTTGAGTTGTCACACCAACCCCTTGCTGTTGCCTATACCTAGCTCTTTGCCTTGCTCCGCGACAACAGCAGACGGCGACGGAAATTATTATGACCAATCCAGCAGCACCGCCTAAGATACCCATAAGTACAGCAAATGGTGTGTCAACCACTGGATCAGACTTAAATTCTGAAATTAAAAGCGCACTAGCGGTATTGATAATTCTAAAACTCCAAAACAAGAAAGAAAGCATGAAAGAAAAATACTTGAATCAGATATCTTTGGCAATGTCTTCACACGAGATGGCTAAACTAACTCATAAACAGGTGGTATTTTGTTTGAGCTTTACTTACACACATAATATGTCTACATTGTAGCGCAACACAGCAAAGGCGATGGCCACAAACATAATGAATAGATATGGTGCCGAGGCAAGCATCAATAATATAAACGAACCATTCCTAATTATAGTGTGACAGACAGGCAACGTAAGTAGTACAGGGTGGCACTCTGGCCCCCTCCAGGCCGGAGACCGGGAAGGGGCCAGAGTATAACTCTATACTACTCCCCCTCCCGGCCGGAGACAGAGAGGGGGCCAGAGTGCCACCCTATACTAGTAGAATAGGGCGGCACTCTGCCCCCTCGCCCGAGAGTGTCACCCCATACTAGTAGTATAGGGTGGCACTCTGGCCCCCTCGCCCCTCGCCACCCTATACTACTAGTAAAGGGTGGCAGTCTGGACCCCTCCTGGATGCCGGCCGGGAGGGGGCCGGAGTGCCACCCTATACTACTCACGTATATCCTTCTCCGAGTCACACTTACTGACAGGTACTGCATTACACATCAGCTTCAGACAAATAATAAGAGAAGCAAAGTGTAATGACCTTTTCTCCAATACAATGTGATGAAAAATATTTCAAACGCAAATTCCCCCTGTCAACGTATTTTAACAAATATTCTTGCTCCAGGTAATAATTTTTTTTTTCTTATTTTTAAATGAAATTATGTTGTGACCCTTATTGAGAGCCGTTTTGGCAAGACGGTTCTAACGAGGGGCCGCAAGATCAAGTTCACAAAATACCTTTTTATGAAAATATTGGGAAACTATCCCTAGATTATTCCTCTAAGGAGGAAATTTATACTTTCATACACTCCTACCATTTTTATAACATTTCATCTTCAGATTCTGATTAGTTTACCCATTCTATCAAATCAAGTTTTCGAACATACGGCAAACAGTGCACCCCCAATTTTGGGGCTTATACCTGGTGCTCGAAACTGCTGTCTACATGTTTGCTCGGACAATGTTGCCCACATAATTTGCTAAGACTATAGTGACAAGACTTTTTGCCCAAGACATTCTGCTCATATACTGTTGTCTACCGCATTAATCCTAATAAACGTCCCTGCTCTAGTAAACGCCCCTGCAACTTTTACGAAAACAATGTTATGCAAACTTGCATGAATTCCTGCTTGATTATAAGGTAGCTGTTTGACATGGGGGTCTACTCTTAAAGGAACGAATTTGCTCCTAGAGGAGCAAATTCTTTTCTTTAAGAGTTGACCCCTGCTGAGAAGGGAGGCAAAAATGGTAGAGCTGCAATACAGTTTATAAACAGTATTTCTTTATTCTCTAAATTTGGCCCCTTTTCATAAAAAACGCCCCGGGACGTTTAATAGAATTAATATGGTATATCTTTTGCTGAGACCCAGCAATTTACTCGTTTTACTCAGACATTGTCATATTTACATCTTGTTAAGGCATTGCTGCATTTCCCCTTTCGCTCAGACATCACTGTCAACTATGTTTCTCTGACATTGCTGTTTACACAGCAACATGTTTTGCTAAGAGATTGTTGTCTACCCGTTTTGCTCAGAAACTGGCGTTTACTTTTTAGCTCAGTGTGTCTTCATAGTTTGCTCAGATACCGCTGTCTAACCGTACGCTCAGATATTATAAGTAAGTAAGTGCATGTACGTAAGTAATGTCTTTATTAAGTGAGTGTAACTCGGTTGGCGAGGCCAATCTTCCCCGAGGCTCTCAAGAACATACATGTATACATATACAACAATTGTAAAACTTAAAAAGAACATAGATACAATAACATGCATCATAGTTCGCCCACTTTCTCCAGTCCAATATTGCAAGTACACGTAAGGGACATAATTCACTGGTTGGGAGCGTACAGTACATGTGACCAGGTTGTCCGATTTGTATAGTGGACAAATCTTTGTCCGTTTTGTGACCTTCAGGACGTGTCTGCGTGAACTTTGCTTTCGTTTATTGATTTTTTACTATTTGGATTTAAACAACTTGGTAAGCGTGTTTTATTTATTTATGTTATCCATTATGGACGTCTTTGGAGCCGATTAGATTTTGCTTTCTTTGCTCTAAATCTATTTTTTCATCTGCAAATCACTGGTGTTTGTAATAAGATCAGTCCACCTGTAACCAGAAAATCGACCGATTTCGCGTTTAAATTCGAAAAACTTGTCAGTAAATCATTTTCTAAGAGAGATTCATAATCTATAAAGAGATTTACTCATGATAAATATCCTTAAAGTACGGGACGAAACCACACGACAAGCAAGACTGAGCGTCCCCATTTTTTTCTGACTGTATGGGATGTCTCATATTTGCTGTATGGTTTGTCATATGATACGCTGTTTTGACTGTATGGGATGTCCTATTTAGGTGTGATACTTATTCAAAGATTTATTGCATTTTTGTTTTATTCAATTAAATATAAATGTTTAAACGTCTAGCGAATCTTTGTTACAATAGCAATTACTTATTAATTCAAAAAATCTTGGAGAAAAAGGCTGAAGTACTAGTCTATTAAAATGACCACAAGCAGGAAGTATAACCTATTCTACACAATATCTTGGTTCAAAAGGTGCCAGAAATGGCATTTTTCACAGTCTGTCACTCAAAACGGGGTATGATTTTTACCCCACCTTGACCTTTATGCTCATTTGTGAGCTTATAGTATAGCCATGCTAAGGGAAGATTTACTATTATCAGGTTGGGGCGGGGTGGTGGGGAGGGGTAGCGGGTGCATTAAGGTGTGTGTGTGGGGGGGGGGGGGGGGTGGAGGGGGAGTAGGGGGGGGGGAGGGATCGGAATATTTTTGGTGATCTACAATAAGCATAGGAAGTGACCGTGATCTGGTGATGATGGCTCATCTGAAGAAGGCTAGAAAGCCAACCCAGCCAAGACTGAAGTTTGATCTTGAGAAGTTAAGGGACCCAGATGTGGCATGCACTTTTCAAGCAACAATAGGTGGGAAATTTGCACCACTCATTGGTCTGAGGGATGATGACATGGACATAGATACCATGATTACCGCCTACAATACAGTAGTGACTGATGCAGCTGGCTCCAGTGAGATACTTGGGAAGGAACGTCGGAAGCCCTGGGTCACCAGAGATGTTCTCTACCTCTGTGATGACAGAGGAAATTTGAAGAAGAAGCGGTATGAAGTAGGGGGGGCAAAAGGATACAGGGAAGCAAACAAGAGGAGTCAAAAGGCAATGAAGAAAGCGAAGGAGGACTGGATAGATATTCAGTGCGAGGAGATCGAAACTTGCCTGAACAAAACAACAGCAAGAAAGCATACCAGCTGGTGAAGGATCTACCTTCAGAGAAACAGGGCAGATCCACAACTATCCAGAACAGGTCTGGGAAATGCCTTACAGAGGAACAAGAGATTCTCAGCAGATGGACAGAATATTGCTAAGAACTGTATAACCATGAGACTTACGGTGACAATGCGGTTCTGGACTGCAATCACCCCCCAGAGGAAGATCAACAACCGAGCCTTCGTAAGGAAGTTGAGATTGCAGTAGCAACAATATAGACGGAGAAGTCTGTCGGAGTTGATAATATACCAGCAGAACTTGTTCAAGCTGGCGGGGAGACCATGATTGATGTTTTAACAGACATCTGTAACAGGATCTGGAGAACGGGAATATGGCCTACCCCATGGACTCAGTCGCTGATTATTACACTCCCTAAAAAGGGCAACCTACAGCTCTGCCAGAACTACAGAACCATCAGCCTCATCAGTCATTCAAGCAAATTCATGCTGAAAGTCATCTTGAACAGGCTTAAACCACAAGCCGAAGAGATATTCGCTGAGGAACAGGCTGGGTTCCGAACAGGAAGGAGCACCACAGAACTGATCTTCAACCTTGGAATCCTGTGTGAAAAGTGTGTCAACATCAGCAGAATCTGTACCATGTTTCCATTGATTTCAAAAAAGCCTTTGACAGGGTATGGCATGCGGCCTTATGGGGCACCACGCGGAAGTACAATACCAGTGCAAATCTAGTTCGCACCGTCGATCAGCTATACGACAAGGCGAAAATGCAGTCCTGATGAATGGCAGCACAGGAAAATGGTTCAGAACAACAGCTAGAAGAAGACAAGGATGTCTTTTGTCACCCACCCTCTTCAACATTTTTCTCGAACGGATAATGTCTGATGCTCTTGAAGAACGAGACAGAAAGGTTAGCATAGGCGGCAGAAACATTACCAATTTGCCGATGGCATAAACGCTGTAGCTGAGGAAGAGCAGGAACTAGAAGCCCTAGTTTAAAGTCTCGACCAAACCTGCACAAGGTATAAGATGGAGATCAGTTGTGAGAAGACCAAACTGATGACAAACAGCGCAGATGGCATCTAGAGGGAGATCAAGGTAAAAGGGCAGAAGCTGGGTACAGTAACAAGCTTCAAATACCTTGGAGCAGTTGTCTCAGATGATGGCTCAAAACACGATGGTCTCTCAAGGATTGCACAAGCCATTTCAGCTCTTACCAAGCTGAAATCAATTTGGAGAGATAACAACATATCTCTTGGATCAAAGGTGAAACTTATGCGCTCCCTTGTCATTTCCATATTTCTGTATGCCTATGAGTCGTGGACCTTGACAGCAGAGTTAGAGAAAAGAGCGCAGGCCTTTGAGATGAGATGCTACCGAATGTTACTGTACATTTCGTACAAGGACCATATAACCAATGAGGAGGTTCGGAAAAAGATCCAAGCAGCTATTGGAGAACATGATGAACTCCTGACGCTGGTCAAGAAACGGAAACTGGGGTGATTTGGCCACGTCTCAAGGTCTTCTGGTTTAGCAAAGACGACTCTACAGGGCACAGTGAAAGGAAAAAGGAAGAGGTAGACAGAAGAAGAGGTGGGATGACAATATTAAAGAGTGGACAGGGATGGATTTTGCGAGCTCAACTAGGGCAGCTGAAAACAGGACAAGGTGGAAAGGGATTGTTTGGAAGTCATCTGTGGTGCCCCAACGACCTAGTAAGGTTATGGGATAGAATAGAATAGAATAGACAATAAGCCGTTCTCGGAGGGGGGGGGGGGGGGGGGGGGGCAGGGGTTTTAATAACCATAAGTCCGTTGGTCCTGGACCAGTTAATTTTGGGCATGACCAGTTGATGTCTTTGGTAGCTGGTCCTGCAGACCAACTGATTTTGGAATTTAATGTAAACACATGATAATAAAGAATATCCGAAACATCGGGAGGACCACTTAAATTGTGGATAAGTTGGGACTGTGGACCACCAGTCATTCAGTCCTTAGCGAAATCCCTAAGGGGGGGGGGTTGCAGGGGCAAACAGGGCTTGAGGTCGTATGTTTTTATGTTTTGTTTGACATATGGTGTTGGGATTTCAGAATTCTTCTACCAGTCTTCAATTTCGCCCCACAGACCCCCTCAACCCCCCCCCCCCCCACACACACACCTCATTACTCCTACTTTTTTTCAGATTCTGTTAATTCAACTTTAAAACTTCAAAACTTCCCCCCCCCCTTCACCAAAAAAATTAATAATAATAATTGGTAGCTTTATATCCCCATTGATTTGCCAGTAGGACAGTATACAATGGTCCATAAAATCATGTCGAGAAGACGATTTCGTCCTCAAGTAAAATTAATTCCTGCGTTTGTGGTATCAGAACTCCTGGGGTGCCTTGCCATCAGCAAAAAAAAACTACTGTGGCTGCTGGCGACTGCGCCCAAGAGCCCACTTAATATTATTACCAGCTTTATAGGGTTTTGATTGATTTGTTGCTTTACGTCCACGGTAAACAGCTATGGTCATGTCGGGACGGTCGGTTAACCTAACCATACTATTCCTGGGCAGGCTTAGACCTCCTAAGAGGTTAACCAGTACTAAGTGCACATACTTCCGCCAGTAAATGAGAACTGCCCTTCTTGAATCAGCGGAAGCAGAAACGAAAGTATGTGGCCAGACCGGGTATCGAATCCAGGACCTCTGACTTATAAGTCAGGTGCGCTACCGACTGCGCTACGCGGCCCGGCCAGCTTTATGAGGCATTCAGCGTCAGATTTCTGTTAAGTTATTTTCTCCTTCCTGCATCTTTTTGCTGCTTATGCTCATCAAGGATTCAAATTAACCTGTATATTTAAGAAAATGTTCTTTGTGTTTCACACAGGTTTGATTAAGGCCAGTCTGACATAAAATAGGTAATATGCTGTTTGTGTGAAGGGTCGCTGTGGGGCGTAGGGGTGGTGGTGTGGGGGGAGGGGGTGGGGAGGTTCGTAAAATTTTTCTCACTTATCGAGGAGGAGAAAGGGTGAGGGGATTCTGGTGAGGCTGAGGATTGAGAGGGTCGTAAATAAATAAGTGAATCGTATGAAAATGTACTCCTGCCCCACCCGCCCCACCCAACCTGATAATAAATGAGTCGTCCCTTAGCCAATCACCAGATGGACAAACGAGAAAAATAATGGCCGTGTCACAATACTGAGTCTATGTTTAAAGAGTGTGTAAACACACCCAGATTATTTTGTGTAAGCAGCGAAATTGACAGTTTATATTTCTTCTTCGGTTTATAAGCTGTTATTAAGCCAAGTTTCTACATGCCCAAAACATTGGTTGTAATATATTTGCAGCCTATCCTACGAAAATATTGAAAAGAGTTCTGTGCTGTGTTATCATACACTATACAGCATAACTGAGACACAGCATACAGTACTGAGAATCGGTTTTGCGACACACGATACAGAACAGATTTTGACCCCTCTATCATTTTCTTTGAAAATAATTGCCCTTACATAGCATGATATCTAACAAGATCAATGAATCCTGAGCCGACATACACCATAAAATAATTGCAACGCAGATACGGTCGTTACATGTAAAACTGATGGACAGATTTGAAGAAATGGTACGGATGCACCGTTTGAAATCGAAAATAGAGTAGTGATTTTCTCAAATGAAATGTGAAAATAAAGCACATCATAACAATCTACAGAAAATCAAGGTAGCATGTCAAAAAGATCTGTAGTTAGGCTTGTCGAACTATCGGTACTAAGTTGAAACTCCCTTACTTTATATTTCTAAAACACAAAAATAAACAGATCTGAAACTTACCCGCCATATTTGAACAAAGATGCGTCCACTATACTCATCGGTACAACGGGTCACACGTACTGTACGCTCCCAACCAGTGTAATTATTCGCCACCCAAGAAGAAAATTGGTAGACTTGGTTTACACATTGTGTATATTTTGCTCTGTGCTACTCAGACACAATTAATCAATAATTGAAAGTTATATGAGTTAATTGCTTATAACCTCATGATGATGTCACAAGGTTGTTTACATCATTACCATGGACACAGAGTGCATGATGGGTAAACAGCATGGCTACCAAGCACAATAATTTTGACAGGTGGGCTGTTAAAGGGAATGTTAAGTTAATTTATAGTTGACAAAAAGTTATAAAACTTAATGATCATATTTTGCAAGTCTGGGGCTACAGTTTCATGACTGTTGAAGGAAAAATATAGTTTATATTGTGAAGAAATGAAGCCAGACTGTGATGGTAGATGTTTGTTTACATCCAAAGCAGATAGCTAAATTTGAGTTTAGTGAAAATTAACAGCAAGACGACTGTGGGAGAATTCTGTGGTATACTGGAATTTGTTATCAGGTACGGATTTTACAGAAAAGATAATTAAGAGAAAACCACAAAGGGCTGTCAGAAAATACAAGGATCATATGAGGTGGGTGGGGTTGGGGGAGGTGGGATGATAAAGAGGCTGGCCTAGGATAAGGAGTAGAGGGACTGGATTATTGACATACAATGGGGGTGAATGGACATCCAGTGATGATTGTCAGCTACTTTATGTTTTATTTTCTTACAAATCTTGGATGTGGAGACACAACTTATTATGTGCCCGTCACTGGCAGGAGCCTCGCCGTAGACAGTAAGTCAATATTATTGTTTTGTGACTGTTTGTTTTTTAAGCTTTCGCAAATCTAGCTCAGGAGTAATAAAGTATGAATGCCCTAAAAGTATGAAAAGATACCAAACAAACTTCAAAATTAACTAGTACCAAATAATTTGCAATTAAAGATCAGTCTTCAAAATCAGGACCCCTTCTGTACAAATGACAGAGCCCTTAAATTTCCACAAGGCCTAGGAACTAAATAGTTTATCTGTATTTTTCTTTTACACTACAATCGCGAATTTTTTTCAAAAAGCATGGTTTGTCACAAAGTGAAGTCAAGAAATTTATGTTTGAAAGCCAACCTCACTCATTTAACAAATGGAACCAATTCAGCCTGCTTGAAAAAACGTTCAGTTTTAATTTCTCAAAGATTAACAGCAAAATATTGAAGGAAAGTGGTATGTAGTTAATAGAAAGGAAATTTATTTTTCAAAATTTCAATGAAAAAAAATCAGGATAATAGCACAGTGCACAGTGCCAGTTTGAATTCAGTGCATCATTCCTTTGTTGATGGCGGCCATTTTGAAAGTGGCGAATATTTATGTCCCTTGACTGTATGTGAGAGCTACAATATCTCATCAGACTTTGTTTCAGGACGGATGGAACCATCCTAAAATCGTTTGATACTTTAACTCTTTATTTTAATATTAACAGCAAGAATACTAATTGCACGGATCTGACATGATCAGTCGCATCATTTAACTGCAGTGCTGTACATTATAGGAAAGCAGACCTCAAAACCTCAGCAGTGCACTCTAGCTGTACATGTTAGAAGATCTTAAAACAATCCAGAGCTCTGGCTGAGAGGGGTATTCGATGATAATTGAGGGGTATTTTTTTTTATTTCTCATTGAAACCATTTGTTGTGACCCCTCATCTGAACCGTCTCATCGAGACGGTTCAGATGAGGGGTCACAACATATGTTTTTGTGCGGAATTAACAAAAATCATCCCTAATTATCAGTAAATACTCCATCTTATCTAAAGCTCTGCAATCCATGCAGCTTATCTGAGATCTTTGCATTTAGCAAAGAACTCAGATCAGCATGCGCAGAATGTGAATGATAAGGCATACATGTACCTGATTCCGCTGGATATATTCTGAGCCAAATATCCACGGGGTTTACTCTCAGGCTGCTTCTCCTTTTGAATATAACCGTAATGCTAGATAGGTACGTGCAAATTTCTTGGGTTGGTTTGTTAGAGCATGAATATTCCTGCAAAAAAGGCAAAATCTAAGTATTGAGAGAGACGCAACAATGAAAAGGAACCAGCAAACTGAAGGAAGCGGATCACGTGACCTCAAATATCAATATAAGCCGCGACACGACAAAATAAACAAAGTGGCATGTGCGCCTAGTGAAGACTCAGATCAGGCTGGGCATCCGCCCAGCCTGATCAGAGTCTTCGCTGTCCGCATGGAGTTAGCTTAGACTATTGGCTACCTTTTAAGCGCACATCTTAGACTCTGATCCGATTGAGCAGCAACCAAGTCTGATCTGAGTCGTCGCTGAACGCACATGCCACTTTTATGGTTTTCTCGTGTCGCGGCTCATATTCTTGCGCAGGGGCATCATATACTTGAACAGAGTATGCATTTTGCCCCATATAGAAATAGCTGCAATACATATAAATACGCACAAATAAATGCGATAAGAAAATCGCAATGTATAAAGTTCACTCAGCAAACATATCAACTAAAGCAATTCACATAAAACAGATTGTTTTTATATTACGACCAATGCAGTTCCCATACTCCACCTACAGGCTAGGCGTTAAAGAGCACACACCTAATGCGTGCATGCATGCGTGTGTGTGTCATTTGGTGTCATATATATGCTCATGCATACCTGCAGAGGCATACTTCGTACTTTAAACTTATATTAATCTTACATCTTAACCGTCATAACAAGCAAATGCTACCCTTTATCAGAGGTCGCCCAATAGTGTTTTTAGAAATCGGAATCAAAACTTTCAAACATATTTCACTTTAACATTCTACACCAAACAGAACGCTTTGCAGTGTTACGAGTAGGTCTGGCCCAGAGGTTATAAATCTTGAGTACATTCTCAAACTCAAAATAAAGCACACTGATTGGCTGCTTCCGAGCACATGCTCGGACATGCTCGGAAGCAGCAAATCAGTTCGCTTTATTTTGAGTTTGAGATTATTCTCAAGTTTTATAACCTCGAACTCAGATTTGCTCAAATGTTCAATAACAGCCAAAAACCCTGCAACTGCTAGCTACCTCTAAAATGCAACTGCTAGCTACCTCTAAAATTCTAAGTCGCACAGCATCTGACTAAGAAGACTTTCCAAAGTTGGATAATAGTACTACAGTATCAGAGAAATGGGCTTAAACGCCATGGTCAAGGAAATGTTGGATGTTGGGTGCACTTTCGGTGGGAGTATTTATGCAAGTATAATTTCTGTGCCCCTTATCATTGGGGGTATATTCTTAAAGGAATCGTTTATAAAATAAAAGTTACAAATCTCATATAAATCGGACATGTGTGTGTATGTATGTATGTATGTATGTATGTATGTATGTATGTATGTATGTTTGTATACAATATGATATGTATGTATGTATGTATGTATGTATGTATGTATGTAAACATACATACATATCATATTGTATACCTTACACATTAAGGTGGTAATAATCACTGATATGTGGTGAATATATACTCAGCGTCAATGAAAACGCACCAGTTTGGAACTTATGGCACATTATATTCGTTTAATGTTTGATTTTATGTAATAGACAATTTGGTTAATCTTTATTTTCTTGTATTGAGAAAGAATGTTTGCAAATTAAATTTCGTTCATCAGTGGGTGCTATCAAGCATGACGTCAATACTGACGTATTTGAAAATAGTCGATATCAAATGATACATTTAAAGCCTAATAAATCCATATTTCGTGCTCCGCCAGACTTTTGATTGCAAATAAATCGTTTATTAGAAGGTCTCTTCACATAAAATCCACTTTTCCTCCACTGAATAATGGCGCGGTTCGGCGAATAAGGGTGACGTTATCCATGTAACGTCATGCTCTGGCTGGGTAACGGTTGACGTTTGCCCCACAGAACTTCTGAAATTTTGTTTCAACTACTTATCTCAGCATTTTGGGTTGCAAAAAGTATCAAATTTACCTTTAGTTACTTTTGTCTGCCGTTGTTTGATGAACGTGACAATAAAGTGACGTTCGAATCCCAATCACTTTGTTGCATTCGGTGGTCTGGATTTCTTTTCTATGGCGTTTTGATAGGGTATCTATACTCTAGCAAAATCCATCATTGAGGAATTGCCGCCATGTGAAATTATGGTAGAATTCCGTTTTTCTTGATTTCAGAGCTTATGTTACGTCACACACTCACAGCGTACTTTCAGGCAGAATGACATCATGGGCGTAATAAGATGATCCGATATGATAGCTATACCCTGTTGATATAGTATGATCATTGAATTTAAGCAAAAATTTTACATTTTAAGACTGGTGCGTTTTCATTGACGCTGAGTATATATAAATCTGCATAAAATGCTGAAAATACAACAGTTTTCCCAAGAGTCAGAAGATGCCTTCTTAATATTGTTTCTCATAATTAGAACCTTAAACAGAAGGTTGGACGCAATTGTCAGACAGAAAGAAAAGAGTGTTGGACGGATGAAACAACAGGTGCAAAAATATCATGCGGCGACCTTTACAAAACCTACGTTTTTGAGAACATGGTAATCTTTATTGTCTCTTCAGATATTAACTCTGATTCTGTACCAGTAAGAATATCGGTTTTAGAAAAACTGAAAACAAATCAAGAGTTTGAATATGTAGAGGGCTTAGTAAGTTTTGGAGTGTTTCAGTAAGGTTGGGATTTTCGTGTAATCTTTGTTGTAAATGCGCGTTTTTGATTAAATAAACTATATAAAACTGTACCTCATCTTCATAGCCATCAATAACCAAACCCTTATGAACCTCAACTTTAAGTGAGCAGCCATTGAAATCCAGCCTTTCAGGTTTGATACACATCCTCGGGTAATCATCGCTGCTGTGTTCTTTTACTGTTATTTGACAACTATCAGAACTTGTTTTGTGGTAGAAATGTACATTAACTTCACTATGATCATCCAGATCAAATGATCGGTCACAGTCCGACGAGCTTCTTATCTTAACATCTGTGCCTGTAATACAAAAAAATACATTCTTTACTTACCATGTAATACGTAGTAGTTAGAGAAGATTACCTTGTACTCTCTCTCTCTCTCTCTCTCTCTCTCTCTCTCTCTCTCTGTATGTGTGTGTGTGTGTGTGTTAAGATATTCTTGTACTGTCTTGCGGTACAAGCCGGCCTTTTTAGCGTCGAGTTTGTGCACCCAGCGCAGACTCAGATCAGCCTGGGCATCTGCCCAGTCTGATCAGAACCTTCCCTGTCCGCAAGGAGGTAGCTTAGACCCTTAGGTACCCTTTAAGCGCTTAGCGAAAAATTTGATCAGACTGGGCGGATGCCAAGGCTGATCTGAGTCTTCGCTGGGCGCACAACCACTTTGTTGGTTTTCTCGTTTCGCGGCTCAATAGCGCTTGGCCTTGGAAGGCGGATATAAATGAAAAGTCCACTTACGTGTTGCCTGTGGAATGGTGGTAAAAATTACCCATTATTTTTCGAATTTCTGCAAAAATGGTGATTAAACCGGTTTTCGCCAGGACCCTCAGAAGAGGTTGAAAACCTCAGACTTTGCTCTCGGTTTTCAACAGTCCCTCGAGACCTGGCGAATGTTAACATGAAAAACCATGTCTGACCCCTATTATGTCAGTAGCTTTCGATAAAATAAAGGTAATGTTAAACCTACCTAGAATCTGACCTACCGTAAGTTTCTGTGCAGGAGAGCCACACCAACAGAACAGCAGCTTCAAACCATCGAAAACTCACTTCCATCATAAAAAGCAACCGTGTAGTACATGTAGCTGAAAAAAACACAACAACAACAGGTAAAATGAGTTATTCACGAATTCCGATAAAACAGATGTCTCTCACCTCTTAGCTTGCTACATGTACCACAGATGTAGGGTATGTACCGTCAAATGCGTCTCCGTCTTTCAGATACATATTACCAAGCCAACTGACCCTGGTACAGTATGTTTGGGAAGGGCCATTGTTTGTCTTTCAGATGGTCCTTTGGCCCAGGTGAAGCGTCACTGCGTCAGCCCATTTATTTACATCCCTGCATGTACATATGGTATGACATTTATGATCATTTACAGCAGGATCAAAATGACCATTTATATATAAAAAAAACTACATTGACAGGAGTGTATCAACGATTGCCGTTAGCCATATGTATATACTTACGGACAAAAGTTCTGCACGGATGTAAATTTAACATCCGTGCAGAACTTCTGTCCTTAAGAATAGTTAACATCCCGAGTGTGTCTACATTGCTACTAAGAGAGTGACATTCAAAATTTGAATAAAAACATTATAAAATAGAAAATTCGTATCACTATGAAGACGATGGATAAGCAAGCACCGACGATACATTTCAGTCAGTTGTGTGATAAGGCCTAACAGAATGTGTCTGGGCAACTTTCATTTTGATCATAGAAGTCACATTTTACTTTATAAATATATCAGGAGTCGTAGATTATTCATGCGAGCATAGACCGATTGTTGTAGACGTCAATTCAGTTTAGGAGCCCAAACTCTGATGCAACCAATATACGTGACTCCCAGGTCCGGTATATATCAATAATGCTCCTACAAAATAAAAGCTCTGGTATGGAAATATTACGTTGTGTTTTCCGGCGCCTCCGAAGATTACCGTATTAATCCTATTAAACGCCCCGGGGCGTTGCATTTTACGGAAAAAGATGAGGGAATCAAGAGCCTACAGTTTAATAAATCAGCCACTGCCGAAACACATCTAATAAACCGTAATACGGAGAATGGGTATGCACCTCTGCTATTGTTTTGCCTTTTTTTCTCATTAGTAGGGTGGGGTCAACTCGTAAAGGAAGAAATTTGCTCCTTGGAGCAATTTATTTCCTTTATGAGTAGGCCCCATTTCAAAGAGCTACTTTATCAAGAGAAGCAAACAGGATTTCATACCAATTAATATAACATTATTTTCAGAGCTCTAGATAAGAGGGAGTATTTAATTATAATTAAGGGATAATTTTTGTTATTTCTCCATAAAAAAAACATATATTGTGACCCGTCATCTGAACCGTCTCGACGAGACGGTTCGGATGAGGGGTCACAACATATGGTTTCAATGAGAAATAAAAAAATTATCCCTCAATTATCATCAAATACCCTTCTTATCTAGGGCTCTGGCAGAAACGAAGGATGTGTTTATTAGAGCAAGGCCGTTTATTAGGATCAATACGCATATAAGGAAGAGAGACAGGTAATCCTGGCTACAACTTGACTCATGTCTGTACTGAAATGTTTATTTAGAAACAAATGAATAATTGAATATCAGTCAACATGAATGAGAATGTTGTTGCTGTTCCAGGTTTAGTTCAGTATTGCTGAATTTGTTCTCATGTTGGTATTTAAGTCTTTAAGTTTTTTATGCAAAATTATTTCTTTATATTTGATCTATATTGGATTAGTTGGTTGGTTGATTTGATGCTTATCGTCCACGGTAAACAACTAAGGTCATGTCGGGACGGTCAGTTAACCTAAACCACACTATTCCTCGGCAGGCTTAGCTGGATGTTGTGCCGTGTGGCGGCCGTAAAAAGTCTCCCCGCACTCATCTATAGTGCAGATTATATTTTCCTTTTGGTCCTTTGAGATCATGGAATATATTCTGAGAAGTCAGAAATGATCATACGTTTAGATTCATTTTCTAAACAAATTTGAAATATTTTGGTATTTTTCGACTTATATCAGTCTTTGAGACGACTGCCATGTTAAAACTGCAAATTTACTGTTTTTTTCCTCTGGCTCCTTGTGCCAGATTTAAAGGGTCACTGATGAGGCTTGAATAGCCGAAATCGCGGTATGGCCCAACTTCTTACTTATGAATGTTTTCTTTGCTCTTAAAGGATCTAAACTTTTATCATTATTTACTATCACTGCAGCTGGATGTTGTGCCGTGTGGCGGCCGTAAAAAGTCTCCCCGCACTCATCTATAGTGCAGATTATATTTTCCTTTTGGTCCTTTGAGATCATGGAATATATTCTGAGAAGTCAGAAATGATCATACGTTTAGATTCATTTTCTAAACAAATTTGAAATATTTTGGTATTTTTCGACTTATATCAGTCTTTGAGACGACTGCCATGTTAAAACTGCAAATTTACTGTTTTTTTCCTCTGGCTCCTTGCGCCAGATTTAAAGGGTCACTGATGAGGCTTGAATAGCCGAAACCGCGGTATGGCCCAACTTCTTACTTATGAATGTTTTCTTTGCTCTTAAAGGATCTAAACTTTTATCATTATTTACTATCACTGCAGCTGGATGTTGTGTCGTGTGGCGGCCGTAAAAAGTCTCCCCGCACTCATCTATAGTGCAGATTATATTTTCCTTTTGGTCCTTTGAGATCATGGAATATATTCTGAGAAGTCAGAAATGATCATACGTTTAGATTCATTTTCTAAACAAATTTGAAATATTTTGGTATTTTTCGACTTATATCAGTCTTTGAGACGACTGCCATGTTAAAACTGCAAATTTACTGTTTTTTTCCTCTGGCTCCTTGTGCCAGATTTAAAGGGTCACTGATGAGGCTTGAATAGCCGAAACCGCGGTATGGCCCAACTTCTTACTTATTAATGTTTTCTTTGCTCTTAAAGGATCTAAACTTTTATCATTATTTACTATCACTGCAGCTGGATGTTGTGCCGTGTGGCGGCCGTAAAAAGTCTCCCCGCACTCATCTATAGTGCAGATTATATTTTCCTTTTGGTCCTTTGAGATCATGGAATATATTCTGAGAAGTCAGAAATGATCATACGTTTAGATTCATTTTCTAAACAAATTTGAAATATTTTGGTATTTTTCGACTTATATCAGTCTTTCAGACGACTGCCATGTTAAAACTGCAAATTTACTGTTTTTTTCCTCTGGCTCCTTGTGCCAGATTTAAAGGGTCACTGATGAGGCTTGAATAGCCGAAACCGCGGTATGGCCCAACTTCTTACTTATGAATGTTTTCTTTGCTCTTAAAGGATCTAAACTTTTATCATTATTAGACCCCCTAAGCGGTTAACCAGTACTAAGTGCACATACTTTCGCCAGTAACTGACAACTGCCCTTCTTGAATCAGCGGAAGGAGAAACGAAAGTATGTGGCCAGACCGGGATTCGAACCCAGGACATCTGACTTACGAGTCAGGTGCCCTACCGATTGCGCTACCCGGCCCGGCATATTGGATTAGAAATACACTTAATAATCAGTTCAAAGGATTGTAATTTATATTGCAACCAAGAACGCTTCCTTCTACGTATATTGATACACCCTGTCTCTACCTATTGTGTCATAAAAAGCGAGAAAGTTTTAAGTGGAAGAAGACTGGAAGACTGTACAGAGAGAGAGAGGGGGGGGACGAGCTACGGAGATAATAATTTCTCTGTTTCTAAATAACGTTAAAATACAAACTCTCTTAGAGAGTGTGACAGTATTTGCTGGCTTGTGGTCTTTTTACTTTTAATAACTTTTAATAACGTTTTACTTTTAATAACTGTGCCTACTTCTGATGAAACCGAATGGTAAATCAGATAAATTAGATATGAGTTGTATAAGATATCTAATATGTTACATTACATATCTTAAAAATATATAAGATAATACGATTTAATTTCTAAGATTTATGTTTAATCAAAGTTCATAAGCTAACAAATATACTTAAGATATTTCTGAACATATATCTTTTATGTTAATTTAAATATCTTATATAGTATATAAGATACCTTCTTTGAAACATTAGCTGTCGTTTATCGGTTATATGATATCTAATATGCAATATAATATATCTTATTTCATATCTATCTTAATTAACATCCAACTTGTTTATCATAGACCATATATAGCAATTCAGATATAATAACTTATTTATAAAAAAAATGAATATCTGGTTATACTTTTATACTTAGGTTTTCTCATGTATAACATATCTGGTTTGACATTTAATAACTTATATAATAAATAAGATATCAGATAAACTCTTAGATATCTTATATGCCGTAGAAGATCTCTCATATTATGTTTAAGACACCTATTAAGAAATAAGATCTATAATATATGATATATATCTAACAGACTAAACAGTAAAAGGGCTTGCCATAAGCATATCTCATTTAATGCAGATATCTGATATACTATATACTAAATTTAGTATTTGTTATATTAGATAGCTTATAATGTTATATATCTACATAAGAGCATAAAACGAAAAGAGCTTGCCATATTTATCATCGGCTATATAGCCCCTTAAACGGAAAAGTTAAAATAAAACGCTTTTATAAGCGTCAAGGAAACATTGGTGTTAACCATTTATATGAGACTTTACGCTTTTTTGGCCAGGTGTTGAACACGTTGATGCGCTAGGTATTATCAACAGCTCTGCCGAACTTTGATCCATATCGAATAAATATAATCTCAAAAAACATAACAAGACAGAAATACTTACGCTATGCACAGCCAAATAATTAATTCGTCTGCTTTAAACTATATATCAGTATAGCTCTCATGTTTTTGCTTCTCCACTTGAATATGAAAATCAGATCAGCTTCGATAGATAAAACAAACTCTTTTTCATTGAGTAATTAGGTCAAGGATATAATTGTTGACATCCGGCTCCATGTTTTACCCAAAGTCCATCGGTAATTTTCGTAAGATTTTCGTTACTATGTTTGATATAGCATATTGCCACCATTCGTGTTATAGGTCGTTTGCGAAAAAGTGGAGGGCAAAAAAAAAAAAAAGAATTCAATTCCTTTAGTACTAACGTTAAATAGATTTTCATGAAACTTTGCATACCATAATCTGTTACCTATATGAACTCATGCTAGGAAATTAAGATTTTTTTTACCTTTTAATAAAAAGTTACTCTATTAATCTTTACCATTTTCCCTCTCAGTTTTAGGCCATTCTTACACAGGAGGTAACCATAATGGTACAACAGCTACTGTTGTTCTATAGTTACAATACTGATACTAGTATTCATTCACAAATACCATGTGGTCTGATATGTGTTCACTCACTACTGGGTGAACAGGAGGCTTTAAAGATAATGGGCCAATCACCTGAAAAGGATTTTCTTATGTACTTCTCCTATATATAAATAAATGTCCATATAAGGGATATGCATAGTATAGTCTACAACAGTGGCTGTTAAAAATACTGCACCGACCAAGCGTAAAACTTCAAAGATTTGAGATAGATTTTAATATGTAGTTTTATTTAACTGTCAAAAAATCTGAGTTTTCCTTGCATGAGTTCGTATGGGTGAAAGATTAAGTTTCATAAATATTTATTCAGTTGTAACGAAATTAAATCGATTTTTCACCCTCCAATTTTTCGCAAACGACCTATGGTTGCATTTTAATTCCTTAGTCTCCTGTTTCGGACGAAGAGAGACTAAGGTAGTATATAGTACTGGGGGAGGGGGGGGGGGGACCACTTACTTTTGCACAGATTTTATTTTGAAATTTAGTTCACATATGCAGGGTAAAAAAAATAATTGGCACTTTTTTTTCCAAAGAAGTTTTTGGGATTTCATAAAGTTTTCATAAAAAGCACTACTTCTCTTAGACCGCTTGATGGATTTTCTTTATATTAAGTATGTGTTCACATGTTGGCTTAAGCAAAACATCGAAATACTGTATGAAATAGGTGTTTTAGCCATTTCGTTGCGATTTTTTTTCCAAATCTGCTACTTTCATTCTCTTATACCTTCTTTTTTTCAAGCGGATCCCAGCCGGGCCGCGTAGCGCAATCGGTAGGGCACCTGACTCATAAGTCAGAGGTCCTGGGTTCGAAACCTGGTCTGGCCACATACTTTCGTTTCTCCTTCCGCTGATTCAAGAAGGGCAGTTGTCAGTTACTGGCGAAAGTATGTGCACTTAGTACTGGTTAACCAGGAGGTCTAAGCCTGCCCAGGAATAGTGTGGCTAGGTTAACTGACCGTCCCGACATGACCATAGTTGTTTACCGTGGACGTTAAGCAATAAATCAATCAATCAATCAATCAAGCGGATCCCAGCGGGCACGTGACGTCAAAACGATGTCTTACTGACGTCGATGCGGCGTGAATACGTCGCATCGACGTCAGTATGACGTCGTTTGAACGTCATGTGCCTGCTGGGATCTTACTTCAGAATTTATCTTCACTGGAACAGGTGTTAAGAGATGTGTGGCGGCCTTTGAAAGTGTCCATAGTGCAGATTATATATTTTCCGTATTGGAAAAGTGTACTTCTGACAACGTCTTGTCCCTGAGTATTTTGTTCAGCCTGGGAGTACGGCAGTCTAGCCGAATAAGGGTGATAATTTCTTCGTTTTCTTCCCTTTAATTAATTCGTCTCCTTCCGCGTCCCTTTGGAACAAGCATTACCGTAATTGCAAGGACCAACATTTACACGCTCGAGGCGTCTTTCCTACATCGTAACCAAGGGAGTGGCTACCAATATGTAACTACGCTTATGGGTATTGAAAAAATGTCAAATAGACAAATTTCACCTGGAACTCGCGTGTTTTGTAAACTGAAATCTTGTAAATAAGACTAGGTAATGATACCAAATGCATACAGGCATTTAGTCCCCCCCCCCTTCTCCTCCCCCCCCCCCCCCCACAAAAAGATAAAAAAAAAAAAAAAAAAATAAAACATGATAACAATGATAAATAAAATAAAATATATAATAAATGAAATTTGGCAAAATATCAAAATGGGGCATTACAGAGGCAAGAAGGACTTGAATTTTTAAACCGTAACCAAACTGCACGTCTTCTCATCAATATGTATTTACGTACTTAATTTAAAAAAAAAACCGCCATATTGTTTTAGCAAAATCAACGGTAACAAACTTTTTACTGAGAACTTAAAAAGGGGAAAAATGAAATAACGGATAAGGTCAGAAAACAATGAATAAAACTGATATATTTTTAGTTTCCTGGGGTCTGCATATTTAAACAAGAAAACTCTTTTAAAAAAAGATAATCGGCGCAGATTAAATGGAAGTGTGTTTTGTTATATGTCTTTTGTAGAAGATTTGACAATAACTTTCATGAATAAGTAAGCTATGTCGGTAGGCACCCACAACCGTAATTATGACAGTGGGTAGCGACAACGACCTATTTCAAAATTGAGCTCAGCCTGTCCAATTTGGAATTCCAAAATGGACCGCGGTCAATCTTGAAATTGACATGATTTCAAAATAGTTATCAACATGTTGCACTGCTTGTTTGTTTGTGTGTATTGAACCGAAAGTAGAAATTGAAAGTAGATCTACGACGATAAAATCTGCGTCTGTTTTCGATCACAATTCTATTGTAAAATTACAAACAAGAGAAACATTTTGAATTAATATAAGTCAGAGTGATAGTATTCACAGTGCAGTACGATGAAAAACAAAACAAAACGAAGATTAAATATTCATTGACCTTTGATATTATTGGCTAAATTTTGACATACGCGTTATTTGACCGCTGGAATCTTGTGAAATGTGGAACAATATCGAAATTATACGAGGCTGCGCCTCGAAGAAATCAATGACATGGTTCGATAATCATGGATGGATAATGTCAAAATTCTTTACCCTCCCCTCCCCTCACACACACACACACAGACACGGGGGTGGGGTGCGTGAGAGAGGGCGGTGTACAATAAATTGACGAAATTTATTCTTATGTACAACACGTCCAAAATGTGAAAAGCAAGATAAGTTTACACTATGTGGACAATAAAAGCCATTTACAGTCATATCAGGGTTATCAAGGTTTCTTAAGGTGAATGGGTACATCTCTATGTATTTTCGCGATTTTTTCAAAGGGTGACTACTTTTGTGACTCCCTGTTTGCTTTTCTGGGCGACGTTGCCCTCCCAAATTGGTGCTTCCTCATAAAAGAAAGAATCTGCTTTTAGGGTAGCTAATTCTTTCCTTAAAAATTTGATCGCCACTAAGAAGAAAGGCAAACATAAAAATGGCAGAGCACATGGCTTCTAGATGTCTCTTAACAGGACATTAACCTTGCATCCATGGAACCAATACAAAAGCTTCTGAGGCTTAATATACATTACTATATAATAGATAATATATATAATAATTGGTTGTTAAGGGTCTTTGAATGTTTTGTTTTTCTTGATAAAGCGTCAGTTTCCTGTAGTCTCATGTTCTGGTAAAATGAGCATATGAACATCGAATGCTCTGATCAAATTTGCAGGTGCACAGAGTTATGACATTGTATTATTCCTGTGAGCGCCCTGTTGCCCGTATATGAGCCATTACACGACAAAACCAACAATGTGGTTGTGCGCCCAGCGTAAACGCAGATCAGCCTGGGCATCCACCCAGTTTAATCAGACTCTTTACTAAGTGCTTAAAGGGTAGCTAGGAGCCTAAGCTTCCTCCATGCGGACAGCGAAGACTCTGATCAGACTGGGCGGATGCCCAGGCTGATCTGAGTCTGCGCTGGGCCCACAACCACATTGTTGGTTTTGTCGTATCGCGGCTGTTATTATAGTTCTGATGAGCACTACATTAATTACGAGGAAATGTTTCTTGCAACAACAGAGAACACTCTGATCAGCCTTTGGAAGGTGCGCTGTCAACTCGTAATCGATCATAACTCCTTTTTCATATCAACTATCTACAGCTCTTGGGGAATCTATAACCTACAGCGAGTACGAAAGCTTGTTAGAATGCGCCGATGTTGTACGTTGTTCGCAAATGGTTTTCATGAGGAGCTTCGGTAGCTTAATAGGTAAAGCGCTGGCCGCCTGCTAGTATAGCGGTCCCGGGTTCGATTCCGACTGCTGGCGGATGTCTTTCCATCCTGAAAGGGGTCCATTGCACAAGTCTTTCATTATTACCCTCCCATCGTTTTGATATGAATGAAATGTTGACAAAAAAGACGTAAAAACGCAAGGCATCCATCCATCGTTTCAATATATATGGGTAAACCTACAAGGGAGATTACTGTGATTTGAAAGAATACTTAACGCCTCGGAACACGATTGGCCAATTCCATGAATCACGGAATTGGTCGAGCGTGCTCCGATTGTAGAAACACAAGTTGTACATAATTATTCTTCAAATATTTCTGTACTTGGAGTAAGTGACACTAAAAAATGAGCTGCGACATGAGAAAACCAACAATGTGGTTGTGCGCCCAGCGCAGACTCAAATCCGCCTGAGCGTCCGCCCGATCTGATCAGACTCTTCGCTAAGCGCTTAAAGGGTTGCTAAGGGTCTAAGCTACCTCCATGCGGACAGCGAAGTCTCTGATCAGACTGGGCGGATGCCCAGGCTGATCTTAGTATGCGCTGGGCGCACAACCACTTTGTTGGTTTTTGTCGTGTTGCGGCTCATATGTCAAATGGTCCAAAGAAGTTTGGTTGCATATTTGTTAAACAAAAGTTTATAAAGCTGGTTAAAGTTATGGTCTTTCAACCCTATAATTCTCAAACTGCAATATTGTGTTTCTAACGGCGTTAGTAAAAGATTCGGTAGCGCTACTCTTAAGTAAAATAATTTGCTCCCAGGGAGCAAATTCTTGTCCTTTAAGAGTAGCCTCTGCCCGTGCCATCAGTGGAGAACAAATTCGACTGCCAAGAAAAACAATATATTTTGTGAAACGTGTGTCTCTTTAAAAATGACAACGAGCCATGGAGATGAACCCAAACTTTTATCTCAATTGGCAAAGTCAAGTACAAAATAAAAGTAAGACAGTGTTTACTTTTCACATAATAATTTAAATATCGAACAGGAACATAGATAAAAACAAGATCGATACATCGTTTAACAATGTAATCCTTGCTTACTGATAACAAAAAAAAAAAAAAAAAAAAAAAAAAAAAAAAAAAGGGAAGAAAAAAGAAAAAGGAAATGAAGATGGCGCATTCCTTCACTTTGATAGTTTGTTGTCTTGTGATTTTCATACAAGGTACATGTTTATATTTCTTACTTGCAGATATTGTCTTTATTCGTTTTGTTAATATTTCATTTTAATTTGTATCTATTCGTCATATAAATTCTCGTTTAATATGGTTCTTAATACATGTACTTCTTATAGGACGTTACATGTAACATTTTTTCCATTATACGGGGGTGGCAGGGGCGGATCCAAGAATTTGGATAGGGGTTTCAAATTAGCTGAGGGGGTTCGATTTGCGTAGTTCGACCAATTTTTGCTGAAATTCCCCATGAAAATGAAATAATTTAGGCTGTAGAGGGGGTTCGTTTGAACCCCCCGAACCCCCTCTACATCCGCCACTACTGTAGTAGGGCGATGCGAGTGTGCTGGGTATAACTTCCAGTGCCAGGGCGTCCTACTGATTTGGAATGATAGTAGGGCAAGGGCCTACTGTGCTTGCGGTAGGTTTGGATGGGAGTTGTTTGGACATATTTTTTTTCTCTCGTCTATCATTTCTCTCTTCTTTCTCCCTCTCTTAGGGAGACGGTCCGATATAGACTGAAATACTGTCTCAAAGGGCCGTTAAACCTAAATCAACCAACCAAAATCCCATTATACGAGATGGAAGAAACTCTCGTGGATGAAAAATTCAATAACATAATGGTTAGCCGTGCTGGCGCTTTCGGTGTCTACAGTGTTGAGAACTTCAATTATTGCGTCTTTTGTAAAGTATATTTTTCTGTTGTCATCGAAATAATTAAATTTTTCGCATAAAGCGACCCTAAGCTACCATTTAAGCGCTTAGGAAAGAGTCTGATCAGACTGTTTGGATGCCCAGACTGAACTGAGTCTGCGCTGGGCGCCCAACCACATCGCGGCTCATTTACAGACGGTTTTAAAAAAGTTTCCTTTCTGCTTTGTACAGGAGCTTCTTGCTACAGTTGCCGGACGGGCTATGGTTCTTATGATTATACATACTGCGATTATGGCTGTTGTGGACCATATTATAGCGAATATTGCTGTGGATACACGTAAGCTTTTAAAGATACCTGTTGTGGCCCAAGTGGCCCTAAACTCGTTTATCAGAGATTTTTTTTAAAAATTTTATCTGACCTGACCTGCAGTCTATAGTGAAGTTTATTAAGGCAGGCTCCGCCGCCGTCGTCCGTCCACATTTCAAAATGAGATACTCCGAATTCATTGGATCGATTGTAACCAAACTTCATATAGATCCTCCAGGACTAGCAAGAATGAAATGTCGCTCATATGTTTCGGGTCACATGACTGACATGGTCGGCACACAATCCGGCGAAATATTTAAAATCTTGTTCTCCAGAAACGATAGACTGGCCTTGGAACATAGCATGTAGTATCGAGTACTCTAGTAGTACCAAGACTGTATAAATGATGACTGTGTTGACCTTGACCTATTTAGGGCAAGCTCAGAATTGGTTTCTGGTGCTTTAACATGGCAAATACAAGAGTACGAGGGGCGTTCGAAAAGTTTTGCATATTGCCTTACAACTTTGCTTAGGGTCATGCTGGTTACAAATATTATGCATCTACTGAAAGCACTACATTTTATCTTAACAATGATACCAAACACTATACAAAGACAGTTTTCCATATTGACTTACAATGCTCACTCACTCACTCACTCACTCACTCACTCACTCACTCACTCACTCACTTTTTGTGTAGAATGTCCATTTAATGTAGGTTTACTTTCTCTCAAGAATGGCAATTAAAGGTAGGTTCCTGGACTAGCGATAACAATTATGTTCACAAAATAATTTTGTTTTTTTTATGAGTAGTATTGAATTTTCTAATTTTTCTGCATTTGTTGCTACTGAGAAAATCGTCAGATGTTGAAGAAAATAGTCGTTTTCCCTTTTGGTTTATTTTCATTCGTTGGAATTCCAGTTCTAAAAATAACTATGTTTATTATGTCCGTAAGTGCGCGATTTCTGATGCCATTCTCCAAAGGTCAATTTTCTCTTGCCATTTAGCTCTTCTAGAGGTCCTGGCATGGCGGATGGGTTAAACTATCCCAAAATGCAATGCAGCAGGCACTCAGCAGCGTTATCTATTTTTGGCGCGAACTAAAAATAGCGCTAACTGGTGTGCGAAGCAGAGTTAGGAAATCCCTTGCAAAACAATTTTTCTAATATTTTTTTGATTTACACTTTGTAGTGAAACTTATTCATTCCCTTTTTATAAGTACTTTCCAACAATTTGGATGAATGATGAACAAAATTATGATGCATTCCAAAGTACAGGAACCTACCTTTAAGGATTAGATTGCTCTTAAAGGAACTGTTTGATCTGGGTCTGCAATGATTAAAAACGCACATCTTTCCCAATAGTGTTTTATATTTTTAATGGGGGGCGGGGATATCGTATCAACCTGTCGACCGTCCGTGCAAACGAAAAATGGTGTCCGTTCGTCATCTTCTGGAAAGATTACTGTATCGAATTCATATTAAATACAGGCGCTCGAAGTTTTATGCTATTAGATATATTTCAATGATGCCGCTAAACATTAAAGTCTCCATAGTCCTATAAGTGGTAAAAACTTCTAAATTCAAATCATTGTAAAAAGCGGTCCAACATTCACGTTTGGTAATAAAATGTGGGTTGCTGTGCATATTTTGAGTCATATAACTGGCAAAAAGTAAAGAAAACAAGTTTTTGAAAAATAACAAATCGTTCCATAAAATAGAATTTCCTGCTCTGATTTCCCGTCTAGCAATGCTATATAAACATAGGCGGGATAGTGATTGGGACTCCACTCATGTACGTTGTATTTTTACCATTTTATTCAGCTTAATGAAATCGAAAGTATGTCATTTTAGTTGGCAACCAAAATGACCCAAATAAGATTTCAAAACGTTTTATGCGAAACTCAAGGGTGTTTTATTTGTTTAAAGCTGGCCAATCACGGTCATTTACAATGACGAAACTATAGTGAGAAGCTTGCAGCTATACCTCATAATAAAATTTTTCATGCTGATAGAGCAATGGGGCCTTTAAGGCTATGAGCCATTTCTTGACCTATAGACTGCGTCAAGTTTAAAGAATTCTGAGTTTTTTTAGCATAGAACTTCAAGCGCCTGTGATTTAATACACAAATATATAATCATAAAATATAGGTCAAGTTCGATTTAGGATAAATCCACCAATATTATGGGAGTTATGAATCTCTTTCGTCTTCATTTTGTGCAAAATGCGTGAAAAGTTGCATGGATTGGATTCACTTTTGATATATATTCATAAGATATAGGTTAGCATCTATTTGGGGTGAAATCCACTAATAATTATGGAAGTTATCGCCCTTTTCCAACTTTTTTTGGGGCAAAAAGCTTTATTCCAGGCTATATCTAATGAACAGTTACTTGTTTACGGGATATATCTCTTGGAAAGTTGCATGGAATCCATTTCTATGGTAACTACAGAATTTTCTCCATATCACAAATCACAGAACTCGCCTCCCCACACCCCCGCACCCTGCTCTGGATCAACGCTCGATAATAAGCCAGTTAAAACAATAAACCATGTCTCTGCACACTATTTTTTTTTCATTTTTATACAAGTCTGCCTTTGTGAACGGTTGTTAAGTAAGTTCCCTTTTCCTTTTTCCTTTCTCCTTATTCCTTATTCCTTTTTTATCCTTATTCCTTTTTCCTTATTCGATTTTCAGACTCACAGAACTTTGCGAAGCTTTGCAATAGAGGATTCGCATATAGCACATCCATGATCATTTTTACTTCTAAGGATAATGGTATACATTTCCAAACCTCAACGGTACAAACTACGAATAAGAAAAAAGGAAACGAACGAAAAATTCCTTTTTCCTTATTCGATTTTCAGGTCCATAGAACTACGTGAAGCTATGCAACAGAACATTCACATATAGCGCATACACGATCATTTTCACTTCTAAGTACAGTGATATAGATTTCCGAATTTCAAAGCAAAAGAAAGCGAATAAGAAAAAAGAAAATGAACGAAAAATTCCCTTTTCCTTATTCGATTTTCAGGCTAATAGAACTTTGCGGATCTGTGCAATAGAAGATTCGTATATAGCACATTCACGATCATTTTTACTTCTAAGAATAGATTTCCAAAGCTGAATAGTACAAGCTCCGAATAAGGAAAAAGAAAATGAAACAAAATTTCCTTTTTCCTTTTTTGATTTTAAGGTCCATAGAACTTAGTGAAGCTATGCAATAGAACATTCACATATAGTGCATTCACGATCATTTTTACTTCTAAGCATAGTGATATAGATATCCGAAGTTCAAAAGTACATTCTGCGAATAAGGAAAAAGGAAATGAATGAAAAATTCTTTTTTCCTTATACGATTTTCAGGCTAATAGAAATCGCGAAGCTATGCAAAAAACATTCACATATAGCGTATTCACGATAATTTTACTTCTAAGCGTAGTGATATAGGTTTCCGAATTTCAAAGGTTCAAACTGCGAATAAGGAAAAAGGAAATGAAAGAAAAATCCCTTTTTCCTTATTCAATTTTCAGGCTCATAGAACTTTGCGGATCTGTGCAATAGAAGATTCGCATATAGCACATTCACGATCATTTTTACTTCTAAGCATGATGGTAAAGATTTCCAAAGCTCAACGGTAAAAACTGCGAATAAGGAAAAGGAAGTGGATCAAAAGTTTCCTTTTTCCTCATTCGATTTTGAGGTCCATAGAACTTAGTAAAGCTATGAAATAGAACATTCACATATAGCGCATCCACGCTCATTCTCACTTCTAAGCGTAGTGATATACAATATCCGAAGTTCAAAGGTACAAACTGCGAATAAGGAAAAAGGAAATGAATGACAAATTTCTTTTTCCTTAATCGATTTTTAGGCTCATAGAACTTTGTGAAGCTATGCAAAAGAACATTCACATTTAGTGCATTCACCATCATTTTTTACTTCTAAGCGTAGTGATTTAGATTTCCGGATTTCAAAGGTATAAACTGCGAATAAGGAAAAAGGAAATGAATGAAGAATTCCTTTTCCTTATTCGATTTTCAGGGCCAAGGAACTCTGTGCAATAGAAGATTCGCATATAGCACATTCACGACCATTTTTATTTCTAAGCATAATGGTAAGATTTCTAAACTCAACGGTACAAACTGCGAATAAGGAAAAAGAAAATGAATCAAAATTTCCCTTTTCCTTATTCGATTTTGAGGTTCATAGAACTTAGTAAAGCTATGCAATAGAACATTCACATATAGCGCATTCACGATCATTTTACTTCTAAGCATAGTGATATAGATATCCGAATTTCAAAGGTTTAAACTGCGAATAAGGAAAAGGGAAATGAATGAAAAATTCTTTTTTCCTTATTCTATTTTAAGAGGGCCAAATATATCGTGAATGCGTTATATGTGAATGTTCTATTGCATAGCTTCACTAAGTTCTATGGACCTTAAAATCAAATAAGGAAAAAGGAAATTTGTTTCATTTCCTTTTTCCTTATTCGGTTTTTGTACTATTCAGCTTTGGAAATCTATACCATTATTCTTAGCTATATTTTGCTTCAAATCAAATCGCTATCTTTTGCTTTGAAATTCGGAAATCTATAGAGGTCTATCACTATACTAAGAAGTGAGAATGATCGTGAATGCGCTATATGTGAATGTTCTGTTGCATAGCTTCACGTAGTTCTATGGACCTCAAAATCGAATAAGGAAAAAGGAATTTTTCGTTCATTTCCTTTTTCGCAGTTTGTACTGTTGAGGTTTGGAAATCTATACCATTATTCTTAGAAGTAAAAGTGATCATGAATTTGCTATATGCGAATCTTCCTTTGCACAGTTTCGCAAAATTCTTTGAACCTGAAGGTCGAATAAAGGAAAAAGGAATAAGGAAAAAGGAAAAGGGAAAAAGGAACCAACTCAATCTTTGTGAACATAGTTTTCCTACAAGTGCCAGTACTGTTAAACAAGGCGTCATCTTACTCAAAGTAGGGTCAAGTCGGGTAACTTCGGACAATGGGTAAATTCGGACATGTCATTGCAAACAGTGAAAGTCAAGATGAGATGGCTCATAACGAACCGTCTCATCAGGATTTTCACTGTTTGTCCAGTTAATTTTCTTTAAATTCCAAACAACTGACAAATAAAGGAAACAATGTCACTGTACGAATCTACCCGCTGTCTGATTTACCCGGCCTTATCCCAGTAGACGGAGGCATCCCTGTCCTATGGACACATTTCTACTTGCACCAAAGTTTTTTTTTCTGCATTGCTATAAACAGCAGCTTTGGAAACAGTGCTTATCCAAAAATTTCAGTAACGTAACTGGTACTGTGGTGGGTTGTGTGATAGGTGGCTTGGTATTTGTCGGAATTGTTGTGACAGTCTGCATCTGTTACCAGAAACACAGAGCCGCACCTGGGATGGTGGTGACCCCAGGAGGCCATAATACAGGTCCAACGGTCGTCAGTAAGTGAAATCAATAGTCATTTTTATTCCCAGCACTTTGCATTGCATTGCATTGCATTGCCCACTGCATTGCATTGCATTGCAATGTATGTATGTATGTATGTATTCGTTTTTTTTTTTTGTGTGTGTGTGCTTTTTTTTACTGGCTTCAGGCGCAAGCCAGTATTCAAGTGGTTTAGTGATACCGAGTTATTTTCGGAAGAAACGATACGTCACGCTTAGTCAGAAAATACCAGGAGAGTGTGTAATGCAACGATTCGTTCTAAACTTTTTTAGGGCCGCAATTAAGCCAAAGAGATCGGAAAGTTCGTTCTGGTTTGAGACAGCATTTCTTCATTATTTTCTTCACAGACATAACAAACAAAGACCTCGTCCGATTTTGTCTATTTTTATCCATATCCGATTTGCCTCATCTGCTAATAATAACAGATGGAAACTTTATTCTATTTTTGATAGTATATATACTTTTTTTTTTAATATTTCCGTTAAAAAGCACGTTTTTTTCTTTTACAAGTACCTTGAACTTGGCCACATTTCTTTTGCTTTTTATAAACTGATTGCATAAAAAATGAAACTCTGAATGCAATGCAAAGTATTTGGCTTTGCATCCTAAGAAATATACAAAAAACTTGTGTAAGAGACAGTGATTATATATAGCTTAGCGCAAAGTATTAGCTTTTCCAAAAAATCATGCAGCGGCGTCGCGAAAAATAGCCTTAGGGTATCGCATAATCTGACTAGTCAGAGCAGCCGGCACACTGTCCAGCACCGATGCATTCGTTGGATCTGATCAGTCTTTTTCGGCAAATATATATTCTTCATCTTTCATGCTGAGGCTAGATTGATCAGACTGCGCTTATGCCGGATAGGGCTGATCTGTGTATCAGTGTAAAATCTGAAAGAGCAGGGTTCAAGTTTATTGTTAAAATTTAGAAACAAGCGCTTTTGACGATTTTCTTCCCTAATAACATTTACTAAAAAAAATGTATCCCATGTATCTGTGTGTGTGGCTTATATGTACAACGGACCGTGTTATGTATGTAAAAGTCGGTAATGTCCATGAGTAATTAAAGCATGCACATTGCAACAGGCATTTCCATGGCACAAAGCGATATATTATGTACATATTTTTAGCATCTGATAAATTTCCTATTGGCCATCAACATGTTCATGAATAGCATTAACTGGAAGCCTCTTACAATGACACAGGTACAGAAAAAGGGGACAATTCAGAAATGTTAAAATTTGAAACGGTTAGGGAGGGATTCATTGACAGCTTTATGACAATGGAGGGGTTGGTTGGATGGTGCGATGATGCTGGGTATAACTCCCAGTGCCGGGGCGTCCTACTGATTTGGATTATAGTAGGTGCGGGTGGGGATTGTGTGGACACTTTCCTTGCTTCTATAACACTCTCTAATGTTGCCTTCTTACTTCAGCTATACAAATGTACAGAGAAATATTTACACTCTTCGACGATTTCCTTAGATGAACCTATACTGGGCTGACGTTGCTCATACATCCACGAACAACACACATTCATGCAATCTTGTGCGTAAGCAACGTCACGGATAATTCAAATAGATGATTGTCCGACGTAACGTTTGATATATGTCATGTCATAGTGACGGCTGCTGTACTTCATTAACAAACACGTTCATTAATAACTATTTTTCGTCCATTGCTTGGCGTTAAATTAGTCAGAACTTCACAAATGAGTAACAAAAACGATGTAAAAACATAGCATAAATATAAAAGATAAATTTCATTTGTCGGGAGTTCATGGAAATACGAACGCAATAGGTTCCGTGCTTTGTTGTTCCCAAATGGTGTAAAGCAAGTTATTGTCCCAAACAACAGCAGCATGCATTTTCTTCTCAGAGTGTCAAATTTTGTTCCAGTCACTGCCACTGATGCCACTTAAACCAACAGTACACTTCAGTAAATACAAATTTATTGTCTTCTTTTGATGCCAAGTTCAGATGTGCCAAGATTCCATAGACATGCGTTTGAAACAGTCTTTCCTAAAATTATGATTCAGACTAAATGTGACTCAACAGCCGTGAAGAAAAGACTTGAAATATGTCCATATATTTATTTTCCTTGAGACATGCCTAAAACGGCCGGTCAAAACGTTGGAAAAAAATTTGTTGTTGTTGTTGTTGTTGTTGTTGTTGTTGTTGTTGTGTGTGTGTGTGTGTGTGTGTGTTCATATATTTCTTCAATTTGTTTTTCATATATATTCTACACTTGTTTTTTACCTTACACCCGTGGATAATGCCACCATTCAATAAGTTAGAAATTAAATACTTCGCTAAATAAAAATTAGCAACAGAAAGTGCACTAACAATCGGATTCACTTCAATAACAACTCGTCTTAGCTGGGCAATGATCGCCGTGTTTTCTCCACTGGAATTCCTCACAAAAAAACAACAACATCAGCTTGCCTTTATATCAGACAGAATGTGAAATCTCAGTGCTCTAGATAGAGAAGGAGCAGGGATAATTTAGGGATAATTTACTATATTTCTCCATAAAACGTATGTTGTGACCCGCCATTAGAACCCTTTGTCTGGACATACACAACAGATAGACACATTTTGTATTAGTAAAATTGCCACAGAAACAGATCTGATTATTGAGCCGCGACACGAGAAAACCAACAAAGTGACTGTGTGCAAAAGCGCAGACTTAGATCAGTCTGAGCACCCGCCCGGCCTGATCAGAGTCTATGCTGTCCGAATGGAGGTAGCTTAGACCCTTAGCAACCTTTTAAGTGCTAAGCAAAGAGTTTGATCAAACTGGGCAGATGCCATGGCTGATCTAAGATTTTGCCGGGCGCACAACCACTTTGTTGGTTTTCTGGTGTGGCGGCTTATTATAGTATGAGCTGATAGGCCACAGGTCCTGGACTTCGTAACAAAAATGAAGCCCCAAAGCCCACCCCCTGGATCAGGGGCTGCCCTGACAGCTTAGTTTAAGGAAATCTCCCCTCGAACCACACAATAGCTAATGACCACATTGGAAATGTCACCGTCTTCAATTTCATTAGACACCTAATGCCAAATTAAAGACGTTTTCTCTTACTTAGAGTGACATGTTTCTTCATGTTTACTGACTCCTCCTTTCCCCGTGGAGGCTAGTTTATGAATAATTTATCTCCATAGATAAGTTGTTCTTTCTTTATCCTTGTATAGTTTATACTATCTCTTTTCTTGTTACTTTCTTTTCTAATGTTTACTGTTTTACATGATTTGTCTGCTAGCGTATACTTTGTCTAAACATACTGTATGTCATAGGTTTACGCACGAACTAATTTCTAGGGATACAGATATACAAAAGTCGACAGACTTCCTTCTGAATCCCTTTGTATAAACGTGTGTTCTGTTAACCATTGTCTGTACATAAGTGTATGATGTTTATACAAATAAATAAAGTTTAAACTAAAAATTATTGTTGTTTCTAACATTGTGATTAAATCACAAGCGGAAAGGGGAGCTGGTCACATTTCCAACAGGCACACCACGTCTAAATGACGTCATACTGACGTCGACGCGACATGTTGACGTCACATCGACTTCCATACATGACGTCAAAACGACGTCGCAGAGAAAGACTGTGATCTTTCACTGATGCACTTGATAGATCCTTTCATTGACGCACTATTGAGGAACTTGTTAGAACTTTTCACTGACGCACTTGTTAGATCTTTTCATTGACGCACTTGTTAGATATTTCCACTGACGCACCTGTTAGATCTTTTCATTGACGCACTTGTTGGATATTTTCATTGACGGACTTGTTACCCATTTTCATTGAAGCACTTGTGAGATCTTCATTGACGCACTTTTAAGATCTTTTTATTGACGCACTTTTAGATCTTTTCGCTGTTTCTATTTCAGTGGCGACGAGTCATACAGGAGGGGGAGGCTACGGATATGGTCCAGGTACACAGTACCCTCCCGGGCAGTATCCACCAGGACAATATCAGCAAGGACCTAGTCAAGGTTTCCAAGGCAACCAAGCAGCACCACCTCCCTACACAGGGATGGTTGGATCCGCCTATCCTGGCACTGCGGGAGACAAAACACCATACTAAACACAGGGTATAAGCGATTCCGCCAATTTTCGCTTCCTGCAGACACTGTCCGTCATATTTGGTTTCCGCCGAGACTGCTTCCTGCAGAGACTACTGTCCTCGAGAAATGGCTTCCTGCCGAGACTGTCCGCATGACTCTGCTTCCTGCCGAGAGCCTCGGCAGGAAGCAGAATCACGCGGACAGTCTCTGCAGGAAGCAATTTATCATGTACAGAAGTCTCGACAGGAAGCAAGAGATCGCGGACAGTCTCGGCGGAAGCCAAATATGATGTACAGTCTCTGCAGGAAGCGAAAATTAGCGGATTGGATTATACCCTGTGCTAAAGTCTTAAAGCTGTCGGACTATAGCATAATTTAGTTGAATCGGTACACTTTAAAGGGAATCAACTCTGCTGTTTTTATCTATGCATTCTTTCTCAATCGGGGTCACCTCTATAAAAAAGAATTTGATCTCTTAGGAGCAAATTCTTCACTTTAAGTGTAGAAGGATTACTTAGTCACGGAAAGCAAACAGGAAATCATATATATAAAAGTTGTTTCCTTTTGTAAAAATGGCGGAAAAACATGAAGCTGAGAGAGCAATTTCTTTCATTAAGGGGATAACTGTACTCAAAATTATCATTTTGGGAGGTAAATCGTCGGTTTTGTGGTTGGAAATTTCGTTTTACGGCGACGCGCCAGCGGAGCCGTAAAACCCAATTTGCGACCATAAAACCGACGATTTACCTCCACAAATGACAATTTTCAATACAGTTATCCCCATTCTAATGCACTTTTCACACTTTCACCTTTAAAAGTGCGCTACTTTGCACCCAACGCGAACGCTTTCAGCGACGTTAAACCAGACATCAACCAATGAACAGCGACGTTACGTAATGACGTCGGGTTTCCGACGGTAAATCGCAGGATATACTGTCGCAAATTTTTGACGTTATTCAATCAGACAGCGTGTTACATACTTAAGTGCATTAGAATTCAGAGTTTATCCCTATTCGAAAGGGAGGCAAAAAGAAAAATGGCAAAATTGTCATATGCCCGAAATGTACAGTACAAATTATACGATCCATGCCATTCCAATAATATGCCATGTAAGACCGATCATTGGGCTGGCAGAAAACGTATTATTCAATACGCTTCAGTCGCACTGCCATGACCCGTATCATTGATTCGATCTGTAACATTTGATTATTTAGCGTGCTTTACATATGAGCCAAGACACGATAAACCAACAAAGTGGTTGTGCGCCTAGCACAGAATCAGATCAGCCTGGGTATCCACCTAGTCTGATCAGAGTCTTCGCTGTCCGCATGGAGGTACCTTAGACCCTCAGCTACCCTTTAAGCGCTTAGCTAAGAGTTTGATGAGACTGGGCGGACGCCCATGCTGATCTGAGCCTGCGCTGGGCGCACTACCACATTGTTGCTTTTCCCGTGTCGCGGCTCAATTATACTCGCAGAAATAACCCACTATACGGTACCGAAGGAACTCAAAGTGTTGACAGAGACATTTAAGGTGTATCGATAAACCTTTATCTTTTTCTACCAGTTATACAAAAGGGAATAACTTTTAAGACTTCATATTTGCGTCCCTGGATGACATAATCATACCAACACGTGGTCTTAAAGGAAAGTTTTTGCTCCTGGAGGAGCGAATCCTTTCCTTTAAGAGTTAGCCCGTTTGAGAAGTGAGGCAAAATGTAAATGGCAGGGTTCTCCCCCACTCCCCTCCCCCGCACCCAATCCCCTCCTGAAGGTGTACCCATTTACATTAATTACAGAAATCAGTATCGTTAAGGTATTACAAGCCACTCATTTATTTGGTGGTGCTCAGCGATACATATATGAGCCGCGACACGAGAAAACCAACAATGTGGTTGTGCGCCCTGCACAGACTCAGATCAGCCTTGGCATTCGCACAGTCTGGTCAGACTCTTCGCTAAGTGCTTTAAGGGTAGCTAAGGGACTGAGCTGCCTCCATGCGGACAGCGAAGACTCTGATCAGACTGGGCGGATGCCCAGGCTGATCTGAGTCTGCGCTGGGCGCACAACCACATTGTTGGTTTTGTCGTGTCGCGGCTCATATATCTCTTTATTATCCCCGCTAAACGTAGTTCTAGGGGTGCGGTTCGGTGGTTTGGGCGGCGAGGGTAAATTATTTTCAGGATGTCTGTCTGTCCGTCTTTCCGTCAACATTTCAGATTTTTGCTACGTAACTATAATAACTTTTGTCATATGTTAATCAAATTTACACCATAACATTACCACGAGAAAGTGCATGTGTGGAAGGAATATAGGGATGAAGGGTCAGTTTTGCATGAGTTATACCACTTTGTAATTCTTAGAATAATATGTATAATGACTGATAGTAGATTGTTTGTGAAATCAATTCCTCTTAGAGTTTTCAACCTTGTTTATAGAATTGTGAAATAAACTCATCTTAGAGCTTTCAGTGGATCCTTTTAATATTTTGCAAATATAATACAGGCAAGCTGAAGATGTATATGTAGATGGTTGGTTAATGCCGGAAAAATATTTCATGACAAATTGACAGGGTTTGGAACTAGGGAAATTTTCCGACACCTACACGTATTAATTAATGGTTGACAGTGCATTCTTTGAGAAAACTCCTCTCAGAGCTGTCATTTGATCTTTTTATTACTTTGTATATGTCACAGACGTAATGAAGATGTACATGTACATGAAGAAACTTAATGCCGCATTTTTTTAACAAATGGATAGGCCATTTTCCGACCACTGCATATAAAATGGTTGATAGTGCATACTTTATGAAATCAACTGATGTTAGATGTAAGCTTCACACCCTCGTAAGCTTCATAATACTGTGAAGGTTACGGATAGCTTTCCGTAAGCTTGGCATGTAAGTGAAGGTTACGGACAGCTATCCATAAGCTTCTTACGTAGCGACTTTAGTGTGACGTTTACGTATCATATGTACGAGTTTTCCCACGTTTTGAAGATTACGGACAGTCGTCACGTGTTAAGATTATAATACTGTGAAGGATACGGACAGCTGTCCGTAAGCTTGGCATGTAGGTGAAGGTTACGGACAGCTATCCATAAGCTTCTTATGTAGCGACTTTAGTGTGACGTTTTCGTATCATATGTACGAGTTTTCCCCACGTTGTGATTACGGACAGTCGTCACGTGTTAAGATTACGGCCAATTTTCCGAACGTTTCACACATGTGGAAGGTTACGGATGTCCGTTCGTAATATTCACATATGTGTGAAGATTACGGACGATTGTCTGTGAGCTTCACATGTAGAAACATACGTACAGTATTCCTTAAAATCATTAAGAATTGCATTTTGGCACACAGTTGCTAGCCATACATGTTCAAGAATATTTTAAATGCATAAAATACAATAAAAGAACTTCTTTTTCAGTTGGATATACTAAAAATGGCAACATGATGCATTTTCTTTCGTCAGTGGTAGGTAAGGATGTGCTAGAGTACACTCCTATAAAAATATGTCCCTTGATTTCGACTATGTTTTGCTGTACTACCTTTGCTAGAAATAGGCTATCTCAGGTGAAATAGTTAATTTTCTCCATTGTTCACCATCATCTACATTATTAATGGTGCCTTTAATATTTTGCATGGTTTGATATTACTAATTCCAGTTTCTGAGTCAGGGACTGGCTGTTATAATATCATGAATATAGGAAGAATATTGAAGGAATCAGAAACAGCAAAAAGTCTGATCCGTTAGTGATCTGAATGGAATAGTTTTGGCAAGGTATAGAAAATCATGACAAAACTCGTATTCCTAAAATCAGGCTTACTAAGCCTTACAAAAATTATGCTTTGTGTGGTTTCCGTCGAGATGTATAGAATAAAAATGACTCAGAGCAACATATCCTCATTGCAATTTTTCCCAATTTCGTGCACTTTTTTCGAAAGTAAGTCACGTATTTGAAAGCCAGCCGCATCTAAAGCTTACAAGCTCACATAAACTTCTGTTTTCAGTTTGCCAACACCTTATCACTAGATGAGAAAACCATTCAAACATCAACTGATTTGTCATTTCTTTTCCACAAATATCGATTTTATTTGGTAAGGGTATAAATACATAATTTTCCGGTCAAACAAAAATTTCTGGGCATAACATTTCAAGGGGAGATAGCATTTGTGACTCAAACATATGGGTAATACTGGTATGCTAAAAAGATCACAGACTAAGTAAACAAAGATATTAGTATGTACATGATCTGTCAACTAACAAGGTTTAATTTGCACCTTGCAAATTTGAGGAATACTATATTACAATCTACGCATCACATGTGTAGTATGGGCTGTATGGTCTGTGTTTGTCCGCATGTCCTAGTCTAACCTGACTGAAATCAAACATCACGTTTACAAAAATTCTTTGTCCAAATCTTCAGTCAGACCAACCCAACAGACGGACCCAGTAACTGACGCAATCTAGAATGCTTACGGTAGTGTATCAATCGGAACACCTCTCGGCCAATGCCGTGAACGGAATTGGCCGAGCGTGCTCCGATTGGGTAGTGTATAACACCGATGACATTCTCTGAGTCGCTCAGTGATGGGTTCGATCTCTTGGGTATGAGAATGATGCTGTGCAATGAAATTAAGCTGTAAAGTTTTAACGGAGCCGCGACACGACAAAACCAACAAAGTGGCATGTGCGCCCAGCGAAGACTCAGATCAGCCTGGGCATCCGCCCAATCTGAGCAGAATCTACGCTGTCAGCATGAATGTAGCTCAGACATTGAGCTACCCTTTCAGCGCATAGCGAAAACTCTGATCAGACTGGGCGGATGCCCAGGCTGGTCTGAGTCTTCGCTGGGCGCATATGCCACTTTGTTGGTTTTCTCGTGTCGCGGCCCATATTTATTTAGGGAAATTTTAAATGATTTAATGATAATATGTAGAGTAGAATTTCAAGTCAGATAATGTTATTCGTCAAAATTTAGAAGTACCGACCACTACAGCACCTGAGAGGGATCACCGCAGTTTATACCACCCTTACTAGAAACGCCAAGTTTAGCGCGATATATTTTTCACTGAGCAAGGTCTGTAGTTGACACTGATAAGGGTGGTATAAAATAGTTATACCTAGGTTTGTTCGCCTGTACGGGAGATAATCCACTCGCTAGAAAACATCCAGAAAACAAAGTCCAAAATCAAATATGTTATAAAGTATAACTCTAAATCAAGACAGTTGTACATACACTTTACATACATTACTTCATACGGATTTTGACTCAGTTGAAGGACAATAACTTCTGAATTAGTTAAGCATAATAACTCCTGATATAGTTAGACCATAAGTAACTAACTGATTTAGCTAGGCGATAAAATTTCAAAATTTCATTCATCAGTACAGACGAATAGACGAAAGTAATGGACGGACACATTGTAACGCCGAAACTGTTACCCTACGTATTTGGCGTGGGGGCGGGGGGGGGGGGGGGGGGGGGGGGGAGGGGGAAAGCCAATCCAAGCTCGGATCCGACTGTAGAGATGTGAAATTTTCGGAACGTTGGTACATATACAAAAATCAGCATGTGACACTCATCTGTAAATGAGCCTCGACACGCAAAAACCAACAAATTGGTTTTGGGTCCAGCGCAGACTCAGATCAGCCTGTGCACCCACCAAGTCTGATTAGACTCTCCACTAGCGCTTAAAGGGTAGCTAAGGGTCTAAGCTACCTCCAGACTGGGTGGATGCCCAGGTTGATCTGAATCTGCGCTGGACGCACAACCACTTTGTTGGTTTTTGTCCGGTCGCGGCTCAAATGCCACGTGTAAAGCCTACGGACAGCTGTCTCTTGAGCCAGACAAGGATGAGCTCAGGTTAGGTCACCTTGGAAAAAAGGAAGTTCAAGGATATCGATAGGACAGCGTATTTAGAAACCAGTTGGTTTTGAATCTACAAGTAGCTGTTAAAACTATGAAGTATTATGGCAATATATCAAAGGGCATATCATAGCATGTTATCTGCTAATAAGTAAACAGTCACAAAAATATCTTCAGTGGTTATCAAGTTGAGGAACACAATGAGACAATCAATGGAAAATAACTCCAATTACTGCATACATTTTGGTGTCATACGCTATTAACAGGTACGTTCTGACGAGCATCATGTTTTAATAAGACGATTCACGTGCTGATAATTACCAGCTTTGCAGTTTTTGGTATGCAAGTTGCAGGGTACAGTTCCGGCAGCGCAAAACCGTACATGCGCTTCGCAAGAAATTCGCGTTCAAAACGCGTTCGAAACGCGTATTTTTCAAACGCGTTTTGCGATTTAGAAACGCGTTTGTGAAAGAACCAATCGAATTGCTGCATAAAATCGCGAATAATCGCGTTTGTACGCGAAATTCGCTTTAGCCAATCAGAACTGCGATTCCAGTTCGCGTTTTTCGTGACTTCGCGTGCGCACACGTTTGGTGTTTAGACCAATGAAAATTGCGTTTGTCGAACGCGTTTCGGTCTCGTATACACTGGTTCCTAGCTTCATTGACAATGCTATTGAAAAACTGAGAACCAACTAAATTTGGTAAGGATTTGCCTTTTTCAAAATTATTTTCGACGAAGTATATAGAGAAAATTATATCTATGGAAATAATAATGAAATCCCGGTGCCAGGTTCAGGACCGAAAACAACACATTTTTGCTAGAACTTGAAATTATTTAAATTTAAGCCCTTTGTGACTCTCCAATTCCCCCAAAATTAGAGAATAAACTTTTTCAGCGTCAACGGATGCTGAAAGTCCGTCACGATGCAGGTCCAAAATGTTGTTTTGGATCGCAACCGAAAATCTCATCTTTATTTCCGGTTACCTAAAAAGTGCAAACAATACTTTGATTGAAAATATATTATCGATTATGAGACTTACTGCGAACATAATTAAAAGCACAGAAAACGAACTAAAAATATTTATATGAAAACAATATAATATATAAATCCAATTGATAATTCACTGTAAAACGCTGCAAAAATACTGGATAAATTGTGATGCGCGTGCGACCATATTATGGCTGCTTCGCACGCGTTTTGCGAGATCGCGTTTTGATTGGCTTATTATGAATCGCGATTTTCGCGTTATCTACGTCACAGAGAAACGCAAATAAACTTTTCTGATTGGTTAAGTTATACTACGCGAAAATCGCGGATAACACGCGTTTCGCATGGGTTTCTCGGGAAGCGATTTGATTGGATATTTGGAAAACGAGATAAACGCGAAAAACGCGAATCAACGCGTTTCAAAACGCGTTCCATACACACGCACGAAAAACGCGTTGCACACGCGTTCAAAACGCGAAAATTGTACGGTTTTGCGCTGCCGGTACTGTAACACTCCACCAATGCAGAAGCAAGCGAGTAGTTTGCAGTTGCAGTTATCGATAAAGGGCCTGTATGCCGAGAGTTAAACAGATTTGAATATTGTAAAATTTGGCGGGTAGATGACATCGAAATGAAAAATTACTGTACATGATTTTGACTGCTGCTTAGATTTTGACAAAAATTCACGATAGCTGACCATGGCCGGAAACGAGGATTTTTACAGCAATGCATTGTATGAGTAGGTATCAAATTAAATGGCAAACCTCAGTCTTCGCTGTCGGTTTTCAACAGGTCCCTCGGGAGGTGGCAAATATTACTGTATGATAAACCATGTTTGATCCCTTTAATCATAACTGTGTGCTAGAGCTGTCTTGATTGTACATGTACTCTTGCAATTTTTGAAAAAGAAAAAAAAAATAGAAAAAAGGCCGATAGCTCCATAAGATATCCCTGTGTTTCCCCTTGGCCCTCGAGCAATGGAATATAAACAAAAGCGGGACAATGAATAGGGCCCAGGTCTGTTTATTGTATTTTACCAGTTTATTAATTTTTTAATATCAAAATATCTAGGTCATTTTAGTTGCCAACTATACTGAGGCCCTCCCAGGGGTTTTGTGGAGTTGGGGAGAAAGGCCATTTATTTTCAGGGAGCTGGGGAGCACTTGCAATTATTTTCAGGGAGCTGGGGAGCAAGCTGTCAATTTTAGGGAGCTGGGGAGCACTGTCTGTCAGAATGTAATTGTCTAAATTGTTTTGTCTTCTTGGGGGCTGCGCCCCCAGACCCCCCTTTATACATTAAATTCATTAACATCTGTTACTACTAGTACATTCATCTGTTCTAAAATATACAATCTGGCGACTTCAAAAATGACATGCGGACCAGACACTTGGCGAAATTTTGAATGAAACATGACCTCAATATCAATTCTAAACATATTCACTGTTATGAAAATTGGTTTGCTGGAAAGGCAAGTGCAGCACATGTTGTGCCTATTTAGAAAGATAGCGCCATCTTGATATTGTCTGCTTGGAGAATATTTTGCTATATCATTTACTAGACCATTGCCTGCAGATCTTATACATCAGCAACAGAAAGTTGCCCTTTTCTCAGTTTGTACTTCCCTCCTCTAAGAATCAGATACTTACTACTTGGTAAGACTGTTTTAGTTTTAGGATTTGTGTTTAAAAATCAATAGTTGCAGTCGGCAGGTCTGCGCTGTCATAGGCATAAAGTCAGTAGGAGCTTCAAGTTCCCAAAGCAAGCAAAGTTCTGCATCTCGCTGCCAAAAAAGTTCTGGACCTTGTTGCACAAGCATAGGAAGGGACGTTCTGGACCAAATTGCACTAGTAAAAGTATGTGCGCGGAACCTAAAGCTATACTACTTGACATTTCTGTGAAGCTTTTGCTTTTCCAGATTCAAAGCAACTTAAATTTTTATTATCTTGGGTTGCTCTGGCAACCAAGCCAAACAAGAAGTTGGCATAAAAACTACTGATAGGGGACCACTGAAGACACATTTGTTTATTTTTATACAGTATCTGTTTTTTCAGCGGTCCCATTGAAGTCAATGACAACTTCAACTGCCATAGCAACCGAAGAACCATAGCAACTGGCATGAAACTTATGAAAGATGTTACATTCCGACTACAAAGGGCCAATACGTCGTTTGAAAATCTTTAAAATGAACGGATAGCTAATAGACACTGGACTACAGCCCTATTCTGTGAGCTTGGCCCAGTAGAGCTAATAGTTGGTTTAATAGTTGCAGATATAACCTGTTTGCTAAGAGACCGTTTTTAAATCCCCTATTAAATAAGGCCAATGCGGACATTTAAGAGGCGTATACTGTCTTCCCCTCTGAGTATGCGATTTCTGTCTGCTTTCATTATATAAAAATGCAAATGTTGTGGTTTGATGACAATCGCAATTATCTCATCATTCGCTTTAACACGTATCAACACAATCAACTGCGGGAAATGTATTGAATTGTATAGGAAAGACACGTTTCATACGATATTATAAAATCATCATTTAACACCGACTTTTTATGCACAAAATTCTTCTTCAGTGTTTTGATTGTTTTTTCATAATTTTATGTTATAATTTAATTGGGGGATTTTTAGGTTATAAACATTACCCCTCAAATGGCATACTTATATAGTTAAATGCACTAAAAATGCAGGGGGGGCATCTCTATTTATTTCGCGAGATCATTTTTATATACAAAGAAACATATTTTATGCAAACGGATTCGAAATCTGCAATAATTATTCTTTTTATAGTTATATATATAATTAAACAGGAGAAACATAAACATAATTGGGGGAAATTAACTATATTTGAAAAAAATATTTAATGTTTTTGCGCGAAAACCCAGCAGTTCACCTGTATATCTGCTTACTAACAAAGTATCGATTTTTCAAATGAATGGATTTGTTGCTTTTAATATGATTTATAAAAGATAAAAATATAAAAAGGTTCTACCTGTTGTAGACAAAAGAATAAGTCGATGGTCGATGTGGGTGTGGGGAGCAACGGGGGGGGGGGGGGGGGGGGGGGGGGTAGCAACAGGGAGCGGCATTCAAGGCAGGTGAGGGGGATTACCGAATAGCTAGCTATGGAAATTTTGTTTCTCCAAATCTGGGGACCTTCCTTTTTTGTTCAAAATAATATTGAAGGGGGGAAACACTTAATTTGAATCCTTAGGCTTTTTAAGACTTAAAGTCGATTTTATTTTCTTCATAAAATGATATTTTATATTTACGCACTCTATCCTTTAAAACATTTGTACTTTCAGTTTCTAAATATAGATGCGTTGAAAAAAAATCACGTAGCTTCTATGAGCATGATGAGTATCCGAATGTATAACCTTGCAAATTATCAGTGTGTACATTTAGCAAATCTTTTAAGGGACGAGTCATTTATTATCAGGTGGGGGGGGGGGGGGGGGGGGGGGTCGGGTACATTTTCATACGAGTCCCCAAAATTTTTCCGACCCCCCCCAGTCTCACCAGAATTTTTTTTCCGACCCTCCCCCCCCCAGATAGGTGACAAAAAAGTTTATGACCCCCCCCCCACCATCCCAACTCCCCAGCTACCCTTCACCCACATACTGCATTACCTTTTTTTTTTAAGTCAGACTGACCTTAATCCAACCTGTATGAAACACAAAGAACATTTTCTTTCTTTGACAGGTTGATAAATCATGCACATTAATGGTGTTTAACTTTTGTCAGCATATTTTGATATTTCTCACGTTTTCCTCCCGCATATGGTCATACACTATCTGTTGTTGAATGTCCAATAAAAATGTTAATAATAGTAATGGAGGGGGGTCTGGGGGCGCAGCCCCCAGAAGCCACAATAGCTTTGCTGATGACAAGGCAACTGGAAAGCTGATATCACAAATGCAGGCATTAAATAATCCAGAACTAAATCATCTGGTCTACATGATTTTATAGACAATTGCATACTGTCTTACTAGCAAATTTATGAAAAATATCTTTTTTTTTATATGAAGTGGTCAAGTTTTGTGTGTCAGTTCTATAAATGTCTCTCAGCCTGAGTTTAAGTTAACAAGAATATAAGTAAGGGGGTCTGGGGGCATTTTTTAAAAAAATAAGACTGATGGAAGAATTCTGACCCCCCCCCAATATGCCGAATAAAATATATGACCCCCCCTGCTCCATGGCTTTTTTATTTCCGACCCCCCCAGTACATCACAAAAAAAAAATTCCGACCCCCCCTAAATGTACCCGACCCCCCCACCTGACAATAAATGCCTCGTCCCTAAAGTTATGAGCTATTTTATAGGTGTGTAATACTTTCATTCCGAACCTTTCTACGAGAGAGCCTGCACTGCTTAGACTAGTCTGCGTAAATGCGCATTCTAGTCAGAAAAAGTGTAGTGCGTACTGGAATTAGTAAGATGTTGCGTGATTTGACTCTCTGTGCACTTACTGAGCAGACTATTCATATGCGCAGTTCGAAAATGCTCATCTGAAGACTTTAAATTATTCGCGTGGCGCAACTCTAAATATTCCAGCCACATTCAATGACAACAGATTTATTCCTCATGCTCAGCTGACACACAACGCTGAAACAAGGGTGTCATTAACGTTGGTTAAACGTTAAGTACTATGACCTTGAATTACCGTTGATTTTGACGGTTACTGTTACTTTAGACATAGCTGATTATATGAGGCGCAAATTTGTACTTAGTAACAAAGAGGCTTATTGAAGATACTTTACTATAGTTTACCCACTGATAAAAAACATTGAATCACAGTGAATCAACGTTGATGTAATGATGATTCAAGAATTTGTGTTCGCTGGCTTGATAAGACTGAAGTGCAAACAGCACAGATCCTGATACGACTGCTCTACTAGGCCTGCAAAGTGTGTCCCAGTAGTACGAACTGCAGGATATTCTAACTATTATACTGGTCTCAAAAGTAGACTTTAGACATGTTAAAAATCGGGACTTAGTTGTCTACCGCCATTTGACCTTGAAAACATCAATTTTCGTCCGATCTCCGAAGTTAAGCAACGTCGAATCCGGTTAGTACTTGGATGGGTGATCGCTTGTGAATACCGGGTGTTGCAGAATTTTGTCTGCTTTTCTTTTTTTTCTTTTCTAGTCTTATTTTTCACTTTAATAGGTTTGTTACATTCTACCGTTTACCGTCTACTGTGCACTGTCTACTAGCTCTTTGTTTTGGAGCATGCTGAAAAGTAGTGCATGTTGTTCGCGGTTTTCTGTATACTATTTACTTCCTATGAAGTGTCTACTGTCTGTCTACTGCGTCCTGAGTACTTTACTGCGGCCTGTCTGCTACAACATAGACGTGGTGCAAGCACAGAGGCATGGGTAGAAGGTCGCAGCATGTGCGCCTGTTTAAGCGCATCCGGACTCTACAATGATGTACCTTCAACCAAAGTGGAGTCGCACAAACAGATGGAACCCACATAAGCACCATAGTAACCCGCACTTTATGGGAGCTAAACTCTGGTGGCCCGTTAGAATAATAAATGCATGCCAATAATTCTATGTAGGACATACTTATATTTAGGCAGTAAAACACACACGCAGACACATCTAATTATCTGGGCTGGGTTGCATAAAAGTCCATTAACTTAAGCTGGCATTAAAATTTAAGTTGGACTTAAAATCTTAATTCTCCGTAAGTTAAGTTGGCCTTAAGTTATCGTTGCATAGAACGTTTTAATGCCAGCTTAACTAATGACGACTTAAGCTGACATTAACTCCAAATTGCACGCACCTTCCTGTTGCAAATTGGACACGACGGTAACTGTAATGAAAGAATAAAAGGGGAAAAAAACAAAGAAATATTCGAAAATTCAGAGAGTTCGGTTTGCGGAAAGTAATATGCAAGCTGCGATGAGTGTCCATACAGCATGATCCCAGTCTCCATGGGTCAATTCACTTGATTTAGACCACTGTCAGAGGGAAAAAAACATAGAAACACGAATCCGTGTTAATTGATAGATCTACTAGGTCTATTTTCACTTAAAATGTTGTTTTTACGCAGCTTTGAACTAAACCGTCATTTCAGTGACGTCACAATGACGATTCGGCACGCGCCAATTAAGGTAGTTGACTGAGCGAATAATATGGTAGAGTTCAAATTAAATGGTACACATCTGTGTACAATTTAGATTTACACAAGTCGGCGATAGCTAGTCTGTTGTATGATAGTGCTGGTTGTGCGCCCAGCGCAGACTCAAATCAGTCTTGGCATCCACCCAGTCTGATCAGAGTCTTCGCTGTCCGCATGGAGGTAGCTTAGATCCTTCGCTACCATTTGAGCACTTAACGAAGAGTCTGATCAAACTGGATGGAAGCCCAGGCTGATCTGAGTCTGTGCTGGGCGCACAACCACATGGTTGGTTTTGTCGTGTCGCGGCTCAAATGAGGTTATCATCCGTATGCGCAGCTGCGTCAAGACAAAACCAACAAAGTGGCAAGTCCATCAAAGACTTAGATCAGCCTGGGAACCCGCCTAGTCTGATCAGAGTATTTGCTGTGCACTAAAAGGGAAGCCAAGGGTCTAAGCTAGCTTCATGCGGATAACACAGACTCTGATCAGTCTTGGGGAATACACAGGCTGATCTGAGTCTTCGCTGGACACATATGCCACTTTATTGGGTTTGTCATGTCGTGGCTCATATGCTTTCGTATAGTGTGCTTTGCATTTAAAAAAAGAAAATAAATCCGACCAGCTTGCGCATCTGCTCGATCTCGTTAGAGACGGCGCTATTCATGTATTTGCTTTTATGATGCTAAAACAAGAAAACTTTGTCCTTATTCTTTTCACTGTTCTGCCTTTGACTTGGCGCTGATGACCCAAACCACTAGGACAGAATTCCCGAACAAACAAACCAGACAAAGATCAAACTGCTCCGAATGCATGGGGGTAGTATGACCAGGATCTGCTGTGGTTTCCTACTGAGTGACGCGGATTTTACGTCCCATCTACACACACATCATCTGGCAATGGGACTGTGGTTTAGAGAATTATTCGAAAGACCGGTGACGCGAGGAATCAAACCTGCGAACTGTGTATCGGTAGTCAGGCGCGAAACCACTACAGTGCCATTGGTCGTATCTCCTAGCAGTGAACTTTTACTCTGCTTATACGTGTAGTAACTAGTTATAGCGTTTCAATATCGTATATATTCGAATATTTTCAATCCTCACCAGTCATGACACAATTACGCCATATTTCTTTTCTTTTGCTGGGAAATTATTTATACTGACGAAATTTGTCAAACCTTTGTTTATACCGTAAACAGTTTGTTTCTGACGACATTATGACTTGGGTGTCTACCTTTCATTGTCACCTTTTGCTAAGCACAGGCAACTCCGGATGGATGTAACAACCAATTTTAGTACCTCTCGGAGGTACCTATGAAAGTTTACAAAGCGTGGTTAAGCAGGCCTATGAAAAGACGTTAGTGTGTACAGAAAAAATAGTACCCATGATTTTTATTTCAAAAACATATATACAACTATATGTTTTAGTTTAAATTTATAAACGGTTTCAATTCAAATAGCATTTTCTGCTGGCAGTGTATTTTTACTCGTATGCTACTACATGTATTCTAAAACTAACACTGACTTGTCAGAGTGGCATGGATCTTGGCGGAATTTGGCCTCCATTGACCCATTTATGCCCAGTGGACTAGACCTCTTATTCTATCTTTACCAAATGAGTATGTTCATTTGACAGTTAAGGTTTTCCCAGGTTCAGTTTATTTTTATCATTTTTACTTAATGCTAAAGAGTAATACCCATTTGACTCAAGCAACGAACCTGCGATCTCTGTTTTGGTAGTCTTCCGCCTTCTCCTCTATACTACTGCCGCCTCTGCACGAGAGGAAAAAGACAGAGACGAAAAGACGTCGAAATGACGTCGACGTGACGTCATCTCAACTTCCTGCAGGTATTGCAACACATGACGTCGAAATGACGTCACGTCGCATCGGCGTCATGTGTCTGCTGGAACTGGCCAAACTTCACAGAGAGAGAGAGACAGACAGACAGAGACAGACAGACAGACAGACAGACAGACAAACAGCGAGAGAGACAAGCACTTTCATTTGCGTAATAATTTAGGACTGGTCGCAAAATATGTTCCTCCCAATAAGGGTTCAAAGGACTTTTAGAAGAATACATCAATTTCATACAACAAGGGGGAGAAATACAGTATCACTTGTTTTCATGATCAGAATGAAATTTCGATGTCCAGATGGGCTATGGGTTTTGAATCAGAGAATGGTATGGCAGCGAAAGGAGGGGGCTGGGCTCCGCTTTTCCTATGCTTTACCCAAGATACAATGGGTCTCTGACCCCGGCTGCCCCTATGCAGACGACGAGAAGCTTTACCTTTACCCAGCAGGCACACACCGTTGAATCAACATTGAATCAACCTTGATTCAACATAATGAAGTTGAATTAAGGTTTAATCAAAGTTTGTTTAATGTTATTTGCCCAATGGGTACCTATCCCGCCGTCGATGGAATTCAGGCTTCCTCTACACACAGCCTTTCATTGCGATATGACTGAAATCCGATTGAAAGGGACACTGACTGATTTGATTGTTGGTTGGTTGGTTGATTGATTTGATGCTTAACGTCCACGGTAAACAACTAAGGTCATGTCGGGACCATCTGATTTGATTGACTGTGTTGTTGCTTTACGTCCACCGTAAACAGTTATGGTCATGTCGGAACGGCCAGTTAACCTAACCACACTATTTCTGGGCAGGCTTAGACCTCCTAAGCGGTTAACCAGTACAAAGTGCACATATTTTCGCCAGTAACTGACAACTGCCCTTCTTGAATCAGCGGAAGGAGAAATGAAAGTAAATGGCCAGACCGGGTATCGATCTCAAGACCTTTGACTTATAAGTCAGTTACAATATCAATGCCATCTGACTATCATGAGCAAAACGGGAAAAACATGAGTCTACCAAATTAGCCTGCGCATACGCGCAGTTTGATAACGATTTCACTGTCTGCTTACACATATAAGCCACATCATGTGATTTCCAACAATGTGGCATTGGTGACAAGCAAAGGCTCTGGTCAGACTGAACAAAAGTGCAGTCTGATCAGAGCCTTCGCTTGTCACATCAGCCATCTATGGAAGTGGCCCAAGCCATACAGCCAATAGCGAGGTTTCTGGTTACCTTGTGTGACTGGTAAGGATGATCTGAATATCACATGACAAAACTGCCACATTGTTGGAAATCACATGATGTGGCTCATATATTGTGCCAGAAAACAACAAAAGTTGTGATCAGGCTGCGTAGATGCGCAGGCTGATCAGAAATTTCGCTGACCGCACATGCTCCAAAAGACTATTTTTTCTCATGGCACGGCGCATTTTATGATTTGATATTACCAAGTTAGCGTAACGAAGTCTAACCCCAACTGGCCCTACGGCCAATAGGCTTTGGAAAACTTTAGTCTTTTTACCCATTTTCTTATACAGCGTCTGATCTGGGTCTGTACTGCTGATTTATGTCTCGTGAGTGGTTTGCTGGGCTTTAATTGGGGCAATTTGGAAATAGGTGTCGTAGCAGAGGTAGAGGCGTACAGGTTTGACAGCACAGTCGGAGAAAAGAACACAGACCTTTGAGATGAGATGCTACCGAAGACTAATGAACATTTCGTACAAGGATTGCATAACCAATGAGGAGGTTCGCAGAAAGATCCAATCCGCCACTGGAGTATATGATGAATTCCTGGCCATGGTCAAGAAACGGACACTAAGGTGGTCTGGCCACGTCTCCAGGTTTTCTTAGGCGATTCAACGGGACACAGTGAAAGAAAAAGGAGATTAAGACAGAAAAAAGAGGTGGGCAGACAATATAAAAGAGTTGACGGGGATGGACATTGCCAGCTTAACCAGAGCAGCTAGGAACAGGACAACGTGAAAATGGATTGTCTCTCATATTTCAAAATCTTCAAACTATCATTTTTCATGCCCCCCGTGACGATAGTCAGGGGGCATTAAGATTTGCTCCTGTCTGTCCGTCCGACCGTCCGTCTGTCTGTCCGTTCGTCCGTCCGTTCGTCACACTTTACCGTATCGAGTTTGTGTAATCAACTCCTCCCACAGTTTTCAGTGGATCTTTTTCAAACTTCACATACATGTTGTGGACATATTGAAGATGTGCATATGGGTTTTGTTTGGATCTAGAATTAATTTTGACAGAATTACAGCCTTTTGAACTTAGTCATTTAAGGCAAATTTTTACATTGTAGGGTATGTAGTTTGTGTAATCAACTCCTCCCACAGTTTTCAATGGATCTTTTTTAAACCTTGCATACATGTTGTGGACATATTGAAAATGTGTATGTGGGTTTTTGTTGGAACTAAAATTGATTTTGACAGAATTACAGCCTTTTGAACTTAGTCATTTTAGGCAATTTTTTACATTTGTAGGGTGAGGAGTTTGTGTAATCAGCTCCTCCCTCAGTTTTCAATCGATCTTTTTCAAACTTACTTTGCATACATGTTATGGACATATTGGAAATGTGCATGTGTTTTGGTTTTTTTGGAGCTAGAATTGATTTTGACAGAATTATAGCCTTTTGAACTTAGTCATTTTAGGCATATGTTTGCATTGTAGGGTAAGTACTATGTGTAATCAACTCCTCCCACAATTTTCCTTGGCTGTTTTTCAGACATCGGAGACTTGTTGTGGACACAGTGAAGTTGTGCAGGTTGGTTATGACAGGAAAAAAATAATTCTGAAGGAATTATGGCCTTTTACACTTGGTCATTTTGGGCTGCATTTTGCACTATAGGGTATAAAGTTTGTGAAATGTTGTCAGTGGATTCTTTGTAAATAGCATTTGTGTTTGAAAGGTGCTTTAGGTACACATGTCCTGTGACAGGCGCTGCACGGGGGCATCATTAGTGTCTTACAGACACAATTTTCTAGTTGTTTTTTTCAAATGATGGTTCTAGTTTGACCTTTGACCTTTTCAATGAGGGGAATGATCCAGGGCCTCACGACCCTCTGATTTTGTCGCCCCTGGTTAGCAAGGTGCATTACATGTATAGACCACACACAGACCCAACCCCGCTTCTCCTCGTTGACAATGATCGTAGGTATCAGACACATCACAAAAGATATTCTCAGGACGGTCGCGAGAGCTGATGCTTTTATTTCTTCCTTAGACATTTTTTTCGGCTTTAGCCGTATAACCTTACTATTGCCGAATTGGTGAATTCTAATAATCATGTTGCTGTGTGCAACATCAAAACATCTGACCAGAAAGTAAAATACCACAAGAGGATAAAAGGCAAATCTTGAAATCCTGATTTATGGTGCCAATTCTCAAGAGCATAAACTAACTCATTCTGACCTGTTTTTGTAAAGGAGATTTGGGGCAGTCTGGTGCGTGCACTTATGGAGTCCTAAAGGCTTTCAGCGCAGATAATTTTCATACGATAGATTTTTTTTTCCGTATCCATAGTCAAGCATGTGACGCAGGAGCATGTACAGACCACCACCACTGTTGTCAGTTTTTGCACTTGCAGGTGCGCGTTAAATGTATCCTCGATATTCATTGCAGGTGTTAGAAAACTGTTTCTCGAACTAACATCACTGGCAAAATTAAACGCTAGAAGTTTCAAATGAAGTCAGTTGTAGATTCTAATTGACAGCAACATCACACGTCATCGTTACGTGTACAGCATAGCAAAGAATCTAAACAAAACAGCTGCAGTGTATTTATAAAGAGGATTTCAGCCGTATGCCTAGACTAGGACTGTATAGCAGAACATATTGGTCGAAGTAAGATTTTATCTGTCAACAGACATATTTTTATACCATGTCTAGCCCCCAGTATAGTCAGAGCTCCTTTGGTTTCTCAGGGGGTTAAGACGTAACGGAAGATAGATAGATAGATAGATAGATAGATAGATAGGGGCTCGCGGCCGCCAGATGTGGGTGGGGCGTGTAGGATCGCGTCAGTTTCCTCCGAAAATCATAAACAAAGTCGAAGATTTTGTCAAGATGGGCGGTGTATGACATAGGACCTAATTTCAGTGCGACTGAGTTATCCACGAGTATATTATGCGAATTTTAAAGCACTATTGTGCAGCCAAATAATGCCAGAACACAGTACTCGATAGGCACATGCGTGTGCCAATATGGAAGCTGTAGAAAATTATCGAACAGATACACGTGAAATGTGATTTAATGACAGCTTAATGTACCTCTGGATCTCCTTTAGTAAACTGAGGGTTAAGTTGTCATTAAAAGCCATCATTAAGTTAATGAACGTTTATGCAACAGGGTAAAAGCTGGCATTAAATTAATGGAGAGTTAATGGGGACTTAAGTTGGCATTAAGATTTAATGGACTTTTATGCAACCCAGCCCTGTACATTTAAGTTCTGCAATAGTTAAAACACAACAAAAAATAATTAATAAATCAAAATGGCAGTTATGACATTTTTTCTTGTCAATTTTAGTTTTGTATGATTGAAATGCAGAATTTATAAATTTTGGCAATATGTACAAGTTTTGACATTTTTTCTTTTCCCTATCGAATTGTTTCTTCGTCTGAAGATTGATGTTAATTAATGAAATGTGGACCTAGAATACTTGGTTGTGACTGTGGACAGACTTCCAATATCATTATTTTTTCTGATACCTAATTGAAAGCCCAAAGAGACGGATCAGAACTTCACATTGATACATACTACCCAGCAGGCACACAACGTTATAATGACGTCGCATTGACGTCGACGAAACCAGAAATACATCGTATCGACGTCATTCTGACGTCACGTGCCCGCTGGGATATACTTTACTGCCCAGCAGTTACAAGACGTCGAAATGACGTAGAATTGACATCATTACGACGTCCTGTGCCTGCTGGGCGTCTTGTTATGCTGTTCAAACAGTTTGCATCGTTTATTTTTACCCTTTCTTTATGACGCATAGCACATCTTGATCTGATTCTAAACTGATTCTCAGATACACCTATTCCAAAATTTAGGATTACTTGCAATTGTTTGTTCATCTAGCAGCTACTTGGTTACATCATTGATAATCAAGGGTCGGTCATATTTGCATGTGCATTTTATGCTCATCTCTTGTGTTGAACGTTATGAACCGTGTCCGGGCGAAATATGTTTGACGCTATTCGTAAGCAGTGGACAAGCCTCTGCAACTGCGTAGTCTGTCAGCGAAAGTGCAGTGCACCGTTTCATTCCCAGAGACAAACTGATAGCGCCTTCCCTGTTCTGATTGTGCTAGTGCACAGATTAGTCTAGACTTAGGTGTTTTCCATACACCATAAGGCTGATTTAATCACGGCACGACTCAATTGGCCTGCGCAAGGAAAAAGGTGTGTTCAGCCCATAATGTTTGCGGCGAAATATGTATGTATACGTAACCAGGAGGTACCAAGATATGTCTACCCTATGCGAAGTCTACCCTGTTTTGTTTGCGCATGCATCCAGATTAGACACGCGTGTTTTGCGTATGACATAGGACTGGTTTTATCACGACTCGAGGTATTCGCAAGGAAAAATAGGTTTCACCCCATCTTAGTAAAAGCGAATGCAGTCCGATTAGTGTCAGTTCCTTTCGCACACTTTACGGCCCTCCAGTGTATGATGCTCAAGATTGTTTATACATGTTGTGTACGCGGAACTGTTGCCACAGACTGGGCTGATTCTTCTCGTCGCATGTGGCAATTTTCCGAGGGTGCGGCTCTAGGATTACATCATCGATAATCAAGATAATCAAGGATCGTTCATATTTGCACGTGCATTTTATGCCCATCTCTTGTGTTTAATGTTATTAGCCTTGTGCGGGCAAAATATGTTTGACGCTGTACGCAAACAGCGGGTACCAAGCTAAGTCTATGCAAGTGCGTAGTCTGTCGGAGTAAGTGCAGTGCACTGTTTGATTTCTAGAAGGCATACTTAGTGCGCCTACCCTGCTCTGATTGACGCATTGACGTCGACGCAACCAGGCCCCGAGGTTATAAAACTTTTTTCGTGCTCAACTCAGCTGAGCATGAAATTTTCGCTGCTGATAAATATGAAAATGCCAACTAATGTTGGCATTTTCATATTCATAAGCAGAGAAAATTTCATACTCAGCTCAATTGAGCAAGAAAACAACTGTACTTATCAGTAGTTTGTTATATATTAGCAGGTAAAATTTCATGCTCAGCTGAGTTGAGCATGAAAAAAGTTTTATAACCTCGGGGCCTGATTACATCGTATCGACATCGTTCTGACGTCACATGCCCGCTGGGATATACTTTACTGCCCAGCAGTTACAAGACATCGAAATGACGTAGTATTGACGTCGATGCGGAATGGTGGCGTCGCATCGACCCCATTTCGACATCATTACGACGTCTTGTAAGGCTACATTCAAACAGTTTGCATCATTTAAATTTACCCTCTCTATTGGGACACCTTACAATTACAGTAATTATTCTGAAATTTGAACAAGTGCTTATACTAGCCGAGAGTGTGTCAAAACTGCTGATAAAATATGACGCATTGCACACCTTGATCTGATTCTAAACTGATTTCTCAGATGCATCTATCCCAAAATTTAGGATTACTACGGCAGTTGTTTGTTAATCTAGCAGCTATTGGGTTACATCATTGATAATCAAGGGACGTGCATTTTTTATATGAGCCTTGTCCGGGTAAAATATATTTGACGCTGTCCGCAAACAGTGGGTACCGAGATAAGTCTATGCAACTGCGTAGTCTGTCGGAGTTAGAGCAGTGCACTGTTAGATTCCCAGAAGGCATACTTAGTGCCCCTACCTTGTTCCGATTGTGCTAGTGCACAGACTAGTCTGTACATAGGTATTCTGCACATACGATAAGGCTGATTTTATTACGACATGACTCAAATGGCCTGCGCAAGGAAAAATTGTGTTCAGCCCATAATGTTTGAAGCGAAATATGTATGTATACGTAACCAGGAGGTACCAAGATATGTCTACCCTATGTGTAGTCTACCCTGTTCTGATTGCGCATGCAGCCAGTCTAGACACGCGTGTTTTGCGTATGACATAGGACTGGTTTTATCACGACACGAGGTATGCGCAAGGAAAAATGTGTTTTACCCCATCTTGGTGAAAGCGAATGCAGTCCGATTAATGTCAATTCCTTTCGCACACTTTACGGCGCTCCAGTGTATGATGCTCAAGATTGTTTATACATGTTGTGTACGCGGAACTGTTACCACAGACTGGGTTGATTCTTTCCGTCGCATGTGGCAATTTTCCGAGGGTGCGGCTCTAGGATTACATCATTAATGATCAAGCTAATCAAGGATCGGTCATATTTACACGTGCATTTTATGCCGATCTCTTGTGTTTAACGTCATTAGCCTTGTGCGGGCAAAATATGTTTGACGTTGTACGCAAACAGTGGGTACCAAGATAAGTCTATGCAAATGCGTAGTCTGTCGGAGTAAGTGCAGTCAAATGTTTGATTCTCAGAAGGCCTACTTAGCATGCTTAGTATGCCTTAGTTCTGATTGTGCTAGTGCCAAGACTAGTCTGGACGTAGGTGTTTTGCACATACGATAAGGCTGATTTTATCACGACATGACTCAAATGGCCTGCGCAAGGAAAAATGTGTGTTCAGCCCATAAAATTTGAAGCGAAATATGTATGTATACGTAACCAGGAGGTACCAAGATATGTCTACGCTCATGTGTAGTCTACCCTGTTCTGAATGCGCATGCTTCCAGTCTAGACACGCGTGTTTTGCGTATGTCATAGGACTGGTTTTATCACGACCCGAGGTTTGTGCAAGGTTAATGCTGTTTCACCCCATCTTGGTGAAAGCGAATGCAGTTAGATTAACGTACACTTTACGGCGCTCCATTGTATGATGCTCAAGATAGTTTATACATGTTGTGAACACGGAACTGTTACCACAGACTGGGCTGATTCTTCCCGTCGCATGTGGCAATTTTCCGAGGGTGCGGGTCTTCAAGAATGCGCATTAATATTACAAAAAGAAATCTGTTCTTTTCGCGTAGTAAGCAACAGTTTGTCTAACTCCACTGTATATATTTTGACCATCATCCGGCTGGTAAATCTGTTGAATAGTAAATATCAACAGCATTTACCATACCAAAGATAAAGATGGATTGATGGATGTCGATATTTTACGTCCTTTTCAACAGTATTTCAGTTATATCAGGACGATAATGAAAGGATATGTGCAGTAGAACACCGTTTATGGTCGGAAAGATTTTCGCCTCAAGCGGGACTCGAACCTGGTCCCCTAGATCAGTAGGCCAGTACTGAACCCACTGACCTACCGGGCCTCCTGCCAAAGACAAAGAGACAGACACACAACAAAGGTATTCAAATAAACATACAGACAGAGATACACATGATCAAAGAAAACTTGTTTGAGCTATCTAAAACCAACAAGATTGATTAATTCGCCAGCAATAATTTGCATCAACCTTGACGAGGCCAAAAACCAGGCACATGAGGTCCTAATGATGTCGCACTGACATCGATACGACATCACCATGTCGCATAGACGTCAATACGACGTCATTTGGACATCATGTGCCTGCCGGGAAGCTGCTTTTTATAAAATGTATTACTGAGCTCCATGTTAAAATAGAGTTATCTCCCATCGTCCATACAGTCATTTGTTGCAAACGGTCGAATTTTTTGCACCGAAATGTTGCATTTCTCGCGCGAGAACTGATTTTTTTTCAGCTATAGTCTGTCAGGCTTTGTTCGCCATCTTTATTCACTATCAGATGATAATGCATATGAGAAGACGTAACTAGCCATGTTTACATGGAGTGAGAATAAAATGCAGTGAAAAAGGGTGGACTTATTATCAATTGAGTCACTTTCCGAATGCGCCTTGTTTTCTCGTAAACTGTTGTGAAATAGGAATCATTCCACCGTTGTTTCCTCGATTGGTTGTGAACACCTTCAAGATATTTTGCACGCAAATAATACTCTGGTTCAATGGTCTCCAAGAATGTCACTTTGAATGAATATTCTGGTTGTTACGGCAAATGAAAAGAGTGTTGTATAAGCTTCTTGAAAGTGTAAAATAATTAGTTCAGAATCCCATCACAAGAGGTAACTGGAAGAACCGAATCTCACTCTTCATGTAGGTGCCTTTACCCAGGGGGGCACATGACGTCACAGTGACGTCGATGATAGTTTGTCGTGGTCTCGGGCCACAAAAAAATAAATAAGTAAATAAATGTATAAACAGATATAGAAAATCTTGCGTTTTCCAATACGCAATCGCAATTACAATGTATCTCATCATTCGCTTAAACACGTATCAACACAATCAACTGCGGGAAATGTATTGAATTGTATAGGAAAGACACCTTTCATACGATATTATAAAATCATCAATTAACACCGACTTTTTTTGCACGCAGACTCTTAAAGTTCAATTCTTCTTCAGTGTTTTGATTGTTTTTTCATAATTTTACGTTAATATTAAATTGGGGGATTTTAAGGTTGTAAACATAACCTATAAAATGGCATACTTATATAGTAAAATGCACTAAAAACGCAGGGGGCATCTGTATTTATTTCGCGAGATCACTTTTATATACAAAGTTACATATTTTATGCTAATGAATTCGAAATCTGCAATAATTATTCTTTCTTTAGATATATATTTTTTAACAGGAGAAACGTAGAAATAATTGGGGGAAATTAACCATATTTGAAAAAATATTTAATGTTTTTGCGCGAAAAACCCGCAGTTTACCTGTATATCTGCTTACTAACAAAATAACGATTTTTCAAATGAATAGATTTGTTGCTCTTGAGGAAAACATCCAAAATTTCAAAAACCGATCAACAGCAAAATCATGTTGTCCAGTTTGCTGCATACGAAAAATTGCAAAACCGACATGTTCATATAGTGCAGCTACTCAAGCAGTAAATTTACTAATCAGCATCAGTTAACCTTGTCTAGTCTAGTCTGTCCCAAAATTCTGTGAGGTCGTTGGGGCTCTTCAGATGACTTTACAACAATCCCTTTCCACCTAGTCCTGTTTTCAGCAGCCCTAGCTGAGTTAGCAATTAATCTTGAGAAAAACCCAAATCCTGCAGAATATGCATGGGTAGTAAAAGATAGTAAAATATGGACATTCAGAAACTGTACATTCTTTGGCCTCTGCCTTTAGTTACTCGCCCTAATATCTGACAGAAAGTTTTGCAATATAACTGATCAACTGATGAAAAGTGTCGAACGTTTTGGGGAGCTGGAGAAAAGCTGTATAACTTTTAGGGATTTGAGAAGCATGGGCAAAATAATTTTATGGAGCACGGGGAAATATTCTACGGGAGCTGGGGATATTCGGGCATTATTTTCAGGGTGCTAGGGAGCACTGACCCCCCTGGTAGGGCCTCATTACTGACCAACTTAATTTTTCAAACTTTTTATGTTTCTTAAGCGAAGAAATAAACATTTTGCGTTATATACATTTCAACAGGGGTGAACATTTCCCACTGAGTACACAATGTATGATCAAAAAGATTCAATGTTGATCCAATTTAATGTCGTTGAACCAACTTTGATTCATCGTCATTCCAACGTTGCGTGCCTTCTGGGTTAACACATAACAGCAAAGCCCTTGCTGATCCTAGCTAGCATTCTTTCGGTCAAAACTGTGAAATGAAAGTCACCGCCACCTCTAATTCGGGCGGAAAAAAACTTAACTAAATGCCTGCCATTTCTCCTCTGCGAAATGATGTCTGCCTCCCTTATGACGTCACTGTACGTGCACGACTGTATACATGTCCAAAGTGGTGTTTGTTCTGTGGTTCCTAGTGTCTTGCATGTCAAGGTAGAACCATTGTAAGCTTTCTGTTACATCAGATCTATGTCAGTTTGGGGTATTTCCCTGCTCTGGGCTAGAAAAAGAAGTGGAAGAAAAAGTTAAAAGAAAATAAAATGAAAAAAGAAAAAAAAAAGAGAAAAGAAACAGTCATAGCATTTCCCGAGACAGCAACATGTACAGGCTACATTTCTAGCCCGTCTTCTATCTTAATGGTTATATATACTGGACAAAAAAGTTAAGGATCAAACATTAGACTGAAATTTTTATATGGAAAAAAATAATTTTCCAAAAATCATTTTCTTTTGTTGAATTCATCTAACAACGCTGCAACAGATTGCATGAGAAATATTGGAATCTGATCACGTGACACACCGGCAGGAATGAATAAACAGGCATACCCAAAAATTCGAAGTGAAAATTGGCATATACACAAAGACGAGTGTCCATTATTTGTGACTTTATCCATTCAAAATCATTTTCAGTTTTCAGTATGACCTCTAAGGGCCTGAATAACTGCATGGCAGCCACTAGGTTTCCTTCTGGTAAATCCTCAGAGGTCCATTTAGGGAGTCGTTTACCATTTTTCACGAAAGGCCTAAATAAGCTCTCCATGAGTTTCAGGAAGCTCTGGTGATCAGAATTGGCGGTGTAGCATGTCAAAAGCATGCTCAATCGGATTTAAAACTTTTGATCAAATTGACATGTAAGTGCTGGCGATTGTTTCTGTCGCTATGTACTGGTCCACCACATTTGCCTTGTGATTTGATGATGCCATCGCCAAAAACTGTAGCAAACGGTCTCGTAATTGGATAAAACATGTCATTCCTAGCTTGAACACTAATCAGAGAGCTTCTGTCTAGCATGCGCAAGTCCACACAGCTGCCAATCCAGATGCCGGACCATACCATTACCCACTCTCCTCTAGACATGTCATAGTCCACATGTTCCACAACATGATTTAATTCATAGTCTACGCGACGTGTACATGGCCGGCGTCACGCCCTTCTCGTATCATCGTGGATATCTTCATACAAATCTGGACTCATCTGTGAAAAGAACATGGGTCCAATGACCCAGCTGGTAATTTGTGTTACTTTTTGTCGACTGTCGCCTCGCATTTCCATGGAATCGCACCAATCCTGGTCTCATAACCAGCATGCAAGTGCGCAGATTAGCTGTGTAAAGTCTGTTTCTAACCGTTTTCGCTTAATTTGGTCCATTAAATCATTTTAATGGACAAAACATGCGCATTCTTACAGTGTTATTGTGATGAACCAGCAGCTTGGGACAGAAACTATCGTCCGTATGGGCAAGTCTAGTCGATCGCAAGTTTTAAATCTGATTGAACATGCTTGCCAGATGTTACAACACACCAAATCTAATCACCTGAAGCTCCAGGAAACTCCTGGAGAGCTAATACAGGGTTTTCATGAAAAATGGCAAACGAGTCCCGAAATGAGCCTCTAGCCTTTACCAAAAGGGTACCGAGTAGCTGTCATGCAGTGCTTCAGACCCCCGGAGGTACTCCCATACATGAGAGTTCTGCGTTCCAGACATTCATATTTTACGTTTTTATGCTGTTATTTACGTTTTTGTTATTCTTCGGAACGCGAACTCTCATACGGATATAGCCATAAAGTTTACGCAAGGACCGCGTTGGCTCGACGCGCTGCTTTTCTCGGCCAAAATTGGACATTTGAAACATCCTCAAATCAAATTACATATATTACTTACATAAGTAATAGTTAAATTCCTCATCCCAATCGAAAATATTCAAAAAGTCACCAAAAGAACCTTTAATCCATCCTGATTATGTACCGGCAAGTGTTTATCACGCCATATTGTTTACATTGTCAAATTGAGGTCACCGGCTATTGGTTAAATCAAAAAGAGGCCACCGGTTATAGGTTAAATCAAAAACATGGATTGGATTTTCTGAAAATTTTGGCGGAAATGGTTAGATTGGCTGAAACAGACAGACATACAGAAATTAAGAAATATAGTGACTTGTTAAACCAGAATCTGGCCCAGTGAGAAAATCTACAAGCTAATTAAGGACTATAAAGGAATATTCCTTTCAGAACCTATACATACAGGCAGAGAGACAGAAGACTAGCTATTGTATCACACTTGTGAACATGAAATACAGAAATGTTTATATCATATAGATATCTGTACTTCATATTTAGAAGTATAGGCCTAATACTTAAGAGACACACTCCGCTTTATTTCTCCCTCAGGGTGAGCTTGAGGTTGGTGATGGTGGTGGAGGGGGGGGGGGGGAAGAGAGAGCATCAGTACTTGAAGTAGGCATGTGAAACTTTAACAATATCAGCTTTTCAAAGCGCTGGATATAGTGGGAAACAAGAGCTTTCCAAACTAAAAATAACTATGACCAAATTGGCAAAGTGGGGAAAAAAGATTAATGTTCTTTACTGTTACCTGTGTTACCTTTGGTAGTGTAAAATAGACATGCATAATGTAAGTGCAGGGTATCATGTTGCAGATTATCGTCTTTGGGTAAACGGGTAAAGCAGTTGACACAATACTAACTGTCAGCTTACCCCAACCCTAATACAAGCCATACCGGTAACTCCAAAGCATTAGATTGTGTTATGTGCATGACCCTGTGGCCCCAAAACGGTACTCTTATTCTACATTACAAGCTCCAATCATTTTATATAAGAATGTATGGCATACAGGATGAAACTTAAATGTGGTTTGATACTTATCTTACAAAAAGAAGGCAACAGATCTCAGTTAATAATACTCAGATTTTGAGGAAATTTCATATGGTGTACCACAAGGCTCAATTTTAGGACCACTTTTATTTTTGCTATTTATTAATGATCTTCCTTTGTACACTGCAAATGTTTCTACTGATCTCTATGCAGATGATACAGCTTTGTATGATATTCAGGATTCAGTGGAACAGATTGAAACACCTTGAGTCTGCGATAGACAATCTTAATATCTGGTGTCAAAATAATGGAATGTTTACCCAAGATAAAAAAAACAACAAAAAAAAAACAGGTAACAGGGGTAACACTGACTGTAGCAAATTTAAGTCACAGACAGAGAATATAAAGATTTATAATTATTAAATGAGTTTACAGAATAACACTGGCTATATATCATACTTTAATCTAACCCCAATTCTAGTACTACAGCGTTACATCTGTTACCTGTGTTACCTTTGGTATTGAAAAGTAGATAGATATAATGTGAATGCATGGTATCTGGAGGCAGGTGTTAATGATGTAGAATATTAAAGTGTACCTTATCTGGATAACAGGGTAGTGCAGGTAACACAATATTTACGCTTGTGAGTAAGGGTTAGTATTGGGGTAGGGATAACCGTAAGTTGAGAATTAGTATTGTAATCTAACCCTAGTTCTAATACTGTAGTATTATCGCTGTTGCCTGTGTTACCTTGAGTAATGAAAAGTATATGTACATAATGTAAATGCATGGTATCATGTGGCAAATGTTTATAATTTAGAATAAGAATACCGTATTTGAGTAACAAAGTATGTAAACACATCCGACTTTAAATAAAATTTGTATCTGTATCTGGTAACACAATAATAACCCAAACCCAGCTCCAATCCTAATACTAACCCCTAACCTTAATTCAGTAGTGTCCCTAATGTTACCCGTGTTTCCTTAGATAAAGGAAAATAAACCAAACTGGGTAAAGAGATGTACTTTCAGGACATATATGAATCCATTTGTTGAAAATATATATATCACACTAGACTGTACAGAAAATTAACATCAGATGTTATTCATATTAAGAACTTAAGATAGAATGAAACTAATAATTATACCTAGTTAATAAAAAGGAATCAATTGCAACATGCATCCTGATAGAAGCTGAATAGATTAGGGACCGACCATTTGATATTCTGGGGGGGGGGCCTGGTATATTTATAAAAAAAATTCCCTGTCTTTGGATATGCAAGAAAAAAATAACCTGGCTCATAAGGGGGTTAAAAAAAATAATCTGGCTTCAAAAGTAAGAGAAAAAAATAACCTGTCTCCACTCAAAATTTAAAAAAAAATATAGTCTGCAGATAATTCCATTGGAATTGAGTTTTTATAATCTCTCTGGCTTCTGGGGGCTGCACCCCCAGACCCCCATATTTATAGTTATATTTTAATATTATCTACAATTAGTTTACACCAGCGGGCCCGCATGTGCATACATTTACAAAAAAATCCTATACAACATTCACATACATGTATCATTGATCTGCCACATTACTAAGTAAATGTTTCCACTAAAACTGAATTGCAAAAGAGTCACTAGCTTATGGGAGACAAAACCATTGTGGCAAAATAAACACTCTAAAAGGCAAAAGTCCCCATATAAAAACCCTTATTTTTACCATCATTCCTAGTTTTTCTCTTGTTTCCAGTCTTAAAATTGCCATTGAAATTGGGAAATTGCTTTAGCTTCTGGGGGGCAACGCCCCCCAGACCCCTTTGTTAACTTCTTAGCACATAACTTTCACCCATTTTATTAATTGCCATTCATGTATAATGTGACTCGATCAGTAAGTGTTTATCAAACTTTCTAAAGGACGAATAAAGCATGTTTGGGCATATATTGGGATAGAAAAAAACCCTTAAATTCCTAATGTTAGCCCTAAAACTTTGCCAAAATAGCCCTAAATTTTGGCCAAAATATCCCTAATTTAAGGCCTAATTTTTTGCCAAACTCATACAGGGATGTTTGTATCTGTACCTTAGATGAAAAGAGTAACATGCTCCAGGCACTGGTTTGCAACAGCAAGCTAAGCCATGCCCTGACAGCACCATGTTCTTTTTGTGAGAAAAAAAGGTGTAAAAAAATACTGATGTGGGTAAAATAAAAGGGTATTAAGATCAAGTAAACAAGGATCCGATAGTTCAGCTATAAAATAAAAAAAAAATAATAACCTGTTTGAGTTAGTTTGTAAAAAAAATAAATTAGCTTCCACAAGGTGAAAAAAAAAAGAAATTGTTTCCAGAGGCCAGTGAAATAAAATGTTGTGTCTCCATCAAGAATACCAGCCCCCCCCCCCCCCCCCCCCCCCAGAATATCAAATGGTCGGTCCCTTAGATGACAATAAAGCAAAGTATTTAAAGAGAACCACTTATACATTATAAAAAGCTTATTTAGCTTTATAAATCAAAGATAAATCTTCAGGCATTAGTTTCATTTTTGTAGAATGGGTCATTAGCTTATTGTTTTTTTTTTTTTTTTTTTAATTTCCTATTCCTTTTTTTTTTCAATTTCTTATTCCCTTGGCCTGAACATACTCAGTAAATTAGTGCTGTCATTAAATATTGATAAAAATAAATTCGTCCAAAAAATATCCAATTCCAAGTCTTTATGATAACCAAATGTCACGTGACTATGTAGTCAACATAAATGGCGGCTGAAGCGTGATTTAAGTGAAAGCTCTTATTCATTTGGAGAATTGTGACAACAGAAAAGGTAAGATGGCATTTTTATCAAAGATTTCAACTTATTAGGACCTTAGACATAGCACTGACTCAAAACACATTGGGTAGTCACGGAATACCGAAATTTTAAAAGTGCGATACGGACAAGTATAGGGTCCGTGTTAGACGTTGCATGCACAACTATAGAAGGTAAAATATAAATGAGTGCATGCGGACGTCTAACTTGTTGGACTACCCCGGAGGTATCTATGAGCACTGGCAATGCTTTTGCATGGTTAAATTCAAGAGTCATGAATATTCGATTTTGTGGTGATGCAAATTTTCACTTCAATTTTAGGGGTACGTCTGTTTCTTCGGTTCTACTTGTGTGTCACGTGACCCGATTCCAATATTTTTCATGTAGTCCTGTGCGACTTTGACAGCTGTACTGAACAGAAGAAAATTGTTTTTGGAAAATTAATTTTTTCATGATTCAAGCTTCAGTCAAATATTTGATCCCTAACTTTTTTTGTCCAGTATATATTCAAAATAGCACCTTGCCCATTCAGTCTAATTACGTCGTAACCAGGCGTTATTTTCCTTTTTTCTTGCCTTTTATCGCTAGTATAATTCTAATTTTACATCATGTAAATTTGTAAGAGCATAAATTTGCCGAAAACGTATTTTCTTTATCACATGTATACAGTGGCCCAAAAGTGGCCCGTTGGCACTCAACGGATACCATGTAGTGGCCCAAAAGTGGCTCGCTGGCACTCAAGGGGTTAATATTTTCTAGCAAAACCAACATGGACAACTTCCTATCAAATGAAATTTATACTACGTATTTTATTGTGTTTCACCAGATTCCATAGCTTTAAGTCGAGCTATCACAGAGTTTGTTTGTGCAAAATGTTATCACAGGCATTATGAAATGGCTCAAAGTAAGACACGTATTGATGTGATACAGCAGGGAGGTTAAGATTTAGAACTTGTACGCGTATGGCTACTGGTAGCTACACGTACACGCACAAGTTCTAATTGTAGTTATTAAAGGTTAAGGTGGTAACTTGTACGTGTACGTGTAGTCCAAATAAAAGCGGCGAATTATTTTAGATGGTCGAAGTAAGCATGACTTTTCGTCCGTGTGTACGTTTGTGGGTTAACATTATCTCCTCTGTACCAATAGTTTCGGTCGGTTTCTGTCGAAACTTAACGTCCTCATTATTCTGGTGTCAAAAAGAAAGCATATAGGCCCGTCACCAATATCACACCCGGTGACCATCTTATATACACCATATTTTTCTAATAACTGCACTGTTACAAAGTTCCATAGGTTTTACGGGCAAAGACCTGGCATCTGGCTGCCAGGACCCTTCACAATAAAAAGTAGTGGCTATTACTTTTAAGTTTTTGATGTGGAACGCGACTGCATTGTGTAAAAACCTAACTTTAAATCCGCATTTAATTTCTTTATCAAACGCAGAATTAAAACAGCTTTTTTTACACAGTGCAGTCAGTTTCCATCTTCAAAAGTTATGATACCATTATGTACTTTTTAAGGTAACGGAAAGCCCTTACTATTGTCAGTTCACTACCTGCGTAGATTCACTTCTTCTCCACCGTCACCTGTTTTTTTTTCGAAAGCTTTCATTGATTACAACGACCAACAGAATCCCCTGTGTCTTATCCATTTTTAACATTTATTGGTTATGTAGCCCATACCCACCCATCTTACCGTCTGATTTCCCGATTTTGACTTGGATATAAATTAATCCGACCAGCTTTCTCGCCTTAAATGGACAGACACACGGCGCCCCGTTTCTGCGGCCATGGCTTCGTACCGCTGAGGGGGATGGGGGAGGTGGACGTCGTTACGAGAATTGAAATACACACACTTCCCGACTCAATCCCATTTATGGTGCTGACATGTGACCACATGATTTTTTAAATTCTGACTGGGAGGTTGATGCTCTAGATTTATGATCACGATGTCGCGGGTTCGATTTCAGTTAAGTTCACGTTTCTTTTCTGCATCTTGTTTATTTCAGCGTTGTCCGTATCTTATATATTTTGTAATATGTCCCACGTGACTAAAATACTGTTGAAAGGGTCGTATAAACCGAAATCATTCATCCATCTATCTTTACACTTGCGGAGATATCTACAACACATACTGCCTATGCCTTGCATGTACCACCCTCACTGTAAACATTGGTGCATCTTATTTATGCTTCACTGATTTTCAAGTGAACGCTTTCAATCATTTCTCAAATATATGCTCTAAACTTTGATACCATAACACGCCTGGTAAACTATCACAGGTACCTCCGCGGAGGTACCGATAAAATGTTGTGACAGGCATCCGGAGCTACCTGTGACGGACCAAAAATAAACAAAAAACGGTAGGTATTCGCCTTTTTTGATAAAATACATTATAACCAGGGAGTTTATTGAAAATCAAAGAATGCTATTCGACCCTTATGTACATTAAGTTTTGTCACACAGTATATCCCCGGGAACTTTACATATATACAGAAGATATGACTTTTGAAGTGGCTTTAAGGTCAGTCGAAAGTACTCAAAACAAGAACAAATCGGTTGTTTTAGGTCCTAAATGCACTTTTCTTGCATAAGAATCTGTTTATCTGGATACACTGACGTAAAGTAAACCTCCTTGCCCAAATATAAATGCCGATAAACTCCAAATAAGGCTGGATCGGTAAAAAAAAACAACTGGAGGTGCCTGTGATGAAACGGAGGTGCCTGTGATGTAAGAATATATAGTGAATATCTGAAGATTTATAGCGGTTGCAAATATTGATATTTTTCATCTCTAGACCACTGCCTTGAAAGAATCGTTCATTCAACGTCGCAATTTAATCTACCATAATGCGAATATCAAGCATAGTTTTGTTAAAACGACAGACAATGATCATGAACTTATGCAATCAGATTATACAGCCTGCTCTCAAAACTAAGATGGAAGTAAGTATACGTTGACAATAGTTCATAATAGATACGCATGGTAAACCGAATAAAGAGCTCTTTCCCAGACAGGTGGAAATACATCTACCCCAAATGAAAACAACACTAACTTCTGTTTTTACCTATTTTATATTTTAAATTACAAAACAAATCAGAAAGCAAAGTGGGCAGCTGTACAGGCGACCTTATTGCCAGAAGACTACAGACAAGCGGACATATGAACACGTAACATTGATGCTTCACAACAGAAATCCAAAATCCAAAGCAGATCATCTAAAAGAGTTATTGTCCGTTTTGTTTCCATATCCGTTAGTCAAACATTGACGAGTTGTACGTAGCTGTTGAAAATTTACTGCCTAATTCAGTGTTAGAATAGTTATGAAATGCGCTTAAATAAGAGGCAGCGTTTTTGTGAATGGTGATGACTGCCTGTTAGTCATTCCAAATCGTTAGAAATTGTCGAGGTCACACGCCATGCTAGCTACTCGAAACGTTTGTAAAACATCGTTTCAGAAGATGACTTTTACGTAGTAAAAGTGCTCTTTTGTTACATAATTTGATGCAGTGGCTGGCTATTCGGAGACTTTGAGTTACACGTTATTTACAGTAAGATTCCGATTACTTCAATATATTAAACGGTGTAATATTGAGAACATGTCACCCGCCGATGATGTAATCTGTAGGCCTTACGGATGTATTTGGATTCTAGCGACAACAATTCAAAACTACCCAGACTGAATCACTTGTAACACCTATCACTCCAGTAACCACAAAGTTAACACATACAGCGAGCGCCATACGACACATGCGAGCGACACATATGAGGAACCAAAAGGATCAACACTATAGATACCTGTACATGTATTCCTCCTGTTGACGGGTATCGGCAATTTTGACAATTTGATACACCTTACGTGTAGCTGGCATAACGTGTGACCTCGACAATTTCTGACAAGTTAGAATGACTCACAGCCAGCACCTCCCGATCACAGTCATCACCAGTCACAAAATATTGACTCTTATTAAGCGCACATTTCATAACGATTCTAACACTGAATTAGGCAGTTAATTTTCAGCAACTATGTGAAATTAGTCAATGTTTGACTAACAGAAGCGGAAACAAATTGGGCAATAACTCTTTGAGATGGTGTTTCAGAAATTTTAACATGGAATTTCAAGATATACGCATTATGATAGCTTAATGGGACGTTGAATGAATGATTCTTTCCAGGCAGTGGTTTAGAGAAGATATCAATATTTCCAGCTGCAATAACTATTCAGATTTTCACTATATTTGCTTACATCACAGGCACCTCCACACCACTGCAGGCACCTCCAGCTATTGTTTTGAAAAATCAAGCCTTATTTGTAGTCAATCGACATTTATATTTGAGCAAGGAGGTTACCTTAACACCAGTGTGCCGAGAAAAACAGATTCGTATGCAGGATCACTGCATTTAAGACCTAAAACGGCCGAAATCTTTATGTTTTGAGTACTGTGGGCTGACATCAAAGCCACTTCAAAAGTCGTATCTTTGGTTAATATGGAAAGTTCAGGGGGATATAATGTGTGACAAAACTTTATGTCTGTAAGGGTCGAATAGCACTTTTTGATTTTTAATAAACTCCCTGGTTATTTTATATTTTGTCAAAAAAGAGGAATACCTACCGTATGTTGTCATTTTTTGGACAGTCACAGGCAGCTCCAGGTGCCTGTCACAACTTTTTATCGGTACCTCCGCCGGAGGTACCTGTGATAGTTTACCAGGCGTGCATAAAATAAAATGTACATTTACGAATTCAATCCAAAAATGAATTCAAAGTACACGTTTATTAATCTACGTGTAAACGGCCCCCTAGAAGAAGTCAACGTCTATAATTGACTTCTAACTGGTAGAGAGTATGCAATTTTTGATGACGTATACACACAAATCATCGCTAGACGTACACGTTCACGTACAAGTTAAAAATCTTAACCTCCCTAGTATTTTATGAAAGTGGCGACCGTTTTCATTGATGTTATGGACGATACTTGGATATCGCTACAAGCAACAGAGAATCAAGATTGTAAATGCAAAAGCATTCCAATCCTGTGGGCTCCTCTTTTCTTTCTCACATATGCAAGAAAAATGCCTTATTTTCGGCATGGACAGCTCATATTTCAGTTCAGTTCAATTTCAGTTCAATTCTCCTAACGACGTTCCCCAAGTGGCTCAGCGGTACGTAACCATAGTTGCACGCACTTGGCGCCGTTGGTCCGTCCAAAGGACAGCTCATATACAACCTGGTCGCATTGTTTCACTCAGTTGCTAATCAACGCAAGTGATATGTGACAAATTGCATATCAACAATTTTATCTGGGCTAGCCTTGCTCTTATCCTGGCACAACTATCCCGAGGATAGCGATTCCCTGCTTAAACCTCTTTTCTGCAATCCACTATAGTACTCAGTGCTAACTATCCAAGGATAAGCCCTAGTCGAGGGATAGATTAAAATAGTTTTGAGCAATCGGCCCTTTAAGTCTATAAAATTTATAGTTTTGCATTACAAATTGAGCTACCTCAAATCGAAAAATAAAACCTAAATATCGTCTCAACCTATGTCAATGAGTTTGCACCTGTTGTCAAGTTTCACAGGCCTCACAAAGAATATCTTAAACTGAAAAGAAATGAGCCGCGACACGAGAAAACCAACAAAGTGGTTGTCCGCCCAGCTCAGACTCAGATCAGCCTGGACATCTACCCAGCCTGTTCAGACCCTTCGCTAAGCGCTTAAAGGATAGCTATGGGTCTAAGCTACCTCCATGCGGACAGCGAAAACTCTGACCAGACTGGGCGGATGCCCAGGCTGATCTGAGTCTGCACTGGGCGCACAACCACTTTGTTGGTTTTTTCACGTCGTGGCTCAAATGGTCAAAACAGAAAAGCAAACATATGATACAACATTTTGAATGTTTTACTTTGATTACATCCGTGTTACCTATACGACCGAATTAAATATTGACTTGCCAAACAATTAATTGCTCCCGATTCTTGGAACTCTTTTAAGATTTTTCAAAAGTAAAATAACTGAAAACATTCTTTCTACTAATTAAAAGTAAATAGTACACTAAAACCCGTGAGGTAAAATGGCGTATCGTTTTTCGTTTTACTACAATGATAGTATAGTTCATAAAGTTTCTATCGCTTTGTGACTTGGGACAGGCGTCTTGAGTATCTTGAAAATGGTAGAAAACCTATCCGTCTTTTATGACAGGCAAAATGTATGATACAATGTATATCCACAGTAAGAAAGCTATGTCACGTATCATAATTTTCTCCCAGATTTCATTCTTGAACTTCAGGTGCCTCTGAAGTAAGCGAAAAGTAAACAAGAGAGACTATCTTTTGACCATTGGTGGGAATAAGAAGACGAATGTATGCTGCCAATGAGATCTTTATGTCCAATGAATTTTCCATGTACATGTATTTAAGACTTAATATAACAAAAGCTGTCATCAGTTTCGATCCTATATAGCTCGAAAGTACTGTTGATGTGAAATTATATTTTTCTAGCACGTAATAGTTATCTAATTTCAGTTGTATCCTCTGAATCCGACAGGCTTTCATCAGGGAACGGAATAGATGCGACGCATCGAGAAGTCATTATACGACGTTTACTGCATTTATCAGTGCATTTTTGGGGTTGTCTCGGTTGTGCAGTTGGTTGGTAGCGGTGACGGATAGTGCAGTGCTAGGCGGTGTTGTCGAAGTCGTTATTTCGAATCATGACTAACTAACGTCATATGATAAAATGTTTTATAACACCCTACACCATTCTTGGACCAAGGTATGCGGCACCGTAAAGAGCTTCTTACGAATAAAGCTACTCCGTACTAAAATCATCATGCCGCAATTTATGCAGTAGCCGTATTCGGTGACATAGCTACGGATGTTTGTCTACGAATGCAGCTTCCCAAACACAGTACATGAAAAGACAGTAATTGTACGTCTGCTGTATATGTCGTGTGTAACAAATAAACAATCAAAAAGAACATTCGTGAAAACTTTCCTCTAAAGCGAATGGTATGCACTAAAACCTTGGTACTCCAGGCCCGGATCCAGATCACCACATATCGGTGGGGCTCTGAATAACTGGTGGGGCTTGGAGGTGCCGAGATGCCGGTCTGTGTGTGTATGGGTGGGGTGGGGCAGGGAGTGGGGCTTAAAAATATATGACATAATTAGGGATCAATTTGATGAGAATTTGTGATAATATTCTTTTTGCCTTATAATATATGTTGCGATATCTCATTAGAATCGCCTCGCTGAGGCGATTCTAATGAGATGTCGCAACATATATTTTAACCTAACCAGGCCGAGGTGGCGGGGCTGAAGCCCCAAAGCCCACCCCCTGGATCTGGGGCTGTACTCCTTAAACATTCAAAAAGTCTGAACTGTTTAACAAAGACTTCGCGCTGAGCCTTCATAACGAAAGGTGGATGGATGGATGACTTGCAATTTTACGTCCTTTTTAACAGTATTTCAGTCATATCTCTGAGGATGATGGGTGGATGATAATGAAAGGTTCTGTGCAGTGGAACCCCGTTTACGATTGAAAAGATTCCCGCCCACAGCGGGGCTCGACCAGCGCATATTCCTCTGAGCTACTGGGGCTCCCATGATGATTTGTCCAAAAATAATGCTCCTAGACATACAGCGTGCATAGTTATTATCAGTTACAATTCACTTGAAGCTTATTTTGGCTCTTAAGCAATCGAAGCACCACTCGGCCAAATCCGTGAGTCACGGAATTGGCTGTGCGGTGTTCCGATTGGGTACTTAAGGTGTATGAGTGCACCGCCATATTTCTCTGCCATTTTTAAAGGGAAACGCCGTCTTTTACTGCTTGTATACCTCATTGGACAGCAAAACCTTCCGAAACGGGGAGTAGGCCTATTCTTGAGGCGCAAAATATCTCTTATAACAGTTGGCCGTATAAGGAAGGGAAGCAAAAATGAAAATGACACAGTAGCATCTCATGGACAGACTTTACGGCTTGAGGAGCAAATTCTTTCCTTCTTTCCTATAAGAGTTGACTACATTAGGAAGGGACTGAGTAAAAATTAAATGGCACAGTAGCTTCTCATGGACAGACTAAACGTCTTGAGGATAAAATTCTTTCCTATAACAGTTGGTCGGAATAGGAGGGAAGCAAACATGAAAATGACACAGTAGCTTCTCTTGGACAGACTGCATGCCTTGAGGAGCAAATTCTTTCCTATAACAGTTGACAGTATAAGGAAGGGAAATAAAAATGAAATGACACAGTAGCTTCTCATGGACAGACTTAACGTCTTGCGGAGCAAATTCTTTCCTATAAGATTTGATTACATTAGGAAGGGAAGTGAAATGAAATGGCACGGTGGCTTCTCATGGACAGAATAAACGTCCTGAGGAGTAAATTCTTTCCTATCACAGTTGACCGTAATAGGAAGGGAAGTAAAAATGAAATGGCACAGTGGCTTCTCATGGACAGAATAAACGTCCTGTGGAGGAAAATCTTTCCTTTAAGAGTTGACCGTATTAGGAAGGGAAGTAAAAATGAAATGGCACAGTGGCTTCTCATGGACAGAATAAACGTCCTGAGGAGTAAATTCTTTCCTATCACAGTTGACCGTAATAGGAAGGGAAGTAAAAATGAAATGACACAGTAGCTTCTTATGGACAGAATAAACGTCCTGAGGAGTAAATTCTTTCCTATCACAGTTGCCCGTAATAGGAAGGGAAGTAAAAATGAAATGGCACAGTGGCTTCTCATGGACAGAATAAACGTCATAAAGAGTAAATTCTTTCCTATAAGAGTTGACCGTATTAGGAAGGGAAGTAAAAATGAAATGGCACAGTAGCTTTTCATAGACAGACTTAACGTCATGAGTAGTAAATTCTTTCCAATAAGAGTTGACCGTATTAGGAATGGAAGTAAAACTGAAATTGCACATGGGCTTCTCATGGACAGACTTTACGTCTTGAGGAGCAGGAGACTTTGATGCCGGAATCTGAAAGCTCCTCTGTGTTTGAAAGTTTCTTCCTATTAAAAAATACTTTGGCCCAGTTGTTCAAAGCATTGTTAGCTGAAGTCTCGTAGTAGGCCTACTCAGAAATGTTTTGCCGAAAAACAATGTGAGGAGCTTTTGCAGTACAAAGTTTTTTTTTCGGCAAAATATGCCAGTGTCTTTGCGTATAATACTATTGAAATATTAGCGTCTCGTAACTTACGATATTGTTACTTTTGAAAAGAAGTTTTGACGAATGACAAGTAGGTTCGTGTTCGATACATGTATATTGTAGCTGGCACCAGAAACATGGCTAGCTTTGGTACTTTGTAGCGTTATTTCTTCGACTGGTCCCACTGGGCACACAAGGTTGAATCAACCTCGTAACCTCGTGACGTTGAATCAAGGTTGATTAATCTTGTGTGCGCTTGCTAGGGTCATTGCACTTACTCAGAGAAATTCTGAATTTAAACAATATATTTTAAATTTCTGATCAAACATCTAACATGACAAACAGACAACATTAACACCCTAGCAGGCACATAATGTTGATTCAACATGGAATCAGTGTATATTCAACATTATTCCGTTGAATCAACATTGATTCAATGTGGATTTAACGTCGTGTGCCAACAGGGACACACACCAAAGAAAAAAGAAAGCTTACTATAGCCCTGGTTTCGTAGAAATAAGGCGTACGTGACCCATAGTGCGTGCCGTGGTGCGGGTTACATGATTTGTGCGAAGATAACCATTCTCTTCATTGTCAAAATAATTTTTTGTCAGAGTAAATATATGTAATTAAGTCAATATGTGATTAGCATATAAATCAAGTTTCTTAAAATTAGAATTTAAATTCCAATAAGAGAAGAACATTATATCTCAACAAAAAGTCTTTGCTGAATATAAATCGCGCCAAGAGAAAATAATTCTAACGGCAGGCAAAAGAGTGATTATTTTAGACGAGTTAGTGTTCTGCGCAGACTGATCTGTGTCCTTCACAGAACGAGCCCCGTTTCGTTTTGTCGCCGTTTTCCTTATTTTTTCTTTCGGCGTCTTTGGTGGGCAATGAATAGTTAATATGCCCCTTTCAAGGGCGTAGCTATCTATACGGCAAATACGCAAGTGCGTATTGAAATTTTGTCAAAATTGACAAAATTTCAAAACGCACCTGCGTATTTGCATGCTGAAAATTTATAAATTAGACAAGATTTCAATACCAATTACCAAATTGGCTGAAATACTAGCTTTCCCTTCAAATAGTAGAGAATAAAACATGGTTGTGCGTATTATGAAATAGCCCCTAGCTACGCCCTTGCCTTTTATCGGGTCTCTTCTATGTCTTCAGCTATATATTGTCGCTTTTTGTCATTGTATGTGTTGTTTTACAGTATGTGTTATGGAAAAAAAGTGTTGTCATCTACCATGGCCCGATGCTATTCTAAACTAAGTACATTTAAAAAAGCAACACTTTTAAGACGAACATTTGAGACTCATGAGATATTTAGATTGACATCTTTTCTGTCACATTGCAAAGTTTCATGGCATTTTATTGTGTACTCCATTAAATTTACGTTCATCATGGAGCGTTACCTCTAAAATAAAATTCACAATATCAAATCGTAACGTGTGGGCCTCGCTTCCTTGAATTTACTGTTGAATTTTGTTCCGTTTTTTAAAATATATTTGTTGGCGGAGCTTTTGAAATAAGTGTACCCCAAAACGTCCTGTACGTTAAAGTGAGATGTTGGTTTGATTTCCAATCAAATCGCAAAGATTGTCATTCTGGCATTACGATGTGAGTCGCGACACGCGAAAAGCAACAAAGCGGTTTTTGCGCCATGTGCAGACTCAGATCAGTCTGGGCATCCACCCAGTATAATTAGTCTCTATGCTAAGCGCTTAAAGGGTAGCTAAGGGTCTAGGGTACTTCCGTGCGGACAGCGAAAACTCTTATCAGACTAGGCGGATGCCCAGGCTGACCTGAGTCTGCGCTGGTCGCACAAACACTTTGTTGTTTTTCTCATGTCGCGGCTGATATCATTTGGTGTCAGAAACAGACAGTGGCAATTATGTGTGAGATGGTTTAAATCTTTCTTTTGAAAACGTTTCACGCCGATATGACAGATGTATACCGCCCGTAATATGAAATGCATCACAATTTTTGCGTTTATAAATGCACTAAGTATAGACTAAGGACAAAGGTGTATCGTTTGATACCGCTTTGATGGCCAACTTTTCAACATCAAGGATTGCCAGGCCAACCAAGGGTACAGACAGATCTAAATGAAAATCTCCGCTGCCGACATAGCGGAAATGCTTTAAAGTGTTTGAGTACACCGCCACATTTTACATTATTTTTACGAATGTGCACCGCCACGTTTTCCATCATTTTTACAAAGGAACTTCGCCACGTTTTCCATCATTTTTACAAAGGTTCACCACCACGTTTTCCATCACTTTACTAAAGGAACACCGCCACGTTTTTTATCATTTTTACGAAGCTGCACCGCCACGATTTCCACCATTTTTAGAAAGGTATACCGCAACGTTTCCATTATTTTTAAGCAGATACACTGCCACGTTTTTCATCATTTATAAAAGGTACACCGCCACATTTTCCATCATTTTTACAAAGGTACACCGCCACGTTTTCCATCATTTTTACGAAGGTACACCGCCACGTTTTCCATCATTTTAACGAAGGCACACCGCCTCGTTTCCCATCATTTTTACAAACCTTTACCGCCACGTTTTCCATCATTTTTACAATGGTACACCGCCACGTTCTTCAGTAGTTTAACGAAGATACACCGCCACGTTCTCCACCATTTTTTCAAAGGTAAACCGCCACGATCTCCACCATTTTAACAAAAGTACACTGCCACGTTTTCCATCATTTTACAAAGGTACACAGGAGCCCCGGTAGCTCAGTGGGTTAAGCGCTGGCCTACTGATCTAGCGGTCGCAGATTCGAGCCCCGCCGGAGGCGGAGTTCTTTCCACCGTAAACGGAGTTCCATTGCACACAGCCTTTCATTATCACAAGCCCATCGTCCTGATATGACTGAAATACTGTTGAAAAGGACGTAAAATCGCAAGTCATCCATCCATCCATACAAAGGTACACTGCCACGTTTTCCATCATTTTACAAACGTACTATGCCACGTTTTCCAACATTTTTTGAAGGTACACCGCCATGTTTTCAATCATTTTTAAAAAAGGTACTACACCATTTTCACCACCATCTTTACAAAGGTACACCGCCACTTTTTCTATCAGTTTTACAAATGTACACCGCCATGTTCTCCTTTGGTTTTTTTTAAAAGGTACACCGCCATGTCTTCCATCAGTTTTCAATAGGTACACCGCCGTGTTTGTCATCATTTTTACAAAGGGAAACAACATTTGTTATTTTCATTTTCTCTTCCCTAAACGAAAATGAATCCCGGTGGCTCAGTGAGAAATACGCTTGCCTGCTAAGTTCGGTTTCGGTTGCTGCTTGAGGTGGAAATCCTTTCAACCATAAACGGGGTTCCACTGCACATAGCTTTTCATTATCTCCTTTCTATCGAGCCGGTTTGACTGAAATACTATTGAAAAGGAAGTAAAACCATATATTCATTCATCAATTTATCCTGGATGAAAATTCGAAATTCGGACCTGCTTATAAAGGAAACAGTTAGCTCCCAGATGAGAAAGATCTTTCCTTTAGGAGTTGACTTTAAGTGGCCAAAAGTCATAGACTCTAGCTTATCATTACAGTGAAAGGAAAGCAAACAAAAATTATATCAGATTTATGAAATGATAAATGGTTCAGCTCCGCAGTACCTACAACAGCTTATACCATACAGAGTTATGCATTGAAATAGCTATCCGGTTAGAAACTCGCAAAACTTGTCGCGTACTATAACCTGTTCTTCTCCTTACCTCTCATCAGCGTTGCGAAGCTGAAACGCCTTGAGCCAAGACATTGATAATACAACGTTTCAAGTCTGGGCTAAATAATCAGTGATGGACAATTGGCGTAACTTTCCTTAAAGTTCCTATTTATAGTTTAATAGGGACATTACCGCATGTTTGAGCTTGGTTAATTATTAAAAATTAAGTGTGACAGTTGCTGCTAAATGTCGTCGGCTTCCGCTGCAGAACGGCCTTCTCTTGTTTAAGAATCCATAATTTGGATGCTTGTTCCCCTCCAAATTATGTTGCGCGAGTAAAGACGTTGATACGAAAACGTTGAAACATGTAAAATGTGAATGTTGAAATTTTGTGTTGTTAATATGTTGGAAATGATGTTGATATGTTGAAACAGTGAAATTAGTGTGTTGAACAATTGTGGTTTCTATGCTGACATAGTTGTAATTGAAATGATTTAGTTGTTATCCAGTGATTATATGACTTTTAAGTTGATGAATAATTAAATAGTAATTGACTTTCGTCAAATTGATAAAGAAAAAGACTCATCCGTCATGGCCAAATATTGCCAATTTGTAATAAAAGTAAAATTGTCTAATCTTGTTGTTTTTGTAGTGTCCTGATTGTCTTTAATAATAATAATAAAAAGCGTTATCCGCCAAAATAGTTTGGCATATGCAGCTGTCTCTTACCGGCCAGGTCTTACCGTATGCACGACTGCGACTTGAACACAGGGTATAATCGAACTCTTGCTTCCTGCAGAGACTACTGTCCTCGAGAAATGGCTTCCTGCCGAGACTGTCCGCGTGGCTCTGCTTCCTGCCGAGAGGCTCGGCAGGAAGCAGAATCACGCGGACAGTCTCTACAGGAAGCCATTTATCACGTACAGAAGTCTCGACAGGAAGCGAGAGTTCGCGGACAGTCTCGGCGGAAGCCAGATATGATTTACAGTCTCTGCAGGAAGCGAAAATTGGCGGAATCGATTATACCCTGTGTTGAATGTAGCTCAAAACATCAATACATCAGAAGAACTTGATTCCCATTTATCTCTTGTGACCAGACAGAGTCGCCTAAGCACTTCTTATTGAACTGTCCTAACTATAATAAATAATAATAAATCACACCGGCAGCACCGCCTCTGAACGGCCAGTAAAACATAGGGGCGCGTGGGTGGGTAGGGGGCTTAAATCAAGTTTACATGATCACAACCCCGCCCTAGATTCTGCGATGATTGTACCCCCGGCATACAAAGTATGTTGATTGGTATATAGTTTCGTCTTTCGGTCCGTCGTTCCGTCTCTCCATTAGTTCGTTCGTTCGTCCGTACGTAAGTTAACATTTGCGTTAAAGTTTTGCGTGTTTTTATTTCTTCTGCTCTGTTTGCCTGAGAGTCTGTATTGGAGCTTGTTATAATTCAGCCGCGACACGTGACAACCAACAAAGCGGTTGTGTGCCCACCGCAGACTCAGATCAGCCTGGGCATCCACCTATTCTGATCAGACATTTCGCTAGGCGCATAAAAGGTAGGTAAGGGTCCAAGCTACCTCAATGCGGACAGCGAAGACTCTGCTCAGGCTGGAAGATGCTCAGGCGGTTCTGAGTCTGCGCTTGGCGCACAACCACTTTGTTGGTTTTCTCGTGTCGCGGCTCATATGTGCTTAGTGTTACTACAAGATGAATACTGATCTTTTAGCATCACCTGGATGCTGCTGCTGGCCTTAGGTCCAGGTCACAGACTTGTACAATAATTGCATTAAAGTTTTGGGTTAAGTTTCTGCTTTTGCTCTGTTTACCTGAAAGTCTTTACTTGAACTGGATCATATCATATGCAACTAATGTTCCTACAGGATAGATACTGATCAGTTTGCGACCACTAAATGCTGCTGCTGCTGGGCAATGAGTCAAGGTTACAGACTTAGAAATTTGTACAGCAGTCTTGTTAAAGTTTAGTGTCAAATTTTGCTTTTGCTTTATTTACCTGAAAATCTTTATTTGAACTGGTTTATGTCATATGTGCCTAATGGTTCGACGGCATTGATACTTATCAGTTTGCATGACCTGGTTGCTGCTGCTGGCCAAAGGTCAGGGTGTCAGACTTAGAAATTTGTACAACAGATACGTTATAGTTTTGTGTTGTTTTTGCTTTTATTGTTTTTTTTTTCTCTGAAAGCTTCAGTTGGTGCTTGTGCAGATGTACTTAGTGATAGTACAGGATGGATACATATTAGTTTGCATCAAATGGATGCTAGTGCAGATCAAAAGTCAAGGTCACAGACTTAGACACTTGTGGAACAGGTGTATTTAAATTTTGCATCAAGTTTTATCTTTTTGGTTTTCAAGTATACTTGAATAAAACCCTTTGATGTGTGACTAAGACTACTTCTAGAGACATCATCTGGATGATGCTGCTGATCATAGGTCAAGGTCACAGACTTTTAAATCTATGTGGCATTTCTGTTTACCTTTAAGTTTGTATTCTTTTGCTTATTGCAAAATCTTGGGATGGAACCTTCTGATATGTGAATGGGACTATTTTAGACATGAATAATTGTCTGTATGTCTGTTTGTTAACATACATTAATGTTTATGTAAAGTTTATATTCTATAAGTGATGGCGCTGACTGGTATAAGTGAGCACCTGCTCACTTGTACTAGTCCATAAATAACCAAGTTAACATAAACAGTAGAGGATTCAAATGAATATTACTTTTTACCTGTTTTCTGTATTCTTATAATCACAATGCAAGACAGAAAGTCTTAAAGTTAAGGGCACCTGAACTTTAAGAGAGGTAATTTTGTGTCTTGAAAACTAGCTTGAAAAATAATTTTTCGAATTAGTTTGGATTTATCGATTTAGTACATCTTAAAACTTACTCGCTGAAATTTTCATAATTATTTTTGGTATACTTGTATCAAACACGACCTTGAAATTCCAGAGCTTAAAGATTGTCTCCCTCGTTTATTTCATGTTTTCAGGTTGGTGGGACGTTAAACCCGAGTTCACTCACTCACTCACTCATGTTTTCAGAAACAAATATTTTAACAAAATTTCGTTAGACAATATTAATAGTCTTATAATTAACCTTACAAGTTTTGAGAAAATGTATGTTTTTTTTTCGTTAGATGTAGAATGAAAAATAATTTTCAAATTAAAATGGAAATTACCTATTTCCTCACGGCCTGTAAGAATATCGATTTTGACTACGTACATGATCATGTACAGGTATTTTTCTTATTCGTGCACGTGATTGTGACGTATGAATTAATTACTTGTGTCCAATAATTCGATTTCGAGCGCGGTCCGCGATCGTTTAAAGATTTATCTTATTTATTGTTTAAAGTCACTTTCATCAAATATTATTATCTAAACTGTATTTCAAATGTATAGTTAGACCATGTCGGAGGTACTGCATGAAATATTTCATCAAATCATTTTTATTATTATTATCAAGGGAGTAAATCTTTAAAGTTTAAGTGTCCATGAACTGTAATAAAGGGGCAATTGTAATTCTAGGCCAAGGTCACCGTAGTTAACCAATACTGTGACCAAACCCCACATTCCTTCTGAGTATAATAATATGGGCCGTACCGCGAAAAAGGATCTTTTCTATTGATGCCAGTCCGTCCCAATTACTTAATGATTCGAAAAGAAGTCACGGCACCTCAAGCTATGCATGCGAAAAAAGAGCAGAAAGAAATATAACTATGCACACATGCGTACAAAAAATGGTCTTCATTTCTCCCATTTTCAGATATCTCAGAATCTATGAAATTTACATTCAAACAGGCACAATACGATTCTGATCAGCCTGTACTGACGCACTTGCTCATCTGAGGCTTCGCTCTTCTCGCATACTTCAAGGTACTTTATATCTTGTAATGGGTCATATAATATACAGTATGGTATTGAACCATTTTCTTTTAAATACGTGTAATTGTAATGTATTCATCTATACCATAAATGAGGGCAATGTTGTTTTCTTGGAAACTTCAAATTATGTTTAAGGTGCATTTGTACACTTTCAGGGGAAGCGACTCTGACGCTTTCATTTTTGCCTCCCTTCTCAGTATGGATCAATCTTTAAAGGAAAGAATTTGCTCCTGTAGGAGCAAATTCTTTCCTTAAAGATTTGTTCCTATTTTAAAAGGGTTTTGTCATTTAGGGAGACAAACAGAAAGTTACAAAAGTTGTTACCCTTTGTAAAAGTAGAGAATAAACTAGACCGTGAATCTTAAACCATTCAACGAAGAAAAGACTTGATTGGATAAGAACTTTCAATCAACTGGTAAAACGTCAGAGCAAAGGGCGGAAAGCTGACAGATATTTTTGAGATATTTTGACAGAAGGCTGACAGAAGTTGTTATATTTTGATAAGTTGAAGAGATGGGCAGCTTGTGTGCATGGATACTGTGTTTCGCTTTATCATTTTGTATTCAAGGTAGACATTCAGCTGTGAAAATTATTTAAAGTTTATTGAAAAACAACCCTCCTCCTTACTTTTTCTTGAAAAGTGATATAATTTGAAAACAATTATTTTTCTTTCTTTTTTTTTTTTACCCTCATCCTTACTTTTTCTTGAAAAGTGATATGACTTGAAAACAATTATTATTCTTTTTCTTACCCTCATCCTTACTTTTTTCTTGAAAAGTGATATGATTTGAAAAAAAAAAAATTTTTGTTTTTCTTTTGTTTTAGTTTCGCAGTAACATTGATGGTATATATCACGTATGCTTGATATAAATAAACATTTTCTGGATCGAGAGATGAATACAAGCAAACAAGTACGGCTCCTGTTCAGCAATCTTTCTAGGGAATAAACACATTTAACCCTAAATGCGCCAAAAAGCAGACGACAAAATTTACGTCTGCAGAATTTCAAAAAATGTTTCGTCCAAGCGATATCATATTTAAAATTCGAACACTAGAGGGCAAACAGTGTAGATTCAGATGAGGTGGCTCATTATGAGCCACCTCATCTTGATCGACACGGTTTACCAATTCACCAATTTTAATTTTTGGCGCTTTAAGGGTTAAAAAGCATTCAAAATTACGAATTTGAAATAAAACTCCACGAAAATGCAGGCTGCGACTGTGACGCTGCGAAAATGCATATTCCAGAATAAGTGCAATGAGCCCTGACACGAGAAAACCAACAAAGTGGTTGTGCACCCAGCGCAGACTCAGATCAGCCTGGGCACCCGCCCAGTCTGATCAGACTCTTCGCAAGCATTTAAAGGGTAGCTAAGGGTCTAAGCTACCTCCATGCGGACAGCGAAGACTCTGATCAGACTGGGCGGATGCCCAGGCTGATCTGAGTCTGTGCTGGGCGCACAACCATATTGTTGGTTTTGTTGTGTCGCGGCTCAAATGTCTTTGATTTCATGGAAACTGAAGCATAACGCAACGCGGCAACGTTTTTGAGATGCAAGTGCAGCCATATGAAAGACTGTGATTTTATTTCCTTCATTATTTCGTGCGCTTAGCGCAAATCTGCACTTAGTGCAATTAAATATTATAGGAGATATCGCAGTGTTCCGCTAAGCCCACGATAAGTTCTCTCTCTCTCTCTCTCTCTCTCTCTTAAGTTCTCTCTCTCTCTCTCTCTCTCTCTCGATACTTAGATAAACAAAAGCAAAAATACTTTTTAAAAGTTTTGTTAAATTCTCTACTTAGGCAGATAGTCTGCTTCTTTGGAGGAGTAGCTCTTTGACATGGGGTCTACTTAAAGGAAAGAATCTGCTCCTGGAGGAGAAAATTGTTTCCTTTAAGAGTTGTCCTCTACTGAAAAGAAGGGCAAAAACAGTAGAGTTGTTTTATCTGCAAATATACCTATTTACATAGAGGTATTTGGCAGTGGCTGATTTACTTCATAAGGCTCTAAATAACGGCTCTCTTTTCGTACAATACAACGTCCCCGGGGCATTTTATAGGATTAAAATGGTATTTAATTACTTAATTTTACTTCTCGGTTTGATTTTCACGGTTAGTCTTAAGCCCCTATCTCACTGGGATGCGACAGTTTGCGACTGATTGCGAATTGCATTCGCGGGTGAGTCTCAAAACTGTCTTGAAACGTTCGCGGGGATTCGCAATATCATCGCGTGAGTCGCAAACTGGCGCAAACGGTTCGCATTGTCGCACAAAAAAGTTTTACATGTAAAACTTTTTTATGCGACAAAATTTCTTGCAATATAGTCGCAACATAGTCGCTAAGTCATCGCGGGTGTCGCGAACACGTCGCGGACCCATCGCAATTTAGTTTCCGGCGAGTCGCAATGACCGTGAACACGAAAAATTTGCGAAATATATAAGACTATATTGCGAACAAATTGAGACATAAATAAGACACTTCAGCGACTAAATTGAGAGCAAATAAAACTGAGTAACTTTCGCGCGAATGTCGTGAGACATTCGTACGAATATCTTACGACTATCGTGCGAGTGTCTTAAATTACTCGCAATGTCGCAAAAGTGTCGTGAATGGTTCGTATTTTCGTCCCACGAATCTCTGACAATTATGTTTTTCCCAAACAGTTTGCACTCATTCAGTTCCAACATGGGCATCATGCCAGCAAAGGTCAAAAAGGGCGAGGTAGGGGTAGGGCTGCCACTGCACCCGCCCATCAAACCACAACACAGGAAGCCGAAACAGTCCCAGCTCCTGTTCCCTCCGACGACGAGAGCTCGGGAGCTCCCACGGTTTCTCCGACGAGTGAAACAAGGAAGAAAAAGAAACTTGGCATTGAGAGTGAGAAACAGTACCCATGGAAGGATGCCCACCAGAATGTACTGGCTGAGTTCTGGCTGAACACCCCATATTTTATGATAAAACACAATATCCATCTTTCTGACGTCTGATGATTAAAAAATTGCTGGAATGTCAATAGGTTCTCATTTTCTCGCAAAATCATCGTACGACTGTTGCACGACCTTCGCACGACAGTCGTGCGACGTTCGCGAGAGTATCGTGACACAGTCGCACGAGAGAAATAATCGCAATTTTATTGTGCGAACGTCGCACGAGTGTCTCACGAACGTTGCGCGACTGTCGCGCGACGTGTGTGCGAACTCCGGGCGAATTTGGGCCAGATTCGTGAGATAATCGTACGACAGTCGTGCGACATTCGCGCGATAGTCGCAAGTATGTCGTTATCACCATTTCAGTGAGACCCAAATATAAAAAATGTCGCAAAGTCGCGGATTTCATCGCAAATCTTTGTCTCAAACTAGTCGCCAGTTGTCGCATCCCAGTGAGATACTAGCTTTAGTCCAACACCAGACCTTAACTATACATATTTTAGAGGCAAAGTTTCTAAATTAAAAACTGTGTTTATGAAGTAATTTAGGTCTAGTGCTCGACCAAGACTAACCGTGAAAATCTAAGTATTTTCCGGCCCAGTCCTGGGCTAACTTACTCTCATTTCAAAAAATTAATGCACTTTGTCTTGTCTTAATATGCCTTTTATCTAGCATTAAATTCAGAAATACAATAGCTATCGTTTTCCTTTTATTTAGAAGGAAGTACAGCTAGTTCCTACTGTTACACGAGCTATTCCAGCGGCCTATACTGTACTTACGGGTGCTGTGACGCATACTTTTCAAGCTATGACCGCTGCTGTTCATGGTACGAAAGCAGTTCGTCTTCGGGAAGTGGTAGCTTCAGCAGCTATTATGCCGATTACTATGACGACACGTAAGTAGGGAAGAGTCGGGTAACTTCGGACAGCGGGTAAATTCGGACACTGACATTATTTCCTTTACATGTCAGTTATTTGGAACTAAAACAAAAATTAACTGGCCAAACAGAGAAAATCCTTATGAGACGGCTCATTAGGAGCCGTCTCATCTGGATTTTCACTGTTTGCAATTGTATGTCCGAATTTACCCGCCTGTCCGAAGTTACCCTACTCTCCCCTAATTAGGCTATTTTCGCTACATTTACATTCTCAGTGCATTTATTGAAAAACCCAGTGCTAAACCATTAGAATTTAATGTAGTTTATACTTCAATAACTACATCGGCTCACGCTACGTACGTCACATGATATTAAGTGACGTAAAAATGAACCATAGTTTTCTACAATTTGATTGGACGTAGGAGACGTTATGACGTCGTTGACGCTGTTCCGCTCTTCGTACAAAAGTGCGTATACATTGTATATGTCTTTCTGCTTCAGCTGTAGCCCTAACATAAATTTGTGGTCAAATACCAAACAGATAGTAAGAAAAGAATGTCAGTATAAGAAATGAACTTAAAGGCCCCATTGCTTTATCAGCCTGAAATATCTTATCGTGAGGTATCGCTGCAAGCTTCTCACTACAGTTTCGTCATTGTATATGATCGTGATTGGCCAGCTTTAAAAGAATAAATCGTCCTTGAGTTTCTCATAAAAATATTTAAAAAAAAAAATATCTAAGTCATTTCTGTTGGCAACTAAAATGATCCACTTTCGATTTCACAAACTTCATTACAAATAAATACAAGGTACAAGCGGTAAAAATACAAGGTACAGGCGATAAATAGGTAGTAAAAATACAATATACGGTAAGAATCCCATTCATTGTCTTGCTACTGCGTAATTTTATTGCTCAACGAGGAATCAAAGACGAAAACCGTATTTTTTATGGAAAGACCTGTCATTTTTCAAGAAACCTTATTCCTCTTTTTTCGCCAGTTATATAATTCAAAAAAAGCACATCGACCGACATATTATCATCAATTAGGGAGGCTGTACTGGTTTTATAATGATTTGAGCCGCGACACGACAAAACCAACAATGTGGTTGTGCGCCCAGCGCAGACTCAGATCAGCCTGGGCATCCGCCCAGTCTGATCAGAGTCTTCGCTGTCCGCATGATGGTAGCTTAGACCCTTAGCTACCCTTTGAGACTTTAACAAAGAGTCTGATCAAACTGAGCGGATGCCCAGGCTGATCTGAGTCTGCGCTGGGCGCACAACCACTTTGTTGGTTTTCTCGCGTCGCGGCTCATTTGTGCTTCGACATTTTTTACCACTAGAAGGACTATGGAGACTTTAAATTTTCCAGACTTTTAAGTGTTTATCGAAGCATAATACTGTGCACGCGACCCAATGTAGTTTATAGAAATTTCCTTCGATAAACGTAGGGGTTCATGTCAACTTTGCCAGCGACCCAATGCAGTTTATACTTCGATAAACACTAGAAAAATGAAATTTGTTCCTTAAGAGTACTGTATTCGTTATACATTTCTTTTCTGACTTTAGACTATGTAAACTTTCATTAATATATCGGAACATGGTAGGCAAATGTGGAGGTGTGCCTATACATCTGAATTAAGAATAAAAATTTGATTTTTCAGCGTTCATCGTGTGAAGAAGCTCCGCCCACTGGCTTCATCACAAGATGAACGCTGAAAAATCAAATTTCAATTCTTAATTAAGATGTATGGGCACACCTCCACGTTTTCCTACCATGTTTACAAAGGGAAACAACCTTTGTGGCTTCATGTTTGCTTGCCCTGATGGGGAAACCGAAAAAAGGGCTCTACTTTTACAGGTAGGTATTTTATTTACAAAATTTGCTTGAAGAGGAACAAGTACTTTCCTTTTAAACTTGACATATTTGAGGGCAGGTTCTTTTAAAGTGACGGATTTGCTTCCGCTTAGAGTTTACCAATTCACCATTAGGGTCTAGTCAGCTAAATTCGGACAGCAGGTAAATTCGGACAGTGACTTTGTTTCCTTCATATGTCAGTTGTTTGGAATTAAAACAAAAATAACTGAGCAAACAATGAAACTCCCGATGAGACGGCTCGTCATGAGCCGTCTCATCTGGATTTTCACTGTTTGCAATGGTATGTCCAAATTTACCTGCTGTCCGAACTTACCTGACTTATCCCTTAATAATAAATGTTTCAGGAACTGGGTTGCTATAATTGTGGGCAGTACTGTCGGCGGAATTGTCTTTCTGGCAGTAGTCATCACGACATGTGTTTGTATCTGTATCAAAATGAGTAAATCAGCAGGAACGGTTGTACACCCTGCACCGACAAACCCTGGACCAACTGTTATTAGTAAGTTGTTTTCTATGATCATATATCATACTTTCTCTGTTATCAACGCATCAGATGACATCTTCCATTACTTTAACCGATGTTATTGCATAAAAAGTAGTTTCGTACGCTATTAACAGCCGTGCATGAACTGACGAAAAGCAGTGTATTAACAACAAAATTCAAGCGCTGTCGATGCACGGCTTTGCGGCTTTTCATATCAGTCCAGGAGCCCAGTAGAAAAAAAAAGAGGTTCGCTCTCCTTTGATAGTAGAGTTTGGCAACTCTATGCATTAAAATATACATTTATATTACCATAGATTTTGGCCCGGAGACATTTCGAGAAACGCCCAGGAGACTCAAAAATGACCATCTGCTCACCTGAGTAATTTCTACAGAGCATAGGCCTATCTGTTCTGTTGTGCTTATTCCGACACTGTAACCAGCCTTTTGTTCAGCGATAATCTCTTCAACTTGGGCTTTGAGCCTGTTCAAGATGACTTTCAGCTTGACTTTACTTTGAGGTTGATGGTTCTGTAGTTCTGGCAGAGCTGCTTTTTGGCCCTCTTGAGGGAGCGTAGTAACCAGCGACGGAGTCATTGGGGTTGGCCATTCTTCTGTTCTTCAGAACTTTTTACAGACCTTTCATGGTCTCCCCGCCTGCTTGAAAAAGTTCTATTGAAATATTATCAACTCTGGCAGACTTTTCCTTTTTCAGTGCAGCTACTGCAATCTCAGCTGCCTCGCGAAGGATCGGTTGTAGATCTTTTTCTCAGTGCCAAGTGCAGTCCAGAACTGTATTGTCACCATGACACATGGTTGTATAGCTCTGAGCAATGTTCTATCCATCTGCTGAGAATTCGGTTCTCTTTTAGACATGTTCCAGACTAGTCCTGGATTTTTGTTGATCTACCCTGTTTGCCTGAAGTTAGATCCTTCACCATTTGTAATGCTAATATTTTTGTTTAGGCAAGTTTCAATCTCCTCGCACTGTCCTCCTTTGCTTTCTTCGGGGTCTTTTGGACCCTCTTGTCAGCTGTCCTGTATTCTTTCAGTCCTTCTGTTTCATACCGGCTCTTCTTCAGCGAGATCAAGAACATATCTGGTGACAAGGGCGTTGTCCTCTGATGTTCCTTCCCAAGTATCTCACTGGCTGTGTCAGTCGATGTTGTATTGTAGTTTGTAGTCATGCTGTCTATGTCTGTCATCATCCCTCAGACTGATGACTGGAGCAAATTTCCCGCCTATTGTTACTTGGAACGTGCATGTCCACATCTGGGTTTTTTAACTTCTCACGGTGAAACCTCAGTCTTGGCTGTGTTGTCTTTCTGGTCTCCTACAGACGAACTTGAGAGGTAATCATCAACAGTTAATGTACACTTCCTATGTCTGCGCTAAGAAAGCTCCTTGTCCTCCTCATTGGAACCGCTTCCTCACCAGATGTAGTCATTCTGGTCTTAATGCCTCCTGTCTCCACTGTGCTATGTCCACCTTGTGGATGGTTTGTGGGGCCGAGGTATTTGTCAGTACAGGTTGTTAAAGTTGCAAATTAAGGAGTTTGAGACCTCTCTCATTTGTCTCGGCATGGCAGTAGGGTCCTGCGTCTCTCCAGTCTGTTTGTGATTCTCTTCCACTTGTCATTCCAATCACCTTATACTACCAGAATGTCTTTCGTAATTTACTGGAGTTACTGTAGAAATGGTGTACCCTCTTGTCATCTTGCTCAGGTCTTTATGACTGTGTTTTGACATTGTACGGAGCTGCTCGCAAACGAAGAGTCTGCTGCAGACTGGTTGGCAAACCTTATATCTGTTATCCGTTGACATTTCACTAAAGTTCTCAATGTATCTCTTAGAGCTCTAGTATGTTCCAGAAGTACCTGTACATTTTGTGGATCAGCTCTTCAAGTTTCCCGGATGGCCTCTGAGCCCTCACATACCAGGTTCCTACTGAGATGTTCTCCCTACCTCTCCTTTCATCGACCTTTGTCACATCAGTCGCACACTTGTCAACTACTTACTTACGGCAAACGGTAGGTGTGATCATTGCTAAGCCGGACCCAGTATCCAAGTATCATTGGGGGAAGGGGGTGGGGGCGCGTAGCGCAGTCGGTAGCGCGCCTGACATGTCAGAGGTCCCGGATTTGATACCCGACCCGGCCGCTTCCACTGATTCAAGAAGGGCAGTTGTCAATTACTGGTGCCAGTAAGTGCACTTAGTACTGGTTAACCGCTTAGGAGGTCTAAGCCTGCCCAGGAACAGTATGGTTAGGTTAACTGACCATACCGACATGCCCATATAGCCGTTTACCGTGGACGTTAAACAATAACACAACGACAAAATGTATCCTTTGGTCTGCCTTCCAAAATGTTACTTGGGCAAAAGTCAACCCGATGGAGCCCATACTTCTCCAGGTTATTTATGTTGACCACAACCGAATTACATGAAAATTATATGGCTCGCCTTGGTCATGAACACGTGTCCGTTGGCTAAAAGTGTTATTCTACCCGGGGAGTTTACCTCTTCTAAGAAGACGTTCACTCTTTGATGTTGGGTCTACACCAACCCAAATTGACCCCTAGGCTTGGGAGACTCATGGAGGTGGAAGTGGCGTCTCGTTCAGCAAGCCACTAAATATAATACAACCAGATGGAAAGGGCCAAGCTGATTAGGCCTAGTATCCCAATCAACAGTGATCTCTGAAATCTAGATGTTGTATCAAGCCTAGCAAGGCTCGCTCGGATCTTGCAAGTAACACACGACTGATGAACTCATGTTGGTGCTCTACTCTTCTAGGAAGTCTTCAACCCAATGATGCTGTTTTCACATGTGTTCTTTAGCACGTTTTGTTTACAGGCCTTGCAAAGAATTCCTAGGTGGACTGCCAACCAAGGCTAAGGATTGTACCTACCCTTCTACATGTAGTTCTTATTACCCTCCCAGGCTGATGAGATCCATCTGCTCACATGCAACCGTTAGTATTGAACAACATGGTACCATGACGATTAGGCTATGCTATGCACTTATACACTTTTAAGTTCGAAATAGCCCTGGTTCCACAAGTTTTAAAACGACATTCTATCTTTATACAGTATAATCGAATCATATTGTGCATTTTGTATAAATTGTATTTTACATATAAATATGTAACATATATAAGTCAGTATCACATATAAATATGTATATATTCTTTTTTAACAGGCTACCACCTTGTCAGGGAACTTAATAAAATGTCTATTTACTACATTATTTTTGATACAGATTAAACAGGGCTGCGGCTTAACGACGGGTAGCCTTTTTCTTAAGGGTTTATATAGACTTAATATTAACGACTAACATGTGTGCCAAATTTGCATCAAATTAAGCGTTTATATATTTATTTAAATATTTCAGTGTTTATCAACAAAATTCCAACCAAAAGGCGTTATTCCATGTCAATGAGAGACAGTTATAGTTTAAATTTAAATAATTTGGTCATTGATTTAAGAGAATTTTGCATTCACACATCTCATTTTACCGTGGCACGCCCGTTATCTCGAACAAAAATGGTATGCACTTAAAAACTGTCACAGGCTATATGCAAACCCCCAATACTTAAATAAAATCAAAATCTTTTAGAAGTGATTCAGAACATAACACGAAAATTATACTACTGGTAATTATCCCTTCGTGGGGCCCCTTTGGTGATATTTACCTCACCTTGGAAGGTCTTATTTATTAGAACACATATGTGGCAACTTATATATGGGTATAATTTAATACAAAATTAAGACAACCGGATTTTTTTAAAATTTAAAAAAATAAGAGAAAATAGTCATTTTTTGTCAATTTTACAAATTCACCCCTCTAGCGCCCCAGAGGGATTTCTCAGAATGTCTCCGGGCTTTATTATGTCCAGAGGGGTACAGGCTATAACATCCACATAAGTGCTAAACTCTACTCTTTAGGGAGAGCGAAAGTGTTTTCTAGCGAAAATACAGATTTCGGCCCTAGCACTATATGCTAGATTCAGGGCAATACTCCATCAATACAGAAGAAAGCGGCAAGTTTGCAGTTGCAGATATCGATTAAAGACTGAAAGGTGCTATAAAGCTAGCCTCAACCAAATATGAATATACTGAGCACACAAAATATCTAGTTTACCTATTTTCTATTATCAATATTTACCATATGACGTCGTTATTTAAGAAATAATTTTTCCTCGCAGATTAACACATGTTGTTGGAGTGCAGATCACGAAATGTTAAAGCAGCAGTCCTGCGCAAATTTCATATTTCCTCAAAACATTTGTATAGAGATTTTTATGAAAGTAAAGCCACTATATTTCTGGTTGCCATTCACTTCAAGACTCAGTTACAAGCAGAAATGATACTTTTGGCTTTAATGTTAGCCTGTTTTATTTTTGTGACCCGATAAAAATCAATACACACAGGAGAATGCATATTCTATATGTTACTCGACTCGGGTTACACGCCTAAATGAGCAGGCAAAAGTGTTTTAGCTTTCTAAAGGGCAAAAAGATAAAGTTTAGAGTCATCTTGAGCATGCATAGCTTTAATTCACGACGGCTGCAGGTCGTGGCGAATTAATATTCGTATCTGCCCGACAATACATGTGTTAATCTGCGATAATTCTTGTTATGGAAACCTGTCGTACTTGTTTAAAATTGTTTTTAACCAATAGAAATGTAACCTGTTTTTGTTGACTGGATTTATATATATTTTCATCCTAAACAATTAAATTTCAGTTAGATATATATCACGCTATAGTCTTAGAAATTCTAATGATCTTCAAACTATGGATGCAAGAACAACTTTATACCATAATTTTCTCTAATGTACATGACGCGGCAAAACAATCTGATTCTTTAAGCACATTCAAAGGTTTTCTAAACAAAGGTAAATAGCGCACCCCAAAACACTTCTATGTGGACAACAGGAAAGCTCAGGTATTACACACTATACTACGGACCAATTGCAGCTCGCTTAACGTACATTTGTAGATCTTAATTTCTTGAAAAACATTTCCGAATCCCCTTTATGTCAGTCTGGCGGCGTAGAAAATGCCCAACATTACTTCTTCCACTGCAAGTACTATCACGAACTAAACTCTTAAATTCAGTGTCACAGTATCAGACTCCCTCACTTTCTCTTTTTCTATAGGGTATTGATTCTTTTTCACTAGATACAAATACAGTTATATTCGAAAAGGTGTATACATTCATTTTGGATTCTAAACGTTTTTGAGCATATGATCCTATCAAAATAAGAAAAAAAAAAAAAAAAAAAAAAACGCGGTTGGCTTTTTATTGTCAGTGATGAAAATCGTAATGTTTGATGCGACTGTCACTGGAAAAAAAAGGTTGAAATAAATATGTTTAAACCAAATTTCAGTGGCTGGTGCAGGACAAGGTCAAAGTGGTGGTGGCTATGGAAACCCTCAAATGAACCAGTATCCAGCCGGACCAAGCCAGGGACCAGTTCCACCTCCCTACCCTGGTGCTCCAATGACAGCTAATCCTGTAGACACTGGAAGTAAAGAGGCACGTCCATCACGGTATTGAAACCCACAAACGATCTGGAATGTACTTTACTTAGAGTACAATAAGTGCGCGTTTCATCTCAGTACTTATAATTCAACTGTTTGAGCCGCGACACGAGAAAACAAACGATGTGGTAGTGCGCCCAACGCAGACTCAGACCAGCCCGGGAATCCGCCCATTCTGATCAGACTCTTCCCTAAGCGCTGAAAGGGTAGCTAAGGGACTTAGCTACGTCCATGCGGACAGCGAAGACTCTCATCAGACTGGGCGGATGCCCAGGCTGATCTGAGTCTGCGCTGTGCCCACATCCACTTTGTTGGTTTTCTCGTGTCGCGGTTCAACTGCGATACACTATCAATTTATTACACTCATATGTTACGTTCGATTGTACGTAGTGTATATGAATTTGTTGATAAGAAATAGTTATCCATCTCTTTCAATGCTCTCCACACCAGCCTGTTGTCAAAATCAAACAAAAAGAAAAAAAAAAACGTATTAGATTGAATCGACTTTTATCCACAGAAAACTTCGTTTTGAATAGCCGAGAGTGCAGCGGCTTTTTACTTTATCGCAAGTAGTGTAAAAATGTGATGAACAGGAATTGATATTTGTAAAATTCTGCACCACAAGGCACACCTAGTAACAACCTTTCCGTTGTCAATATAGAGATACCAATCTAGGTATGAGGCAGATGAAATGAACCGTGTGGGTATCCCTAATTTCAGGTTTACATGGACAAATATGGTCAAGAAACTCCGAAATCTTTGAATTATTCAGAAATATAATAACATGTGTGTACCTATTTCAAGTAGTAACTCAAACACCAAGTAAACATCTTTTATGTTAAGATTAAGAGAACCTGTCTAATAATTGCACTTCAGGCAATGTGCTTCTGGGCGTCCGCTAGCCACAATGATCTTGCAATTGACAAACCTGGATGTAAGCCCCACCCAGACTCCTTGGATTCTGATGAGGTTCATAAACTAAATAAAAGGAACCTTAGTTTCACTAACAGCGGTACAATCATGAAATAAGTTAAAAAATACATATTTCGAAGTTGTATTTACCACAAGTGGGGCATTTTCTGAAACGTATGATACATTATCTGGACAAGCTTTGAAAGCAATTTACAAACTTAAGTCATTTGTGAATAATGTTACGGATTTGTCATTGTCTCATATGCTAGATTTTGATGAACTATTTTTTCTCGACCTTAGATTATGGAAGTAAAGTATAGGGTTTTCGAAAGCAGAAATTATTCTGTAAACATCTTTTATAAGTTAAAACCCAAGCAAAGACCGATGTTATACATGAAGAATTAGGAAAACTGCCAGTTAAAACCGTAGATTACTCGCATTTATTCGTTATTAGTTTAAAATGCTACGATATGACGATACCAAATACATTACACTTACGTACAATGATATGCATGATTTGCAGACATTTCCAGACAAACCGTCTTGGGCTAAGTCATTTAAATAATATTAGAAAATTTGGGTTTCAGTCACGTATGGCTTTCGCAGTAAAAAGTATGCAAAGACCAGGAACTGAAACAATCAAAATCCAAATCCAGCCCTCAAACCATAGTTGGAAACAACTAAGATTACAAATAATCAAGATACAGAGAACATATGGCCAACCGAGTGAGCAGCTTGTTCCCGAAAGGTGGCCACTCAGCAACCCAAACCGAACCAAAACTAATAAGAACATACATAAGGTAAAACATCACAGAAACTCTGACACCAAAAACAGGCAACAGAGAACCACAACAAAACTTCCGCCTTGGAACGGTCAGTAATGAATTACTGGGGGGCTTAAATCGATTTTACAGGCCCAACCTCACCCTCAGTTTCTGAAGTGGTACAAAACATTTAGTTTAGTGTTGGCTTGACAAAGTTGTCTTTGAGACGGTTGTAATGAAGAGTACCAACGTGTGTTTTTTTTGTTGGAAATGGGAGATATTGTCTCTGAATTTTCCTCAAAAACCTAACCTTATCTGGAGCTCTGTAATGGTAAAGTATATTGACGATATTGCAATCAGTTTGTAACAAATTAATTAAATCATGTAGATTATGAATATACTCATCACAAGATACTCGTTTTTTTTCTAAGAAACGCTCAGAAAATTTGTAAATTGTTAGTTTACGTATTAGATTGTATTTGACTTATGCTGAATCATGATGATGTGCATATTTTCCTGTTTACATAAATTACCATCGTCTAATGTATTGCTAAATGTTGTTAGAATAGTGTACACATGGGCCTTGACCTATTGTCTGACTAATAAACTCTGAACTCAATCACCATCCCATCGTCATGATACGGCTGAAATACCTTTAAAAAGGATATTACACCTAAATTCATCCACCCATCCATGAAAATTTAAAGAGTAACTACACTTCAGGAACTGACTGAATCAGATCCCAAACCCTATCCCCAACATCAAAGGGAAAGATTGACAAAGACATCCCAACAAACAATAAATTACAAGTGATACGCCGAGTCAGCAGCTCTTTCCCAAATAGATGGCAACTCAGCTATCTTTATTGAACTAAATAATTTAGACCAACAGACGAGTTACAACGGACTAAGCAAATTATATAAAAACATTTAACAATTATTTTTACCTATTTTCTATTTTCATGATAGAAGGATTAAACTGAGAACACAATAAATTAAACAGCACCGAACATAAAACAAATGCAACCGCAACAAAAGTACCGCCTTGGGACGGTCAGTAATAACTACTGGGGGTTTAAACCGGTTTTACTGGGCCCAAACCCTCACCCTCACCCTCCGCTGCGGTGCACACAATTAGTTGGTAGTTCGGTTCGTATGGAGGTCCCCTAACTCATCAGAGAGTCATCACGGTCAACAATTAAGATCAAGAAAAGACCGTGATGAAGCAAGGATGAAATTGGAATTTCAGGTCGGGCTTTTCAATTTTAAAATACATCTTTGTCAAAACTAAAAATAAAACCAACGTAAATCAAGAAACAAACACTATTTGGACGGACAGAGTGCAAAACGTTTTTTGATTGATTTGTTTTATCTTATGTATTTATTCTCTTTTTTTTTCGAACTTTCTCCTGGATTCTTCCTTTGTGTGACTTTTACTGGGGTCAACAGCTTTTATCGGTATGAGCAGCGTGATATTCACCTGGAAAGTAATGTAAATATGTATTGCATTATGTAGTTATTTTAGCGTGCCTTTACGAAGCAAAGGGGTGCTTATGCAATACCCTTCGTGTGCTTTCGCGTGTGCATGCACTTTGGTGCGCGTTAGCAAAAATATTAATTTGTTGCGTTAAGCTCAGTTTCTAAATAACCAGGATGGAAAGTCTTCAACTTTACCCCATATGAACATAAAGGGAAGATCAAATGGATGCAGTGATGCAAAATGGGCCCATGACATATATTGTATGGACCATTGAACAAAGCAAAATATTCACCCGTTGTGTTTAGCTCAATGTCTAAAAAACGAAAAGGGAAAGAGTCTTCAAACTTGTTCCTTAGGAACATCCGGACAAGATCTACTGAATGTAGAAATGCATATTGGGCCATGACATATGTTTATGGGTCATTGACAATAGAAAAGCCGAGCCGCGTAGCGCGTTTGACTCAAGAGACAGAGGTCCCGGGTTCGATACCCAGTCTGGCCATTTACTTTCGTTTCCCTTGCCCGTGATTCAAGAAGGGTAGTTGTCAGTTATTAGCGAAAGCATGTGCACTCAGTAGTGGTTAACCGCTTAGGAGGTCTAATAGGTTCTGAAAAGTAAGATCCTTTGGAAGGAAAGAACACACCAAAGAATAGAAAAAGCCTGCTTAGGAATAGTGTGGTTAGGTTAACTGACAGTCCTGACATGATCATAGCTGTTTACCGTGGACGAAAAACAATAAAACAACACCAACGACAATAGAAAAAAAATCAACCTTTACGTTAAGCTCAGTTTCTAAGTATCCACACCGGATGGGCCTTCAAATTTGCTACAAAGGAACATCTAGGAAAAACCTATTGAACGCAGTGACGCATAATTTACCCAAGCAAAGACAAATGTTATACATGAAGAATTAGGAAAACTGCCAGTGAAAACCGTAGATTACTTGCACTTATTCGTTATTAGTTTAAAATGCTACGATATGACGATACCAAATACATTAAACTTAAATACAATGCTGTTGAATGATTTGCAGACATTTCCAGACAAACCGTCTTGCCCTAAGTCATTTAAATAATATTAGAAAATTTGGGTTTCAGTCACGTATGGCTTTCGCAGTGTTGGCTTGTAAAAGTTGTCTTTGAGACGGTTGTAATGAAGGGTACCAACGTGTGCTTTTTGTTGGAAAAGGGAGAGATTGTCTCTGAATTTTCCTCAAAAACCTAACCTTATCTGGAGCTCTGTAATGGTAAAGTATATTGACGATATTGCAATCAGTTTGTAACAAATTAATTAAATCATGTAGATTATGAATATACTCATCACAAGATACTCGTTTTTTTTTCTAAGAAACGCTCAGAAAATTTGTAAATTGTTAGTTTACGTATTAGATTGTATTTGACTTATGCTGAATCATGATGATGTGCATATTTTCCTGTTTACATGAATTACCATCGTCTATTGTATCGCTAGATGTTGTTAGAACAGTGTACACATGGGCCTTGACCTATTGTCTGACTAATAAACTCTGAACTCAATCACCATCCAATCGTCATGATACGGCTGAAATACCTTTGAAAAGGATATTACACCTAAATTCATCCACCCATCCATGAATTGGAATTTCAGGTCTGGGTTTTCAATTTTAAAATATATATTGTTGTCAAAACTTAAAAAAAACCCAACGTAGATCAAGAAACAAACACTGTTTGGACGGACAGAGGGCAAAACGTGCAAAAGATCCTTTGGGAGGAAGGAACGCACCAAAGAATAGAAAAAGCCTGCTCAGGAATAGTGTGGTTAGGTTAACTGACCGTCCTGACCTGACCATAGCTGTTTACCGTGGACGAAAAACAATAACACGACAACAACGACAATAGAAAAAAATCAACTTTTACGTTAAGCTCAGTTTCTAAGTATCCAAAACGAATAGGGATTCAAACTTGCTACAAAGAAACACTAGGAAAAACCTATTGAACGCACTGACGGATATTTTGCCATGATTATTTCATGGATTATTCAACATGGAATGTAGCGTTTATTTTAGTTTCTATGTAACCAAAGAAACTTGCTGTACATGAACGTCCAGAGAGTTCTTCTAAATGCTGTGAGGCATATTGGGACTTGTCCCATATTTCATTGTCCAGTGATTGCTTTTTATTTTTTTAGGACTTTTTGATGTTTAAACATGATAGCTTAGGATAATAAGCCAGTTTGGCCCGATGTATTACCTCAACATTAAATTCGGTCACAGTGACATATATTTCAGGTTACAGTGATTTTACTTTACGTCTTGAAACGTTTTGGAGAATAAATGTGATATCTTGGGAAAATACAGTAGAATGGTCGGAATTCCGACCTCAAAAAAGAGTAGGCCACAGTGACCTATATTTCATGGTCCAGTGATTTTGCCTTATATGAGGTGATTCAGTAATTGATGCAAACTATCATATAACTTCTGAACTAAAAAAGTTGTGTGACTTACCTTTTTAAAACCCCTCTGAGTAATATCCCTTGTACTCATTGACAGTGTTCCAACGAATTGGTAGGTTAGCAATACCGGTTGCTAGGAAACTACGTTAAAATACCATAACTTGATTGGCCATGGCAGCTTCTAAACCTTCTGAATCTCCGAAACGAATTCCGCACAGATGTTCAGTGAGTATAGGGAAAAGATCATAACCACAAGGGCTTATATCCGGAGAGCTGGGAAAATGAGCTAACGTTTCATAACCATAGGACCACATATGTGACGTCATCCCCTCAAAAATATGCGGTGCAGCGTTGTCATGAAGGACAATTAGATGTGCTTGTAACAGCTCAGGTCGCGTTTTACGAATAGCCGGTCTTAGGTATTTTTGAATGTACGAGGGATGTTCAGAAAGTTCTGTTCTAGACGTCTTATTTTGGTAACCATCATTGATACAGAACTTCTGATAGCGGAAATATATAAAGGTATGGGACGTCCTGACAACTCTGCAAACGTGGTGTTTATTTTCTAAAGGACATATTTTTGAACGATTTTGGAAGAGGTATACCCTACAGCCACTGCAGATTTTCAATTAAGAAGTTCATAGTTCATATATGAGCAGTCTTTGAAGTTTATTTCATCATTGCTACTTGAACGTAGTCCCCAGGCAACTGTGACCAGGATAGATACATATTAGTTTGCATCAACTGGATGCTGCTGCTGACCTTAGGTCAATGTCATAGACTTAGAATGTACAATAGCCAGGTATAAGTTCTGCGTTTGTCCATCTTTCTGTTCATCTGTTCATTGGTTCATCCATGCGTCCTTTTGTACGTAGGCTAACATTTGCTTTAAACGTTTTGTGTGATTTTTTTTCTTTCCCTTCAGTTCACTGGAACTTGTTTGTGAATGCTTAGTATTTTAGCGAAGGATAGATACAGACTAGTTTGCATAATCTCGATGCTGCTGCTGATCTAAAGTTAAGGTTACGGACTATGAATTTGTACAATGGTTGCCTATAAGTTTTTTTGTTAAGTTTCTACATTTACTTTGGTTTTCTGAAAGCTTTAACTGGAGCTTGTTCATTTGAGAATTGAAATTTGATTTTTCAGCGTTCATCGTGTGATGAAGCCAGTGGGCGGAGCTAAAATTCCATGAAGCGCAAAGCGCTTCTTGTAGAATTTTAGCGACGACCACTGGCTTCTTCACACGATGAACGCTGAAAAATCAAATTTTTATTCTTATATTTACACTTTATTTTACCCCCTTCCTGTGCTGTTTTCGTGGTAATTTAATGTTAAATATGCAAAATATGCGTGGAAGAAAAGACAGAAACGACGTATAAGGCCATTACGTTAAACAGCCGTCGTCATAACGTCGCGTCAGTCGAACGTTACATGGACTCACTAAGACGTTTGTTTACCTTAAACATTGCTTGACGACAACGTCACACGATCAACTGTCCTTCATCGGTGTATGAAGCCAATTGCTCTGTACGGTTCACCTATGGGAAGTCAGTGGCAAGTGTAAATATATATGTTTAGTGTTAGTAAAGGATAAAAACAGCTTACTTGGCATCATCTGGATGCTGCTGCTGACAAAAGGTCAAGGTCACTGACTTAGAAAAATTTAAGTTGTATTGTTTAGCTTATATTTTCAATATACATGTACATGTAGAATGGAAACTTTTGCTATTTTGATAGGTTTACTTCTAGGTTCAAAATGTTAAGTGGACATTATCTGGATGTTGCTGCTGACATAAGGTCCAGGTCACAGACTTAAAACTTGCATGCCATTTGCATTATTTTTTGTATTAAGTTTGTTTTTGTTTTTCAATGCACATGAATGGAACCTTTTGCTATGCTACTAGGTTAACTTCTAGGTTGAAACTGATTAGGTGACATAAACTGATGCTGCTGCTGACTTTAGGTCCAGGTCACAGACATAAAAATTTATGTAAATTTTTGTTGAAATTTTATGCTTCCCTCGTATATGTTTTTACTTATTGCAAATTTTCATTGGAACTGTTTGACATTTGTCTTCAGGCTTTTCATTGGGTTTGTTATAGATTGTCCCTCTGTCTGAGTGTTAGTAATTGTTTTAACATTTTGTATTAAGTGTTGTTTTATTTAGTATGGGCGCTGGTGGAGGGTTTGTATGAGCCACTGCTCACTTTCTCTAGTTCATTATGTCTTTTTTTAGCATTTCTTGACAGCCTTTGAATTTATGACAGAAGACAATTAATTGGACCATGGCCACTATTTTTGCAATTTTTTGGCCATGGGAAACAAAAATGGACCATGGGATTGTTTTCTTGGGCAATGGCCAGAAAAGTGGCCGCGGCCGAAAACAAGTTGCCCATGGGAAAAATGGTAAAATAATTACTTAATGTTTATTTTAAATAGAAATGTATATGGCCTTGATGCGCTTTGGGCATTAATTAAGTTAAGTTGAGTTAAGTAAGTAAAATACATTCATTAATTTTGTTGTATTTATTTTCCCATGGGCAAGAGGTTGGGCCATGGCCATGCGGTTAGGCCATGGCCATGCACTTTTCCCATGGAAAACTTGATTTTCCCGCGGAAAATTCGATTGTACCCATGGGCAATCACTTTTCAAATGATTTATTTTGGGGGGGGGGGGGGGGGGGGTATCCTTCCTTTAGAAAACCAAAAGCAATTTTTTATAAAGCACTAAACAAGTACTACTTAAGTGTATACAATTTTTGTTCCTAGCTCTCTTAGAAAGATGTCATTGGGTTTGACAAATACCGATGCGACAGAAAAATACCGGTGAATGTTACCTGTAAATATCGCTGAAAATATATTTAATCTAGGTTCCATACTGTCCCTTCCATTTAGATTATAAGCATTTTCTGTGGTAGCAAATTCTCCCTTTCTACTAAAGTTATAATGATTTTGTAACGAAAACAAGATTCCTAACGTTCCAAATCTAGTTAGGAAGAGCCTTTGCATGGGCCAATTCAAAACCGTCAAAACATTAAAATTAATGTAAACAACAAGGCCGCCATGAGCTTTTGAAAATGACAACAACAAGGCCGCTATGAGCTTTCGAAAATGACGTATACGTTGTTTTCAATAACGACATAACTGCACATTGCTTTGCAACGACTCAATCGATAACCTTTGCTGCCCTTCTAACTTTTGAATGGATATTAAAAGCAATGAATGACAAGAAGCTGACAAAAATTTATTTTGTAAGTACGATGATTTTTTCACTTGAATGACACACTGAAAATAAATTCACATAATTTTTATGAAATTAGTCCAGTGGTATGACTAGGGCCTAATAATATACGTTGTAACTCAACAAGAAAATATATCTTTGTATACTGTTAGGTATCAATGTAAAGGCGACATAAAGTGCTTTCAATACATGCATAGCATTTGTCCCCAGCATGTCGCCAAACAAAGTAATGCGACTAGTATCAGAACTTTCTGAACAACCCTCGTTTGCCATTTATAGTTTGACAAATCGGAACTCTATGGTTTGCCAGTATTCTATGGACGTGGTACGCAAATATCATCAACAATATAAGTTTCCCTTGTGTGAGGCGAAACTTTCTGGCCTGGAAGATTTAAAATAATAGTTCTAAAAAGTAAATTGAGGAGAAATAGTCGAAAGCGAAATTAGGAAAAAAAAAAAAAAAAACAAACTTGTCGGGCATTTAGGGACGATCAAAAGGTCCCTAAATGTCCGAAAAAGTGAAAATCTGTGTTTATTTGTCACTGTAGACTATTCACATAACATTACAGGTCTCCAACATGGATCACTTAGGGGCATTTTTTCATATTTCTCCATAAGTAAGATATTCTGTGACCCTTAATTAGAACCGTCTTGTTGACGGTTCTAATGAGGGGTCATGACATATGTTTTCATTGCAAAATAAGACGAATATCCCATAGTTATCCTCAAAATTCCGTCTTATCTGGAGCTCTTGAAAAGTTTGAGATTTTATCGACAAAATTAGTCGATTTCTTTTGATTTTCTTCCTTGTTAACTCAGGTGGTTTTCGTAATGTACTTTGCCAAACGGAACATAACAATACAACTTTATAACTATGATAACAGTGTATTTACGAATGTATTAATCATTCATATTTTCGATAACATTGATGAGTTTGATAACCGCTCATTCCATTTTATGTATTTGTAAAATAATTGGGACCACAAAATAAGGCATTACCGTAGCATTTTCAGGAAATAAAAAACTTCACTTGAATGCACGCCAGTATTTTCATTATGGAAGCATAAAGTAAAACGATAAGCAATGATTGGGAACACTAATACAATCAGATCCCATATCCGCTCTCAAAACGAAAAGGGGAAGTAGTATACGAGGGGTGATTGATAAGTACTGAGGTACTTCTAGTGAATCTGCGCATGCGTGCTGAACATGTTATTCACTAGCTTTGATTAGAAGCTTCGAAAATATTTGGCGAAAGCTTTCTTTTTGACAGGGCCTTAAATATAAGAGGGGTGGCATATTTTTAAAAATGAGATTTAAAGTCTATTTGCCTTGCATTACTTTGAAAATTCATTCTTCGCATTCTACAAGATTTAAATGGTTCTTGTTTTAGTAAATGCAAATATGATAATTTGTCAATGGTTTGATGGAAAATAAAATATTTTGCCATCTGGTGGCTTTACCGTAAACCCTTAAATTTTGCAACTCTGAAATTTAATGACCTATATACTACTTTCGCGTTTATTAGAAAGATTGTTAGCAAAACCAAACGATGTTTACACACAAATAAACATTGCCAATTTACATGATTTTCGTCACAAAGATTTAAAAAAATATTCACTCCTGTGCACGCAGAGTATGCGATTCGAACATGCACTATCTGCAGCAACTCTCAAAATAGACACTTTCTGGAAATTAAAGTTTTGGTTTTTATTCTGAAATGGAATAAATTAATGTTTGTGCATATCATCAATTACCGGAATGCTGTATGACATATACTAAACAAAAGTTCTAACCGGCCACTTACATTTTATCGATTTTCTTCAACCGCTCAAACAATTTTATAGTTCTATATGCATCTTTAAATAGGCAAATGTGTCCGTCAACTTAGCCATCAAAAGGTTTGACAAAATTCTTGACATTACATCCAGGATGCGCCGATGAAGACAAGTACCCCCAATTCTAAAATTCACAAATTCCAGCATTTCGTCACAATTTTTTAAAAATCATTTTAAGTAATATCCAATTTACGCCAGCAAAACCGCTTCATTAGTAAAGCAAATGACTAGAGAAACAGATTTAAGCAGAAATGAACACTTGTCTTGCATGACAGGGGTCTCTTTGGACTAAAATGTTAAAACTTATCCCACCACTCAATGCAAATTCTTGTTAATTTTGAAAATGGGGGTACTCGTATTCATCTGTGCCTCCTGGATACAGGGCACTTGATAATGCTAAATCTTTTAGTGGTATGGTTTACCGACATATTCTCCTATCTGTGGCTACAAATTGAATTTTGTTATTGCTAATAGCATTAACGAAAAATGATAAAAACTAAGTGGCCGCTTAGAAGTTTTGGCTAGTATATATTTGCAAAAACAATTCCAAAATGTTTATCTCTGCTAGAGATATGAACGGTCACAGAGTCATACAGTGCACTCATGGGGGTAACTGTAAAAGGTCAAGTGTCCTCCAATTGATATTCAAGATAAGTCCCCGAAATTTTGTGATTGTTGCTCTGTAGAACTCCAAACCACTCTAAAGTTTTCAAAACATGCTGAGGCTCAGTAATTATCAATCACCCCTCGTATATATATTATTTGGCACAAACAGTGAACCGAATAAAGAGTTTCTTTCTATGACAGGTGGTCATTCGACTACCCTAACTAAAACACCATTCACACAACAGGTGAATGAAGGTAACGATATAGACAATAAGAACAAGTATACACCTTGAAAAAAGTTAAGCACACCCTATTATTGTTGCAGAAGTTTAATCCAAACTTTTCACAACTTTTAACTGATAGTAGTCCAAACCATTTCTTTTCGTAATTATGAAGCCTTGATATACTGCTTCTTGATATCCGAGTAAAAGGGCATCAGTTGGAAGTAAATCAGTCAAAAATTTTAATTGAAAGCGCGGGCTATGTTTAGCACGGAAAAAGTGGCTTGAATAACTTTGGGGCTGCAATCAAGGAACTTCGTGTCTCATTGGTTGTTTATATCCAGAAGTGACTGATTTGACAAGTACATGCAATCTAAAGCTTGGTAAAAGTAATGTAATTCAATGTGACCGTGAATAAGAGCATCAAATTCAGCCCCTACATAATATGGGACCGCCTTACTATTCCAAAAAAACGTATCATCATTTTGACAAATGATGGCCCCAAAATCAGTCAGAAAATGTTAGCTATACCGATTTTTGAATTGCTTTCAAAATCAATTTCAACATCTGCCTTTTCTGTCTCTGATGCTCGATGGAAAAAAATATTGAACTTTTACTGGGGGTGCTTAACTTTTTTCCAGGTATATACATGTAACAGTAAGAACCACAAAGAAGTACCGCCTTGGAAGAGGCAGTGACAAATGACTGCGGGAGGGTGAGGGGATGGTGGGGCGCTTAAACAATTTTACTCGATCCAAACCCTTCTGCAATCGTTCAATCCTCCCAAAGAAGCAACAACGACAACGAAAAAACAACAACAAAAACAGATCAACGAAAGCAGCAATATGTACAACAAGAACAAGTCATATAAGGCACTTGTTTTTACCTAACTTCTATTGTTTTTATTACCAAACATAAAAGAGAGCAAGGCGGGCAGCTATACATAGACAAAACGACACAGGAACAACATTGAGGAACCAGAACAGAAGTACCGCCTTGGGACGACAGTAATAGATTACTGGGGGTTGAAACTGATTTTACTGGATCCAAACCGCTCTTACCTTTTGCAAGGTTCGAAACATTTAGTTAGCTTCGCGGTCTGCTTGAAGGTTTTCTAAACAATCAATAAATCATCACCAGAAACAAACAAAACAAAAAAGAAAAGAAAAGTATCGGGCAATAAAAGCACCGAAGGCACTGGATGATACCCCGCCACTGCTGGGCATTGTAGCTTATTTTTTTGAAATAATATAATAGCTAAATAGCCACAGAAGAGGGATAGAAAGAGATATGATGTCCTTACTGTAAATAGATATTAATAACAAACCACTCATTCATGAGCAGTCTTGTGAGATTTCTAGCAATTTTTGGCATTCTCACCAGTGTAGATTTAGATCAGGATGTAAAGCATTTCTTTGAGCTGGAAAACTCTGTTTCTTATTTTATGGTGTTAAACATATCTGTGTAGTTTCATTCAGATATTCCATGTGCAGTAGAACTTCAATGGCTCGAATCCTGATGGCTCGTTAGCCCTGCCTGCCTAGAACTCCTTCCCGGGTCCCTAGACGTCAGTATATATAGAAAGTAACCCAGAATGGCTAGAACTACCCTTGCCGGGCTGAAACTGATTTTTACGGTCCCAAGCCTGTTCGAGTCCTTGCAGTTCTACTGTGACAGTCTTAAGTCACAATATATAACCTTTGACGTTCAACTGATCTGTGAAGTTTCATTCAGATATTTCATATAGAAAAAGAACAACAGGTCATAAACCATTTTTTTTCAGATCTATCAAGGGCAGATAACTAATGAAGTGGAAAGGTCAGAGCGACGGTCCTTAGTCACAATATGTAACCTTTGATGTTAAACATATCTGTGAAGTTTGATTCAGATATTCCATATAGAAAAAGAACAACAGGTCATAAACCATTTTTTTCAGATCTATCAAGGGCAGATAACTCATGCACTGGAAAGCTGAGAGTGACGGTCTTTAGTCACAATATGTAACCTCGGATGTTCAATATATTTGTGAAGTGTCATTCAGATATTTTATATAGAAAATGAGCTACAGGTCAAAAACCTTTTTTTTAGATCTCTCAAGGGAAGATAACTAATGAGCTGGGAAGGTGAGAGTGACAGTCCTTAGTCATACTATGTGACCTTTGATGTTCAACATATCTGTAAAGTTTCATTTAGATACGTGTTCCATATAGTAAAGGAACTACAGGTCAAAGACATTTTTTAGACCTATCAAGGGCGGATAACTCACAAGCTGGAAAGTAAAGACTGAAAGTCCTGAGTCACAATATGTAACCTTTGATGTTCAACGTATCTGTGAAGTTTCATCCACTTATTCTATATAGTAAAGAACGACAGGTAAAAAATACATTTTTCAGATCAATAATGAGCAGATAACTTACGAACTGGAAAAGTAAGAGTGACTGTTCTTAGTCACAATATCTAACCTTTGATGTTCACCGTATCTGTGAAGTTTTATTCAGATAGTCCTTAAAGTAAGGAAACTTCAGGTCTAGAACCATTTTTCAGACCTATCAATGGCGGATAACTCACAAACTGAAAAGATAAGAGTGACGGTCCTTAGTCATACTATGTAACGTTTGATGTTTAACATATCTGTGAAGTTCCATTCAGATATCATAAACAGTGAAGACATAAGAGGCCAGAAACCATTCTTCCAATACGAACTAGGGCAGTAAGTCGGACGGATTTCCCCAGTTGCAATCCCATACCACTAATCCCCGATAAAAATAAGTACGATAAATTTGAAATAACATTCGTGAATAAATACATGTACTCATTACAATTTATTGATCGGAAATAGTGATCACGGACGGACAAACGGACGGAAAGACAGACACAGAAAGGTATATCTTAATACCCCGCCACTAAAGTGTGGCGGGGTATAAAAACTTTCATGATGTACATGTATCAAAGATGAAGACTGAACAGAAATTAAATATTGCGACACCTGGAGATCCCTGGGTTGTCAAACAACACCACTGAAATACAGGAGAAAAAGAAAGCCACCACTTGAACACTGAATGGCCAAACAATAGACAAGAAAAGTCTACTTCTGTTTATCTTAAAAATGCAATCTAATGCACTTACATATACAAGTATCTGCGCCATTATGTTCATGTATATCAAAATATTTCTGAACAAGAGATCTGAAAGGGTCTAATACCAAATGTTTCAAATTTATCATATGACGTCGCTGTTATTCAGTTGATAACGTCGTGTCGTAAAAATCGTATGACCACATGTGTAATAACACTTTGGCGCGTACACGTAACGTCATTGACAACGTCCATGTCAACAGTGCGTTCTCTTATTGACGTTATGTTCAGTTTGAAGGCGTTAAAACTCTATTTTCAAGGGTAATATGATAAACAGAATCTTACACTCGTGGTCATTTCATTTGAAATTTATGAAACTCGCCGAAGGCTCGTTTCATAAATTTAATTAGAAATAACCATTCGTTTAAGATCCTCTATCAAACTGGATAAAGGTTTAAGGCCCGACTCTCCTCTGTACACCTGTACCTTTAATGTTAAAATATTATGAAAGAACCACATGAAAGTCTATCTCTTTGTGCTTACCCTATACGATTTTTAAATGCTGCATTTTTACGGCCTATGTCTTTTCGAGGCACAGCCTTATATAGTTTCGATATTGTACCACATTTCACAAGAATCCATTGGTTAAATAACGCGTATGTCAAGATTTAGCCAATAATATCAAAGGTCAATGAATATTTAATCTTCGTTATTTCGTGTCGTACTGCACTGTGAATACTAGCACTCTGTCTGAATTCAAACTGTTTCTCTGTTTGTAATTTTACAATTATATAAATGTTATCGAAAACAGGTGCAGATATTCAAAACTTTTTTTTCGTCGTAGATATCGATTTCTACTTTCGGTTTGATACACACAAACAAACATACAGAGCAACATGTTGATAACTATTTTGAAATCAGGTCAATTTCAAGAATGACCGCGGTCATTTTGGAATTCCAAATTGAACAGCTCAATTTTGAGATAGGTCGTTGTTGATACCCAGTGTCAAAATTACGGTTGTGGGTGCCTACCGACGTAGCTTACTTATTCATGAAAGTTATTGTCAAATCTTAAACTAGAGACATATAACAAAACACACTTCCATTTAATCTGCGCCGATTATTTTTGAAAGATTTTTCCTGTTATTTATGATATTGCCTCTGAATAAGCTTTAGTTTTGTTATTGCTGACCGCAAATTGAAAAATAAAACCTAAATACCGTCTCAACCTATGTCAACGAGCTTGCACCTGTTGTCAAGTTCCCTAGCGGCTTCAAAAAGAATACCTTTAAATGCTCTTGCTGGCATAATCCTCCGTCTTTCCGTGGATTTGGAATGGCACTTTTACGGGGAACTCTTTTCTGTAATAGTACCATCCCGGGCCCCGGGAGCAGATCGAATCCAATGGCATGTATATCATATGAGCCGCGACACGACCAAAAAAGTAGTTGTGCGCCCAGCGCAGACTCAGATCAGCCTGGGCATCCGCCCAGTCTGATCAGAGTCTTTACTGTCTGCATGGAGTCAGCTTAGATCCTTAGCTACCCTTTAAGCGCTTAGCGAAGGGTCTGAGTGGATTATGCAGATGACCAGACTGCTCTGAATCTTCGGTGTGCGCACAACCACTTTGTTAGGATTCTCGTGTCGCGGCTCATATTAGCCATCCCATTTCATTCCATCCCACACCATTCAAGACTTTTAACTATGCCTCAAGTCTTTAAACCGATAAAAATGATAAAAGTAGAAAAGCAAACATAGCGTATAATTATTTGAATGTCTTTGATAAATGAGCCGCGACACGACAAAACCAACAATGTGGTTGTGCGCCAAGCGCAGACTCAGATCAGCCTGGGCATGCGCCAAATTCGACCAGACTCTTCGTTCAGTGCTCAGATGGTAGCTAAGGGTCTAAGCTACCTCCATGCGGACAGCGAAGACTCTGATCAGACTGGGCGGATGCCCAGGCTGATCTGAGTCTGCGCTGGACGCACGACCACATTGTTAGTTTTGTCGTGTCGCGGCTCATTTGAATGTTTTTTGATAAATTACATCCGTGTTACCTATACGACAAAACTCAATATTGACAAGCAAAATAATTAAACGCTTCCAATTCTTGGAATCCTTTAGAGCATTTTCAAGAGATAAATAACTGAAAACATTTCTTCTTTTAATTGAAAGTAAATAGTACTCTGAAACCCGTAAACATATGAGGTCTTCTAAAGTTACCATTGGAAGACTGGGCGGAGGATGTTAGACGCTTGCCATTCAATGTCAAACCGAGTAGTCCATCTGAAATATCGGTAAAGTAGATTGCACATGAATTGTTATGCATATTTGTGAGGTTAAAAATGCCCAGTAAGCACTATCGGTCATCACAAATGATGATAACACTACGTCGAAACAACATCGGAATAACATTGATGCAACGTTATGACGCTTTATTACATGTATTACTAAATATAGTAACACATATCTTGGATACGCAGTCCAATATGGCTCGTGATTCCTTTCCCCATATCAGCCCGCTCGTGCAGAGCCATATCGGCCCGCTCGTGCAGTCATATCAGCCCGCTCATTCGAAAACAAGATGACGGAAAGCAAACTGGAACAGATGTAAATTTATGGCTTGAGCGACTGGATATATTAATATGGGGGAGAACAGACCGACAGAGGCTGCTAAACGGCTGAGAAAGTTTGTAGCGATTGTTTGTAGAGAAATCGAAAATCGTAAACACAATGTGACACTCTTTACAGACTCAGACAGTGGGAACAATCCTCCTAAATGAAATTGAAATGCATATTGAAAGTTTTTTCTCTGTCTCTCTTTCAAAGAATTGCTCTCTGTGAAATCCCCTTTAAATCTTCGTATCTCTAACTTTGTTTGAAAATGATTGCATATATGCAGTTTTAATGACGTCATGTTTATTGAAGGACGTCAGCACGGCGGCTGTGTGTGCGTGCGTACTTTACAACGTAACATAACGCCAAAAACAATCGGGTTGACGTATCGTCCAAAATAGTTCCGTTTGGTTCATTCAGTGTAATGATTCAGGGGAAAGTGCAGAAAACATGTAATAAAAAGGTTACGACATGTCTAGTGTCGCATTGCCAGGCATATCGGCCCGGTCGCTCCATATTGGCCCTAGGGCCTAAAGGCCCTAGGGCCAATATGGCGCAATCCGGGCCGATATGCCTGGCAACGCGACACTAGGCATGAAATAACCTCTAATTATTGATGTCTATACAGTACAGCGTTGTCCCGACATCATAATGTTGCAACGACGTCGTCACAACGAGGTTTAGACGATGTTTGTATGCTGGGTTGAAAGAAGAAAAAAGAAGATTGTTGCGCGATATCCGATCATCTCATGCATGCCTTTTGTAAAGGTGACCTTTGTTCTACGCGAGTGAGCATAAAATCATTACTTCATTATACCTTTTGGAAAATATACTCGTCGAAGGTAAGGCCAGAAATAAACATCGCCCCACCAAGAAAAGAAAATCGAGAAATATCGTGTTACTAAAATGGCATCGTTCAAAAATGAGTCTCTCTACCAGCTTTTAAGAAATATGTTTGACATCAAAATTCCCTCGTAAAAATCTGTCCGTCATTTTTCGCTTCCGCCGAGAGTGTCCGCGATCTCTTGCTTCCTGCAGGGACTACTGTTTTCGACAAATGGCCTTCTGCCGAGGCTGTCCGTGTGACTGCTTCCTGTCGAGAGCCTCGGCAAGAGGCAGAATCACGCGGACAGTCTCTGCAGGAAGCCGTTTATCATATTCAGCAGGAAGCAAGAGATCGCGGACTGTCTCGGCGGAAGCAAAATATGATGGACAATCTCTGAATAAAGCGAAAATTGTCTGACTGGTTTATACCCGTTGTGACAGAAAACTGACAATTAAGTAGTTGTCCGTCTTTTATGACAAAACGTATGATAAGCCTCTATCACATATCTCCTGGAGTTTCCTATGTTAAAGTGGCTCAGAAGTGAAAAGATATTATCTTTGGTCGTTTAAGTCTTAAAAATTAATCATATGCTTCGTTTATCAGATATACATGAACCTGATATTCATAACGCGAAATTGTTCAGACTTACACATAACCCAAGTCCTGCACCCTCATAATTTGTTCCGCACCGAGTGTGTGTGTGTGTGTGTGTGCGCGCGCGTGTGTGTGTGTGTGGGGGGGGGGGGGGGCAGAGTTTGGGTGAGTCAAACATAGAAAATAACATTATGATTTGAACATCATTGAGCTTTCAGCAAACTAACAGTAGGAGAGAGTCGGGAAACCTCGGACAGCCGGTAATTTCGGACAGTGATATTGTTTCCTTCATATGTCAGTTGTGTAGAACTGAAACAAAAAATTACTGGCCAAAAAGAGAATTTCCTAATGAGACGGCTTATTATGAGCCGTCTCATCTGGATTTTCACTGTTTACAATGGTATGTCCGAATTTACCCGCCTGTTTGAAGTTACCCGACTCTCCCCTAAAGCTGAATGGTTCATAAAAACTGCACAGGAAGCAAAATGTGCCTCCCTTCTCACCTAGGTATGTTTTAGGAGCAAATCCATAGATTATGACTAATATGTTATAGCAATTTAAGACCTACTCAAATATAGTTTCAGAAAGCAAACCATACAAGTGGCGATTGAAAAGTTCTGAGCCCCACCATGATAGAACGACAATAAAGGCTGTGAGCTATGGAATCCCATTTATGACTGTGAAAATTTACGCCTTAAGCGGGAGTCGAACCCGGGACTGCTGAATCAACAGGCCAGCGCTTTACAGACTGAGCTACCTATCGGGGCTCAAACTGTGTACGAAACAGAAAAAGTCATTCGAGAGTCTGCAACTTAGTGGTGTGTTTTACACAGACGTCTGTAACTCTCTGACAGCGTAGAACCTAACAGAGTAATGTTTGTCACCCTAAAACGCGCATTCAACAAGTAAAACTCGCCGTGATCGTAGAAACAATAGCCATGGTGGGATATGTGTAGATGCAAAAAATAATGTACGTTCGCGTCGTAGGTCAGATCTTGAACTCCCGGATGTAGAATGTGTTTGGCTAGAACTTAACAGTCATCACAGGAAATTTTTCATAGACACATTCTATAGGACACCAAATTCTTCCGCTGAAACTTTATCATTTATCGAGGACTCAATTGGTCTTGCTTTTGACACCAATTTAAGTAATATATTCATAACAGGCGATTTCAATCTCGCCATTTTAAAGAATTCATCTAATCGAAAAGTACCAGACATTTGCCAGCATTTCGGTCTGGAGCAACTAATAATAGAACCTACGCATTACAATGAAAACTCATCGTCTACTATTGATCTGTTTTTACTTCAAATAAAAACAATATACTTTCAAGTGGAGACGGTGACCCTTACCTCGACCAAAATATTAAGTATCACTGTCCAGTTTTTATCATTCTAAATTTCAATAAAAACACGTCCCCTATCTTTCATCGGCATATCTGGCTTTTTGATCGTGGAGATTATGATTCCTTTTCACATAGTGTTCAAGAAACCGATTGGAATATTTTAAAGAATGATGATATCAATATTTATGCAAAAAAGGTAACGGAAAAATTTTTGACCTTGGCCACACAGTACATTCAGAATAAAGTGATAAAAGTACGTCAGTCTGACCCTCTCTTGCTAACAAATGAAATTATGAAAATGATTCGTAAACGAAAACGTATAATAAATACAAGATTACTAAAATCATTATCGACTTTGAAAATTACAAGCATTTAAGAAACAAAATGCAAATAGATAAACTGGCAGTGAAATTAAAAAAAGATGATATTGGACAAAGAGATTGGTGAAAAACGCTCAAACAATTCATAAAACCGGAACAAACATCTACACTTCCCCCACACGACGCATAAAAAGGCCAATATAATGAATAATGTTTTTACTGAACAGACCGTATTAGACGAAAGTAACGCTTTTCTACCCGTTGACGTTCCTCACCCTCCAAACGGTCTTGACTCTCTTTCTACAACACCTCAAGAGGTGGAAATGATCTTAAAGTCACTAAAAGTTGGTAAAGCTGCTGGCCCTGACTCAATAAATAATCGAGTTCTTAAAGAATTAGCCCTTCCGTTATCTTTCCCTCTCTGTGATCTCTTCAATTTTTCTTTGACTAGTGGTAAAGTTCCTAGCATATAGAAAGAGGCAAATGTAACCCCGATATTTAAAAAGGACGACCCATCAATTATTTCAAATTACCGACCTATCTCTTTACTAAGTACATTAGGCAAAGTATTGGACAAAATGTGCACAAAATCTCTTCAATTTCATTCGTGATCATGAAATACTGACAACTTGCAGTCAGGTTTTAAACCAGAAGATTCTACCGTCAACCAGCTTGTCGATATATACAATACTTTCTGTAAAGCCCTCGAAGAAGGGAAAGAAGTTCGCGCTGTCTTTTGCGATGTAAGCAAAGCGTTTGATAGGGTCTGCATTAAAGGCCTCCTTTTTAAACTTCAAAATGTTGGGATTTCTAGTTCTCTCCTATCATGGTTGAATTATTATCTAGATAACAGAAAGCAGAGAATAGTATTACCCGGTGCTGTCTCATCCTGGACGACTCTGAAAGCAGGTGTTCCGCAGGGCTCTATCTTAGGACCCCTTCCTTGTGTATATTAATGACATTGTTGAAGATATACACTCTACTATAAGACTCTTTGCTGATGATACAAGTCTTTATATAATTGTAGAAGATCCCTTGCAAGCAGCCGACTAGCTTAACACTGATCTAGCCAAGATACACGTATGGGCAACTAAATGGCTTGGTTAATTCTCCCCTCTAAGTTCGAATCAATAAGATTCTCTAGAAAACAGGCAAAACCTTACCATCCCCCTATTCATATGAATCAACAACAAATCAGCGTAGTAAATTCGCACAAACATCTAGGCCTTATTTTTTCGAATGATTGCACCTGGCAAGAACACCTAGATTACATTAAAAATAAAGCATGGCTTCGGATTAATATACTGAACAAACATAAAAACTTGACGGTTTTTTATTCTTAATTCCGGCCAACTTAGCAAATACGTACTGTATAATATGGATGATTTCGAGTTGGACAGACATCTGATTTCATAAATCATGAAAAATTATTGGTATATTTTTGTCCTGTCCGGAGTTATCTTACTTATTCCTATCTAAATAATTCAGATCAGAACTTTAATTTGCGCGCAGCAGAACGTTTTTTTATTTGTACGCAATAAACAGTAGTTCCAAAACGCACGGAAAACACTTTAAACACTTATGTAAATTGTAATCACAACCTGAAAATAACGTTTAAAGATTCAAAACTTTCAGATTATCTCCCTTTGAATTAAACATATAGAGATCTTTGAGATGCCATATTTTCTATACCAGTGTGTCTTTTTAATTATTTTCTTCGAAATGTGTTTGATTGTCTTGCAAACTCAATGTCTTCATCACTAAATTTATTTGAAAGCCATTTCTAAAACTGCCATAAAGGCTTTAAAGTGTAATGGGAATTCCATTGAATTCAGTTTCAATGGAATTCCCATTACACATGAAAGTCTTTATGGCAGTTTAAGAAAAGACTTTCAAACAAATTAAGAAATAAACATATTGAGTTGGCAAGATAATCAAACAAATGTCGAAGAAAATAACAAAAAAAGACGAATTGGTATTAAAAATATGGTATCTAAAATCTCTATATGTTTAATTCAAAGGGAGATAATCTGAAATTTTTGAAACTTTAAACGTTCTTTTCAAGTTGTCATTACAATCAACATGTTTTCTGTGCGCACTGGAACTAATGTTGATTGTATACAAGAGAACTTCCATCTGTGCATGCACTAATTAAAGTTCTGTTCTAAATTATTGAATTAAGAATAAGTTAGATAACTCCAGACAGGAGTAAAATTTACCATTAGTGGTTCATGATTTATGTAAGCAGACGGCTGTCTAACTCGAAAAAGTCAATATATACATTACAAATTTGCTAGGTTGGCCGAAATTAAGAAATAAAAATCGTCAAGTTTTTACTTTGTTCAGTATATATGATATAATCGATAAATAAATGCAGTTGACAAACAATATATAGTACTCTGTGTTATTGTATTATTGAGGGATACAGATTCAAATAATTCTCTTGACTTCCTTCTGGATCCCTTTTGTATAATATTTGTATTTATGCCATAATGTCCATCGAATGTTTGTTTGTTATACGAAAGAAATAAAGTTTAAACCAAACCTTGCCGTGAGAAAAGGGGACGTCCCCAATGAGAAAAAGTCAATTCTACAATATTTTACAGGTTCTGAATTACGACACGTAAAGTTACCTTAAATCATGCGCAAACAGTGAAGACTTTAACCAACTTTAAATGTGCATCTATGCTTACGTATACTGATGAGGAAGTTTAGTTTCTATATTTTGATTTCTCAGACTCCATAAATTTTAAATGCAAACATGACACATTCTGATAAGACTGCACTGAGTGCCTGTTCATCTGATCCTAGGTGCGTTTACTCTTTTTGCGGGTATATCATGAACGAATTGTGAGAAATGAAATAAAATAGGTAACGGATCTATCTCACGGCGGCAATGTTTTATCTTAGAAACTTCAAAACAAGTTTAAACCAATTCAACAAAGAAAGAACTTGATATGACACAAAGTTTCAATAAGCTGATTGATAAGACCAATCGGTAGTTAGCCGAAAGCAGTTTTAAGAGATGGACGACATGTGTGTGTGGATGCTCTGTTTTATGTTATTATTTTTTATCAAAGGTAGATAAGTATTGCATAATGTGTAGCGTTTAACTCATTTCTTAATTGTCTTTTTCATGTAAAATATTGGAAGTTTCAGAGGACAACACAAAATGAAAAATATTTATTTATCATATGGAGTCACTGTTATTACCTAGCGTATAACGTCGTGCAATAAAAATCGTATGACAACACGTGTAATAACATTTTGGCGAGTACATGTAACGTCATCGACAACAGCCGTGTCAGCAATGCGTTTTATTATTGAAATAATGTTGAGTTTGAAGGCGATGAAATCCCATTTTAAAGGGTCATTTGATAAACAGAATCTTGCGCTCGTGTTCATTTCATATGAGATCTATGAAACTCATCAAAGGCTCGTTTCATAAATTTCATATGAAATGACCATTCATATAAGATCCTCTATTTACGCAACGTTTCGGCCGAAGCTGGCCATTATCAATCGCTAACGTAAATAAAAATCTAAAAAAAGGTAAAGGTCATACATTACAATGCATCTACATGAATAAATAGTTTTGAGTACATACATAGTTATTTGAAAAAACAAGTCCATAGGTCGTACGAAGGGGTTTGTGTACAGACATTTTGCGAGGGAACCAAAAATTTTTGTACGCATGAAACAAACATATGTGATGAAGTTTGAAAAAATCTTCGAAAGCAATAACAGTACAAATATGAGGAGAATCTTTGCGGAAAGTGTTAAGGGCTAGAAGGTCATTGAAACTGGAGCTTATATTAAGCTGTCGTTACTACAGCATAAACAGGTCGAAATCTATAGTATGATTTTCGACAAAGGGGTTTCTTATATGTAGCTGCACAGGCTAAGAGAAATATGAAATGATTGTTGTGTGTGCCTTTAGTGATATGTTGTCATCGTATGTATATATTTCTTTTCCATTTCGTTTTGAGGGCGGGATGTTGGATCGGATTGTATAAGCTTCTGATTTTACTTTACCTATCTCACGGCCGCTTATCTCCGTCAGCACAACACCGTGTTGTGTATAGGAAAATGTGCTGGAGATTTCCGGTGGTTCTGCAGGCGATTAGAAAATAAAGGTCACGAAAGGTAGGTGTCTCGGTTTAAAAGGGATATATTCTTTTCCAGCGTAAAACAAAAGAAAAGGAAAATGTCATGCAACCCTTCAATCGTTTTTCTATGAATACGAGTCTTGATCGAAGCCAGATTCTCAGTTATACAACAGATTTCCATTTTTTTCCCGGAGCGAGGTCCTGGAGGTGGCCGTTTTGTTGACATGCAAACATTTCAAGGGGATTGAATTATCAGTCAATCATTTGCACTGCAAAGCTTCTGTTAGAACTAAATGGTACGAAAGTAATGCTAGTTTGTCAATTGGGTACTTACATTCGTCCCACTTTCTTTGTTTAATTACATTGTGCACACGGCCACCAATCTAGCTCATTCATCGCATATACCAATGGGGCAAAACTTTCTGTTCCTTATTTTTGAGACCAAAATTCGATAAAACAGGCAATGCTATGCGATGGGACATTCATTGGAATTTTGGACACAGGTATTGGTTTATAAAGAATTTTATGCTTGACCGTTTGAAATGCTTTGTAGCGGAGAAAAGGGCACTTTCTCCAACTTCAACGCAGATTCTCCTTTCAGTCTGTGATCCAGAGCATTACTTTTAAGGTATGTTGTAGGTCGAAATCAAGGTTATCGCATAGCATTGTCTTTGTTGGGTTCAAAAAAGTGGCTACTAACAAGATTTTTTTTTTATTGAATTCAAGGTCCATCTCATTCATACTGCAGACAATGAGTGAGATAGACCTCAAATTCTATAAAAGCTTTAAATTTTCTTGTTAGTGAATAATTTTTGAAATCCGATAGTGCGATGTGATTACCTCGATTACGACCTACAACTTACCTTAAAAATAATGAAGTTGACGAAAGTGCCCTTTTCCCCACTTCAAAACATTTCAAACCGCCAAGTATAACATCGTTTATAAAACAACACTAGTATCCAAAAGTCCAATGGATTTCTCATCGCATAGCATTGCCGTTTTCTGATTTTAGTCTTAGAAAGAAGGAATAGAAAGGTTTGCCCCATTGGTATATGCGATGAATGAGCTGGATTGGTGGCCGTGTGCACAATGTAATTAAACAAAGAAAGTGGGACGAATGTAAGTACCCAATTGACAAACTAGCATTACTTTCGTACCATTTAGTTCTAACAGAAGCTTTGCAGTGCAAATGATTGACTGATAATTCAATCCCCTGATTGCTGGAGTCGTTATTTTCATTTTAATTAGCATGCTTAATGCAGCAGAGGCATTGTACAGCCAAGTGTACGAATCTGAAAGCTGTGCGAATCTGTACCATGCCATGCTACTACATTATTTACGTTATAAAACGGTTAAAAACGGTCATTGGTGGCACAACATAAAACAATCTCCTGCACCGCCACCTATCGCCTTCAGCACCACCGATCTCCTGGATCACGAATTCCACAACAACTTTCATTATCTGGGCTGAAGGAAGGTAGCAAATTCTGTTTAGGCTCGTAACTGGTACTTATATGAGAGACCTTTAATATACTGGTGATAGATGAAAACATAAATACTCGGCGACTTCAGGAATGCAAATTTGAAATGTTTGCATGTCAACAAAACGGCCACCTCCAGGACCTCGCTCCGGGAAAAAATGGAAATCTGTTGTATAACTGAGAATCTGGCTTCGATCAAGACCCGTATTCATAGAAAAACGATTGAAGGGTTGCATGACATTTTCCTTTTCTTTTGTTTTACGCTGGAAAAGAATATATCCCTTTTAAACCGAGACACCTACCTTTCGTGACCTTTATTTTCGAATCGCCTGCAGAACCACCGGAAGTCTCCTGCACATTTTCCTATACACAACACGGTGTTGTGCTGACGGAGATAAGCGGCCGTGTATCTGCATCTTTTGGAATGTTTATTTCTCTTTATCAAGACTTATTAGTCATGCTGTTAACCTTTACACTGATACAGTTTAGTAAAATTTTATCGCTCAACCATTTGGTTCAAATGATATTTTATTACTTATCAATTACGTAAATACAGAGGATCTTACACGAGTGGTCATTTCATATGAAATTTATGAAACGAGCCTTCGATTCTGTTAATCATATGACACTATAAAATGGGATTTAACGCCTTCAAACTGAACGTTATTTCAGAAAGAAATGCATTGTTGGCATGGACGTTGAAAATGACGTTACATGTTCGCGCCATAGTGTTATTACATGTGTGGTCATACGATTTTTAAAACACGATGTTATCCACTGAATAACAGCGACGTCATATGAGAAACAGCAATACAATGTCATAGATAACAGGACATGGCAGTAAGCGAAATGCCTATATACAGAGTCATTTCACTCAATCTGTTAAACAAGTCCTTTGTATCACTATTTTTGTAATGCTTTCAAATTAAACGTCGGGTGGTTGAAAATGAATTTTACCGTTACTTGGTGTATGCATTCCAGAAAACTGTAGGTAAAACCGATTTTTTTCTTATAGGTTCTAAAAATAACTATTCTGTATGACAGGACTGGATACAACATGGGGTTATGTGTATGTGTCTATGGCAGTTTTAAATCACCTCTCTAGTAAGGGTTATTTAACCGCCATCGTGGGTTCTATATATCAGAAGAAAGTCTCTCCTACCATAGACAGGGTTCCTTTGCACACAACCTGTCATTATCACCGTCCCATCGTCCTGATATGACTGAAATACAGTTGAAAAGTACGTAAAATCGCAAGTCATCCATCCATCCATGTTAGAACTGACCTGTAAATAAATAATGTTTTTATTGATGAATCTATGAAAATATGATATTGATGACTATCTGGCAAATGCACCCAATCATAACAGCGACGACATATGAGAAACTGAAATACAATGTCATAGATAACAGGACATGGCAGTAAGCGAAATGCTTATAAACAAAGTGATTTCCCTGAATCTGCTAAACGAGTCCTTTGTATTATTTTTTGTAATGCTTTCAAATTAAACGTCGGGTTTTCGAAAATGAATTTTACCGTTACTTGGTGTATGCATTCCAGAAAACTGTAGGTAGGACTGTTTTTTTTCTTATAAGTTCTAAAATAAGTATTCTATATGACAGGACTGGATACAACATGGGGTTATGTGTATGTGTCTATGGCAGTTTTAAATCACCTCTCTAGTAAGGGTTATTTAACCGCCATCGTGGGTTCTATATATCAGAAGAAAGTCTCTCTTACCATAGACGGGGTTCCTTTGCATACAACCTGTCATTATCACCGTCCCATCGTCCTGATATTACTGAAATACAGTTGAAAAGTATGTAAAATCGCAAGTCATCCATCCATCCATGTTAGAACTGACCTGTAAATATATAATGTTTTTATTGATGAATCTATGAAAATATGATAATGATGACTATCTGGCAAATGCACCCAAGCATAGCAGCGACGTCATATGAGAAACTGAAATACAATGTCATAGATAGCAGGACATGGCAGTAAGCGAAATGCTTATATACAGAGTCATTTCACTCAATCTGTTAAACAAGTCCTTTGTATCATTTTTGTAATGCTTTCAAATTAAACGTCGGTTTGTCGAAAATGAATTTTACCGTTACTTGGTGTATGCATTCCAGAAAACTGTAGGTAGGACTGTTTTTTTTTCTTATAAGTTCTAAAATAAGTATTCTGTATGACAGGACTGGGTACAACATGGGGTTATGTGTATGTGTCTATGGCAGTTTTAAATCACCTCTCTAGTAAGGGTTATTTAACCGCCATCGTGGGTTCTATATATCAGAAGAAAGTCTCTCCTACCATAGACGGGGTTCCTTTGCACACAGCCTTTCATTATCACCGTCCCATCGTCCTGATATGACTTAAATACAGTTAAAAAGGACGTAAAATCGCAACTCATCCATCCATTCATGTTTGAACTGACCTGTAAATAAATAATGTTTTTATTGATGAATCTATGAAAATATGATAATGATGACTATCTGGCAAATGCACCAATCATAACAGCGACGTCATATGAGAAACTGAAATACAATGTCATAGATAACAGGACATGGCAGTAAGCGAAATGCTTATATACAGAGCATTGTTGGCATGGACGTTGAAAATGACGTTACATGTTCGCGCCATAGTGTTATTACATGTGTGGTCATACGATTTTTAAAACACGACGTTATCCACTGAATAACAGCGACGTCATATGAGAAACTGCAATACAATGTCATAGATAACAGGACATGGCAGTAAGCGAAATGCCTATATACAGAGTCATTTCACTCAATCTGTTAAACAAGTCCTTTGTATCACTTTTTTGTAATGCTTTCAAATTAAACGTCGGGTGGTCGAAAATGAATTTTACTATCAGGTAAATGCACCCAAGCATTGCACAATTGATCACAGGTAAAGATGCAGATAGATTAAAAACACTGTCTATCATGTTTCTTCCTAGAAGGCGCTGCAAGGATAAAGTCTGAAATGAAAGATATATGGGGATTCATGGAAAGCGTTTACTTTCCATCGACATATTTGGTGAAGAGAGCCGCCATAATCGAGTGGCTTCAGATGCTCGGTTATGGTGCAGAAAGTCGCCCGAAAGTCGTGAGATTGCGCCCGTATTACGCTATCCGACTACTGGAAAACTCTGTCTGTGAAGCCAGTAGTGAATGGGTACTTGCTTCGAATCAGGCAAGGGTAAGGCAGCGAAAGGAAATAGATGGGGTCCACCTTTCATATGTTGTGCCAAGACATAGTGGGCCTGGAACCCCACTGCTTTTGCGGCTACTAGGCCATGGGAAACCTTATTAACATTTACCTTACATTTTCTATGATTGCTGCGATGATTCATTATGAGCTACAGATCACCCACGCGGACCAAACAACTAAATATTTGTATTTGATACGCATGGCAGATTCTAGGATGGGCAAAAAAAAGAGCAAAAAAAAAAAAAAAGAAAAAAAAAGATAAAATAAAATAAAAATAAATAGATAAAAAATTAAGTAGTAATAATAATAATAAAAATAAAAATAATGATAATAATAATAACAGTAATAAACACTCCACTCTTCTTTGTTACTGATCGTTCAAAGGCACTTCTTTGTCTGTCTTTATTTTGGTTTTGTTCTTTTTGGCTTGCGGTCTCGCTTTGGCGGAAAATACCAGGAGAGTGTATACTGCAACAATTCGTTCTAAACCTTTTTCTTTAGGGCCGCAATTAGGCCAAAGAGATCGAAAAGCTCGTTCCGGTTTGAGACTGCATTTCTTCATTATTTTCTTCACAGACATAACAAACAAAGACCTCGTCTGATTTTGTCTATTTCTATTCATATCCGATTTACCTCATCTGCTAAAAATAACAGATGGAAACTTTATTCTATTTTTGATAGTACATGTACTTTTTTGTAATATTTCCGTTAAAAAGCATGTTTTTCTTTTACAAGTGCCTTGAACTTGACCACATTTCTTTTGCTTTTTATAAACTGATAGCATAAAAATGAAACTCTGAATTTAATGCAAAGTATTAGGCTTTGCACCCTAAGAAACATACCAAAACCTGTGTACGAAACAGTGTTTATATATAGCTTAGCGCAAAGCATTAGCTTTTTCAAATATCATGCAGCGGCGTCGCGAAAAATAGGCATTACGGCATCGCATAATCTGACTAGTCAGAGCAGCCGGCACACTGTCCAGCGGTGGTGCATTCGTGGGATCTGATCAGTCTTTTTCGGCATAAATATTCTTCATGATGCAGACATTTTTTTATGCTGAGTATAGACTGATCAGACTGTACTTATGCCGGACTGGGCTGATCTGTGTATCTGTAAAACCTGAAAGAGCAGAGTTCAAATTTATTGTTTAAATTAAGAAACAAGCGCTTTTGACGATTTTCTTCCCTTATCACATTTACTGAAAATATGTATCCCATCTATCTGTGTGTGTGGCTTATATGTACAACTGACCGTGTTATGGATGTAAAAATCGGTAATGTCTGTGAGTAATTAACTCATACGCATTGCAACAGCAATTTCCATGGCACACATGTACACATTTTTAGCATCTGATAAATTTCCTATTGGCAGGCAACATGTTCATGAAAAGCCTGACCTGGAAACCTGTTACAATGATACAGGTACAGAAAAATGGGACAATTCAGAATTGTTAAAATCTGAAACTGTTAGGGATTCATTGGCAGCTTTATGACAATGGAGGTGTAGGTTGGATGGTGCGATGATTCTGGGCATAACTTCCAGTGCCGGGGCGTCCTACTGATTTGGATTATAGAAGGGCAAGGGGGTTGTGAGGACATTTTTCTTGCTTTTATATCACTCTAATGTTCCCTTCTTACTTTAGCCATACAAATGTACAGAGAAATATTTACACTCGTCGACGATATCCTTAGATGAACCTATACTGGGCTGACGATGTTCATACACCCACGAACAACACATATTTATGTAATCTTACATGTAAGCAACGTCACGGATAATTCAAATAGATGATTGGCCGACGTAACGTTTGATATACGTCATGTCACAGTGACGGCAGCTGTACTTCATTACCAAATACGTTGGTTTATAACTATTCGGCGTCCTTTGCTTGGCGTTGAATTAGTAAGAACTTCACGAATGAGTAACATAACTGATGTAAAAACATAGCATAAATATAAAAGATAAATTTCATATGTCGGGAGTTTATGGAAATACGAACGCAATGGGTTCCGTGCTTTGTTGTTCCCAAATAGCGTAAAGCAAGTTATTGTCCAAAACAATAGCAGCATGCATTTTATTCTCAGAGGGTCAAAATTTTGTTCCAGTCACTGCCACTGATGCCACTTAAACCAAAAATAAACTTCAGTAAATATAAATTTGTTGTCATCTTTTGATGCCAAGTTCAGATGTGCCAAGTTTCCACAGACATGGGTTTGAAACAGTCTTTCCTAAAATTTTGATTCATGCTAAATGTGACTCAACAGCTGTTAAGAAAAGACTTGAAATAGGCCCATATAGTTATTTTCCTTGAGACATGCCTAACGGCCGACCAAAACGTTGGAAAACTGTTTTGTTTTGTTATTGTTGTTGTTATTGTTGTTGTTGTTGTTGTTGTTGTTGTTGTTGTGTGTGTGTGTGTGTGTGTGTGTGTGTGTGTGTGTGTGTGTTTAAATATTTTCTCAATTTGTTTTTCAAATAAACAAATAAATTACCTTACACCCGTGGATAATGCCACCATTCAAATAGTTAAAAATTAAATTCTTTGCTAAATAAAAGTTAGTAACAGAAAGTGCACTAATAATCGGGTTCACTTCAATAACAACTCATGAAAATTTTAGTCTTAGCTAGGCAAGCCCTCATTTTAAAAGGATATTTTATATTATGTCCTGTTTGTCTTATTTGCCTCCCTTTAGGTCTTGGTATCTTTCGCTAATTTTCTTGCGGCTTATCCACCGGGAAGAAAACTGAACATTAGTTTTCCGCATGTGTTGTGGTCACGCATTGTTCCAGTACTTTTCCCACGTAAAATCGTTGCTTACTTGCAGTGTGTCCTATGATTGTGTCTCTTCCTGGTTATATCCATTTATGTGTTTATTGAATCAGTTTCTGAGTATATGTATATTTAATTTTACTTCACGGTTAGTCCAGCACCTGACTTAAGTTTTTTTTACAGAAACACAGTTTCTAAGTGAGAAACAATGTTTCTGAAATAATTTAGGTCTGGTCCTAGACTAACCGCAAATATTAAAGTTTTTCTTAGTACTTTTCGGCTCAGTACTTACGTAGTAGTACACGTCATCCCAGGTCCAGAGACCTCTGTAGACTGGTAAATCTCATTTCACATAATTTATGCTCTTTTTTCTTATTCCATGACTTGCGTTTAGTGTTAAATTCTGAAATACAATAACTATCGTCTTTTATTTATTTTGAAGGCAGTACAGCTGGTTCCTACTGTTACACAAGCAGCTATTCGACAACCAAGTACTGTACTTACGGGTGTTGTGACGTATCCTATTCCATCTACGACCGCTGCTGTTTATGGTCAGAAAGTAGTTCATCTTCAGGCAGCAGTTCATCAGGAAGTGGTAGCTACAGCAGCTATTATGACGAATACTATGATGACACGTTAGTAGTTTTTTTCGCTGTGTAGTATAGGAATGAATTTCCTTTTTTGGGATTTTATCGATGTGTAAACGCCGGCGAATCACTCACAAACTGAATAAAGCCCGAAGGGCTTTATGTTAAGTTTGTGAGGGATTCGCCGGCGTTTACACATCGATAAAATCACAAAAAGGAAATTCATTTCTTATAATTCCAACTTTGTCCATCCTAAAGATTTTCCTCGTCTGCATTGTCCATCGGTTTACTATATTGGAGGGTTTAGGTGAACAGCGTTTGACCGTGAAAATCAGAGACATAGATGTAAGCATTTCAAGCATAATTCCCTATGCAATTACAAACTCTCTTTAAAATTACAAACGGCTTATTCCTAAGTTTTCATTTTTAAAACCGTTTCCTTGCATGAAAACTCGAAAACACTCCAAAATAGTCAATGACTCTACCAGAAACACTGTCGAGAAGCAGCCATTTTGAAAACGTTACCAGCTGACATTTGTCGTGACGCTAACGTTACGTCATAAATAACGCCATACACGCGCTTGCTTTGGTCGTCTCAAGACAAATTTTGTTTTCATTCTGAATTACAATTAGAAATTGCAAAATTGCTGATTCGTTACGGAAAAAGGTGAAAAAACTTAGTCGGAAGAGAATGCCGCGTATGGATACAACGTCAACAGGATTTATCGATGTATAAACGCCTCTCTGCAGATGCTGTCAGCCAATCATTTGTTTAGAACTTGTGTCAAAGAGAAGCCATTGGAATTATTTATCCATATCAATTTTTCTCTTCAAATGCATGTAAACTTTCAAATGATATCGAAAGTTTATAAATTCTTATGTGGTATTTATCTATGGTTGACACTGTTTCGTACTTTTGGCACGGGGCATATATGCTGATAAACTATATGGTTCGCTTTATTCATGAATTAATAGCCGTTGACTTAAGATTTCCTCCGCCTTTGCTGTTGACTGCTTCTCACTGACCTCTACGGTTGGGATCTCGTGTAGGTGAGAGCGTCTTGTTTCCTTCCAGCAAGTTACTGACTTGCCCACTGCCTTAGATACTAGATATGTTATTGACAAAAAAAAAAATGTACCCACCTATGCTTTCCCAGAAGTATCATTTTCCCTAAATGTTGCCATGTAAAGACCTCCTGTGACCTTGAAAATAGGGTCAGGGTCACCAAAATTCAAGCAGCTCTTTTTCATCTCCCGATTATACACGTGTCTATGTTTGGTCATAATACATCAATCCCTTCAGGAGGTATGGTGTAGCCAAGCCATTTTTAAACATTCTTTGACCTCATGTGACCTTGAAAATAGGGTTTAGGTCACCAAAATTTAATCAATTCTTTTCTATCTCTCAGTGATATTTCGTACGATATAGGCTAAAATCCATCTATCCATTCAGGAGATATGGTGCAGACAAGCCATTTTTTAACATTCTTTGACGTCCTGTAATCTTACAAATATGGTAATGGTCTCTTAAATAGAACCAGTTCTTTTGCACTTCTCAGTGAAATATCTGTGAAAGTTTGGTTTAAATCCATTCATCCATTCAGGAGACAGAGGGCAGACAAGGCATTTTCAACATTTGTAGACCTCTTGCAACCTTGAAAATGGAATCAAGGTCACCAAAATCTAATCCTTTCTTTTCCATGATATGATTATGCAAGTTTGGTTTCAATCCATCCATTTATTCTGGAGAAGAGCAAACCAGCCATTTATCAACATTCTTTGACCTCCTTTGACTTTGATAAAAGGGTCAAGGTCACCAAAATCTGATCCGATTCTCCCCCTAACCCAGTTATGTATCTATGCAAGTTTGGTCCTTCGGGAGACAGAGTGCAGATAAGAAGCTATGCAGACGCTGACGCCGACAGGATCTGCACCAAAAATAATATAACAAAAAAAAAATAAATAAATAAATAAAAAATAAATGAATAAAAATAACCAAACTCAAAGGTTCTAGATGATTGGGCCTATCCCTACCTACCCCTGAAATCTAGATGGTGTACCAAACTGAGCAAGCAAGGCTCGCTTGAGTCTTACCGGTAACATATTACTGTTGAACTCAAGTTGGAGTTCTATACCGGCCGCTGACTTCTTATAGGAAGACGTCCGCCCGATGATGTTGTGTTCAGAGGTGATCAAAGATGAAACTCCAAAAACTAGAGCAAGTGAGCAGGGGCTCACGTATACCCCCGACCAGTGCCCGCCTAATGAAAGCATACTTTAACACATAACTTCGATGCAAATGTCATACGTGTACCAAATTCTAATTCTGTGACCTTGACCTTAGGACGTAATTCAGTATGACATATACCTAGTCATGTATCGTAGGGCTCCACTGAAGTATATTGGAACTACACTCCAAAAAAAACACAAAAAACTATAGCATATGGCTAAGTCCTAGTTATTGACCCCTGGCCCCACCCATGAGCCTGACCCTGCAGCTTAGGTAGTCCATAACGAAAATAATGATGTAGAGATATCACGAACCAAATATGGAAGGAACCTTCCATGCAGTTACATAGATATAAGCAATCAGAAAGGTTTAACGCAAAACTTTGACATAATAAAAATGCCTAAGTCTTAACTATTGACCCCTGGCCCCACCCTGTCACCTAACCCAGGGGCTTACTAGTTCACATCAAAGGTAATGCTATAGAGATATCATGAACCAAATATGAAAAGAATCTGATGTGTAGTTACAGAGATATGAGCAACACAAAAAGGTTTAACGCAAACCTTTGACGTAAATGTGACGAACGGACGGGGACGAACGAACGAACAAACGGAGGAAAGGGCGGAATGACAAAAACTATATACCCCCTGACAAACTTCGTATGTCGGGGGTATAATAATAAGGAAGGAGGAGCACTTATTCTTAAACGCAACATACTCTTTGAACTTTTTTCACTCAAGTTTCAACAAGATATACCATAAGCTTACGTATTTATCGTTCCCACGAGAATAGCCTTAAAACTAGGCAAAGGGTTATAACTCCTAATATAAGGAAGAGGAAGCATTTATATATGTGACACACCAATTCAACCTAATACACCTATCTATAAACTTTCAAAAAGATATTCCATACAGTTACCTTGTTATGGCTTGCAGAAAAGCAACCTTAGAAATTAGTCAAAGGCACGTTATTCCAAAAATAAGTAAGGCAAAGCAATCAGTGTTACAAGTGACATCGTCTTAATCTCACAAACATTGCTGTCAAGTTTCATTATGACTTCCAAAGGGTTACTTAGTTATGGGGAGTACAAAAATAGTTAAAAAATAATAAAAGGGGTGTAACGCCGAAGGTAAGTAAAGGGGAGCAACAATTCGTCTATGGGACACACTGTCTAAACTCAAGCTTCATATTTTATTATATTCCAAAGAGTAACCTAGTAATGGAATGCACAAGAATAACCTAGTAAACTGCCATAGTCATTTTGTTTTCAAAAAGACGTAACTCTGTTAAAAACCATCGGAGCGTAGCCTCCAAATATGATGAGCCACTCCACATCATAGCTTGATTATTTACAAAGTTTAAACTTGATATTGGATAAAAACTGTTAGAGAAGTTGTCCAGAAACGAACATTCAAAACAATCTAAGTAAAGAGTATCTCTGCTGTAAATCATTGGAGCGTAACCTCGAACCAATATGCGCTGGTCCATTACATAGTCTTACTATCTACAAAGTTTCAGCTCGATCAGATTAAACTGTAAAAGGAGTTATCCGGAAGCGAAAAGTCAATGACGGACGAACGCCAGCGCCTTAGCATAACATATCCCGTTTTCGCAGACTGCATTTAAAAATGAAAATTGTCATTTACTGCTACAGGTATCTTATTGCAGATATTGTGACAAAAAATTACAGGCATGTTTCTTTAGTTGTCTTCCACAAAATATATCTTTTACGTTGTAACCACTTAATTTTGCCAGACAGAAATTTTTTATCAAGAAGATGTTTTATGAATGATAATGGCCAGACCACAAAAGCAAAAGGCTGAACCAAAATTTCGCCTATGCGTATAAATGTTCGGTCGTGTTTAACAAAAGTAAACGTCATATTTACATAAAAAAGTAAAGAAGCCACTCATAATTAATGATAGTACTTTGCAAACTAAATATTCGTAATTCTATTTTAAAGAATTTGAGTAAGTGGGTGGGGTATTTTGACCCCGTTGCATATGTATTAAACATTGATAAACACAGGTATGCATATTCTCCAGATATGTTTTGCTTATTCATACTTTAAGAAATGAATAGATGCGCTACATTATCTGCGTTAATTTTGTTCAGGTAAAACTGCCAATGCCTCTTAAACTGATATCCATAATATTTTTTTATTTAAACTTAGTTCTCTGAGACAATACAGCCCCGGTATTTATTAGTTCCCACATAAGTAAATTATTTGTTGTAAAGTGTCTGAAGTCAGACTACCATATGATGAAAACTGTCTTCTAAGTTGTATCTAAATTGACAGATTAAAGGATCATTGTATCATGCTTAAGAGGTATTGATAATGTATGAGTATTCCATGGTTACCATGGTAACGGCATTCCCATTGTACAAACCTACCCCCATGTTAAAGTGTTTTATGCATAAAATTTCACCAGAAATGAAAAAGTATCATTTTTTGAAGATGGCTTTACAATTATTTTCCAGTGTAAGAAAGTGGGTGGGGTAATCAGACCCCATTTCAGATCCACTTCATGTATCTCAAAAGTTCCCAAAAGAGTAAAAATTCTTTAACATGTATTAATAAATGTTTATATGCATTTTTACACATCGGTCGTATAAATGGTCTATGAATCACTTAAGGTTAATAATATAAGGAAGTAATGGTAGTAACATTCGAGGTGATTTATCTTTGAACATTGACCCAAAACACAGATATCTGAATATGGTCCTTATTTGTGCTGACAACTGACATTATGCGTACAGTTGCCGTTTTGTTGTGTTGTGTTGATGAAGAAGATAATTCCGTTTAAGAACATCACTTTTTGTGGTTTTTGAAAAAGTGCTGACCCAAACACATTCCAAGCACTTACTTCACTCAATCAAAATGGCGGCTGTTCTTTATTTTAATTTTAATGTTCACTCCATACATCAAAATATTTACATGAGACAAATCATTAGTTAAGTATGGGACATCAAGGAATGGACATTTGCTTAAATAGGGGGACTTGGGGTAAGTGGTCACCTGGGGCAAATGGTCACTTTTGCGCATTTAGAAAAAAAGTAGATAAAAGGAGTTGCTTCCCTTGAATAATATCGTGTGCGTCACAATAATAGATGACGTCACTACATGTTTTTGGTTGATCCGAAGTAGAAAGTATTTTATAGAAAATGATCCGTAAAAGAATCCTGGGCATCTGTCTGGGTACGTTGTGTTCGTTTTTAAAATTAGAATGGGCGCCTTGTTTAGTTTTGCGCTTATAGCCAGAAACATGCAATTTTATGTATTTCAGTACAATAACAGACACAATATTTAGCTGGGCCATGAATCGGATGTTGTTCAGATAAGTGATGTGTAATTTAACGAAAAGAAAATATGTAAATGCAAAATATAAGTACCCGAACATCTGATCTCTGTTTGCATTGCAACAATCCCGATTGAATGGCGTAACGTCATGTTTGTATGGAAAATTTTATCTTGTGACAGTATTTGTTTATAAAAATACTGTCGGTGAAGCCGTCGGTAAGATCTACCACCAAGCATGAAGTCAACATGTCCATTGTAAATCTATCTGTATTTATGTAATTATATCATTTCAACAGTTGATTGCCTCTTATTCAAATTCACTGGTAAAACATTCTTACTGTTTTGGGGGACCGTTATTGAAACCGCCATAACGTAACATGACGTTTTTGACGCCTACATTGATCGTATTTACTACTTTTGAAAAAAAAATCATACATGTTTATACTTGGTGAAGGGCAATAATGCGGATGATTTAGCAAATATTCCCTGGTATGTCCTTCTGCAAAAACGTTATGTTGCGCATAGAAGAACACAAGTGAAATAACGAAATTCAGAGACGTGTCCACTTGCCCCGAGTATTTGGGGTAAGTGGTCACAGTTGTAAACGACGTTTTTAAGGGTACCACTAACCCCATTTGGTCGGGGTAAGTGGTCATCTCTCTCTCTCTCTCTCTCTCTTTAAGATTGAGCCAGAACACTGCAATACCTAGTTACATGTGCATCCAACAAAGACTCAGACCAGCCTGCGCACTAGTGCATTCTGATCAAAGTCTTAGCCGTCTGCATGGCGAGGCTTTGGATTCGTGGCTTCCGCTCATTCTGGCCACAATCTTCCATTCCCAACTAAATTCATATTGCTATCGAGGGAGAATTACAGGTAAGCAGGGGGAACTAACGCCGATTTATCGATAGTACCTGCAGGACCGGACTCACGAGTTACATAGCGTAGCAATATACGTGGTGACAGGTAGCGATCACAACAGGTATAATATCGATTATTGGACTCTGGGAAGTGTCATATAAATTATACGTCCTTAAACTGCCCTGAGCGAAATAAAAGAAAGACCGTTGAAGAAGTTTATTTGTAAAGATATTTTTATTTTTCAAATTATTGGAAACGACAAATGTTTAACATCTTAAAAACTACGATCTCTTATTAATGTATATAATTGCACATTATTCAAGAAACAAATGTTTATGATGAAAATAAAATCAAATGCAAATATTTAAGCTTTCAACAAGGATTTAACTAATAAACGTAATAATTGAAAACGTAAGAAAAGGGCAGATTAGGTTACAATGGAAGGATGAACATAAAGGGCCCTGTGCATCGATGCGCATTTTAGGCTTGGACGGAATCTCGCCTCCAGCGGGATTCGAACACGCGACCCCGTGATCCGAAATCGGAAGTGCAGAAAGACAATTTTTCTGTCATATAAAGACAATGGAAGGGTGAAGATGAAGGGCTCTGTGCAACGATGCGCATCCGAAATCGGGTATTTGTATTAGAATGACACGCGTCTATCACTTATCAGCTAACTGGGCAATAAATGGGCAATAAATCGACAGGGGATTACTTAACCCTTGACAGCCGCGCGCCGTACCATAAGGACCCTTAGTATTGGGTCTAGAAACTCTTCTGCAAACAATGTAGACCCGGATGAGACAGCTTCTAAAAGTAAGCTTGCGTGAGTCAACAAAAGTTGTCGAATCGTCTCAAAACAAAACACATCAAAGTCCACTGGAATTATACTTTTTTATTTAAACGAGCCTGAAATACAGCAGAAATTTTTCGGGCTCCCAAGTGCTGTCCTAAATTTGATAATTTTGCCATTTCTCGAAGTATTCATAATCCATGAAGTATTTATCGATTTTCTAAAACTGATCTCATATCAGGTATTACAATTGTATGCGAACATTAAAGGTTTGGATCAGACTGTGTATATGCAATGTTATCTGGCGCATATGCGACTGCTCAGGCCTCGAGGTTATTTATTTTTTATGCTAAACTCAGTCAAACTAATTCAGATTTTAATGGTTTTCAACGTGTGCATTCACAAAATTTGTCTTATTATAATGCTAAAAACAAGCCTTGTCTAATATATAAAATTTTATTCAATATTGACCGTTGCGCACAATCTCTCCTGAGCACGAAAAAATAGGACTGTGCATCTGTGTAAACTCATCAGAAATTCTGGTCCCGTCTTGATCAGTTTGCGCGAGCTAATCTGAATAATTTCTGAACGCTTGAATATTTAACTTGAGCAGATGTTCGCATATTGCGTATTCTAGTATAATTAGAATAAATAAATAAGTAAATTAATTAATGGCAGTTTTAATATCAATATGGTAATAAAAAAAAAAAAAAAAAACAGTTTCGTTTGCGTAAGTGATCAGTGTTAAATCATCTTTATTAAAAATAAATAAACCGCAGTTTTACTATCAATACCCAATTTCGTTTATCAGTGTTAAATCATCTGTAGATGTCATGCAAGCGTGATATATCGATTATCGATCGTAAAATCAGAGAGTATCTGGACAAATCTATCCGAATTTATTCCTGTAATAAATAAACTAACTTGGAATAAAGATTAATCGGGAAATGTATAATAAATAACTAATAATAAAGATAACTTGCAAATCAATTAAGTATGTGTATTCTTTTCTTTAACTGGCCAATCCGCTTTTCACACTTCTTAGGGCAACTGTCGGGAGACAAATTGTGTATTATTAAAGCTACTGATTTCTTTGATTGGCATAAATAAATATCCATGAAAATAGTGCATCTCAGATAAGCCTGCACATTTGCGGCTTTGGTTTTACAACACTTCTGGTACCAGTTGGAACTGCTTCGCCATCATTTAGATCTTTATAATTAATTTTCTGATTAGGTCTAAGAGTGAATGCCGTGGTGGTATATGATGCGCGCACACGTTTTGTGTACAATTTACTTATCTAGTTTGAGTCAAAACTGAGTAAATAAACCGAGCCTGGCGAACAATAATAGCCATTAATTGGCATTAACAACTTTATTATCGCCATAATGCTGTCGCCGTTTCATGCTGTCGCCTTCAATACCATCAAAGTCTTTACCGATGCAGCAAATTGAAGCCATAATTAGCAAAAACGATCAAATTAATAATTGCCAGTTAAGCGTTACTAAGATTAAAGTACCGATGATCCAAAGATAATCACAATACTGTCTTCTGGGTTAAAGCAAAACAAAATTGTGCTATAATAAGTAGATGAAAAGGAAAAAAAATAGAATCAACTTATTTGACTTAAATTACATAATTGATCATTTGATGTACAAAGTATATCGTATTAATTAGATTGCATTTTACGGCAATAAATAAATGAATAAATAAATAAATAATTAATCTACGCTCTTACAGCATGCAGCTGATCCAGCTCGTCAGCTGTTCTCTAGTTTCTCAGCTGATCGTTAATCATCGGCACTAATCGTACACGTCCGGAATTTCATTCTAACTAAATTTGAAATTAGGGTTCCAAATTTAAATAGCAAAATAGACTAATTTGTCCAATGTTTAGCATTATAAATTTCATATCAGTATAAAGGTCTAATATTAAGAAAACTGGAACCGCCAGCACAGAGTCAATTAGACGTCAAATATTGTACTTATCTTAATTTAAAATGTATCAGTCTGTCAAATTTATGTTGATTTTGCTATATATTTAATCATTTTGCTGGTCACAACAAATAACCCGAAAATAGACTAAAATGTTCTAACTATAAATTTATGAAACACATATCAGCGTAATCGGGAAATAATGAAGTTTTCTATGCCGCCAGCACAGAGTTTCTATCGTTTATAATTATTTTAAAATTGGTTGTTAAAAAGTCCTCTCCTATATTAATCAATGCATTTTTGTCTATCATGTCGCCCAGGTATTGGCCAGGCTCAGTTATTGGAAAGTTGGCCATGCACTGTCCGAATGAATAAGCATGAGCTCACATGCTCTCCACAGAGTCAGACAATGTTAAGCGCGCAGCTATGACTGATAACCTTGCTCATTCCTAATTTCGTAGGACTCGCTGTACCTGACTATTTTGATAATAATTCTGTTTACTACAGGTATTTAGATTTTGATTAAACTAAATTCGTTTAAAGGACTTTGCAACTGAGTGTTGTCACCTTGCATTTCTATCGGGCTGCATGCACAGTAATTTAATACCACCGACCTACGCTATTCTAGATACAGAAGCATATAAAGGCGGGTATTTGGCGATAATTGAAGGATAATGTTTGTCAATTCTCCATAAAAACTAAATTGTAGGTAATTATTAGAAGCAACTCACAGACTCCTCTGTGAGGTGCTTCTAATGAGTACATGTACCTACCTACAACTTAAAACATAAGTTGTGGGTAATCATTAGAAGCGCCTCACAGGCGCTTACCTTACAACTTGCGTTTTTATGGAGAAATAAGCAAAATCATACGTTTATTATCGAAAAATACCCACCCTAAATCAAGTTAATTACGCTACTGAGGTATCAGACAATATTTTTGTTATCTAGATATAAATGCCAGGGTACAGGTTACTGAGTTGTTGCTTCTCTATCTTCATAGCCATCTTTGGATTTGTCTTAAATAATCGCTATATATCACTGTCTGGGAGCACTGTATGGGAGCACATGGTGCCTTTCTGGAAAGAAAGTACATGAAAAAAAAACACACCATTTTCTGAATAGTTTGTCGCCAAAGATATTTCAACGATACAGATCAAAACAAAGTGTACAGAGTATCAGAGATTTCACGTGCTCCCATGCACACATACAATGAAAATGCATTCCAATTCCATTGAAGCGATTGACTAGTAGATTGTGAAAACCGCGTTTATTGTTGCGTCCATTTTATTGCTTTCGTTTTGTATTCTAATCACTAGTTTTAAGAAGAATGTATGCAGCTAATGACTTGCATGTAATTTGCAACAAGCACCGTGCGTTACTAGCATTCACAATGTGGTTTGCCTGTGAAAAAGTAAAACTATTGAAACAAGCAGCATCTTGCCATTTCTAGATAAGATCTAAAGACAAACGCACACAGAGGAGTTAATATGCGAAACGAAAGCACTTAACAATACACAGTTGCAGGAATGCTGGTCACCTTGAGATTTGACCTTGACCCCTATATTGAATATATGTATGTAATATAAATGCAGACACAGCTTCAAGAGCATCTACCTGTAGAACGTAAAGCTCATATTAACTACTGAAGGTCTGAAAGACAGTGGACGTAATTACGAATGTCCGAACGTAATTTCGCACATGTTCACTCAAGGGCCGGTATCACTTCAGAAAAAAATTGAGTATAGTGTCAAGATAATACCTTATATTAGAAATGAAGAAGTGTTTAAGTGTATGTTTTCCTTATTCTTGATATTTTACATTCAGTTAGGAGTAGATTTAACGAACAGGTAAGGTAAAGATGTATAATTGAATACGCGGAAGAAGCCCAGCACGTGGATTTACAGTTGCCATTAAAAAGGAATAGCATATTAGGAAAAAGTACAGTAACCCCTTTTGAACTAAAACCAGTGGAGAAAATCTACCTAGACCGCAGAGTGGTCTCTGAATCAGCCAAAATATACCATTATGTCGAAGGTGTCCAGTTGCCCCGACACGGTTGGGTATATGGTCAGATTGGGTATACAGTATCAGGTTTGCGTCAGTTAAAACCGGAAATGAATAGAAATGTTTTTTACTCATAAAGAGATGCTTTAATGTCATGCCCTACAGTTAAGATAACTTTTTATTTTAGCTGTTATTTTTTTTATGTTTGTGGCCTCGAAAGTACTTTTAAAAGGTGTCCATTTGCCCCATTTTCCCCTATGTCCAAAAAATCGATTTTTCAACCAACAAAAATGAGATTTTTGTGCAAAATGTGTTACCTTGGTTACCATGGATACGGTTCGAAGGAAACCAGAAATATTTTGCTTGAGTTACTTTTTCATCAAAAGGCATCCATACATGGAATATCAGTCAAATCTGAGAGATGTCACTTTCAACGGTTTTCACTGTAGCCGCCTGAGCCTTACACGGAACACTACTTAAAAGTTCATTTTGATATGTAAGTGCCGTCATCGAGACGTCATTCTGCCAAGGTACAATGCACAACAGTCGGCAATTCCATAGCTGCTATGGTATTATATCTATTGCGTAATCTCTTATAAATCGAGAGGAGCATGGCATACAGTGTATGCCATGCTCCTCTCTAAATATTAGTGAGATGCTATCGGAAATTCATACAATGTAAAAATCTATAATTCATTCTCAAATATTTTAATTCTCTGTTAAAAATGAAATTGACCGACTTACTTCCAGTGACAAAGTACCCGTTTTAAATAATAATAAATGTTTCAGGAACTGGGTTGGTGTAATTGTGGGCAGTACAATCGGTGGAATTGTCTTTCTGGCAATAGTCATCACGACGTGTGTTTGTATCTGTATCAAAATGAGCAAGTCGCCAGTAACGGTTGTGCACCCTGCACCGCCAAACCCTGGACCAACTGTTGTTAGTAAGTTTTTACGTAATACATTTTCCGGTATAAACATGATTAATGCCTCAGATGACACCTGTCATTACTTAAAAGAAAAACAACGTTTATATGTTACTATTACGCAAAATCTTAAGCATCCGTTGTTAATCAACATATTATTGCATAAATATCAGTGCTACATGCTATTAGCATGCATGTGTACACGAACACAAAGCCATATATTAAAATGGCAACTAACGTGCTGATACTGACCTGCTTTGCGTTCTTTGGTATGCGAGTTCCAAGGCAATACGCCATCAACGCAGAAGGAATCGGGTAGTTTGCGGTTGCCGTAATCGATAAAAGATCTGTATGCGATGTTTATACAGATTCGAATATTTTAAGAATTGAACAGCAGGCGACATCGAATTGAAAAATTAAGTGTACATGATTTTGACTTGTGAACTATGCTAAAGGTTCGACAAAAGTTCAACAATAGCTGATCATGCAATGAAACAAGAATTTTTTATAGAAATGCGTGTAGGTATCTATTTGTTAATGGCGATAATGTCGAAGAATAGTAGCTAATTAAAAGTTTCATTTTCGTTGAATTAGTATGCAATAATTGCAGTCAAACACAATTTTTCAGAACATTTGCCACGTCCCTGTAATCTGTTACAAACCTTGGGCTGGGGTTTTCAAAATCTCCTTTGAGATCTGACAAATGTTAAATCATGTACAAAATATGTTTGATCTCTATATCAAAACTATCATGTCACACAAATGGATAAGGAAGCTCAGGACTTCACAGACCGAACACCTACTTGGTTTTTAGACTTACATGTACATCTAAATAAAACGTTTGCGGTTGCATGAATGAAATAGATTCTAACACATAGGAGTTTAGCTACTGACAATTTTCGAAGGTATTTATTCTGTCACAGTTCCGCATAATTAGTAAAAACAATGTGCTGTTTTGTTTTGTAGTTTTAGGTTCCACAGTTCGTCAGCCTTTTTTTCCTTCGGTGTCTTGGGTGGTTGGGTTATGTAAATTTGCCTAAGTTGTATTTTAGTTAAGACATATTTTTTCTTACACGTGGATTATCGCTGATTAACACATGTTGATGGAGGGCAGATCACGAAATATTAATTCATGACGGCTAGGCAACACATGTATTAATCAGCGATATTTCACGGGTTAAGAAGAATTATTTCTATTCTAACATTAAACAAAATGAAAATATAATTTTGAAGCGGACGTCGACAGAAGCAAATGTATACATTCGACGTCATCATAGCGCGAAATTGTCTCGACGTTAGCAACGTGAATATCACAAATTTTCAAACGACGCTGCTTCCTATGCGTTCAATGAAGAAAACGTTAACGTCATGCTAGAATATCAATGAATGCATCAATATCGGTGTCACACTCTAATAACAGGGGCCGTATTCATAAAACCTCTTAAGTCGTTGCTATGCTGTTGCTAAGGCCAAATTTCTATGAAGGAGATTTCCTACAACTACGAAATTTACTCTGGAGGAACAGTCTGAAAAGACTGTTCCTCCAGAGCAAATTTCATAGTTGTAAGGAATCTTCTTCTTAGAAATTCAGCCTTAGCAACAGCATAGCAACCACTTTAGTCGTTTTATGAATACGGCCTCATGCATGTTTTAACGAGCAGAAACCTATCATGACCGCCTTTGCGACTTTTCATTGGTAAGATTCAGGGCAATACTGAATAAATTCAAAAGCAAGCGGCAAGTTTTCGGTTGTAAATATCGATAATTGACTTTTATGCAAGAGTTATACAGATTCGGATATTGAAAAATGGAAGAACAGGCGGCTAGTGAAAATGATTTTGATTTGTGAATTCTGCTTCAGGCTGGACAAAAAATAAAAAAAAGATAGCGGACCATGGCCTGAAAAGAGGATTTGCATAGAAATGCATCGTATTTATAGGAATCAGCAATGTAATGGCGAGGAAGCCGAGAAATAGTGCCAAAACTTCGTGTTTGTAGCCTTGTGTTGAATTTATGCAAAGATAACGATCAAACATGATTTTTAATTGCATTTACATTTTTAAAGTCCCTTGGGGGCTGTTGAAAACCGAGGCCGAACCCTTGGGATGTGGCAAATGTAAATACGAGTACATGAAAATTCATGCTTGAACCCTATATTAAAGTTTTTTATTATAAAAAATGTAATTTCCTGTTATGGAAACGCACCGGCATTGTTTTGATATATTTATTTGTTGCCATAGAACAGAAGCATTGTTTGGCCGATAAGATCAGTATACTGTCGTGAAAACTTAAATTTCAGTGACTGGTCCAGGACAAGGTCCAAATAGTGGTGGCTATGGAAACCCCCAAATGAACCAGTATCCAGCCGGGCATAACCAGGGAATAGTTCCACCTCAAAATAGTGTTGGCTATGTACACCCTCAAATAAACCAGTACCCAGCCGGACCAAGCCAGGGGCCAGTTCCGCCTCCCTACACCGGTGCTCCAGCGACAGCTAATCCAGACCTGTAGACACTGGGGGAAAGCGCCACCTCCGGCACAGTATTGAAAACAACTAAACAATTTGTTAACTTTGAATTCAAAAAGAGTGTCAACAGTGTGTATTTAATTTCAGTGCTAATATTTTTGCTGTGATACGATGTCTTTTTTTAAACTCTCATGTGATATGTACAATGTGCGTAATGAACATCAATTTGTTGAAGATATTTCATTATCATATACTTTCACTAGTAATGCCCTTGACACTTGATATTTGGCCCGACCACTGTAGCCCTGTCAGAAAGCTCTGTCCCGCCTTGTTGTCCAAAAGTCAGGTGTAGGGCCGAGGTCACCTCACGTGTAGGGCGGGACAGAAATATCTCAGCCTATAATAATCTGTTAACTTTTTAATACTGTTTTCATGGAACAAAATTGGTACATGTGTTACTTTAATATTAAAATTTGCTTATGATTTCTTGAAAACTTGTCTTGTTTCCGAATACCATGATTTTAATCTTTAAGCCCTTTAACATTTTCGGAACAAGTTTTCAGCATTACCAAATTTTGCAAATTAGCTGAAAACTCAGCAGAATCAAACCAAATGAATATTTGCGTAATTTCAACTCACAAAATGTTACTTTGAATCGGAGTTATCAAAAAATGATATTGTTTACCGTCAAGTTTCTTTTTCTTTATTTCTTTCTTCTTCTTTTTTTTTTTTTGATTAGTATATAAAGATTCCAAGTACAAAAGGTGTTCAACTGAGCTGGAGTATGTTGATTACCTTATTTAATATTTGAACGATGGAGAATGAGGTTTGAAAAAATTTAAAACTTTTGTGCCCTCATTCATTTGATTGCAAGCTGTTTGGCGTTTGTGTTTCGTTTATTTGAATGCAAAACTCTCAACGCTTGTGTGTCATTTATTTGAATGCAAAACTCTCATTGTTGATGTTCATTTATCTGATTGTATCTGATGGCAAAACTTAAACGTTTGTGTTTCATTTATTTAATTGCAAGACTCTCATTGTATGTTCTTCATTATAGCCGCGACACGAGAAAACCAACAAAGTGGTCGTGCGTCCAGCGCAGACTCAGATCAACCTGGGCATCCGCCCAGTCTGATCAGAGTCTTCGCTGTCCGCATGAAGGTAGCTTAGACCCTTAGCTACCCTTTAAGCGCATAACAAAGAGTCTGATCAGACGTGGATGATGCCTAGGCTGATCTGAGTCTGCGCTGGGTGCACAACCAGATTGTTGTTGGTTTTCTTGTGTCGCGGCTCTTTTATTTGAATACAAGCTGCTCTCAAAGTTGTGTGTGTGTCATTTATTTGAATACAAGGCGTTCAACGTTTTTGTTCGATGTAATTGAACGCAAAATTTGATTGTACTTTCTTTTGCCTCTAAGTATAGTTTGTTGATAAACAGCCACTACTGGCCCTTAGGTTAGTATGTCAGGGTGTGTGGGAAGGGCGAAAGCAGTTCAGGAGTTGGGGATATACGGGGACATAATTAAAAAAAGAATTAAGTCCTATTAGACAGAAAAATATTAATCTATAGAAAGCATGAAGATGCAGCAGAAGTAATAAAAAGAAAACAAAACAAAAGTATCAAAATTATGATTCTAAAAATATTATGCAAAAACTTAAGTGGTAATAACTAATCGTGTTTTCATGTCAGAGATTCATCTGTCTGAATGTGCATGTTGTCTACGATTCCATACAAACTTTAACTAATGAAACACTGTTTGGCACAGTCTCTATGATCTAAGTTATTTTAAAATGATAATTTGCTGTTTAAGAAGAATAAATAAGGAACTTAATACGAGGGGCGCTCGAAAAGTTTTGCAAATGGCGCAATTTCTTGGTAACCACCATAAAAACAGAAATACTGATAGCGAAAACACATAAAAGCTGTGTTATGTCTACAGAAGTTTGCAAACGCGGTATATTTTTCTTAAAGGACGCGTTTTTAACTTCTTTGAAAGACATACATTTATACCCTACATGCACTGAAGAATTTTACTTTAGTAGGCCGTTATTCATTTATGGGCGGTCTTTGAATTTCTTTAATCTTTGCTGCTTGAAGACAATGCCAGACAATATTGTCCTGTAAATATCGCGGAAATGATATTTAATCTAAGTTCCATACTGTCCCGTAAATATGTATTATCCGTATTTCATTTAATAGCAAATCTCCCAGGCTTTCTACTAAAGTTATTATGATTTTGTAACGAAAACAATTCTGTTAGTAATCGACATCTTGTCAGCAAGAGCCTTTGCATGGATCAACTAAAATCTGTCAATGAATTCAAATTAATGCAAAATATGAAACCGCTACAATCTTTCAAAAATGACGTTGACGTCGATTTTGATGGCGTCATACTTTGCAAGGGATGAATCGATAACAGTTGCCATCCTTCTAGCTTTTGTATGAATAATAAGAGCAACGATAGGCATGTAGTTTAGCCCAGTGGTATGACTGGGGCCTAACAAAATGCATTGTAAGTCAATAAAAAAAATGCTTTTGTAAAGTGTTTGGTATCATTGTAAAGACCAAATGTAGTGCTTTCAGTACATGCATAGCATTTATATCCAGCATGCCGTCAAACAAAGTTATGAGGCCATTTGCAAAACCTTTTCGAACGCAACTCGTATACCACACCTTTCTGTCTACAATAATTAATAAATGGCGAGCAAGTTTGACTCCTTGGGTATGAACTGCATATTTCACTGTCTGGATCGTGATCCGGAACGTCCTTTTTAGGAAACGGAACAGACCACCAAAGATGGCGGACCGGTTTACACACGTTAGGTAGCTGCTTCGTTTAATCGAGTTTTCTGACTTTATATCGTACGGATCATTCAAACGAGTCATATGAGCAATCGAAAACAGGCAGTGATGTGGTGCAAAGTATACACACTCATTTGTATTGGCATATTTTTCAAGTCTGTTATTGTGCCGTTTTAATTTTTAGTGCTGACCCAAATACTTTCTTGACTTTCCTATGAAACGTTATTCATATATTTTTGTATTTGTTTTATAAAATACGATGCCAAAATCAATTCTGTCTCTGACCAAGGAAACCGTGTTTAAATCTCTTGGCTGGTTTTTGAGAAATATTCATTTTTATTTGCCGTGTAATTTGCATTTGTCACCGGAACGTACTCGCTAGTTCAACATAAATTATGTGTCTGTGTACAGCAAAATGTCAACGGAACGCCTAGCAAAAAGTTACGAAAATTTCAACGGATTTCGCCACATTACTGCCTGTTTGATATGGAGAAATACATTATTCGTTTGCTGATATGGCTAGTTTAAATGATGCATACGACGCATAGTCATAAAATTCGATAAAACGAAGCATCAAGCTAGCGTGTGTATACCGGTCCGCCCTATTTGGTGGGATGTTCCGTTTCCCAAACAGACGTTTCGGATCTCGATCCAGACAGTGTATTTTATTACAATAAAGCATGGTTGTTAAAGCTGTTACATTTTGAACACCTTGATATTAAATCTTAGGAACTGACATGGTTCAGGAAAAATGCAGCAGAAGTCATAAGAAAGAAAACTAAACAAAACAAAAGTCTCAAACTTGCGATTCTATCATCATAAGTGGTAACTTATCGTGTTTATCGGTGATTCATCTGTCTGACATGTGAAACCTGTAAATATTTGAGACGGAATGGTCATAAGTTCTGAAGTTATAAGTATTACTGTGACGTCTTCGAACTTTCTAAACGCCCTGTCAGCAGGCATATGACTTTGAAATGACGTCGTACTGACAGTGGACGTCGCATTAATGTCAGTAGGACGTTGTGTCGATGTCATGTGCCCCCTGGGCTGTAGTTATTAAAATTGGAGTTTTTGTTTTAATGAAACTCTGCGTACAACAGCAGTGTTATTTGCAAAGCTGGATACGACCCATATCATACTCGATTTTCAGTTACCAGCACAGGTTTGGTGATTCCAATCTGTTCGATGATGAAGTATGGGAAGACTGAAAATTGATACTTGAGCCGCGACACGAGAAAACCAACAAAGTGGCTGTGCGCCCAGTGCAGACTCTGATCATCCTAGGCATACGCCCAGTCTGATCAGAGTCTTTACTTAGCACTTAAAGCGTAGCGGAGCGTCTAAGCTACCACCATGCGGACAGCGAAGAGTCTGCTCAGACTGGGCGGATGCCCAGGCTGATCTGAGTATGCGCTGGGCGCACAGCCACTTTGTTGGTTTTGTCGTGTTGCGGCCCACTTGAAGAATAACTGCAATTCATTTTTTGCATTATTTTTCAAACAGCTGGTATACGAATCGTATAATGGTCACTCTCGCAACGGTTCTTACTCGGATTTTAAAACAATAAAAACTGCTTTAAATATGATCATATAGCAAATAATTGAGTCGCTTTACTCTCCGCTTTAAGGTTAGCTAAGGATCTAAGGTACCTCCATGCCAACAGCGAAAACTTTGATAAGAGTGGGTGACATGTTGACATGAGCTTTCACTGGGCGCACATGCCAATTGGTTTGTTTTGTCGTGTCGCACCTCTTATACATGTAATTTTGGGGGAGATAGACTGAAAGGCCCAAGACTAGACTGCCGATAGTGAACTGGACATTAATTGGAGGGATATTACCAAATACAAATAATTCATTTTAAATATATTCAGCTGAAAAAAAGTAATAATTCAAAATATTACAACCTAGGCTCATTTCTCCTCAGTCTATCTATAATGTATTAATTGAGCCGCGACATGACAAAACCAACAGTGTGGTCACGGTGCACCCAGCGCAGTCTCAGATCAGCCTGGACATCCGCCCAGTTTCACCAGACTCTTCGTTAAGTGCTCAAAGAGTAGCTTAGTGTCTCAGCTACCGCCATGCGAACAGTGAAGACTCTGATAAGACTGGGCGGATGCCCAGGCTGATCTGAAGTTGCGCTGGGCGCACAAAGACATTGTTGGTTTTGTCATGTTGCGGCTCAATTATGGCGGAAACCCATGAAAGTCTAGATCTTCCTGCTTAATCTGCCAATTTGTTACGGCGTATGCCTTTCAAGATTCCGGAGAGTACATCTTATAAGATATACATGTAGTTTTTTTTACAAGTGAGTGACCGCAAATTAAAAAAAAAAAAAAAAAAAAAAAAATACCCTAAGTATCGTCTCAACAAATGTCAATGAGTTTGAACCGGTTGTCAAGTTCCCAAGGCCTCACAAAAATTATCTTAAACTGATAGAAAGAAATGATAAAATTAGAATAGCAAACATAGGATACAAAATTTTGAATGCTTTGCATGAATTACATCCGGGTAACCTACACGAAAATTGAGCCGCGAAACGAGGTTGTGCGCACAGTGCATACTCAGATCATCTACCATATCTGATCAGAGTCATTCAGAAGGGCTTAAAGGGTAGCTAAGGGTCCAAGCTACCTCCATGCGTACAGCGAAGACTCTGATGCCCAGGCTGATCTGAGTCTGCGCTGGGCGCACAACCTCTTGGTTGGTTTTGTCGTGTCGCGGCTCAAATTAAATATTGATTTGCGAAATACTTAATGGCTCCCAATTCTTTGAACCCTTTAGAGTTTTATCAAAAGTGAATAATAAAATACATTCCTTTTTCTAATGTGAATAGTACTGCACCCTTAAGCCCAAGAAATAAAACAAGGTATCGTTATACTAAAATGATAATGGTGTTCATAAAAAACTCTGTCTTAACCCCGAGCTTATATACGAAATATGTTTGACACCAAAATCAGTTTTATTTATTAAATTATGTTTTATGCAATAAATTTGATTCCATTATTATACATGTTCATGTAGGAACAATGTTGCCACATGTTTCGATAACGCAAACCAAGTAAGGAATATTGCAGTCTGACACGCCTGGTAAACTATCTAAGCTCCCTCCGACAGTGGTACTTAACCGATGTTAAGTACCACTGTCGGAGGAAGCTTTGATAGTTTAAAAGGCGTACCACACTGTAAAATTCCTTGGCACTAAGGTTGTAACTGGCGTCCTGAGATGCCTGTGACTGGTAGAACTTACAAAAAGATAGTTATCCGTCTTTATGACAAAATAAATGATAGCAAGAAAGTTAAAACACGACGTTAATACCATAATTACATGTATCTCCCATACCAGAATTTTCTATTTTAAAAGACGCCTTTAAGCACGGGAAAGAGTGCACAAAAGACACTATCGTTGGCCGTTTTAGGGCGTAACTTGAATAACCAATCGTATAGATCCGTTTATCAGGTATATATACTCAGCCAAATACATAAACAAAAAAATAAAAAAATAAATAACAATTGACAGCCCATGTTTTGGACAACTCAGGTGCACACCAATATTGTGTGATTTGAAATTTCACAAATACGCATTTTGCTTGATTTTGGTAAAAATTCAGCGCACTTGCAATTGCTGAAAAATTGTTCTGAAAAGATCAGAGGTCAGATTAAAAATGAAGAAGAAAAATAAAAAACAAACAATGTCAGGTGTTGGTGGCAATGTAGTTCATAATCACGAACTCGTAAATCAAAGTAATACTGACAAATTCCAAAATATTTTATGAAACAGATGACTGTTCGTCTCTAAGTTATGAGAAAGTCCATCTTAAATCCTGAAAATTATGTGTTCATGTGATGATCCCTTGCCTCTTGCTTTGTGTTCTTTGCGCTTTCTTTCAGCTTCACAGATTCTCTTTGCTTCAAACTGAGCTGCTCCTTTTTCTGATAAGGCAACGCCATTTTGTTTGATCCTGTTCAGCCTGTTCCGAGAACTCAGTTGGTTTTGGCCACCTTGAGAGCGCTTTCCTTCCTGAAGTTCCCCACAGAGAACTTTCTTTGGTAGTCGCTCATCAGGCATTCTTGTAACATGACCAGTCCATCTTAGCCGTGCAAGCTTTAATAGAGTATGTACGCTTTGCGCCCTCGCCTTCTTCAGGGCCTCTGTATCTGGGATCTTGTCCTGCCACCTAATTTTTAAGAGTTTTCTCAGGCAACTTAAGTGGAAATGGTTGAGTCTCTTGGCATGACGTTGGTATACTGTCCAGGTCTCACATGCGTATAAGAGGGTTAGCAGTACCACAGCCTTGTAGACTTTAAGCTTAGTGTAAAGTCTGATTCCATTCCGCTCCCAGACATTTGCGCGAAGTCTGCTAAAAGCCACACTGGCTTTCGCAGTTCTGGCAGTAACCTCATCATCCATGTGCACTGCTCTGGAAAGAGTGCTTCCCAGATAGGCGATTTTATCAACAACTTGCAGTTGTTGTCCATTCACGGTGATGGTTGGTTCGCTGTACGGCTTTCCAGGTGCTGGCTGGTGTACTACCTCAGTCAAACATTTTCATTATTTTCCAAAGCCCATCACGACTGACCGTGTCGAATGCTTTGGTGAGGTCGACAAAGGTCATGAAGAGGTCCACACTTTGTTCTTGACATTTCTCTTGAAGTTGTCTTGCTGTAAAGATCATGTCTAATGTTCCTCTGTCTTAAGTTTCCTGAACCCACACTGACTTTCTGGTAGAAGTCCTGCTTGATCAATATGCACATTCAGGCGGTTCAATAAGATTTTTGCCAATATCTTTCCAGCAATTGATGTGAGAGAGATGCCTCTGTGGTTGTCACAGAGTTAAGGATTTCCTTTACGTATGTATAGAAGGCTTAAGGGTGCATCCTTGAATTCTTGTGGGATAGCCTCCTTCCTCCACATGCATTGCAACAACTCTGTCAGTTTTTTCTGCCATTGGTAGTCCACCAGCTTTATAGATCTCGGCAGGAATTGCATCCGCGCCTGGTGCTTTGCCAGAAGACAGATGTTGAATCGCTTTCTTTGTTTCCATGACGGTTGGAAATTCATCAATCAGAAGATTGCTCTCTATTTGTCGACTGCCGAATTCAGCTTACTGCTTCTCCTCACGGAAAGCGACCATATAGATTTGAGCCGCCTGTGTGCAGGTCTGCAACTTCAGCTTACAGTGTGTCCTACACCTACTGCTTCGCTACTCGCCCATCACCACACGATTTTTGTGCATGTGTAGGTGAATGCGTGATGAATAAGTGTATGCAAGTGCATGTGTGTTGAGAAATAAGATGACATGCGCTGTGAAATTGGATTAAAGTAAGGGAGAGGTGCGCAGAGTCAACCTCACTCTCTCTTCCTGAGCCGACTGTGCCCAGAGTCAAGACACAGGTCAAGACGTCTGGAGTCAGATCCGGATGCAGTGGATAGCCATAACTTCTTTTGTGCCTTGTTGTGCTCTTCATGTTCCACAACATGTTGCTGTATCGCCGTTTGGACCGTTGAGTCAAATTTATGATTTCTTCCGCCCATCTACCAAAACAGTCTTTGCATATCTGGTGCCGTATTCATATAGCCACTTAAGTCGTTGCTATGTTGTTGCTAAGGCTAAATATCTATAAAGGAGATTCCTTACAACTATGAAATTTGCTCTGGAGGAACAGTCTTTGTAAGACTGTTCCTCCAGAACAAATTTCATAGTTTTAGGGAATCTCCTTCAACGAAATTTAGCCTTAGCAACAGCATAGCAACCACTTGAGTCGTTTTATGAATACGGCCCCTGGACTAGGCATATCCAGACACACAGGATTCAGTTTGGAGTTTCCTTCTCCTAGACGGAATGCTGGCCAAGGCTAAGAGCTCCATCCACCCTTTCTAGGTCTTGTTTAGAGACCTACAAACTCCTAGGAAGACTGTCAGACAAGACTATGAGTTCCTCCTGCCCTGCTAGATATGTGTAGAGATCTAGCAGCTCCTAGATGAGTGGCCATTCAAGGCTATCGAGCCGTATCCACCCGCATGGAACAGGTTGTACTGATTACATGGTTACAGTAGCAGGAGTGATCCCGACCTGACCATAGAAACAGATATGGACCCCTACATAGATATGTGATCAGTTGTTCGCGAGTAGTAAGCATTTCCTGCCTATTATAATATACACGCAATGCCTACATACATGCATCTGAGAGATTAGTCAGTGACATTAAATGTCCGGGTAAGTGAGAGCTCGATTATGTTTCGTAAACGATAATTTCACACCTGGTTAACTATGTTTTCAAGGATGTTACGAAACTACTCTTTTTTGTTTTCTTGTTTCGTAACATCTCTTTATCATTTCGTACACTGTAAAAAAACTCCGTAGATTTTACGGTAAAATAACTAACAACAAGCTGCCAGTCCATTTCCCCTCGTTTTTACTGGCGTCCATAAACATTTGCAGATATCATCACGCAGAGTAGGGTGGAACAGGACAAGTATTGTTTTGGTCATATACCCCTTCAACACTCTAAGGATTGCCCGTAAAAATAACGATAAATGAACTGGTAGCCAGTTGCCAGGTATTTTACCGTAAACTCTACGTTCGTTTTACAGTTTAACAGCCCTTGCATATACATAGTTAACCAGGGGTGATCTAGCGGAGAAGACGTGGTGCGTTTTGTGATTTTATAGCTTTGATGCATCCGATCGATGTTACATTGACTCGGAGAAATCCTTAGCTTAACCCATAAATGCCTAGCGCCCCAAAAATGGGATATAGGCAAACAGTGCAGACCCAGATCAGACGCCGCAAACGCGGCGTCTGATCAGCGTCTACACTTTTTGCATAAGACTCATGTGTACTTTTCCTCAAAATAAAAAAAAACTCTAAAGAATAAAACTAAACCTGACACCCCTTAAATGACAAATGGACTCGTCCAATATATACAGATAGAAGAGTCCACTAGGCATTAATGGGTTAAAACATGTTTTCTATTTCTTAACAAGAACTCAAACGATAAAAACACGCAAAGACAAAGAAAAGCAAATCAAGTACTGATACTCACTGTTTTGTAGGAATAAAGGCGTACGTGACCCATAATGCATCCCAAATTAAGCTGTGACATAACAAAACCTACAAAGTGGCATGTGCAACCAGAGAAGACTCAGATATCTTGCATGCAACATGACTAATCGTCTAAACATAAAAATGGGTGCATGTTGCATGTGTCATGCAACATAAGTCGCCATTTGAACCGCGACACGACAAAACCAACAATGTGACATGTGCGTCCAGCGACCCTCAGAGCAGCCTGGACAGCCGTCCTTTCTGATTAGAGTCTTCGCTGTTTGCTTTAAAGATAGATAAGAATCTATTCTATGCGGACAACGAAGACTCTAATCAGACTGGGCGGATGTCCAGGCTGATCTGAGTCTGCGCTGGGCGCACAACCACATCAATATTTGTTGGTTTTGTCATGTCGCGGCTCATTTTAACCAACGTTTAGGTCATTATTAGGTCATTATTTTAGATGACTCGTATTTTGCGTCGACTTATCTTTGTGTGTTATAAAAAAGAGCACCTTTCAGTTTTGTAGTCCTTGTGTCCTTATTTTTCCTCTTTCGCAGGAGTTTATATACTGCCGAGAGTGACCTTTGGACCTATTTTTATAAAACAAAAGTCCATAATAATTGAGCGACACGACAAAACCAACAAATTGGTTGTTCACCCAGCTTAGACTCAGGTCAGCCTGGGCATCCGCCAGGTCTGATCAAAGTCTTCGCTGTCCGCATGGAGGAGCTGAGACCATTAGCCATTAAGCGCACAGCGAAGACTCTTATCAGACTGGGCGGATGCACAGGCTGATCAGAGTCTCGCGTCGTGTCGCGGCTTAATTATCAATGTATATAAAGATATAGTATGCATAGTCCATTGTTAGACTACGCGCTCGAGCTGTGATTGATTCAACAACATATTGTCAATGACTTATGAACTGGCCAGTGTCTCAAAATCAACGAATGGCTTCAGAAATCCCTGGTTTCCGACAGTGCATATATCATGTATATGGAATAAGCAATGACGTCATAACACTGCCTTGCAAACAATGACCAATGATAGTACTCTTTATTCTGTAAGAAGGGGTCTGCGAAGCCATGTCATCACATCCACAAATTGTCATGTCGCACGTGCTACTGAAAAGGTCAAAGTATTAAAGCCATTAATGCAAACTAAAAAAGGTTCGTCAGCTAATGCTGCAAAAGCAAAAAATAAATAAATAAAAAAATCTAAAAAAAGATAGATGTGCGAAGCCATGTAACCGTACTACAGTTTCCAAAACGGGTGCACTTGCTGAAATGTTCATAATTAATTTTAGTAACCATGCAAATATAAAACACGACTTTGAAATTGCAGACCTTAAAGTTAAGGTGACCTTAAAATCAATTAAGGAACGAGTGTAATTCTAGGTCGAGATCCGTAGTAGGTAACCAATATTACAACCGAACCCACATTTCTCCAGAGCATAAAAATCTGGGGCTTACCGCAAAAAAAAGGGTAGTCTCCATACGGCACCTGAAACTGTGTAGCCGCACAATGCAAACTAACATGCGTACAAACTACGGTCTTCAATTATTGTCTTTCGTATTATGTCAGAATCTATTACATCCAGGTTCGAATACGATACGATTCTGACCAGGCTGTACTGGTGCTCGGGCTTATCCGATGCTTCGCTGTTCTGACATGCTCTAGGGTACTTTGTATCTTTGTCTTGGGCCATATAATAAATGATGAGGGATTGACTGCAATCTTGTGAAATAAATTTAATGTATTTATCTACACCATAAATTTGGGCAAATCGAATGCTTTTTCCTAGAAACTTCAAAACATATTTAAGGTAAATTTGTACAATTTCAGGGGAAACATCTCTGCCGTTTTCAATTTTACTTCCCTTATCAATAGGGACCAACTCTTAAAGGAAAGAATTTGCTCCTTTAAGAGTAGTCCCAATTTTGAAGGGTTTTGTCGGCTAGGGAAGCAAACAGGAAGTCACAAAAGTTGTTACCCTTTGAAAAAATAGCGAAAACAGAGGGGCGTGTACCTACATACCTTAAACCGATTCAACCAATGCAACGAAGAAAGAGTTAACTTGATAGGACATGTCCTTTCAATAAAGTGATAAATCGCGCCAGACCACTGGGTAGATATCTGAAATTAGTTATAGTATTTCAGTTTGAGGAGATGGCCAACTTGTGTGCATGGATACTATGTCTTGCTTTATCAATTTTTATTCAAGGTAGACATTCAGTTGTAAAAATTCATTTAAATTTTGTCGTTTTACCCTCTCCATAACTTTCTATTGAAAGTGAAATAATTCAAAACAGTCTTTTTTCATACTTGCTAGTACATAAATTAACAGTATCTGGATCGCGGGATAGCTATTTGAAAACTGGCCGGCAGTAAGGGATTTTATTCAAACATCCTTAGATTGACTCGAAAATTTTCAAAAGCATTCAACAAACACGTGAGTCATAATGTAATAAACACAACAAAATTACAAAAATTGAGAAAAAAAAAAAAAAAAAAAACTACGCAAAAACATGAAAAGGCTGCGACGGAAACGCTGTGAAAATGTTTATCTGGATTAGGAAATAACATTGCTTGAATTCAGGGACACTGAAGCACAGCGCATCGCGGAAACGTTTTCAAAAAAAAAAAATAAAAAAAAATAAACTAAAATGTGTATAAACAAACAGTGAAGCTATGTCGGAAAAGTGCGCAAGGGTATCCATATAAAAGACTGCAATTTTATTACCTGACATAATCTCTCTCTCTCTCTCTCTCTCTCTCTCTCTCTCTCTCTCTCTCTCTTTACTGTTTTCTGTCAATGATAGAATTTTAGATAAACCAAAGCAGCGCTCATGTATATGTCTATACTATCTAAATTAAAACACATTTGAATTCTTGAATATTACTTGGAATGGTTTATAATGTAATGTAATATGGTTTTCTGGAAAAAGTGAACCTCTCAAAGGTCAACTGAACACTGAGAAGAGCTAAAATAAATAGGCTTGTTTTATCGAGGAGAATGCTGAAAACCGTGCAGGAAAAATTCAAAAGGCTAAAAATTTATAACACATTTAAATTCTCGACCAGCAATGATTATTAGCTGAAATTATGCAAAGGTTTTTATGACATCACTTTATGTATTTTAACTTGAAATATTTCTGCATATTAAAGTGATTTTTATAATTATTTATCTTTCTAAAAAAAATAAAAAATAAATAAATAAATAATATAACATTGTGATAGGACACATCATCTGTTGAAGAAAATCAAGCATTTTGCATCAGAATATGATAATATATACAAGGGTTAATCCAGAAGTAATGTCACTGAGTCCATTGCGCTTTCATTCATATTGCCATAATTACATGTACCATGTACATGACTAACATACAAATTCAGATGAAGCTTTAATAAATGGCGTGATATATTTCTGCCACCAACTGTTGAGAAAATTTAATGACAACACTGCAGTGTCTGAAATTCACTAGTTAGTGCTAGTACTAGTAAGGGCAGAGTGAAAAAAAATGTTGCTTTCTGACGAACGCGTCGGCGCGCATTTATGCAGTTTTTGTCTCGAATAAGGAATATCAACGTTAAAGATTGTGTAGCTGCTTAATTCGACATACGGTGATAAAATAGTGATATGGAGGCTATTGTAAAGAAGGCATCAGCGCTGCAAAGGCAGGAATCTATAGGATCTTCTGAGAACCGGAAAACCAGCATTTGTTATATTAGACAAGAAAGTCACTCTCTGTTTATCAGACTCCATAAATGAAACGTCAATAACGCCATTGACGTGCGGCGCTAACCGCTATCATGCCTTCCGTCTATTTAGTAACTGTTCTCTATTTACATTTTCAGACTTTGATGCTAATACATTTAGATTAAGGTACTTGGATATGAAATTCCGTTGCTTTCTTTTCATTCCATACGATTTCATAGCTGCAATGACATTACGTCCGTTTCAAACCTCTTACTTCGATCAATACTGCAACATCCAAATGATGCCGCTGAAAATAAAAGGGTAGGCGTGGTTTAAAAGCTAATTTGCTTTAATAATGTCAGTTTGAGATAATTTGAATTTTCAAAAAGGGTTTTCAACACTCAGCTCCTCTCCTTATAAGTAGCCAAATGTTGAGAATTTGCGGGGAAAAGTGATAGGACCATCCTGGCTGACCTTTAATAGTTTCGTGAAATTCTCGGTTAAAGTGCAATAGCGAAAAGTTTACCTAACTTTTGCTGCAAAAAAAAAGCGGATAGAGAGAGTTTCATATTCTTGCAAACTGCATAAAAAATCCTACCCATTCAAAAGTTATGCCACCAAAGGCCCTTTTTTCCTTTTTTTCACATGAAAAAAGTCTTAGTTTTTGAATGATTTTTGACATAATTTACCATCCTGTGATGTCAAAGATGGATAGATGGAAGACTTGCGATTTTAACTCCCTTTAAACTGCATTTCAGTTTTAGTAGGACGTTGAGTGGGTCGTGTCTTGAAAAGCTGTGCGCAATGGAAATTTAAAGGGTACATGTAACAACACTTCAGGAACTGACTGAATCAGATCCCAAACCCTATCCCGAACATCAAAGGGAAAGATTGACAAAGACATCCCAACAAACAATACATTACAAGTGATAAGCCGAGTCAGCAGCTCTTTCCCAAATAGGTGGCAACTCAGCTATCTTTATTGAACTAAATAATTTAGGCCAACAGAAGGGTTACAACAGACTAAGCAAATTATACGAAAAAACATTTAACAACTATTTTACCTTTTTTCTATTTGTATCATAGAAGGTTTAAAATGAGAACACAATAAATTAAACAGCACCGAACATAAAGCAAATGCAGCCGCAACGAAAGTACCGCCTTGGGACGGTCAGTAATAACTACTGGGGGGGGGGGGGGGGTTAAACCGGTTTTACTGGGCCCAAACCTTCAAACTCACCCTCTGCCGCGGTCCGTTTACCTTACAGTTGGAAAGATTTCCGCCTCTAGCGGTTCTCGAACCCGAGAGCGCTAAATCAGTAGGCTCCTCCTGTAATGCCATAGATGATTTTAAAAAATAAACTTTATAACTATTAGTTTAAACGTATTTTATTTGTGTAAACTCTATTACATGAACTAAATTCAAAACATACAATATATACAAATGGGATCCAGAAAGAAGTCAAAAGACTTATATAAATCTGTTTCCCCAAAGTACTAATTTGCAATAAACAAATAGTTGTGATTGTGCAATACTACAAATAATTTTGTTACATATACATATCCTAAACAAGTAATAACGGTTTTACAAAGTAACAAAGTAACTAGCTACATCAAACACATAAAAAGTAGTATGCGCTTCTTTGTATAAGAGTAATATACGTACTAGAAATGGTAAACAAAACAAAGAGAATCAAGAGAGAGAGAGAGAGAGAGAGAGAGAACCTGCGCTCCTCATTCAAAACGTTTAGTTTCTTCAATGAATTTCTGAACTGTTGAAAAAATTAGTTTCATTTGCATTATAATTTAAGTTGACATCCCCTGAAAGCAGTAAGGAGGGACTCGGGTTGCTTACAGTTGATACAGTAGTCATCATATTTAAACGAATCAGAGTGTATCTTGGACATTCAAGGAGAAAATGTTCTGTGGTCTCCACTGCTCCGCAAAGACAGAGGGGACTTTCCACAATATTTTTTGAATAGAGATGTTGATTTAGCGAACTACAATTTGTGCGTAATCTAGTATGCTGAATTTGTAAGTTTCTTTTTCCTATTGAATAGTATTTCGGTATCTTAGCATTATCTTTGTTCAGTTGTGATTTAAAACTCGTTAATGAAACAGAATTTCTAACGTGATCAGGGAGTTCATTCCACTCTCTTATGCTTGAAGGCAAAAACGATTTATAATAAAGCTGTGTTCTTGTTAAAACTGGCCTTATATTTTGTGATTCACGTAAATTATATGATACTGTGCTTTCGAAAGTTTGGGGAATTAATGATGTTAAATATGTTGGGGTCAAATTTTGTGTCATTTTATAAAACAGGCAAAGTTTATGCTTGCTTCTCCTTACTTTTAAGGTTTCCCATCCAGTTTCACGATATAGTTTATCTAGAGAAACTAATTTTGTTGCTCCAGTCACTATTCTTGCTGCCTCTGTCTGGACTTTTTCCATTGCATTAACTTCGTACTGGGTACAGTTATCCCAGACGACATCGGCATATTCAAGAATAGGACGGATGAAGGAAGTATATATAATTTGTAAGGATTCCCTATCAAGTAAATATTTAAATTTTCGCATTATGTTTAATCGTTGCCATGCTTTTGTTAAGATGTACTCGATATGCTGATGCCAGGTACCATCATTAGATAGAAATAAGCCTAAGTGTTTATGGTGAGGAACTTCTTTTATGTTTTCAGAATTCATTTTCAAGGGTGGATGAGCAAGTTTGATATTTTTTCTTGATATCAATAATGATTCAGATTTGGAAGGGTTAAAATTGACAAGCCAAGTTTCCGCCCATCTATGAATAGTTGCCAGGTCATTATTTAAGATGTTTGCCGCATTGTTTGGAGTATCTACAATCAAATATAAGCTTGTGTCATCCGCAAATAATTTAATTGTCGAATTTGTATCTGAAACTATATCATTAATATAGATCAGAAACATAATTGGTCCCAAAATGGAACCCTGTGGGACTCCAGCTTTAATATTTCCCCATGAAGATGTAGCCCCTGGTATAACGACTCTTTGCTTTCTATCCGAGAGATAATTAGAGAACCAACTGAGAAGAGATCCATCGATACCCACCCGTTTAAGTTTAAATAGAAGACCTTTGTGCCAAACACGGTCAAACGCTTTACTAATATCACAGAATATAGCTCTTACTTCTTTTCCCTGATCTAAAGCATGAAAGAAAGTATTATAGATATCCACGAGCTGATTAACCGTTGAATCGCCAGGAACGAAGCCTGACTGCAGAGAAGTTATAACGTTATGGTCTCTTAGAAAGTTAAATAAATGTTTGTGTACAATTTTCTCCATGACTTTGCCTATTGTATTTAGAAGCGATATAGGGCGTTAATTTGTAACAAGAGATGGCTCATCTTTTTTAAATACTGGAGAGACATTAGCTTCTTTCCAAGTATCAGGACAAACACCTTTGGTCAATGAAAAATTAAATAAATCACATAAAGGTCTCGATAGCTGGAAGGAGAGCTCCTTGAGAATCTTATTGTTGATATTATCAGGGCCAGATGATTTACCTAATTTTAAACTTTGTAAGACTGATTTGACTTCATCCTGTGAGATGTTTATGCTGTTCAGAGATGGGCCATTCTCTGTTGGCATATTAGGAATATGAGCACTTCGATCATCAATTATAGTTTGATTAACGAAATAATCATTTAAGAGATTTGCCTTGTCCGAAGTTTCGGAGTAATATATACCTTCATGGAGCAGTGGAGGAATGGCAGTATTTTGTGTTGGTTTTATAAATGACTTAAGCGTTTTCCAGTAATCACTTGAAGATAAACTTGAATGTTTTAATTTATATGCAAGGTTGTCAATATAGTCTTTCTTAGATTTTCTTAAAAGTTTAGTAATTTCGTTTCTTATCGTTTTAAAGGAATTATATGTTTCATCATTTTTGTTAGTTTTGTACTTTTTATATAATCTATTTCTCTTTCTCATCAGTTTACGTATAGTACCGTTCATCCAGGGTAAGTCTTGTGGTCGTACATTTATATTTTTGGTAGGAATGTGTTCTTTTGCTAACTCAGAGAGTTTATTTGAAAACTGCGTAGCATACGTGTTAATATCGTCATGTTGAGCGGAATTCCAGTCAAATTCAGTAGCCCGTTGACGAAGAGCATCATAATTCCCTTGTTCATATAACCAGATTTGTCGTTTGAATGGTTTAGCCACTGACTTTTTAAAACTGAAGATACTATAAACAGGGCAGTGATACCTTATATCTTGCATCAAGAACGGCTCGCTAACTCCAGACATTAAAATACTTGGCAAATTACTAACTAAAATCAAATCAATTATAGTAGCGGAGGATTCCGTGAAGTGAGTAGGTTCGTTTATTAACTGATGCAAGTTATATTGTATACATATATCGTCAATTTTCTTCTTAGATTGAGAATTAGCCATGTTTAAATTCAGATCACCTGTTATAACAATGTCGTTTATGCCTGTGTCTATGGCCATACCAATGGAATTTTCAATGTCCGACAAAACAAGGGGTGAGGAACTAGGTGGCCTATAGAAAGTTCCAAAGAGTAGTTTTCTATTTTTAACTGTTAATTCCAACCAAAGACATTCGATATTAATTAATTCCAAGTCTGCCCTTCGTTTGCAAGGAATATCATGTTTTACATAAACTGCTATACCACCGTAATTATCGGTTAAACGGTCTCTTCGAAATGGGACTTGGAAATCACTAAACGTTAAATCTTGGTCTGGAACTGTTCCATTTAACCAGGTTTCAGTTAGCGAAATGACATCAAAATGAGACAATTCAGGTTCTATGATGTCAACTTTATTCAACAAACTCTGAACATTGTAGTGGACCATAGAGAAGTTACCTTGAAATATTGGAAATTGGGAAAATATGGAGGAGTCACTCGAGTGCATGGACTGAGGACCTGGATTTTTTTCTACATCACCTGCCTGATATAATAGGAATGATAAGAATACGATTAATTCAAACATATTAAATTTACCGAGTCCCTTAACACTGAATAATCGACAAATATGCATTCCAATACGCGCCCTGTAAATACTTAGCGACACTGACATACTTCAGGTGATACAATCAACAAGAGCTTGAAAGATTCTGTCGGGCGCGAAAATTGGATCAAGGTAAATAAGTTTGCGACGTTGTTTTAATCTCTTGATACATACTTGAGGAGTCAACATCTGAATTCTAGATTGCGCAGGAGAAGAGAGAAAGTAGAGAAGGAGTACATACATACATGAGAAGCCAAACAGGTATAGTCCGTTTGCTCCCAAGTGCAAACGGGATTTGGCTTATTTTCTCGAAAACGATGAAAGTTCCTTCAAATGTTCAAATGTCCTAATGATTCCTATAACTATACATAACAGAATACGAAAAATCCAAATTTTTGGACGCTTTTGTAAAATATTTCCCATTAACAGTAATGCAAAAACTGAGCAGTTTCACTGAAGGGCGTTGTATGCTTGTTAGAACAGCCAAAATATGTTCATAGACAATAGCGTAAACTCGTTGTTTACTACAGGTGTGGGCGTATATGAATGAAATAGTAAAATGTATTCACCTGCCCGCACGCGTAACGCTTAATATCACTGGTCAGGTGATACTATGTTGTAAATAAACATCGAACTATTATATTATTTTGCAAGTAAAAAGTGTATGTTTTAAAATTTTATAATATATGGGTGAAACATAAAGCAGAAAAAATGGATTCAAAGTAAAATTTCAATTGATTATGCAAATTTTGTTCTAGGGATAGCATACATTGGTCACATGCTCTAATACGTCAAACTAAACGGGAATTCCAACAGCCAACTTTTACTCCCTTGTAACTAAGAGGCGAAAATGACATATTTTAGGTCCTTTATTTGTATAGAAACTTTTTTATGCAAAACCTCACATCTCTGCAAAATTATGATTTTGTTATGTATGTGATGAAAATTAAGAATGAGCAATTCGAAAATATTCTACCTCTCACAAATTTTGATAAGATACTGGGGATGCCGTTTGCATTTGGGAGCAAACGGACTATAACAATAAATAAGAAATTTAGATACCCAATAGTATGGGTAAAACATTAAATGTGTAGCACATTGAAATATGAGGATAATTGGGATAGAGTTCGGTAATATTCATGTGGAGAATTCTATCTGACATTGATAAACATCCTTATATAATACCCCAGCAGGCACACAGTCAAATCAACCTTGTATCAACCCCGGTTCAACGTTGTGTTGAATCATGGTTGATTCAAGGCTGTTTCAACTCCGTGCGCCCGGTGGGACCCAACTGAAATACTAAACCTGAAAAACAGGCATACTGAATCGAGGTCTTTGTATAAAACGTCTGAAGTTAATCAAAGCATTTGTTTAAGAAAAAGGATCAGCTGTCGACTGTTTGCCATTGTTGTTAACAAACAAGTCCTGCAAGGTGGACAATTCATGCACCGCCATAACTTAGAAAAGACGCTAATAACAACTGAATTAGGTGCAGGCACGGTGGACCTGCTTACAAGTACAAAAATTCGTTAATTTACTATTTACAAGCGTAAAATGATTTATGAACGCTGTGGGCCGGCCTACAAGTGATCAGGCCACGTCCATACCTACAAGCTGTTGGCCCACATGCAACCATCCACTATTATATACGGCACTGTAAGCTTTCACATTAATAAAAAAGGAAAGTCCTAGGCTTATAATATACTATGTACTAGAATAGCACATCAACCAGGAGACCGACTTACTCGCCAGTGATAGATCCATAGAAGCATTGGTGTGGAATATGCCTTATCTCTTAGCACAAGGCATTGGTTCCACCACAACACTTATCAGCATTGACTATATATCAGCTACACCTTTTTACACAGTCTTACCGAAAACGAAATGCAAGGCTGTGTGAAGGTGTCGGTCGTGAAAAACAAATAGCAACGAGAAAAAAAATCATTGTTCAATGTTGAGATTGTGACTCGATTGATCAAAGGGAGGCAAATCTTACTTGTACTTCTACTGCAACACCTAACAGGAAGAAAACGACTTACATCTATATACCCTGGGGGGAGAAGAGTGTGCAAATGAGTATCAGAACACTGAACTGGACGGTAGTGCTTCGCAAGTGGCAGCTCAATTGCTAAACATCAAGCTCCACACCACCGCCAAGTCAGTGTGAAAGGGCTCTTCCTCCACCAGGATACAAACTGATGAAACATTTTTGCTGGATACAGATAATAAATTTGATTAAAACCAATAAAAGGCAATTATACTACAAAACACGTAAACGTGACTGGCAAGAGGAGAGCTTGTAAAAAAAAATATCAGAACATTGTACTGGACGGTAGTGCTTCGCAAGTGGCAGCTCAATTGCTAAACATCAAGCTCCACACCACCGTCAAGTCAATGTGAAGAAGCTCTTCCCTTCAAGACACAACCTATGTACAATATACCAGGCCCAAGGGCTGCAAGAAGAAAACCAAAATCTAGCGTACCAAAGTAATTAGGTATCAAAAGTACCAGTTATGCATATAAATAAAACTAAGTTTACAAACAAACTCTGTATTATATCAGCCTAAAATACAAGTAAGGAAACACACCAAACGCAATATTCAATGAAATTTACATACAAATCTCAGCCACGAGATCTGTTTTGGATACCTTTAGTTACAACTTCATTTCGTCAGTTACATCTTAAATTTTTGGAAGGCGAATCTAAAACTTCTTCACAGTATAGGAGCATCGTAAAATATTATAAGCTACACGTCGCTGTAACAACGTCGTTCCAACGTCGCTAACTTTATAGCGACGTTAAAAAGACGTCCATACAACCCACTGATCGACAGTGTCTCGAAAAATTTTGTTAGTCTTGTAAAATTGTCTCAAGAAACTATGATCGAACGGCGAACCGTGCAGTTCCTGATCAGTAGGACTGATCCGGATCTACACTGTTTGCTCGATGATTTCTGCCCAAATACTTGGGACCTTATCGGTACATGCGTTAACAGTAAAACCTAGTAAGGATACACACCAAACGCAAGATTCAATGAAATTTACATACAAATCTCCACAGTATAGAAGCATCGTTAAATATTATAAGCTACTCGTCGCTGTAACAACGTCGTTCCAACGTCGCTAACTTTATAGCGACGTTGAAAAGACGTCCATACAACCCACTGATCGACAGTGTCTCGAAAAATTATGTTAGTCTTATAAAATTGTCTCAAGAAACTATGATCGAACGGTGAACCGTGCAGTTCCTGATCAGTAGGACTGATCCGGATCTACACTGTTTGCTCGATGATTTCAGCCCAAATACTTGGGACCTTATCGGTATATGCGTTAACAATAAAACCTAGTAAGGATACACACCAAACGCAAGATTCAATGAAATTTACATACAAATCTCAGGCACAGTATAGAAGCATCGTTAAATATTATAAGCTACACGTCGCTGTAACAACGTCGTTCCAACGTCGCTAACTTTATAGCGACGTTGAAAACAACCCACTGATCAACAGTGTCTCGAAAAATTTTGTAAGTCCCACAAAATAGTCTCAAGAAACTATGATCGAACGGCGAACCGTGCAGTTCCTGATCAGTAGCACTGATCCGGATCTACACTGTTTGCTCGATGATTTCTGCCCAAATACTTGGGACCTTATCGGTACATGCGTTAACAGTGAAACCTAGTAAGGAAACACACCAAACGCAAGATTCAATGAAATTTACATACAAATCTCAGGCACAGTATAGAAGCATCGTTAAATATTATAAGCTACTCGTCGCTGTAACAACGTCGTTCCAACGTCGCTAACTTTATAACGACGTTGAAAAGACGTCCATACAACCCACTGATCAAAAGTGTCTCGAAAAACTTTGCAAGTCCTACAAAATTGTCTCAAGAAACTATGATCGAACGGCGAACCGTGCAGTTCCTGATCAGTAGGACTGATCCGGATCTACACTGTTTGCTCGATGATTTCAGCCCAAATACTTGGGACCTTATCGGTACATGCGTTAACAGTAAAACCTAGTAAGGATACACACCAAACGCAAGACTCAATGAAATTTACATACAAATCTCAGGCACAGTATAGAAGCATCGTTAAATATTATAAGCTACACGTCGCTGTAACAACGTCGTTCCAACGTCGCTAACTTTATAACGACGTTGAAAAGACGTCCATACAACCCACTGATCAACAGTGTCTCGAAAAACTTTGTTAGTCCTGTAAAATTGTCTCAAGAAACTATGATCGAACGGCGAACCGTGCAGTTCCTGATCAGTAAGACTGATCCGGATCTACACTGTTTGCTCGATGATTTCTGCTATAACTATTCACTCAGAGATATCAGAAGTTATATCTATTGATTTAATGTATAAAATATTATTACTACGTTTCAGTTTTAATGATTTTGATCATTATTCATTAGCTGCTTAAACAACTGGAAATTCTATCTACGAATTTAAATTTCTGTAAACAAAATGTTTAACAAAACAGTTTGAAAATGAATTTTAAACATTTTGTTTAACGTTTATATGAAAACAGCCTTTAGCAGAGACTTAGAACTTCTATATTTAGATTTACTAACAAGTATGTAAATTAAAATTTAAATGAATTATCGTAATTGTGTGTGTTTGCGCACACGATTGAATGGATCACAGCTTGCATTCTCCTCAGTTCCTAGGAAACCTCAAAGGCAACGGGTTTTCGAACTTGCGAAACAGTTACATCTGGGGATGAACAAGGGCTTTCAGTGGTGCATATTGAACCAAACCTATATTTCTCGGTTTATTAAACAAAGAATACCAAGTTTACAAAGAATTTGCCCGAGGGTACTGACTAGGGCTGAAGTGGGCGTATATTGCTCCGCTAACGGTGCTCTTGTTGACGATATATTTATGTTTCAAATTATAGGTATTTATAGGGATTTATTTGCTTCAAAAAACAAAAACACCTTCATACTGCAAGTATCTCAGCTGCATTAATGCCATGAAAACTACTTTATTTTCTGTTTAAGGGAGTACAGCCGGTTCTAGCTGCCACACTGGTTACCTAGACTACACATATTGTACCTACGGGTGTTGCAGTTCTTCCTACAGCAGCTACGAGAAGTGTTGTAGTTACAGCAGCAGTAGTTATTACAATTATGATGACACGTAAATAATAAATGTTTATGTTGTCAAGAAATTTCTAATTGATAAATAAATAAACGTAAAAAACATGCCGCAAGTCGTAAAAAGCTTAAAGTGAATGGTCACTTTCAGGGAAAGCAACTCAGCAGTTTTCATATTTTTGCTCTCCTTCGCATTAGGGTTGAACTCGTAAAGGAAAAACTTTTTTGCTCATTAAGGAGCTATTTTTTTCTCTTAAGAGTTGACCACATTTCGGAAAGATTTCGTTGTCTAGGAAAGCAAATAAAAAGTCACAAAAGTTGTCTCCCTTTGCAAAAATGGCGAAAACATGGAGCTGTATCCATACACCCTAACGTTTCCACGACCAGCAATTACTTAACAAGTCTGTGTGCTAGAGCGTTCGTTTTGCGCCACTAGGTTCCTAGGGTCAAAACATGTGTATGCGACAAGCAAAAGCTATGTTTATGCTGCTCTGGTGCGCAGGATGGTCTGGGGCCGTATTTATAAAATGACTTAAGTATTTGCTATGCTGTTGCTATGGCTACATTTCTATGAAGGAGATTCCCTACAACTATGAAATTTGCTCTGGAGGAAAAGTCTAAAAAGACTGTTCCTCCAGAGCAAATTTCATAGTTGTAGGGAATCTCCTTAATAGAAATTCAGCCCTAGCAACAGCATAGCAAAGACTTAAGTCATCTTATAAATACGGTCCATGTCCTTTTTTTTGTTTTCGCATATAATACCATACCGTATTTTATTCTGCTAAAAGACTTTTTTTTCATCTCTAGAATCAGAATGACCTCAAATATCTAAATCAGTCTTATGTAATACTGCTACTAGATGGGTTTTTGTTTCTTTAACAATTACAAAAATCTAGATCCGTCTTATAAGACGGATCTAGATTTTTAATTTTTTTCGGAAGCGAAATTCTCCGTCTTATAACCGAGGAAATACGATAAGCACTCTTTTGCTTATCTCGGCTCATCTGAGTTAAACCATGAGAAACGGTGAGTTAGGTCCGAGTCAGCTGTATACTTAGCAGCTTACAAATTCGGGAATACTTTCCTGTTAACTATCTTTGGAATAATTATTCGTCAGACGAAAATATAGTACGAACAAAAGAAACCCATGCTCAAAACCAGTGGTAATAATATGTCATTAAAAATAATAATTTTCCCTGATAGTTTTATCGATAAAAAAAATTCAATTACTGCATTCAGCTTCCGGTATTCCAAGTCAAAGTTCATCCCAAACTACTGATATCTTAAAGTAAATTTCTTGGTTCCAGAAAATTCACTTAGAGATATCAGTAGTTGAGTTTCATGGTAAATAAAATAGACATTCAGTCTAAATTGTATTCTTTCTTGCAACAGGATACATTCAGCTAATTCAGAATTTGAGATATCGAGAGATAACTGTATTTTAACAGCCATTGTTTGTTTGTAGGGACTGGGTAGGTGTTATCGTCGGTAGCACTGTCGGTGGAATAGTCTTTCTAGCGGTTGTAATCACGACCTGTGTTTGTATTTGTATCAAAATGAACAGATCGCCCGTAGTTGTGCAGCCAGCGGCTCCTAATCCAGGACCAACTGTTGTCAGTGAGTTCCTTTCTGTCGTATTCTAAAGAGCTGATAATGATGATAATGATGACGCTGATAATAATAATAATACTAAAACAAACTAATTAAATTAAATGTTTTTCGTTCATTTATAATTGTAACAACAGGTAGTATTTTCCATTACCCAAAGTATAGCTGGTTCGTGAGTCATTATTTGAGCCACGACACGAGAAAACCAACAATGTGGTTGTGCGCCCAGCGCAAACTCAGACCAGCCTGGCCATCCTTCCAGTCTGATCAGAGTCTTCGCTGTCGGCATGGAGGTAATTTAGACCCTTAGCTACCATTTAAGCGCTAAGCTAAGAGTCTGATCAGACTAGGCGGTAGACTGGCTCCAGACTCCAGTCAGTAAAACTGAAAAATCTTCAGGCATCACTGGAATAATTCAGCTATCAGAAAATCCATTCCTGTAGTTTTATATTTTTCGCATTATTTTATGTAAATATAATTTATTAGACTGAAGCCAGTCTAACTTGGCGGACGCCCAGTCTGATCTGAGCCTGCGCTGGGCGCATAACCACTTTGTTTTTTTCTCGTGTCGCGGCTCATTTTATGGCACGAAACAAACAATAATTTTACTATATAGCTTAATTATCCATCATTCCATGAAACGTTTTTTCACATTACATGTACTCCAGGCAATTTGAACTCTCTTTTTCCTCAAGTTTGTGACAGAGGTATGACAACTATTTTTTACAGTATCAACAGGCAAAACCTGCTTATTTTTTGCAATTTGTCCTGTATTTACGTGTGTATCACCCGTCAAATTATGAGACAGTTTGCCGTTGTAGGAGCACCTATAAAGGGTGGGAAGGGTGTGATTCGGCTTCCCTAGTTACCTCCAGTGTTGGGGATTCTGAACTGATTATACATTTTCAAGAAGCATATTTTGTGCAAGGTTGTTTTCAGTTTGCTATAATAAGCAGGATGATCAGTCAAACTGGCCTTTTTAGAAACCAATAAATCAGGGAACTATTCACCAGTCCATTAAATAAAACAAGACCATAAATGAATACATGAAAATGAATATACATATCATACTCTATCACAACATTTCAAAACATGCCCATGTACTTCAGGAATGGGCAAGTAATAAAACATCTTGGTGAAAGTAATGTACCAGTTATGTACCTTGCCATACACAAAGTCAGAACCTAAATACATGGGCTGAATGCCATGCTAAAGTATATCCTGAAGATGTTCAACCAATCAAGGGTGGGCTATTCCATATATGAGCCGCGACCCGACAAAACCAACAATGTGGTTGTGCGCCCAGCGCAGACTCAGATCAGCCTGAGCATCCGCCTTGTCTGATCACAGTCTTCGCTGTCCGCATGAAGGTAGCTGAGACCCTTAGCTACCTTTGAACGCTTAGCGAATTGTCTGATCAGACTGGGTGGATGCCCAGACTGATATGAGTCTGCGCTGAGCGCACAACCACATTGTTGGTTTTCTCGTGTCGCGGCTCATATAGCAGTTCTGCGGCGTCTGATCTGGATCTGCGCTCTTTGTCTATGCCCTTTACGGGGCGCCAAGTATGGATTGGTTAAGTCTTGTAAAAGAAATATAAAAGAGTTACATTTTTTTTTGAAACTCTAGACCTGTTTGATCCTGTTCATTGATATTTTTTTCAAGAAATGTAAACAAGTTTCCCTAAATACTTTCAAGATATTTATTGTTAACACTTTAATTCCAGTGGCTGGTGCAGGACAAGGTCAAAGTGGTGGTGGCTATGTATACCCTCAAATGAACCAGTATCCAGCCGGACCAAGCCAGGGACCAGTTCCACCTCCCTACACCGGTGCTCCAATGACAGCTAATCCTGTAGACACTGGGAGTAAAGCGCCACCTCCGGCACAGTATTGAAAACCACAAACGATCCTCATTTGCTTGACCCACTGGGCACACAACTTTAAATCAACATTGAATCAACGTTGATTCAACGTCATGACGTTGAATCAACGTTTATTCAATGTTGTTTTGACGCCACGTGCCTGCTGAGAATGTTAATAGTATGCGAATAGTATGTGTTTAATCTCAAAGCTTGTAATTTCTCTGTGATAGATTCTCACGTGATATTTTCATTGTATACGTAGTGTATAATAGTTTGTTGTCTTAAAAAAAACAGGGTATAACCGATTCCACCAATTTTCGCTTCCTGCAGAGACTGTACATCATATTTGGCTTCCGCCGAGACTGTCCGCGAACTCTTGCTTCCTGCAGAGCCTTCTGTACATGATAAATGGCTTCCTACAGAGACTGTCCGTGTGATTCTGCTTCTTGTCGAGACTCTCGGCAGGAAGCAGAGTCACACGGACAGTCTCGGCAGGAAGCCATTTTTCGAGGACAGTAGTCCCTGCAGGAAGCAAGAGTTTGCCGACAGACAGTCTCTGCAGGAAGCGAAAATTGGCGGAATCGATTATACCCTGTGAAAATGGTTATCCTTTTCTGTCAATACATTCCGCATCAGCCTATTGTCAGCAACGAAATTATAGTTTGATACGACATTTGTTCACAGAAAAAAAAATTGAGCCGCGACATGACAAAACCAACAATGTGGCATGTGCACCACGCGCAGACTCAGATCAGCCTTGGCATCCATCCAGCCTGATCACAGTCTTTGATGTGGGCTTAAATGGTAGCTAAGGGTTCAAGCTACGTCTGTGCCAACAGCGAAGACTCTGATCTGTCCGGGCGGATACCCAGAATAATGTGCTGGGCGCATATGCCACTTTGCTGATTTTGCTGTGTCATGGCTCATTAATGTTCCTTCCGAACAGCTAAGACTTACTCAACGTTTATTCAATGTTGTTTCAACGTCGTGTGCCTGCTGAGAATTTTAATTACAAGAAAAGTGTGTGTTTAATCTTAGTGATTATAATTCGTCTGTGATATACTCTCATGTGATATGTTCAATGTATTGAGCCGCGACGCGACAAAACCAACAATGTGGTTGTGCGCCCAGCGCAGACTCAGATCAGCCTGGGCATCCGCCCAGTCTGATCAGAATCTTCGCTGTCCGCGTAGTGGTAGCTTAGACCCTTAGCTACCTTTTAAGCGCTTAGGGAAGACTCTGATCAGACTGGGTGGATGCCAAGGCTGATCTGAGTCTGGGAGGGGCGCACAACCACATTGTTGGTTTTCTCGTGTCGCGGCTCATATGTAGTGTATTAATATGGTTATTCTTCTCTGTCAATACTTTCCGCATAAGCCTATTGTCGAAAATAATCAAACGAAATTATAGTTTGATACAACGTTTACCCACAGAAAGATATTCTTTCTGAACAGCTGGGAGTTTCAGCGGTTGTTGACTTCACCTTAGGTAGTGTAAAAAAGCAATGATCAGAACTTGATACTGTCAAACTCTGCAAAAGACATTTTGTCCTGCACCAATACTGAGTAACAGTTACTCAAATAATTGCACATCTGCATCTGCACATGTCTGTTTGCATCAACAAGAGATAGCTGGAGTTTGCGACATACATGTATATGTATACAGGTCCAAGCAATAGCCTGTGCAGATTCTTGAGCAGATATGGGTATTCGATGTCAGTCATTTTGATATACATGTACAATGTAGCTATATTATCTTATGAAGTTTAAGCCTTCTAGACTGGAAACCCATTTTTGGGGGTATTATGCAAACAGTGCAGACCCAGTTCTCATGTGATATGGTCATGTCTCATGTCATGTGATCAGGGTCTACGCTGTTTGCTGCTGCAGAAACTTCTGTGCAAAATACAATTAAAGTGTAAACATCCACCAGAAACCCTAAAACTAGAAATGGACGCAGCGAAGTGTAAGGATGGTTAAGTCCACTAGTCAACAGAGGGTTAAAGGGAAAAAAAGGCTGATTAGCAAGCGTGCTGGTATTTTGCGATGACAACATGCCTGTATGATCATTTTCTTAAAGTCCGTTGCCGAGAGTTCCCGCAAAACCGGTGATTCAAATCTCTGAGAAAACGAGAGCGCAAAAATAACATCTTGCTCATATCGCATTGGCACCAAAATAATATCAGTGATACCACGATTTTCACCGTTGGAATGTTCTAACTTACAGCAAAGTGTTAAAGAAATATCATGTAGGTTTCAGAAAGAATACGGGGGCGGGGACGGCGGGGGGGGGGGGGGGGGGACGGCGGGGGGAGGGGGGCAGGGAGGAGGGAGGCGGGAAGGAAGGCACAAGTGGGATATGGTCAAAAGTCACAAAGATTGTGTTAAGATTTATGTTTCATTTCTTTAATTCCAAAATTCTCAATGTTTGTGTTTCATTTATTTGATTGTAAGGCTCTGAATGACAGATAAAAAGTTACATTATGCGGTGTGTTGCCTTGCATGTAATAAAATATCCCGATGATCAAGAGGATACTTTCTTTTGCCTCTAAATATATTTCTATATTTCCATTCGGGTTTGCAACCTTAATTGCAATCACATAATCTTAAAAGTAATGTGTACAGTTTCAGGAGCAATAACAATGCTATTTTCGTTTTTGTCTCCCTCCTAAATGGAAATCAATTCTGAAAGAAACATTTCTCAACATTCGTGTGTCATTCGTTTAAGAGTAGATCTCCTTTCGGAAGGGCCAAGGAAGCAAAACGGAAGTCACAAAAGTTGTTTTCCCCTTATAAAAATAAGGAAAATCATGTAGGTGTATCAATATACCTAAAACTTTACACTGTAAAAAATCTGTAGACTTTACGGTAGAATACATGTAACTGGCAACCTGCCGCCAGTCCATTACCTGTTATTTTTACGGGCGCCTGTAAACATTGGAGGAATCATCAAGCAGAGAAGGACAGAATAGAACAGGCGTTGTTTTGATAATATAGCCCCTCAACACTATAAAGGTATTTTCGAGTGTGGCCAGTTAACATAACAACGCCTTATCGTGATTTCCAACAATGTTCTACAGGTAGACGTCCGTAAAAATAACGGTAAATCAACTCGCAGCCAGATGCAAGGTATTTTACCGTATAATTTACGGATCTTTTTAAACTGAGCAAAATGATAAGACTCAGTCTTGTCAGTTATATTTCTGTCAGACGATATTTGGTGGAATAAAGTCTCATTCCCCTTGAACCTTAATAAAAAATACCAAAGACTGAAAATGACTTTATATATGAAAATAATTCTGATGGGCCAACTTTAATGTAAATAGATGCACATTTTACTGCATTTGATGCATTTCATTCAACATATTTCAACGATAACTTTTACATAATTGTAGTATAGATGTATGTTAATGTCCTATTAAACACATCCGTTATGCCGGATCTATAAAATGAATGTAAAAATATCCATCGAAAATACATTTAACACTAGAGCAAGTGAGCAGGGGCTCACGTATACATTAGGCCAATATCACCGAATTTATCGAGGTTTAGCTGTTAAACCTTTTTTTTGCTCTAGCGTTTGTATTATTCTCGCTGTTAGGTCCTCGTCTTGTTTCATCTCAATCTCAGTATTTATTATAGGGATCAAACATGTTTTTTCATGCATTAACGTTTGCAAGGTCCCTGGGAAGCTGTTGAAAATCGAGGCCGAAAAACATCGGCCTCGATTTTCAACATCTTCCCAGGGATCTTGCCATCGTCAATGCATTGGAAAAATGCTTGATCGCTACGATAGTATACATTCAACTACACTGCTACAAAAATAACAAAAACTGTTTGGCCGCTATTTTTCGGCGCTATTGCAATACACTGCTGAATCATACACGCACTATGCATGTCTATAAAATCCTCTTTTCAGGACCTCTTCAGCTACCGTGAATTCTTGTCCAACCTTTAGCAGCAGTTCACAAGTCATAAGCATGTTCATCAAAGTTTTCACTCAACGTTGTCTTCACTTCCATTTTTACAATATCTGAATTTGTATAACTCTTCCGTACAAGTCTTAATGGATAACTGCAATGCATTCTTGTCGCTTGTTACTGTACTGACGGCGTATTGCCCTGCAACTTGCATATGAAAGTCGCAATGCGAGTCATTTTAGCACGTGAAAAGCCTTCTTGAAACATGGTTTTGTCTTCGTTAAAACATGCCAATTAATAGCGTTTGACACCGATATCTGTGCAATAATATTGCTGTTTTTTTTTTTTTTGATGGGCCAGAAGTCCTTCAAAGCAACCGAATAACTTGTATATTTATGATCCATTCACATACACGAACACTCGATTTAAGCTCACTCGGCAATTTATCCCTTCCTTTTCCTAGGTGGTTCTTCTGTTGTGGTTTATTGTTCGTTGATAGATAACCGCTACTGGCCCCATGGTTGGTATGCAAGGGGTGTGAGGGAAAGGCTCAACAGTTTAGGGTGAATTTCCACCGTGAAATATACAGATATGCAAAACAAGAATAAAATCCTTTCAGACTGAAAACTATTCACCCATCCAAAGCAGAGTAGTTGCAGCGGAAGTCATAATGAAGAAAATAGAAATTCTCATAGTCACACTGGTCTGGCATTAAACGCATTATGCTAAATGCGAACTTGTCCGCGATTAAATGACCAGCAATAAAGCTAGACTACGTTTTTCTCTTTATTTCCTTTAAAAAAAATTTTCCCCATAAATTCAGCATCTAGAGGGCGGGCATTTTTATCCATTACAAGTCTATGGAGGTTTTAAGTTACCATTACTACCAAAGTGGGAAACCAACCTGTCCAGAAAGAGAATGCACTCATTTCCCAACTAAATGGATGCTGAATTTATCCAAGTGGCTGCAGAAATATTCTTGTTTAAGTATACGGACGCCAATGGAGGACGACGGACTACGAAGGCGTTTCATCTTGTAAGCTGTTCAAGTGCCTTTGGCTTAAGGAAGCTAAATGTATTATGGAGCGGCTGACAGTAGATAACATAACACATGGGAATGAATTGGGTCTTGTTCGAAGTGGCGAGATTGCCTTCAAATTCGTATATTTTTACACTTACTACTTGTATATTGCAGACACAGAGGAGTCTTTACTCGAAGTTTTCAGAATTATTTTCGAAAAAAAAAAAAGAATAATAAAAGAATAATAGTTAAACGCGTTTCCGACATTCTTCGTTAAAACAGTTGGTCAACTACGGAACGGCAGCATACACGTAATCATTACTTCCTGTTCAGATTGTTTAAAACAACGTTGATATCTGTCCTCATAAATATGAAAGTTTAACAACGGACGCCGATGAGAGTGCGAAAAACCAACAGAGCGGTTGTGCTCCCAGCGCAGACTCAGATCAGCCTTGGCATGCGCCCAGTCTATTCAAACTGTACGCTAAATGCTTAAAGGTAGTTAAGGGTCAAAGCTACCTACATGCGGACAGCGAAGACACTAATCAAACAGGGCGGATGCACAGGCTGATCTGAGTCTGCGCTGGGCGCATAACCACTTTGTTGGTTTTCTCGTGTCGCGGCTCAGGTAAGTTTGCTTACCTTTGACAATGCACTGAGGATCTCCGTCAACCCTAAAACCGCTAAAACGTAATCATGTTACATGTAATATACGAGGGGCATTCGAAAAGTTTTGCAAATGGCCTCGTAACTTTGTGTAAGGGCATACTGGGTACAAATGCTATGCATGTACTGAAAGCACTACATTTGATCTTTACAATGATACCAAACAAATTACAAAGGCACTTTTTCTTACTGACTTACATTGCAGTGTATTAGGCCCCAGTCATACCACTGGGTTAATTTTACATGTCAAATCTTTTCAGTGTTAGGCCCTTAATTCGAATATCGTTATAAATACAAAATATATCTTTGTCAACTGCATGTCCATCGTTGCCCACATTATCCATACAAAAGTTAGAAGGGTGGCACTGTTATCGAGTCATTCCTTGCAACGCAATGCGCAGTTCTTAAGACGCTATTAAAATCGACGTCAACGTCATTTTTGAAAGATTGTAGCAGTTTCATATTTTGCATTAATTTGAATTTTATTGACAGATTTTAGCTGATCCATGCAAATGCTCTTGCTGACAAGATTTCGATTACTAACAGACTTATTTTCATAACAAAATCATAATAACTTTAGTAGAAAGGGAGAATTTGCTATAACATGAAATACGGATAATACATATTTACGGGACAGTACTGAACCTAGTTTAAATATAATTTCCGCCATATTTACAGGCCAATATTGTCTGGACATTGTCTTAAAGCAGAAAAATTAAAAACGGCCTACTAAAGTAGAATTCTGCAGTGCCTGTAGGGTATACCTCTTTCAAAGAAGTTGAAAACTTGTCCTTTTAAGAAAATATGGGTGCGTTTGCAAACTTCTGTAGGCATAACATAGCTTTACGTCAAGTTGTTTTTCTTAGAGCGGCGACAACAAAAATTGAAAAATAAATAAATAAAGTTATAAAATAATGATGGAATTCGCTAAAAAGTATAAATTCAGCATCGGATTAATATCAGCTTTAGACTGATGTGTTGTTCAACTGGTGGAATATAGTAAGTTTGCAAATATTTGGAAGACTTTGTTCAACATCACACCGATGACGGTAATACCTGCGGTTCGGAGAATAAAAAGACATTGAGAACTGAACATCACAGTGAAAATAATAGGAGGTAACTGTTTTGAACAGTCAGTTTACTAATTTAAATTTAATGCACAATATCATGTTTTTAGCGCACATAATTACGGCATGTCTTTTGGATCATAAGGGGCTACAGTACCAACTTCCTGATTCAATTTGACTTTATAAACTATTTAGTTTGACTTTATAAACTGTTGCGTTTATACCCGCATATGAAACATGGAGTCCTCTTTAAGAAATCGCAGTTCGAACTGTAGTCTCGAAAATCTGGATATAGCGGAGCTTGCTCACGAGGAAAGCAGTCTTGAGAATTTCACCAAAACAGGGCTATCAGATAGCTGCTCTGGTAGTTTATTCGTATCACCAGTGGAGAAGGACTTGTGGCAGACCCAGTCTCAGTCTCAGTCGTGTGCAGAGGACATGCTTGAAGATCAATTTGAGGGTGTTTTCTACAACACTTTTAGAAACGCATGTTTGACAAAACTTAAATTTATCTCAATCAGATTTTTTTCAGTCTTTCATAATAAGATCATGGCTGATTTTTCTCAGAATGTTAATACAGATGAGACAAATTGCATAACAACTTGCACCACACATGTAAAGGGACTTAAATGTGAACTGAGAATTGAACATATTACTCGAAGTGTCATAATCTCTGGAGTAGGGCACAATCTATGGAGAAAGGAATATTTCCCAAAAATTGCCGCTTCACTTTTCAAGAGATATGTGGATGAAACAGACAGCCAGTTGCATATTGAGAATAAGATGGGATATGACAAATCTGAGAAGCATGAAGAGAGAGATGGATTTTTCTCTCGATCACAGACTAATATTGCAGATAGGAGGCCTTCTTTCTTCAGTGGCGATGTTCCTTTCCTTACTAGTACCCCTATTATACAGTGTCAAGAAGAACAAACAGAGGCAGAAGAGGCATCTGCAGATGAAAATTCAACATTTGCTGGATGAATTCTCAGTATTTTCAATTCAATGAAAGAGATGGAGAAGGAAGTTAGAGAAATAAAACGGGACATCGTTTCCAGCTTAGGGTTGAAGACCATGCTAGAGCTAATGCTTGATAATACAACAACGAAGAAAACATACTCAGATGCAGTTAGGGGAACAGCAGTCAGTGTTTGCGATGAAGGGTTCTGTAACAGTTTTGCTACTAGCGATGCCTCTGTCTGTTCACAGACACAGCCAAAAGTCGTATACAATGATAAAAACGCGACAGATGAGATTCAGGAAGAAAGAAGGAAACAGAGATCCGTGGAAACTAATCAGCCTCTGCGTATACAGAAAATTTTAAACAGTACCCAGCCAAACGTGAGTGCAGAGCGAAACGAAATACCCCAGCGAAACGAGAGTGCTCAGGGAGACAGGAGACCGCAGCGAGATGAGAGACCCAAACGAAACCAGAGACCCAAGCAAGACGCGAGACAGCAGCAAATTGATAGACAGCAGCAAAACGAGATACCACGATTAGAAGAGAGAACACAGCGAGACGAGACACCCCTGCCGAATAAAATACCACGGATAGACGAGAGACCACAGCGCGAGAAGAGACCACAGCTAGACGAGAGACCACAAAGATATGAGATACCACAACAAGAGAGAACGCAGCGAGACGAGATACCCCTGCCGAACGAAAGACAACATATAGACGAGATACCCCTGCCGAACGAAAGACAACATATAGACGAGAGACCACAGCGCGAGAAGAGACCGCAGCGAGATGAGAGACCACAAAGATATGAGATACCACAACAAGAGAGAACGCAGCGAGACGAGACATCACTGCCGAACGAAAGACCACATATAGACGAGAGACCACAGCGCAAGGAGAGACCGCAGCGAGATGAGAGACCACAAAGAAATGAGATACCACAACAAGAGAGAATGCAGCGAGACGTGATACCCCTGCCGAACGGAAGACAACAAATAGACGAGAGACCACAGCGCGAGGAGAGACCGCAGCTAGATGAGAGACCACAAAGATATGAGATACCACAACAAAAGAGAACACAGCGATATGAGAACGAAATACCACATATAGACGAGAGACCACAGCGCAAGGAGAGACCGCAGCGAGATGAGAGACCACAAAGAAATGAGATACCACAACAAGAGATACCACAACAAGAGAGAAATGAGATACCACAACAAGAGAGAACGCAGCGAGACGTGATACCCCTGCCGAACGAAAGACAACATATAGACGAGAGACCACAGCGCGAGGAGAGACCGCAGCTAGATGAGAGAGCACAAAGATATGAGATACCACAACAAAAGAGAACGCAGCGATATGAGATACCCCTGCCGAACGAAAGACCGCATATAGACGAGAGACCACAGCTCGAGGAGAGACCGCAGCGAGACGAGAGACCACAAAGATATGAGATACCACAACAAGATGAGAGACTACAGCCAGATGATAGACCCCACAGTGATAAGTGAACAGGGCGAGGCGAAAGGCTGCTACGAGACATGAGACAGCAGCGAACTGACAGACCGCAACAATATGTGGTACCACAAACAGACGAGAGACCACACCGTGATGAGACACGGCAGCGAGACGAGAGACCCCAACGATATGAGATACCTCAGCGAGATGAGAGATCACAACAAGATAATATACCCCAGTGTGATGTGAGATCGCAGCGAGACGACAGAACACAGCGTGATGAGAGACAACAGCGACACGAGAGACCCCAGCGATATGAGATACCACAGCGAGATGAGATACTACAGCGAGAAGACATACCCCAGTGTGATGTGAGACCACGGCGAGGCGAGAAAACTTGGCGTGTCAACAGACCACAGTGGGATGAGATACCCCCACGAGATGAGATACTATGGCGAGACGAGTGGCTCCACCGAGACAAACGACTTCAACGCGACGAGAGGTTGCAGCAGAACGATTCACCTCCGCGTCATGTACCTGTGCGTATTACAGCTAGGTTTCCAGATGCATCTTCAGACGGGACAGAGAATTTTGAAAATAATTTGCACGATGCAAACTTTACCAATGCAACCTGCCAGTCACGAACTACCAAAACATTATTAAAAGGTGATTCAATCTTGCGCCCGATCAATACAAAGGGACTTTACAGAGGTCTTCATAAGCATGCGCGAGGTGGGGCAACTGTCGGTGACATTATAAATGAAATTTCAATGTATGACTTGACACAGTTTCAAAACATTATTATCTCAGTCGATGGAAATGACTCAGCAAACGGCATAGATGAAGAACTTTTTGAGGAGAAATATGATCAACTCATAAGTATTGTGAAGACCGGAAACGCACAGGGTTCGCTTTATATTTGCAAAATCGCTCCAAGACAGGATACCGACGTAACCAATTTAAACAGATGTATCGAAAGACTGTCCATTTTCTGGCAGAAGCATGAAATATACTGCATCGACAATACATATCGCTATTTCTTGGAAAAAAGCCGACTACCTAAAGGAAGATTCTTCGCCAGAGACGGGATACACCTATCGCGTTCAGGTATTAAGCGCTTGCTCGATGCAATAGATAGAAGCGTCAAGATCGTCGAAGACTATAACTTATGTGTATTCAATGCACCAAGTAACCAAGGTTATTTTGGAAACAGAAATGGATTTACAGCTCAGAGACAGTTCCAGCGGAATTCTAGATCAGGTCCAAGAAACTCATACAAAGAGTGTTATAAATGTGGAGAGACTGGACACATCTCTTCCGAGTGTTATAACAACTAGGGACTCGGCGATTCAGCCGCCACAAACTGGGAAGGCGCATCATTTATTGATAGGAATTCATTTAATTTTGCTTTTAAGTATATGTAATCAATGTAACGCCGTGAACTGCGCCTGTTATGATAACGACGTTGAAATGGTTCAGTTTGATTATAATTCATCTCATGTTCTAAATGATTTGCATCTGCCTTATAATTTAAATTCTGAAATGTGTGAAAGCAAAAAGCTTGATGAAACTTTAGATTTTGAAACCGAAGTTAACAGTAGAACTTCTACGAATTTAGTTTCAGATGATGAACAGACAGACAGGTTTACATATACTTCAGATAAAGGTTTGATTAACAATCAAAATGAGAATTCATGTGAGTCAACGTTGGATCTGCACTTAAAAAGGAAAGCCTTTAATATTGCATTTTTAAATATTCAGGGGTTATGTGGGAAAGAAATGAGTAAATTCTCTGAAATCAAGTCAATGCTAACTTCTAGGACTAATAATAAGTTACATGTATTAGCAATGTGCGAAACTAAGCTGAAACAACACAAACTTCAAAGTGCTTTCAAAGTAGATGGATTTCATCAGCCTTTCAGGAAAGACAATCTTAAATCTGGCGGTGGAGGTATTATTGTCTATGTTAGAAATAATATAATTGTTAAAAGAAGAACAGATCTTGAAATTAATGATATAGATGGTTTGTGGATAGAGATAACCCCTAGTAAAGGGAAATCATTTTTAGTGGGATCCTTTTATAGAAATCCAGTTGAAAAAGCAGAATGGTTAGATAGATTTGAGGTATACATTGAGCATGCTTCATTGGAAAATAAAGAAATTATTATTCTTGGTGACTTTAATAAGGATTTGCTCAATTCGAATATAAATAAAGAATGGTCAAATTTTATAACCTCCTTTGGACTTAGTCAACTTATAACAGATCCAACTAGGGTTACCAGTGTTTCAAGTACGCTAATTGACCATATATATGTAAGCAATGAAGAAAATATATCAGACGCATCCGTAAAGAAGTTAGGTATAAGCGATCATTTCGCAATTTGTTGTAACAGAAAAGTAAATTATAGTAGTAAAAAATCTTCACACAAAACTATTACATACAGATCATTTAAAAACTTTGACGAATATTCATTTTTGAATGACCTTATGTCTCTACCATGGCATCAAATTGAATTTTACGATAATGTTGATGATATAGTTACAGCCTGGTATACACTTTTCATATCTGTCGTTGAAAAACACGCTCCAACAAAATCGCATAGAGTTAAATACGATATTCAGGCAGACTGGTTAACATCCGAAAAAGCAGATAAGATTAAAGAAAGAGATAAACTTAAAAAACATAAACATGATGAATACAAATCTTTACGTAATGAAGTATCTACTTTGATACAAAACTCAAAAAGGGCATCATACAAATCAAAAATAGAGGCTGGTAAGGAAGATCCTAAGTCAATCTGGAAAATATTCAAAGAATTTGGTGCGTCAAACAAAAGTTCTATTAATAATGAATGTATCACTCTTAAAGTAGATAATGATTTAATATCGGACCCAAATACATTAGCAGATATATTTAATGACTACTTTGTCAACATTGCATCGGAACTAAAGGAGCCCATTGAATATTGTGAATTGAAAGAGTTAAAAGAACATATAAATGCGAAAATTCCAGAGAATGTATCTTTTGACTTACCATCTATCACTGAAAATTTTGTCTTTAAGTTTTTATCAACACTTGATGTTTCCAAATCTACTGGATTAGATGGTATTGGTCAAAGGCTTCTGAAACTTTCTTCTCCAATTATAACGAAAAGCGTTACTTTCATAGCGCAGGCATGTATTTCCATGGGAGAGTTCCCGAACAGCTGGAAACAGGCTAAGGTGAATCCGCTATTCAAAGGTGGTTCGAAGGATGAAATAAACAACTATCGACCAATTTCCATATTGCCAACATTATCAAAATTACTGGAGAAATTCATTTCAAAGAACTTATTTGATTATTTAAATAAGTATAATCTATTGCACCAGTCTCAAAGTAGTTTTCGTTCCGGTCATTCCACGGAAACAGCTTTGACGCTCATGACTGAACGCTGGCTTAAAGCAATAAATGACGGTAATATTGTTGGCACTATCATGGTCGATTTCCGCAAAGCATTTGACTTAGTCGAACATTCTTTACTTCTGAAGAAGCTCAAATTTTACAAATGTAGCGATTCTTTTATAAAGTTCATAGCGTCTTATCTAGGAAAAAGGACTCAAGTTGTAGCTGTTGATGGTAAAATGTCCAGCATTTCTGACATTAAGTGTGGTGTCCCACAGGGATCAGTATTAGGACCTTTGATATTTTTGATTTTCATCAATGATTTGCCACTGATTTTATCTGACAAAGTTAATTCGACTGATTTATACGCAGATGACACAACTATATATGACATGCAACTTCATTTGGAAACACTAGAATCTAATTTGCAAGATTCTCTTGTTAAACTTCAAATTTGGTGTAAACAAAATGGCATGCTTCTGAACGCTGAGAAAACAAAAATAATGCTAATTACAACTAGGCAGAAGCGAGTTAGGCTAGATGAAAAAATATTCACTTTAACATATAATGATATCGATTTGCAACTGACAGTAGGTGAGAAATTACTTGGTGTAAATGTAGATCATAATCTGCAATGGACTAATCACTTTCAATATGTATGTAAAAAAGTTTCTTCGTATATTTGGCTTCTATCTAAAATACACTCATATTTAAGTGTAGAACACAGGTCGATCTTTTATAATGCTTATATTCAGCCACATCTAAATTACTGCAATATTGTATGGGGAAATTCTTCTAATGATAATGTGTCAAGAATAACAAAACTTCAAAGGCGTGCTTGTAAAATTATATTAGGGAATGAATATTCAGACCTTGAAAGCGCGAGGAGACGATGAAATATTTTATCTTTTGAAGAGAATATACTTGTAAACAAAGCGAGAACTATGTATAAAGTTGTACATAGCATGGTTCTACAATATATTAAGGAACTTTTTCAGTTTCGAGCTGATACTTTGCCTGATACCTCATTACGGTCAATCACAAATCAGAATTTTAGCATCCCTAAACCAAACATTAGTTTATATAAAAACAGTTTGTCATATTCTGGACCGGTCATATGGAATGTTATTCCATCGGATATTAAGAACTTGTCAGCACTTAATAGTTTTACAAAGAGAGTAGTTGATTGGATTACAAACGAATAAGTTAAACATGTTTCTGTTGATAGACAGTATATACCTCCATCCCAGCTCTGCATTGTATATATCATTTTCATATGTATCAGTTTGTCACCATGTATTTCACTTACTCCTATTTCAATATGTATAATGTCATGTTTTTGTGTAAAATCTGTTAATTTTGTTAATAATGACTTGAAAGAGGGCCCCATGGAAGATTGGTTATACCAAATGGGTTACCCTCTCTAAATAAAGAATTTACTTACTTACTTACTTACTTATGTGTTTTTGCTATCAGTAATTATGTCTTTATAGTCGTTATCAAGAAATTACGCCATTTGCAAATCTTTTCGAACACCCCTCGTAGTTAAATTTGCAAACAGTGTAGTTCTAGATGAGGTGGCTTATTTGAATATACACTGTTTCCATTCTAGTACAGGCGATACTTTTTACGATTTGTTTATTATTATTTTTCTTTTATTTTATTTTCATTTATTTATTTATCTATTTTTTAATTTTGTAGACGTGCATTTTGTCGTCTGCTGTTTTGGCGTTTTAAAGGTTAACATGGCAGAGTGTCGCATATTTCCTCTACACAGCGATTATAGCTGATTGATTTAAATGCGAAATTAAAGGCCTTTTCGTTTAATCTTATATTTACAAAAGTCGATGTGAAAAAACGTTACCTCCTGATGAAATGAAAATCAATGGCATGTAAGTTAAATGATCACGATAAGTATTCTAACATTTCGTACACCGCAGCCCGCAGAGAGTAAAATGTGGAATAAATCGTTATCCCATCCTCCCCTCCCTCCAACCCGCACTGTAAACGTGTCGTTCAATTGCAGACCCTGAGTAGACTGCTGATACAGCAAGTGTAGTTTGGTCTTAGTCGGCTCTTGTTGCCCAGGGGCCGTATTTATAAAATGGCTTAACCGGTTGCTAAGCTGTTGCTAAGGCTAAATGTCTATAAAGGAGATTCCCTACAACTATGAAATTTGCTCTGGAGGAACAGTCTTTTATGCGAGAGATCTGTCCGTTGTTAGCTGATAAGGAAAACATCAAGCGTCGGCGACAGAGATGGCAAAAAACTATATATGGATATCATATTTATGTATTTCATGTTGTGTTCAAGGTATATCACACTCACGGTTAGTCTACTCGGTTACAACGGTAATGGAATCTGGGCGATTTTTGTTACGGAGCCTTACCGATTTTCGATACGGCATCTTTACGAGTAATACAGGACTGACGCTCATGGCCAGAAAAAGGGGACACTAGTCACACTATCATGACGGTATGCCTGTTTTCTTTCTTTCAAAGAGGCCGAACAATCGATAGACGCATATTTATAACTTGCTTGATGTGTTTTGCGTGTTTTTATTTATTTTAAAGGCCAGACGATCTAGTAGTAATAGTTTTCTCCCTCTTTTTCCCCTTTTCATGAATATATTGGGTTTTCCAATCCCTAGTTCGTAAAATATGATATATTTGTAACAAATAATCCATTCTGAATATTTTCTACGAGGGTTATATGAAAATGTAGGGTGATTTTCGATCATAGAAGTGTTACGGAATCTTCACGATACCGCTACGGAGTATTTACGATTACTCATTACTGGTTACAAAATCTTGTCGATTTTGTTGCTTAACTTTCTGTTGCAGGATCAAGCCATAATGTGCGAACTCTGTCGTGAAAGATTTGCGATAACTACTGTCGGAATCAGACACATCCTGAGAGGACATTGTAAAAATGTGTCTATTTTGTGTCCCTCGGATACCAAACATACCGAAAAAGTACGACTGGGTTACCCCTTTTAACTCTCGTTTCAGAGGGCAGTTTTAGTGTTGACGACCTGGCAAGTCAGCTATTTCTGGATGTTAATAGGTTTAGTCAGACCTATGGGACTTGCAATATTCCATGCTAAATCTATTCGTTTTATGGCGGAATGAAAGGTTTAGGTGATCTGAAGAGTGAAATAGATAAGCAGAGATGTGATCTACAGCCTGATTTATGTTTGTTTGCCCTGGTGTCAAAAAACCAAAATCATATGTCCAAACTGAATAATCCATATAAACATCGGCAAATCTGAAATATTTAGATACACAGACATGGAATTCTACAAAGGAAGTGTGATCAGGTGCTCGCGAGTAGTAAGCATTACCTGCTTATTATAATACATCCGCCATGTCTATATACCTGATGGAAAAGTCAGTGAAAAGGAAAGTCCTGTTACTGAAATCCATAGTAAGCTTTAGAAACAGAATGTTTGAAACGGGGCGGGAGGGTCTTTTGTTCAGAAATATTGGCTTCCTCCATCAGGAAGGATGTACCATCCTCAAATGAGATGCCCATGTTTGTCAAGATTCCGTAACAATATCTGGAAGATACCGTAACATAAGAATCAAAATCGTCAAGAGTTCGTAGCTTATCATATATGCAAACAAGAACCAGCTAAATCCTCCAAAATCCTATTATCATGCACAAACGAAGGTTCTAGACCATTTTTTGCACATTTCTAGTGTTCACTTCCATAAAATTTGATTTTAAGTGACAAAATGGGCGTTTATTGGAATGCAATCGATTTCTAAAGGAACCCTACGAAAATATGAGACTTCGCTTTTTTACAGCATCAAGAAATGCTTTCAGGTTGTTTTGGCGACAGCGACTTGCAAAATGCTTTGTTCTATAAAATTTAATTGATATAATATCAAACTACTTACCACAATAACGAAAATGGCATACGGTCTATTCTCTTGGAAAACAAATGGAATCGGTAAGTTTCCGTAGCATAAATCGTCCAGATTCCATGACCGTTGTAACCGAGTAGACTAACCGTGACACTACTTTAAACGTTTTAAGACTTCTATTATCATCAACCTCATTATTGTATGCATTTTGTGTCATTCATTATACGAGGAATGAATTTTAGTGGATTTTATCGATGTGTAAACGCCGGTGAATAACTCAAAAACTGAATAAAGTCCGAAGGGCTTTATGTTAAGTTTGTGAGTGAGTCGCCGGCGTTTACACATCCATAAAATCAACAGAATAAAATTCATTTTTTACAATTCCAACTCGATCATTTTCATCTTATAATGTCACAGTCCGTTCAGATACTTTGCTAAGCGCTTTAAAGGTAGTTAAGGGTCAAAGCTACCTGCATGCGGACAGCAAAGACTCTGATCAGACTGGGCGGATGCTGGGCACAGAGCCACATTATTGGTTTTCTCGTGTCGCGGCTAAAATTCTAATATTTTAACAAATTTCGTTAGACAAAATGTAATAGTCTCATAATTAACCGTACCAGCTTTGGGAGAATGCATGTTTTTTTTCGACAAATGTGGAATGAAAAATAATCTTCAAATTAAAATGCAAATTATCTACTTCCCCACGGCCTGTAACAGTATCGATTTTGACCACGTGTGTCATGTGATCATATACAGGTAGTTTTCTTATTTGTGCACGTAATTGTGACGTATGAATAAATTATTTTTGTCCAGTAATTCGATTTCGAGCGCGGTCCGCGATAGTTTAAAAAATTATCTTATTTTTTGTTTAAAGTCACTTTTAGCAAATATTATTATCTAAACAATATTTCAAATGTATAGTTAGACCATGTCGGAGGTATTGCATGAAACATTTCATCAAATGTTTTTTGTTATTATCATCAAGGGAGTAAATCTTTAGAATAAAAACGAAATGCAGCGGAATTAGGTCACAGTGACCTACTTTCTGTTTACAAGCCTTATTTTGCTAAAATTCCAATATCTCAAGTAAACATGAACGGATTTTGGTCAGATTTGGTCAGAATTGTCCATTAATGGAGTTCTTTGAAATTAAGTGATTGGAAATCATCTAAGATGGCCGCCAGCCACCGTTACTAATAATAGAAAATCATGAAAATGACAATTGTTCTAGAACCCTTGAATGAAATTGCATCAAAGTTGTTCCAGAATAATCCTTGCATGAAGCTACTTCAAGATGTTTCAAATTGACCATCCAAAACAGCCGCCATCCACCGCTACTAAAAATAGCGAAAAACATTAAACCGATATCTCATAAACTACTGAATGGATTTTGACCGAATTTGCACGTGTGACAAAATGGTGCTTTAATTGAGTTTTTAATGTAAAGGTGAAAAGCAGATGCTACATAGTGTTTCGCGGAACTCTTGTTTTACATATGGACTCTAGTAACCTATTTTGCATGCCATGTTGTTCTAAAAGGGATAAGCAAGGCACTGTTATTCTTGTTTAAACGTCACCATGAAACTCTTAAAGCTTCAAGGCCCCAGTGCTGTATCATGGTAAACACTCATGAAATATTTTATCATGAGGTATCGCTGCAAGGTTCTCACTACCAACTTTAAACAAATAAAACAAGCTTGAGTGCCACATAGAACGGATTTGAAAATTGATTTTGGTCTTACTTTCGATATCATAAGGCTGATTTAAATGATAAAAATACAATGTACAGGCATGGGACCCATTAAATGTCCCGCTCGCTTTTGCATCTGTCGAAGGTGAATCAGGTTTGTTGGTTTGGTTTAGGTTTAATGCCTCTTTGAGACATTATTTCAGACTATGTCGAGCGTTCTTCTCCCAGAGAGAGGGCGATAGAAAATAGAGATAGACGAGAGAACAAAATAGCTAAACAACCCCGACCCGCAGTTACTACAAGCACAGTAGGGCTATCCAAATAAGTAGTACGCCCATGCACTGAGAGTTACCTAATAGTCATTGCTTTTTCTTTCTGTATTGGAATATAACTAGCGGTTGAAGGCTCATTTGCTCTGTAGTGAGATATTTTATAGTGAGGTACCGCTGCAAGCCTTTTACTACAGTTTCGAAGTTGTAAATGACGGTTTTTAGCCTGCTTTTCACAATAAAACAACATTGAGTTTCACATAAAACGTCTGTGAGAATTAATGTAAAATGTCATTTCAGTCGGCAACTGATATGACCGACTTTCGGCATCATATACCTGACAAAAATAAATAAATAAATAAACGAAAATACAATGTATAGGCATGAGACTCCATTCGTTGTCCTGTTTTTGTTTCTACTACATTGCTCGACGGGGGTCCGGAAATTGAAAACTGTATTTTGTGGAGTAATTTTTCATTTTTTAAAACCGTGTTCTCCCTGTGTTTGCAAATTATTTGACTGAAATGATACACATATACACATGAACCAAAATTTTACCACCAAACGTGAAGGTTAACCCGCTTTGCATAAGGATTTGAGTTTAGTTGTTTTTACGCTGTTCTTAAACGGAAATACCTTCGCCGTCATAAGTTTAAGAAAATGGCAAAAATACAATCTACAAATTTGGGTCCCCTTTCATCGTCCCGCTTTCGTTTATATTGAAAATCTCAACGGGCAACCAGGAAGCTTTTTGTCATTGTTCCAAAAACATGTTACTCCTACTTTCAACCAGTTATATGACTCAATATATGTATATTAGCCTAGTTTTTTATCACAAGGATTTATGTTTAGATATATTTACCACTGATAGGACTGTGGAGGTCTAAAGAAGTTAGCCCGGAACCTAGCTCACAGAGACAATTATTACTTGCAGCCCATTCCTCTGTCCATTTAACAAAACTCCAAACGGTAGGTAAACTGGCTTAAAGCAGGACAAGGTCTACCGTGCTCGCAGTAGGTGCGGGTGAGGACTGTTTGGCTGGCTGTTTTTCTGTGTTTTTTTTCTCCTCTCGTCTGTCCTGCCCCCTACCTCTAGCAGGCAACTCGTTATAGAGTGAAATTCTACCTCAAAGGCCTTTTACATCCTAAAGCAACCAACCAGTCGACGAAATACTAAACAAAACATTAGGGCATTGCCTTTTCAAGCTGTTCACTATAACTGAGGACAAGGGAGGATATTATTGTTGTTGACAAGGGAGGATATCATTGTTCGCCAAATTTGGGCTTTTTACAATAACTTAAAAGATATGGGAACGAAAGTGTGACAGTCGAACGGAAAGACGGACGGACATGCACTATTTCCAAAATCACACAATTACTTAGCAGCTCAGGACAATGAAGTACTGGGCAGACATACACCAAAACTCTTAAACAAAAACTAAAAGCCATAATCGTATGTAAAACAAATGCATCCATTTTCTGCAAACTAACATTTGACGGTATTATATAGATGTGTTTCAAAATTGCAATAATAATTTCTCCCTCTCCGATGCGTCCCGATGCGTCACGTTACAGCTACTTATACAGCTACGTCTTATCCGAAAGAACTCTAATACTAAGACGGTAAGAACTCGTCTATGCTGCATAAGACAACGACGTCATCGCCCTATATGCGTTTCTTTTACTGACGTCCTTTTTAAGTAAATTACACTTTTTTTGCGTAATCTTTAAATTTGATAGGTTTCAAGCACTTTGTCTAAAAGTGTTAAACACTGTCACGGGTAAATGTTTCATCAGCGGATGTTTTTGAATCCTCTAAGTATATGTTTAAACTAAGTCAAGAATAGAAATAGCTATGTGAGGAATAAATTTTTCACCACTTAGAAAGCCACAAGACAAAAGAAACCCATGTGAATACTTTAACCATTAATAGATACTTACCATTTAGCTGGAAGACAGGCTTTTACCTGATATAGATCAGGATCTATACTGTTTACACCACTTACAGAAACTTCTGAAAATGAATTTTATAAATCCGATCCCCATATATTTTAAATAAGTCTGTACGAACTTTTCGATGGCAAAGCATAAAAATTCTGAAAAATGGGACACAAAAATAACAAGCAAATTCGATGAATGTATACAATGTATTCCCGCCGAAGTGGCCATGATTTGCTTATGTTTTTTTTCCAAGTTTCATAAGATGTCGTTCACTGATTACGAAGTTACGGCTGAACTTGTGGAATTTAAATCAAATCAAGGGCAATAACTCATGCATAACTGAGACTATTCTAAAAATTCTTGCCTCATCATCACCTAACAATGATGATAATAGTTTATTCCAGTTTTAAGAATTTTGATTACCGATACCTCAGTTGATGCTGATTTGCTAATTTTAAACCAATTCAAGGGCAATAAATCGTGCATATCTGATGCCATTAGGACAAAATTTAATGTGCACAGCCGTGTTATGACAATACATAATTGTTTTACGAATCATTTTTTTTATCTTAAAGCAATTCAGTGACAATAACTCGTGCTTTACTGAAGGATATCTGACAAAACATATGATGCATCAATGCACGATGGTGATACATATTTACTAACAGTTTCATACAATTCCATTAATCGGTTACTTAGAAATATACGAAGGACCTCTAACAGTTGTAATGTAAATTTGCCTATAAAAGTGGTCAAAAATAAACTTTTGGTATACTTCAAAATTTCCACTGAAATGTCTTCCTCGGATTTCCCTTTAATTGGCACAAAAACAATTGTTCGGTTATTACACACACAGACTGAGATTTTTGGTGTAAAAAGCAAGTTTTTACAATTAAATGTATGGAAAATAGGAAAAGTTTTATAAAGATACTCCCCCCCCCCCACCGTGCCTCAGGTAGCCACTTTGCATGTATGTGTGAACTGTCAATATACACATTATATGCGAGTGGCAAGCTGATGCACGGGGGGAATGATAGCCTAGTCCAAAATTTTGTGTATTTTGGATGACCGAAAATTCCACTTACCTCCTTGAGAAAGACAGCGTGAGTTAGTTTGCAGACGTGATATTTTTTTTCAAAATCAATATGAAAACTGCTTTATACATGTAATACACAAGCTCACATGTAAAGGCTAAAATCATCAACATTGGCTCCCCATGGAAGCTGCAGTAAATTGTCAAAAAATGGGCAAATTTGCATTGAAACTGTCAGGGGTCCTTTGTCAATTTTAGATTGATTCAAGGAAAATTACTCATGCACTACTTTCACCATCCTGATGAAATTTTATGTGCATAACCGTGTTACCGTGATACATATTCATTTTAAGTTAAAGGTGATTTTTTTGTGATGGCTTATTTCATTGATTAAATATCGAGTCGCGGGCGATAACTCATGCACCACTGAAGCCAGTATGACCAAACTTGACGTGCATCACTGGGTTTTAGTGATATATATTTTTCTTTTTAAGTTTCATGAAATGCCGTTCGGTGGTTACTTTGTTATGGTTCCGGACGGACGGAAGGCCGGACATGAGCAAAACTATATCCCTTCGTCTCCGGCATGGGATAATTACCGTTACTATCCTAAATATTGAAGGGTTCGGTTTTTCGGTGCACTGATGCGCTCAAAAGATGTAGGTAGAAATGCAAACAGCGTAGACTCTGATCATACTGTCTGCTCCTTGGTCTGCAGAGTTTGTTCAGACCTTTTTACCCACATATGTAGATTTTTACGACAATCGTATGACTTATTAATTATCCGCTTTCATGCGGATTACACGTTAAGATGTTTATGTCAAAACCCGTCTTCAGGCCCTACAATAGAATATGAAACTTACGGTTCCAAGGTACATCTTGAATTTCAACATTTGCACATGCACTTAAGGTACGAAACGTTGAACAAAACCATATTGGATTTTATCTGCAACTTTAGGGGAGGAGTGGTTCAAAACCAACTTTTTTCTAATTTTAATCATCGGTGTATTAATTTAGACGGGAGGATGTGTAGGGTACAATGTCATTCAATAGAACATTAGCCTCAGGATAAAAGCATGAGCAAAGTGATGTTGGCCCAACCGTTGGCATCCAGCGTCGGCCCAATCAAACTGACCACTTTAAGCCAACGTTGGCCCAACGTAGGCATGATGTCTGGGATATGGCTGTGTTCAGCAATAACTGACATTTTCAGACAGTTTCGGTAGTTTCGGTTTTTGAGTCTAGGTTGAGATAGCAGACTGAGATATCAGACAGCTCTAGAAAGGGATATTCGTGTCCAGTAAGTGAGAATGAGTACTAGCTCATGTTCTGTTTCCTATCCTAGGTAAAGTTATACAGTTGGACGATCCTTTCAAGGGCTGGTCTAACAGAGATTTAAGCCACAGTGGTGATTCAAGCGGCCAAAGCGTTCCTTATGATGACCCGTAAGTGGTTTAACTTTTCTATCACTATCGTTAAGTAAAATAAGACTTTCAAGGTTTTACATTTGGCGTGCTGGCAGTTGAAATATGTGTACATGAAAGGTTATAAGGTCCACATCACGATGAAATATGTTGACTAATAGTAATGTCCAGTAGAATATATAAAATATAACACCAGATATTAGAATATATCATACACGATGAACATTTCTACAAACCTTGCAAGATATATTGAAGGATTCAACCCCATGATTGACATCACATTGCCTCGTACCACGAATTTGCAATTTGTTTCTCAAGCAAAACAAGTAAAGTAAAGAAAAATAGCAAAAAAAACAACAAAAAAAAAACAAAAAAACTATAAACTAGACAATCACTAAAGGTGATGAATGCCCCCGTCATATGCCTCACTAGAAAAGTAATGTGTTAAAACATATTTGTGTGAAGTTACATCAAAATCTGTCAATAAATAAAGGTGCTAGAGGGATGACTGAGTTTTTCTTAAAAATAGCAACTATGACCTTGACCTTGGAACTACAACCCTGAAAGGTTTACTTGTCCAAGATATTGTCATACTTAATATATGTGTGAAGTTCTATCAAAATCAGTTAAAAAATAAAAGCGCTAGAACCATGACAAAGATTTACATTTACCTATAATAGCATCTGTGACCTTGACCTTGGACCTACAATGATGAAACGTAAATTTGTCCCAGATATTGTCAAGCTAAATATTTGTGTCAAGTTAGGCCAAAATCATTCCAGAGGGATGACAGCATATTTTCTAAAATAGCAAATATGACCTTGACCTTTACCCTGAAATTCTGGATCACGAACTTGTCCAAGATATTGTCACACTAAACATTTGAGTGATGTTACATCAAAATTGTCAATGAATAGAGGAGTAGAGGAATGATAAAGTTTTTTTCTAAAAATACTAACTGTGACCTTGACCTTGGACCTGCGGTACTGAAACAGTAATTTATTCAAGATATTGTTATACTTAACATTTTTGTGAAGTTACATCAAAATCGATCTATAAATGAAAGTGCTGGAGCAATGCCCTAGTTTTTTTCTGAAAATAGCAACTGTGACCTTGACCTTCATCCTACAAACCTGAAACGCAAATGTGTTCGAGGTTCTGTCATACTCAATAAAGCTGTGATGTAATATCAAAATCTGTTAATAAATGAGGCCGCTAGAGCGACAATAAAAGGTGAGATTGTATTTAAGGCTTTTAAGCTATGGAAATATGGTCAAAATATGTATGTTATTCAAGGGGACATAATTCTGCAATAAAAAACTGACTGAAAGTTATGTTTCCTTTATGCACATGTTCAATGCATGTCTGAACTGTGTTGCAAGTTTCAAATCCCTACATCAAATACTATTGGAGGAGTTGCAGAGACAAGAACAGTACTACAAAGTGTGAAATATGGTCAAAATATGCACGTCATTCAAGGGGATGTAATTCTGCCATAATGACCTGGATCAAAGTTTTGTTTCCTTTATGCACATGTTCAATGCATGTCTGAACTGTGTTACAAGTTTCAAATCCCTACATCAAATACAATTGGAGGAGTTGCAGAGACAAGAACAGTACTGCAAATGTGAAATATGGTCAAAATATTTATGTTATTCAAGGGGACATAATTCTGCAACCAAGACCTAAATCAAAGTTCTGTTTTACTTTATGCACATGTTCAATGCATGTCTGAACTGTGTTGCAAGTTTCAACTCCCTACATTAAATACTGTAGGAGGAGTTGCGGAGACAAGAACAGTACTCAAATGTGAAATATGGTTATAATATGTATAGTATTCAAGGGGATGTAATTCTGCAACCAAGACCTTAATCAAAGTTCTGTTTCCTTTATGCACATGTTCAATGCATGTCTGAACTGTGTTGCAAGTTTCAACTCCCTATATCAAATACTGTAGGAGGAGTTGCGGAGACAAGAACAGTACTCAAATGTGAAATATGGTTATAATATGTATATTAATTCTGCAATAAAGATCTTAATCAAAGTTCTGTTTCCTTTATGCACATGTTCAATGCATGTCTGAACTGTGTTCCAAGTTTCAGCTCCCTGCATCGAATACTGTAGGAGGAGTTGCGGAGAAAGAACAGTACTACACAGTGTGACGTACGGACGTACGTATGCACGGACGGACAAGGGCAAAACTAGATGCCCCTCCCCACTTCGTGGCGGGGGCATAAAAATATTAATTACAAAAAATCTATAAATAAATACAGAGATGCAGGAATATGAGTTAATTTCACAAATTTAATGTTTCTACTAAGATGTAAGTTTGTTGTTTTTGATGGTGGAGGGAAATACTTCCAGATGATGTAATTTCTCACCAAAACATTAAGATTCACCATCCATGTTATTAACAGCTTAATTTAGAATGATGATTTGTGGTTAATACAAAATCTTAAAGATTTACGAGGGGCGTTCGAAAAGTTTTGCAAATGGCCTTAGAACTTTGTTTAGGGGCATGCTGGGTACACATGCTATGCATGAACTGAAAGCACTACTTTTGGTCTTTACAATGGTACCAAACACTTTACAAAGGCACTATTTCCTTTTTGAGTTACAATGCATTTTAGTAGACACCAGTCATACCACTGGGCAAATTTCACATGTAAAATCTTTTCAGTGTTAGGCCCTAGATTCAAATATCGTTATAAATACACAATATTTCTTTGTCAACTGCATGTCTATCGTCGCCTATATTATCCATTCATAAGTAAGAAGGGTGGCAACTGTTATCGATTCATTCCTTGCAAAGCAATATGAAGTTCTTATGACGCCTTTAAAATCGACGGTAACGTCATTTTTGAAAGATTGTAGCGTTTTCATATTTTGCATTAATTTTAATTTATTGACAGATTTTAATTGGTCAGTGCAAATGCTCTTGCTGACAAGATTTGAAATACTGACTGACTAGTTTTCATTACAGAATCATTAAAACTTTAGTAGAAGCGGAGAATTTGCTATTACATAAAATTCGGAAAATACATATGTACGGGACAGTATGGAACCGAGATAAAATATAACTTCCGCAATATTTACAGGACAATATTGTCTGGGCATTGTCTTTAAGCAGCAAAGATTTAAAAAAAATCAAAGACTGCTCATATATGAATTACGGCCTACAAAAGTAAAATTCTGCAGTGCCTTTAGGGTATACCTCTTTCAAAGAAATTAAAAACGCGTCTTTTTCAGAAAAATATACCGCGTTTGCAAACATCTGTAGGCATAACATAGCTTTATGTGGTTTTGCTATCAATAGTTCTGTCTTTATGGCAGTTACCAAGAAATTATGTCATTTGCAAAACTTTTCGAACGCCCCTCGTACTCCCTTGATAATAATAACAAAAATATGATTTGATGATATATTTCATGCAATACCTTCGGCATGGTCTACTTATACATTTGAAATAGAGTTTAGATAATAATATTTGATGATAGAGACTTTAAACGAAGAATAAGATAATTTTTTAAAAATGATCGCGGATCACGCTCGAAATCGCATTATTGGACAAATATAATTTATTGATACGTCACAATCATGTGCACGAATAAGAAATATACCTGGACATGATCATATGATCACATGACACGTGTGGTCAAAATCGATATTCTTACAGGCCGTGAGGAAATTGGTAATTTGCATTTTTATTTAAAGATTATCTTTCATTCCACATTTATCGAAAAACATGCATTTTCTAAAAACTTGTACGGTTAATTATGAGAATTTATCATATTGTCTACCAAAATTTTATTAAAATATAATACTAAATTTTGTTTCTGAAAACATGAAATAGACGAGGGAGACAATCTTTATATAAAACCATAAAAATTAACTTATTTCCCTGAAAATTAGCAGTCTTCTTATTTCTCTTGTTCTCTAGAGTTTCGCTTATAAAATAGAGGGGCGTGCTGTTTAAGAAAGTGTTTTATATGGAAAGATCAAAGTGTATTTTTCTGCGCAGAAATCTAAGAAAAATAAATAAACTAACTTTGTTAATGAAAATTGCGGGCTATCCATTAGTTCCTGATGATTATTATCGTTTTACATTACTACCCACAGGCTCTACATTGGTTTAATTGCTGGCTGTACTATCGGTGGAATAGTATTTGTGGCAATAGTCATAACAGTTGTTGTCTGTGTCTGTGTGAAGTTGAAAAGGTCGAAAGGCAGGGCCATACATATAATGCCTCAAACTGCTACACCAGCCGTTGTCAGTAAGTTGTTTCTGCTTTCTGGATATTTCATGCGGAAGCGAAAGAATGGCCCAAACCGGATTTTGAAAATAATAGTACCAATTGTTAATTATATATTAGTTGGATGGTTGTTTTGACGAGAGAAAAAATATCCAAACAGCCCCACCCGCACCCACTGCAAGCACTATGCAATATGTAAATATGCATTCGCTTTTAATTCAAATTAAGTAACTGTTGCGTTTTCGTTTTTATTTATATAAATGTACTTTTATAGCGTAGCAAATAATATTTTATTTATTAAGTCAATACTGCAAACGTTTTCACGATAAGATTCAAGAGGGTTTTTGAAATGAAACAATGTGTGAAGCATGGGTTAATTTCTTATTTTTACATGAAGTGTCAGCAGAAAACGAAACAGAGATGGGTTCTTACCTAAACTTATTTCTGAATATTTTGTGTTAAGATTACATTTGCTTTACCTAGTCAGAAATTTCAGGCAGCCATATCCAAAGTTAAACCAATGCACACACAACAAACATGTACATTGAATGTGTTTTTTCCATTCTTGAATTTCAGTAGCCAGCACATGTCAGGGTCAAAGAAGTCAAGGTCAAGACAGTCAAATGAATCAGAATCCAGCATGGCAAAGTCAGACATTGCACAAGATCAACAACTCGAACCTAACAATTCCACCTCTCAGCCAAACCATACCTGGAAACTCTGACAAAAGCGTCTTCCCAGTAGACAACTGACAACTAGACAGTGTCGCAGTGTTTCAGGAGATATTTTGGTTTTGGTTTCAAGAAAACACACGACGTTGGAAAAGTGTCGTATTAACATATGATGTTGAAATTTGTAGCAGTTAACCGCCTGTTATGTCTGGGCTTTATTTTATTTATGTCTTCATTTTCGCTGTCGGATAGAATAAATTTGTCACACTTTTATCGTCATGAAAACTATATTTATATAAACGCGAACTATGTAGCGAGTGGGATGGCGAGAAAAGGATAAGGTTCTTTGAAGTAGTACATAAGACTGCGCCACATACTATGCCTCTGAGTATGGGTGCTGTCTTCAGACTTACGTGATAAGTATGAGCCGCGACGCGAGAAACCAACAAAGTGGTAGCTTAGACCCTTAACTACCTTTTAAGCACTTAACGAAGAGTCTGGTCGGACTGGGAGGATGCCCAGGCTGATCTGAGTCTGTGCTAGGCGCACAACCACATTGTTGGTCTTGTCGTGTCGTGGCTCAATTATGTAGTTTTAAATCATAATTTGACTATTAAAGTAAGGGGACATGGTCTTGGAAATTTTAGGACTTTGCTGCATTAGCTGACAAAGCTCGTTACATAATGTTTGTTTTATTACGATTTATCCTGACCTTTTAGAAAATAAAACTCGCAGGGATTTGACAATAGGTTGAAACACAGTATATAATCACGTGACGAGCGGACAGCGACCGAAACCGGAAATTGCGACCCTGTCCGACGACAGTCGCAAACTTGGCCTCAAAAATATAAGGTGAGTGACCTTAGCATTTTGCATTTTTCTCTCCTTTTGCATGTTAGTGGCTTGCTACAAACATAGCGGGCAATTGATAAGATGCCAGTCTGTATTTAGCAACAACACAATACGGTTGAAATGTTCTTTTCATAAAGAAAGACAAGAAAACGTGCGGGTCGATCACCTCAATTTGGCAATGTCATCTCCGCCGAGCTTCGTTTCATAACGTTTAAAAGTCAATATTTCAAATAAACGAAATATATTTTAACCATAGTTTGCGTAATAATCATTTTCCAAGTCTTTTCTAGCCATGTTTTAGCCTAGTCAGCAACAACATAAACAACAACACACCCTCTTCGTCATCGCTGTCCGCAAAATTGTTCTGTTGACATTTGAGACTGTCCGAAAATTTGCGATCGATATTTGTCTGACTTGGTATAGGCATATATCCCAGTTTTGTATACTGGCGCGTAATGGCGTGACTACGTCCGTGACAGCAATGTTGAGATGAAGTCTACTTTTAAGACGATACAACCTTTTGTAAAAGCGTCATATGATAAACAGAATCTTATACTCGCGGTCATTTCATACGAAAGGGGTCTGAAAAAGGCTTTTTTCCTGATCCCTATCAAAGTGGCTAATTTTTTGCTGATAAGTGGCATCACGAGTTTACTTTATCACAGCATATGCCGTTCGGTGGAGAGGCGGCTATTTTCTGAGAAATAAACACTTAAAAGTGGGTAGGGTATTCATTAATGTCAAATTCGCATATGTTAAATATTGTTCTTTTTTCTTAAAATCAATGCTGTTCACTAGTGGCTCTTGCCAATGTGGTTAGGAAAGTGTCGAAAGTTATCAATCACAACCATGTTTTGTTCAAAAATGCGTTTTATATTCCAAAATATGGCGTTGAAATCACATGCATGTATTTTACAGAATTTCCATCAGCGACTTTCAAAATCTTGAATTTTGTTTTGACAAAAATAACCTGGAGGTCCAGAACTTAAATTGACATCACGCCTATAGCAGCAAAAGAGAATGGTATGCCCAAATGAGATTCTGACCTAATTTTCATGGTTCACTGAGCAATGTACTGGCCAAGATCACTTTTTTCAATTTTAATATCTATGGAAGCGTCCTAGTGACAGGTTAAAAATATTTATCTCATACGTGGGAGATAGGAAGTCCTATGTAGGACTTATTAACTCCTACGTAGGATCTATTTACTCCTAAGTAGGACTTATTAACTAATAAGTCCTACGTAGGTGTTAGTAAGTCCTACATAGGACTTACTAACACCTTTGTAGTACATCATAAGTCCTACGTAGGACTAGGGCTTACTAACGCCTATGTAGGACATAATAAATACCCACGCCCCTTTATGAAACTCGCCAATCGCTCGTTTATCAAAAATTTCATATGAAATGACATAACCACTCATGTGAGATCCTCTTTTATTTTATTATTTTTTGTTAGAAAATTCAGCATATAAAGAGCTTTAAATTGATAAGTATGGATTGACTGAAGTCAGAGGGGGGGGGGGGAGGGGGTTCGGGTCGGGTCGGGCGAGGGGTAGTTTCCAGTGCTTGCGCGTCCTACTAATTTGGGTTATAGTAGGGCAAGGGCCTACTGTGCTTGCAGTAGGTGCAGGTGGGGCTGTTTTGACATTCATTTCTCTCTTCTGTGCCCCGCTCTCGGGGAGTTAGCTGGATATAGTCTGAAATACTGTCTCAGAGAGCCGTTGAACCAAAAAAAAAAAACAACCAACCAACTAACCGAATTCCCCCGAACGATCTAGATGTATTTGCAAATAGAAAGGTTCCCAATTCATTCAAATATACCGAGAAGAAAATGGGGGAAATCGTCCCCCCCCTCCAATCTCACCACCTATGTATTCCGACATTGCATGAGAAGAAATCGGTTTGGTCATCATCTACTTATAGACACGAATTTATATTTTTTACATATTCTTAATCATTCACTAGCTCTTTCCAGTGTTTTCGCTTTTTTAATTCGGTAATCCATGTCGCCACACTGCATCGAAAGCTTGTTTTAGATCGACGAAGGCACAAGACAAATTCTCTTTGACAATATTTCAATCAAACTACATAAAATAAGTTCATTATCTACAGTTGGAAATTCTTTCCTAAATCCACTTTGGCAATCTATTAGTAGCAAATGTATATAGTCTGTTACGCAGGATACCAGTAAATAATTTACTCAAACAACTCAAAAGCCTAAAAGCCTGTAATTTCCATATTCGTTTTATCTCTTTTTGTGTGTAAATAGGTTTAATCATTCCGAGTCATCAAACTTTTAGCAGAATACTTGTATTAAAGTTCCAGAGCATTGCATTTTCTACAAATTTAAAGAGTAACTACACTTCAGGAACTGACTGAATCAGATCCCAAACCCTATCCCCAACATCAAAGGGAAAGATTGATAAAGACATCCCAACAAACAATAAATTACAAGTGATAAGCCGAGTCAGCAGCTCTTTCCCAAATAGATGGCAACTCAGCTATCTATATTGAACTAAATAATTTAGACCAACAGACGGGTTACAACGGACTAAGTAAATTATATGAAAAACAAATAACAATTATTTTTACCTATTTTCTATTTTTATGATAGAAGGATTAAACTGAGAACACAATAAATTAAACAGCACCGAACATAAAACAAATGCAACCGCAACAAAAGTGCCGCCTTGGGACGGTCAGTAATAACTACTGGGGGGTTTAAACCGGTTTTACTGGGCCCAAACCTTCACCCTCACCCTCCGCTGCGATGCACACAATTAGTTGGTAGTTCGGTTCGTATGGAGGTCCCCTAACTCATCAGAGAGTCATCACGGTCAACAATTAAGATCAAGAAAAGACCGTGATGAAGCAAGAATGAGGACTCGACAGCCAAAACGTGTTGAGACACCCGGAGATCCCTGGGGCGTCAGCTTGTGCGCCAAGCGAAGACTCAGTCAGATCAGCCTGCGAATCCGCGAAATGTCATTGGATTCTTCAGTGTCCGGCTGAAGAGAGCTAGGATTTTAAGCTACTTATAAAGCATCAAGCGAAATTTTTATCACACTGTAAATGCCAAAGCTGATCTGAGGCTTCACTGGGCGCAAAAACAATCTTGTAGGAAATTCCGTGCTACTGACCATTTTATTCGGGATGAAAATACTTTCAACAATGCAGAAAGACGGGCTATGATTATGGCTACATTTTACACACTTTTTTCAATAATACATAAAGATGGACTGTGACTGTAATGTAGGTCTTACTGGCCAGGAGTGGTTTCTGTAGTATCACATATAAGTACATAAGAGAAATACCCCTGTGTATCCCAATTTGTCTAAGGAAAAGTGATATTTACAGGGATGATTATTTACTTTCTTTTTACTGCTAAAACCATATCCTGTAGGCGACAAGTACCCACCATTTGTTTGGATCAGGCTCTTCTTTAAATGAGCACCCACAACCTATGTTTGGATCAGAATTAAAAAAGCACATCTCAATGTGATCAATGCACTGGTCTTGAAAAATACATTATATCGCGTGGGCCGTGAGCAGGGTTAGGAGAGTTAGGATGGCTGGCGCTTATAGTCATTTGCCGGTTCTCCTTTGGACTATTCTGATTGCCCCTGTTGTACAATTATACTTGTGTTTTACTATTACTACAGGCAACTTTGCGGACAGTCAAAATATTGACATCGGCAACTTTTCGACTCGTACAGTTTCAATTTTGCGGATTAGGGTACAATGACAAATTGCCTTTAAAAGTGCCAATTATGGCCAAAATGGATAACATATTGGTGTTTCTATATTAGGGCAGATATTTTTGCACACATAATTGTAAAAACTTTCCTTGAATTGGAAAATTACAGCAACAAAATAACGGCCAAGTTATGTTGACCTTGGCAGTTTTGTTCCATCGTCCCGTGATTTCATGATATGTTTTCTTGATTAAGACGGCAACTTCAACGATTTTCCGCAGCTTTCCTCACTACAGCTGCTGAATATATCCAATCATTCATACTGCATTCATCTGTGTTGTACAAGTAACGCACTGCAAGCCTAAAACTGCAAAAATACAAGTTTTTCTCACCTTGAAATTTCAGGCCAACTTTGCGACTGTCGTCGGATAGTGTCGCAATTTCCGGTTTCGGTCACTGTCCGCTAGTCACGTGATTATATACTGTGTGAAAAATACTTTTACATATGCGCTAACGAACCAGTTAATCGGCACAAAATCTTCGTAGTATCGGTTATTTGCAAACACACTTAGCCCCCCCCGCCCCCACCACCACCACCGTTCGACGTGTGCTATGCCTTTATACGTAAATAATTGTAAAAGCTGAAACAAACCAGAAATTCTTTATCCAGTGCACATGACAGGGTATTGCAGCCTTATCTAATATTTGCTTAACGCCGCAAGTAAGCCGAACAGAACATTTACTCACACGAAATTGACATCTTCTAATGTCTTGTTGCTTCATACACTCGAGAGAATCACAAACACTTCACCAAACACTGTGTCACCAAACAGTTGGAAAATCCTGGCTTAAAACTTTTCATGTATATGACTGCGCACACCATACATATTCTAAACAGTTTTACTCGTCATCGTCTCGGTCTGGAATACGATATAACAAATCGAGCCAGTTTTATAATGGCTTGACGTCTATCAGTGCAAATCTGTTGTTGTTGTTAGTTTTGAGGTGTGGTTTGAACAATATTTTAGGGCCATGTTACACTATCAAACTTCTTCGATATTATGTTCTTGATTTATTGTGCTTGTCAAGAAAATAATTGATAAAAATTCATGATATACTGTGTTGATTCTTTGGCCAATTTGTTTTTATTTATTGATGTTCAAATGAAACGTTTGATTCAATATTCATGACACACTGTCAAAAATTTAGCATCAAACTTGTGGGTGCATCATTATTCACCAAATAGGCTAGAATGCTAATAATATTATAATTACGGCTGGCTTAAAATAAATTAGTTGTGTGAATGTCAGAAAAAAAGATGTTTTCACTATTATACAAACTACCGTAGTCATGACCATCATTGTAAGAAATTCCCTGTTTACTATTGTTGTTGCAGGTACAGGTCGTAAATATCATCCTTATCAGCCGTTTGTAAAGAAATCTTTAGGTGGGGGTGGGAGCGGGGGGGGGGGGGGTGGACCAGTTATATCACCATCAAATGTTTGTTATTTCATTTAAAATGCAATTAAGATTATTTTGTTGGGGTGTCACGCTGTCAAATAACTTTAATTAACATAGATTAACCCGTATTGGATAGTGTTACATATGTTTTAGTCATGTCCAGACATTGCTGTTGAATGTGCAAGACTTTTATCTGACTATAGATGAACGACACTCAGCTCCTGCAAACACATTTTGAGATAGAAGTTTCGTATGAAACTGAATGCCCCGAATGCTTTACTTTCCAAAGTCTAAGAGTTTTAGATCCAAGCTTGAATATGTATACTGCTACTAAATAGTATTCCTTTTTTCCACTGTAAAAGTGTAGTTTTTTTATTTTTTTATTTTAAGTTTACTTTAAGAAATAAGCGGTGCCAAGTATACGCGAAATCCATTCCAACTTGAATATTAAGTATACTGAACTGTCTTTTATTTAATAAGGGAAACTGCCACCAATTCCCTTTTTCGGGTCATTATGGACGGATTTTACCCCTCAGTATGGGGTGTTTTTTTCAGGCTTCCTACTAAATGAAGAACACAAAAGACCTTTTTTACTGTAATTTTTTAGTCTTTCTCGATGTCATTGTGTCAAATACAGCAAAAAATATACAAACAAATAGCAAATATTAGCATATTATACACCAAGATGACAAAAGGGTGGAATATTCCACCCTCTAAAAATTGTATAAGTCACTAATCTAATAGACAACTATCCTAACTTACTGCCGCATTTTACAATATATGATGATGATCATGCTAACACAAAACAAAAGAGAGGAATATTCTACTCCATCCTATTTGTAAGAAAAATGTGTACTGAAAAGAACAAATATTAAAAGGGTGGAATATTCCACCCTCAAAGACATCATTTCTAGTTGACAAATTTTACACTTTAGAATTCTGACAATGTTAAACAAAACAAAGGGAGGAATATTCCACACCTCTTTATGCATCAAAATATAGCACTCTAAAGAAAAACGGAAAAAAATAAAGAAAAAAAAAACACAACAAAACCAAAGGGGTGGAATATTCCACCCTCTTAGATATGTAACGGTCACGACTGGCAATCCACCTTAGATTTCATAATTATAATTAAGTCCAATAAACCAAAGGGACGAATATTCCATCCCTCTTTCTGTAACGAAAAATAAAACACAAAAAAAAGTCTCAAAAGCAAAAGGGTGGAATATTCCACCCTCCAAGATAGGTATCGGTCGCTAAACATACAGAAACTTGCAATCCGTGAACTGGTTCGGAATTTTACACGCTGTGATTATAGCTATATTAAACAAAGAAAGGAAGGAATATTCCACCCCTCTCTGTGCAATAAAAGGCAGAACACAAAAATGGTAGAAAAGAAGGGTGGAATATTCCACCCTTTGCGATATTTATATGTCACGAGGAAAAAAGAAAGAAAATTACCATTAACTGTTCGAACTTTACACTTTATAATTATAACTATGTTCAACCAACCAAAGGGAGGAATATTCCACCCCTCATTATGCATCGAGTAATACACAGAAAAAAAAAAAAAAAAAAAAATAAAATAAACATAAAAAAAGAGTGGAATATTCCACCCTCTTACCGTTATATCGGTCACTTCACTATCGAAAAATTTCCAATACTGTTTGATGAATTATACACTATGTAATATTGACTATATTAAACAAACCAAAGGGAGGAGTATTCCACCCCTCTTTCTGCACCGATAAATATAGCCGCAATAAAATCCGTCAAAACAATAGGGTGGAATATTCCACCCTCTAAGATATGTATTGGTATTTAAAATAAACAGAAATAACATCCAAATACTATTTGCCGAATAATACAATTTATTCGTATGACTATATTAAACAAACCAGACGGAGGAATATTCCACCCTTCCTTTTACATCGCAAAGCAGAACTCCAAGACACCGAAAATAATAGGGTGGAATATTCCATCCTCCAAGATATGGATTGGTTTCTAAACTAACAAAACATTACCATTACTGGTGTGAGTATGTAAAAAAACAATAGGAGGTATGTATATTCGACCCCTCTTTATGCATCGAATTATTGAACGCTAGAAATACCTACAAAAACAAAATGGTGGAATATTCCTCCCTCTGAGATATGTATCGGTTATCAAACAAACAGACAATTACCATTACTGTTTGCAAAATTGTACATTTGATAATTATGACAATGTAAAACAAATCAAAGGATGGAATATTCCACCCCTCTTTATGCATCGAAAATTAGAGCAGCATAAATACCTACAAAAACAAAAGGGTGGAATATTCCACCCTCTGAGATATGTATAGCTCAATATTTACATTATCACTGCAAAGCTCTCTGTAAACCCAATTAAGTGATGCGGGAGTCAATGTTTTTACAAGTCAATAATTACATTGTGTCACGCGCTTCAGAGTGACAGCTCATCCCACTAACTAGCACGTGAAATCTACAACATGCCATGGACTTGAATGGCTAGTAAACATTGAGTGACAGCTCGCTACGCCTACTTGCACGTGCAATCTACAACAGGAGGCGGAATTTACTGGTAGGCAGTGTCAATGCGGCTGTTCCAAACTATTGCAAAATTCGGCCGGTAATGTTTTTAAATTGATTCTTATATATGCATTTCTTATTTTAGTTTATTTTTTATTGATCAAAAGCATCGTTTAATAATATAAATATAAGGAATGAATGTTATTTTTTGAACGTTTACTGAAGTATAAACTACATCGGGTCACGAGCAAAGTTTACGTAAACCCCTTCGGGGTTCACTTACTTTGCTCGTGACCCGGTGTAGTTTATACTTCAGTAAACGTTAAAAAAATAACATTCATTTCTTAATTAAACAAACAGACAATTACCATTACTGACAATGTGAAACAAACCAAAGGGTGGAATATTCCACCCCTCTTTATGCATCGGAAAATAGAGCAGCATAAATCCTAACAAAAACAAAAGGGTGGAATATTCCACCCTCATAGATATGTATCAGTCACTAAACAAACAGAACGTTACCATAACTTTAACACTTTATAAGTATTCATGATTATATAATTCAAACCAAAGGGAGGAATATTCCACCCCTTGTTATACATCAAAAATCATATCACCAAGGATACTCATGAAAACAAAAGGGTGGAATATTCCACCCTCCAAGGTATTATCTAAACTAACAAAACATTACAATTACTGGTTGGCGAATTTAACACTTTAAAAGTATGAGTCTGTTAAAAAACAAGAGGAGAAATATTCCACCCCTCTCTATGCATCGAAATATTGAACGCTACAAATACCAACAAAAACAAAAGGGTGGAATATTTCCACGCTCTGAGATATGTATCCGTTATTAAACAAACAGAAAATTACCATTACTGTTTGCAAAATTATACACGTGATAATTATGACAATGAAAAACAAACCGAAGGGTGGAATATTTCACCCCTCTTTTTGCATCGAAAATTGAGCAGCATAAATCCTCACAACAACAAAGGGGTGGAATATTCCACACTCTTATATATGTATCAGTCACTAATAGCATCAAGGGGAAATAACTCAATAAGTAAGAAAGCAAGAGTTGCAATTCTTGTAGGCCACATATCGCCATGACCTGTTCTACCTATCTGTGATGTATCATGAAAATATTTCAAAAGGTATTCAAGTTATAGAGTGGACACAAAAACACACCTAAAACAATCAGGGGAAATAACTCCGATTGTAAGAAAGCAATAGTTGTCATTCCTTCTCTAATGGAAAAAAGGTAGGATAACTGAATCGCATTTTAGAGTGTCCAAACTTTTAGCAGTTTTGCGGTATAATCCAAAATAAAAGGATCCGTCTGTCTTTGCAATGCATATATGTATAAACCGAAAAGAATGTATAGAACATGGGTATGATCTACTGTCAATTAACTTGCTGTATATAATCACATACCATAGATTTACATAAGCAATCATAAAATCATTCCGAAGGGTACCTGATAATGTATCATGAATTATTAGCAATAAATCTCCCAAATTATGCGTAAAATTCTAAAGTCCATTAGGTCTTACTCTTTGACTGGGATGCTGTAACCTGCTGATGAGCATGAAACTGCAGTTGTAATCTGTAATCACATGTGTCCAAATCATTACTATCAGGTTTTATAGGCTTACTCTTGAAGTATCTTAGACGAAGAAAAATGCTTTCAATTCCTCCCTTTTAATTAAAATCAAAACAATTATCAGTTATGCAATGTGAATGTATGCGATTAGAGAAGATTCAGGTCATCTGCGCAGCTGTGCAAATGCGTTAACAGTATGGGGGACACAGAGTACGGTGGACGTTAATATCTTCATTTCAGAAAGAAAGTCAGAATGCGAAAAGAAGTTAAAAGTCATACAAACGAGAAAAAGAGTTTCCAGCATATGCGATGTGGGAGGAGGGGGGGGAGGGGGGGGGGAGACCCAGGTCTGTCCGCATATCTGCACAACCTCTATTTGCGTAAGAACAGCGAACATATTTCCTATCATTTGGCGGGAATGCACTGATCAGTGTCATTGATGTTCACTTATTCGATAAGAAAGTGTTTCTAAGGGAAACGTAATCAATGGCATAGATGGATGAATTGCAATTTTACGTCCTTTCCTACAGTATTTCAGTCATATCAGGATGATGGCAGGACGACTATAAAAGGCTGTGCCCAATGGAACCCAATTTGCAGTTGAGAAGATTTCCGCATCCAGCGGGAATCGAACCCGAGACCCCCAGATCAGCAAGCGGGACTCAACCCACTGTATATGTACAGTTTCGCCGGATTGATAACCGGATGCCTCCACTGACGTTTGGCTACATTGCAACGCCCAAATGCCACCCTAATACCACTTTCCAGCTCAGGGCACACGAAGTGTAGAGGCAAGCACTCATTCCACTGGGAGGGGCCCTCGGCTAAAAATGTTCTAACTGCAACTCGAGTAGTCTGTTTATATCGCCTCATTTTTCGATACTCAATTCAGATAGATGAGCAGTGCCAAGAGGAAAGATTTCATGTGGCAATTGCGAACAGCGATGAGCGAACAGCGATGATTCAGATTAGTTTGCTTATTCGTGTTGTCTTTCTCAGCATTCGTATATTGTTTACTCTGAGCAGACTGTATACTTGCACTGGCTTGGAAAATAAATTACCCACTGGGAACACAATGTACGATCAACGTTGATTTAACGCTGTGGCGTTGAATCAATGTTTATTCAATGTTGATTTAAGGCTGTGTGCCTGCTGGGAAGGCACTGATTTTGCAACGCTAAGATATATGGAATAGTGTCGAGTGAAAAGCGACCGTATCCCATCTGCGTGCTGTAAATTCCCGTACTGATGGCATACGCAAACTAATCAGAGTCTACACTTTTCGAGTTTTAACTTCCGCATGATTGCATACACAAACGAGGATGACGCGGTTGCGCTAGTTGAACTCGCACAAACAGCAAGGTCTCTTATCAAGTGATGCCCAACGTCTCTTCATCATGACCTTCCAAGACTAAAAAGATAAACTATTTTACTGAAGATAAGTATATTCCGACACCGCAGAGGCAAGATTGAATAATGACTACACAAGTTAATATGTGCTAAATGTAGACCTAAGCTTTCTGTAAAAGCTAATTCTTGTATTGAATAAATATTGCTTATATATAACTTGGATGTTAATCGTTTAGAGCGATTATTCATTATGAAGTCGGTCAAAACCCGTATACTTCCACAGAGCTGTCCGAGAATAGTCGGGGGTGGTTGGGTGGTGCGATGGTGCTGCGTGTAACTTCCAGTTCCGGGGCGTCCTACTGATTTGGATAAAAGTGGGGCAAGGGCTTACTGTGCTTGCAGTAGGTGCGGGTGGGGGATGTTTTGACATGTTTTCTCTCATCTATCATTTTCTCTTCTTTCTCCATCTCTCTGGGAGACGGCCCGATATAGACTGAAATACTGTCTCAAAGGGCCGTTAAACCCAAATCAATCAATTAATCAATCCGAGAATAGTCTACTAGTAATGTCTACCAAAGGCGTAACTGTCTGTACTCAAATACGCAGGTGTGTATTGAAATTTGGTCGAATTGACAAAATTTCAACATGCACCTGCATATTTGATGATGCTGAAATTTTGTAAATTAGACAAGATTTCTACAGTAACTGCAAACAGACGCAACTACATGAAATGTCTTTAGGACTAAAACTCCTATTCCTGTCCTAAACGGGTATAAAACATAATTGTGCGTAAGCTGTAATTACCCCTAGTTACGCCCCTGTCTACCGTAAAGATCCGGACAGATCTGTCAGGACAAACAGTGCAAACCGCGCTCTTTAAGAGCAATCTGATCCGAGTCTACACAGTTGGCATTTCATTTGCAAATTTTTGTAGGCTTTACTCTCTCTACCACTTAGTTTCAATTATAAGATGATTACAGTAATTTTTCGGGTATTTGAAAAATTAGGATCATTGCGGTATATGCTCTTTTTAACGCTTTCAGTCTCAAAGTTGCAAACAGCCCAAGGCAGTCAAAAGTAACCTTCTTGTACGTACACAGGAATACCTACTTTCTTGAGCATGATTAAGGAAGGGGGAGGGGGTTGGGGGTGAATTAACGCTTCAGGTGAAGTAACTCAAACATTAAGAAATCTGCCAGTTTCTAGATATTGGAGTATTGGAGTATTTCAGAACTTTTTAGCATTGTTTTACCAGCAAACGAAAAAGTGAAACTTTTAATTTTTTGCCATATTCTGTAACATTCTCTGCAAGTTTTACTGAAAGAATATGCATAGTCATGCCTCGTAGATAAAAAGAATGTTCGTGAATTTTTGTTTTTCTCTTTTCGAAAATTTAAATTTTCTTTCACTTTTAAACAAATAAAAAAATACTTACTATCAAGATATCCGCATTTTTACCAGTTTGTTTTATATATCCTATAATTTCTGTGATTTGCAAAAATGAAAGTGCATTCGTATGCTACAGATATGAATTTAAACAGAAAGTGTGCATATGAAATATGTAGAAACACATTGTTTATTTTGTGTGTGCCTTTTTTTCCTTATGCAATCGTTTTATTTATCTGTTATCTTGGATTGAATACCCAATAAGTATGCGTCCAAAAGATAGGTCTCACCAGGGGAAAATGTACCTTATGAGAATTTTAAATAATGCAGACCCACACAGAATCTGACAGGAATCCTCTCTGTCTGATCACACAATCGACGGAACCACATGATCAGGAGTGCGAATAAGCAGGCTGCTCCGGGCCTTCACCGTTCACTGAAAATACATAAGGCACCATCACCCATGACGCTGCTGATTATTTAGCTACATGTGAGACCAATCATGCAGAAACACAAGCGGCGTCCAACATAAGAGTCATTTCTAGTGACATCTGTTTCTAAAAATTCGTATTACTAGAAGACCTATTAATCAACTGATTTCTTTCTTCTACCTTTATCTACTATCTGCCAGTTCCGGATTCACCATGTAAGTGCCACAAAGAGTTGGGACGAACATTTTAAAGCTGGTCGGACTGTCCTCTTAAATCCGGTGAGCAGACGGCGTGGAATCAGCATTGAATCAGCGTTGAATCAACGTCACGCATTGAAGCGGAGTTGATTCAATGCTGACTCGGGGTTGTATGCCCGGTTGGAGGGAGGCACTATGATCCGTATCTACCATGTTTTGTAATCCAGTCAATTGTATCACATCTTTAAAGAAAAAAAATAAATAAATGGATAAATAAAATAAAAAAAAAGGAGGGCAGGTGTTACGACGAAAGCACCTATAATACAGATTAAATTAGTAGTGTTGCACTTTGTATTTATATTATACTAGAACCAACTTCTAACCGACCACTTATTTATAGCATGTTTTCCGCTAGATAAAAAGGACAATCGAACATATGTTTCCATCTTTAATTAACTTGTGATTTTGGTAAAGTAAATTAGGTAACCTGAAATAAAAATCTTATCCGTATACCATTGAATATGTGAAAGATAATGGTACCCCTGTTTCCGAAAATCGCAACATTTCAGCAGATTTTCACGATTCGGACAGAACCACATTTCGGAATCTTGTCAGCATACGCTTATGATTTGTGCGAATATTTAGAAAATGTTTAAATGAACTTGAGAATTCATAATAAGGCATTATTTCAATACAGAGTTCAAAATGTTAGTCACAATTAAAAAACCTTCCCCACCACAGTCATAATCCTTGCGAAGTTCGAAAATGGTGGTACATGTGCATCCTCTGCTGCCAGGAGAACGATTCATAAGGTATCGAGCTAAAACATTTAACAACCTTTACATAGCACATTGAGAATACTGAATATAAGAAAATTATGTCCGGATACCATCTTCAAACAACAGTGTTCAAGACAAAGCAATTGGTCGGTTAGAAGTTGTGCTTAGTATATGTAGAGTTTGTTACATACAAATCGGTTTTGCCATAGAATCATAATTATTGTAATGTTTGTTGCTGCTCATGTTGTTACATATTTATGTAAACTGAGAGTAATAGTAAAATAATAAAGTCTAATGAGGGGCCACAACCAACGTCTCCATGCCGTACGAATCGAAACCTTGACCATAATAAAACGGTACCGAGTATCACAAAGACTGCTCACTAGGCACAGAACGCGAAAACGACGTTGCATCAACGTCAGCGTGACGTCTCATCAGCGACGAAACGACGCCACTTCGATGATCTATACATAGGGAAAAGCGCCTGCATTATAGATGGATGGATGACTTGCGAATTTACGTCCTTTTCAACAGTATGTCAGTCATATCAGGACGCTGGGACGGTGAAAGTGAAAGGCTGTGTGCAATGGAACCCCGTTTGCGGTAGGAAAGATTCTCGCCTCTAGCGGGGCTCGAACCCAGTCCGCTAGATTAGTAGGCCAGCGCTTAACCCACTGAGTTACCGGGGCTCCTGCGCCCGAATTACTAAATTTTTCCAGGAACAAGATTGTAATATTAATGTTAAAATCACCTCTTGCGTGTTATGAATAAATAAATAAAATTATGCGCTAAGAAACAAAGTAATTTTCCTTTCTAAAACTTGTGGGAGGGGTGGACAAAGTGTACTGATAGAAAACGTTAATGAGAGAGAGAGAGAGAGAGAGAGAGAGAGAGGGAGAGAGAGAGAGAGAGAGAGAGAGTTTTAAAGACATAATCATATCAGGGTTTTTTTCACAACAGTTAATCCAGATTTGTTTTCCTTTCACTCTCTAAATAAATCCTTGTTCATCACTTCTGAAGAAACTGATTTGCACCATATTCGGAAGCTTGAAGTCACCATCTTTATTCTTTGAATTTGTATTATCGGAAGAAAAAAAAACGTAACAAAAACTCCTACAACCTTTGCAAACACTGAATAAACCAAGTTGAAGTCTGTTTTGTCTTCTCCCGCGAGTCTGTCCGAATAATAGGGATGCCTATGGTAAAGGTATTTCATATTGTTTATTGCAAGTGACAGATGACAGACACGGTGATTACGCAATACAGGACATCTGTTTTGGCCAAGTTCAACATCTGGTCCGACGCACTTGAAAGTGAATTTACATCAATTGAGTAGTTTGCGATTGACTTCCGTCTTTTTGCTTGTTTTGATTTTTATTTATTTATGTTTATTTATTTATTACATAAAAGTGACGAAAAATGCACTCAGAGTAATACAAAAAAATGCCGTATGATTTGCAACATTTACCAAAAATACTAGAAAACTTGAATCATCCTTTCCATCTTTGAGTTTGGGTATGTCCATTTGTATCATCAAAAAAAAAACCCGATACCATTGCAAACTCTGATCAGACAGACAGATCAGTTTTGAAGCTGGTCCTGCATATCTGTCCGACTTCTTAACGCAAACTGGGATGCGTACGGTAAAAGTCAATCAACAAGAAGACGCACAATCATTTCAACTGTTTACCGTATTTCTTCGGTTACAAGACAGGTTTATCTCTCCTCTAAAATAATCTCAAATATCTAGACCCGTCTTATAAGACAAGACGGATCTAGAGTTTTGGGAATGTTTTGGAAGAGAAAAACACCATCTACAGCTGAATTACTGCAGACTGATTTACATATTTGTGGTAATTTTGTGAAGGTTTACTCCCGTCTTATAACCGAATGAATACGGTATTGGCAGATACGGTGATTACGCAGTATAGGGTATCTTTTTATGCACAATTTAGTATCTGGCCCGGCGGATATCCTTAGGTCTGTCCGGTGCTGCAATATTTTCAAACATGTTTGCCCCTTTTCAAATCAGTAATTCTCCATGAAGTTCGTAATTAGATATTGAGCAAAGTTTAGATATTTTGATTTCTTTCTTTCTGTTTTTTCTTTTTTGTTGGCAAATATATATAGTAGGGACGAAAATGTAGGCGGAATAAGAAAACAATTCCCCATGATAAAAGTCTTGAATACAGAGCCGTCGGAAGCGCTGCGGCAGGTGTTTTCATGGCCGCCCTAAATTTTCGGCCAGAAAATAAAAAAATAAACTTGCCAAACAAAAAAAAAACAAAAAACGAAAAGCAAGCAAGGAAAGTAAAAGCGAGAGAAAGAGAGAAAGAAAAACGAAAAAACAAACAAACATAAAAAACGATGATACAAACAATCATAGTAAGAGTGGTTAATTAAAACCATTCTCGGATCATTATAAGCATGCTAAGGGATGAACGTCCTTGTTGGGGCAAACATTATCAATTTTAACAGACATAGCAGAGTGTGAGGCTAACTCTCTGCTATTTCTGTCAAAATTTGAAAAGACGGTAGAGTTCGGTGTTCTTCTGCCATATTGACAAAGGGGGAAATCTTTGTTGGAGCAGCGGTTTTCAAGTTTGACAGACATGGCAGAGTGTGAGGCTTACACTCTGCTATGCCTGTCGAAATGGAAAAGAGGGTAGAGTTTTTCTTCCGCCATTTTTACAAAGGGGAAACAACTTTAGTCCCTGAGAAGTGAGGCAAAAATGCTGAGTTGCTTCCTTTGAATTCCTGTTTGTTTCCCTGGATTATGCCCCAGTCACACACACACATTACGGATTGGGCGGATAGTAGCGGACTTTAAATCCACACAATTTGTGGGCGTGGTCTCTGTCCATATCGAATCCGTATCGTATCCATATGGTATCCGCAAGGTCCGCAGGACATGCCACCAAATTTTGAAAAGTTTAAATATTCAGGCGCGGACGAGCTAACCATAATGATCCGTAACTGAAGGCATTTATCCGCATTTATGCGTATCTAATCCGTATCTCGACCTATCGTTCCGCGGTCCACCCAAAATTTGTGGACAAATACGGTTTCATGCGGATTGTTACGGTTAGTTACGGGTCTGGTTCTGCGTATTGTTACGGATTAATGCCCCAGTCAGATTAGCTGTTCGCAATTATCCTCACCAATACGTAGCTGTCAGTATTGAAGTGTAAGTTATCCGTATAGAAACGTATCTGAAGGTAAAAGTCCGTAAAAAAACTCCGAACGAGACCCGTAACTAACCGTAATTGAAGGTAACAATCTGCGCGAAACCGTATCAGTCCACAACTTGGGGTTGGGCTGCGGAATGATAGGTTTATATACGGAAAAGATGCGGATTAGATACGGATTATATATGGATAAATGCGAATGAATGCCTTCAGTTACCTTTTGTTACGGATCAATACGGTTTACTCGTCCGCGCCTGAATTTTGAAAATTTTCAAAATTTGGAATCGGATCCTGCGGACCCTACGGATACGATACGGACAGTTACAGACTCTGCGGATGCGATACGGACCTTTACGAATAACACCGGACAGATACGGATGGGCCATCCGCAGATGCGATACGGACCATTGCGAATAAAACCGGACATATACGAACGGGCCATCCGTAGCATCAACAACATCTTTCCGCATCTAGAAGTAACAGAAGGTAATGGAAGGTAAGTAGTACGTATACATTCGTATCATCTCTCATCGTATTGATTCAAAGGGAAACTATCTGACCGCAGACATTCGCATTTATCCTTAATCACACGCATCTATAGGTAACTGTATCCGTAATTTAATCAAGAAAATAAGCCACGCCCACAAATTCTGCGGATTATTGTGGATTTTTATCCACAACTATCCGCCCAGTCCGTAATGTGTGTGTGTGACTGGGGCATAAAAGAAGCCTTTTTAATTATGGTCCGCTCTAAAGGAAACAAATTGGCAGCACCGGGTAGAGTTCTGTGTTCTTCCGCCATGTTTACAAAGGGAAAAATTTCTTTATCCAAGGAAGCAAAAATGTAGGAACAAGAACTACCATTGTTGCTTCCTTAGATAAAGTTTTCCTGAATGGGGTCTGCTCTAAAAGGGAAGAATTTGCTCCTAAATGAGCAAATGTTTTAGGAGCAAATTCTTTCCTAGTAAGAATTGACCCTCATTGAGAGGAAAGGAAAATGCAGTTGCTTCCCTTGAAGGTGTACTTAATCACCTTAAGAACACATGAAAATATGTTGAAGCCTGTATATATTATTTGTGCTTGCAAAATAAAAGTTTACAAATACTTATTAAAAAGTTTATACAGCGCGTTTTTAGCAGTACATAAAACTGATTCAGTATACTCCAAACGCTCTTATTAACTCAGCATTAAATTGCTCTCAAGCTAACAGGTAATCAAGTTAAGAAGTCCATGTAATGAACAGCCAAACTGCCGTGGCTATACTGCCAAAAAAAAAAAAAAAAAATGGAAGCAGATCGCACCAGAGAGCATCTAATTTTAAGTTTTCCCGAGGGAGCAGACCCACGGACCCCTCTAGCTTAGGTTCGCGATTATGTCGCTGGCATGGCCGCACCGGCCAACATTTCCTTCCGACGGGCCTGGAATAGTTTTCGCAATTGAACTCAATGTGACAGGTCGTAAGTTCGAGTCTTGTCTTCACAAATATCTTGAACTCTCGGTCCATCAAGCAATGGCTGGGTACACATTCATTTTAGGGAAGTAAGGGGGAAAACTGGGTCACCGCCTTCCCTATGCTCATTTTAGTGCCGCTGGCACCTCGGTCACCAGGTTACGGAATGCTTTAATTTTCCTAATATCCACAGGTGTGTGTAATCCTTAAGTTAAATAACTGACAAAAAGCAGGTGGGAACATGTTAAGCCACACAAAAAAACAAGTCTTTCACAAAACACAGTTTTAATTTTCTGGTTCCCGTCGCATGGTGGCATAGAAACAAGGCGTTACAATGAATGGGGCCCCGAACCTGTACATTGTATTTTTACCATTTAATTTATGTTAGTGACACCAAACGTAGGTAATTTTAGTTGCGAACTAAAATTACCTAAATCATTTTTCCAACTTTTTATGTGAAACAGGATGTTTCATTTATTTAAAGTTGGCTTATGACGGTCATTTACAAAGAAATATGGTGAGAAGCTTGCAGCGAAACCGCACGATAAAGTATAGCTTGCTGTTAGAACAATCGTGCCTTTAAAGAAATATAAACTGTTCATTTTCTTTTCTTTCCATCTTGATCTGTATCACTTGCATTTGATACTAGTATACCGTAACTTTTAAGATGAAGTTCCGATTTTGCCTGAAGTTTGTCAGAAGTTTTCCATGTGGGAGCAGAATTGTATCATCTCATTATACATGTATGTGTTGTTTATTTATTATCTGCTGAGATGCACCAGGAATTTTAGTAAAGGTCGTGTTCAGTGCTAAATCATATCACGTAAAATTCACGAAAAAAGTAGGTTCTCCTGTAAAATTTTACAAAGGCCGACAGATTCTAGAAATATACAGCTGAAATTTATTATGGTAAATCCCTCATAATTTCTCCATTTCCAAATAAAATCTTGTTGCAGCTGTGTGGACCTGTTGACTAAAAAATTAAGGTAGTTTCACTGACGCCGCGTTAAAGTGGACCACAAGCTATGAGCGTGAACTTGCATACTCATATCAGCCTGTGCATTTTTGTAAATGTGTGAGCCTTCATCTCTCAATTTACAGAATGTTTTAGTCATAATAAATTTGAGCCGCGACACGACAAATCCAACATAGTGGGTTTGCGCTCAGCGCAGACTCAGATCAGCTTGGGCATCCGCCCAGTCTGATCAGAGTCTTTGCTGGCCGCATGGAGGTAGCTTAGGCTGTTAGCTACCTTTTAAACGCTTGGTGAAGAGTCTGATCAGAATGGGCGGATGGCAAGGCTGATTTGAGTCGCGTTGGGCGCACAACCACTTTGTTGGTTTTCTCGTGTCGCGGCTCATATTATATTGCTTATGCAAGGAAACCTAATCAGACTGCGTTCATGTGCACGCTAACAGTAATATTTTTCGTTCGCGCATGCGTAAAGTACTCTTATACGCGATATCAATCATAGTGATATTCTGCACACATCGGTACAAGCTTGACACACGCGCCAGAATTATTCACACTGAACATTAGCGACGACTCTGATTAGCCACCGCATCCTTTTCAGCCCATTTTGCATAGCTGAAAACAACAACAACAAAACATAATGCTGCGTCGATGCACACTGATCACATCCTTCTTATGTGTATATGTCAACAAAGCGGAATGCTCAAGTTCGCATACTGGTCTGGTTTTTCTCCAAATTTCTTTCCTGAAAACCAGACGCATGTTTATTACAGCCATGTTCTCCTACAGGTACGTTGTTTATTGAACGCTCATTGTCACTTAAAACAGATGGCTGTCTATTACGTAATTTCGGTAGGCGGAACCGAAATATCGATAAGTAAACAGTAGCAAATACACTTATATAAGAATATTTGTACTGGTTTGACCTTTTTTATGCATTTTATTGTCAAAAAATGAGAAAATGGCAAAAGATTAATAGTATTGATTTTAATTATTTGTTTGTTATTATGTTGATGACTGAACGCAGGATATTATAACTGAGTTTCTTCGACGGATTTAACAAAATATTTTTCACAAGGATTATAAGTGATGGATATTATGCATAGCAGATATAAAGGATTTTTCTGTGCATATCGTGAAAACTCGATTAAATGCGAAAATCATAATGTATGACAATTGTATCATTGATTTAAGTCTTGGAAGTGTACCTTATTAAAGTCTCCATACTCCTATCACTGGTAAAGTTATCAACACTCAAGTTTGGTGAAAAAAAGGTTTGTTCATGTGCAAATATTGAGTAATAACTGGCAAAAAGTAGGGAGAGATTTCTTTTAAGAAAAAAAAACACCGACAACTTGCACCACAAAATACAGATTTCCCTTCCTGGTTCCCCGACCAATGATTCAGTATAAACAAAAAAAAAAAAAAAAAAAAAAAAAAAAGCGGAGCAATAGAGAGGGTCCCATTCCTGTATTTTGTATTTTACCATTTAATTCAAGTTCATGAAATCTAAAGAAGTTCATTTCAGTCGCCACTATAATAATCTTTTAACGTGAAACTCAAGGATGATTTTTCATTATTATTTTTTTTTCAAATTGACTTATCATAGTCATTTATAATGCTGGAACTGTAGTGAGTAAAGAAATTACGGCGGACTGGCAAATCAATCATTCACTGGGAACCTCTCAAAAATTAAAGAAGGCAAAATAGCCCTTGTTTAGTCGTTTGAAAAAGGTATTTTACATAACGGTATTTTGAGACACCTTTTTAAACATCAAATCGATAAGAGCCCCGGTAGCTCAGTGGGTTAAGCGCTTGCCTACTGATCTAGCGGACCAGGTTCGAATCCCGCTGGAGGCGAGAATCTTTCCTACCGTAAACAAGTTTACAGGGAGATCCACTGCACAAGCCTTTCATTATCAACTTCCCATCGTCCTGATATGACTGAAATACTGTTGAAAGGACGTAAAAACGCAAGTCATACAACCATCCATCAAATCGATACCATCCAGCATTGTGTGGAAAATAAAAAAAAATTATGACGGCATAATAGGCTGTTTACATAAAGGCAGTTGCTAGCCGTATTAAGCCGTACCCTTGCGTGTATTTTGAAACGTTCAACGGGTATTCAGAATGATATGTCATTTAGGAAAATACACATCGTGCATATACAAACGTCTAGTAGACCGTCCCAGCATTTAGGCTAATAACGGTGCATCCATTACTTTGGCCTCTTGTTTCTGCGAAGAATGAAGACTCAAATCAGCATGCATTTTTATGTGTCTGTAGATTCTTCAGGGGCAGTACATGACATATTCGGACGGCAATGATTCTTTTCAGACTCTGCGGATGCGCAGGCTGGCCAGAGCAACTGTTGTAACACGTTTTTGCATTTCGCAGCTTCATGGAATGAAAACATGCAAACTGTGCAGTCTTAGACCAGCATACACTTTTGGCTCAGACTATGACTGGACATAGTGAACTGATGATATCCTGACACGCTGCGCACAGCATCTTGAAATGTAAGGGGCACGGCAACAAATTTCTTTTATACGCCAGACTGCAAAAAGCAAGACCTATCAGCCTGCTCTAATGTTTGCATTTATGATACGGCTCCTGTTCTCGTGTCGCGGCTCTCAGAGCTCCGGATAATGTTAGGCTAGATGGTTCTGATTTTGTTCATTCTGTTGATGGATGGACGTCTTGCGATGTTACGTCCTTTTCAACAGTATTTCAGTCATATCAGGACGATGGGAGGGTGATAATGAACAGCTCGATGGGAGGGTGATAATGAACAGCTGTATGCAATAAAACTCCGTTTACGGTATGAAAGATTCTCGCCTCAAGCGGGGCTCGGACCCGGGTCCGCTTAATCAGTAGGCTAGCGCTTATCCCACTAAGCTACCGGGACTCCTTCATTCTGCTAGAAACGTGGCTTTTCTGTAAAGCAACATAATTATTAATACATCGCATAATTATCAAAATGCGTGTGCAAAGGCAAATGTCAAGATCACCCTTAACCTTTTAGTCTGGTCAAGTTCAGTTCCCTTTCGATTTCTGCCTGCATGAATTTTTTGCCCGTTATTGGAACCACAACATTGTGATGTATAAATACTAGTTATTATCCCGATCCCGCCTTATCTTTATTTGATTTTTTAGGTGTTATTTTAGAGCCCTTTGAGACAGTCTTTCGGTTTAATCGAGTCGTCTCCCATGGGATGGAAAGGACAGGAGAAAGGATAGTCGAAGGGCAGGAAAATAAGCGTCACGCACCTACTGCAAGTACAAGCCCTTGCCTTACCAGCCACCATTTTTGCCAGCGGCAAACGTCTGACTAAACAGAGAACCATATCGTCGTCTTTGATGACACAATGACAATATGTTGATTGATAAGCAGGCACTGCGCTAGTCTCTCTCTCTCTCTCTCTTCTTTAATATTGAGAAGTCTTTGTTTATTTTAAGGCCCTATTACTCTATCAGCAAGCAATATTTTATGGTGCGGTTTCGTTGGAAGCTTCTCACCATAGTTTCGTCTTCGTAAATTACCGTGATAATCCAACTAAAATATCCTGAGTCTCACATAGAAAAGCTTTAAAAAATAGATTTGGTTTATCTATTATATCTTTAATATAAATTAAAAGGTAAAAAGATAAAAATACAATGTACAGGCTTTGAGCCCATTTATTGTTGCGCCGTGTTTATAAGATATCGCGGGGGAACCAGAAAATAAGAAATTGTGTTTCCTGATTGATGTGTGTGTGTGATTTTCAAAACGTGTCCCCCACCCCTGCTTTTCGCAAGCTATATGACTGAATATACGCAAATTAGACCACACTATATCACCCAACAGGAAAGCTGAAGCGCTCTTCATAATGATTGGTGTTGAGATGGGGGTTTTTCCCGACTGGTTGGACTATGGAGATATCTTTTTCTTCTGGCTCCCTGTTCACCAACACAACAGAAACAAAAGCGAGACAATAAATGGGAACTACACCCTGTACATTTTATTTTTACCGAAATTCAAATGTTTCTGCCATCGAAAGTACGCTTCTTATGGTGCCAACATAGATGACCGAAACAATTTATGACACATTCAAAGATCGTTTTGCGTTCACTGTTATTTATAATTACGAAAGAGTAATGAAAAGACTTTTAGGGATATCTGTCGAGGAAAAAATACATTAAAAAATAAATAAGAAGAAAACACACCACTGGTGCTGAAAAAAAAATAAAAATGTTATGCCCGGCGCCTCATAGAATGGATGTTTAAGAATAATGTATGCCTAGTTCAGACGCCGCATCTACGCCTCAGAAAAAAAGCAGCGTCCCATTAGGGCCTTGAAAATGGACATTTAATACAAACGGGGGAAGAGAGAGAGAGAGAGAGAGAGAGAGAGAGAGAGAGAGATAAAGAGGGGATTGGTCGGGCACATAATGTTAAAATCAACACCGATTCAGCATCAATTCAACGTTGATTCAATGTCCTGAGCCATCCGTCATGGGAGAGGGCACAATATGTTAACTAGAGAGCATTTATACACCTTTCCTATAATTCAGAGTCTGTTCGAGTTTTGTCCCTTGCAACGCCTATGACGTCATCTATAGGATAGGCTATTGCTTTTCATTGTGTAACCAAATAATTGCCGGTTTTCCGTATATTGAAAACTAACATTCAACGGTTAAGACTAAGACAACTATTTTGTTCCAACTATATTTAGCTCTTTCTTTGTCGGAAAATAAGCTTTATAATTTATAGCATATGGGAATTTGACATAAAATTAAAAAGATTTCCGATTAAAATTTCGGGCCAAAATTACTCAAGAGCACGTATCACCAGTACAGCTTCCAAAACATAAGGAAAAGAAAAGAAAAATCGCGAAGATGTTCAGACCGTTATTACAAAAGCTACAAAACGAACGATTAGCTTATTATAAAGCAGACACACGCTAAAAATGACAACAAGGTTTGTGTAATCACCAAATCGCGCGCATTGTCGCAATAAACAAACACCTATGATTGTGTATTACCTGGACACGTGTCAGCTTTAAGAACATCCTGCCGTGAAATGGAAACGATCAAAATAAGTAATACCGAAGATAAGTAAGAGATGGAAAAAATAATATAAATTCAACCTCGGTTTCAAACTTACGGAAAACTGTCTGGATGTTGATGCTTTTAGATCGGTGTATCGCACAAGAAACCATAAATATCAGAGCTATAATCTGTTCGGTAATAATGCGTAGTTACTACCTGAATGCTGAGGTTTTACCTGTCGGGAAAAAATGGAAAGAACTTTTTAGATTTACGAAACATATTTATATGAAATGTAGTTCTTTTATATTGAACACACGTGAATGTATTGCCGGGGTGTTAAAACACGGCGTCGATGAAAGGGGTCATGAAAATCATGAGCGACTTGTCGGGATTCTCAATATGATATTTAAAAAAATAAAAATAAAAACTTATATAAATAAAAAATGTCACGTGACAACAGGGCAATTATACTTTAATTTGGTCTTCAATGTATTTTTTGCAGCTCACATTTACAAAACGTCTGCTTTATGCACGTTATGTGTGCTTGCAGTTGTACTGAATTATATGGGATGTTCCTATAGATGACGTCACAGTCTACTTGGGTAGATAACTCGTGTGCGACTTTATCGATTTATAGGAAAGGTGTATAACACATCTTAAAGGGTGGCAAATTTCACCCGTTTGTTTCCGTGGTGTTTTTAGTTCTCTGTTTTTCGATACATAGGGGGGGGGGGGGGGTGGTATTCCATGTTTTGGTTTGTTTAACATGGTCATAATTATAAAGTGTTAATTCTGCAAACAGGAATGATAATTTTCCATGTTTTAGAGACCGATACACATCTAAGAGGGTGGAACGTTCGAACCTTTTTTCTGTAACGTTTTCTTGTTGGTGTTGTTTTTGTCGATGTATAGAGAGGGGTGGAAATTCCTCCTATTACTTTATTTAGTATAGTCATAATTTTGGAGTTTTGCCTTGTTTTTGTTTTGTTTTGTTTCAATGCAAGGAGAGGGGGGGAGGGGGATATTTATAAAGTGTAAAATTTCAAACCAGTCATCGGATGGCAATTTTCCTTAATTGACCAAGCAATTCATATCTTAGAGGGTGGAATATTCCACCCTTTTTTGGGGGTTTTCCTTAGGTGCTTTATTTTTCGACGCATAAAGAGGGGTGGAATATTCTTCAGAATGCAAAATTCGAAAACAGTACTGATGGTAAGTTTCTGTTAGATTAGCAACCGATGCATACCACAGAGGGTGGAATATTCCACCCTCTAGTTGCTGTGCCGTTTTTTGGTGTTTAATTGTTTTATGCATAAAGAGTGTTGGAGTATTCCTCCCTTTGGTTTGCAAAGCATAGTCACAATTATAACGTGTTAAGTTCGATCCCGTTTATGGTAATTTCCTGTTATTTTAGAGATCAATGTGTATATTAGAGGGTGGAATATTCCACCCTTTTGTCTTTTGGTGTTTTTGGTTCTTTATTTTTAGATGAATAAAGTGCAGGAGAATATTTCTGCCTATGATTTGTTAAACATAGTCATAATTATAACGTGTAAAATATGGCAAGCAGGATTGATAATTCTTTGTAAGTTGAGTGTCCGATAAATATCTAAGAGGGTGGAATATTCCACCCTATTGTTTTTCAGCGTTTATTCTTTTAAGTGTTTTTTCTCGATGCAAGAAGGGGTGGAATATTCCTCCGTTCGATATGTTTAGTATTGTCATAATCATAAAATGTAAAATTCGGAACCAGTATTCGGATGGCTATTTTCCTTATTTAACCACCAATACATATCTTAGAGGGAGGAATATTCCACCCTTTCGTTTTTGTGTGAATTTTGGTGCTTTATTTTTCGAAACATAAAGAGGGGTGGAATATTCCTCCCTTTTGATATGTTTAACATAGTCATAATTGTAAAGTGTAAAAATTGCAAACAAGTAGTGGTAATTTTCTGTAAGTTTACTTTCCGATACATATCGCTGAGGGTGGAATATTCCACCCTTTTGTTTTTGTGGTTTTTAGTGCTCTATTATCTGATGCACAATGAGGGGTGGAATATTCCTCCCTTTCGTTGATATAATATTAATTATAAAGTGTAAAATTCGTCAACAAGTTATGATAATTTTTATAAGGTTAGTGACTGATGCTATCTTAAAGGGTGGAATATTCCACCCTATTGTTTTTTGTGTGTGTGTGTTTTTTCTGTTTCTGTTCATAGAGAGGGGTGGAATATTCCTCCCTTTGGTTTGTTGAATATAGTAATAACCTCAGAGTGCAAAATTCGAAACCAATGCTCAGATGGTAAGTTTCTGTTAGATGAGCGACCGATACGTATCATAGAGGGTGCAATATTCCACCCTTTTGTTTTGTGGGTATTTTGATGTTTTTTTTGTTGTTGTTTTTTTATACATAAAGAGTGGTGGAATATTCCTCTCTTTGGTTTGTTTGACAAAGTCATAATTTGACAAGGGTAAAATTCGGCAACCAGCGCTTTGATAATGTTAATTTTCTCTTAGTTTATTGACCGATACATATCTCAGAGGGTGGAATATTCCACCCTCTAGTTTTTGTGTGTTTTCTGATGCTCTTTTTTCGATGAATAAATGGGGCTCGAATAATTATTCCTTTGGTTTGTTCAGGTAGTCAAAATTCATTATGCCGCAAGTAATGATAATTTCTGTTAGTTTACTCAAGTTCACCTATGACCGAAACTTACAATGTTCCTTAGAGGGTGGAATATTCCACCCTTTTAAAAGTTGCTCTTTTCAGTTCACATTTTTCGTACTAATAGGGTGGGTGGAATATTCCTCCCTTTGGTTGGTTAAATATAGTCATCGTCATAATGTGTAAAATACTGCAATCAGTAAGGGTTGATGTCTATAAGCTTAGTGACCTATACTCTTTAGAGGGTGGAATATTCCACCCTATTGTCATCTTGGTGTGTAATATGACAATATTTGCTATTTATTTTGTATATTTTCTGCTGTATTTGACACAATGGCATTCTGAAAGAATAAAAAAGCACAGTCAAAAAGGTCTTTTGTGTTCTTTATTTAGAAGGAAGCTTGAAAAATATACCCCATAATAAGGGTTAAAATCCGTCCATAATGACCCAAAAAAGGGAATTGGTGGCAGTTTCCCTTATTAAATAAAAGTCAGTTACTAATACTCGCACATATGTGTGCCTAATGTGAACTTTGAAGACTGGTGGAGTCATCACAAAAACTCCTGAAAGTAGCCAAACCGAAATTTCGGTTTGGCTACTTTCTGGAGTTTTGTGATTACTCCGCCAACACCGAAATTTCGGTTTGGCTACTTTCTGGAGTTTTGTGATTACTCCGCCAACACCGAAATTTCAGTTTGGCTACTTTCTGGAGTTTTGTGATTACTTCGCCAACACCGAAATTTCGGTTTGGCTACTTTCTGGAGTTTTGTGATTACTCCGCCAACACCGAAATTTCGGTTTGGCTACTTTCTGAAGTTTTGTGATTACTCCGCCAAACCGAAATTGCGGTTTGGCTACTTTCTGGAGTTTTGTGATTACTCCGCCAAACCGAAATTGCGGTTTGGCTACTTTCTGGAGTTTTGTGATTACTCCGCCAAACCGAAATTGCGGTTTGGCTACTTTCTGGAGTTTTGTGATTACTCCGCCAGCTCTTTTCAAGTCCATTTCATAATTAGGGGATAACTGTCTTGAAAATTGCCATTTGGGGAGGTAAAGCATCGGTTTTATGGTCGGAAATTTCGTTTTACGGCGACGCGCCAGCGGAGCCGTAAAACGCAATTTGCGATCATAAAACCGATGATTTACCTTCCCAAATGACAATTTTCAATACAGTTATACCCTTTCTAATGCACTTTTCCACACTTTCACCTTGCATAATGTATTAGTTTGCAGCCATTTCAAGCTCTCTCAGCAACATAAAACCAAACGTCAGCCAATGAGAAGCAACGTTACTTAATTACGTCGGGTTTTGCGACAGTATATCGCAGAATATACTGTCGCAAATTTTTGACGTTATCCAATCAGACGCCGCGTTATATTTGTGAGTGCATTAGAATGCTAGTTTTACATACAGACGAGTCAATTAGCATTGTTATATTAAAGATAAGTATTTCGAGAAGCTTGACTTCTTTTAACATTTCCATGCGTTACTAGCATTGCGCGTTTACCAGGCTTTTTAGATAGGTAGATATCCAACGTAGTTTGCACCTTTTGTGTTCTCTTTCAAGCGGAAGAAGTGATTGTATTGTAATTTTGCCGTGACATCCCGAAAGGTCTTCAGCGCAAAAGCAAACAGCAACTATTCTGAGCCGCCTGCGTGTTAGCGCAGTCTAGCTGGACCCTAACTGTTCGTCTATTTTATGTTGCTTCGACAGGATCCATATACTCCAGTAACGAACAGATAAATCTGATAAAACTACAGGTACACTCTTGCTTTTCAGTGGTGTGTTGTTTGCCTTTGCACTCCAACTTGCTTCAATATACTGTTCTATGATCGCCAATTAGGGACAAAACAGATTAATAACTATTTTCGCAATGTCCACATGCTATGAATTCCCCGCTTGCAAATAATCCATCTTTTTCAGAATAGATTCCCAGTCCTTCACTTTTTGTTGCAAACTACATTGCTAGACGTTTTTAGTTAAACCCATGAAACAGTGCATAGGCAAACAGTGCAGACCCAGCTCAGACGTCGCAAAACACGTTGTCTGCTCAGGGTCTACCCTTTTCGTATAGAAGATTTGTATTTTCCCTAAAAGTGCAACAGAAACTAATGTATCACAAAAACGAAACCAGACTCACCCAAATTAACAAATGGACTCATCCATTTGATAAAGATAGGCTAGTGCACTGGGCATTAATGAACTCTCTGAGGCAGTATTTCAGCCTATATCGAGGCGTTTTCCAGAGTCATAACAATCCTGCTGCAAGCATAACTGGCCCTTGCCCCCCTATTATCTAAACAAGGACGCCCAGGTACCGAAAAGCATGCTGCACAATCACCTGACTCGCCCACGAATATAGCTGATCATGAATCTTACTCAATAAAACAGAGTGTAATGCTCTAGTTTGCTTCTTGAGGATCTGAGTCAAGAATAAGGTCTTTATCAAGATATATGCTTACACCCTCATGTTCTTCCGCCATTTTTTACAGATGGAAACATTTTGTGTGACTAGCCGTTTGCTCCCTCTGCAACCCAGAATCAGAATCAGAATTGTCGTTTACTGATGATACATCAAAAGAGAAGCTAGTTCCTAGCCCTTTAAAAGAAGTAAACATCTATTAGTCTTTTGGAAGAAACCGGACTAGAAAAATGCCCATCAATAAGAGAGTTAACTGTTGAAGGAAGGAATTTGCACATAACTTAGCAAAATCTTTCCTTTAAATGTTGTACCCTATTAAAAAGGTTTGCAAAATTTTTAGAAGAGTTGTTGCCCCTGAAGGTGTTTACATTCACCTTAGTACTGTACGCAAGACGTCATTCAAGTGACTCCTACTTCATGAATATCAAATGAGAAAGTTACAAAATATAAGCTAATCGATACATCCATATTGAATGATTGACTCTAAGAAAACTAATTTACATGTGGCTTTTTATTTCATAAATCGCGTTATGTCCGATGTACCTGAAAATGTGACAATGTTCTCTGAGACTGTGTTAACCCATTAAGCAAACAGTGCAGACCCAGATCAGACGCCGCAAAACGCGGCGTCTGATCAGTGTCTTCACTTTTTGCATAAAACAAATGAGTATTTCTCCTCAAAATAAAACAAAAATTCTAAAAATAAACTAATCCTGACACCCCTTAAATGACAAATGAACTCATCCAATATATACAAATACAAGAGTCCACTGCACTGGGCATTAATGGGTTAAGTGAAAGGTAAGAAAAAAAGAAAAAAAACAAAAAAAAAAACCAAAAAAAAAAAACCAAAAAAAAAGCACATAAATCAGAACTGCATCAAACACTTAAATAATCACCTATATGTATTGGTTTCCATAAATTTAGTTCTTGGAATTTGATTGTTCGAAATTTACAATAATTAAGATCCTTACCCGATTAAAACATTATTATGTTCAGGTAATCGATTATTATTTAAACTGGTAAGCACCTAGTACTTTAAATTTAAATTTTGAATGAGAGAGATGGCACATTGTTCAGTATGGATGTTGTTTATATGCTTTTCTTCTGTTATCAAAGGTATTTTGTTTCTTGTTTTTAAGCCATTTATTACATTTTATTTGCTAAATAGATAAAATATGTGAATAAATATGCAAACTCAGTAGATTATTATTCAATGATTATTTGCAAGTTCGATTAAATCACTATATTGTGATTCAAATTATTTCTTTTCATTGAACCTATGTCTATGCATAAGTAGCCAGAAAAAAGTCAGCCTGAGCCGTGGACGGACCCAGTGCCAGGAAGAGCAGCTGAGCATCTTGGAGACCATCGTTAAGAGAACTGGAACAACAACAAAGTATAAGAAAAGTGATATGAGCCGCGACATGAGAAAAGCAGCAAAGTGGTTGTGCGCACAGCGCAGACTCAAATCAGCCCGGACATCCGTCCATTCTGATCAGACTCTTCCCTCAGCATTTAAGCTAAGCTAGCCCCATGCCGACAGCGAAGACTCTGATCAGACTGGGCGGATGCCCAGGCTGATCTGAGTCTGCGCTGGGCGCAGAACCACTTTGTTGGTTTTCTGGTGTCGCGGCTCATATAATGAATTCGAGACTAATTATGTGAAAAAAATATTTTGGTAAAATAATGAACTCAACTTAATTTTCACTACCATTGCACAACAGCTTATGCGTACAGTCCATGGTGTTCGAAAGGTACAGACATGTGTACTTCCAGATTTAGAAATACAAAATTTTGCAAAGTACGTTTTGACTAATTGCAATAGGTACTGAAGTATTCATTACAACGCCGCTATATTGATATGATTCCTGAGGTAAAATGTTAAGCCTCAGCCTCACTGTCACGTTTTGATGGCTAGGCTGTACTACGTTTGCAGCCCCTACGTTTGGCAAAAATGTACCTCGTTTTAACTACGATTTATTTCGTACATGCATTGCCCGGTTATCAAACGGCTTAGTGCCATGCTCTCAGGAAGGTTGGGAACAGTTTACTTACCTACTACGATTCAGTACGTTTAACTAGGGACTATGAATATAAGAAGTATCTGGGATAACTACCTAATTAAAGTCAAGTTTTAGTAGGTATCACAAAACATACCGAAGGCAAAAAAAAACGTATGATAAAACGTCGCAAAACGTATTAAGGTAGACGAATACTGAATAGAAATATTGGCGGGGCATTCAAACCATTATACCGTCTAAATAACCCAAAGAGCTATAAAACATTTGGGTAAGAAAAGAAAATTTTTCACCGTTTTGTTTTCCTAAAAAACAATATTTTGTATTTCTACATATTATTTTTAAACATTTTCCATTAAAATTCATATCTCTAGCACATGAATGCACTTTCATTTCAGCAAATCATATAATCTGTAATATATGATATTTTAAACAAACTGATAACAAAAAAATGCAGTTTTCTTGTTAATAAGTATATTTTTACATTCTTTGAAAAAATGCAAGAAAATTGAATTTCATGAAAAACGTCATGAAAAATATTATCAGTCGATGGGGCATGCTTATGCGTATTATTTTAGTAAAACGTACGCTGTATGTTAAAGAATAAAACAAAAAAACAAACATTTCACCGTTTCGTTTCCTAGAAAAACAATGTTTAAGTTCAAAATATCCCCAAAACAGACTGCCCAAATTCTGCACCTGCTGCAAGCACAGCATGTCCTTGCCCTATTATTTATTTTCCTGTTATTCGGTTCTACCATAGAGTAATGTCGACAAAAATGCGCAGATGGAATGGAAACTGTGAAGATCTTGATCATTCTGGTTCCTAAGGAACAGTCTGATCTCAGTTTCCACTGTTTGTACAGACCTATGTGCCCGAAAACTTAGGATCTTTACGGTAGATATTGTAAGTGTATATTATAACTGTATTTACTCCACAGTTAGTCGATTTGATGATGAACAATAACTCTGTTTGTTTTTTAAACAAGCAAGAACAGAGTTCTTCTGGGATCGTCCACCTTAAGGTAGACGAATGGTGAATAAAGATATTGGTGGGGCATTCATTTCATTATACCAGCTGAATAACCTAAAGGGCTATATAACGTTTGGATAAGAAAAGAAATTTTTTCACCGTTTTGTTTTCCTAAAAACCAAACTTTTGTATTTATACATACTTTTTTTACACATTTTCCATTAAAATTCATGTCTCTAGCACAAGGATGCACTTTCATTTCTGCAAATCATATAATCTTTAATATAGGGTATTTGAAACAGACTGGTAAGAAAAATTGCAATTATCTTGATTGTAAGTATATTTTTACATTTTTTTAAAAAATGCAAGAAAATTGAATTTCATGGAAAACGTCATGAAAAATATATTCAATCGATGGGGCATGCTTATGCATATTGTTTTAGTAAAACTTACATTGTATGATACTGAATAAAACAAAAAAATAAACATTTCACCGTTTTGTTTCATAGAAAAACACTGTTTAAGTTCAAAAATATCCCCAAAAAACACTGTCCAAATACTGCACCTACAGCAAACACAGCCGGTCCTTGCCCTGTTATTTATTTTCCTGTTGTTCCGGGTCTACCATAGAGTAATGCGCAAATGGAATTGAAATTGTAAAGACCTTGATCATTCTGGTTCCTAAGGAACAGTCTGATCACGGTTTCCACTGTTTATACAGACGTATCTGCCCGAAAACTTAGGACCTTTATGGTAGGCATTGTAAGTGTGTATTTATTCCATAGTTGATTGATTCACCATGAACAATAACTCTGTTAATGTGTTTTAATAAGTCGATACAGAGTTATTGTGTATCTAAATACCTTAAGACGAAGGAAAGCGTGTATAATGCGTAGAAGTACGAACTATATAGGACCTTCACGTATGACAACGTATTTAAAACATTTCATCTACGTTCTATTAGGTTTAGACTATGATAATACGTTTCTACTACGCATACACTAATTTTTTCGAAACTCTACGTTTAAGTTGAAATTTAATTCGCATATTGCCTTTATGGTACGTTTTAAATACATAAAAAATCGAAGTCCTCAACACGTGACCGTGACAGTGAGACTGGGGTCTAGAGGACCGCCAGGTTATTCTTGTTACGTTTTTGTACGTAGGTAATACGTTTCGGTTACGTTTTAGTACCTTTTCGCCACGTTTTACTACGTGTAGGTACGTTAAGTATCTAATCAAATGTAACTAGACCACGTATTTAGCTATTATGTTGATACGTATTCATTCCGTTTTACAACGTATACTACCGTTTTGCCACGTTTTAAAAACGTAGTAAAACCTAGCCCTCAGTACGTGACAATGAGACTGTGGCTTTCAACAGGGTTCAAATGGATTCTTCAAGACAAAGTCCTTTGCAACAGTTTACGCAAACACACAAAAATGAGGACTAAAAGAATCTATGATGGGTTGAGGCCAAGACAAGGAAATCTCAGGCTAGTTTTCAGATTATTTAGTCTTATGCGAGGCTTGCCTAGCATAAGACTTAAATAATCTGAGAACGAACCTGATATTTCCCGGTCGAGGCTTCAACCCCATCATTGATTATTTTTCTCACCCCTTATGTTTTGTAGAACAGAATATTCATTGAATATCCTAACTTCTTGATGAAGCCATTCTTATAAACTTCGAGCTAATTTTCTATTAATAGTTCTGACATGCGTGTTAATCTCACCTTAAGCATGCAATTTTCAAGACTGGCAGCTAATCGGAAATCTACAGTGACATCTCATGCACATCATTGGCTCTCAATTTCATTTTGCATGCAATTTACGTGACAGGCAGCATCGAACTGATTTGTTGAATTTAAGGTGGTGACAATAATTGATTTGGGGCGAAGTAAAAAATCTGCATAAAATGCTGAAAATATAACAGATCTTCCCCAAAATTAATAGTTGCCTTCTTTATGTTGTTTCTCACGATTCAGAATCCGAAAATGCAGGACTTGTTGAAGTTGAAAGGGGTCTATATGAGAAAATTTCAAAGAGTAATTTTGTGCGCAAAAATCTGAAAAATAACCATCGTTATTAAAATGTAATAGGGTCTGAAGCTTCTTTAATACATTATGAAGAGCGTCCTAGCAATTATTTTTCCATTATTTTCACACATTTTCAGGATGGGCAGATAAAAAAATTGGTTTCCTCTGTGTCCAAGTATTTGCCAAAATACACAATAGAGTCCATTTTCAAGGTTGAACAATTTCATTTACACACTTGTGTCATAGTGGCAAAAATTCTGAATATTGGGACACGAAAAATAATTACCATAACTGTCCTAAAATTGGAACAGTTTGGTTTTACAGTGCCGTAATGTGCCCAAAAAATGCAAATGGGATGGCAAATAGTGTAGACCCTGATCAGACTGCTCCTGTCTGATCTGGGTTTGCACTATTTGCTCAGACCTAGCTGTCCCAATATATAGACTTTTTATGGTATACTGTGAGTATGATAAAGGTATAACTGCTCTACCTATATTTAATTAATGCATGCAGTGTACATGCACCATACATGGTCATACATTTGAGAAAAAAAGTGACTGTTTTCATCTGGTCTACCTTATAAATTTGAGAAAGAGTTGAAACAGATAATTGCTAGGACGCTCTTTTTAATGCATTAAAGAAACTTCAGAGCTAAGTATATTTTCAAGAATTAAGTTAATTTTATAGATTTCTGCGCACAAAATTATCCTTTGATTTTTTTTTTATATAAAACACTTTTTTAACAGCATGTCCCGCTATTCTGTAGTCTAAACTGTAGAGAACAACAAAAATAAGAAGTCAGCAAACTTTCAGGGAGGTACGTTAATTTTTCATGGTTTTATCCAGATATTTGTATTTACCAAGATCACCACCTGAAGTGTGTAATTAATTGGGCTGTACTATATAGCAATGATTGGCAGGCTAGGCTGAGCCTAGGCTGAGATAGGAGGCAGAGATAGAAAAAAATCAGACACCTCTAGAAAGAGATAATCTCGACCAATGGGTGCGAATGTAGTTTCTATGCAGTAATAAAAAAACATATGCAAGTACGCATGCACAAAAGCACGAGAGAACACTAGACTTAGCAATTTGTTATGGATCGGATACCATTTTTTCGGTTATAAGACGGATCTTCCCTTCGAATATCATCTCAAAGATCTATATCTTTCCAGAGCAGTCTGGTCGGAGTCTACCTTGTCCTGCGATCTGCATGTTCTGAGCCCCGTACACATGGACCGATTTGCTCACGTGAGTATTTATATGCGTATACGCTAATTTGCTTATGTAAACAAATTGGCGCACTTGTACGCTCTTACATGTACTCACGTGAGTAAATTTTACTCCACATGCAATTATTTTACTTTTGCACCTGGTGGAGACCAAGTGCAAATCTCGAATTTCATATATGCAAATTTTACTCATGTGCAAATCGGGTCATATGTGCACTAAATCGAATTGCTTATGTTTTTTTTTTTTTTTGTTTCTGTTTTTTGTAATTAGGCCATATTAACACTGATTTGATGTTGTTTCGACATGGATTTCTTTGTAAGCTTACAGCAACTAACCTGTCCTTACACCCTACGTTAAAATAGTTGGCGTTCTTGATTTGAACTTCAAAGTCTTTAAGTTTGCTTATATGTACGTAAATATTTACCTTTTATACTTACTGTACACCCATCTGACATTGTTTCAATGTTTCTTTTATTCCGGATTGATTTATATTCGCTTTTGATTACATTTCAAGAATGTTCAGAACGTAAACCTGCATTTATACCCTTTCTGGCTTTTTTATGAGAATAATCATACAATGACTAAATTTTCAATCTTCAAAAAAAAGGATACCAGTTTTGCTGGTAGCATTCTGCAAAGTTATTTTGCATGGTACGTCGGAACTTTGGTCAAACAATTTGCATCCTAAAATGTGAGTTTCTGCGTTTGGCATTTTGATTGGGCGAGCTATGGTGGTAATATGATAGGTTTAAAAAACGTTTCATGTAACAAATTAAATATCTAAGTGTATGACACTTTTGAGCACATTATGGCATTGTGAAACGCATTGTAGACACTTATCAGCTTTTAACTGTAGATAAAACAAAGTTCATACAAGATAACAAATGTTTTATGACTGAATTGTCTATAAGTGAATACTTCCGCACCGTAAAACGCCCGATTTTCCATTCTAAAGTATTTTTTTCTAGCTTCATGCGTTTTAAATCTCAAAACATTTTACACTTGCATATCAGTAAGTGGGGTTTGACTCTACATTGTTTTGTCGAATATTCTAGGCCAAAAAAAAATGTTTTAGAAAACCTATAGAAGGATATGTTTTAGAATTACAATTTTCATCTTCATTGACAAAAATACTCCTCGGTATTTTTTAATAGACCTTTGGTCATGTGTACGCTTAGCAAAAATACTTTTGCACACAGTAAGCAAAATTTGCATATAAGCAAATACTCACATATGCATTTTTTCCGTGTGTATGGGACTTTAGACCCATTACTGCTTTGAAAAAAAAAACGGTCTAATTTCAAAACAATTACGGTATCAATTTTAGTTGTCCCATTTTTAGAAGTTTTACAGTATAGTTTACCTTTCATAGGAAGTATATCTGGAGAGACGTGTCACACTGGCTGGCTCGACTATGAATACTGTACATATGGCTGCTGTGAACGCTACTGGTATTCGGACTATGAGTATTGCTGCAGTTCGTCCTCTGGCAGCGGTTCGAGCTACTTTTCGTATACTGCAGACCAAGGCGGACCGTAAGATTTTTATGATTATAGGATTTTACTGTACTTTGTCCTAAACTTTTGTACATCTGAAAACTCTAAATGTTGGGACAGACATGTCTGAGCCAACAGTGCAGACTCCGATCAGACTACTCCGAAAGGATCCGTCTGACTTAATTTCCATCGACGTATCACCGTATGGTAAAACTAAACTGATAATTTTTATACGCCCGTCGAAGACGGGTCGTATTATGTCGTGGCCTCCGTCCGTCCGTCTGTCCGTTAACTTTTCGTGTCCGCTCCTTATCTTCTTTACCCCTTGAAAGATTTTTTGAAACTTGAGTCAAATGTTCCCCTTATCAAGACGATGAGCAGAACTCATATTTCGACGATGTCCAACAAAGGTCAAGGTCACACTTAGAGGTCAGAGGTCAAACGGTAACATTTCGTGTCCGCTCCATATCTGGAAAACGTTTCAGATTTCTTCATGAAAGTTTGTATACATATAAAGCACTATCAGACAATGTGCAGAAAAATTGGTACATAACCCTAATTACAGTTTTGACGGAATTATGTCCCTTTGTATTTACATATAGTAATTTCATATATGCTTCGTGTCCGCTCCATATCTCGAAAAGCGTTTAATATTTCTTCATGAAAGTTTGTATAATCATAAAGTACAATCAGACAATGTGCAGAGAAAAAGAATCATAACCCAACTTTCACTAACAAACTTACGCCCCTTTGTATTTTTCGTATAATAATTTCATATAAGCTTCGTGTCTGCTGCATATATCTCAAAAACCGTTTACTATTTCTTCATGAAATTTTATATAAATATAAAGCACTATCAGACAATGTGCGGAGAAAAAGAACCATAATTCTATTCTGATTTTTGATGGAATTAGGTCCTTTTGTATTTTTCGTATAGTAATTTCATATATGCTAGGTGTCTGCTCCATATCTCTAAAACCGTTTTTCTCTTTATGAAAGTTTGTATAAATATAAAGCACCATCAGACGATGTGCATAGAAAAAAAAACCCACATAACCCTACGTTCACTTTTAACAAAATAACGCCCCTTTGTATTTGTCGGATTATAATTTTGTATTTAATTCGTATCCGCTCCATATCTCCTAAACCCTTTGAAAGATTTGTTTGAAACTTGAGTCAAATATTCACCTTATCGAGGCAACGTTCTGAACTTGTATTTCAACAATGTCTGACAACGGTCAAGGTCACTCTTAGAGGTCAAAGTTCAAAAGGTAACATTGTTTCTCCTCTCCATATCTTGAAACCCGTATAAGATTTCTTCATAAAAGTTTATCAACCTTTATACAAATATGTAGCATCATCAGACAATGTGCAGAGAAAATGGTACATAACCCTACTTTCAATTTTGATGAACTTATGCACCTTTGTATTTTCATATAGTAATTTCATAATAGCTTTGTGTATGCTCCATATCTTGAAACCCGTTTAAGATTTCTTCATGAAAGATTGTACAAATATCAGACAATATTCAGAGGAAAAGAACCATTAACCTTCTTTCAGTTCTGATGGAGTTATGTCCCTTTCTAACTTTTGTCTAGGAATTCCATATTAGCTTCGTTTGTTTTGTAGTTTTATATCTGCCTTATCATTCAAGATTTAAGTTACTGACAAAGTTCTGTCAGCTCTTGTTGTCTTTCCATTTTTAAGCACCAACGGGCGTATATTGCCCCGCTCAGCGGAGCTCTTGTTTAAGGAAAGTTCCCATGATTTAAGGATTCCCAATTTTTAGAACGTTACGATGTCCAAATGTTAGAGGGAGATGATCGCTATTTCTATAATGTTGTCCCACTATCTTGTTACAAAAGCACACATTGGTAACTAGAAATGTGTTTGTGAAACACTATATACCGCCAACATAAAGACAAATGAAAGCAACAGAACACAACCATCATTAGAATAAATAGCACTCTGAATACTAATTGTGTATCAAAAATTAGGATTCTATGTCAAGCAGATCAAGAGTTGGAATAATGCCAAAGTCAAATATTTACAAAAATACTAAAAAAAAATAATCGGAGATTAACACCTTCGCCCATAGCAGTATGTCAAATATCAACATCCAAACTCAAACAGTTTTCTCGAGATTTTTGAAATTTTGGGAATAAACTTTCACTTAATTTTTCGGAAAAAAGGCACAACCCTATAAATAGGGTCTGCTAATATTATATCCTATCCACCTATAAACTAACAAGGCTGCAGCAATCATGGTTCTTGAGTAACAGACTGCCCCAAAATGTTTTATACAGATGCGACAAGGGGCATACCTCTGTCAATAATGAATGCAACATAATGCAATTATCATTAGACTAATCAGAACATCAAATACTAATAGTATACGGAAAATTAGGGCTGTAGGGCATATGTTTCGAAAGTTGGAAAAATGCCAAAGTCGATTGAGTGAAATGGTTATGTAATTAGCTCAAAAGTTCATCAGATTATCTACATTTGAGCCCCTAGTAGAACGCCAAATATTAGCAATCTAGCTCAAACTGTTTGCCAGGATTTTGAGAATAAACTTTCATGTGATTTTTCTAAAAAAGGGCATAGCTCTGTAACTACATAGCTGAAGGTAAAGAAATAAAATACGGGAATGCTAATGTTTATGGTTTATTTACCTATGAAATACCAAAGCTCTAGCATTTATATTTTTTGAGTAATAAACGATCCAAAAAATGTTTGATACAGACAAGAAAAGGGGTATAACTCTGTCTATAATAATAGCAACATAACGCTGCTATCAGCAGAATTATCGACACATCAAATAATACAGTAATGCTATACAAAACCTTAGGGCTCTAGATTAAACGGTTCAAAAGTAGGAAAATATAAAAGGTCGAAAAGGGGCATGATTTAGTTCAGTCAATCTTCTACGAAATTAATCCAAAATCTGATCAAAGAGTTAACACCTTAGCCCATAGCAGTATGCCATATATATTCATCCTAGCTCATGCGGTTTTTCAGGATTTAGGAAACAAACTTCCATGTGATTTTTCGAAAAAAGGACCATAACTCTGTAAGTACATGGCAGACAGAAAGAAAAAAGGTCTGCCAATTTTTATGGTCTTTCCACCTATGAAATACAGAGGCTTCAGCAGTTACGGTTCTTGAGTAATACAACACCCTTAAAACATTTTACACGGGTGAGAAAAAGAGGTATAAGGCCGTAAGTTTGTCAAAAATACAGATTCCTCATTTAAAAGTCAATTCTGTGTTACTCGTTCGAATCTCACTTTGTCCTAAAGGGGGGTGGTCGGGTGGTGCGATGGTGCTGTGTGTAACTTCCAGTGCCGGGGCGTCCTACTGATTTGGAACATTGAAGGGCAAGGGCCTACTGTGCTTGCAGTAGGTGCGGGTGAGGGTTGTTTGGACATTTTTTCTCTCGTCTATCATTTCGCCTCTTTCTCCCTCTCTGGGAGACGGCCCGATATAGACTGAAATACTGTCTCAAAGGGCTGCTAAATCTAAACAATCAATCAATCAATCATTTGTCCTAAAGATTCCCGCTTTGCGTAGACACATTTACCTGTTCGATAAACCACCAATCCCTTGCGCGATTCTAAAATTGTTACGCAGCGGTACAATTCCTGAATTGTAACACAAAGTGAGAATTCCTACTTTGTGCTGGACAATACCGGAATTGTACCGATTCCTACTTTGCACAGAACATGTACATATCAAAATATATTTTTCAGGAAAAAATAAATTTCTGATACTGCAAAGTAGCCATCAATAATACTTGTTGTGTGGAAATTCAGCCTTAATTAGCTCACTGTCAATGATATGGTACCTGAAACACTTCAAATTGAGAAAATTCGAAGAAGGGCTACAGGCTGGACCACCATTGCCTACTACACAAGTTCAAGCATATTAACATATAAGTTTAGATACTTGTTTTGCAATGTATTGCCAGTTCCTCAAGGCACTGTGAAATTCATTTTGCTGCGCTGCAGTTGTACTTTGGCACTCTAAACCAGACTGTTTTAGCACTACAACTATTTTTAGTTATTTTAAATCTAATGTATCCCATTGGAATGAGAAAAAATGCAAATGCCCAGTCTGTGATAACGTTGCATCAGCACTTATGCGACGCTGCCTTAATGTTATGTTGTCGCTATGTAAATTATATTTTTTATATATATAATTAAGACACCATGACTCTTCTTTCTTCGACAATATCTTTTATTGTTACATGTTTATCTAAACAGGAACTGGGTTGCTCTGATCATTGGTTGTACAGTGGGTGGGGTCGTGTTACTTACTATAATAATATCAACATGTGTCTTTATCTGCGTCAAGTGCTGCGGATCACAAACTCATATACACCCAACAGTGACGGCTCCCAATCCAGGACCAAATGTTATCGGTAAGTTTCGTCGCATAAATGATAGACAAAGGTTTGCACACCAACATTTAATTACCGTAAACTTTAAGGTATTGGGACAGACAGGTATATACCAAGCAGTGCAGACCCAGATCGGACTGTTCCATAGAGAGCAGTCTGGTTAGCGTGTACACTGCTTGTCATTCAATATGTATCTTTTAGATGCATTGCTGCATTAAGAAACCAAACTGTATCATTAAGGACGGTAACGGTAATAATTTTAGGTGCTCCACTTTTTAAAACTTTTACGGTATATGGTAGGCTTGGCAAAAATCTCTGTTTGCAAGTGCGATAATCTTTTATTTACCATTATGCACTACCCATGTCTTGATGCATTTCAAAAAAAAAATGGTAAAGCAATGTTGTACAGTCATGGTGTCATGTCCGCTTGAATAATGATAATATCGTATGCATTTTGTTGATGATCAGATAAAATTTTGAGCCGCGACACGAGAAAACCAACAATGTGGTTGTGCGCCGAGCGCAGACTCAGATCAGCCTCGGCAAACACCCAGTCTGATCAGACTCTTTGCTAAGCGCTTTAAGCGTAGCTAAGAGTTTAAGCTACCTTCATGCGGACAGCGAAGACTCTGGTCAGACTGGGCGGATGCCAAGGCTGATCCGAGTCTGCGCTGGGCGCACAACCACTTCGTTGGTTTTCTCATGTCGCGGCTCAAATTAGATTTAAGATTTGTTCACAATCGTCGCTACTGCATTTCCGTAAAAATGCGGCATTCTATTTGAGAAAAAAAATATATTGTTAAATGTAAGCTAGACTAATCCCAGAAACATTTATGATCAGGGTATTCATTTTATCAGACACTATCACAAGACGGTTGCGTGATAGGATATACAGCAAGAATTGCCCTAACTTGCACAAAAGAAGGTCCATTATCGAAATGGCTGAGATTTCCGAATATTTAATGAAGTAGTTATGACAATCAATAAAGTGTTAAATATTATACATATAGATCGATCTAAGTTGCATGTTACAATCAGATGGCCTAAAGGACCTTGTGAACACGACAGTATTGTTTCTTGCAATCACACGCAAAGAAACATAAAATGTTTTTGGGGCCACAAGATCTAGATCGAATTCGATATTTGGCCAAATCGAACAGTTAACAACAGGGTTATTGTCCCTTACTTAGTGCAAATGTCTTTTTAATCAGCTTGAAACACAAAGGTATATGTACATGACCAAACTGACTGAATTTGATTATGGCTACACGATCGTGGTCCAGTTTACCAGTTGATCAAATGAGATTATGAAGGCCAGTAGTATTTCCCCTTACTCAGTCAAAAATGCTGTAGATCAGCTAGTGAATACCAAATATTACATTTTAGAAGCTATCATAACTAAACTGACGGAATGTGTTTATGGTTATACAATTTGAGTCATATTAACATGAACCAAACTGAACTGTTCACACTAGAGTCATTGCCCTTTATTTAGTGAAAAATGCTCTTTGTCAGATCGAGAACATCAAAGTGATTACATCAAGATGGCCGCCATGCCTAGTGTTTTGTAACCTATTTAAACGACTTTGCTTCTAGAACTGTTTTGCATATTGTGTACGCCCTTATAAGAAACAGCCAACAGTGAAAAGTAAGTTAAATCATAAGCTCAGGCGACCGAATCAAGGCAACGGTTGCCTTTTTGTTTAATATCAGAATTTCAAATTAAGGCAAACGAATACCCCACAACGGAAACCAATGTAAGAGAGCACTCTAAATGACATCCGTTTCCTAGGGGATACCGTTCAAGCAAAACAAAGTTTGTTTCACGGGTATTCGATCCCTACTAAAGGGAGGCTACTCTTTAAGAGAAAAAGGGAAGCTTTATCTTGAAAAAAATATGTTCCATATGAAAAAGGCAATAAATCGTTTGTCTTGGAGATGTATACATTTATCTTAAATATCGTATAAGGCCATTGCTAACACTTTCAGGGGTCGTATTTATAAAATCACTTAAGTCGTTGCTATGCTGTTGCTAAGGCTAAATTTCTATGAAGGAGATTTCCTACAACTATGAAATTTGATTTTAAGGAACAGTCTTTTTTCAGACAGTTACTCCAGAGCAAATTTCATAGTTGTGGGGAATCTCCTTTATGGAAATTCAGCCCTAGCAACAGCATAGCAACCATTTAAGTGGTTTTATAGATACAGCCCCAGGGGAAGTATTCAATTTTTTTTCTTTCTTGCCGTCCTTAACTCTTAAAGGGAAAAAAGTGTTTTTTCCCTTTTCTGCCGTTCTACAATTAGACAATTTTCGTGACTTCCTGATTGCTTCCCTGGACAACGTACATGTACCCCTTCTAAAATTGAATCTTTCTTGAAGAATATGTTTCTATGGGAAAATGAAAAAAAGCCCTCCCGACATGGGGTCTACATTTATAGGAAATAATTTGGTCCTTCCTTTTAAAAGCTGGTCCCTAATTAGAAGGGACCCGGAGGCATTAATGAAAATGGGTGAGGTAATTTTCCTGAAAGTGTATCCATCCAACATAAAACTTATCACCACCTTCAATAGAGGGAGAGTCTGGTAACTTCGGACAGCGGGTAAATTCGGACAGTGACATTGTTTTCTTCATATGTCAGTTGTTTGGAACTAAAACAAAAATATCTGGCCAAACAGTGAAAATCCTGATGAAACAGCTCATGTTGGGCCGTCTCATCTGGATTTTCACTGTTTGCAATGGTACGTCCGAATTGACCCCCTGTCCGAAATTACCTGACAGTGGAAGGTAAATCTATGCAAACAACCACAACAGCCAAAATCACAGTTGCTTCTCTGATGTTTAGGGTCGAGTCGGGTAACTTCGGACAGCGGGTAAACTCGGACATACCATTGCAAACAGTGAAAATCCAGATATGACGGCTCATAAGAAGCCGTCTCGTCAGGATTTTCGTTGTATGCCCAGTTATTTTTTTGTTTTAATTCAAAACAACTGACATATGAAGGAAACATTGTCACTATCCGAATTTACCTGCTGTCCGAATTTACCTGACTTGGCCCTGTATCTCTGACAGACGGCTGCTGTAAAGACGTACTAGCACACCTCTACTCTGTTCCGCCATTTTCACAAAGGAGAACACCTTTTGTGACTTTTGTTACTTCAGACCAGGACCAGCAACTGGCCAAGACCTACATAAAAATGAGACATAAACAGAAACACTAGACATGAGTCGAAACAAAATCACCGCCTTAAAACGGTCAGTTAAAATTTCGGTGGTTCTGTCCGAATTTTTGACGCGGCAAACATCCGCCCTAGGTTCGTCACGGTTAATAAAATATTAAATTGTTTGGCCCGCTTTCTATTTCATGTTTGAATAATAGCAGAAAAATAAATGGAAATAAACCGAGCCCCAAATAAGATGAGAGTATCTATTCACCCTAAATTTGTTCATTTCTTTGATTTTCAGCGACTGGAGCTGCTCAAGGGCAATGTCAAGGTGGCATAGTGCATGGAAACTTCCCTACCAATCAATATCATTTGGCGCCAATACAGGGAACAAGTCAAGGCTACACCTATAATCAAGTAGTTCTGCCACCTATCACAGACATCAAAGGCCAAGAAATACAGGCAAACTCGACAGAACAGGTTCCAACTACACAACAGCAGCAGATCTACCAATAAATAAATCGATGTGGTCTTCGAGATTTATCAGTTTGATAAACGTGCAGTTAAACATAATTGAACTGTGACACGAGAAAAGCTACAAAGTGGTTTGCGTCCAGCGCCTGGGTATCCATCCAAGCTGATCAGAATCCTCGCTTTGCGCTTAAAGGGTTGCTAAGAGTCTAAGCTACCTCCATGCGGACAGCAAAAGCTCCGATCAGCCTGGCGGATGCCCAGGCTGATCTGAGTCTCCGCTGGGCGCACAACCACATTGTTGGTTTTCTCGTGTCGCTGCTCATATATACTTAAGGACAAAAGTTCTTCCTATGGCTCGAAAGCTAGCTACATTTCCACCTCTGCAGCGGTCCGGGATCGATTCCCGGCGTCGTCATGTGGGAGAGTAGTGGTCGCCCGTCCGAGGTCGGTGGTTTTCTCCGGGTACTCCGGTTTCCTCCACCAGTAAAGGACCACAAACTCGCCAAGATCCGTGTCATCGAGAGTATTTAAATAAGTTTGCGTGAGCTTTCAATGCAATCGATGTAAAATAAATAAAGTTTACATTTTACAAAGCTAGCTCGTGTTTTTTTTGGTTATGCTTTCTTTTATTATTTGCAATTTTATGTATTTCATTTCACAAGCATATCCAATGTAGAACATACCAAAATATTAGCATTTAATAAATTAGAACAACTTATTAAAACAGAGGTGTCTTGTATCAAAAGACAAACAGAGTAAACCCAGAAATTACCACTATCACAAAACGAAGACAGCGAAAGAAGGAAAACACAAAGAAGACGAGAAAAAATGGAACAGTAGGGTCAAGTCGGGTAACTTCGGACAGCGGGTTAATTCGGACATTCCGTTGCAAACAGTGAAAATCCAGATGAGACTGCTCATAATGAGCCGCCTCATCAGGATTTTCAGTGTTTGCCCAGTTAATTTTGTTTTAATTCCAAAAGAAAACCTGACATATAAAGGAAACAATTGAAACAATGTCACTGTCCTGTTTGAGAATTCATGTTATCTAGTAAATCTGTTGGAAAGTAGAGAAAAAGGCAATGATAAGGAATGAATTTAGTCGAATTCCACATCCTGCCCTGAATATCAAACGGAAAAGGGACATCATCAGCTACGAAGGCAGTAAAAAACAACACCAGCAAAAGCTAGAAAGGGGAAATCTGTTTTGTCCCAATATTTTAGCCGTCAGAATTTCTGAGTCGATGGACAAATAGCAATCACCCGTGATAAATTAAGAAACAGAAATATGTCCTTAGTACACGGATGCCCCCGCCTAGTGCCATGAGTAAAATGACACCTTGATTAAGTAACTGGCACTTGTAGGATAACAATGTTCATAGAGGCAGGCTTGTATAATATAAATGGCAAATCGAGGGACATGAAATATTGGTAAAAACGACTTACATATTTTGGCAGTCAAAACTTGGCCATTAATATGACACAAACATGTTTACATTATAGCCTATTTACATACCTTAAGTGCACAGTGTGACCTTCCGCGTTAAGCTAGTGACATGGTCCTTGTGCACAAAAATGCTCTTGCCAAAACGTTTTGAAATCCAACCATGCAGGCAATGTTGTGGGCCGAATATAAACAGGTTTTCACTGTATCCTATGCACAAGATTTAAGTCCAGACTGTGACCTTGACATTTAAGCTAGTTACATGGTTCTTGTACATGACACATCTTTTTGCCAGGATCATTATTTATGCCAAATAATTTTGAAATCACACCTTTCTGGACAACATTACAGGCCGTACATAAACTGTTTTCACTAAAGCCTATACACAAAGTTTACGTGGGCAGTGTGACCTTGACCTTCAAACTAGCTGTTTCTCATGATGATAATTTATGCCATATAATCTTGAATCCCACAATTCAGGATAAATGTATGGGCAGTACACAACTTGGTGCAAGGAAGCCTATGCATAAAGTTTTTAAGTGCGGACTGTGACATTGACCTTTGAGCTAACGATATGGTTCTTGCACGATACATACTTGTATTGACTTGTCTTTATAATCATTTGTGCACAATAACTTTGAAATCCCATCATGCAGGACAAAGAACTGGTCCCGACATGAACATATTTCACCACAGCCTGTGCATAAGTTGAACAAGCCCAGTGTGTCCTAGACCTTCAAGGTAGTGACATGGCTTTTGCACGTGACAAATCCTCTTGTCATAATGATTATTTATGCCAATAATTTCAGGATGCCACCATGCTAGACAAAGTTATGGACCGGACACGAACATATTTATTATATCCTATGCACAAAGTTTACGTGCGGACCATAATGCAGCATAGTTGATTGGATTTTGCATGTTTACTTTTATTATATTATTATTATTTTTATTATTATTATTTAATTCTTGAGTTGCATAATTAGCAAATTTCACAATAAAGTTTTCAGATCTCTTTCATTTTCAAGGTTGTACTTGAATATATTCAAGGATATATCCCCCTGGGGCGCCAGTGGCCAGCAGTGGCCGCAGACTCTAATAATAAGGTGATTTAGACTTAAGAGATCTCTTTTATTTCTATTATCACTTATTTATTAAAGGGGATTCGATTAGAAAAGGTCAATTTGACAGAGCAAAATCAAAGGAAAAAGAAAACATGCTGTGTTTGATTTCTTAAATTGAAAGTATATATTAAATATTGTGTATCTTAATCTCCCCATTTCAAATTAAAAACAGTTGTTTCAGTTTTATCTGACATTTACATCAGGATTCTATACCCGTTTCTGAGTTTTGTGTACTATATATTTTTCAAGCCATTCACCCTATTAATTTAATTAAAATTCAGAAGAAAAAAAAACATAAATGTGGCTGTGTAATTGCAGAATGCGTATTTTAGGCGGATCTGCAGCTATAGTGACATTTGTAAAATAAAGACAAGTCTTCATAATCTTTGATGTATAAGATTGCAGAAAATAAATATGAATTTAACTTAATAGTTAATAAAAATATAAATGATTAAGACAAGTAAATTATCATTCATTACATATAATGTCTCATAGGCGTAAAATCTGCTGCCCTATCTGTGTAAAGTTTCGCCGATTATCGGGACATAACGCGTTACCTAAGCGGTACGCGCATGCGGAGAAACACTGTGAAAAAGGTCTATTTATTTTGAAAACTTTTGTGGCAGTTTATGAAAAGAAGGTTATCCAAGTTATCACGATAGACATATACGAAAAATTAGGACCGCCCTTTGGATGACTATGTTTTATTATACAGGGATCAGACATGGTTTGATCATTTAAAGGTATACTCCCTCGTATTCCATTATGAAATAACCACAAAAGAATTAAACGGATTAGTTGTATGCAACGCAATTAAAAATTGTGCAAAAAATCTTCATCCAAAAAGTCTTTGGTACGGAGGCAGAGACTATCTATCATTGTGAACCCTTCTTGAATATTCATGAACATTTTTTCGTCATAAATTGATTGACCCCCACATGGGAATTAAAAGGCGTTTCTGCACGCACGCTTTGAATTTTATGAATAGTGTAGTAAATAACCTTACAATAGCATTAATCTCTAAGCCAAAGGCTGTCCGATGTTGATTAGAAAAAGGGCTTAAAATTATTCATGATACAACTTTTCCCTGATTAACCATAATTACTGGACGTATCCAGTATTCGTTTTTGGCGGGAATGACGACCCGCTATTCCCGCGTATTTATATATAATCTTAAATTCTCCTACTTCCAGTGACCGGCACAAATTATAAATTTGGAAGATAAAAGTACTTTTACTATTTATCATTTTTATGCCTTTGGTACGATTTTTCGTGAGAAATTTAAAATTCAATAGAAACATATCAGGGCGTATATCTTTAACCACAAATCTACAAAAAATCTAAGCACTTTTTTTCGGCCTCTACGCCATTACCTTGCTGATTCCTACAGCCACTGTGCGTTTCTATAAAAATCCTCTTTTCAGGCCATGGCCACCTATCGTGAAATTTTGTCCAACCTTTGGTATCAGTTGAAAAGTCCAAATCATATTCCTTAAATGTTTCACTTTCACGTCGCCTGCTTATCAATTTTGAAAATTTCGAAGCTGTATATCTCTGGTATTAAAGTCTTTCACAACTGCAACTGCAAGGTACCCGCTTGCTTATGTGCAACTTGCGAAAGAAATTATAGCACATGAATCGCCTTGTAAATGCATGGTTATGTGTCCGTTAAAAATGCCCGTGAAAATCGTGTAACACCGATATTTATGCAATAATACTCATTAGAATTTCCGTCTTACTAGTTTAAAATCGGTTCAGTGGTATCTGAGCAGTAGACGAAAAGGCAATGAGCAAGAATCCACAATATCGATTTTTTACATCCTGCCATAAACATCATTTAGGCAAGGATTACTATAAAGACGGCACACATTGTAAAACAAGACAAGCGAAAAGCCAACAGGTCAGCCTTTTCCCAACAGATGGCTACGAGGCTATCATAAATAATAATTGGGCCGCAAAGCGCAGGCTCAAATCTGCCTGGGCATTCGCCAAGTCTGATCGGAGTCTTCGCTGTCCGCATGAAGGTAGCTTAGAGCCTTAGCTACTCTTTTAGCACTTAGCAAAGGCTTCGTGCGGACAGCGAAAAGTCTGCTCAGACTGGGCAGATGCCCTGACTGATCTGCGTTTGCGCAGTGCGCACAGCTACTTTTTTGGTTTTCTCGTATCGCGGCTGATTATTATACAAAGAATCAAAGGCCAACAGAAAGCCCACAAACAATGTCAATAATAATGAACCACAACAGAAGCACCGCCTTGCAACGTTGTGAAGTATTAATAAACTAGGGGATTCATCAATGGATCAAAACAGCACAAAGGTAAATAATGACTAAATGTTGAGTTGAAAAAAGATGAGCATCCATCAGCACAAACAACAATGAAACGCCGGAGCAAAAAAAGTCCAGCAGCTGAACTCCGATTGGTCCGACAAATGTTTACGAAGTTTAAATTATAGCACTTTATCTTTACAATGAAAAGCAAGCTCGGCCCTCTTCCTGGGTCATGTTTTTGACAAAATCGACTTGAACAATATTTTAAGAGGGTCACTTTAGAACGACTCCAGCTATATTTTCAGCTTCTGTCCGCTTTTCCGAACAGATTTGCTGGAAAACCTCAAAAGGATCATTACTTCGGACCTTCATGAACTTTGGCTGAGAAGTTTTCGAGGAAATTAACTATAAACAATGGTAGACGACGTATGGACGAGCAACGGATGGTAATAGATCATAAAAATTCACTATGAATACAATGTGATTAGAGCTAAAGTAAGGTATATGCTTCAAAAACATGTAATCCAATGTTTATTATTATATATAAAATCGAGAGCACACTCATGTTATAGGTATTCATAAAATTACATAATACACATGAATGACAGATTCTCAAACTTCTTGTCTGTTGTAAAATGTATACATGGTGTAGTAAAGATAATATGTGTAAGTGGTCTATAAGCCAGTTGGATCTAGCACATATAACTGGAACCATATAAGAACATACAGACAGGTCCATTTCGCCAGAAAGATATTTTTCTTTCAAAATATAAATCTGGTTTAAAGTAAACACTTGTTTCAAATCCATCAACTGCATCTGAACAAGTAGTGTATTATCTAATGTATATCTTCAGCATAAGATAACTGAGTTTCATGAGCTTCAATAAGACTATCTTTCCTACATTTTTATCAAAATGAATGGGTGCAATTTCAGTGAAAGCAACTCTGCAGTTTTGTCTTTTGTTTTCCTTGTCACGGATGACATCTTTGAATGGAATGAATCGCCTCTTCTAGGAGAAATTCTTTGCTTTCAGAGTAGACTCTACTATAAAATCGCCAAGTAGCAGGTGAGAAGTAACAGGTACAAAATGTTCTCTTTTGTAAAAATGGCGATCAAGGAGGACACAATAACCAAGACATCATTTTGGAAATATTGTAGCGATCCCGGGCCCACCCGTGCAGAGCTTAGCTTATTAATTTTATTGTTTTCCATTTCGTAAAACCCGCTCGAACACAATGTTTACAAAATTGGATCGCCACTTGAGACAGGAATGCACCGCTTTTTCACCTATTATTTAGCGTTACCTTATCTAATTTCGGCTATAAATCAATTCTACATATTGTTCTGCTCATCCTCCCATTTATCATTTTATATGTCGTTCATTTTTCATCTTGTAAATCGTGATTTTGTTTGTCTAAATTGCTTTCCGTTTCGCCAGTCAGCCATGCCAGAAATAACTACAACGGGTAAAATCCATCCCCTGTACTGGGCTTACGGTAACGACCGAGGGTAACCGCTTGTTGTTGTTGTTTCTCCGCGCATGCCTGAGTGACGTCAATCGGCGCGTGATTCGAACCCCCGTAGACTATATAAGGCGCTGTTCTCTCACTTTCGGGTCCTGTCCTTTCTGTGGTCAGGGTCTGGGCTCTACGCCAACAAAATAATATCTACGCCTGCTAAATTACTTACTGCTACAACTACGCCTACGAGTTTTCTACGCCTACAACTTATATTATTAACGTAGCCATGACTTCCAAGTGGGAGAAACATCTCTTTGGAAAGGTTTAATGTTTTTGTTTTGCAGGCGTACTACTCCTGCGTCCTGACCCCACCCACATTTTTGGGTGTGACTATTAAACTTCCATCTACGCCAAGTATATGTTAGTATTTTAAGGTGGTGCATTTCTCTCTCAACATTCTCAACTTAAGGTTATTAATTTTAAACTAAAATATATATTTATGTCTTAAGGAATTAATATAATTCTGCATATATTCTTAAGCCTGGTATGGCCATTTTGGGATGTCACTTCTCTCCGAGTTGTTGCTCCGCATTTGGCTGACCCTAGATCTAATGTGACTTCATTAAGTTTATATTGATTCCTTACATGTGTGTTAGGGCTACATATCTCCACAAAATAGACTTCTATTAGGCTGATTCCAGCCTGTAAACTATTCTTAAAATTTATGTTTTAACTAGTCTAAATTGTAAATTGTAATTGTTTTCATCAATTTATTTTAACAAAGTATATTCTCTTGCCTATTACTGTTTGCACAAATTTTACTGAAAAGAACCCTGTCTCAGGGTAAAATTGAAACGAGCTCTCTAGTTCATTGTATTTTACTATCCTTCACCACAATCCGTCCGACCCAGGCGAACCCACAATAAAACATTGTAACTCTCTCTCACAGCCCGCTGCAGCCTTAGATCCTGACAAACCTAAGCCCAACTGCTGAGGGGGAGAGTCTTACAATCTGGTGTCAGAAGTGGGATAGAAATGATTTAAAACTTGATTAAAACAATTTAACACTCAGACTAGACTTAACTTCAAACAAAGTGGCCTTTGCAATGAAATATTAAAAATCTCCAGCTCTTCAAAACCTGTTTTAACCAGCCAGGTTGTGGTCACCTGTAGCAAGAGATTACCTGTATTTTGCAGCCATCTTTCAACACAAGTGTGCAGTAAAGGAGTGACTTCCCGTAGCAAGGCTGTCAGTTGTGACAGCTGTCAACAGTGGACCCATATTAAGTGTTCAGGCTATATCACAACTCAGAAATATGATTCTTTGGTATCGGACGATTCGGATTTCAGCTACACCTGCTGTAGCTGTACATTTATAGACTTACCCTTTCATAATGAAGATACAGACAACTGCTGGAGTCAAACTAGCAATACACAACTTCCCTCCAGTGCAGATCAAGAACATTTTCAGTGTTTTAGGAGAAAAGGTCTCCACTTTCTACATATGAACGCTAGGTCCCTTCTACCAAAAATGTCAGAACTGAAACTTATTGCTTCAAACTCCACAGCGGCAATGATATCAATTACGGAAACTTGGTTGGACAATTCTGTTTCGGATTCGGAAATCAACATTGAAAATTATACAGTTGTACGGAGAGACCGAAATAGAAATGGTGGTGGTGTCTGCGTCTACATCAGAAACGATTTTGCTTTTTCTCTTAGATCAGATCTTCAAACGGACAATGATGAGATTCTTTTTGTTGAACTTTTATTACCTAAGACAAAACCTATTATCATTGGCACAGTGTATAGACCCCCTAAGCAAAACGATTTTCTAAATAACTTCGAAGAAATTTTAACAAACTTGAGATCAGACTGCGAAACTATACTTTTGGGAGACTTCAACATTTGCTATTTACAGAGATCAAGCAGTATTTTTAAAGCATATGCAAATATTTTAAAACTTTTTGATCTTGACCAAATCATTACTGAAGCTACCAGAATAACTGATACTACAACCAGCCTCTTGGACCACATTTTATGTAATAATAAAGAAAAAATCTGTCAGTCCGGTACAATTTCTATTGGTCTGAGTGACCATTTTCTGACTTATTGCACTAGAAAATTATCTAAAGTGCAAATCAATAAACACAAATATGTCAAAATTAGGTCCTTGAAAAATTACAAAAAGGAAGATTTTATTTTTAGGCTCTCTGGTGCAGACTGGAGTCAATGTTTCAATGCATATGATATTCATACTGCTTGGTCAGCCTTTAGAGATACATTTCTTTTAGTTTTAAACTCTGTTGCTCCAGTTAAGGAAGTCAGGCTTAAACAAAGGACAGAACCTTGGATTGATACAGAAATTTTGGATTTAATCAAACAAAGAGACAGCTGTCTATACCAATTCAAGAAGTCAAAAAACAAAGATTATTATAAAATGTTTTGTCAGTTTAGAAACAAAGTTCAAAGAAAAATCAAATTTGCTAAATCAGAATATTTTTCAAACAAAATAGAAGAAAACAAAAACAATCCAAGAAAACTTTGGCAGCAATTAAAGAATTTAGGTTATAAAAATAATAAAACTGAGTCATCAAATATAGTCTTGAAAATTAATGGAGAGAACTGTCATGAACAAAAAACAATTGCAAATTATTTTAATGATTTCTTTACAACTGTTGCAGCAAACCTGGTTCAAAAACTTCCATTAGGAAAGAAATTATATGACTGTAACTCTGCCAATTTGAAGTATTTTTATAGTAAAAATGAATCAGAAAGGGAAACATTTTATTTAAAGCATGTATCTGAAGAGTTTGTGCTGAAAGAACTCAGACAACTAAATCCTTGTAAAAGCACCGGCCTGGATGATATTCCAGCAAGATTTTTGAAAGAAGGAGCAGATTTCTTAAAAATTCCAATTACTTTTTTAGTGAACATGTCAATTTCTGAAAACTGTGTACCAGATGCTGTGAAAACAGCGAGAGTCAAACCATTGTATAAGAAAAACAGTAACCTAGATGTTGGGAACTACAGACCTGTGAGCATATTGAGTGTAGTTTCTAAAATACTTGAAAAAGCAGTCTACGTTCAACTTGAAACGTATTTGGTTGATAACAATATTATTTATGATTATCAGTCTGGGTTCAGAAGCTCATTCTCTACAGATACTTGCCTTATTCATCTTTTAGATCATATAAAAATGAACAGTGCTAGGGGTTTATTCACAGGTATGATACTTCTAGATCTTCAGAAGGCTTTTGACACTGTTGATCACAGCATTTTGTGTAGCAAATTGAAACTTATGGGTGTTGGCTCTACCAAATGGTTTGAATCTTATTTGTCTAATAGAAGTCAGCTGGTTAATGTGGGTAAAACAAACTCAGACATAGCTAATGTAACTTGTGGTGTACCTCAAGGGAGTATTTTGGGTCCATTACTCTTCTTGTGTTATGTGAATGACATGGTGATTAGTATCGACCCTGACTGCAAACTTTTGCTGTATGCTGACGACAGTACAATTCTATTTTCTCACAAAGATCCAGATCAAATTGCAAATAAACTCGGAAAAGTTCTTGAATCATGCTCAGAATGGCTTGTTGATAACAAATTGTCTCTTCACCTGGGAAAAACAGAATGTATACTGTTTGGATCCAAAAGGAAACTTAGGAAAGTGAAGGATTTCCATATTGTCTGCAATGACCACACGATTGATTCTACAACTTCTGTAAAATACCTTGGTCTTAACATAGATAATCTTCTATCTGGTGAAATCATTGTGAACAGCATTATTTCAAAAGTTAACGCTCGTCTTAAATTTTTGTATAGACAAAGTAATAGTCTGTCAGCAAAAACTAGGAAAAACTTATGTTCGGCTTTGATATTGTGCCACTTTGATTATTCATGTTCATCTTGGTATGCTGGCCTCAACAAAGGTTTGAAAAAGAAACTGCAAATAGCTCAGAATAAAGTCATCAGATTCATTAATCAACTAGGACCTAGAACAAGGATCACATCGGATATTCTTATGAACCTGAATTTACTCAATGTTGAAACTAGGGTAAAACAACTAAGATTAAATCATGTGCATAAGATTTTCAACAACTTGTGTCCTTCATACCTTCAAGAAAATTTTGTACCTTTGAGAGACGTACATCACCATAATACTAGGTCTAGTGGGTACAACTTCTTAGTTCCAAATTGTAAAGGCGTCGAGGACTCAACTTTTTATTATACTGGTATCAAAGATTGGAATTCTCTTCCTGAGTGGTTGAAAAAATTGGAAAGCCCACAGAAATTTAAAATAGCCCTCAAGAAATATCTGATTGAGTATTGTTGTGCAACTGAGCAAGAGCTGTTCTTATATTATTGAGCATATAACATTCCTCTTTTGTCTGTGATAGCAGTGCTAACAGCCGAGTTAAATCACTCACAGTGCTATCATGCCTGTAGCACACACACTTGGCCCACCGTATGCTCTGGGCACACTGTTCCTCGAGATACGGGGGTGGTTCGTGGAGAAGCTTAAAGTGACACTCCGGTTCCAGTTCCCTGACGGGTCAGTATGTGATGGCCTGCGGGTTCGCTCCCTTGGTCCACTTGTGTGTGTGACAGATATGACCTTTGGTTTTGTCTTTCCTCTTCGAGCACTCTTCGGTGATAAAAATCTTCCCTTTTATAGAGCTTTCAGTGTTAACCTGTGCAATACTTCATACTTTTCCGTGCCAAAGTCTTGTTCGTACCTGAATGGACCCCATTGGAAATAAGCCATTTAGGCTTTATGGGCTATCCATGGGTATTAAGATCGAATCTTTCGAATCAGTGAAAATGGGTGTGGGTGTTAGTTTTTTACTTCTAGCAGCCTAGCTCATTCCAAAACTCCTTAAGTTCTAGTCAAATTCACTGTGATAATTTTATTTTTCTTAAACTAAATCCATATAGATATATACATAAATATCATTTAAGTGTGCTCTTAAATACCTCACTTGTTGATTAATTTTTAAATTTTAATTTCAAAAATCGCTTTTAGATAGTATAAGTTACTTTGTTAAATGATCTTAATTCCTGAATAAATCTTGATCTTGATCTTGAAGTGTGACTGTAGCCTTTACTACAGTTTAGCAGATCTTCAAACTGAAATCAGGGCTCCAGATAAGACAAAGAAACTAAGACTTTCTGATTAACAAATATTTATTTTTATTGACAATATAATTTCAAGCAAATGTTGTATGTCTTGAAGGCTGTTGTTCTGGCTCTGGGATGGACGTTTAATCTACCTAGCAGTATTTAAGCCACACTTTTCTGTCTGTGATTGTGAAAATAGGCTGCAGTGCTTTTCTTCGTCTGCTGTAGGTCACTGCACTGGTACACCTGAAAATAGAAAAATAGTTCTATTGCATCTTAACTGTTTTAACCATGTTTTAATACAAACCTGGTGTATGGTAGTTTGTGGTGAACTTTTATTCAATAAATAATACTATTATCAATATCTATTTATCTTTTTTTTTTTTTTACCAATTAAATACAACATGGCAGAGAATCTTGAAAATTTACCGCCTATTTTACGGCGTCAAAATGAAAATGAGAATGAGGATAATGAGTCGGTTACCTCTAATGATTTAGAAAACACACAAGATTTCTCTCGGCTGGAGAGCGATATAAAAGAGCAAATGACAACAATAGCTACGCAGGTGAAAAGTAGTATTTCTGATATGACAACTCACATGCAACAACGTTTTGATGATTTCGACAGGCATGTACAAAGATTAGAATCACAGCTGCAGGAGCATTCTAGGCAAATTGCAAGTCAGGTAAAAGTTAGCTCCCTTGCTCAAAGTAATGAAAATAGCAATAATTTGCAGCAGTCTGCCACAACTTCTAATGTAGACAATGGCAGCTCTGTCTCTCAAACTACAGGACTATCTGGACTCCAGTATCAAGGAGTCACCTCTGACATAAATTTACCATCTGTTAACAAGGGAGATAACTTTGTCAGACTAAAACCCCAAAATTACGCTGGCACAGATGACTTCGAAGATTTTCTAGCACAATTTGAAATAACTTCTGAAATTAATGGCTGGAATTACAAGGCTAAGTCACTTTATTTAGCCAACAGTCTGACGGGGACTGCTCGTTCATTGCTAAGTGAACTGACAGACGAACAGCGCAGGGATTATAAGTCCCTGGTACAAAAACTTACCGCCAGATTTGGTTCAGAGAATAGAGCTGAGGTAATTAGAGCCCAGTTAAAGGCCCGAGTAAAGGGGAAAAATGAGAGCATAGCTGAGCTGGCACAGGCAATTAAAAAGCTTTCTAGGCAAGCATATCCGAAGGCTTCCCTGGATGTGATAGAAGCTTTAGCCTTAGACCATTTTATTGATGCTCTGTCTGAAACTGAAATACGTCTGCGGTTACGAGAAGTAGGGCCTAAAACACTCAACGAAGCAGAAAGCATTGCTGTTCGTATGGAAGCTCACCGCATAGCTGACAAGCAGCGCACCCGTCTAGTAGGCAAAATTGAGCAGGAAGGGTCAGATAACTCAAGCGGCCAGAAAGTCTTGCAGAATCAGATGTCTGCCTTGAATAAAAACTTAGATTCTTTGCAAAAGCAAGTTGAAAATCTTTACAGACAAAGAAACTTTGTTCCAAATTCTACAAATAGGCAATTTCCTAATCAAAATGGTAGGCAGAATGTTAATCAACAGCCATTTAACAGAGCAGGTTCTGGGAGGCCTAACAATCCTCCAGGAAACAGAAATCAGAACAATTTTCAGGGTTATAATAATGTAAGGTGGAATCAGCAGTCTAGGGGAGATAATCCAAATAACAACAGACACTTTCAAAATCAACAAGCTTACCAAAATCAGAATAGACAGGGAAACTTTCGACAGCCGAATCAGGGGTCCGGATTCAGGCTGAACTAGAAGGACCCGAGACGATAGCTATGAGACATAATTGGTGTATTGATGAGGGGTATTTTGTTTGCGCAAAAGTGGAAAACCTACCTTTAACTTTTCTTATAGATACTGGCTCAAATGTTTCTATCTTGAACAGAAATATACTGGATCAGCTTTCGTCTGAGGTACGCCAATCTATTTTACCTACAAAAACAAAATTATTAACTGTAACAGGGGAAATAACTCCATTTTTAGGAAAAGCTGTCCTAAATATAGAAATAGGGTCTCAAAAACTTAAACAAAAGGTTTTGTTTGCTGACATAGAGAATGAGGGTATACTGGGTATGGATTTTCTTACAGCCCATCAATGTGACCTTATGCTCACTCAGAACTGTTTGAAAATAAAATCAGAGAAAATTAGGTGTTTCGCAAATAGCAGAAATGCACAGCCAACGTGTTGCCGGGTGGCTGTTTCAGAACGTTTTACAATTCCTCCTGAGACAGAAATGTTGGTTGAAGGTTTTACCACTAGTGTCATAGACAGACGCAGTACTGGTTTGATTGAGGTAGACACAAAATTTCTACATAAAAAGGGGCTGCTGGTGGCCAAAGCCTTAGTTTGCCCATCAGATGGAACTGTCCCTATTCGTATAGCCAATCCATATAACCAAAGTTTCACCTTAAACAAACATACTATTGTGGCTACCTATGAACCCCTTGAAGCTGAGGAGCTTTTGTCTGTCAATACCACACAAATTAGTGACAGAGATCAGATTCCTTGTTCTACAAGCGAGGTTCCAGATCATCTTAAAGACTTGTATTCTGGAAGTTGTCAGAATCTTAACCCTGAACAACAGGCCAAATTCAAACAGTTACTCATTGAGTCCGAGGATACATTTTCTAGGTCTTCTTATGATCTGGGCAGAACTTCGCTTGTGGAATATAGAATAGATTTGATGCCTGGCACTAGGCCTATAAAACAAGCTCCGTACCGCCTTCCATTGGCTAAGCGTCAAGATGCAGAAAATGAGATTAAATTAATGGCAGAGAAAGATTTAATAGAACCCTCGACAAGTCCCTGGTCTTCGCCAGTCATTATCATCCCTTAGAAAACAGGTGGAATACGATTCTGTATAGATTACAGAAAGCTGAATAAGGTAACTATACAAGACTCCCAAGCTTTACCGAGAATTGACGATTCTTTGGATGCCTTAGGAGGTGCCAAATGGTTCTCAACTCTCGATCTTAAGTCTGGTTTTCACCAAATTGGAATACGTGAGGAAGACAGGCCTAAAACAGCATTTTGTATTCCTGGTGGTGGTTTATGGCAATTTAAAGTTATGCCAAGTGGCTCTTCCACAAGCCCAGCCGTTTTTGAAAGACTGATGGAAAGAGTATTTGCAGGTTTAACATACGTTACTCTGCTTATATATCTGGATGATATAATAGTCTATGGTAAGACTTTTGAAATACACTTAGAAAACCTGAAAGAAGTACTGAGACGCCTGAAAGAAGCCAACTTAAAGCTGAATGCTGAAAAGTGTCTCTTTTTCCAGACTGAGGTGACTTTCCTTGGTCATTTGATCTCAGAGAAAGGTATAAGTACTGCTCCAGAGAAGGTAAAAAGTGTACAAGAATGGCCAACACCTACCAATGTTTCTGAGGTTCGATCTTTTGTAGGTTTATGTAGTTATCTAAGGAGATTTATACCTGGCTTCAGTACCATTTGTAAACCCTTGCATGTGCTGACTGAAAAGGGGCGCAACTTTGAATGGACTGAACAATGTCAGATAGCATTTAATACCTTAAAGGCTGCTTTGACAACAGCACCAGTATTGGCATTTCCACAAGAATCAGGTGGTGAGTTTGTGGTAGACTGTGATTCATCTAATGTAGCTTTGGGGGCGGTTCTCTCTCAAGTTCAAGATGGGCAGGAGAGAGTCATTGCCTATTATAGTAAGTGCTTCTCCAGGTCAGAACGTAAGTATTGTACTACCAGAAAAGAACTGCTGGCAGTGGTTTGCTCAATCAAGCATTTTCATCATTACTTGTATGGCAGACACTTCATTGTCAGAAGTGACCATGGTTCTTTACGCTGGCTCATGAACTTTAAAAACATTGAAGGACAGGTGGCTCGGTGGTTAGAATTTTTAGCCTCATATGATTTTGATATACTCCACAGACCCGGAATTTCTCACCAGAACGCGGACAGTATGAGTAGGCGTCCCTGCATTGACAACAACTGTAGGTATTGTGACAGAATAGAGGAGAAGTGGAGATATAACGATACCGGTCTGATCAACCGGAATAAAGGGGAAAATGTAGAGAGTATTATTCAGGGGGAAAGCTCAGAGAAAGATGGTCTGATAAGAAAGGTTAGTACAGATATGGGTGAGCTGGTCTCATCGGAAAATGGAATGGACAAGAGTGACTGTTCCTTATCGGTGCACCTAAAGGGACAAAACTCTGTGAATGATATACCTGTTTGCTATACCACAGGGGGGATCCGTATGAATACTTCTCTACTTTGTATGAGTCATAATAGTCAGTTAGCCACAGATTTGAAAGCTGTGGAAAATAGTGGGAGTTCAAGCAGGACTGTTGAACGGCCTCACGATCAGACCACTGAACAGCTTGACAGGTATAGTTCGAGGAAGACCGTTGAGCGGCCTGAAGAGCCGTACCATGATCAGCCGATAGAATCACCAGTTTCCCATGAAATCAGGCATGAAGCTCCGGCATCTGCTGGGAATCTCGTGATTCACGACTCAGAAACTTGTATTTATCCCTGTACCGAAAAGTCGGACATGGGAGATTCTTATAATGAAATTGACTCAAATAGTTCAATCACTCTCTGGTCCGGACAACCGGACATTGGTGATTTTGATGAAACTTGTGGGAAACAAAGAGTTATTAGTCAAATTGGGCCCAAGGGAGACGATTACTCATCAGGTGAGTCAGAAACTATAGCCTCTAGAGCAGATAAAACTGTGGACATTGATTGCATGACCCTGGAAAACATACGAGTTGAGCAGGAGAAAGATACAATATTGAACCTGGTCCGAAACTGGAAAATGGCAGGTAAGAAACCAGCCTGGAGAGACGTTGCCCAATATGGGGCAGAACTTAAAACTTACTGGGGGCAATGGGATTCCTTACTGATGATAGACAATATAGTCTACAGGAAAGGTGAAAATTACGATAAATCAGGGGAGGTAATAAATCAGGTTATTCTACCTACTAGTCTCCGTAGGACTGCTTTTGTGTTACTTCATGAGACAGTTACAGCAGGCCATTTGGGTCAGCAAAAGACTTTTGGTAAAGTTAGGCAGAGATTTTATTGGTTCCGTTATAAAGAAGACATAGAGCATTGGTGCAGGGTATGTGATATCTGTGCTTCAAGAAAACAGCCGTACAGGAAGGCCAAGGCACCAATGAGACAGTACAATGTAGGCTACCCTTTAGAAAGGGTTGCAATAGACATTATGGGTCCTCTACCAAGTACACACATTAATAAGGCAAGGTATTTACTTCTAGTATCATGTTACTTCACGAAATGGCTCGATGCTATACCTTTAGTTACCATAGATGCCAAGACGATAGCCACCAAACTTATAGTAAGGTTTATCTCAGTGTTTGGAGTACCAACAATACTGCATAGTGATCAGGGATCAAATTTTGAGTCGTCTGTGTTTCAAGAAGTATGTGATCTTCTAGGTATACAAAAGACACGTACAACACCAGGTAGGCCTCAATCTGATGGAATGGTCGAGCGAGCTTGTCGTAGTGTGCAGGCAATGTTGTCAGCATATGTAGCCCAGAATCAAAAAGACTGGGACCGGTACGTACCCTTACTCATGATGGCCTATAGATCTTCGATTCATGACACCACTAAGTGCACACCTTGCGCAATGATGCTTGGAAGGGAAATTAGGCTACCCATAGATTTAGCCTTAGGGATCCCTGAAACGAGAATCAGTACATGTGAAAGTGAATATGCATATCAGTTAGAAAATCAGTTGGTCAGGATACATGACTTTGCTCGCAGACATATGCAAATATCCAGCAAAGGAATGAAAAATTATTATGACAAAAGAACAAATTTTGTCGAGCTTTCTGTAGGGGACTGTGTATGGTTTCACAATCCTGTCAGAAAGCAAGGCATTAGTCTTAAGTTTCAGAGACCTTGGAAGGGACCATACGTTATTACCCAAAAACTCAATGAGGTACTGTACAAGATTCAGGAATCGCCCAGGGGAAAATCCAAGGTGGTACACTATGATCGTTTAAAGAGATATGAGGGAGAAAACAAACCAACTTGGTTTCACCTGTAATGTACATTAAGCTGTCAAGGCAGTAGCTGCATCCATAGAAAAAAAAAAAAAAAAAAAAATTATCTGAGAGAGAAATAGCGCCACCATATTCTCATAAATTAAGGTTTTACTTAATTTAAACAACAAAATTAATATAAAATATATATGTGTATGATTATTAGCGGGAGTAGTACGCCAAAATATACAAACTGTTATGATGATGATTTTCAGCTTCCAGTATGTCTCTACCAGTTTGCACTCCACTGTCTCTTCTGACTACCATGGTTCCTGAAACAGTATTATTATGAAACAAATTAAAGCAAAGAACTCTTTATGTTGTAAGGCTGATTACTTGCATGTAAATTCAGTATGTTTCATCACCAGTATGTAGTGCAGTAGTCTACAGTATGGCTGTTCACCAGTCTGTATGGTAAGGCTTCTTGCCAGTCTGTATAAGGTTGCTTTACGGTATGTAGAATATGGCTGTTTGCCAGTCTGTAATATGACTGTTCGCCAGTATGTAATATGGCTGTTTGCCAGTATGTATTAAGATTACTTTCCGATCGGAATGCAGGCCCAACTGATCTCCATGGGTCTAAAATATCTGATCTGTTTAATTTATCGATAAGATCATGTCTGTATTTTGTCATCGTCTCAAAGACTGCATGTTTTATAAATATGACTTCTTGAACTGTTCATCATTAAAGCATTAAGAGTCTGCTAAAATACCAAAATGTCAAACAAGACAAAACAGAGCTTTCTGCATTTTTAATCATGGTTCCTTTGGAATCTGATATTACCTATTGTCGTGACATTTGTTATAATGTACCATACCTTAAGGCAAAGATATGCCGCCTTTGTGTCTGTCACCAAATCTAGGTACAGGAGGTCTTGGTGGGGTTCCTCCAGCTGCTAAAAAAAAAAAAAAAAAAAAAATGGTTAATCTACCAGGCATGAAATTGTCGTTGGGTTATGACAGTTATACCACTAGTTTGTGTTTATAACTTCAAGCCTCGCTGCTTATGCTGTCTGTTAAGCCCAAAGCTGTTACTTTGACAGTTTAGGAAGTCTGTTAGAGCGGAATGCCAGGCACTGTGCCTCAAATTTACGTTATTCTGTGCCTAAAATAATTACTTGTGAGCTCAGTCTGGTTTAGTCTCATTCATGAGCTTACTACCATGCTATGGCTCTTAGGATGAGATAACCTAAAGGCTGTCCTTGGTCAAGAAGTTTACACACACACTATGTAAGCTGTCATCAAATCTAAGCTTCTGCAATGGTCTTACACGTTGTTGCGTTATATTTGCAGGATTCCAGATTCTTATGCCTTATTTGTACAGACCAATATTTCCGCCAAAGATTCGATGTAACAAGACATATAGAGGAACAGCACAGTGGGTTTGGGTTCAAATGTGGAGTGTGTCACAGGGTGCTGATGAGGAATGGTGCCCATGCAAAGTGCTCTGGGACCAAACGGGACATGACGCCATTCCACAGAGACTCTGGTGCTAGAGGAGATAGGGCTCAGGCTATGTATGACGAATATATGAGGTACAGGATGCCCAACCTTTGGGAGGAATGCCTTCAGCCCCCACCTCAACCAATCAGCCCCTTACCAAGAAGGTCGCCGCTGGAAGGGTTGTATCCGGACTATCCTCCACGCAGAAGGGCTATGTCACCTGTTCAGGCTCCACCCCCACCTCCAAAGAGAGCTAAGACAGAAACCCAGCCTCCTCCAGCAACAGAGACTATCCCACCCCTTACGGATGATTTTGACGGTTACACAGATCCGGATATACAGATTTGTGAGCCGGTGGAGGAGCGATTCGCCCCGTCGGACCCTAGCTGGAAAGGTGTATCCTTCCCCCCACCTACAAAAATAAGCAGCTTATCTGACAGTGAATCTTCAGATGATGAGTGGGAGGAGGTTAAAGATTTTCCAAATGCATCTATGCCTAAAAGTGTAGTAATAAAAGTTGATAAGAATATGGGGGAACAAAGTAAAATGTCAGACAAGTCAAAACAGAATGTAAGGAATGCGAAAGAAGACAATGAAAAAAAGGGTAAAGAGAGTTCATGTAGCAACCAAACTAACAGAAAAAGAACAAAAACTGTTTCAGTCAAGAAGAGTGAAAATAAGAGGAAAGACAGTGAGGGTAAAGATGGAAAAGAATCAGAAAAGCTGAAAATAAGTGAAAATAAAGTGAAAAACACAGAACGGAAAAGTGAAGGACAAAATGAAAGGTTTGAAGCAAGTGACAATAAAGCAAAGGACATAGAGGAAAAATGTGAAAAACAAACTGACGGGCTGAAATTAAGTGAAAATAAAGTGAAAAACACAGAACGAAAAAGTGAAGGACAAAATGAAAGGTTTGAAGCATGTGACAATAAAGCGAAGGACATAGAGGAAAAATGTGAAAAGCAATCTAACGGGCAGAAATTAAGTATAAAGAAAGTGAAAAACACAGAAGCAAGTGACAATAAAGCGAAGGACATAGAGGAAAAATGTGAAAAGCAATCTAACGGGCAGAAATTAAGTATAAATAAAGTGAAAAACACAGAAGGAAAAAGTGAAGGACAAAATGAAAGTGAAAATAAGCTAAATGACAGTGAAGATGGAAGTGGGGAGCAACCAGAATTGTTACAAATCAAATCCACAAGTGGGGCAGAAATAAATGATATTATAAGTATAAAGAACAGTGGTATAAATGAAGAGAATACAGATTTAAACACAGACGCCTTAAGTTTGAATGGTGATAAGATAGAATCTACATTTACAGAGGAGGAGATGATCCTAATAAATTTTCATTATGATGAAAATCTTTATCATAATCTTCTGCGGTTCAATACGAAATTCGCTTATCCTGGAGCAACCCAGCCGAAGGAAAGACAGGAGGCCAAACCAGACCCTTATGTTGAGGCGGCTGCCTACAAAGCCTTTCAGACCATGCAGGAGATCCAGGAATCAAGAGTGATTCTCTGCATTGGAGGTCAGAACTTTCATTCATCCAAGGTGACGCTTAGGGCTGACCCTGACTCAATATTTGCAAAAATGTTGAGGAAGGACTCCCCTATGCGTCCCCAGGGAAGAGTTTATTTCTTTGACCGGGACCTTTCACATTTTCGTTTTATCTTAAATTATTTACGCAATGGGGGACATCTGGATGTAAGTACCCTTCCTCATGAGAAGCGGTATCTCCTGGAGTTGCTCGCGGAGGTGAAATTCTACAACCTTGAGGGACTCCAGGAGATAATTCGGGAACGTCTGTTTCAGACTACCCAGAGTAGGAAATATTAATATGTGCACTTCTCATGAGGATGGGGAATGTCCATTTTGTTGAAAGTATTTCCCCGGTTGAAGAGTTTGACTCTCCCTGTAGATTTATGGAGGTTCTGAGTACCAATGAGGGATCACCCTGTTAACTTCTTTAATGTTGATGTAAAATTTCATTTATTTCATGTATTTTCGAAATTCTGTGAGATTATATTGTGGACCGCTTACTGAACATTAATTCTACCCACCATTTAATACTTTCAAAATATTTTATTATCTCGCCTATGAACTTATGGTACACATGTATTAACATCCTGTTGTTCAAATTCTTCTAATACACTTGTGTGTAATACCAGGTTGATATTCAAATGTCTATCCTGATATTATATACATGTGTTTTGCTATGTTCTATGGTGAGTGGTGTTGCTCTGTATAACCGTAATTACTCTACATGCTTGGACTCCATTGAAAATTAATTTTATTTTCCAGTAAAAATGTTATGTACATGTACTATCAGTGTAGACCCTGATCAGAGTAATCCTTAAGAACCGCCTGACCTGGGTATCCATTGATGGTTCATGTTCTGGTGTCCCAGCATTTGGGGTCATTGCGGTATACCAGTTTATTTAGCGGTCAATGTTAACTTTAAGAATTTTCTCAATGAGTATAGGTCTTACCATGCTGTTTTTGAATATAGTGTTCAGTCTGGCTGAGTATGTGAATTAATAAATTTGTGAGTGGATCACCTTTCAGTACCAAAATGGAGTAGTTGGATTGTGTAGAATGAATATCGCCATTGTTACGAAGGTGATCTACTTACAAATTCATATATATGGGTATGCTGTTGTCTGTGAGTGAGTTCAGATGAGTAGGTTTAAAAGATATTTTATGACCATAAATTACATACATAATTCAGTTGTTTTGTGAATCCAGATGGTTATTCTGTCACACCAGGATCTATGTTACCTACCTGACCTAAGACCCTTTTAATTCAGACTTGGTGTGATAGCTTGCGCATCTGTTTTCATATATATATAAACCGCATTGACTGACATAGAATTAGAATGTTGCGTTTGTGTTAGGATGAGAGAAAGCATGGATAATTGTAGATTGCTCATATGTACGATACTGTGAGTATACTGTCAGACCTATATTAAAAATTATATGCAGATTAATGGTCGGTGCTTGTCTACACAATATGACTTGTTCTGATGAGGCACAGTCCAGGTGGTTTCATGGTCAAAGGGAGACAACTCAAATACTGGCACCAGCAGATATATGATTTTTTTTGTATTGCATAAATCAATGTGCCTGTGTCTGAGGTGTTCCCATTACTTACTTGTATACTTAATCAACTTGGATCTTTCACATGGACTGTGCAACTAATTGGTATTATAAACGTCTATATGATAGTTGAGTTGATGAATTTTCATGTACTAAATTGCTGTTTAATAGAGTGTGGATTTGATTAAGCCTCCTTGCAGATGACTGGGACATATTAAAAATATTCCAGTGATCTGTATGGGCTGGCCATTCAGCCCTGACACGTTTCTTACCTCAGGATAAAGTCTGGTACAGAAACACTCTTAGGTTCTATCTATAGAGACTAGCCGGCTCTCTCTTCTTTTCCTGTGGTATGACATGTGCATGGGTTGTCTCTGTTTAAAAAAAAAAAAAAAAAAAAAAAAAAGTAAACTTGTACACTAAGGGTCCATTTCTGTTTATGGATTTTTAGGGAAGCATATTCATTACTTCCTATGTAATGCTATGAGAAATGTTTATTCATTAAGTCAGTATGTTCCTATTTATACGAAAGAGTGAATGTGTTACAACCTTACTATTCTACATGTTCTATATATCTGTTTGCCTGTTCACATAGCCTTTGTGTGGTGGTTTTTAGCTCACTTTTGGGCATTTTGAGGTGGAAGCAAACTTGTTTCTCAGAATGCCAAAAGTGTGATTCTTAAAGGCTGGGTGAACCCATGTTTTGTTTTCTTTTACATGTGGCAAAGATGGCTCAATTCTTTATGAAAAACTCTCAAGATATCTTTGAATTTAGCCGTAGACATGTTAGGAGATGGAATTACTTTTTGAGCTCTGAATTCTTATGCCACCTATCACATTGATCAGTTCTAACGTTTACTTTCGAATGTAATACTGTTATACTTGTTGCGTGTTGATAGCAAACTTACCTGAGTAAGGAATATCTTGACAAATTGTTTGTGGGCATTCTCCAAGGTGGTGGTAAGTCTTTTCACACAAACTGTTTTAAGAATGCCATTATTCCGCTCTAATAGCCTCAAATTAATGTTTCTGATTTATATGTCATGGGTGTACTAGGGTACAGTGGCAGATTATAGAGGGGCAGGATCTTATATTCTCCAGCCTAACCACTATTGGTTGGCTTTGAATTGAGGGTTAAGCCTTTCTCCACTGTCCTCTGCATTACTTCTTGTTAACTGTATTAATTTGTCAGGTTGTTTTATCTCGCACTTTTCAGCACAGCTCTGCAACGGGTTGACCTCGTGACCCTAAGTATGTTAATTGGGGCATTTAATTTGATTTTCCTGTTTGCAACCTTCGTTCACTTCCCAGCCTACCTATTCGTGGGGCCGAATTCCTGAGGTAGGGGGGAATTGTAGCGATCCCGGGCCCACCCGTGCAGAGCTTAGCTTATTAATTTTATTGTTTTCCATTTCGTAAAACCCGCTCGAACACATTGTTTACAAAATTGGATCGCCACTTGAGACAGGAATGCACCGCTTTTTCACCTATTATTTAGCGTTACCTTATCTAATTTCGGCTATAAATCAATTCTACATATTGTTCTGCTCATCCTCCCATTTATCATTTTATATGTCGTTCATTTTTCATCTTGTAAATCGTGATTTTGTTTGTCTAAATTGCTTTCCGTTTCGCCAGTCAGCCATGCCAGAAATAACTACAACGGGTAAAATCCATCCCCTGTACTGGGCTTACGGTAACGACCGAGGGTAACCGCTTGTTGTTGTTGTTTCTCCGCGCATGCCTGAGTGACGTCAATCGGCGCGTGATTCGAACCCCCGTAGACTATATAAGGCGCTGTTCTCTCACTTTCGGGTCCTGTCCTTTCTGTGGTCAGGGTCTGGGCTCTACGCCAACAAAATAATATCTACGCCTGCTAAATTACTTACTGCTACAACTACGCCTACGAGTTTTCTACGCCTACAACTTATATTATTAACGTAGCCATGACTTCCAAGTGGGAGAAACATCTCTTTGGAAAGGTTTAATGTTTTTGTTTTGCAGGCGTACTACTCCTGCGTCCTGACCCCACCCACATTTTTGGGTGTGACTATTAAACTTCCATCTACGCCAAGTATATGTTAGTATTTTAAGGTGGTGCATTTCTCTCTCAACATTCTCAACTTAAGGTTATTAATTTTAAACTAAAATATATATTTATGTCTTAAGGAATTAATATAATTCTGCATATATTCTTAAGCCTGGTATGGCCATTTTGGGATGTCACTTCTCTCCGAGTTGTTGCTCCGCATTTGGCTGACCCTAGATCTAATGTGACTTCATTAAGTTTATATTGATTCCTTACATGTGTGTTAGGGCTACATATCTCCACAAAATAGACTTCTATAAGGCTGATTCCAGCCTGTAAACTATTCTTAAAATTTATGTTTTAACTAGTCTAAATTGTAAATTGTAATTGTTTTCATCAATTTATTTTAACAAAGTATATTCTCTTGCCTATTACTGTTTGCACAAATTTTACTGAAAAGAACCCTGTCTCAGGGTAAAATTGAAACGAGCTCTCTAGTTCATTTTATTTTACTATCCTTCACCACAATCCGTCCGACCCAGGCGAACCCACAATAAAACATTGTAACTCTCTCTCACAGCCCGCTGCAGCCTTAGATCCTGACAAACCTAAGCCCAACTGCTGAGGGGGAGAGTCTTACAATATTCACTGTAAATAGAGGATCTTACAGGAGTTCTCATATATTATTAGATATGTTAAACGAGTTGGGGAAAAAGATGAGATGCGAGGCTATACAGGAGCACGAATGCAAGATTCTTGGCTATAATTTAAATGTTATGCGACAGTCTGCATGCTTAGTGATTAACCCAATCACGGTTGATAGCTTTGCTGCACTCTTTAATTGCACACCGGGGGATCGGTCGTCAGACTCTATGATGGCCCCGACCTAAAGCTATATATTTTAGTTGGTTGGGACCGGAGCCTTTTTGTCTGTTGCTTGGTCCACCGGGGCTCAACTGGTGACCTTCTTTTGCTTCAGATTTCCAGTGGGGTTGTTTGGCAGGACAGGGATCTCCACCTGTCAGACGGCCCGTTGAATCTGTTGAGTCCTCGTCTTTGCTTCTTCATGGTGTTGAAATTTGATTTATGTGTTTACCGTGATGATTCATTGACGAGTTAGAGGGTTATCATGCGAACCGAACAACCAACTAAATGTTTTGTACCACTTCAGAAACTGAGGGTGAGGTTGGGCCTGTAAAATCGATTTAAGCCCCCCAGTAATTCATTACTGACCGTTCCAAGGCAGTAGTTCTGTTGTGGTTCTTTGTTGCCTGTTTTTGGTGTCAGAGTTTCTGTGATGTTTTACCTTATGTATGTTATTATTATTTTTGGTTCGGTTTGGGTTGCTGAGTGGCCACCTTTTGGGAACAAGCTGCTCACTCGGTTGGCCATATGTTCTCTGTATCTTGATTATTTGTAATCTTAGTTGTTTCCAACTATGGTTTGAGGGCTGGATTTGGATTTTGATTGTTTCAGTTCCTGGTCTTTGCATACTTTTTACTCTATTTATCATATGACACTAAAATCGCATTTTATTAGCACATTTTGTTCTAAAACGCCACGGTTTTGCCATTAGAAAATGTCTTTGCACATTTAATCCACTAGTTGATTATTGGTTTTAATGCATGACTTTGTTATACTCTCAGATGCGACGTCATACGATAAAACAGCATTAATTAGAAACACTTTTCTGAAACTTAACCCTAAGCAGCGCAATTATGCACTGCAATGTTTTATCAAGTGTCTAACTAATCTACGGTAATGCTGCTGATGAAAACGTCGTAGTGGTTGCAGTACTGCTGCCGTTTGGCTTAAGGTTAATTCTAGGCTCGTTTGGTCGAAAAGCGTTCGATTCAGCGGCTCTATGACGGTAAACTGCAACAACCTGAAAATATAAAAATAGCCATTAGAAGAGATTGTGAATCCCCCCGACCAGAAGACAGCATGGGTCTTCGTTAACATAGTGCACTTCACAACATTAGTATTACCCATATTTGTCATTCTTGTATGAAACATACGAGCGTATCATGATCATCTGTTAAACAGATACAAGATAGTCTAGACTGATCGAAAAAAATTAAGGGGCTACCTGTCTTTTGTAGCCCCTTTTTGGGTTCCCTTGCGGCAAAATGCCATGCACACGAACTTGTATTAAGGGGCTACCTTTTTTAAATGAGACAAGAATCGATGGACAGATAGATGGTACCGAGCCTCAATAGTATTTCAGTCATATTGGGATAGATGGATGATGGTAGATAATTTGATTTTTCGTCGTTCTCAAGAGTATTGCAGTCATATCAGAACGATAGGAGAGTGGTAACGGTAGGCTGTGTGCGATAGAATCACATGTACTGTTGCAGAGATTTCCGCCTTCATCAGTATCATTGGACAACTGCTAGTGATAATATTGAAAGGCAAATGACTCCGTTAAAGCTGAATAGTATGGTTTTGCAGCAATGCGTCAAAAAAAAAAATGAAACGATAAACAGTGAAACCCCAAATGAGACTTATAATAGACAGAAGTGTCCCAAAAGACCTATCTGTCCTTATTCTTAGAATCGTTTATGGTAAATACTTCACCTTTGGCAAAAAAACAATTAGCTGTGTAGTTGTTGTCCCAAATAAAGTACAGCCGGAAATAACGCCATACATTCTCACAGCCTGGTCCTCCATCAGAAACGTTAACGTCAAGCCAACGGCACTTAAAACAACGACGTTGTAAATACACATGCCAATCTCATGCGAGTCATTTAAAGCCTCTAGTTTTACCTAAAATATGAATTAATTAGAGTCAACTCTCGATATCTCAAAGTCTATGTTCATACCAAACCACTGATATCACAAAATAAACTTTCTTGTTCATGAAAATTTACTTTGATACATCAGTAGTTTGAGATCAAAGGAGTTGAAATTTGACATGTGTCCAGACTATATCCTTTGATATAAAAGGGTACTTTGAGGTATCAGTGTGCCAGATACCGAGAGGTGACTGTACTACATGTAACAGACATAGCTGGGAAAGCCAAAAGGTAGTGGTAGGGAATTCGAAAAGGCCGTATCATACGATTATATATGCTTTTGTTAGTATTACCATTATCATTAGTATGTAATTATTTTTCTTGTTTGGGTTTATATACATTATTGTGAATTTCAAAGCAACGTGAAAGAAAAGAAATAACACCAGACTCTTCTATACAAAGTAGTATGGAAGTTTAAATGAAATAAAATAAAAATCATCGATTGCCTTTGGAGATCGAAAATTAAGACCATTTGTTGTCGCAAGGCTGTCTGAATTTCATCAACTAAACTCATCATGTGCCAAAGCCATTCACATTTTATCGATACACTGACCCTATCATATATGCAATTTGGCTCGTATAACTGGTACATCATCCATAACCGATGACAAACGAGCCACATCATGTGACTTCCAACAATGTGGCAGTTTTGTATTCAATTATTCTTATCGTTTACACAAAGTCGGTAAGGTTCCGCTGTTGGCTGCTTGGTTTGGGCTGATTTGACAAGTGAGGACTCTGATTAGACTGCCCTCAAGTGCACTCAAGTGCAGTCTGATCAGATCCTTTGCTTATCACCAATATTAAACTGTTTGATATCAGTTGATGTGACTGAAATAAGGTATGCCATGCTAGTGCGAAGTAAATAAATCCTAAGCTGACTCACGTGACGAGTTTCGAAAGACAAAAATGCACCAAAAGATAAAAGGGCTCCTTCTATGATATAAAGGGTCCATTCAAAATACATGCTGTACTCTGAGTTGCAAACTTGGACGAAGTAATGGATTTCCGCATCCGTTCCAATCATATGGACCTGAAACATACAGGATAATACCCAGCGGTCATATAACGTCGAAATGACGTTGCTCTGACATCGATGCGACGTCATCACATCGGATCAGTATCAGTACGACGCAATTAATACGTTATTTGCCTGCTGGGTAAGCACAACACGACATTACATCACTAACAAGTTGCCATATTCAAGCATTTTACTTCTTGACCAGTTTATGCCTAGCTATCCATAACAGGGACGTTGACAAATAGCGCATACTAAAATCAGACGCCGCAAATTGCGGTGTCTGATTAGGGTCTATACTTTATGCAAAAAGACCAAAAGAATATTTTCTTAAAGACATACTTAAGATATAAATTTCATTTTTCCGATGTTCATGGAAGTATGAACACTATGGGTCATGTGCAAAGTAAATGACGCCCGGAGGGCGTTCACGTTAACTTTGCAAATGACCCTTTATGTTCATACGTCCATGAGCATCGGAAAATGAAATTTGGCAATCATAATAACATTTAATTTTAAAATTATTTTGAGCATCATTTTCAATTTTTAAAATCTTTGTAAAATATATGACGAAAACTGGCATTAACCAACAGGTAAGCCGCTTACATTAAACGGCTGTCACTATGACGTGACGTCAAATAGAACTTACAACGGCCAATTGCGTCGTTTGTTTACAATGTGACGTTGCAAACCAACGACGGCGCGTGACCGACTGTTGTTCATGGAAGTATGAACACTGTTTCTCCGAAATGAGTTCATTTAAGGAAAGTCAAAGGGAATATAATTATAATGAAATCAATGAAAATAAACTAAACCGGACAACCCAAATTGATAAATGAACTCAGAAAACACTTTCTAACTTTCAAAATGTTAGGTTCCAAACTCTAAAAGAAATTTTGCACACAAGAAGTCCATTTCTGATATATTTTGTTAGTATTTAGAGCTTGAAAGATTATCCAAAAGTGACAAATCTTGCGATTCTACAGAAAGTACATGCAAATTCTCAGTACATTTCAAAAACAGATGCAAAGTTTCAAAATGAATAGAACATGACTCTTTAAGGAGTTGTGCGTTCACGGTACCCACTGTTTTTTAACTTTGTTTTGTATTTGGGTCTGAAAAATGTTTTAAGTTTGAAACGCTGAAATGTGATAAACTTAAGCAAACATTTATCCTAAATTTACATGCATATCTACAAGCATACAAGTTTGAAACTGTTTTATGAAACAGACTCAATATGTCTTCTGATGCTGAAGTTTGCAGCTACCATAACTAACCATCTAGAAAGTCGTATGCATGTTTACCAACCATTGAAAAGAAGCCTGCAAAATTTCAGATTGATTCATGGAAAACATGTCGCAGCAGTTGAGCCCACAAGATACATACTGTGAAGGGAAACGGAACCTCGGAACCATAACATCAAGGAAAGACATTTAGGCATACCATGTCTATCTATAAATAACATGAAGCGAAACCGAAAACAATATTTATGCATAAATATGTAATGAAAATGTGCGAGATGTAAATAACTTGCCTCAGTTGTCAACTCTTTTCGTATTAGGCGCTGAGGTGCCACAATCTCCCATATAACCATGATACATACAATCACACCACTCATGGCAATTATTATGCCAATCAGCTGATAGTCTTTTATTGTCTGAAATTAGTCGTAATTAAAAATTAGCTTGAACATGGGTAGCGCTCAAGGTGCTACTAGATAGCCTGTGAGCCATAATACTCTTCAATATCTCATGCGCGGGAAAAATAAAACCGCTACTGCTTTTTTCGGATCTACGATGTAGAATTTGCTTCTAAGATCCCATGTTATAGTCTCAACTAATAAAAGATATAGGTTTATCGTTAAATACCGTTGAATATCGTCCGGCATCGACAAACACCTTATTAACATGACGATGTGTGTCGGCGACTGGTTAAGTTGCTTGTGGTTCGCAGAGGGGTAACAATATAGGCCATGCAGGGCTGTAAACAATGCAGCTCTGGCACCTGCCTGTAGGGCTCTCGAAATAGATAGGCTGTCTGGTTCCTCGGGGACAGAGCTGCTAGTAGCCATAGACGGAACTGAATGTCACTTATCCCTTTCAGGTAAAAGCCATACAAGATGGAAAGCAACGTCTTGACTGAAATATTGATTATTTTTGGAATAAATACATGTAACTATGCAACACCCCGTATTTCTGTAACAAAATGAAGTCATAATGCGACTGTACACAGATCTTACCATTTTGACGAGCTTTTTATTGGTGAATATCCTGTAAACCCTCCATGTCTTTGAAAACAAAGCTCCGAATGCGATTGTGAAACCAAGAGAGAAGCAATAGGTTCTGGCCTGAAACAGTATATACATTTGGCAGTTTTACAGCATGACTGTAAATATATAGTATTAGCAACATCTTATTTATTCGATTATTTTGCTTTTTCCGTTGCGTCTTGGTTTTCTAAGAATAATGATACAGTAGTCATTTCCAGAGAAATTGCGAATATCTGCCCCAATTGTTTTTTTATATTAAATTCATATATACTGCTCAAAATAAGTAAGGGATATTCAGACATTTAAGAAAGCAGAATTAAGAAAATAGATCAATGAAAATTAAATTGTTATAATTCATAAAACAAATAGTCACAGATACCTTCAATGTGAATATTCATACGGTTAGGTTTGTCAAGTGACCTATAGAAAATTAAAAGAAGACAAGGTGTCGACACCCATCTTGCACAAACCCAGCACAGCAATGGCTAATCATTTCTATTCTAACTTTATTAAGACAGACGCCTAATGCATCACTTAACAAGAGCCAGATACTTTTTTCATGTCCAAAAGAATTTTATTTCGCGGATGCAAATTTGAGGTTTAGACCCTATTGTCATTTATGTGTCATTTATGTGTTGCTCTAGGTCAAGTGACTTACTGTGACTGATTCTGTTTTAGCTGACTATTTCTCTTGAATAGTGCTTTATCAATAAACAATAATAATATTCTAACCCAGCCATTATTATTTAGTTCTGTACTCGCTTCTATGTCAAAATATCCCCTACTTTTTGTGAGCAGTATATTTATACTATTGCTTACCTCACGCTCATAACTGGACTTGCTACAGATTAATGACAGAAAATGCCCAAATGAAATGTTCAAGAATTCACCGAAGCGAAAAAAAAATAACAAATATGTACACCGATCCTTCTGAAGATACTTTGTCACAAACAGGAAACTATTTCGCGGTTTTAATTTATTGTGGTTTCGAGTTGAAAATTAGAACACCGCAAAATTACTGCATATACGGTATATACATATGTATTTACTTCTACACAACATTGGTCCGAAATCACTATAATTCTTTGCTATGATATTTAATTTTCTGTGCTCCCAAGGCATGGCCTGCGGGGTCAAATATTGTTCGGGTTGCTTGCGCACGTACATCCGTTTGCAGATCCGTCCTGAAATTACAATTAGGAATTTCGTAAAATATACTCCTAAACACTATACCTTCTTATCCTTTAAATGCGTCAGTTTCCAAAATAAATGGTTCAACCTTTTTTACCTGGACCAAAGCCTTTCTGTCTATTTTACCCAGATCCCAGGGTGAAGTCAAAGATACATACATGTAATAAGTCAGGTTAGGGTTTTTGAAAGCGTATTTTTTGAGACTTTGTTTATGTGACAGGTTAAAGTTGATGCTTTGGACGTGATACGTGAGTCTTAATTCGACCAATGCCTTTAGCTGCTGTACAAATTACTTGCCCCAGGATAATGCCTTAAATTGGGACGAAAGCACAAATTCTAAAACGGTTAATCAACAATAAGATTTTAGATTTTATGTCTTTCTTAATCATTTAATAATGTTTTAGGTGAGAGGGATGATACTTGTTCAAATGTCATATCCCTGTAAATGCAATAGCTGCTATACATACATTCAGACTGCTGTACCTTTGGTCTGTATTCCTGTTTCAGGGCTTTTGCCGTAAATCTCCAAAAATTATTTGAGTACATATGCTTTATACTTGAAACAGTGTGTCCGCTTGACACGTCTTATTAACTCAGTCTCTCTTTAAGAGTTACTATGGCCTATTTCATGGTTTTATATCTCAGGCAGATTCTAAAGAGTTTATTTTTCTTCGTGCCTGGAAAATTCGGTAAGTTCAGAACTGGGCATAACCTCATACTATTTGTATGTCAATGTGACATAAATTTGATGATTCATTAATCTTGCCTTATACTTCTTGGATTTTGTATCATACATGGGACAGTATGTCATTTGGGCACTGGGCACACCTAAATCATTATGGACGTACTTTCTCTCTTGAACGCTATGTATCGTATCTTGGATAACAGCTAAATATGGCAGTGCTAATGAGCTTGTCCTATAAAGATCAACTGCTAACCATAAAGCACGGTGACAGTAAGTTTGTTTTCTTTGAACATATTTCCCGTGTCCTCAAACTTTCTATAGCTTGCTCTTCATTGAATAAAAAAGTGATATAGAAATAAAAAGACAACACCATGCGTAATTTTTTATTGACATGCCATTGAAAGAATGATTACGATAAGAAAAAAAAAACAACCGTTGAAAAATAGTTGTGCCGAGACACGGGAAAACAAACAAAGTGGCATATGCGCCCAGCGAAGACTCACAGCAGCCTGGACATCTGCTCAGTCAGATCAGAGTTATCGCTGTCGGCATGGAGGTAGCTTAGACCCTTAGGTACCCTTTAAGTGCATAGGAAAGACTCTGATCTGACTGGGCGGATGATGTCACTTTGTTGGTTTTATTGTGTCGCCTTTCGTTTACCTTACAAATCTGTGTTGTGCCCATGTCAGTTGTCTTCAAGAATACTGTACTATTAGTCTGGTTGCCAAATGGAGATTTTGGGTGCAACCCAAAAAAATAGTCCGCACAAAATGTTTTTGCACAAATGTGTTCACCAATATGTCCGTTCACTGAAACTGAATGATGCCACCTTGGCATCATTGGGGAAATTAAAATATTCAAGATGGCGTCCAAGATGGCTGCCAAGGGATAAAATCCTCAATATCTTCTAAAGTATGTGGGCTAGAAACATACTTTTGGTGACTACTTATAGGTTTTCAAGGTCGAGGAATCGATTAAGAATGTCAAAAATTATTTCAGAGAAATCAGTTACAAAATGGCGGACAGGATGGCCGCCAAAGCATAAAATCTCCATATCTTCTTTAGTATACGGGCTAGAAACATGATTTTGGTGTCTGCGTATAGGTTTTCGGGGCCAAGGAATCCATAAAGCATGTTAGAATTCACTTCAAGGCACTAACTTACACAAAATGGCGGACAAGATGGCAGACGAAGCATCGATTGCGGAGCCGAATGTCTTAAGAAATACACTTTTTGATAGCAGAATTCAGGCTTTAGAAAGTTTTTTAACCCGGAATTTTGAAATTATAAGATCTATGAATTTAAAAAAAAACCGAAGTCATAAAGACCTCATTTTGCATTTGATAGTGTTATTATCATGGTGTCATTATTACCAAGGACACCATGATGATCCATAAAAGCCCAGTCCAGGGATGGGCAGACAGCCCCGTTTAGAACATTTCAGTCGCAACCGAAAGACATTGACAGCTCGATAATTCATTTTAAGAATGTCGTTTTTAATGGCTTTTTTATGTTCATAATTCCATGCATGTACTTTTTGGTAAAGTAAAATGATAGACAGAGTTCAAGAACTAATACAATCAGACCCCACATTCCGCCCTCAAAACCAAAATATAAAAATGACATATAGTCGCGAAAGACAAGCATAGTAAATCGAATGAACAGCCCTCTCAGACATTCAGTTACCCCAATTAAAAATAACAGTAACATTTATTTTACCTATTTTTATCAGTGTTTCAAATAGGACAAAACAGAAAGCAAACTGGGCAGCTATAAGGTAACCATATCGCTAGAAGACCACAGACAAGTGGACACAAGAACACGTAACATTGAGGAACCAAAAGGGAAGTTAACTAGTTTAGCTTGGTCCAAACCCATGCCCCCTGCTTCTGCAGTGGTTCAAAATATTTAGTTAGCATTTGGTCTGCATGACGGGTACCCAACCCATCAATGAATCATCACAGACAGCAAATCAATCACGGATAAAACCTGTGATAAATCAAATATGAGGACTCGACAGAAACAACGTATTGCGACACCTGGAGATCCCTCCGAAACAACACCAATGAAATCCTGGAGCAAACGAAAAGCACCATTAGAACCCCGAAAGGCCAAGCAGTGGGGCAAAATTTTGATCTTGGCACAAAGGGTTCTTATACTTTGATTGCTTAGGTGGATTTAAGTTTTGTAAGAAAAGTCCTTTTTTCCCCCTGACTTTATAGATTTACTTCTTTTTCTGTATATTAGCCTTTAAGCAGGGGTAAATAACCAAGAAGGAAAAACTTCCAGTCGTAACAGAAAAAATAATCTTTACTTTGATTTTTTTGTCAGGAGCGTAATAAAAATCACTTTCAGGTCTTTGATTTTATGCTGACATTATCTCAGTGTTACACTTATATAGATAGCATATGGTCAGTTAGCGTATGGGATGGTTCTAACTCTACTTGTAGATCTACCGTTTCTTTTCCAAATGCAAAGTCATTTATTCAGTTTCTATAAAGTACGAGCCCCGAGTTTGAAGGCATACGGGACCCAACGTTTACATATTTAAAACTTTCGAGGAATGTGAAATATTACATGAAAATACCAACTAATGTGTACTTCAGTGGTTCAGGAGAAGTGGACTTTTTAGATGAAACGGTGACATCTTGGGCCGCAAGCATTCATACCAATTTTCGTTCTCTCAAACAAATGGAAGTATAGCTATATCTCAAATTATCCGAGTATCCTTTGCGCCGTTGGAGCAATGGGTTGTTGGATCCTCACTGTGTCTCTGGCATAGCGCTATTATGAAAGGTCGGGCTAAATCTATCCTTGTGCCGTCTTTTGACCATCCTTGATTCTAGGGCGGTACGAGTACATGTTTTTTGCTAAGTCGACAGATAGCCGTTTTTAGTTGTTGTCAGAGATAGGATTCAAACCCCCTGTTTTCTGTACTTAAGCCAACTACTCTAGTAACTCAAAAAGTGATTTTGATCGGCCTAGCAGCTTTGGAGAAGAATCTGTTTGAATGTTATGGTGATCTAAGCTGACGGGTCTATGAAGCCAGTTTATGCTTTTAACTTTCCCGTAGCATTGCTCGGTCTACTAAGTCAGTTTATGCTATTAACTTTCCTGTAGCAATTGCTCGGAAGATTTAGTCAGGTAAGAATACTTGCACAAACTGGCATGACAATTATGCGCTTTTGAAGCTAAAACATTTTAAATATGCATATATTATTTGTAGTCAACTGTCTATAATCACGGGTAGTACTGTCTCCTTTATACTTGAAAGAACTGGGAAAATGAAAAAAAAAAAATAAAATAAAAAGCTGTTAACAAAATTTGTTACTGCTTTGAAGTAAGTATGATCTTTTCTGACATGTAAATTTTCCATACCGGCCAGATGCTAAAAATCTGGCTGTGGCATGGCACGAACCTGCGACACTCACCCCACTAGTGCCGACCGTGAGCTATGATTTAACGACGCAAGCAATGAACAAACATTTTGTAAATTTTCCATACCGCCCACTAGCAGATGCCAAATATCTGGCTGTGGCATGGCACGAACCTCCGACACTCACACCACTCACTGATTGCCGACCATGAGCTGTAATTTTAAACGACGCAAGCAACCAACAAATATATATCAGAGTTTCTTCACCTGAATTTTAATTGAAGAAAGTAAAATAGATAATAGAATATAACAAAATTCTTGTAACCTTTAGATTGTTACTCGTAACAACGGCTTTCTGTAATGACTAAAGCTTTGTCAACGGTTATCTTTCCTTGCCTGCACTAGGTTCTTGAGAACCATCTTGGTCCTCTTGTTAAAACACTGTTAGAATGGGACTTTTATAACTTCATTTTTATATTTAACAATCTTATACATGCAAAATCCGGGTTTCTAATGTATACACAAACCAGAATTCCGCTATCGGAAAGTGCATTTCTCCGACAATTAGTGCCGTGACCGTTGCTTTGTCCGCCATCTTGTCCGCCATTTTGTGTAACCGGTTTGCTTTTAAGTTAATTTCAACATGTTAAACCAATTCCTTGGCCCCAAAAGCCCATATGTAGACACCAAAATTATGTTTCTAGCCCGTATACTAAAGAAGATATAGAGATTTTTATGTTTTGGCGGCCATCTTGTCCGCCATTTTGTAACTAATTTGTCTGAAATAATTTTTAACATGCTTAATCGATTCCTCGACCTCAAAAACCTATATGTAGCCACCAAAAGTATGTTTCTAGCCCTTATATTTAAGAAGATATTATGAACTTTATCCCTCGGCGGCCATCTTGGACGCCATCTTGAATATTTTAATTTCCCCAAGGATGCCAAGGTGGCATCATTTTGTTTCTTGTTAAGGACATCCTTAATAATAAGAATCTGCATCAAACATTTGTGCGGACTATTTTTTCGGGTTCTCGTCCCGGCACCCAGACTACTATAGGTCAACACACAGCCAATTAATAGGATATTGTTGATGTTAGGAGATGACATCTTTACTATTCTGGAAATCAAAAATGACTTTTAAATGTAAGTGATAAATAAACTACAAATGATACAACATTCTGGTAACTGTATTTTAAAGGGCTACTGAACTGTTTTTTTCAACATGCATTGAAATCACTCGAAATAAGTGGCACTTTTTATTATCTAAAAGAATGGCGAAAATTGCAAGGGAAAATTCCAAGGGTTAAAAATTATAAGGAATGTAAATTTTAATTAGCTGAAAATATGCAAGGACTCGTATGACACCATTTGAGTAATTCATATTATTGAGAGTGTTACAAAAATCTTTATTCTATATTTCTTACATTTGTTTTCTCCTAAAATATCAAGTGTGACAAGCTACATTATCTCATGATAAACCCGAAATATTTTGCATCAGAATATGGTGATAATACTGGAATCCAAATTACATCCTGCAAGTAAACCTGTAGAAAAGAAAATTGGGCGGGGCTCAAAATCTAATTTACATAAACTTTAATTGTCAATAATTACAGTTTGGGTTTTCAATTTTTCGATGAGGTTTGCAGCAATCCGTTTTTTTTCATCAATTTATAAAGACCATTTCTGGAAAAGGTTAAGAAAACAGAGCAGTAGCCCTTTACTGGGTAAATTGGTACACTACGTTTGAAATTGTTAACTAGCGAGGTATTTATTTTTGAACATTTGGACCCAGTTTAAATAAAGATTGTACACACTTGTTTTCTCTATGAACAATATTGAAGATACAGAAAATAAATGCAGTGGTTATTCCTATTGCAGCCAGGGTTGTCATAGCGAGGTAGAGCTCCAATGGAACAGAAACATCTTCATCTGTGATGTAAGTGGAATCACGTGGCACGTGCCCATCTGACAATGTAATGCAAATAAAATTCTATGTTACTTTTTAAAAAAAACATACGACAATAGGGAAAAAGAATGCAAATAAGTATGAAGTGAATCTTAAATCAAAAACGACAGTTATCTATTTTATAAAAGAAAGATATACCGAAGTTTTGCTCATAAGGTATACATGGTGTGACCCCAACCCTTCAACCCAACCCCCCTCACCCTTACACACCCAAACCCACGCACACATGGTTTGTATGTTATAAGCACTCTTTAGTTTCTTACGTTTCGGCCTATACCGGCCTTCTTCAGAGGAAATTGCAATTAGGATTGAGCCGCAACGCGACAAAACCAACAATGTGGTTGTGCGTCCAGCGCAGACTCAGATCAGCCTGGGCATCCGCCCAGTCTGATCAGAGTCTTCGCTGTCCGCATGGAGGTAGCTTAGACCCTTAGCTACCTTTTGAGCACTAAATGAACAGTCTGGTCAAACTGGATGGATGCCCAGGCTGATCTGAGTCTGTGCTGGGCGTACAACCACTTTGTTGGTTTTCTCGTGTCGCGGCTCGATTACTTCTGCGTGTCTTGTGATTGATTTTAGTCAAGAATGCTAAGTGCAGCAACGTACTTTCCGATTCGATAGACATTGTTTGATATCCCGTTTTACAAATAGATGAGCCGCGACACGAGAAAACCAACAATGTGGTTGTGCGCCCAGCGCAGACTCAGATCAGCCTGGGCATCTACCCAGTCTGATCAGACTCTTCACTAAGCGCTTAAAGTGTAGCTAAGTGTCTAAGCTACCTCCATGCGGACAGCGAAGACTCTGATCAGACTGGGCGGATGCCCAGGCTGATCTGAGTCTGCGCTGGGCGCACAACCACATTGTTGGTTTTCTCGTGTCGCGTCTCAGATAAGAAAAAGACTTAAATAAACGAGAGGACTGCAATCTGTATTAGTACAAAGAAACAACATCTGAGTGGCGTTACGTGTGAAAGGATTTTACGGCATGACATCAATCAGCACTCTGACCGAAAGCTTCTTTTTCTACGTAAACTATCTGTGCACCTTGAGACTTTTATGCCCTTATCCATTTGCTCATAGATATAAGCTGACCTGAGCATCTACTTCTCATAAAGGCCCTTTTCATGAGACGACAGTCATTTGCATTTAATCACATAATGTCTGTGATTTACAAATATTGTGATTAGCTGTTACAAATAGAATTAGCTGAGACTGCGAAATTAGCAATAACAATACATCGAAAGAAAACATAATGGATTTTGTCATTTGAGAAACCTGTTTCTTTGATTTATATATTTCGTTTTACAATTTCAATATCAGTCCAAGTCTGCATCCCGAAATTGATAAGAAAGGGGAATGCGGGTCCATTAGTGACTAACAACTTGATTGTGTTTATGGTTAGTTTGTGGCCACCAGCTCTTCACTTTGCTCCCTGCTTATACTGTCCTAGCAGCAACACAACGTTGAATCGTCACTGAATCAAGCTTGATTCAACGCCATGACGAAAGCGCGAAATAAATGAAGATCTAGTTCATGCCCGCTGTATTCCTTGCAGCCATGGAAATTGTCTTAAAGAATTTAAGTGTTTAGTAGTGTATGGCGGCTTTAACAAGTCTCCCCGTACTTGAAAATAGTCTAGTTAATGTTATGGCCTTTTGGCATCATTGGCTTCATTATGGATAACAAAGTTTTATATTTTAAAATGTTTCACTGTAGCCGGATCCAGGGAGAGGGTGCTAAGTAGTTAGCACGTCTGCTTCTAAGGAGAAACTGTGTGCTAAAACGTAGCCTCTGCTTCTAGTCAAAGCTGATGTCTAATACAGTTTAATAAATGTCACTCTGTTACTCAATATTTCGACCCCTTTTGGGGTCTCTTTCAAGAGAAATGAGCAGGGTGAAGTTTGGCTCACTTCACCCTTACATCAACTCACTTCACCCTTACTTCACCCTCACTTCACCCTTACATCAACTCACTTCACCCTTACATCAAGAGAAATGAGCCAAACTTCACCCTTACGTCAACTCTGTTGTTTCTTTCCACCATTAACATGGTGGAAAGAAACAACAGAGTTGATGTAAGGGTGAAGTTTGGCTCATTTCTCTTGAAAAAGACCACAAAAGGGGTCGAAATATTGAGTAACAGAGTGACATTCATTAAACTGTGTTATAATTCCTCTACTTGGGATAATTTATGTGATGTGTGATATATTTTGATATACAGGGTCTCACCTTTCCATTTTATTCCATCATTAGACCATTCGAAGTGTCTTGGGTCTTTATCCATTATATAGGTTCCTACTGCAACCCTGGCCTTGTCTGTAAAAAGCCCTAGTATATTGTTACATGTAGCGCTGCTACAAACGCAGAAATAACATTTGCTGAGACTTCAAATACTTAATGTCTGTGGTATCAATTTTTTCCGTTTCATTGAAATTAACATTTTGCGGTTGATTTTATTTGGCGATGTAAAAATAAGTTTCGATAAAGCCGGATCCAGGGGGCAGAGCAGTTTGAATGTTAATTTGCTTCTAATGAGTAAATTAAAACAACTAACTCTGTTAGGGTCGAGTCTGGTAACTTCGGACAGCGGGTAACTTAGGACATACCATTGCAAACAGTGAGAATCTAGATGAGACGGCTCATCTTCAGGATTTTCACAGTTTGCCCAGTTAAGTTTGTTTTAATGCCAAAGAAATGACATAAACAGGAAACAATGTCAATGTCCGAATTTACCTGCTGTCCGAATTTACAAGACTTGTCCCTAGTTTCATTTTGTTGCTGTGTTCCTACCCTCAAAAGCATTCGTCTTCTCAGTACATTTTACACTGCAAATGCAGTTTATATATTTTACTTTTGGTCCCCTGAGATCAGCGGAAATATTCAGAGAAATCAGAATAAATAATTGGTTAAGACTCATATTCTAGAAAGAATTTTAACGTTTGGATCCCTTTTACGTATAAACTATAATGAACAAAAAAAAAAAGAAACGTTTCATGTATTTTCACTGCATGTATTCTTTGAACCGAATTAAGATTTTGCCAATTTTATTTTTGTCGATCTGACAAAAAGTATTCGGACTTCAGAAAATGAATATCACAACAAAACCTGTGAGTCTAACGTCTCCAGAGCAGTTTGATACAATCAGGGGTCAGAATTTAAAAGTGCAATTTTTAGGTTCTTTTTGAAGACCCGTATTTCAGTCAAGTTATCAGCGCATGTGAGCTAGTCATTTCTGAGACGTTTATCAGGTACTAGTTGTAACGAAAACGGTCCGATCGCCGCTTCAAAAGGGTTGATCAGTGAAGCACAAGACTTCGAATTTCGTTTTAAGGACACTTTCATGCTAAGCACTGAAACTCCCATAGACAGTGCAAGGTGGTATACCACGGGCAACTGACCATTTTGATCAATTTTTTCATCATGAACCATTGTCTGATGAAACTGGACTAGGATCCATGGATTGAACTTGAAAAACTTATTGAAACGTACCGGTTAATCGGACTAAATGATTTGCCGTGTTTTAATTGCACGGGAGACAATTTTAAAGACACAAAATCTTTAACATCTAGTAACTTTGAACTGCTGGTTAAATGTCATAAGGTTCATAAGGTTTCTTATTGGCGCTTACAAGGGAAATCCGAAAGTGTAAAAATTTAAGCGCATGTGCATTAAGCGTTTCATATTAGCTAGGGTGTTTTCAGTCAAAGTAAAATAATTTTGTAACAACTGATGCAAATCGAATACCAATAAGTTTAAAAGGTTGTCTCGCGTCTGGCAATTGAGACAAAAACATAGCAATATTTAGAAATATTGTTCATTAGCTTTAAAATCGTGAATAATATATGTTACGTTTCTTTTTTTTGTTCAGTATAGTTTTTGAATCAAAAGCGTATTTTAGAAGTTTACAAAATTGCAGTAAACTGTCGTTTTCCGCTTCAGGGTCACAGATGAGGCTTTATTAGCCGAAACTACGTAGTCTGATCCATCATCTTTCTATGAATGTTTTCATTGCTTTGAAAGGAATTAATCCATAAGTGTTTTTCTTTATACCGTGTCTTTTTCATGTATATTACCTTGTACTCTTTCTATCTTAACATTCTTGATAGGGTCTGCTCCTTTCTCAAAATCGATGCTGCCTGTTATTCCCAACACAGAAACGTTAGCCATACACGACAGGATGATCTCGTTTATATCGGAATCTTTATACATAAACTCATCTAGACTCTTCGAGTGTCCTTTAAAAGCATTAGGGATACATTTAACACTCGTTATCCCAAAAACTGATATCTCAAATATAAAGCTTAAAGAGTTTCCTCTAATATCAAAGAATAACGTTTGGACACATATTCTATTTATCGTTATATTTCAACTTTTGTCTCAAAATTGTTGATATCACAAGGTAAACTTTATTGGGCCAGCGAATTAAATTTGAGATATTAGTAAATTGAGATGAACTTCGACTTCGACATATCGAGAGCTGACTGTATATCTTAACGTTTCAATGGTATAGAGTATATGGTATATTATTTTGGCTGCTTTCTTATATGTCATCAAGTTACCACCAAATTAAAGTGCATTGTATCAATAGTTAATCAGTATGCAGTTCTGCACTATGGTTGTGTGTTCAAATCATTTTCAAAATGATGAGCATTTTGTGCGAATTAATGAGAATGAGATACATAACAGGCGCAAATTATTTTTTACTCAAGAGCTATAGTGTGAACAGCGAACCACTGAAAGCATATTTTACTAGTAGGAATGAATAAATATTGTTCTCAGAGTAAATTTAGAGTCGGCAAGTCATAATAAACAGATGGAATCATACTAGTAAGAACTATAACAGTTGATGTTTTCCCTTTTTTCGATTATGATCATAACGATGTTCCCCAGAAGGCTCATGGGAGGAAACTGTAATATGCACCTCCATGTACCGAGTCTGTCTGTGTTCTCTACAAGTCGAAGCAGAGAGTTTGTGATTCAGACAATGCTCAGTTGTACTTAAACTAATAAGTATATACATGTACAGTCACAAGTGCAAAATGTTTTACCTTCTGTTTTTAAATAACCATCTGTACAATTTAAGGCAAGGGCTGCTACCCAAATATGGTCATAGCACTGGGCACTGATGAACTCAAACATGTACTTTGAGGGATCGTAGGTTTCTTCTTCTTTAAATAGAGTCTCATATTCTTCAACTTAAAATGCATAAAAAGAGACTGAAGTAACTTGATTTTAAAGCAAACCTTATCCTCTGTAAATATGTTAAAATTATTAGGATAACATTTTATACTAAACTCATAAACTGCAAATTCATCGAGTACGAAATGATGATATTTAAGGAATGTATTTCATTTCTCTGGTGTTTATCAAAGTATAAACTACATTGGGTCGCGTGCAAAGTAAGTGATCCCCGAAAGGGTTCATGTGAACTTTGCCAGCGACCCAATGTAGTTTATACTGCGATAAATACCAAGAAAGGACCTGGTATGATAAGGCCCATATTTGGCCCCCAGAAAACTCATTTTTCAAAGGTTCTATTTCGATAACAAAAATGCATTCATAGGAAAGTTCTAACCTAAAATGTAACAGCAAATACAAAATCAACCAGTTCTTGCTTAAAATATTTGTTTTTAATCTTAAGCATACCCATACCCCCAACGGATTCTGGCGAAAATGACGAATTTGCGGCTTCCAAAATATATGAGCCCGGCCTCCAGCACATTTTATATTTTATATGCAGACATAATTTTGATATATTTACATGCCATGAAAATATTAGATGTGCTGGAGACCGGGCTCTATGTTTATTTTTAACTTATTGTTACCAAACTGGCAGCGTTTGGAACATTTTCCCTGTTTTCTAAAAACAAAAACGCCCATATCTCCGTTCATAGACAAAATAAACATATGTTGTGGGTATTCATTTTCTTAGTTAGAACACAAGGAATAATTTGGTACACATTTCATTTTGATCTGTTTGAATTTTTTGGTTAGCGTCTCTGGACTTGCAAACTTGAGTGGGTGGGGTACCTTGACAGGCCTTGTGCAGTGCCTTGGTACCCAAGGTATAAGCATTTCATTAAAAGCCTATTATCAAGAGCTTCCAAAAGCTATTGTAAATGACTTATTTCTTTAAAGGAAAAATTATTAAACTCAGTTTTTCTTGCAATTTTCCTTCATATTATTGAACCAACATAGGCAGGTCAGAAATCTTGTTATTCTGAGAAGTAACAATAATGTGAATCCAAAATAAAAGGACATCTCCACGAGATGTCCTTTTATGCACTGAAAATGCAGGTTTTCAGACTGTAAAAAGTGTGAAATAGTAAGTGCAAAATTGAGTATCATTGAAAATGGTTACCTAGAAGCCTTGTTTTGGGGTGGTCAAAATAACACTTCACCAGCCATGATTTTGCTATGGCTCAACTGATATCATCAAATTGTAGGAATATTCCTACGATTTGATTCATTCATGAACCATCAACTTCTTTTAAAATGAACAGCTATTCCAATATGTTGAAGAACTTAATTCAATCCAATTTTAAAACAGATCTTTCAGATTGTAGGAATATTCCTACATTTTCTGAGATGGTATATTTTCAATAAATGAAAGATCCTACTAAATCGTAGGAATATACGATTTGATTCATTCATGAACCATCAACATCTTTTAAAACGAAAGGCTACTCCTATATTTCGAAGAAATTAGGTCAATCCAAATCTTACGCAGATCTTTCAGATCCTAGAAATATTCTACATTTTCAGAGATGGCATATTTTCAATAAATGAAAGATCCGACCAAATCGTAGGAATATTCCTACATTTCAATTCTAGTTCCTTCATCGGTTTCAAGGTAGGGAACGACAGAATAAAATTATTTATATTTATCTACAAATTGTAAAAGTATCCCTACATTTAGGAGAAATTCCATTTGCAGGGATGAAAACAAGTTCCATCATAATTCAAACCACATGTCTCAGAATGTAGGTATATTCCTACAATTTCCCCTTTGTTCCATCATCATTTTTGTAACTGCAGAAAAATGCAGAGAGGAAATGATTACTATATCTATATCTTCGAAATCGTAGGAATATTCCTACAATTTGGAAAGGGCTTCTTTGTGACATATTAAACAAAACTGGGTTCAATCCGAATTCATCCAACATGTTGCAGATTGTAGGGATATTACTATATTCTAGAGATTACAACCAATTTTGTTCAACCCTATTTCAACGCAGATTTTTCAGATTGTAGGAATATTCCTTCAATTTGGATGATTGAAAATTTTTGATAAATAAAAAAAAATGAAATTGTAGGAAATATTCCTACATTTTTATTTACACTCCATAATCGCTTAAATGGAAGGGAATTATAATCTATATTTTACAATTTGTAGAAATATTCCTACATTCTGAAGAATATTTAAGGCAAGAAGATTAGTTTAATCATAGTTCAAACCACATCTCTCAGATTGTAGGAATATTCCTACAATTTACTTTTTTATTCCATCATTATCTTTAAAACTGCAGAAAAATGCAAAGGGAAAATGATTGCTTTATCTTTATTTTACGAATCGTAGGAATATTCCTATTTGAAGATGACCCACTTTCAAGGAATGAGGGTAAGTTAAATCGCAATTCAAACCTTCTTGGAAATTCCTCATTTGTGAGGAATGAAAGTAAGATTTTGGTTTTATTAAATCAAAACTCAAGCCACATCTTCTGGATTGTAGGAATATTCCTACATTTTGGAAATTGCTCCTTTACAAGAAAGTAACAACCAGATTTAGCTTAATTACACCTCAAGCCGCATCTCTCAGATTGTAGGAATATTCCTACAATTTATATTTTCATTATATCATCATTTTATTTTGTGAGTTGTTTCCATCCATATAAAACAAATTGTGGGAATATTCTTACATTAGGAAAAATTCCTAATTTGCAAGGAATGAAAATAACAACCCAGTTGGATCAACTACATCTTCAAGCAACATATTCTTGATTGTGGGAAAATTAAATGGTAGGATATATTTTGTAGTAGACCAGGCTGGGTCGAGCCAGGGGTGCGTTCCGACCGGATTTAGAGTTTTTTTTTGCTTCGCGTTGTGTTTTAATTGAGAAAGCGAACTGACGGACACGAGAAAACGGTATACCCAGATTCAGTATCGCTGGATTTGAGGCCTAATGGGAAACTAGGGAAATGAAATTTAAAAAAAAGGAAAGATAAGTTTCAAATTAACATAAGCCCCGTATACATGGACAAATTTGCGTCTCTGAGTAAGTTTGCTTATATGCAAATTTTGCTTACCATGTGCAAATCCACAACTATCCAGGACATCCCTAACTTGGGAAATGCCTTACAGAGGAACAATAGATTCTCAGCAGATGGACAGAATATTGCTCAGAACTATACAACCATGAAACTTACGGTGACAATGCGGTTCTGGACTGCAGCCGGCTCCCAGAAGAAGATCATCAACCGATCCTTCGTGAGGAAGTTGAGATTGCAGTAGCAGCACTAAAGAAGGGGAAATCTGCCGGAGTTGATAATATACCTGCAGAACTTGTTCAAGCTGGCGGGGAGGCCATGATTGGTGTTCTAACAGATATTTGTAACAGCATCTGGAGAACAAGAGAATGGCCTACCCCATGGACTAAGTCTTTGATCATTACGCTCCCTAAAAAAGGCAACCTACAGCGCTGCCAGAACTACAGAACCATCAGCCTCATCAGTCATTCAAGCAAAGTCATGCTGAAAGTCATCTTGAACAGGCTTAAACTACAAGCCGAGGAGATAATCGCTGAGGAACAGGCTGGGTTCCGAGCAGGAAGGAGCACCACAGAACAAATCTTCAACCTTAGAATCCTGTGTGAAAAGTATCTCCAACATCAGCAGAATCTGTACCATGTCTTCACTGATTTCAAAAAAGCCTCTGACAGGGCATGGCATGCAGCCTTATGGGCCACCATGCGTAAGTTCAATATCAGTGCAAATCTATTTCGCACCATTGAGCAGCTATACGACAAGGCTACAAGTGTAGTCCAGATAAATGGCAGCACAGGAGAATGGTTCAGAACAACAGTTGGTGTAAGACAAGGATGTCTTCTGTCACCCACCCTCTTCAACATTTTTCTCGAACGATCATGTCTGATGCTCTGGAAGAACATGAAGGAAAGGTTAGCATAGGCGGCAGAAACATTACCACTCTGCGGTTTGCCGATGACATAGACGCTCTAGCTGAGGAAGAGCAGGAATTAGAAGCTCTAGTTGAAAGTCTCGACCAAACCTGAACAAGGTATAAGATGGAGATCAGTGCTGAGAAGACCAAACTGATGACGAACAGCGCAGATGGCATCCAGAGGGAGATCAAGGTAAAAGGGCAGAAGCTTGGTACCGTAAACAGCTTCAAATACCTTGGAGCAGTTGTCTCAGATGATGGCTACATCCAGAAGGTTCTCTCAAGGATTGCACAAGCCACTTCAGCTCTTACCAAGCTGAAACCAATTTGGAGAAATAACAAAATATCTCTTGGATCAAAGGTGAAACTTATGCGCTCCCTTGTCATTTCCATATTTCTGTATGCCTGTGAATCGTGGACCTTGACAGCAGAGTTAGAGAAAAGAACGCAGGCCTTTGAGATGAGATGCTACCGAAGGTTACTGAACATTTCATACAAGGACCATATAACCAATGAGGAGGTTCGCAGGAAGATCCAAGCAGCCATTGGAGAATATGATGAACTCCTGACGCTGGTCAAGAAACGGAAACTAAGGTGGTTTGGCCACGTCTCAATGTCAACTGGTTTAGCAAAGACAATTCTTCAGGGCACAATGAAAGGAAAAAGAAGAAGAGGCAGACCGAATAAGAGGTGGGAAGACAATATCAAGGGGTGGACAGGAATGGATTTTGCCAGCTCAACTAGGGCAGCTGAAGACAGGACAAGGTGGAAAGGAATTGTTTTGAAGTCATCTGTGGTGCCCAAACGACCTAGCAAGGTTATGGGATAGAATAGAATAGAATAGAATGTGCAAGTGAAAAGTATTTTTGCTTAGCGTTCACATGGTCAAAAATATCCAAAAAGACCCAGCAGTATGGATCGACTTTTCACATGACGCCCCCAAACGAATAAGAGGAACGTAGTGCATGGTGCTAAAAGAGTATTTTTAAAATATGTTCAGATTCTTTAGCATGTCCGGCTAGCTGCTCAGCGCGTATCCAGTATCCCCTGTATATCATTGGATCGCCGGTTCAAACCCCAGTCATGCTGGATTAATTTTCTCTAACATCTGACCGGACTGATACTGGACTGGCCCAGTGTTGCACGTGATAATTTGGCCCGGGTGGTAATTCACGAGACCGTGGTAACATGGACTCTCGAGGAACTCTGGCAAGCTGCGCACGTTTATTACATTTTAAGTAGGCCGAAATCAGTCTTTGAATCGACTGCCTTGTCAAAATTTAGAAAGTACAGTATGCTCTCCTCTGGCTTTTGTCGCCGGATCATGTCAGGGTCACTGATGAGGCTTGAGTAGCCGAAACTTCGAAGTATTACCGATGTACCTTCTTTATAGTGTATTCATTGCTCTTGAAAGAACTCTTTCAGTTTTTTTTTCATAAACTTAATTTTCTTTTTGAATCGGGTGGGGGGGGGGGGGGGGGGGGGAGGGAAAAAATCCGCCTCCCCAATGTCAAAATCTTTCCGACGGCCCTGAACAATAATACTGATCGTACCATTACTGTTAAGGACATGATATATTGATTTTCGCACTGTTTACATGTCGATCTTTAAATCGGACGGGCATGTAGTGTTTAAAAGACTTGTCTTTAAAACAAATTAATGTTTATCGTAACATTACACAAAGGGTGCCGTAAATGATTTGTATACACTAGGCATGATACAACCATTACCGACGCATTTATGAATAAAAAGTACACAGTATGTTAAGTACCATAAAATGTTACAGCTATGTCTGAGCAAAAAGTGTAGGCCAAGATAAGACTGCTCCTTCAGCCTGAATGAGAAGTTTGATCATAGCATACTATGTTTTTATTTCATCTGCAGTTTTAGCCGCATAACTGCATTGGAAAAATTTATCTGTTAATATTTAGGAAAGTTACAGCTATAATTGTAGGTGACCCAATATTTAGGACATTTACAATAAAAAGTTTGCGAAAGATTAAGATAAAAGATAAAGAAGCTTTATTTAACGTCGCATATTAGCTTAGTAGGTTAAGCACTGGCCTGCTGATCTAGCGGTTCTTGGTTCGATTCCATACGGCGGAAATATTTCCAACCGTAAACGGAATTCCATTGCACACAGCTTTACATTACCCTTAAATGGCTAAAATACTGTTCAAAAGGACATAAAATCCTAAGTAAAAAGGACGTCGAATCGTCTTCAAGCCATTCCTGACCGGCTCTGAATCATTTACGGTAATTGAAAGTATGAAAACTCGAAAAAAAAAGACACAAGCAGATGAATGTCTTTTGGGCATTATGAAAACGGCACATTTTATAACAGCATGCGCAGATTGGTATAGCATGCGCATTTTGCATGCACAATATTTTGACGATGCAAACAATCAGGTGATATAAACACAAACGAGCTTAAAATACATCGATCACACCGCGCGAATAAACAGACATACAACACACTTTTCTGGGCCCAGTTTCAAAATCATACCACCTTCATTTAAGGGTCGTAAATTTCATGTGAAAATAAACGCTTACAAAAACTTTTTTTTCTTTCGCATTGTTCGTAGGATAATGCCAAATTTGTAATTTTTAATATGATCGGATTTTGCTATAGTGACACTTTCGACCTGAAAGTTAAGGTTGTCATAAAAAATAAATAAATAAAATAAATAAATAAATAAAATATAAATACTAAGGAAAAGAGAAATAGAACCTACAACAGCCATTAACTATTATACAAAGAACCCATAAAACTTTATTTCAGCGGGGTCTGCACAGTTTGCTTAGTGTCCCATCGTTTTCATTTCAGTATTTCATTTTATTTATAATTTTAACAATTATTTTGTTATTATGTGTGTCTTTGTTTTTTTATTCTATTCATTTATTGCTTATTTTTATTGCTTTATTTTCTTTTTATTTCATTTTTTAAGTTTTGTACTGCTAAAATCTGTAAGACTCTTAAGAAAATAATTCCATGTTTCGCCACTTTATCCTGATCAATATTTCTCAATCATTGATACAATGGACATAGTCAGCTAAACATTATTTTAATTTCCCATGAAATATTACTGTCACTTCAAGAAACGAAACAAGACGAATTACGCGGATATAGCGATAACATACAATATATAACGACGCGATTTCGGGGCCAGAGTGCACAATTGTCTCCGCAAGAGCAGGTAAAGCTGCGTCCTATTGATACCATTAAAACGTGAAGAATTCTTTCGCCAGTTAAAGGTAGCACTATGACGCGGCGCGATTGTATAGCGTGTCTAACATGGTTTCAGCTCGAACCAGACGGTTACAGTTGTTGGAATCACGAACTAGGAAAATGAAACCTTACTTTATTTTCTCCCGATGCGATTATTAGCTGTTCTTGCCTTTTTTTTTCTTTTTTTTTTTTTCTTTATTGTTTTGTGCTTTCCTATACCATTTGACATTTATATCTTATTAGATTTAAGGCGCATGGCTTTACTTCTATGCTGTTAATTTGCTTTTTAATAGGGTTCGTCTTTGTAACTGCCTATTTGTGTCCCTTGACTAAGAAACTTTTAAAGACAAGAACTTGTTCCTAGACGAGTTATTTCTTTTCATTTTAGAGTTTGCGCTCATTGTAAAGAGAGGCATGAGTAGCGGCCCTTGAAAGCGTATATATGTAATCTTATGTAATCTGCAAATACCACATGAAAACAAATGAAATGCGTTAAACATTCGTGGCAAAATTGCCCTGAAATTGTGTCAAGGATTTCTTTTTTCTTTTATCTTTTTTATCATCTTTTGGATGCAAATATAAAACTTTGACGAAACAAAAAAACAAGAAATAATTCGAGCTCCATATGTATGAAACATATGAGCCGGAACAGGTTACTCTCGTAGCAAAAGAGTTTTATCATATGACGTCACATCAGAGAGTGTAATAAAGCCATGCATTAAAATCGATAATCCACTAGTGGATTAAATATGCAAATTACGTCGTAACGTTATACGATGACGTTCATAAAAACGTCCCGTTTTCTAATGGCGAAATCGTGACATTTTAGTGCAAATTTTGTTAATAAAATGCGATTTTAATGTCATACGATAAATAGAATCGTGCATTCTTGCTCATGTATTATTGAATTTATTAAACTCATTGGGGAAAACCGATAAGATATGAGCACTCATGTAAGATCCTTTATTTATTATGTCCCAAAGAGACTTGCCCACAGCGGAATACGTGACACTTCTGAAATAGCTTCTGTAAAATCTATTTTAGTTTTTTATGTGGGCACTCATTTTACAATTGAATTTTGTCTTCTTATTTATTTTTTTCACTGCTTTGTTTTGTTTTATTTTCTTTTTCTAAGCATACAGACAGCTAGCTTTTATGTTTCTAAAACGACAGTTCTAGATTAGGGTAAAAAGACACAATTTTACACAAAATGGTCAGATTTATATAAACATAAAATAATTATGGAAAGGCTACTGACATGCCTGTCGGACCTTCCTGATCTGATTTTTCGGAGGTTCATTCGGGTGAGCATTTTGGTAATTTTTTATATCTTTTTAAGCAATCTGAAGAGAAAGTCTCTGGCATGAAACACAAACAAGAGAGAGATAAAGAGAGAGACAGAGAGATAGATAAACAAGCAGGCAAACTGATATGGACTGTAGCTGACTTAGGGAGAAAATATCACCGGGATTATATCAGATAATAGCAGTTTTAACTATCATGTTGAGACCAATATGTTTTTTTTTTTTTTTCAAGAAATGAACTATTAAATTCCGGGGGCCGTATTCATAAAATGACTTAAGTGGTTGCTATGCTGTTGCTAAGGCTAAATCTCTTTGAAGGAGATTCGCTACAGCTATGAAATTTGCTCTGGAGGAACAGTGTTACAAAGACTGTTCCTCCAGAGCAAATTTCATAGTTGTAGGGAATCTCCTTTATAGATATTAAGCCTTAGCAACAGCATAGTAACCACTTAAGTGGCTTTATTAATACGGCCCCAGGTTTTATCAAAATATGCTTAAGCAGTTGCATATTCCTTTTACTTTTAGCTAAACCATATGCATATGTGACAGTGTCTGGCATTTTGAGCCTTATGGAGCGAAAATCGGAAATTTTGTTTTTAACATTTTCATATTTATAAGTGCTTCCAGAATAGATTTTGAGAAGCACGTAGACATAGCGCCAAGGTTTACCGCATAAGCAAACGAAATTCAAACCCACCCGATTTTTTGTTTTCGTTACAATGATTGGATATAATTTACATCTAGCTGGATAAACCTTTATAACTCTGGTTCGCCACATCTCTTTTTCAAAGATCTATAATGCGAACATTCTTAAAAGAGTGTAGATGAAGAAAATTAAACACGCCGATAGAAATGTTGAAACAACCTTTTCAGGAGACGCTTTGAAATTTAGTAGTCACATATATCACTGAGGTGTCAACATGTGACACTTGTTCACAGGTCGATTTTATTGCGTTACATCTCTTAGATATTACAGCAGAGTATAAATGCCAAAATATTTATTCTGACACCAGGCCTTGATAATCTCGACGTCCTCCCTTTTCAAACAGTTCACAAAAAATAACTGCAGTAATTGGCTTGCCAAACATATTTATACTGTAATACTCGCACACTGACAATGATATTATCTACATTTAAACACGTATTCTATTTCTAAAATCAATAAATCACTGAAAATAAAACTAGTAAACTGATCATTGAATTGTCTGAAAACAAAATAGTTCTGTTTCCATTGAAACTGAATCAGTAATACAGCATTGTTCTGAAGGAAACAAATGAAGAATGAACAGTATAGACGATAAATGGACGGACTGCTGAAAAGTTCAAATCAATTCCTTGATTGAAATAGGAATACATGTGTAGTGTCTTCCATATTCCATTTCGGATATATAAGCGCAGGCTACCGCGATTGTCTGAATAATTGATAACATTTTATAAAGATTTACTAATTGTTTGCATGTTTTACTTGAGTAAATATGTATCGAACACTGCTAATTAGTACAGACATATCGTATTCTAACTGCAGATAATGAAGCTTGCTTACTTTTTGTGTTAACGGTCTAAAGGTTTCGGATATTTGCTGTTTGGTTTAAACATATTTTATTCGTTTTTAAATTGTAACATACATACATATATATAATATACAATAATCATGGGATTAGAACGAAAGCTGAGTGCTTATAGAGTTCTTCTCCCTACTATAATACAACTGTATACAGTATGGCGGATATTTGTATATAATTTTAAATATTAAACCAAATTTAATTCTATATTCAGGTAGAAAAGGATTAACAAATGAAGCCCTGCTTATCAAAAAAAAAAAAAAAAAAAAATACAATAACTTAGTAACTTAATGCGAATTATATAGAAAAAAGGTATAAAGCTAAACAAATTAACAAGAAAAAAATACACATAATAATAATAAATACAAGTGTCCAATGAGAAATCCACAAAACATAACAATTAAATAGGATAATGTATAAAATACTGTATACTAATAGAGAAAAAAATACGTAAAAAAATAAATAATAATAATAATAGTCTTACTAAAAAATGAAGCACTGGGTTGAGAGAGAGGGGCGGGTGGCAACATTTCAGGATCAATCAGGTATGTCCGCTAATCTTGAATTATGTAGGTCGGCATGTGCATCAGAAGTTAAAACATTATCAGAAACGTTTGGAATCAATTATAAACTTGTAAACGCTGTTAAAGATTGTCTGGTTAGTTTCTTGTGACAAGGACAAATCGCCGTACAAAAATAGATTAAGGGTAGGATATTGATATAGAGAGACTGCGTTTATTAGTTCATTGCGCTGATCCTGGTAGAAAGTACAATGGAAGAAAAAATGCTGAGCATTTTCTATACTACCGCACCGGCACAGAGGAGAGTCTACTATATTTTTCACAAAGAGATCGAAGTTTAGAGAACTACAGTTCGTTCGTAAACGGGTTAACAGAATTTGACTTTTCCTACAACCTGAATAGAAATGCTGGGGAACTTTTTGGTTATCCTTTTGCAGAAAGCGTTTAAACGAGGTAACTGAGTCACACTGTTGTGCTTCAACAGACAGATTGTTCCATGCTCTGACACTAGACGGTAAAAAGGACATATAAAACTGGTTCGTTTTTGCATTAATAGTTTGTAAATCATTAGAGTTTCTAAGATTATAGCGTGATATGTTGCTGACAGACTGTGGTATTAGAGAGGATAAGTATAAAGGAGTAATATTGTGTAACATTTTGTAAAACAAAGTTAATTTATGATTATTACGCCTACATTCTAAACATTCCCAACAAATTTCCTTATAAAGTGAATGTAATGATACCAGCTTCATTGTCCCGGTAGCAATCCTGGCAGCTTCATTCTGGATTTTGTCTAATTCCTGTTTTTCGTATTGAGTGCAGTTATCCCAAATAACGTCTCCATATTCTATCAAGGGTCGAATAAAAGTAGTATAAATTGTCTCAAGAGATTTCCTATCGAGTTTAAATTTCAGTTTTCTCATGATATTAATTCTGAACCAAGCCTTTTCTTTAATATAATTCATGTGGTGATGCCAGGTACAATCATTGGAAAGGTAAAGTCCTAGATGTTTATGAAATTCCACTTCAGATATTTGGTGATTTTGCATAACAAGGGGTGGGTGTTGAAGTCTGTTTAGCTTACGCGAAAAGAGTAAATTTTCAGTTTTAGTTGGATTAAATGTAACTAACCAGGTTGCAGCCAATCGCGAAATTTTATTCAGGTCCGTGTTAAGACAATCAGCTGCTGTGGTGGGGTTATCGACGATGATAAAAAGACTAGTATCGTCTGCAAATAGTCGAATGTTGGAACCTATGTCAGTCACGATGTCGTTGATGTACAACAAGAAAAGCAAAGGCCCTAAAATGGAACCCTGTGGAACTCCAGCACTAATAAAAACCCAGTCAGATGAAGTACTTGGAAGAACAACCCGTTGCTTTCTATCAGACAGATAATTCTGGAACCAGGCAAGGGCTTCTCCTGTGACACCAGCTGCATGAAGTTTATGTAAAAGACCCGAGTGCCAGACACGGTCAAAAGCCTTGCTGATGTCACAGAAGACAGCCCGAACCTCTTTACCAGAATCAAGTGCTTGACAGAAAGTGTTGTAAAGGAAAGTTAGTTGGTTAATGGTTGAGTCTCCTGGTATGAAGCCCGACTGCAATGAAGAGAGAAGCTTATTACCTTGCAGATGATTATATAAATACTTGAAGACAAGTCTCTCTAAAACTTTACTTTCAGAGTTGAGTAAAGATATTGGTCGATAATTAGAAACAGTGGACAGGTCACCTTTTTTAGGGACAGGGCAAACATTAGCTTCTTTAAACAGTGCAGGAACTATGCCTGATCGTAATGACTGATTAAAAAGGGAGCAAAAAGGAATCGAAAGTTCATTGGATAGTTCACGTAAGATACGATTGCTGAGACCGTTCGGACCTGACGCTTTGCCCACAACCAAAGATTTTAAAACTGATTCTACTTCTATTCTTGTAAATACTATACTGTCTAAATGAGAATTAAGTCTATTAATATCAGGTAAGTCGGGAAGAATGGCATTTTGTTCATTTAGCACTGTTTGACTCTGAAAAAACGTGTTCAAAATATTTGCCTTGTCATATTCGTCTGTATAAATTTCATTGTTAACTTCTAAAGGCGGGACGGATGATTTTGTGATTGGAATTATAAAGGTTTTAAGCGTTGACCACCAATCTTTGGCAGAGAGCGCAGTAGATTTAAGTTTGCCTGCAATTTTGTCATAGTGCAATTGTTTAGAGTTACGGATCATTTTTGTAACCTTGTTTCGTAACTTTTTGAATGATTGCCAATGTAAGTCTAAATTAGTTAACTTTGCTCTTTTATAAGCACGCTTGCGTTTACGTATATGACGTTTGAGAGTAGATGATAACCAAGGCGGATCTAAAGGTCTAATTCGAACCTGTTTATTTGGTATACATTGGGATGCTATCGAAGTTATTGCTGTATTTAGATTTGTGGCGTATATATCTATGTCATCGCTTTGTAACGACCCCCAGTCGAAAGTAGAGGCTTTTTCTCGCAATAGGTTATAGTCGCCTTGCTCATAATACCAAATATGACGCATAAAAGTTTTGACCTTTGGTTTTGAAAATTTAAAAATGCCATATATGGGACAATGATACCTAATTTCTTGATTAAGGAAAGGATCACCGACTCCACTGAGTATTAAGTGATCCTTGTTACTAACAAGTAATATGTCAATCAGTGAGGAAGAATGTTCAGTGAAATGTGTGGGCTGATTAATTGTCTGGTTTAGGGAGAACTGAGTACACAAATAATCTATTTTCCTTGAGGTCGGTGGATTTAGCATATTTAAGTTAAAGTCACCCGTAACTATTATGTCTGAGATATCTGTATCGACAGCTAAATGTAAAGAAGTTTCAATATCTGAGTAATAATTAATACCAGAACTTGGCGGTCGGTAGAAAAGTCCGAAAAGAACGCGCTTATGTTTATTGGCTAGTTCGACCCAAATACTTTCAATATCCCTTACTTCTAAGTCATTCCGACGCTTATAATGTATTCCTTCTTTAATATACATAATAACACCACCATGACTATCACCAACTCGGTCTTTGCGTTCAGGGCTGTTGTATAATTGAAGTAATAAATCATCTGTATCGTCTGTTTGGCTAAGCCAAGTTTCAGTAAAAGCCAAAATATCGAAGTCAAGTAGCTCTGCATGTAAAATTTCAAGTTTAGGGAGTATACTTTGAACGTTGTAATGAACAAATGATAGATTATGACTAGTGTTTAGGGAACTAAATATGGTTGTAGACATATTCGACGAGGAACTCGAAATGCTGTTTTCTGAAGACGAGGTTGATAAGGGACCTGGATTCGGATGTACATCTCCAGAACAAAGTAATATAATGTTCAACCATAAAGCAAACACTATGACAGAAAAACAAGTTACAATAAGTGATACCAATCTAGTATTTGCTATAATTGTAGATTTTCCAAGCAACGCGAGTTTACGAGAATAAGTGTGCATACAAGCTTTATGAGCTAAACAATCACTTTCATGCAGTACCATTAGTATTGAGTATGTAAAAAGGTAATATTTGTGAATAGCAAATAACATCAGGAGATGCACAAAAACAGAAAATCTGCACATGCGACTATATGTTGGCATGACGGTTAACCTATTATTTCCAGAAAGTATTATCATGTTATAGATGTAAGAAATAGCAGGAAAAGAATAAGCACCGTCATACGAACAAATAAGAGGTCAGTAACGACAAGACCCACAACCCAGTGTGCCCCTACCCTCTCTCTCGGTCCAGAAGTACAAAACGTAAAAAGAAAAAAGGAAATCATCAAAAAAGCATGCTGTTGAAATGGAGGCTTTGATTAGCAGGCAGCATTATTTCTGGAGATTGTTCAATTCAGACGTATTTGAATTTATATTGAAATATAACCAGGGTACCCCGTAGGCACACAACGCCGAATCAACACCGAGTCAATGTCGACTCAGTGTGGATCAAGCGATGTGCGCACGTTGGGGCAAGTCTCAAGTCCACAGACGGGGCATATTAAACAAGTTCCACAAGAAAACATGCAGTGCAACCTCACCAGAAACCCTCATCAAGGTAGTTCTGATGAGGGACCACTACCCATTTCCATATGGAAAACCAAAAGAAAGAAGAAAAGAAAAAAAAGAAACCCCACGTACACCGTCTGAGGCATATGATAATATATCATTTCAAAATTTGAAGATGAAAATATGGATAGACTGGTTAGCGTAATTGAAATCAACTATTTGTTCCTAATTCAAACTAAAAGATTTCCATTAATGAACAAGGAAAAATTCCTTACGACATTTATAGTAATTGCAATTTAAACTGTTGCTTCCCAAGGAACGTAACTAGTATAAAATCTGATACAATTCACGAGACGCAAAAATATTTAATTACCGGAACCAGTGGTATGGAACAGTCCATATGAATATTACATTCTATCATCCTACAGCCTGGCAGTCGTTGCAGGCAAGAAGGTAATTTGAAACGATCAAATCGAACAACAGTGCGCATTCTGATCTGTGTGGACACTACTTCAGCAGTTGGACAATGGATGGGACACAACTCGAAAACTAATTCTAATCATGCAACCAAATTGTCATAAAATACGAGTTGCTCGAGTCCTAACATTTGTAATACCGAATAAGTTTTTTATCCATGCTTATTCACGTCATGATGCCGCCCCACATGGCAAGAATGCACCAAAAGCTGAAGCCGAAACATCCACTGGCCATCCATACCACTGTCCTAGTATTTAGAGGAAGACAAGTACATGATTTGCAAGGGACATAACTCATACAAATATGACTGGTACTACTGTAGCCACTCCAGACATTGGGACACTTTGCTAAGTTACTACAACAACCGACACTCAGTGTGCCACAATCAGGCAGGATAACGAACAGGTCTTACTGTAAGCTTAAACCATAATTTGCAGATACATACGGTAGTCACTTTACACTCGAGTTAGGTAACAGTCGGAAGATTTGGAGTGCCATGGCCCTTCAAAAGTGTTCAGTCCTATCGAGTTTCGGATGAGAGTACATGAGTAATGCAGAGGATAGAGACGAATCACAGTTGAACCAGATTCGAACTCGCAACCTCCTATACGTGAGTTTCGTACCAATACAGAGCATCGGGAAATGACATTAACCAGCATACAACCTCAAATCAGTTGTGTACAAATATTAACTATAGAAATTGTAGGCCCTGCTAGATAATGTACTCGTGTGCAGTTTTCCTGTCCACTTAAAAGCTGACCTGTAGGGACACAACGTTGAATCAACATTGGACCAACGCTGATCAAATCTTATGACATACAATCAACGTCCTTTCAATGCCGATTCAGTGCTGCGTGTGATTGTTCATTATGTTCTCCTTCGACTCCGTCTCATCCGAACATAAATCATTTATATTTTATTGCCTTGAAAGACGGTCACCTCCTCCCCTCCCATATAAAGAAGCATCCAAGGCTTATGACAGTAACCACCAAGCTCTGCAATGTTCCTGCACAAGCATGGAAACTTCCTAAATAGACATAACTAATACATTATAGGATGTGCCAACAGCCAGCTGCTTGACTAATGTATTGACTGAGAAAATCGACATGATATTGGCAAGATTCGCTGACAGAAGAATTCTCTAACCATAGAACATCCTGAGACCCAAACCATCTACGCATGTGACAGTGTAAACTCCAGCTTCAGGCCAGAACAGCGTTGCATCAATAAATCTGAAACAAACTAAAACTCTCTGAGAATAACTTAAAATACATACATGTACGTATTTATATATATAGATATATAAATCCTTTTCAAATACTCTTATTTCGTTCTTCAACCATAGTCAAAATTTAACATTGAAATAGCTCTAGAATGATTTTTATTGCATTCTTTTTGTTTTCTACATTTTTTTTTTTTTTTTTTTTTTTTTTTTTTTTTTTAGCTATTGTAAATGCGTTTTTTATTTATTTAAGTTATCCAAATAATCAGAATCTCCCACGTAAATTCAAGGGAAAGGATAATTCAAACCTTCAAGCCCATTTAAATATCCTGATAAACTCTACTAATTATTATTATATATATATATATCTCTTTTTTTTTTTTTTTTTTTTTTTTTTTGCTGCAAAGTACTCAGATTATATTTTCGAACCATATAAAGTTATTTACCTTTTACTATCCAATCAAAACTTTACCCTTCCGTTATCCATCTTATTCTACCGCCTCCTATCTGTCATCACATCGGCATACTTGTATCCGGAAACCATAGAATCGACTGGTTAGATTTTCTCACCCTTTTGTTATGAAAATCTGAATTACACGTTAATATGTCCTTACAACCACAACATTTCTCAGTTCTTTTCATGGTTGACCTTTTACCTTCTCACTTGAATTTTCATTTTACTGTTCGCAACATTCAAGTCCTCCAGTGACTTTAATGCTTTTGAGGTGAGTTCATTGAAATAATATTTTTAATCGTACTGTCAATTTTAACTTATTCATGAAAATCTAAAGAGGGGGTGGGGAGGGGGGGGGGGGAGTGTAGATGTTATTAGTCCGCTGGCTTTGGCTCGAATGATTTGAAATACCTGAACCTTATATTCCACGAGGAAATTGTCATCATGTGACTATTTGCCTGGCCAAAACCAGTTCTAAACTTCAACATTATATATTGTACCGCCTAATTTCTAATAAACGCTCGTACTATCTCTAACAAATATACAAATCAAGAGCAAACAAATATAAATTCCATTATGTTCTCCTTCGACTCCGTCTCATCCGAACATAAATCATTTATATTTTATTGCCTTGAAAGACGGTCACCTCCTCCCCTCCCATATAAAGAAGCATCCAAGGCTTATGACAGTAACCACCAAGCTCTGCAATGTTCCTGCACAAGCATGGAAACTTCCTAAATAGACATAACTAACACATTATAGGATGTGCCAACAGCCAGCTGCTCGAACATAAAGAACGGGCAGCTTCGCAAGAAACTAAAATCTTTTTTAAATAACAATGCTCAAAAACTTTAATAAGCAATCTTTTTAGTAACTAACATTTTTTGAGATAAATTCTCATGAATATAAGAATCTTTCGTACTTTCTGACCTCCATCTCCCATGCTTCAATATCAACCTGTCAGGAACACCCGCGTTTCCTGCTGCCGTTGCACCTCCTGAACGAAGGCTATGAAGTCCAAACCTTGATTTAGGCAAACCCATAATTTCTAAGTTCTTCAGTAGCACCTCTCTAGCTCTAGTATAAGACATCTTTTTACCTTTCTGTAACTTATAACCACTTTTTGTCTTAATAATCGAACGAAAAATGAAGTCATTCGAATCGTCCTTAATTTTAGCACAAGAAAGATAAAACTGAAGATTTAACATTGGACACACAAAGTCTTTCGTGGCAGAAATCACGATCCACGAACCAGATTTGAATTTATCTGTTTTACTTTTCTCTATAAAAATTTCAAGTCTATTATCAAACATTCTGATGTTCGACCTTTTTAAATTAACTAGTTCAGAATATCTCAAAAATCCAAAATAGCCTAATAAACACATGGCTACGAATCTCAAATGTAATAGATTTTTGGTATCTTTCCCAAACTTTAACACGATTTTATGCAACAAATCTGGAGTAATAGGTTCTTTTTTAATAACAGGCTTTGACAACATTCTTTTAGCTCCTTCTCTCATTTTGGAAATCAAGCTGGACTTGCATGGATCTTTAAAACCAGATATACCATGAACCCAACTTATTGAATATAAAATGTTATTCAAAAGAGATACTGAAATCTCCTTATCAACCAAATTTGAAATAAACAACATCAAATGTTTCTTATTTACCGGAAAAACAGTAAAATTAAATTTTTGACACCATTTCGACCATTTTTTGAAACCGTTTGTGTAAGATTTAAAAGTATTCTCAGAAATCGACGATTTAAGCACTTCTGGAATCTTTCTTGCGAGTACTGCTAATTCTTTGTTGTCTGAATAATTCGCCAAATCCAGAAATTCTGAAGCCATTTGTGTTATATCTGCAAAATTTATATTGATAAACCGAATATATTTAAGCTCTATCATAAAAGACAAAAAATATATAATACCCAAATACTTCATGTTACATATGAAAACAACTCCAAGACAAAAACTGTTTTCTTGGAATCAAATCACAAAACATGAAGCTTATATACCCCTTAAATATTGTCAACTCTCGCCATCTCAAAATCCAAGGATTATCTGAACATTACATCAAGCTCTATCTCTAAATTTCATAACCTTGGTCTCGAATTTTTCCTGAACCGCAGTTTGAAACAGTAGCACATATTGTGACACGAACAATGTACCCAGCAATTTATTTTTGAAATAACGAGAATCAGCAATTTTATCTAACTATTCAAACAACATTCTATATGTCAAACAATCAAATATTTTGATATTCATTACGTACTAACGCATTTAGCTATAAGACTTCTTGCCTGCTTAAATCAGAATGCTTTGACCTTGTAATAACATAGTACACCACACAATGACTCCAAGAAGCGCCGAACCCATCCTTGAAGTCTTAATCCTTTTTTTTTTTTTTTTTTTTAACTCAAGCATCGCCGAACCCATCATTGAACTCTCTGTACTGTCATTTCTTACTTTCTTTACTGAATTCAAGAAGCGCCGAACCCATCCTTGAATTCTCTTTTCTATCATTTTTTACTTTCTTTACTAAATTCAAGAAGCGCCGAACCCATCCTTGAATTCTCTTTTCTATCATTATTTACTACTTTCTTTACTGAATTCAAGAAATGCCAAACCCATCCCTGTTTATTATTATTATTATTATTATTATCATTATTATTTTTAATCATTTCTCTATCTTTCCTTGGATTCAAGAATTCAAGAAGCGTCAAACCCATTCTCAAATTCCTCCTTTCTACTATTTCCGTTTACCTCCCTGTATTCAAAAAACCTCAAACCTATCCTTGAATTCAATTTTTCTATCATTTCTTTCTCCCTACTCTGAATTCAAGAAGTTGCGCACCGATCCTTGAATTCATTTTTTTTTTTTTTTTTTTTTTTTTGATGCAAACTATACCTTTATACTATACGTATTCTAAGCAAGATAATTCAGTAACCAACAGAAACAGATTATTTCAAGATTAGCCTCCCTTGACCTGTTAAACTTCCCTTGGCTCAAATCTCACTGCTAAAACGTTGCTTCTGAACTTTTCTGATCCAAACAAAGAGTTTTTGTTTCGACCCTGAATATAAATAGGCTGTGAGCTGTCAAATTCTAAAATCTCAGCCACGAAATTGGAGCAGAAACTGTTTTTATCGAATAACAAAGGCCAGAATTGAGAACTCTTCCATTTCGGAACTATCAAAGTACCCGTGGCCTTACACAGTATAATATGCCTTATAACCTGAATAACAAGGTAAATTGGTGGAACCAACCAGTTATTTACTCCAGCCCAGTCCTGAGAAAATGCGTCAACATGCTCACAACCCGGATTCCATACTACAGAATTGAATCTCTGTAACTTAGTGTTCTCATGATTGGCAAAGCGATCAACGTCATGTGGGCCCCACATTTGGTCCATAAATTCGAAAAACTCATTAGAAACACCCCAGTCATCATAATCTATCATTTTGCTAATAAAATCAGCTTGAGAATTTTGAAGTCTAGGAATCCAGAAGATTTCCATTGAAATACTGTTCTGTGCACAAAACTGATAAATTTGACATGCTAATTCTTGTAATTCAGATTTGAAACTACCAGACTGAATTATTTTAACGCAACTTTGAGAATCAGAAAACCACTTAATATTTTTATATTTCAACTTGTCCTTGTAAGAATCTAGAGCCAAAATTATAGCTTTCATTTCTCTGTAAGTAGAGCTCTTCTTCGAATCACTTTTAGACCAAAAAGCATGGAAAATAGAATCTCTGAAACTAACAGAATACGCCCCTGCCGCAGACTGACTAGCATCACTAAACACTAACGTTTCAGGTAAACAAGACTGAAGCAAAACTCTCTTATTTAACTTATCTACAGTACTTTTCCAAAAGAAAATCTCGTCTAAGGCATGGTCATCATTCTTGATCTTAAATGCACTGTCCCAAGAAATGGTATTATGTTCATGAATGAGAACATACAAATGTCTGGTCATAAGTCTGGCAGTATTACCTATAACCGGCATCATAGAAATAATTTTGCCTACAAGCTTTGCCACAATCCTAGCGGTGATAAAAGGAAGTTTTTCACAAACAAAATCTAACTCTGTTTTTAAATCTAAAATTCTCCTGTCTGGAATACATATAAAATATTCAAGACCATCCCACCAGATACCAGTCCATTCTAATGCTGTACGAGGCTCCCAAATAGATTTTTCTTCGTTAATTACAAATCCGGCTTTTATTAAGGAATTTTTGACGAAATCAGAGTCTTTTAAAGTCTTTTGATAGTCCTTGTTCATGCCTAAGCCGTCGTCCAGAAAAACAACAATCCTTACAAGACTTTCTCGCCAAAATTTTACAATGTCTCTCAAGCATTTAGTGAAAATATAAGCTGCTGACGACAAACCGAATGGCAAAACTGTATATGTGTAGAAGATTCCGTCAAATTGAAAACCAAAATAAGTGTGAAATTCTGGAGCTAAGTCTAAGTGAAAATAACCGCTCTTGAGATCAAACTTAAATAAAAAAGAGCCTTTCTCAAAGTAATTAAGAGCAACTTTCCAGTCCTCAAATTTAATCCTTTCTTTCCATACACATTTATTTGGGTTTCTTAAGTCCAAAACCAATCTCTTTTTTCCTTGTTTATTGCTTGATACAGTTAACGGATTTATAACTTGGGGTTTAAATGGAACCTCTATAACACAACCTTTATCAATAAGCTCAGAAATCGCCTGTCGAACGAAATCAGAATTGTCTATAGCCGACCTATTATTGCTGAGAAAAGACTGTTCTGGCGTCTCATAAAACGGAACTTTATATCCGTTTTTTATAAGATCTAAAATGAAATCTGAAGCACCAATTTGTTCCCAAAATGCTATATTTCTTTTCAAATTGCCTTTAACACACGTTGCTTTTTAATGTTTTAAAGAAAACTCCTCTTCCTTAATTTCAAAAAATCTCTTTTGCATCAGAGAACCAAACTCGTTAAAATGTTCTTTCGTATTTTCAATGTTACCAGAATATAAAATATACTTATCATTTAGATTCTTCTTTTGGTTGCACTTCAGCTGACTGCTTGTAGTGGAAGCTTCTCCAATGCCCGAGCTGACCGCATTGAAAACAGCGGTCGGTTGGCTGAGGGACACGTGGCTGAAAGTCTCGAAAAACGTTCCTGTCTCCTGCGGGAAATTTCTGACGAAACGTGTTGGAAATAACAGCAGAACTCCCAGAAGGAACAGCATTATTAGTAGAAACAGGAGTGGAAGCGCTTGGAAAGAATTGTCTGACTGGCGGCCTATACCTGCCCAGTTTTCTGAGTGCTCTAGATTCCGCTGACCGAATTTTCTTTTGGTCATCAGAGTCAGACGCGATATCATCATCGTCGTACTCTTGAACGGTCGTCCACCCCCCGGGGGACTTATCTGCGATTCTTATGAGCTTATTGCGCTTATTGATCAATACTTTCACCTCAGAAAGATGCTTATTTTCTTTTTTAACTGACTTTTCAGCCTTTTGGATCAAATCTAAAAGTTCACAATTAAAGTTAAATTGAATTCTATTAGCTTTAGATTTAAAGCTAATTTCGTCGAATTTTCTCTTCTTAGAAATCTCAGAACTTTGAGTTTCAGAAATTATGTCACGCTTTAAATGCTCCAACTTACTGTCAAAATAAGACTTGAATAAGAGAAACTGTTCGTCTGCTGTTTCGCCCCCGGGAGGCTTACCTAGCGCCGGAACCTCTGAGGCCTGCTCTTCTTCAGAACTAGAATTTTGCATTTTCTTAAAGAAGTGTAGATGTTATTAGTCCGCTGGCTTTGGCTCGAATGATTTGAAATACCTGAACCTTATATTCCACGAGGAAATTGTCATCATGTGACTATTTGCCTGGCCAAAACCAGTTCTAAACTTCAACATTATATATTGTACCGCCTAATTTCTAATAAACGCTCGTACTATCTCTAACAAATATACAAATCAAGAGCAAACAAATATAAATTCCATCATAACAGTTCTATACAGACAATTGTTTACAAGCTTAAGGTTTTACATCAATTACAGTTGCGGTTGGCGAGGGGAAGCAACTCGAACCACATCAGGTATGACACTAACAATAGTTACTCCAAAGAGTGGGGCAGCCGATAGTTTTCATAGATGTTGACCGCATCGGATCTAATTCGGCCGCTGGCAAATGGCAACTGTATAGACCCCTATCAGACTGCTATACATGCAGTCTGATCGGGATCCGTGCAGTCTGCACATGTACCCTACTCCCAATATTTAGAGTTAGCAACATTCATCCATGCGAAGAGTGAAATAGTGCACAAATAATTACAGACGAAAGCATATCGAACAAGCTCATTAACACTTGTTATAACTGTCCTAACCATTACTGAAATATGATGGATGACGGAGCAGGGAGCAAATTCTTTTAAATTCTTTAAGAGTAGTACCACTTCTTGGAAGCGTTTTGTCATCCAGGAAAGCAAAAAGGAAGTCATGAAAGTTATCTCCCTTTGTTTAAATGGTGGAAAACATGGAGCTGTACCCAAAAACTTTTAATGGTCTAGAAAATATAAACAAAAAATGTAGTGAAATATGGGGTGACTTCTAACAGACACCAGATTCTTTAGAAGCTAGAAACACATCAAATGTAAGAAATAGGCTGAGTAAATTCTGATATTTCTATACATGACCCATGAAATACTTCAATGGCATCTACATGTTTTGCACCAAGTTATTTCCCTTGAAGATTCTACTTAACATAATGGAGGCTACTCACAACCGCACCTTATCGGGACACTTCTACAGCCTGGCTACGTGCCAATCGATTCTCTTTACGGAGTATCAGCTTAGAGCAATAATAGGCAACTATGGTAATGGTAGTCATATTCCAAAGTGGGAACCAACTCAGGCGGCACACTACGTCGAATTGACGTCTCACTGAACATCAGTGCGACGTCAATTGGACGCCATGCGCCTACTTGGAAATGCTTATCTCAAAACGTAAAAACCTGCATATAAATCGACTGAAAGGTAGAATCGAATATCAATAGTAATGTTGGTTTTTAATCAAGAGGCTAGGGAAGAATCACGCTCAGAGCGGATTCGAACCTGCAGCCTCTTAAGATATGAATTTATTGCAATGCATAATCAGACAAGATCCGGCAGACACACAACCGTTTATTCAACATTGACTCATCACTGATTCAACGACATGACGTTTGATCAATGAAGACCCAATGTTGATGGAACTCGTTGCACCCATCACAAACAAATCATCTTAGCCAGCAAACACCCTAAAGTAAATGGTATAAACAATATTGACATCAGCCATGACTCCTTCTGTTCTCTGTTTAAGCTTAGCAATATAACAATGTGACTCAATCCATCCATGCCCAGCGTCCCATAAGGGGGACATTGGCAAAAAGTGTAGACCCAGATCAGACGCCGCAACACGCGGCGTCTGATCAGGGCCCACTCCCTTTGCTTGAAATACATGTACTGGAGTTTCAAAAACTAAACTAAAAAAATAAAGTGCATAACCAAAATCTGATCTGATCCCCTTTTTCCAGGGAACAAAACCGGTCCATGCAACAAATAGAAAATGGTGGGTTCAAGTTTGATTAGCAAATATTTTTAATGGTTGAGAAATAACAGTCAGTTAAATAGTTGTCCAGTAGGTAGCAGAATCAAATATTAATAATGCGAAGTCATTTTTTTCCTCGAGGTGACAGTAAGAAAAATAGCAGTCTTTACATAGTCATTGTCAGCCAATTAACTTAAAGGTAATATAGCGCGCTGTCTATCTACAGTAGGCACTCGAAATTAATTGTCCACAATCACTGAAACGTATTTCAGTCTGATAGAGTTTTACGGGCCTGGCATGCCAGGTACACGTCGCTGGGCACCTGCAGAGGCTTGTAACGCCCGAAAGGGATCAAGGTCATTTGCAGACATAATGCGATGCACATTATCATTATTATCTTTGATGAGTATTGTCCCGTCAGAGGACCAGGCACCTTTGATTAGACGATTTTTAAACAATGAACGTGCCTCGTACAGAATACCACTCCGTTTCTTGGTTAAATCCTCGTTCACAAATACACCGACGTGACCGTTTTCTTTCAGTAGTTTGCGCTGTTTGTAGAAATTACAACGAAACCGGTATGTAGCAAACTTGACTATGATGTCTCGCGGTCTACCTCTTGTTTTCTTAGGGTTACCGATCCTGTGACTTCTGTCAATATTAGTCAGTTGAATGTCTGATCCAATGTCAAAGGCAATTTTAAGCACAATATCGTCCGTATTCTCGTTGCTCTCTTCCTTAATGCCAGAAATCCGCAAACAATTCCTGCGACTGTATTGCTCAGCCTGATCACACTGTGCTTCAAGAGAAGTAATCCGGGTTCTAAGGGACGCATTTTCATTCATTAAATCACTATTGGTTTTCTCCAAGGAAGAAATCCTATCTTGTAACCCTGTCAGGACACCCTTGACAACTGAATCAACTAGGCTTACTATTTCCTCCCGGAAGGTAAATTTGAGCATCTCTGATATTTTTTGAATTTCTGATGGCGGAATCATTATATGAGGTGCTGAAGCAGTCTGATCCTGTAAATGACTAGCATCCATAAGCGCTTCCGAAGAACCAAGATCGGAGGCCATATCTAAACTTTCTGTAGCTGTAGCTGTAGCTATTACTGAAGTGTCTAACCGCTCAGTCTCAGAACTATTCAAATCTGACTCAGACTCAGATGAAAGAGATCCGTATCTATTCTTCTTTTGATCAACTTCAAACTCTGGTGAGGTTAGTTCTCTCTTTTTTGTAGCTAACGATTTTGGGGTACACTCTGTATTCATTCCTCACTTATGAGCAGTCACTGTACCGATAAAAAATTTGGCGAGCACTCGTCTACACAAATTTACTGTTATTAGTTCATACCGTTATGTGGTTCTTATGCGTAGTACAATTGGTTTAAATAGGCATACAGAGTTAATATAATAGTGATCTCAATACATACTTGTGGAAAAAAGTTCAAATATCCATATAATCATTTCCTGAATACTCCAATTTCAGAAATTTAAGACAGTTAACAACACATCTCCATACTTTATGTACTCAAAGTTTCACATATATCCAACCTCCAAAAAGCACTTAAATTTCACATATCACAATTTTTCAGTCCGCAGAATCAAAAATGAACCACCGCCATCTTAGTCACGTGTCTTGTATTTGCTGTTTACTAAAACCGATATTAAAAATTTAGCCTCGACACGACAAAACTAACAGAGTGGCATATGCGCAACGCAGACACTCAGATCACCTAGGCATCCAATAGTTTTACCAGAGTCTTTCCTGTCGGCATTGAGAAAGCCTTGGCTCTTAGTTAACCTTGAAGCGCACAGGAAAGACTTTGATCAGACTGGGTAGATACCAAGGCTGATCTGAGGCTTCGCTTGGCGCACACACCACCTTATTGATTTTGTCGCGTCGCGGCTCAATTATTAGTTTATTCTAGCATTCTGCATATAGAAGACAATATCAATAGTGTTCTGTTGAACACGACACTTTAACTCATTAATGCCTAACGGACTCTTCTATCTGTATATATTCGACGAGTTCATTTGTTATTTAATGGATGTCAGGTTTAGTTTATTTTCGATTTTTTTGTTTTATTTTGAGGTAAAATACCCATTTGTCGAATGCAAAAAGTGTAGATCCTGATCAGACGCCACGTTTGCGGCGTCTGATATGGGTCTGTACTGCTTGCCTTTATCCAATTTTGAGGCGCTAGGCATTAATGGGTTAACGACGGTAATATAGGCCGATAACTTAATAGTGAATGAGGATCGTCTGGTCAATAGCAAATCGTTTGCAAGGACTACTTTCTGAAGAAATGGAAGGCACAGTCGTACAAAAATCGCCAAAAGAAAGATTAAACGTTATACAGGCAACGGTGATAAATTTGTAGCCAGGCAACATGTTCTTACGCAGAAAAAATATTGCAAAAAGCAAATTATAACTTAATTTGGAGTCTCAGGATGTATGGAAATTCCTCAAAGGTTTCCCGACACTTTTTCAAAGGGAGTAGAATTATAGATTTGTTATGCTTCCGTGGACGCCGGGACCCTTAAAAAAGGTTAACACCTAGACCATCATTATTTTTCCCAGAAGCAGTGGATTGAGTCCATGTCAAACTTCACAAATGAGTAGCACAACAATAAGACATCACTAAATTTGCTTTATTTATTTATTCATTAATTAATTTGGTAGTTATCGTTATTACTCTATTGAATACGCTGGGTCTAATCTGGGTCTACCTTATTCGTATGTAGACTATTCATAGTATGCAGATTTAAGGTAATACCAGCACGTTTTCACGTTTATTTATTAATCTTATTTATTTAAACATTTACTGATTCATTTATTTATTTTTTATCGTATTCAAAGCCACACAATTATTAATATTATTATTATTGCCAGGAAGTTTTCACGTTTATTTATTTACTTATATATTATTTTTATCATTATGATATTCAAAGCCACACTATTATAAATGTTTTTTTTTTTATGATTATTGTTTTCGTGTTCGAAGCGACTGATAATTCTTTATTTTCTTCTTTTTTACAAAATTAAAAAATAATCCAAATGTTTTGAGATTCCGATTAATGTTACTCTTCACTGTTTAAAGTCTCCATAGCCCTATCAGCGGTAAAAACGGATAGATTCAAATCGTTGTAAAAGTCTGCTCAACCTCCACGTTTGGTAATAATTTGCAGATTGGTGTGCATATATTGAGTCATATAACAAGCAAAAAGTAGAAAAACAAGTTTTTGAAAAAAATAACAAATCGCTTCACAAAATACAATTTCCTGTTCTGGTTTCCCGTCTAGCAATGCTAGATAAACATAGGCGGGATAGTGATTGGGACTCCACGCATGTACATTGTATTTTTACCATTTTATAAAATCGAAAGTAGGTCGTTTTAGTTGCCAACTAAAATGACTCAAATAAGTTTTCAAACCTTTTTTATGTGAAACTGAAGGCTGTTTTATTTGTTTAAAGCTGGCTAATCACGGTCATTTACAATGACGAAACTATAGTGAGAAGCTTGCAGCGATATCTCAAGATACATTTTTTCGTGCTGATAGAGCAATGGGGCCTTTAAATCCGGTCGAAATGTGTTCATTGGAAGATCTTAAGTAAATAATCATTAGAAAAGTAGCTAAAGACGGTAGAAATATATACCCTGCGGTGCATAACCGCTTTTCATGGATAAAAAGGAATCAGTTACAAACCCCTGTAATAATACGCGACTTCATATAATAATAATAATAATAATAATAATAATAGTAATACAAAAAATACAAAACTAGAAAATTGGTACTTACCCTGACATGCAACTATTGCCTACAATGACTATGTTCAAAAGAATGTTTTCAAATTAACTCTAGCTCCAACAAAAGTCCACACGCTCATTTTCAATATGTCCACATTAGGTATGTAAGGTTTGACAAAAATCTATTAAAAGTGTGTGTGTGTGTGTGTGTGTGTGTGTGGGTGTGTGTGTGTGTGTGAGGGGGCGGGGGTGGAGTTGATAACACAAACTTTTTAACCTTCAATGCAAAACCTTGCCTAAAATAACTATTCAAATGCTATAATTCTGTCAAAAAAATATATCCAAACTATTTATGGAGGGTCTAAAATGATCCATTGAAAACTGTTGAAGAAATTGATTACACAAACTTCATAACCTACAGTGCAAACATTTGCCGAAAAGACTAAGTTCGAAAGGCTATACTTCTGTCAAAATTAATTTGAGCTCCAACAAAAACCCACATGCAGATTTCAAATATGTTAACAGTATGCATGCAAAGTATGAAAAAGATCCGTTGAAAACTGTGTGAGTAGTTGATTACACAATGTTTGTACCATAGTGTGATGAACGGACGGACAGACGGACGGACGCCAGGCTCATCACTATATCCCCCGACTTTTCGGTCGGGGGGATAAAATAGACATATTGTGAAAAAGAGGTGTTACAAGCAAGCCACGTAACACTTTACTGTTCAAATTTCTATTTATATATCAACGATGATTTTTCAAATTAAAAACGCTCTGCAAAAACACAACTATCACGGTCGACCTTCTAAATATATTACAAGACAAAAGCACAAAAAAAAAAGTATTTCTTTGATAAACGAGTATCTTAATGTATTTCTATAGAAACTACATTATGTGTTAATGAATAAGTATGTAATTTTAATTTTAAGGGAGAGTACTTTTAATTAAAAAGTGGGCTAATCAGTATACATATCTTAAAACTACACTTGTCGAACGTGGAAGCTGTTCTTGCCATGCGCAGTTTGTATACGCTTTGCGATAGATTTTCTCACGGTAAGGGTGAAACTTCGGATGAGCCATGTAAATGCAAAGAACTATGGTAGGACAGGCCTTGGCTAGCAGTAATTTCTTGTTTATAAGAACATTGCAGAACAAGAGTGTAGCTGCCTTTACGCGAATACGCCGGTCGGTATTTGTCAAGTATATACAATGCCAATACGCATCTGCGTATATGCATATTTAAATTTTGCAGCCTGCCTGCACAGCCGCATTTCGTTTTTTTATCTTGAATGAACTCAATAAACAGCCAATTAAGATTGAATTCAATAGTAAGATTTTCATTGGTTCATTACAACTAGAGCGGAAATCTCAAACTGAATATGTTTAGTGAAACAGGCACCTGTTGAATTAAAATGATTAGATCTCTCCATATGTAAGCAGTGCATAATCATAGTATCTTCGGAAAATTATAAGTATATAGCAGGTCATAAGATTTTATTTTAGTAAAAGAATCATAAAACTGATTTACATTTACTAAATTTCTTTAATAACTATCATTCATAGTCAGCTAAGATAGGTCCCCGACACATAATAGACTGGTCTAATTACACCAACCTACGAGTAACACAATAACACCTAATGTAACATAATAATATGTAATATAATATTTCAACAAAAAGCCATAATATTTATAATCATAGGCATTTACGACATATAAAACCAAGCAAACAGATAGGCAATGGACCGGAATTTATACAATTAAATCCGTCATCCCGCTCTAGAACCAAAAAGGGGAGAGAAGCGCACACATAAACTGACAAAAGTTCACGAAAACACGGACGGTAAAGCGATTGAACAGCTCTTTACCAAAATGGTGTCATTCAGCTACCCTAATGAACACAGAAGCAACTTCCATTTGTTCCACCTTCTTCTCTAAATTACAAAACAAGACCCCGGGAACAAGACAAAACAGAAAACAAATTGGGCAGCTACCGAATACAAGGTAATTTTCGCGGTGTTCCATTTTTCGCGGTATTTCGCGGTCACTTAGAAACCGCGAATATTAAAATCGCGAAATAATTTCCTTTTTCTTACGAAGTATCTTCTGTTCCTATATTTTGTTTCTTTTGCTTCAGTAATTGCTGGTACTTTCCACTTGAGCCAGTTCTTTCATTAACCTGCGGCAGCTCTGCCGCATGTTAATGAACGAACTAGCTCAAGTGAAAAAAAGTACTTTTGCTTTTCACGAATGTCACTAACCGCGAAAATTAAAAATCGCGAAAAATAATGCTTATATTTTTTACCCTTTACCGCGAAATTTGAAACCGCCAAAATTACCGCGTATACGGTATTCAGACTACAGTATTGCTCCAGACCATTGACGCGTGGACATATATTATAACATGTGAAATTGGGGAACCACAACGTAGATACCGCCTTGGAACGATCAGTAATAGATTACCGGGGAGGGGGCGGGGGCGTAAGCTATTTGAACTGGATCCAAAATCCTCGCCCTTAGCCTCCGTATTGGTTCAGCCTAACCAAACTAATTACTGTGCACAGAACAGACTGGTCAACGAACGCATCAATTTGTGCGATAAGAACAAAATACCTGGAAAACAATAAATAATTTGTTTTCTTTTTTATATTACAAGCAAAGGAAGCAAAGCTGGCAGGTATGCAGGTGCTCACATTGCTAGCAGACCACAGACAAATAGACACGAGGACAACAGCGAAGAACCACAACATAATTGTCGCTTTGGAATAGTCAGTAATAAATTACTGGGGGCTTAAACTAGTTTTACTGGATCCAAACCCTCACCCTCTGATTTTGCTATGATTAGAAAAAAATTAGTAAGTTGGTTGGTCTGCAAAACGTTTACCTAACCAATCAATGAATCATAACACGAAGCAAACAAATCAGGGATCAGACCTATGAATAATCAGAGATGAGGACTCGACAGAACAACGTAAAGCGACACCTGGAGATCCATGAGCACTGAAATACCGGAGCAAAATGAAACAACCAGTTGAACTCCGAATGACCAAGCAACAGAAAATACAAGGTCCAGCCCCAGCCCCAACTAACAAAAATATGTCGGCTGTGTTTTTCGGACAAATACTCACATTTCTGACTCAGATTTGAACCACAAATATGAGTGAGGAGGGAGAAATTCCACTCTATACCGTGTTTTCTTTTAACCGTAATCCAGGGGAAAATTTACGATGGCGGGGGAAAAGAGCTGCACAAAAAACACATATACAGATCCATCAGATTTGTCCCAGAGAAAATTGCCTTTAAAGTCAGATTTTCGACCCAAGCTTCCAAGAACTGCCTCACATAATATTAGGTGCAAATCCATTACCTCCAAACAATCGAAAAACGACAATAAAGCCTAGAATATTAAATGATTCAAATGAAAAAAATACAAAAAAATACCCCGAAAGTATGGGCGCATCATAAGAGCGCGTCTATCAATACCTTAGGTGTGCGCTTATAAGAGCATGTTTGCTAATAATGGTAAATGCAGTATTATTGATTGAATGAAATACTCCTATAAGCCAGTTTTAGGGAGCGTGCACATGGTCCAATATACTTATGTGCACATTTTGCAGATATGCTAATAGAGATGCACTTGGTATCCATGAAGTGTAAAAGTAAAATAAAATGCATACTGTATGGTATAAAGTTACTCATGTGAGTAAAGGCGAACATATGCACCAATTTGCATATTTAAGCAAATTTGCGTAAACTCAAATAAATGCTCACGTGATTTAATCGGTCCTTGTTTACGGGGCTTCAATTTTGATTTTTAATGTGAGTATATGATGTCATTTACACCCAGATTTATTGGTTCAGTATTGCAGTATTTTTTCATGACTATTTCGGCAAACTTTATGTCTGATAAAGTTTCTCACTTTCAGTCCAGTTTGTATTTTATTTTGTGCTTCTCTTTCACATCCCGATTCAAAGGACACTATCTTAAAGCCCCAAACACTAGAATATTTGCTCACATGAGTATTTATTTGCGTATACGCAAATTTGCTTACGTATGTAAATTGACGCTTTTACTCACGTGAGTAAGCTTTACTCCATACGCATTGTTTACTTTTTAACTTGGTAGAAACCAAGTGAAAATCTCTGTTTGCATCCAATTATGCAAACTTTTTACATGAATATTATGGGCCATGTGTACCCTCGGAAAAAAATTTGCCTACAGGTTTATTACAATCCAAACACACCACATTTGCCGTAACTAGCGCCTACGCCCCAATAATCGCACACATAAGGTATATTTCAAACTCGTTCTTATAAGGCGCCTATAGTTTTGGGGTATTTACTTTTTCTTTATTTGATAATTTAGGCTTGATTGTCGCATCCACCTTTCGGGAGACAACTTTATATTTTCGTCTAATACTTTTGTGAGGCAGCTCCCTCAAGTTTGGAATGAGCTTATTACTTTATAGCCGATTTCCTCTGGGGTAAATTCATTTTATGTGTTTTATATAGCCCTTTTTTCCCTCCTACGTGATTTTTTCCCTGGTTGAATGGCTGAAGGAAAGCACACCGCATATAGGAATGTGCTCCCTCTGAAATTACAACAGAGTAAGGTATTTGTCTGAAAACACCGCCGGATTTAAAACTGCTAGAGCCTCATACGTATGTTCATCAGTCTGTCTTTTATTTCAGTGTTGGGGTGAAACAGCTAGGCACTTTGTCTTTCCGTGTCTGCCAATAAATGGTATATGCGCACGTCTTTTAACGCATACTTTTTCTATAATTGTGTGCTTGTGAAAGTGTCCTTGTATGCATGTGCGCAACAAAGTGCCTGTACTGGTGGACTTTCAAGGCTTAGTGGGCTTAACTCCCATCGGGGCAAAGGTCTAATGATTTTCGATCTAATATACTAGGAAATCTGCGCAACGTGTGCCCTGAGGTGGAATAAGAAGTTTCAGGGCGGTGGTCGATGATATAGAGGATATTTGAGTGTTTCGGTGTAAGATCGATTTTTATTTAACTCATGAACACCAAAAGTGGTATATTCACTCGGGGCGAACACTGAAATAGTCAAATTTTCTGTTTCTTTTATGTTTCAAAATTGCAATAATTCAGTTTATTCCAACGCGTCAGCCACCACGACAGAGACACAAGATTGTTTCTTGACGCTTCTCGATAAATGTGATGCTTCTAGCGTATTTACTGGGTATTGTATTAGTTGTAAACATAGTTTTCAACTTAAAAATAGCTCAAAATTTCATTTTTTATAATCAGATATCAAGAAATATGCTATGAAATATTGCCTTCAGAATACTTAGGCGGCCTGACGTCGCGTGCGCTAACAATGTTACTTTGGGGCTTTAATTGACGTCATTAACGTCGTAATGACGTGCAAACATGCGTAGCGTAATTTATGCCAAGCTGGATAAGGATTAATCAATTAATCAACAAATAAAAGAGACTTTTTTACAAAAATCCTATTTTTTAAACAGTGAACTCTAAAGTGATAATTTCACAAAAAAAAATTACTGGTTTCGTATTCACCTAGCAAAATCTATAATTCATTGAAAAGTATAAAAATATAAAAGAAAACAGTTTTGGTGAACATGGGCGGTGGCATCAGCCTTGTTAAACCGGCAAAACTGCACAAAAAGCACAACATAAACAGAAGTAAAGCCTGTTAACGTGTCATACCCTGGGACTGTGGCCCTGCTAAAACATGCACGACTTAACAAAACGCCCGTTCATCTGCACGTTTCCGCATCTCCCTGTAAGCGTGCATGCCTATGCGATTATCTGTATTAATCATGTATGTAAAACGCTGACGTGAAATCACAGGAAAATGGTTAAACTTTTCTAAGCTAAAGTTATTTCTATACGTGAGGGTCTGCCACAGTCTGTCTGGGAAAATATAAGGATGAAGAAATAATGAATTCGGATCCTTTCTCCTGCAGCTATTGTCAAGCAAGAAAAAAATGTATATTTCTTTATACTCATGTGAGCGTGAATATGCTCGTATGTACATGCCTGTATTTGTGTGTGTGTGTGTGTGTGTGTGTGTGTGTGTTGTGTGTGTGTGTCTGTGTGTGTGTGTGTCGATTTAGCTGTGATGAGAACTTAGAATTCTATTAAGCAAAAATAAAAACTTTACATTGCATTTCATTTCTCTTTTTTTTTTCGAAATGTATTCCAGATATCATTAATCAAATTTCATGAAGACAAACTTCATTCATTTGTTTCTTTCAAATCGAGTTATTGCGTCAAAAAAATAATTAGCTATCATGCTCGAAAATACTCGGAAAGTATTAGGGGTCGTTTCCAAAGATATTGGATAACAGTGCAGGCAATCGGTAGGGCACCTGACACATAAGTCAGAGGTCATGGATTCGAAACCCGGTCTGGCCACATACTTTCGTTTCTCCTTCCGCTGATTCAAGAAGGGCAGTTGTCAGTTACTGGCGAAAGTATGTGCACTCAGTACTGGTTAACCACTTAGGAGGTATAAGCCTGCCCAGGAATAGTGTGGTTAGGTTAACTGACCGTCCCGACATGACCATAGTTGTTTACCGTGGACGTCAAGCAACTTATCAATCAATCAATGGATAACAGTGCACCAATTATCATTAACAGTACTTTTTTGTTTTGTTTTTATGAGCTTTTACTGGAGAATGATCTCAAAAACATGCCTTATAACAGGTATGACCTCCTTATGCCCTTATAATCACCATGAGTGCCGTCGCATTGACTTAATACACTGTTGAACAAAGGTCTAATGCAAGCCTGCCATTCTTGAATCAATGCTATATGCAACTCTTGCAATGTGTTGATCTGACGATTTGTCCCGGGCACGCCGACCCAACTCGTCTAAAACATGTTCGATCGGGTTTAGATCAGGTTATCCGGCAGGCCAAGGAGATTTCAACGTTATTTCGGGCAAAAACTGTCGCGTTATCAAAGCAATGTGTGGCATTGTGTTATTTGCTGAAACATAATGCCGAGGCCCTGATTACGGTGACAGAGTATGGAAAGAGGACGCTAGACCTCATCAATATAACAGCGAGTATTCAGGTTACTAAATATGTCTTCTGACCCCTAACTATCAAACTGCCCCTACCAAAAAACGATTCCACTCCAACTTGAAGCAATCAGCATACCGCTTGTTGTGTGGCGGTAAACCCGAATTCCTCCATCAGCATGGGCTAGAGCGAATCGGGATTCGTCACTGAACAGTCAGCACGCCGCCTGATGAAACGACGTCTAGCCCAGCCTCTGACATATTGTCATAATCTGGCCTTTATAAGGGCGACGCGCACGAATGGGATTAGCAAACGGCTACGAACTGTTTTAGCAGATAACCCAAAATGCCTGACAGCGGCCGTCGCCGGGAAAAAGTGTTGACATAAAAGCTTGATATGGCGAACACGTGCAAATACAGCTTAATAGAGTATACATCAATACCGGCGTTCCGAATCATTTAGTATCATAAAAATTACCCTGTCACGTGTAGGTTCATGTGTTGACATTATAATTTCATAGCCTCCATTACCGTATATACAGGGATGCTGGATATACTTCAGCATACTATGTGTAAAGTTTTGTATTGCCAATTTTTATACAAAATTTTCTAACATCAAATTTTCCGGTGGAGTGGGGAGGGATTTAAAGTAATGATAGTGGCTCTATGAGGTCCGAACAATCCACTGTATAGTAGCCTTCCTGAAACCAGTTTTTCGGAGGGGTGGGGTGGTGGTCGTGAGGTGGGGGGCGGGGGCGGGGCGGGGCGGAGGCTACTCTTTGACAGTGGTCAGTTACTTCGTTCAGCCATGGCTACACAAAGAACTACATGTATACGTAATCAACAGAAAATGGGGAAAATTTATGGACAGATTATGTAACTAGGGCACTGCTTAACACGTAAGCAGAGAGGAATATTAAAGAACAGTTTGACAGCCCATAGTTGAGCAATGCGTGTATCTACAAGTTCATCATCAAACGTTCCCGTTACTACCCTATCATACTAATCTGTTGATCTGTCTGTGCTACATATTTCCTTGTGTTTGCTTAATCCTCGAGCAAAGCCAAGTCTCAAGGAATATGGCAATTTTGCGTTTCCTTAACCTAATCAGTCCATTCATTTTCACTGAAATGGCCACATTGATCAGATATTGAAATAAGTACGCACGCAAGCAAATGGTTGCATGTGTACTTGATGTTTAGGCTCTCAAAGTTCATATGAATGTTGAGAATAAACTGCTTTTGCTTACTTATGCAGAATTTGCAAGTTTAGTAACTTTTGCTAATCAGTGCATGTGTACAGGGCTTTAGTGTCTTCGCTTCAAATGTTTCCAGATTCGGAAAATTTCTCCTGCTTTTCGGGATCACACAATCCTCCATTAGCACTATTGGGCAGTGCGCTAACCACTGTGCTACTTCTAAACAGACTGCATGGATGCGCGTGATTATCTTAGTTTCCGCTGATTGCATATGACTGACGGTACGTTTTCCCATGGTAAGGCTAAATTACGTAGGTCTGAATACTGATGGAAATAAAAATAGGGTTTCTATATCATGTTAAATTTCGTTTGCCACGATCATCACGTCAGCAATTTGTATTTAAACATGATGCCCCAAGCCCGCCTGACTGTTCATCTGCTTAGTCGACAACGCAGAATAGTCATGGTAAGTCAAACTGGTTTTTATTTCTTTTGCCTGCCGTTCTGACCAATTATTTAATGCATTGTATTGTTTTATATATATATATATATATATATATATATATATATATATATATATATATATATATATATATATATATATATATATATATATATATAAATCTTGAAAAAGTCCACAATACAGGATATTAATATATAAAATAGAAATAAGAAATCTGCCTGAAAGTTCTGTCGCTTTATTTTCTTAACCGGTTTCACTACTGCATGTAGATCATCAGAAGAAGTGCAAAAACATTAACACAACATTAACATTGTGATTGTGTTAATGTTTTTTCACTTCTTCTGATGATCTACATGCAGTAGTGAAACCGGTTAAGAAAATAAAGCGACAGAACTTTCAGGCAGATTTCTTATTTCTATTTTATATATATATATATATATATATATATATATATATATATATATATATATATATATATATATATATATCGAAAAAATAATTCGTAGATGCACAAATTCGATTATTTATTATAATGGTTAACCGATTTCATGAAGTTAATCAATTTTCAAAGCCTTATTTAAACATATTGTTCACAACAATATAATAGCGTTGCGTTGTCAAGAGTGATAACGTAACGTAACGTTATCAACTTCCTTCCGGTCCGTATACAATAATTATCAAATTCAGTGTAAAGAATTAAGTTTAGGTAAAAACGTTCGAATGAAAAACTTCTCTTTTCCTTCCTCTTTATAATGCTTTCAGTATTCATATGGTAGAAAGGAAAAATATAATATTTTGGTTCCCTATCAGAGCAGTCTGCAATATGGCCACTAACTGGTATTTTTCGAAGTTTGGGAACTCTTATGTGTTGGTTGTGAAGAGTTACCCTGTTTCTAAGATTACCGGTTTCACCTATATATTGTTCATTGCAGCCTCTGCATTGTATAACATATATGACGTTTTTGGCTTTGCAAGTCATATTGTCCTTAACTTTGAAGTTTTTATCCTTAAATGAAATTGATGTTCCTTCCATTAAATGTTTACAGAGACCGCACCTGGGTTCATTGCATTTTTTAACTTTGAAATCCTCTGGTTGTTTGATAGTAAATTTTGCTTTAGTTAATATGCATTTTAAATTTGATGGTTGACGTTTGCTTTTAAGGAAAATTTTGTCTTTAAGTATTTTATGCAGGTTGTCATTTCTGTGTAAAATGCGTTTATATTGTCTTATTTCACTAAAGATTTCTGGATTGTATGGATTGAATGTTGTAACATATTGGATAACGTCTGATTCGTTTCTTTGGTATCTTTAATAAACTTGTTCTGTCTAGTAGCCTAACTTTTTCGATGGCGTCTTCAATTAGTTTACGTGGATATTTTCGTTTTTCTAAGTAAGGTTTTATTTCGTCAAATCGTTGTCGTAATACCGGCATTTTCGGATACAATAGTTTTCAAACGTCTAGCTAGATTGTAAGGTATGTTATTCCTTGTATGTTTGGGGTGGCATGATGTATAAAGTAAATATTGTTTAGAGTCTGTGGGTTTATAAAATACATCTGTTTGTATTCTACCACCCTTATTTATTACCATTGTATCCAGAAATGAGAGATTTGAATTGCTTTTAGCTATTGCGTATTTAATACTTGGACACAGTGTTCACTTTGCAAGCAGGGCATTTTAATCTGGTTCTGCATTTATTACTCCTAAAACTGTCAACGCCGGCACATAAAAAATCGATAAAGCGATGTCCAGTCTAAAATCACAGTGCTTATTAAGGCACGATAAGTAACAAACTTTAATGCAAATATTCACACTTGAACAACATACGGCGTATTAACTTTTGTTGAGCATTACACATTTTATCAAGCAACGAACGCATTTTATGTTGATTGAGTTGTCCTTATATGAGCCATCTTATTAGCAAGCTAAAATTAGACAACATCATTTCATCCACAAGAGGCATAAAAATCAGTAACGATAAAGATGATGCGCCGTATCTTAGCAAACACTAATGTTTGAAACTGGGTTTAACTTTCTCTCGTTCTCTCTATCTGTCTGTCTCTCTCTGATTTTTTTCTCAAGTTTTACGCATTATTCATTTGTAAATAAAAATTGTTTGACCTGGTCTTATAAGTAAGCTAAATAAAAATAATTTCTCTTTAGCCATTGAACTGTAACAGCCAGTTAAAAATAGGTAAAAATTTGTACCTCAGCGCATACATGTACTTGCTTTTATAGTTTCCTTCTTTTGGAGGGGACATGTAACACAACACATGTTGTTTTGTTACCACCCCTTTTGACCCATCGGGTTGAGAGACTCTATCATCGAGGCCCGGGCATGGAGGTTGAAGCGTCTTATTTCCTTCCATCAATTCAATGACTTGCCCACTGCCTATGATATAAACGACCAGACCCGAACAACCAAAGTAATTGGGCCTATCCTTAACCTACAAGGGACCCCTTAATCTACCTGTTTTACCTCGCTCGGGTATTACCGGTAAGACTTGACTCAGAATCGAGTTTTATCCAGGCCGTACACTTCAACTATGAAGACTTTCACCGAATGATCCTGTTTTCATTGGTTTTGTTTAATCTGTAACCGATCGTTTGTGAGGAAGTTGAGATTGCAGTAGAAGCACTGAACAAGGGGAAGTCTGCCGGAGTTGCTAATATACCAGCACAACCTGTTCCTGTTGGCGGGATACCATGAATAATGTTTTAACGAAACTCTCATTTCTAACAAAATCTGGAGAATGAGAGAATGGCTTACCCTATGAAATTAGTCACTGATAATTACAGCCCCTAAAAAGAGCAACTTACAGCTATGCCAGAACTACAGAAACAGCGGCCTCATCAGTCATTTGAACAAAGTTATTTTGAAATTACCTTGAACAGGCTTGAACCCCAAGACGAACAAATAATTGCTGAAGAACAGGTTTGATTCGGAGCCGAAAGGAGCACTACAGACCAAAACTTCAAACTCAGAATCCTGTGTAAAGCGTACCTCCAGCATCAGCAAAACCTATGGTAAAACTTAAAATATAGTGGACTCATGTTGATTCCTCCCTTATAAGAAGCAGAACCACAGCAAATCTGGTACCAACAGAAAGTTCAGTATCTCTTCTTTATTTCCATACCTAAGATTTAATACCCAGACTGATACAGAACTTGTCAGGGTTTAACAAACCAAGGCAGTGTCCGACTTTTTTTGGCTTGACGATCGCCATTTTTAATTTCTTTCACCGAGGGTACCAATGTATTTTCCACTATTTGCAGGAGTTGGCAGGAATATTTATCCATGACATGTTCGTAATCTTACACTTAACACTTGTCAGTAATGGTAAAACATCTGTTCACTAACCTACAATCCTTTAAAATATGGATTTGTCAGTCATAAAATAAAATTTAGTCTCGAGTTTGTAGGAAAGCTGCAAGCGTCCTTTAACTTAGATCAAGGTAGTAAAACAACCGGTCTATGGTTAAAACTGCGCTGTAAACATTCTGAAATTTAAGTTGTCAAGCTCGTGGCAAACGGTCTCCCTCTTGAGAGGAGCAGTGCCATTCTGGTAGATTCGGTTTATTCCGTATAAATAAGTAGACAAGGCATTATGTTTCTGTACAGGCATGTACTCACATTTTTGGAACCAGGACATTTTATCGTTTTCCTTCAAAATGTGCATACATCCTTATATAAAGATGAATCCACACTTGGAAGAAAAACAATAAAATGCCTTGGCTAAAAATGTGGATACAGCTCTATATAGGGACGAAAATGTGGATACATCCTTGTATAGAGATGTATCCACATTTTGAAGAAAACAATGCCCTGGCTAGAAAATGTGGATACACTCCTGGATCTACAGAGAGACAATGTGGAAACCCCCTATAAAGAGACGAATCCCTATTTTCAAGGAAAGCAATAATATGCCTTGACCAAAAAATAAGGATTCATTTCATTCATGTAGGTAAGAAAATGTGGATACATCCTAATATACAGATGCATCCACATAATGAAAGAAAACACCAATATGCGTTGGCCAAAAACAAAATGTGCAATTCTTTCCCCTTATATCAAACGGAATAAACTGCATCACTGTTATTTTGATTATTCATAGTGGCGGGCAAAAATCGGTCGGGTAGCATAGCCGTTCAAGGATAACAAAAGGTGCGCCGAAAAGTCAATGGCGGAAACTTCAAATCAACAACAACAAACAATGCGATTTATTCCGTAAAATTTATCAAACGGAATAAACTGAAAGTGTATTTAAACGTTTTTTTAAATACGTTCTGGACATGCAAATTTTTCACACACCGCTGTAATCATTCTAAAAGTAGTAGTGTATCGTCCTTCATTCATTTGTTTCAAAACCATGAATGTCATGTGGATTCATCGGGAAAAAATATATTACGCATGTTTTATGCTTTTTTAATTTATTTTTTCCTAAACAAATAATGTGACAAGCAATCCGTGGTCTGTACAACACTGAATAAACAAGTCTGTTGGATAGAGCGAAGAACAAAAAAGATCGTCTTGCAACAGTTGCTACCCTTGCATATGACACGCATATGACGTCACGTTGATGCAGACTGGTTTTCATTGTCTTCTAAGCGCTTTCATCGTGTGTTAGCGAAACAACAAGGAATGGCCGATCGTCAACAAATGTACAGACATCGAGGATTTTAGCACAGGCTTGTGCAATAACATTCCATTAAATATCATCAAAAACAGGTTTATTACAAACTATAACAATCTCCGTTATTTGCATAGTCGATTTTTCCCTGTTAATGTCTGATAAAGCTTGAGTGAGTAGTGTAAAAGCTACTTCCATGTGTTGCAAACGGGCGCGTAAAAGTCTATCGACACCAATGTGCTTCAAACGGTCAGTGAAAACTCAAGGTTGGCTCCACACGGTCATATATGGTCTCAATTTGTAGGTTAGATGTGCAGCTTTACTTTGCTACCAAATTTGCCTCATTTCGGCTGCTTTAAAGGATTTGAATCCACATGAGTCCACTATATTAAAGTTTTGCCAAACCTATACCATGTCTTCGTTGATTTAAAAACAGAGCGCCCTTGGACATGCAGTATGGGCCACCTTGTGGAAATTTAAAAAGAAACTACACTTCAGGAACTGACTAAATCAGATCCTAAACCCCAATTTGCGGAAGTATAATAATATCAGTGCAAAACTAGACCGAACCGTTGAGCAGCTCTACGACAAGGCTACAAGTGCAGTCCAGATGAATGACAGTACGGGAGAATGGTTCATAAGAACAGTTTGAGTTAGGCAAGGATGTCTCCTGTCACCCACCCTCTTCAGCATAAGGTATAATATGGAGATGGTGCTAAGAAGACTAAACTTATGACAAACATCGTCAATGGCATCCAGAGGGGGGTCAAGTTTAAAAGACAGAAGCTGGGTACCGTTATAAGCTTCAAATACCTTGAAGCATTGTTTCAGATGATGGCTTGAAACCGGAAGTTCTATAAAGGAATGAACGAGCCACTGCAGCTTTAACAAAGCTGAAGTCAATTAGGAGAGATAACCATCTTTTGGATCAAAGGTGGAAATGATGCCCTCTCTTGTCATTTCCGTATTTCTGTATGCCTGTGAATCGTTGACCTTGACAGCAGAGTTAGAAAAAATAACGCAGGCCTTTGAGATGAGTTACTACCGAAGGTTACTGAATATTTAGTACTAGGACCACATAATCAATGAGGAGGTTCGCAGAACGATCCAAACAGCCATTGGAGAATAAGATGAACTCCTGATGGTCAAGAAACGGAAACTAAGGTGGTTTGGCCATATCTCAAGGTCATTTTGGTTAAGCAAAGACGTTTCTACAGGACACAGGAAAAGGAAAAAGAATAAGTGGTAGACAGAAGAAGAGGTGGTAAGACAATATTAAAGAGTGGACAGGGATGGACTTTGCCAGCTCAGCTAGAGCGGCTGAAAATACGGCTGAAACAAGGCAAAAACGGATTGTTGCGAAGTCATCCATGGTGCCCCCAACGACCTTGCAAGCTTAATGGATAAAAAAGAATAGAACAGAATTGATGTAGTTCAAGTTTTTGAAACCTAACTGCTGTTGGTTAAAAGAGGTGGGCAAAATAGTATACTTTAGGTATCACTAAATTGACGATTGGACTATTATTTCCATTCACTACTAACAATCGCGCACCTAATAATGAGGCCTTTCAGATCCATACCGTTTCTAGGAGCCCTGGTAGCTCATTAGGTGTAGGGCTGGCCTACTGATCTAGCCGTACCGGGTTCGAGCCCCGATACGGGGCCGCTAGAGGTGAGAATCTTTCAAACCGTAAACGGGGCTCTATTGCATCATTTCATTATCAACTCCCATCGTCCTGATACGACTGAAATGATATTAAAAAGGACGTAAGACACAAGTCATTGACACATCCATACCAATTCTTTAGTGAGTGATTGGTTGCTGCGTCTACAATGACGAGAGTGATGCAATTGTCTGCCAGCGCGGTTTTAAGCATTCGTTTATGACCATTTAGTCAAATCTGACATGCAGTTACATTATATGCAGCAGATGCCACTGACGAGGTCCTGATTGAAAACCGGCTACTAAACTCTATAACACACTGCAGCAGACCTTTCTAGGATTCTTTTTAAAGAAACCAACTTATATTATGTTGTGTCCGCTTGTCTATGGTCTCTTGCGATTTCGTCACCCGTATTGCTGCAAATCTGCCTTCTGTTTTGTTTTGTTTTGTAATTTAAAACAAATAAGTAAAAATAGATGTTGATGCTGCTATTGGGGTAGCTAAATGATCATCTGTTTCGGAAAAAGCTGCTCATTCGGTTAACTGTGTGTGTCTTCCGTAAACTTGTGTCACTTTGTGTGTGTATGTGCTTCTTTCCCTATTGGTTTTGAGAGCGGAATGTGGGATTTGATTGTATTAATTCCTGATCATTGCCCATGTTTTTTACTTTAAATACGTAGTAAAACCTAGCCCTCGATATGTGACAGTGAGACTTTTTGACTTAACATGGATATTTTTACATAATTTTAATTGTTCATCGGGTTGTTGAGTTTGAACTCATTTTTGTAGTGTATTTAGTGCATTTCTTTACTCTTTTGCAGGAGATTGTAGAATCATTCAAGTTTCTCATCGTCAGTAGAATTATCTTTTCAGGTTTGTTTATGTTTTTACCAACCTTATAACGCAAAGTTAATTTAGTTCTTCTCCTGTAAGTTTAATTTGGAATGTCTGTTTTTAAGTCACATTTAATAAAGGCATATTGAAATGAGTGTACAAAACTACTCTTAGCTACACTGGTCAACTGTACAGTAAAGAGAAAACAGGCGATTAAGGATGGGAGGCCATAACTCTTTCATATGTCAGTTCCGAAGACTAGAATAATAATCAGAGTCTTCGCTTTTGGCATTGCGGAAGCTTAAAAGCTTAGCTATCTTTTAAGAGCACAGCGAAAGCTCTGATTAGACTAGGCGGACCCGAAGGCTGATTTGAGTCTTCGCTGGGCGCACATGCTGCTTTGTAGGTTTAGTCGTGTAGCGGCTCAACTGTGCATTTTAAGTTTATTGTTGTATTAGTAAGGACTTACTTATAGCCTAGTCTCATTCCTGACTCTTTTACGATCATTCTATCTGATCCTATAACCATCTGTCCTTGCTGAGCTGTCAAAGTCTATCCATTTCAACTACCTGGTATTGTCTTCCCATTTGTTTCCATGACAGCATAATTTGACTTATAGCGTACAGGAACACCCGAACCATTTGGTAATAATTGCATTATCATTTTAATGCTTACACGCTTAAAGTCGCATTTGCGATGCCGATGTTGACATACTTTATGAATACACCGGTACCCAACACGATTGCTTTTATCTCCCGTTTTCTCTCTTTTACATAAGATCTTAAATAGAATCTGAAACTTATATTTTTCCCGACTCCTTTAATAAATTCAATAATACACAAGCAGTCATGTAAAATCCTTTATATCTTTCAGCTACTGCGTACCACAATTACGACTTTTACTATAACGGTTGCTTCAGAGATGCTTCAGACAGAGATGTGGGGGGATATCGAATAGAAAAGACAGACAATTCGCCAAGGAAATGTTTTGAGTTGTGTGAGAACCGAGGTAAATAGCCTCAGCATTTTGTATTTGACTATAACCATCTATACTTCATTATAAATCAGATGCATTGGACAAAATATTAGATACATAAAAAATACACGTACAGTATACTACATTAAGTTGACCAGCCTGCTTAAAGTACTGTATCAAATTGGACGCAGCATAAAAAGCTTGTATCACCCCATCGCACAATACTATTTGTATCACTCAGAGTAATCATGTGAGCGTTGACAAATGCCTAGTATAACTCAAACATCATGCAAGTACCCTACGGAATCAGCAACATCACACAGTCTTGTTTGTGTTAAGAGTAGATAAAGAGCCGCCGTCAAATATCTGATACTACTTTGCATTGATAAAAGACCGCAAAACGTCACTTCATCTGCACCGCACAATATAGTTTACATCAGAGGATACCAAAGTGTTAACAAATTCCTAATATTACTTAGCTGTGATAGAAGGACAATAAAAGCCTAACATTAACACAATCACACGAAAATATTTATATATTGTTCGTAAGTATTGACCTGGCACTCATGAATATTCCGCTCACCTCCGTAAATTGATTCACGGTGTCCGATTACGACCAGGTAAAAACAGCGACAATATGTACATTACTGTTTAACAGGAACAATATCACTGTATCATGTGAGACAGTGGATAAGACATTGAGCCTTTAATCTTTGAGTTATGGGTTCGAATCTCACTATCATCGTTTTAATATTATTTCGAGTATGTTTTTCTTTTTCTTATCGTAAAACCAGCGGACAATCTTGCCATGCTCGGCACGAAATTTTAATGTTTTAGCTATTAATTTGGTTGTTTGTTTGGTTGGTTGTCTTAGGTTTAACGGCCCTTTGAGACAGTACTGCATTTTATATCGGGCCGTCTTTTAAAGACAGGGAGAACAAAGAGATGACAGGCGAGAAAATTTTTTCCAAAAAGTCCCACCCGCACCTACTGCAAGCATAGTAGCCCTTTGCAGCACTATCAGCCAAACTAATATGACGCGGGCCGGGCAAATTACCAGCACCATCGCCCGACCCGACAACCCTCTTCAACTATTGAACGAGATGCACTATCTTTCCACTATCACGTGTACACGTAAATCCTACAACAACGTCGACCAAACGCATCTCAATTTCAAAGAAAAAATACCGTATAATGGAAAATTTTCGGGTCGCCTAATTTTCGCGGAATTTCGCAGTCGGTAGCGATCTGCGAAAGTTAAACTTCGCGAAATATTTTCCAAGTTTGTACAAAAGAGTAATAGGAAATTTGAATCGTCCATACATATGGTTTGTGGTCTTCAAAGCACCCCACAAAACCGTAAGAGTAGGTAACTATAGAGCTATTATTTTCGGCGCAATTATGTTAGCTGCTAACTAGCAGATGATTGCAATTTGAACAGACTGTCACTTTTTTGTTTGATTAAAGGTCTCTTGTATCTGATTATGCAATAATTGAAGTACTTTTAATTGGCTGTGAGTTCTTTTTACTTCCTGAACACTAGCAATTCCATCAATTGCTCGTATATTTCAATTGACTGTTTCTGTGTACGAAGGCAGATTTGTACAAATGTTTTTGTGAAAAAAGGATGGGTATCCTCCCAAACCCAAAATGAGCCGATGCTATCTAAACAAATGTGTTCATAACATAGTGATCACAGTTTCATTACTTTTCTCTCTCCTTGTACGTCTTGATGTTTTAGTAATAACATTCTAAATAAAGAAAAAAATATAAAAAAAATGAAATTTACTAACAACGAAGTCAATAAGATTCGATCTGTCGACATCTACATGCACAGTCGGAAGCCTTCACCACTATGCTACGGCGTCAATGAGAAATGGTTGACTATTTTATATTCAAGTAGCAGTATTTTCCGGTAAATCATCGCTAAAGCTAACGAAATTATCCGAGTATAATGACGGAAAAAATGAGTGCCAGGTCAATGCTTATCAACAATATCAGACTGGGCATAGAGTTGTAGAAAAATAACGAGTAAAACTTCGGTGTTTTGGAAGGACCATACCCTTCACACCTTCACCATCACACGGATTATATCTGAGCAAACAAAAAAGTGTTAACAAATATCTTAGCTATGATGGAGAGACCGTAGATATCTTACCAGGACCATTTTAAAATATTGTTTATATCAAAATGGACACAGAAGTGTTAAAACTATCTAAAATACCTTTCTAGGATGAAAGGAGGGTAAAAAGAGAATACCATGTTAGTGTCTTTTGATATCAAGTTTATCAGGTGAGACCAAACACAGCGTAGGAATGGCGAGGCTTGCCGAGCAAGTCCGGTGTGTTTCTGGTCGAGCCTGATAAACTTGATATCATAAGATACTTACATGGTTTTCTATTTATCATGCATCATAAGAAGATCTTAAGGCGTAAAAGCTTCAAGGAAATGAAATACAAACGCAGTTTTGTTCGAACTTACTGACGTCGCAAATGCGTTGTGACGTAAGACGGTGACGTCATTTAACCAATCCAACGTTGTTATCAGGGCCAATGTCAGCATATAGCAAATCGTCTTCAGAGATCGCTCCTAAAGGCAAAGCCTGATAACATTCGCGCATGCGCAGATATACAGTGACATGATATTACATCATGATTTCATACCCCTAGTATCAGTGCGTTTGCAGCAGATGCATGATAAACACCATTACAGTAGCATCATCACTCAGCTCTTGTTTATTCAAGAGCTGGCAAATACCTTATATTACTTCACTATAATGGAAGGAGTGTGAAAATCTTACACAAACACGATCCCACTATACTGTTTGTTTTAGGGCGGGCACGGAAATGTTAACAAATGCCTATTATTACTTCTAAATGGTGGAACATGTGTAAACACTCTAAACATGCCCTAGCACACTACCGCCAACTATCGATACCTGAAAGTCTAAACTCATACTAAACTACTGATATCTCATAGTAAATTTTCTGGTCCCAGAATCCTATAATCCAGTTCAGATCTTTGACCAAGTTCTCTCATATTTCCACATTTCATACATCTCCTCTAAAGTAACTGGGCCAGTTTTTTACCAAATTATATATAGGGCCTACAAGGGTTGCGGGAACTAAAATTTGTTCAAATGGACCAGGTCACATGAACAACATGGCCGACATGTCCGTATATGGAAAAAACATTTAAAAATCGTATTCTCTAGAACCAATTTACCGATGGCCTTGGAACTTGGTAAGTAGCATTTGATACATAAGTGCTATCAAGATTGTTCAATTGATGACCTTGGGTTGACCTTGACCTTTTTACGGCAAAGTCAAGTTTGCTTTCTTGTGCTTTTATATTGCAAAATCCTACAACATGAGATTTCATGGAAAGTATAGAAGAACAAAAGTATTTGGCCTAAAAGTTGGTTTAAACATCTCAATGAGTTAATGAAGATTTTTGAGGACAGGAAATCAATGTCATTCCTTGACCTTTGACCCAGGTCTTTCATCTATCGACAATTTCATAAATCTCCTTACAAGCCACTTTGCCAGTTGTAATAAAATTCCATATAGAGCCTCCAGGGCTTATGGGAATAAACATTTGTTCAAGCCATCTAGGGCTCCGTGACCAACAAAGCCGCCACGCCCAAATAAGGTAAAAAGCCTTTACACTCCTTCTTCTCCAGAATTAGTTAAATGATGGTCTTGTACTTTTAAATAGAACTATGCTAGAACATGAGAGTTCATGGTAATTATAGAAGAACAGACAATTTTGGCCTAAAAATGATATATACAGCCAAATAAAAGAATACATGAAGATTTGTGAGCACAAAAGGTCCAAGGTCTCTCAAATTGTGACAGTCTGAAACAAGTCTTCGAAACCCACTGGACCAAGTTGTAACCAGATTTCTACAGAGTCCCGGGGCTTTCGGGAACGAAAATTTGGTCGAGTGGTCCTAGTCAAATGATCGACATGGCCGCCATGCCTATATATGGTAAAAAACCTTTAAAAACTTTCTCCTTCAAAACCAAACGATGGGTGGCCTTGAAACTTGGTGTGTAGCCTTGGAGATCCAAGTACTACTAAGATTGTTTAAAGAAGGACATTGGGTTGACTTTGATCTTTTGATGGGAAGGTCACATTTGCTTTCGGTTGCATTTATATAGAAAAATGCTTAAACGTAAGACTTCATGAAACTTGTAAAAGATTTGGGTGCAAAAGTTATTAAATACAGTCAACTAAATGTGTAAATGAAGTTCAGATATTTTTTATGAGTAATAGAGGTTAAGGTCGTTCTTTAACCAATGTCTCTTATATTTTGACAGTTTCCATCTATCATTTTTGTTCAAATGATGACACTAGTTTGACCTATGGCGGTTTTACTCTGGTGAGCGATTCAGGGCCTCAGGACCCTCTTGTTTCTTTTAGGGTTACCTCCTAAATGAACAAAATGCATTTTTTTATTAAGTTATCTCGAGAAGTATATGAGATAAATGTTGTTATTTGTAGGTAAGAGTTGCAGTGTAAAGGAGCTGATTAACTAAAGGCTAAATTCAGTTAAAATATGGATTGAGTTATGCCCCTTTTCCGGATAAGGTACATTTCAGTCCCGGAACCGCTTAATCTAGGCAGCTGATTTTTAGTATACTACTAGTAGTTGGTATTTTAAAGTTGTTGGTCAAGGAACTATAACTCTTCAGTTATTAATTACAGAGTCGTTTCCTTTGAGGTTTATAAACTCAGGAGTTGAAGCTCTAGTAGTATAAGTACTTGCCAATCGCTTGCGGTTATTCTGTTGTAGTTTCACGTTCGTTTTGGTTTAGTATTGTTAGTGAGCGCGCAGTTTTGCTATTGTGTGCTTTCTGTCACCTCTTTGTTGTATAGGATGACACTCTGGCCTCATCCGTCCGGAGATGGATGAGGCCAGAGTGCCGTCCTATACTACTCCTCTTGTTCTTTTTTAATGGCTTTGGGTAGTTATGGTCTTTAAATTTGACTTTATCTCAGTTATCTTCCCTTACGTTTTTATTCAGACAACCTTCTCGGTTATTTTGGCTCCTGTGGAAGCAAAAAATCTTAAAGGTCTACTGGTGCTTTTCTATTGCTTGAGTTTTGCCCGGTGAGCAGCTTTGGCCAATTTGGTCTCTTATTTTATTACTGACCGTTCTAAGGCGGTGGTTCTGAATATGTTCGTAGCTTTTTGTGGCCGTTTGGCCCTTGCCATGGAACATTTTCAGCGTGTCTCGTTTGGTTTATTGTTTTTAGTCCATTTTGGCATTGTAGTCACTTCAATTGGGCAGAGAAAGATTGCTGACTTGGTAGTTCATATATATGGTATGTGCTACAGTTCCAACTCTTCCTACATTCCAACTCTTCCTGTTGGTATCACTAGTTGGCTATGTGCTGTGTAGGTTCCACTTGCTGAACATCAGTGTTTATATGTAATGGTCTTTTAAGTGTTGGGGTGGGAGTAAGGGGGCGGGGTTGTCGGTTTATGGAGAAAAAAAACGGACATATGACATAAAGGATCATTATATTTCGACATAAGGTGCCTTTACAAATTTCACCATCAATGTCGCCGTCATTCAGCGCTTTACATACCTACGCCAGGAAGGAGAGGAATTATTTCAGCTGCATGCATTATCGAGGATGACAAAGCCTAACTTTCATTTTTCTAGTCGCGAGTATTGATATCTTTCTCTCAAGGAAATTGGAGTTTAGACTGCTGTCAGTAGAACTGGATTTATATGATAATATACCAAGCGGAAATGAATAGCCTTATTACAGCACAGATTTGTCAAAAGTTCACCACACAGAATCAATTTAAAATTTGTCATTGCACATATGGTTAGGCAGTACCTAGCTCTCATGTTTCTTTACATAGAGGCTTTACCAAAGTAGGATTGTTAGCTCCAAGAAAATTCAATTTAGGAAGATGTCTGGTGCCCGTTTCACGAAACAGCTCATGTCAAAGATTTTCATAGAAGCCATACCTGTTGAGATGGAATTCTAAACTTCAGTGGCCAAGATCAGACTATCTGGGTCTGTATTTTTCTCAGGAACATCCGTTTGAATCTTTATTACATTTAAGACATAAGTATTAATATTGAACCGATCTAAAATCAGTATCACCTTATTTGAACCTAAATCAGGGTCCGAGGTTATAAAAAATAAAAGTTCATGCTCAATTCAGCTGAGCATGAACTTGTTTATGCTCATAAATGTTAAAATGTCAGCCATTTTGTCTTGATATTTTTTAATATTTTTTTTTTTTATTTTTTTTTTTTATTTTTATGAGCATTTTGAATTTCATTCTCAGCTGAGTTTAGCATGAAATATTTTTATAACCTCACGACCTGAGTTTCAAATCATGCTCTACTACTTGCAGGCTACGACGTTGCCGGAGTTCAGTACGGCAAGGAATGTTTCTGTGGTCATAGTTTTGGAAAGTACGGGGAAATTGCTGAAGGTTTTTGTGATAAGCCATGTACGTATGATGCAAACGAGAAGTGTGGCGGTATCTATGCTAATAGCATCTTCACCCGTGATAGAGGTAAACAATTGTTAATTACAAACAGTGTATTACAAAGTGTATGGAAACACTCATGTTTGACACACATTTTTTACACGGGAGAACACTTTTTGTTTCTTCCTGTTTGATTTCCTGAAATGCAAATCTCTCCGAAAACTGGGATTTACTTTAAGAGACGGCCCCTGGAAATGGGATAATATTTCTTTTAAAAAAGATTTATTGCCCTTGAAAATGTTCCCCTTTACCTTCAGCAAAGAATGAAATGTAAGATGCGTTTAACAATGTTGTAGCCCGGAGCGCTACCGAGCGCTCACTTTCTGCACACGAGAGCTCGCCGGGCAACCATCGGCTGCTCCCGAGACTGGAAGATAGGTGTACACTATGGCGACCGTATAAATGATTTCTGATTGGGGGAATACGGGTCATTGCAATAGTTTTCCAATTTTTATCGAAATGCTCTATTATAGTGCGGACGTGATAACTTGGCAATGTTTTTGTTTTGTGTTTATTTTGATTTGGTGACTGATAAGCAAAATTGAAGTGTTCAGCTTATGCAACCCAAGGAAATGGAAGGAATAAGGACGAGTTGCATTAAAGGTAGGTTCCTGTACTTTGGAATGCATCATAATTTTGATGATCTTTAATCCAAGCTGTCGGAAAGCACTTATAAAAGGGAATGAACAAGTTTCACTAAAAAGTGTAAATCAAAAAAATATTAGAAAAGTTGTTTTGCAAGGGATTTCCTAACTCTGCTTCGCACACCAGTTAGCACTATTTTTAGTTCGCCCCAAAAATAGATAACGCAGCTGAGGTCATGCTGCATTGCATTTTGGGATAGTTTTAACCCATCCATCATGCCAGGACCTCTAGGAGAGCTCACGACAAGGGAAAATTGACCTTTGGAGAATGGCATCAGAAATTGCGCACTTATAGACATAATAAACATAGATGTTTTTAGAACTGGAATTCCAACGCAAGAAAATAAACCAAAAGGGAAAACGGCTATTTTCTTCAACATCTGACGAGTTTCTCAGTTGTAACACATTCAGAAAAATAAGAGAATTCAATACTGCTCAGAAAAGACGAAATAATTTCGTGGACATAATTGTTATCGCTAGTACAGGAACCTACCTTTAAGGTGCAATAACGGCCCATTTTTTTCGCAAAAAATTAAAACGCAGTAATCCCCAAAATAAAGACAGCTTTAAGCTGGCCAATCCTTATTTGGAAGATCTAAATTTGTATTTTCGACAGTCTTGCTTAAAATGCGTCATTTTGTATCACAAACTACCCCAGGAATGGCAAAAACAGCAAAAAAAAAAAAAAGAAAGAAAAAAAAAACAAAAAAAAACAACATGAATTTGAGAACTTCAACATCAGTGAAAAGTATCAGCGCAGCATGACCCAACTAAAATTTTGGACAAAACGTGTCTTATAATGTTATACGCCTACAGTAAAAATATCGACTTGGGTCACGTCTGCACTGGGTTTCAAAAAATGTCAAGTGTTATCCAACGCACCGCCGGTGTGCTTCTACGTTATGAAAGAATTGCGTTAATCGCCTAACCTTGACGAAAAAAAATAGGTAGATCTTCATATCCGACTTTAAATTGATTCTTTTAAAGACTGCCGGACCGGTAGTCATATATTAGACATGTCGGATGTCGTCGAAGAAAACGCAAAGGTCGTCTGTCAGGAAAAGTTATACAAGAAAACTCTTTATAACTTATCCAGGAAAAGTATAGCTGCTGCTGCACTACTTCTGCGATTAACGAAAAATGTGGACTACATAAGTCAGTCCTTAATGTTTAATGGTCATGTTTTATGCCCCGGTAACGATAGTCAATGGGCATTGTGTGTTACCCTTGTCGATCAACCTGTCTGCCCGTTCATCAATCCACTCTCAACAGTTTGTATATTCAACACCCCGACAATTTTTGTCGAGCCCGCTTCAGGTGAGCGAGTCATAGTTGTTACAACTTCAGTTTGGTGTATGTGCGTGAGTGTGTGCGTTCGTTAGTGCGTCCGTCCGGATCGGATTTGAAACATTTATTCCGGTAGGTCCAAGGTCGAGGTCACACTTGAAGGTCAAATGATAAAATGGCCATAAATTGAGCTTGTCCAAGTCATTACTTCTACATCTATGCATGAATTTCAAAATAATTTGGCACAACTGTTCTCCTTGATAAGTAGAAATGTCATTATAAACATTTATTCAGGAAGGTTCCAGGTCGCACTTGAAGGTCAAATGATAAAATCGTCATAAGTTGAGCTTGTCCCAGCCATTATTCTACATTTACGCATGGATTTCAAAATAATTTTGCACAATTGTTCTTCTTGATGAGTGGAATTGTCAAGTGAAGTATTTGTTATGCCATGTCCAAGGTCAAGGTCACACTTAAAGGTCAGATAATATAATCTTTATGAATAGAGCTTGTCTAGGTCATCACTTCTACCTATTCTCCTTTGTGAAAATGTAAAAACAAAAGAAGAAATATGCTGTCTAAACATTACATGTACTGGGGCACGCTGTCCAGATATCTAGGATAATTACGGTAGCTATTCTAAAACGATTTCGATAACGTTTTTATATGTGTTATCCAGGATTACTGTATTAATTTAGCTGGTTTTGCTACCCTCGCTAGTGATTAACCATGCTACTACTTATATGCTTAGTTGTCAACCCTTTGCCTGCACAATGGACAACGTTGTTTTACGATTTTCGATTGCACGACGTTGTGCCGGATCGCGAACTTTGTGACAGTCTCACCTGATATTGGATTTTCCGTGCTCAAATCGATTCTGAATTATTACTGAGTCCTCTATCTACAATCGTTATGGTGTTAATTTAGCTTTGACTGTTGTTATGTGCTTTACTGTCATGCTTCACTGGCCGTCTCAAGAGTATATTAGATAAAAAGCATCAAAGAAGTAACTAGCTTGTGACTTCCAAGATATATGCCATTAAAATAGCTTTAACTGAATATGTTAAGTTATTTGCTAATCAACGAACATGTAACCCTGTCATGCACTTGTTAAGCCAGCATTAAGAAGCTACAGTTATAGCATGATCCGTGCACATGTACGTGGCGATAATGCAAGACCGTGGGTACTAATCGTGCTATAACTTGCTGTTTGCATTTGCATGCATGTAGACCATCTGCATCTTAATTTGATGTGTGTTGAAAGTTGGACATTCTTTTATTTGAAGCTTGTGTGAGCTCTGCACTTGCGTCCGATCAAAACGCTCCATACCTCTATACTACCTGCAACAATGGTCAATAACTCTACTCGCATAGCGACAAAATTTCCTGGCTGGTGACAGCATTATCAGAAAGACAGCGATCTTTCCTTGAACTTTTACATAGAACTAATGTGAAATTTTAAGCAGCATTATCTAAATACCGAAATGAAGACAATCTCTCTGCAGAATTTCTGAATGTATTTCATATTTGCAACATTTGAAGTCCGGTATACCTCATATTCTGTTGACAACAAGTATTTTATAAACGGCCAGTTAATGTGCATTTATCCTCAAATAAAATGTATACGTCAATGAGACTCATATCAGCATGGGATCCGTCCATTCTGATCAGAGCGCTAAAAAGATAGCTTAGGGTCTAAGATACGTCCATGCGCACAACGAAGACTGATCAGAGTGGGCAGATGCCCCAGTCTGATCGGAGTCTTTGCTGGGCGCACATGCCACTTTGTCTTTTTCAGATTGTTCCTCCAGAGCAAATTTCATAGTTGTAGGGAATCTCTTCAAAGAAATGTAGCCTTAGCACCAACATAGCAACCACTTAAGTCGTTTTATAAATGAGCCACGACGTGAGAAAACCAACAATGTGGTCGTGCGTCCAGCGCAGACTCGGATCAGCCTGGGCATCCGCCCAGTCTGATCAGAGTCTTCGCTTTCCGCATGAAGGTAGCTTAGCCCCTTGGCTATCCTTTAAGCGCTGAGCAAAGAGTCTGATCAGACTGGGTGAATGCCCAGGCTGATCTGAGCCTGCGCTGGGCGGACGACCACATTGTTGGTTTTCTCGTGTCGCGGCTCAAATACGGTCCCAGAAATTACATGTAACTGTACACACAGAAAAGAAACAAAAACAGCCTAATAAACGTCATATCAGAGAAATATTGCATGAGCCGCGACACGAAATAGTCCACGAGAGCCTTCACAGTTCTCTGACACCGTAATTTGGCCTAGAGGAATCGACCAACAAGGAGCTAAAATTCTGCTCTCACTGAGTTACTGCATATGCGTGTTTAAATGTATGATCCCGAATACATTAAGCCCCATATCTCTAAGACCCGGTTCAAATTAGTTCCGCCATATTAAGCATATGTTTATTTTTATCCTTCCATAGTGTGGGAACTTACTGATAGAGATGAGCTAAAGGGACATCTTGGTTGCTACAAAGATTCCAACAACAGAGATCTTGATGGCTATTCCATGTCGCATACTTACCTACATCTAGACATGTGCTTAGACGAATGCAAAACCAGAGGTAAGGATACTGTACTTATAGTATCAATCGGCTACCCTCGTATCCTTCCGTGATCTGCATCATTCCTCGGCTGGCGTACACCTCCATTTGAATCGCAACACGAGAAAACCAGCAAAGTGGTTGTGCGCAAAGCGCAGACTCTTATCGGCCTGGCCATCTGCCTCGTCTGGTCAGACTCTTTCCTTAGCGCTGAAAGGATTGCATCTTTAATGACATATGTTTTGGTCCTCTTTAGAACTGCCTAAATGAAGAGTTTTAATAAGGGGTCACAACATACACGTTTATTATGAAATATGAAATGCTACATTTGTCAAATTGGAGTTTATTATGAAATATGAAATGCTACGTTTGTCATTGGGGGTGGGTGCAGGGCGGCTGGGGTGGGGTGGGGGTGGTTGTCAGCTCTGCAATGCCCTTAGTTCGTTAATTAAGATCCCAGCGTGTTTATATAGTACTCAGTGATCATTTTCAGGTGTGCATTTGAGGGATTTGCGCTAACATCCAAACATATCAAGGAAATCTGTCAAGCAGGGACAAATCTCATGCAAAAATTGCATTATTTAATAGAGAATGGTACCTTAACTTCTCACTAAGAATGGAGAAAATCTCATAAATTTTGGTTAATGAGAAATATTTCTCTAATATGATTCTGATCAGACTAACAAAAACAAAACAACAACAAAATAATAATAATAATAATTAAAACTGTCCAGCAAACTTTATTAATTAAGTAGCAAAATCTCAGGACTCAGAATTGTAATCTATATTTCTAAGTTATAAAGATACGTTTTAATCATAATTAAACAAAATATTATAAACAAAAAGAAAAACAAATAATAATAGGCCAAATTATTTGGTGAACAAAATGGAGTTAGTCTTCAAGTAAAATGTATATACATTGTATGTTTTGGTGTCTCATCACAGTTGCCTTTGATAGAAAGGAACGACTTTTAATAAAATAAAAGATTTCATAAATTTCAAGTGAAAAATTTTCTACTATATAGAAATTGTAAATATATAAAGCTCTAACTAAATTATGTACATGCGGTCTGACCTTGCCCTTCAGAGTTTTCCCTAAAAAAATAAAAACAATAGATAAATAAAAAATAATTAATAAACAAATGAAAAAATAATTATAAGAAATGGGCATTATAAGAAAAAAACTGTTTCTGGGGACAAGTCCACAAGTGATCGTTTTATGATATGATTTTACAAAGACTCAGCTGGGGCGCATGTGTACTGTATTTGATAGCGATTCTAGGAATCCTATCTTATTTAGCCATAAAGACGTGTTGTGAACCATTATTAGAACCATCTATGATCTTGCTGAAGTGGTTCTTATGAGGGGTCACAACAGGTGTTTATGGAGCCCATTGATGCTAGTGCAACATTTATAATTGGACTGTGTTTTTAATTTTTCATTTTAATATAATCTGCTAAGTAATTAAATTGATACAAAGAAAAACAAACATTCAACTTTCCATATAAAGAGCAGGGTTTAGCAGTAAGCAGGGTATGAATCATTCATTTTTATGTATATGGACACTATGGTATATTATAAAGACCTTTTGTGACATAATGAAGTCCTTATATTTAAAATCCTCTTTGATCTAAGTGATCTAAAGGGAGTGGCGTTCTTTTTTATTATTATTATTATTGGGGCTGGCGGGGGGGGGGGGGGGGGCGGGGGGCGTAAACGACCTCTCAGAGAATGATTTATTCAAATGTGATGTGTCTGCGTTCCAAATATTATCCATATTTCGACTTCTATTATCTCAAACTACTGATAGCTCAAAGTAAATTTGCTGGGACCAGAAAATTTGTGTTGAGATATCAGTAGTTTGAGATGAATTTTGACTTTGAGATATCGAGAGTTGACTGTGTGTTAAACGAGTTTGGGTATTATTTCCGGTGGATATGGGAACAAATTACAGGACAGGTAAAATTCTTAAACATTACTAAGGAGGTTAAGATTTTTAACTTGTATATGTACGTGTACGTACATATGCAAGTCTCTCTACAAGTTAGAAGTAGGTCTACATTCTAGACGTTGACTACATCTAGGAGGCCGTTTACACTTAGCTCAATAAACGTGTCCTTTCGTACTCGTAAGTGTACATTTTATTTTCTGGTTTCAAAGTTAAGAGCATATGGAAGCGTCCTAGTGACAGGTTAGAAAAATATTTATCTCATACGTACGAGATAAGAAGTCCTACGAAGGACTCAGTAACTCCTACGTAGGACTTATCAACTCCTACGTAGGACTTACTATGTCCTACGTAGGACTTATAAACTCCAACATAGGACTTATAAGCTCCTACTTAGGACATCTTAACCCCTACGTAGGACCTATTTACTCCTACGTAGGACTTAATGACTACTACGTTGGACTTACTATCTGCTACATAGGACTAAGTCAGTCTTTCGTAGGAGTTAAAAAGTCCTACGTAGCGGAGTTAATAAGTCCTATGTAGCAGTTGATAGGTCCTATGTAGTAATTAATAAGTCATACATAGAAGTTAATAAGTCATACATAGGAGTTATTACGTGCTACGTAGGACATATTGACTCCTACGTAGGACTTATTTTAAAACTGCTACTTTACTTACTAACTCCTACGTAGAAGATTATAAATCCTACGTAGGCCTTACTGACTCCTACGTAGGACTTACTAACTCCCACGTAGGAGATAGATAATAAGTCCTATGTAGGACTTATGATCCCCTACGTAGGAGATTATAAGTCCTATGTAGGACTTATGACCGTCTAGGTAGGAGATAATAAGTCCTACATAGGACTTACGAATACCTACGTAGGAGGTAATTAGCCCTACGTAGGACTTACTAACCCCTACGTAGGAGGTAATAAGTCCTGTGTAGGACTTACTTACTCCTACGTAGGTGTTTATAAGTCCTAAGTAGGACATACTCATACATACGTAGGAATTACTAACTCCTACGTAGAACCTTCTAATACCTATGTTCATTAACTCCTACGAGCTAATAATTCCTACGTAGGAGTTAATAGTTCTACGAAGGAGTTAATAAATCCTACGTAGGAGTTAGTTATTCCTTCGTAGGAATTAGTAAGTCGTATGTAGGGCTTCCTATCTCCTAGGTATGAGAAATATTTTACACCTGTCACTAGCACGCTTCCATAATCATGAATGTGAGTCTATGTTTGTGGTGGAGACATAATTTTTTGGAGTAAAGATTAGGCTAGAGGGTCTGACATTTGATGGATTAGGGATACTTATTTAGATAAGAACGAGTACCCACCAGGCCTTACCAAGGGTCGTAGAGCCAGCTTTGTAAGCGAATGCTAAGATATTTTGCCCTAATGAAAGGGTTTTGAATTTATATAGAAATGTTTTTATCAATGGCGTAGATGTTATTCAGTGGATAACGTCGTGTCATAGAAATCGTATGACCACAAGGGTAATAACACTTTGGCATGTACACGTAATGTCATTCACAACGTCCATGTCAACAATGCTTTTTCTTATTGAAGTAATGTTCAGTTTGAAGGCGTTAAAATCCATTTTTTTCAAGGGTCATATGATAAACAGAATCTTACACTAGTGGCCAATTCATATGAAATTTATGAAACTCGCCGAAGGCTCTGTTCATAAATTTCATATGAAATGACCACTCGTGTAAGTTCCACTTTTTCTCAGAACTTGTATTTTAAAGAAGCAAATAATAATGTTTAGTCCAAATTGATGTAAATAAATTATAATCTAAGTTGATGTACTCAAATTTTATTTTACAATGCGAATTTTGTTTAATGTTTTATGCAGGCTTTCGATATGCTGGTGTCCAGTCCAGGACTCAATGCTTTTGTGGAAACAACTATGGTAAACATGGTTCCCTTCCAATAAGTGACTGCCAAATGACTTGTGGTGGAACCAGATACGACATTTGTGGTGGAAGTTATGCAAATAACGTCTACGACCTCAACTATGAAAGTAAGAACATTGATTTTCACCGCATCTGAAGAAAAATTACGTTCACACATAAGCAACTACACAGCAGACACACAAGGTTAAATCAATATGGAATCAACCTTAATTCAACGTCATATAAAGTTGAATCAAAGTTGATTCAATATTGATTCAACCTTGTGTGCCCAGTGGGTATCTAAACCTTGGCAAAACCTATGGATAGGCAAGATGCTGTCACGCTGTAGGAACAGTTAATAATCTGATTCAACCTTCAACATGAATGCACAGGCTTGTCTGATATTTCACTGGTCAAACGTGCCTGAAGTTTACTGCTCCTGATGCAGCTCATACATGTAACTCTATGAAAAATTATGACACTTTATGAGGCGGCGCCCCTAGGGACAAAGCGACTAGCGACGAGTGGGATAAACTTGCGTATCTGCGAAGTTTGATCAGAATCATAGCAGTATGCGCTTTGTGTATCTATTGCCTATAAGATACTTCATGCGAACCGCGAAAGCTCTGTCAGAAATTGCGGAGGCTTGCCAGCAGGCATATCACGTCAAATTGACGTTATACTGACGTCGATGCGGCGTCATCATGTCGCACTGACGTCAGTACAACGCCATTACGACGCGATGTGCCTGCTTGGTTATTTTCAAAGAGACGGTTTGTCACAACACAGCCTAATTAACCCAATATTGAGGACGCGATTTTGCGAGCTTGTGAAAAAAAACAAAAACGTTTTCATGCTACTTATTAAATCGTTACTGAACGCAAATGTAGAAAATCTGTGATATGTTCGAATTTTGTGAAGTTTTTTGATAAGAGTCTTTGCTGTCGACATAATATACTTCGCACATTTTTTACGTTATCCAATCAGAAGTCGCGTTACATTTGTAAGTGCATTAGAATGCCCAATATACCGTGGAAATATTGCATGACATATTTCATTTTGGCAAAATAAATTTCGCGAGCTTTCGTCGTTACAGTATGGTGCTTTGTGCTGAAAATCGACAAAATAATCAAACCCATTTATTTTTATTGCAAAGCAGTCACATCACATTTTATTTGTTTCTGGATAAATAAAGTCCATGTGAGCCACGACATGACAAAATCAACATAGTCGCATGTGCGCAAAGTGAGGACTCAAGTCTGCCTGGGAATTTGAACAGTCTGATTAGTATTTGCTATACTCTGAAAGTTTAGCTAAGTGCGTCTAATGTACCGTCATGTCGACAGAAAAGACTCTAATCAGAAAACTAAGATATCTCTATAGTACATAAGATATATTATTTTACATTCAAGATATCTTACATATTGAATTAAATAAGACAGTCAATATAATACATAAGATATCTGATATGCTTTATTAGATATCAAAATATATTAGATATTTTATATGTCATAGAAATATATCTAAGTTAAGAAATAAGACATCATATACTGTATATAAGATTAATAAAATGATAAGTAAAGGGCTTCTCAAACAGTTCCTTGTTCCTGTGTGCTCTATGTATCAGTTACAAAACACACACCGGGAGGTCATGAAGGACTCTTGAAGCTTTCGAAATGCCGAAAACTAACTTGGAAATTTAACTTCTGGAAATCGACTCTAGCCTTGTCTTTTTTCGAATGCCTTACTGACCTTACCAAACAACAAGCAGGACCAAAACAAATATATGGGATACGTGCGCAACAAAAAAGCAAATAAGCAAAGAAAGAGAGAGAGAGAGAGGGAGAGAGAGAGAGAGAGAGATATCCTGCGCCATGCCCTCTGGCGTCATGAGAAAAATAAGTGTCGTGTGTTGAATAGATAATTATATCTCCTATTAATTGAACTTTCGATTTGTCTCATCAAGTAGGTAAGACAAAATATAGGGTCTAGTGATCGACCCCACCCTCTTTTCCAGCTATTGTCTTGACTCCTTTTGTCATCGAAAGGGTAGAGCTACAACACGCTAATACACGCTGTACATTAGCGAGTATCTAAACAAGTTCGCAAGAGATTTCTGCAAAGTCGAAGTAAGATAAAAATGTTTCTATTTCTTTTTCCTGTAACAAATTACTTTGCCTAAGCCTTTCAAGCCTCAAACTAGGATAAAAATGACGAGCTCAGCAGCATTTTGATTATTGAAGGCTTAACGACGACCCCAGAGTCGTCATTAAAATTGTTGTCTTTACGAAAATTTATTTGCAAACTCTTCGTTATTAACGAGGGCTACTTGTTAATCAAAAATTTACTAACGAGGGCTTAACGAAGACTTAACGTGAACTTTTGTCTAACAAACTTTCTTGTTACTATCCCCTGATTCACTTTATTACACCTGAAAGGTTATTGCCATGTGGTGACGATAAAATGCTTACGTCCCCAGGGGCGTAACTAGGGGCAATTTCATAATACGCACAACCATGTTTTATTTTCTACTTCTTGAAGGGAAAGCTAGTATTTCAGCCACTTTGGTAATTGGTATTGAAATCTTGTCTAATTTATAAATTTTCAGCATGCAAATATGCAGGTGCGTTTTGAAATTTTGTCAATTTGACAAAATTTCAATACGCACTTGCGTATTTGCCGTATACGTAGCTACGCCCTTGGTCCCAGAATTTCATCGAATTGTAGTTTACATTATTTTGCCCTTAACGATCACTTTACACAATCCAAAAAATTATCATTCATGGAGACTTGTTGTTGTTAAAATTTCGAGTTTCGTTGGTGCTAAAATTACAGTTGATGGTTTGGATTCAATCGCAAAATCTGTGCCTTATTCATTATTTAACAATAGAATTTCAAATGACTGCAGTATATATTTGCTTTCTAAATTATCAGTTTAGTTTTGTCGCTTAAAGTTTGAATGAGGGTCACTTATAAGGCCTAGCCAGTCTGGTCCCGTTTTACTAATAATCTTAAGCCTAAGATTTTCGTAAGTTCTATACACTTTGATTTAAAAGCTTAGTGAAGAGGGTAGATGGTTCATAGCATAAAAATCCGAAGCTGCTGTTTCTATTCTTATATATCTGTAGGACCATTTCTTTACGAATTTATTTAAACATGCTTTAAATACGAGTCGCGACACGACATAACAAACAAAGTAGCATGTGCGCGCTTTGAAGACTCAAATCTGCCTGGACATCCGCCTAGTCTAATCAGAGTCTTTGCGGTGCGCTTTGTTTTTTTTATAAATGGTAGTTAACGATATACCTCCATATCAACAGCTAAGACTCTGGTCAGACTTGATGGATGCCCAGGGTGATCTGAGACTTCGCTGGGCGCGATTGCCACTTTGTTGATTTTTCGTGTCGCAGCTCATATCAACAATGCCAAGGTCAAGTTCGAGCAAGGGTGAACTTAGTTGCTCGGTCCTCTGACTAGCTGAGCTTGTCACCGCAATAACATAAGCTAATTGGGTCCTAAGTTTAAGAAACACTGTTATGTTTTGATCAACAATATCGAGGTCAAAATCTAATATAGGCGAGACCCATGCACATCGACGCGCTCGTGAAATATGGTCATCTATTAGAGAAGCGTTTTTTCATAGGTGTGATTACGGAATAGGCAGTGTCCTGGCCCAGAGGTTATAAAACTTGAGTACATTCTCAAACTCAAAATAAAACACACTGGTTGGCTGCTTCCGAACACATGCTCAGAAGTAGCAAATCAGTGTGCTTTATTTTGAGTTTGAGATTATTCTCAAGTTCTATAACCTCGAATTGTAGTCTCGTATGGCCCTCCTGAGTCTTTGCTGTTTGGATATACGATTCGTTTTCCTTTTTGCACTGGCTTTAAATATTCCCTATGTGCAAACCGCTTTTTATGGTCTTCATTTTATTTTCGGATCCAGATTATCAGGTCTGTACTGTTCTTTATTATATTTTCAGATCCAAATTATCAGGTCTGTATTGAAGGCGATGTGTCAACGAGAAGGTGTGAAGGTAACATGGGAACCGATACTACTCCATGTCCGTCGGGGCAGTTTTGCTCCCACCGAGTAAGCTGGTTTGATGTTGTGCTTCGCCACTCTGGCTTCTGCTGCTCATCTACATAAGAAAACTTACCCAAGATTTGTTATGCGCTGGATGAAATAAACGTCACACGCATCTTGTTTCTTCTTCTCAGTCAGACCCGAAAGTAAATTCTGAATTCTTTTTTTAATATCTGGCGTACATTTACATGTACAAATTTAGGTACGAAAAGGAAACAGCCTGAATGTGCTCGGGTCAAGTCGGGTGAATTCGGACAGCAGGTAAATTCGGACAATGACATTGTTTCCTTTATATGTCAGTTGTTAAAAATTGAAATAGAATAAAATGGACAAACAGTAACAATCCTTATGAGACGGCCCATTATGACATGAGAACTATGTTCTCTACATCGCTGGTAGGAACGTCTTAAGACGTTTGCTAGGTAACATAATGCTAGCTCCCCATCTTGGCTGTGACACGTCATCCTCTGGATGGCTTGTGACGGCCAAGGTTATTGTCAGTAAAAGGTTATTTGAGCGCGACACAAGAAAACCAACAATGTGGTCGTCCGCCCAGCGCAGACTCAGATCAGCCTGGGCATTCACCCAGTCTTATCAGACTCTTTGCTAAGCGCTTAAAGGGTAGCTGAGGGACTAAGCTACCTTCATGCGGAAAGCGAAGATTCTGATCAGACTGGGCGGATGCCCAGGCTGATCTGAGTCTGCGCTGGACGCACGACCACATTGTTGGTTTTGTCACGTCGCGGCTCATTTAGCAATTCACCTAACGTCTACTAAGTGTGCTAGCGAATGGGGCAGATGACAAGCTACAGTACACATGAGCCGCGACACGTCAAAACCAACAAAGTGGCATTTGTGCCACGTGAAGACTCGGATTAGCCTTGGCATCCGCCCTGTCTGCCCAGGCTCTTCACTGTCATCATGGAGCTAGATTAGATCTGTACCCTTCCAGCACAAAGCAAAGACTCTGATCAGCCTATGCGGATGTCAAGGCTGAGCTGACTCTGGGCGCACATGCCACTTAGTTCGTTTTGTCGAGTCACAGCTCTTATGTAGGTTGTTCTTGGAGCTGAAATGTAATTGACTTTTCATATAAATCTTTAAATATCCCTTATCTTGGACAAATGTGCCATACAAAGGTAACAAATTACTCGCCGTCGTCTTCTCCTATATGACTTTAAAATGCATGAATCGTGAAGAATCTTAATTATCTATCGAGAGGACCAGTTGGTCTGCTTATTTCAGTATCTAAAATTCCACATACCCTGGGACGTTTCTACTCCAGATGTTGGTCAATTAGTTTCAATTTGTACATGCTGAAATCTACTTTAGCTTCGTGTACTTAAAACTCAGCGTGCTAATGTAATTGTACGACATTATAATATATATTGATGAGATTCTACGTACGACAAATAAGACGCACATGGTGTACAATCGTAGCCATAAAATAATTGAGAAAGAAAAAAACAGGTACCAGATGACATTCACGATTATTTATGAAAACAGAGCTCTAGATAAGAGGGGTATTTGATAATAATTGAGGGATACTTTTTTTTTATTTCTCACTGAAGCCATATGTTGTGATCCCTCATCTGAGCCGTCTCGTCGACACGGTTAAGATGAGGGGTCTCAAAATATGGTTTTATGCAGAATTAACAAAAAATATCCTTAAATATCACCAACTCCCTCTTATCTAGAGCTCTGTGAAAACAAAAAACTAAATAAAGTAATAGGAGGAATTTCCACCCCTCTCTATACATCGACAAAAACAACAACAACAAGAAAACGCTACAGAAAAAAGGTTCGAACGTTCCACCCTCTTAGATATGTATCGGTCACTAAAAAATGGAAAATTATCATTTCTGTTTGCAGAATTAACACTTTATGATTATGACCATGTTAAACAAACCAAAGCATGGAATAGCCCCCTTATGTATCGAAAAACAGAGAACTAAAAACACCACTGAAACAAACGGGTGAAATTTGCCACCCTTTAAGATGTGTTATAAGTGCTCTCTAGTTAACATATTGTCCCCTCTCCCCGGATGGCTCAGGACATTGAATCAACGTTGAATTGATGCTGAATCGATGTTGATTTTAACATTATGTGCCCGACCCATCCCCTCTGCATCTCTCTCTCTCTCTTCCCCCGTTTGTATTAAATGTCCACTTTCAAGGCCCTAATGGGACGCTGCGTTTTTCTGTGGCGTAGATGCGGCGTCTGAACTAGGCATACATTATTCAAAAACATCCATTTTATGAGGCGCCGGGCATAACAGATTTTTTTTGCAGCGCCAGTGGTGTGTTTTCTTCTTATTTACTTTTTTAATGTATTTTTTCATCGACAGATATCCCTAAAAGTCTTTTCATTACTCTTTTGTAATTATAAATAACAGTGATCGCAAAACGATCTTTGAATGTGTCATAAATTGTTTCGGTCATCTATGTTGGCACCAAAAGAAGCGTACTTTCGATGGCAGAAACATTTGAATTTCGGTAAAAATACAATGTACAGGCTGTAGTTCCCATTTATTGTCTCGGTTTTGTTTCTGTTGTGTTAGTGAACAGGGAGCCAGAAGAAAAAGATATCTCCATAGTCCAACCAGTCGGGAAAAAAACATCTCAACACCAATGTTGGGTGATATAGTGTGGTCTAATTTGCGTATATTCAGTCATATAACTTGCGAAAACAGGGGTGGGGGACCCGTTTTGAAAATCACACACACACACATCAATCAGGAAACACAATTTCCTATTTTCTGGTTCCCCCGCGATATCTTATAAACAAGGCGCAAGAATAAATGGGGCTCAAAGCCTGTACATTGTATTTTTATCTTTTTACCTTTTAATTTATATTAGTGACATAAAAGATAAACCAAATCTATTTTGATAAAGCTTTTCTACGTGAAACTCAGGATATTTTAGTTGGCTTATCACGGTAATTTACGAAGACGAAACTATGGTGAGAAGCTTCCAACGAAACCGCACCATGAAATATTGCTTGCTGATAGGGTAATAGGGCCTTAAAATAAACAAAGACTTCTCAGTATTAAAGAAGAGAGAGAGAGAGAGAGAGAGAGAGAGAGAGAGAGACTGGCGCAATGCCTGCTTATCAATCAACATATTGTCATTGTGTCATCGACGATACAACTGCTTTTTTGGTTCTCTGTTTAGTCAGATGTTTGCCGCTGGCAAAAATGGTGGCTGGTAAAGCAAGGGCTTGTACTTGCAGTAGGTGCGTGACGCTTATTTTCCTTCCCTTCGAATATCCTTTCTCCTTTCTTTTCCATCCAATGGGAGACGACTCGATTAAACCGAAATACTGTCTCAAAGGGCTTTAAAATAACACCTAAATAATCAAATCAAGATAAGGCGGGATCGGGATAATAACTAGTATTTATACATCATAATGTTGTGGTTCCAATAACGGGCAAAAAAATCATGCAGGCAGAAATCGAAAGGGAACTGAACTTGACCAGACTAAAAGGTTTGCCTTTGCACACACATTTTGATAATTGTGCGATGTATTAATCATTATGTTGCTTTACCATGTTTACAGAAAGGCCACGTTTCTAGCAGAATGAAGGAGTCCCGGTAGCTTAGTGGGATAAGCGCTAGCCTACTGATTTAGCGGACCCGGGTCCGAGCCCCGCTTGAGGCGAGAATCTTTCATACCGTAAACGGAGTTTTATTGCATACAGCTTTTCATTATCACCCTCCCATCGTCCTGATATGACTGAAATACTGTTGAAAAGGACGTAACATCGCAAGACGTCCATCCATCAACAGAATGAACAAAATCAGAACCATCTAGCCTAACATTATCCGGAACTCTGAGAGCCGCGACACGAGAACAGGAGCCGTATCATAAATGCAAATATTAGAGCAGGCTGATCAGTCTTGTTTTTTTTTCAGTCTAGCGTAAAAAGAAATTTGTTGCCGTGCCCCTCACATTTCAAGATACTGTGCGCAGCGTGTCAGGATATCATCAGTTCACTATTCAGATGAACAATGTCCAGTTATAGTCTGAGCCAAAAGTGTATGCTGGTCTAAGACTGCACAGTTTGCATGTTTTCATTCCATGAAGCTGCGAAATGCAAAAACGTGTTACAGCAGTTGCTCTTGCCAGCCTGTGCATCCACAGAGTCTGAAAAGAGACATTGTCGTCCGAATACGTCATGTACTGACTCTGGAGAATCTACACACACATAAAATGCAGGCTGATTTGAGTCTTCATTCTTCGCAGAAACAAGAGGCCAAAGTAATGTATGTACCGTTATTAGCCTAAATGCTGGGACGGTCTACTAGACGTTTGTATATGCACAATGTGTTTTTGATCACAGAATTTGCCTAAATGACATGTCATTCTGAATACCCGTTGAACGTTTCAAAATACAAGCAAGGGTGCGGCTTAATACGGCTAGCAACCGCCTTTATGTAAACAGCCTATTATGCCGTCATTTATTTTTTTTCCACACAATGCTGGATAGTATCGATTTGATGGATGGATGGGTGACTTACGTTTTTACGTCCTTTCAACAGTATTTCAGTCATATCAGGACGATGGGAAGTTGATATTGAAAGGCTTGTGCAGTGGATCTCCCTGTAATGTAAACTTGTTTACGGTAGTAAAGATTCTCGCCTCCCGCGGGATTCGAACCCGGTCCGCTAGATCAGTAGGCAAGCGCTTAACCCACTGAGCTACCGGGGCTCTTATCGATTTGATGCTTAAAAAGGTGTCTCAAAATACCGTTATGTAAAATACCTTTTTCAAACGACTAAACAAGGGCTATTTTGCCTTCGTTAATTTTTGAGAGGTTCCCAGTGAATGATTAATTTGCCAGTCCGCCTTAATTTCTTTACTCACTACAGTTCCAGCATTATAAATGACTATGATAAGCCAATTTGAAAAATAAAAATAATAATGAAAAAAACATCCTTGAATTTCACGTTAAAAGATTATTATAGTGGCGACTGAAATGAACTTCTTTAGATTTCATGAACTTGAATTAAATGGTAAAATACAATATACAGGAATGGGACCCTCTCTATTGCTCCGCTTTTTTTTTTTTTTTTTTTTTTTTTTTTTTTTTTTTTTGTTTATACTGAATCATTGGTCGGGGAACCAGGAAGGGAAATCTGTATTTTGTGGAGCAAGTTGTCGGTGTTTTTTCAGTTTTTTTTTTCTTAAAAGAAATCTCTCCCTACTTTTTGCCAGTTATTACTCAATATTTGCACATGAACAAACATTTTTTAAACCAAACTTGAGTGTTGATAATTTTATCAGTGATAGGAGTATGGAGACTTTAATTAGGTACACTTCCAAGACTTAAATCAATGATACAATTGTCATACATTATGATTTTCGCATTTACTCGAGTTTTCACGATATGCACAGAAAAAATCCTTTATATCTGCTATGCATAATATCAATCACTTATAATCCTTGTGAAAAATATTTTGTTAAATCCGTCGAAGAAACTCAGTTATGATAACCTGCGTCCAGTCATCAACATAATTTTAATCATTTTCCAACAAACATATAATTAAAATCAATACTATCAACCTTTTGCAATTTTCTCATTTGTTGACAATAAAATGCATCAAAAAAGGTCAAACCAGTACAAATATTCTTAATGTAAAAACATTGATTTATTGAAAATCTGTATGTAAATACTATGTTATTTTGAAATTATCTGTGCGTAAGACAACTGTCTTACAGAAAAAATTTATTTATCGATATAAAATTATTCTTTAAAATTTCTTTGCAAATACATGCATTGATATCTTTGTAAAAACAATTCTTTTTTATATGTATGTTTAAGAATTCATGTTATCGTGTAGATCTGTTGGAAAGTAGAGAAAAAGGCAATGGTAAGGAATGCATTTAATCGAATTCCTCATCCTGCCCTGAATATCAAACGGAAAAGGGACATCATCAGCTAAGAAGGCAGTAAAATAACAACACCAGCAAAGAGCTAAAAAGAAGAAATCTGTTTTGTCCACAATATATTCAATATTTTAGCCGTCAGAATTTCTGAGTCGATGGACAAATAGCAATCACCCTTGATGAATAAAGAAACAGTAATGTGTCCATAGGACACGGATGCCCCCGCCTAGTGCCTTGAGTAAAATGGCACCTTGATTAAGTAACTGGCATTTGTAGGATAACACTGTTCATAGAGGCAGGCTTGTATAATATAAATGGCAAATCGAGGGACATGAAAGAAAAACGACTTACATATTTCGGCAGTCAAACCTTGAACATGAATATGACACAAACAGGTTTACATTATAGTCTATTTACATAGCTTAAGTGCACACTGTGACCTTCCGCGTTAAGCTAGTGACATGGTCTTTGTGCACAAAAATGCTCTTGCCAAAAAGTTTTGAAATCCAACCATGCAGGCAATGTTGCGGGCCGAATATAAACAGGTTTTCACTGTATCCTATGCACAAGATTTAAGTCAAGACTGTGACCTTGACATTTGAGCTAGCTACATGGTTCTTGTACATGACACATCCTTTTGCCAGGATCATTATTTATGCCAAATAATTTTGAAATCACACCTTTCAGGACAACATTAAAGGCCATACATAAACTGTTTTCACTATAGCCTATACACAAAGTTTATGTGGGCAGTGTGACCTTGACCTTCAAGCTAGCTGTTTCTCAGGATGATAATTTATGTCATATAATTTTGAATCCCACAATGCAGGATAAATGTATGGGCAGTACACAACTTGTTGCATGGAAGCCTATGCATAAAGTTTTTAAGTGCGGACTGTGACATTGACCTTTGAGCTAGCGATATGGTTTTTTCACGATACATACATGTATTGACTTGTCTTTATAATCATTTGTGCACAATAACTTTTAAATCCCATCATGCAGGACAAAGAACTGGTCCCGACATGAACATATTTCACCCTGTGCATAAAGTTAACAAGCCCAGTGTGTCCTAGACCTTCAAGGTAGTGACATGGCTTTTGCACGTGACAAATCCTCTTGTCATAATGATTATTTATGCCAATAATTTCAGGATCCCACCATGCTAGACAAAGTTATGGACCGGACTCGAACATATTTATTATAGCCTATGCACAAAGTTTAAGTGCGGACCATAATGCAGCATAGTTGATTGGATTTTGCATGTTCACTTTTATTATTATTATTATTATTATTATTATTATTTAATTCTTGAGTTGCATAATTAGCAAATTTCACAATAAAGTTTTCAGATCTCTTTCATTTTCCAGGTTGTACTTGAATATATTCAAGAATATATCCCACTGGGGCCCCAGTGGCCAGCAGTGGTCGCAGACTCTAATAATAAGGTGATTTAGACTTAGAGATCTCTTTTATTTCTATTATCACTTATTTATTAAAGGGGATTCGATTAGAAAAGGTCAATTTGAAAGAGCAAAATCAAAGGAAATAAAAAATATGCTGTGTTTGATTTCTTAAATTCAAAGTATATATTAAATATTGTGTATTTTTATCTCCCCATTTCAAATTAAAAACAGTTGTTTCAGTTTTATCTGATATTTACATCAGGATTTTATACCCGTTTCTGAGTTTTGTGTAATATATATTTTTCAAGCCATTCACCTATTAATTTAATTAAAATTCAGAAGAAAAAAAAAACAACATAAAGAATGTGGCTGTGTAATTGCAGAATGCGTATTTTAGGCGGATCTGCAGCTATAGTGACATTTGTAAAATAAAGACAAGTCTTCATAATCTTTGATGTATAAGATTGCAGAAAATAAATATATGAATTTAATTTAATAGTTAATAAAAAATATAAATGATTAAAACAAGTAAATTATCATTCATTACATATAATGTCTCATAGGCGTAAAATCTGCTGCCCCATCTGCTGTGTAAATTCTCGCCGGTTATCGGGACATAACGTGTTACCTGAGCGGTACGCGCATGCGGAGAACCACTGTGAAAAATGTCTATTTATTTTGAAAACTTTTGTGGCAGTTTATGAAAAGAAGGTTATCCAAGTTATCACGATAGACATATACGAAAAATTAGGACCGCCCTCTGGATGACTATGTTTTATTATACAGGGATCAGACATGGTTTGATCATTTAAAGGTATACTCCCTCGTATTGTGGTTATGAAATAACCACAAAAGAATTAAACAGATTAGTTGTATGCAACACAATTAAAAATTGTGCAAATAATCTTCATCCAAAAAGTCTTTGGTACGGAGGCAGAGACGATATATCATTGTGAACCCTTCTTGAATATTCATGGATTTTTTTTGGTCATAAATTGATTGACTCCCACATGGGCATAAAAAGGCGTTTCTGCACGCACGTTTTGCATTTTATGAATAGTGGAGTAAATAACCTTACAATAGCATTAATCTCTAATCCGTGCACGTGAGATCTTTTCAGCCAATAACTGTCCGATGTTGATTAGAGAAAGGGCTTAAAATTATTCATGATACAACTTTTCCCTGATTAACCATAATTACTGGGCGTACCCAGTATCTTTTTTTGGCGGGAATGACGACCCGCTATTCCCGCGTTTTTATATATAATCTTAAATTCTCCTACTTCCAGTAACCGGCTCAAATTATAAATTTGGTAGATAAAAGTACTTTTACTATAAATCATTTTTATGTCTTTGGTACGATTTTTCGTGAGAACTTTGAAATTTAATAGAAACATATCAGGGCGTATATCTTTAACCACAATGCTACAAAAACTAACAAAAATGTCTTAGCACTATTTTTCGGCCTCAACGCCATTATCTTGCTGATTCCTACAGCCACTGTGCGTTTCTATAAAAATCCTCTTTTCAGGCCATGGCCACCTATCGTAAAATTTTGTCCAACCTTTAGCAGCAGTTGACAAGTCCAAATCATATTCCTTAAATTTTTCACTTTCACGTCGCCTGCTTTTCAATTTTGAAAATTTTCGAAGCTTTATACCTCTGGTATTAAAGTCTTTCACAACTGCAACTGCAACGTACCCGCTTGCTTATGTGCTACTTGCATACGAAATTATAGCACATGAATCGCCTTGTAAATTCGTGGTTATGTGTCCGTTAAAAATGCTGGTAAAAGCGTGTAACACCGATATTTATGCAATAATACTCATTAAAATTTCTGTCTTATTAGTTTAAAATCGGGTCAGCGGTGTCTGAGGAGAAACAATTCAAATATACTGTAGATGAAAAGGCCGACAATATCGTTTTTACATCCTGCCCAAAACATCAGATAGGACAGGATTACTATCTAGACGGCACACAATGTAAAACAAGACAAGTGAAAAGCCAAGAGGTCAGCTTTTTCCCAACAGATGGCCACGAGGCTATCCTAAATAATAATTGGGCCGCGACGCGAGAAAACCAACAAAGTGGTTATGCGCTCAGAGCAGACACAAATCATTCTGGGCATCCGCCGGTCTGATTAGAGTCTTTGCTGTCCGCATGAAGCTAGCTTAGACCCTTAGCTACCCTTTAAGCACTTAGTGAAGGCTTCGTGCGGACAGCGAAAAGTCTAATCAGACTGGGCAGATGCCCTGACTGATCTGTGTTTGCGCTGTGCGCACAGCTACTTTTTTGGTTTTCTCGTATCGCGGCTCATTATTATACAAAGAATTAAAGGCTAACAGAAAGCCCACAAACAATGTCAATAATAATGAACCACAACAGAAGCACCGTCTTGAAACGGTCAGTATTAATATACTAGGGGATTCATCAATGGATCAAAACAGCAAACAGGTAAATAATGACAAAATGTTGAGTTGAAAGAAGATGAGCAATCATCAGCAAAAACAACAATAAAACGCCGGAGCAAAAACATCCAGCAGTTGAACCCCGATGCTTCCGACAAAAGTTTACAAAGTTTACATTATAGCACTATATCTTTACAATGACAAACAAGCGCGGCCCTCTCCCTGGGTGAAGTTTTTTGACGAAATCGACTCGAACAATTTTGTAGAGGGTCACTTAAGAAAGAATCTAGCTGTAGTATCTGCTTCTATCCACTTCACTGAACCGGTTCGCTAGAAAATTACTTGAGACCTTCATGAACTTTGGCTTAGAAGTCTTCGAGGAAATTTCCTTTGAAGAATGGTAGACAACGTATGGACGAACGACGGATAATAGATAAAGGCTCACTATGAATACGCTGTGAAGGGATGAGCTAAAGTAAAGTAAGGTGTATGCTTAAAAAACCTGTAATTCATTATGATGTTAATGATAATAGAAAATAAGGTGTAGTCATATATTAATTTTAATATGTTATAATTATCATTATTATTATTTTAGCAACATCATTAATTTTATTATCTATTATTATTTTTTGTCTAGTTGGGCTCGTAGACATTATCTTAAATTTCAAAGCAATATGAAAGAAAAGAAAGAATAACTTACTCTTATTTCACGTAGTAGAATGAAAGTTTAAGTAAACTAAAAATCATCGTCTACCTTTGAATCAAAGAATACCAGAACAAAAATTAAAACTATTTGTATAAAAGCAATGTCTTTGCGAGGCTGCTCAATTTAATCACCTTTAATCATTAGGGGCTGAAATGATTTACATGTTATCGGTGCACTACTGTACCAGATAAAGAGGATCTTATACGAGTAGTCATTTAATGTACGAAATTTATGAAACAAGCCTTCGGCGAGTTTCGTAAATTTTATATGAAATGACCACAAGTGTGAAATTGTTTATCATTTGACCCCATAAATTGGATTTTACCGCCTTCAAACTGAACATTATTTCAATATTAGAAAACAGATTGTTGTAATCTAGTGTTTATTATTGTATATCAAATCAAGAGCACAATCATGTTATAGGTATTCATAAAATCATATAATACACATGAATGTCAGATTCTCAAAGTTCTTGTTGTCTGTAATAAAAGTATACATGGTGTAGTAAAGATAATATGTCTAAATGGTCTATAAGCCAGCTGGATCTAGCACATAACTAGAAACCTATGAAAACATCCATTTCGCCAGAAAGAGATTTTCTTTCAAAATATAAATATGGGTTTAAAGTACACACTTGTTTCAAATTCAACATCTGGATCTGAATAAGTAGTGACCAATCAAGAATATAATTGAGCCGCGACGTGACAAAACCAACAAAGTGGTTGTGCGCCCAGCGCAGACTGAGATCAGTCTGGGCATCCGCCCAGCCTGATCAGAGTCTTCGCTGTCCGCATGAAGGTAGCTTAGTCCCTTAGCTACCCTTTAAGCGCTTAGCAAATAGTCTGACCAGACCGGGCAGATGACCAGGCTGATCTGAGTCTGCGCAGGGCGCACAACCACACTGTTGGTTTTCTCGTGTCGTGGCTCATATCATCAGCATAAGATACATATGACCGAGTTTCAATAACACTATCTTTCCTATATTTGTATCAAGATGAATGGGCGGACTTTCAGTAAAAGCAGCTCTGCAGTTTTGTCTTGTTTTCCTTGTCACGGGGGCCATCTCTTGAAGAAATAAATTGCCTCCTCTAGGAGAAATTGATTCCTTTCACGGTAGACGCTACTATGTAAGGGCCACGCAACTCAACCAAGCAAGTACTGTTAGAAGTTACATGTACAAAAACGTTCTCTTTTGTAAAAATGGCAATCATGGATGACACAATAACCAAGATATCATTTTGGAAATATTCGCTGTAAAACAGAATAAAATTGAACAACCACTATGTAAACAATGTAATGAAACTAAACCCCCAAACCAGCATAACTATGCATTGCAATGTTTCATCAAGTGTCTAACTAATCTACGGTAATGCTGCTGATGAAAATGTCGTGGTGGTTGCAGTACTGCTGTCGTTTGGCTTAAGGGTAATTCTAGGCTCGTTTGGTCGAAAAGCGTTCGATTCAGCGGCTTTGTGACGGTAAACTGCAACAACCTGAAAATATAAAAATATCCATCATAGGAGATTGCGAATTCCCCCTGACCAGAAGACAGCATGGGTCTTCGTTAACATAGTTCACTTCAATACATTAGTTTTACTTGTATTTGTCATTATTGTATGCATCACATTATCTCTTACGCAGATACAAGATAGTCTAGACTGACCGAAAACAATTATGTCAAACTTCCATGTGCAAACAGCAGCTATCTACATTAATGCATAGCATACATTACAATAGACATCTTATTACAAAATATAATGATTTTGTGTGACCAACTTCTAAAAAGTATACACTCTACAACTGTAATTTTGAGCTCTCTAGTAAGTAAATTTCTCAAGGAATCCAAATCCAAAATGAAGGAAAAAACTTTTTTTCTGTGTGTGTATGTTTAGCTCTTGGACGGGGAAGGGGCGGACTGACGGCGGGAGCGTGGCAGGGCACTGATAAGAGATCATAGCATGATAATACTATAAAATGTATCAGTGTATTCAAGCTATGGAGCAGACCAAAAAATTAAAAAGGGGACATGAGAAATATTATGGGCATTAAGTTAACCATCATAGAAGCGAGACTTGTAATTCTTATTCTTGACAATATAACCTCGGACTGATCTACATTACTGTGAAGTATCATGAAACATTTCAAGAAAATTAATGGTGTGCAGAAATCACGACAGACAGGACAGTGTTTAAACCCGTTAAGGGGAAATAACGTATTATGAAATGAGGGCTGTCTTTCTTAAATGTGAAATATCTTTATGATATATTCTATTGGACTATGAAATTTCATGGAGGCATTCCAACCAAGATTCATGTTATGGAGCAACCATCAAGGGAAATAACTCATGAAATATGAATGTGACAGCTGCCATTCCTATGTGCGACACATCGTAATTATCTACTATACATTAGTGCATAGAATCATGACAATATTGTCAAGTGGTATAAAATTACGGAGCAGAGTTACAGAACAGATAAGAAACTTTTTACGGACGGAAGAACGGACAGACACCAGGCTCATCGCTAGATCCACTGAACCTTTCGGTCGGGGATAAAAAGGGAATAAAATAATGCCTTTTCTCGTTCAGAAAATCAGTTGAAACCCTGGAATTGACAATGTAGTTCAGCATGGCATATATCAATTTGAAAGATCAAGCATTCATAGTTACCTAGCATATATTCAATACCGTCAAACATGTCTTAAGGGGCTACTCTATTAAGGGGCTACCTGCTTTGGCAGCACCTTTTTGGGTTCCCTTGCACCAAAAGCCAAGCAAATGAACTTATATTAAAGGGTTACATAATTCAAATGAAACAAGAATAGATGGAGGGATAGATGATACTGACCTTCACGACCCTTTCAATAGTATTTCAGGGATAGAAGGATGATGAATTGGTGATTTTGAATTACATCCTTTTTGACAGTATTTAAGTCATATCAGGACGATAGTAGAGTGGTAATGAAAGGCTGTGTGCAAAGGAATCCCGTGTAGTTTTGAAAAGATTTCCGCCCCCATCAGAAATATATGGGCAGTGATAGTTGATAGAAGTGTAAGGCCGTTATAGCTGAACAGTATTGTTTTGCAGTAATTCGTTTAAGAAAAACGAAAAAAAAAAAAAAAAAAACGATGAACTGATAAATAATGAAGACTCAAATCAGCCACTGTTCTTTATGATCTATCTGTCTAATTATTGAATTTTTTCAACAAAAAAAAATACATCACCTTCGGCAAAAAAATACATCACCTTCGGCAAAAAGACGATAAGCTGTGTAGCTGTTGTGCCAAACAAAGTACAGCCAGAAATAACACCATACATTCTCACAGCCTGGTCCTCCATTAGAAACGTTAAGGTCAGGCCGACGGCACTTAAAACGACGACGTTGTAAATACACATTCCTATCTCGTGAGAGTCGTTTAAGGCGTCTAATTTTACCTAAAATGTAAATCACATTAATTTTACTAATTTACTTCAGTATGGGACTGAGCTCAGCAAATCTACAGGAGATCGAATGCAATCTGACACGGCCCGTTCTATATGATTACACGCTTTTAACGATTATCATTATCATCATCATTATGATGTTAATGATAATAGAAAATAAGGTGTAGTCATATATTAATTTCAATATGTTATAATTATCATTATTATTATTTTAGCAACATCATTAATTTTATTATCTATTATTATTTTTTTGTCTAGTTGGGCTCGTAGACATTATTTTAAATTTCAAAGCAATCTGAAAGAAAAGAAAGAATAACTTACTCTTATTTCACGAAGTAGAATGAAAGTTTAAGTAAACTAAAAATCATCGTCTACCTTTGAATCAAAGAATACCAGAACAAAAATTAAAACTATTTGTATAAAAGCAATGTTTTTGCGAGGCTGCTCAATTTAATCACCTTTAATCATTAGGGGCTAAAGCGATTTACATGTTATCGGTACACTACTGTACCAGATAAAGAGGATCTTATACGAGTAGTCATTTAATGTATGAAATTTATGAAACAAGCCTTTGGCGAGTTTCGTAATTTTTATATGAAATGACCACAAGTGTGAGATTGTTTATCATTTGACCCCATAAATTGGATTTTACCGCCTTCAAACTGAACATTATTTCAATATTAGAAAACAGATTGTTGACATGGTCGTTGTCAATAACGTTGTATAAACGCGCCAAAAAATTATTACTCGTGTGGTCACATGATTATTGTGACAAGACGTTATCCACGGAATGACAGTGTCGTCATATGATAAATGCAATTTGACTAGTAGTGACAAATAAGGTATGATATGCTGCTGTGTAGTAAAATGCTAAGCCGACTCACGTGACGAGTTTCGAAAGACAAAAATGCACCAAAACATAAGAGGGCTCCTTCTATGATATAAAGGGCCCATTCAAAATACATGCTGTACTCTGAGTAGCAAACTTGAACAAAGTAATGAATTTCTGCGTCTGTTCCGATCATATGGACCTGAAACATACAAAAAATAATCACACAGCGACATAATACATCTCTAGTACTTTGACATGAAACTTAGCGGAGTTTGGCTTCCATTCTTTGAGATATTTTTGCCTTTTTGGGGGTATTCGCTGAATCGGACACCTCTTTCCTGATTCCCTTGTCTGTTGCATTTCTCGACACACAGGGGCTTAGGTGGCTCGATTAAGGACGCCCGCGCTACCGAGTTAATACGCAGGAGTCCTTTACCTGATGTCGCCAGCTAATGTGTCTGGCAGAAGACGTCTGTAAGTGTACGCTAAGAAGTCTGGCAGAGCCCTTCGGAGAAACTCTCTTTTTAAACAATATCACATGTCCAATACTCTTGTTGTTGGTACCCTTCTTTAGGTAGGACCATCTTGTTAGCCCGAATAGTTATCTGCCCTAAACTGAATACATTTCGTAAATATTTTGATATGGATTGATAGACCAGTTTCCCAGTTAACGACATTTGTATTATGCACTTTATTAACAAACGCATTAGGTATTCAATCACACATTCTTTAGAGAGTTGTCTAGAGTCTTATGGGCAGTTCGTTGTAGGTCTATTGTGTTGGTAAGTTGAACAGTACAACGTACTAAGCAAATCCTGGCAACCTGATTTAGGCATCTATCTATAAATAACATGAAACGATAAAAAATAACAATGATTGCACAAAAACACAATGAAAATTTGTGAGATGTAGGTAACTTACCTCGGTTGTCAACTCTTTTCGTATTAGGCGTTGAGGTGCCACAATCTCCCAGATAACCATTATACATACAATCACACCACTCATGGCAATTATTATACCAATAAGCTGGTAGTCTTTTATTGTCTGAAATTAGTCGCAATCAAATAAGCTTGAAATTTGGTAGCGCTCAATATACTTCTAGGTAGCATATGAGGCATAATACTTTTCAATATCTCGTGCACAATAAAACCGATTCTGTTTTCTTTTCGAACTTATGATGTTTATTGGCTTGCGGTCGAGGCCGCAAGCCAGTATTAGTTATTTTCGGAAGAAACGATACGCTAATGAGGAAAATACTAGGAGGGTTCGTACTGCAACGATTCTTTCTAAACTATTTTGCACATTCGCTTATACATCATAAAATACATACAATTTCGCCTGCTACTTTGCCTCAATGCAATTATTATTTATACAAATGTTTTTTAAAATATGTAATAAACAAACAAACAAAAAGGTACTGATCAGACCGTGCAAAAATGCAGTCTGATAGGTTCCTTTGTTGGTCGCATATGGCATTAAAGCTCTGTATGCCAGGCTAGTAAAAATCAGGTCATCATTTTGAGAAAAGCAGGCATATAGCAACTGACAAGACAGCCTAACATGCATGAAAGCTTTGGCATAATCTGGGGTGAAGTTGAAAATTGATGGGCCGAATGATGTAAGGACTAGAGTGAGGCCTGGAAGAGAGGGAAACAAACATCTCTTACTCTAATAGCTGTCGTTTGTAGAACCTGATCGTAACGTGTTGGGGTTGGGGCCCCGAACTGAGGGTCATTAGAGTTAGGACTAATGTTATGTTTGTCTTCCTATTTATTCATGACCTCACTCAGGTCCTTTCATCATTGTACCCATTACAGATAAATGGCAGCCAGGAAAATTACTAAATGGACCTATTTATGCATGCTAGACAAAGCATTGACAGGTATGAGGCTGCCATTTATCTGCATGCATAAATTAGTTGTCTTCTTTTGATGCCAAGTTCAGATGTGCCAAGATTCCATAGACATGGATTTGAAACGGCCTGTCCTAAAATTTTGATTTAAACTAAATGTGACTCGACAGCCGTAAAGGAATGACTTCAGATAGATCCATATAGTAATTTTCCTTGAGACATGACTACTGGCCAAAAGGTTGGAAAACTGTTTTTTTTTTTTTTTGTTTTGTTTTTTTTTTTTGTGAGTGTGGGAGTGTGTGTATATATTGAAATATTTCCTAAATTTGATTTTTAAATAAATCCTACACTTGTTCTCCCTCACACCTGTGGAAAATGACACCATTCAAGAAGTAAAGAAATTAAATACTTCACTAAATAAAAGTTAGCTACAGAAAGTGCACTAACAATTGGGTTCAATTAAAAAACAACTCATACAAATTTCACTGTCTAACTTTTAGCTTGGCAAGCCTTCCTTTTAAAAGGAAAGTTAACTTTACTTCTAAAATCACTTTTTAAGGTCTAATATCGTTGAACATCGTCTTGCATCGACAGACGCCGCATTCTGCCATTTCCAGCTTCGTTTAACTCCGGCTCCTTCCGTTAATAGAATTAACTCCGACTCTTTTGGGCGTTGGGCTAAATTGGCAACGGCAGCTGATGATGTGTGTCGGCGATATGTGGCGTATATTGAATTTCTTATGGATCGTAGGAGGGGTGCAATATATGAGCAGCGACACGACAAAACCAACAAAGTGACATGTGCGACCACCCACGACTCAGATCAGCCTGAGCATCCGCCAAATCTGATGGAGTCTAAGCTGTGCGCTTAAATGGTAGCTAAGGATCTAAGCTACCTCCGTGCGCACAGCTAAGACTCTGATCAGACTGGGCGGATGCCAAAGCTGATCTGAGGCTTCGCTAGGCGCACATGTCACTTTGCGGCTAAACTGCTTATGGACCGCAGGAGGTGTGGCAATGTATGTCTGTGTACAGCAGAAATCTGGCCCCGCCCACACGTGCCCTTGGCATAGATCAGCTGTCTTGTGCCTCTGCGACAGAACTCCTTACAGCTGTAGCAGGACCCGAGTGTCATTCATCTTAGGCCGGGTAAAAGTCCTACAAATTGGAATGCAATGTTTCCAAAGACTGAAATGCAGTTTACTGGAACAATAAACCACAACTTAACAACGACAACACACTTATACAATAACACTCCGTTTTCAGTAACTGGAATTCCGTCCACATCGGAATTAAAAAACTCGGACCACTCGCACAGCAGGGCTACAGGGCTTCTTGGACATAAGTATAAACTATCGGTGTATAGAAGGACAAAACCAATTCTTATTATCACTTGGTTATTGTCAATAAGAAAAAAAAGAATAGAAACTAAATGTTTGTTTTTGAAACAAAAACAGATGTCCCCCCTTCCCCTCTCCCCTCTCCCCACCCTTCACCAGAAATGTAGATGGGGTAATGTTTTTATTCTCTGAACATCAACTAACCATGCTCTTATATTTGTACCAACTTTTGTGCTTTTAATGTTATAGAGGGGACAAGACCTCCATGCTGAAAAGTTTCAAGGGTGAATACAGTCGCCAACTTAAAATTGAAGGGCGCATAATTGTGAAAAATGTATGCGGATGTATGGTTCTTTTCTCTGCAAATTTTCTGATGATGTTTTATATTTTGAACCAAGTTTTGTAAAAATATCTTTAACGGTTTTAAACTTACAGAGGGAACACCGTTTTTTATACTGAAAAATTACAAAGGGGCATAATTTCATTAAAATATAGACGGAGCTACCGATCTTTTTTTTCTGCACATCATTTAATGATGCTTTATGATTGTACAAAATGTCATGAAAATATCTTTAATTAAAGCAAAATGTACTATTTTCAATGTTCAAAAGGGGTAACTCAAAATAATCCAGCATAAATGTCTTAGTTTCTTCACATCTGTTTAAAGTTTCATGAAAATATCTTTAAAGGTTTTTTTAGATACAGAGCATACTGATCTTGTTCTCTGCACATGTCTGATGATGGTTTATATTTGTATGAAGTTTGATGAAAATATCTTTTACAGTTTTAGTTATAGAACAAACATGATTTCCATACTGAAATTTACAAAGGGGCATAATTTTTGAAAAAGTGTAGATGGAGTTACAGTTCTTGTTCACTGCAAATTGTCTGATGTTTTGTATTTGTACCAAGTTGCACGAAAATAACTCATATAGTTTAAAGTTATGGAGCAGACACGGTTTCCATACTTAAAGTTTTAAAGGAACGAAATTCTGTAGAAAATGTGAGCAGAATTTCGGTTCCTTTTCTTTGTCCATCAAGTCATGAAACTTTACATTTGTACCAAGTTTTGCGAAAATATCTCATATAGTTTCAGAGTTATTAAGCGAACACAATTTCTATACTAAAATTTTCAAAGGGGCATAATTCTGTAAGAAATATAGGTGGAGTTTTGGTTCTAGTTTTGGTTCTAGTTCTCTGCACATTCTCTGATAATGCTCTATATTTGTACAAACTTTTATGAAAATATCTTACATAGTTTTAGAGTTATGGAGCGGACATGGTTTCCATACTAAAGTTTACAAAGGGGCATAATTTCATAAAAAATGTTGGTGGAGCTACAAATGCTCTATGCATATCGTCTGATAATGCTTTATATTTGTACCAAGTTTCGTGAAATCATTTCAATCGGTTACAGAGTTATTAAGCGGACACGTTTTCCATACTAAAATTTTCAAAGGGACATAATTCCGTAAAAAATGTAGGTAGAATTACGTTTTTTGTTCTCTGCACATTCTCTGATGATGCTCTATATTTGTACTAAGGATCATGAAAATATCTCATATAGTTTTAGAGTTATGGAGCGGTCACGATTTCCATACTAAAATTTACAAAGGGGCATTATTCCATAAAAACGTAGGTGGAGTTACAGGTCTTGCTCTATGCACGTCGTCTGATGATGCTGTATATTTGTTCCAAGTTTCGAGAAATTATCTCAATTAGTTACAGAGTTATTGACCGGACATGATTTGTGACAGACGGACGGACGGACGGACAGACAGATAGACAGACGGACGGACGGACAGTCAGCCGACCAAGGCTAAAACAATCGCCTCAGCCAAGATCAGATGACATTTTATAATTTAACTTATGTTATGCACTTGCATATCAATTTTTACAGAACTTAGATACATAAACTACATTGCAGAATGTCAGCAACAAGCATCTCTCACTGGCTTAAAAATTTCATGTTCATCGGAACAGCCATTTCTTTACAATAATGATTTCAATAGCCAAAAATAGCCCCAAAACAGGTGTTATGCTGTTTCACCTGAAAAAACATACTTTTTATGATGGAGATGGTTTAAATACATCTAACATGCACAGTCAAAATAACATTTGTTAGAAAGCAAATTCTTTACCCATTATCACACAGTTTATTTGAATGGGATACGACATTTGGTCTTGGAGTTATAGCAAACATACTTAAGCTGCTGAAGTGTGACGCTCTGATGTATTTTGAAATATCAACAGGATCTGATCTGCCAGATAATTAAAACTGCTATCCCCTGTACTTATAATGTGCTATAAACAATCCATAGACATTCTTTAGTGTAAAAATGACCAATATTATGAATAAAAATTATCAGTGAGTAAAAATTTCTATTTCAAATAACCATGTGAAATGTCACGAAAAAAGTGTCCTGTCCGTAGACACTCTTTTCTCTATGAGGTAGCATATGTCTGGAAAAAGATTCTCATTAACGTATGGACTCTATACTACTGTTGACTGTTCAATATAAGACATAATACCACCACCGAAGACAGAGCAGCAATAAGAAAAAATGTAATTTTTGTCTCGCCCGTAGATTTTGTCCTGTCCGTAGGTCAACTATAGTTGGATGACTATGACTGGTAACCACCAATTTTCCAGCTGCTACGCATTTTGGTTGTTAAAATGATTCTATAGAAGACTGTTGAAGTAAAACTAAACCATTTCTTTGAGGATAAGTGCATTTCCTTACATCCCAGATGTCCAGTTTGTCAAAAAAAGAGATAGCAAAGTGACTGTCCTGATTCTGAAAACATTCAAACAGCAATTTATGAAAAATATATTAATTGCCTTATAAAATCCGTTTGCTTATTTTTCACAACCATGAAAAGTAAACTTTAAACATTTAATGCCTTTAAAGTTTGCATTATACCAGCATTTCAAGTATCATGTTGATCTACGGACAAGACATTGGTCAGGATGTACCGTTTATGGTTTAATGGTTGCTTACGGAATATTTTCTTTGTTATAGAAACATTGTCTGTAAGAAGGGAGAAAGCCTTATTGTCTCTTTCTGAATGCTGTTTTAGCGTCATACCTCCCACCAAATAACTCACCATCATATCACCCGCATTAGCCATTTATATTCAGCTCCTCATCATGACGTAAAAAATCTTGTCTACACCGGATTTAAACGGTCATCTGTAATATTTATATGGAATTGCCTACTTCTCCGGTAGAAGATAGCTGAATTCTCGCGAGGCAGGTGAGCCATTAATTGGTTGGTTGGTTGTGTTGGGTTTGAGACGGTATTTCAGTCTATATCGGGCCAAAGAAGAGAGAAATGATAGACGAGAGAACAAATTTCAAAACAACCCCCACCCGCACTTACTGCAAGCACAGTATGCCCTTGCCCTACTATTATTCAATCAGTAGGACGCCCCGGCACTGGAAGTTATACCAGCACCATCGCACCACCCAACCACCCCTGTGAGCCATTAAAGGCTGGATTAATTGGTCGAGGATAGGTTTCCTATTACTCTATGTCGTCAGCTGCAAAACCGTTCGAAGAAATTTAATACCAACCGAGGCTTTTTTTATTTCCATTTACTCAAACAGCTATCCCTGTTATGATAATTATAAACGTTGTCTCAAAATGTCTTGTCCATAGACATGTTAGGCTGCCCTTTGGGTTTATACTCATTTAATAAAGATATCTACATTTAAGATGCAGATATCTTCATTTGTATACAGATATCTACATTTAAATGCAAAATCTGTATTTCAAATAGATAGCTGTATTTGTAATGCAGATATCTCTACTTGGTTATTAAATAGAGATATCTGAATTTGAATTAGAGACATCTGCATGTAAATTACAGTCATCTGCATTTCAAATGCAGATATCTCTTTTTCATATCAAAGATATCAGCATTTTGTTTAGAAAAACAGATATCTGTATTTCAAATACAGATTTGCCTAATAAAAAAGATATCTCTAATTGAAAACAGATATCGATAATTATCTTTTAAATGCAAATATCTCTATTTATTAACCTGATTATTTCTGATTTAATTTCAACAAATAATCAATACTCCCTTGCTGAAGGTTTTGACATGCTTGAAGTTGCCTGACTGGAGCAGGATAAAACCCGCTTCCTCCTGATCAACAGTCAAACACACAGCCAAATGAGCAATCGGACCCTGTTGGTTGGTTGTCATAGTGTTTAACATCCCAGTAAAACAACTATGGTCATCACAGCTATGATAAGAGGCCTAGTGAATCCAACCACACTTTTCCTGGGCAGGCCCACCATTCCGTCATTCACTGACACCTATTCTACTTAATAAGAGGTAGGGACAAACTTTCCTAGTTGCTGGACTGTAGTGGATCGAACCAGCATCCTCATTGCCAGTCGAACTTGCATCTAGCTTAGCTATCCGGCCCATTATATTTGGCCTGGCATTTTAACAGAACTGGACATAAGATAGGGTTATTTATGTACAGTGCAGTAAATGAAGATTTATCTATTTCGACAATTAACACAGATATCTGTCAGTGAAATGCAAATATCTGTATTTAAAATTCAGATATTTTTTTCAAGAAATTCAGATAACTGAATTTCAAAAACAGATATCTGCAAGTCAATTACAGAATTCTGTATCTCAAATGCAGATATCCTAATTATAGCAAAGTTAGTGATATCTCTAAAATGAAGATATCTATATTATGATAAAATACAGATATCTGCATGTTTCAGTTAGAGATATCTCTGTGTCAATTACAGATATTTGCATTTCAATGAGAAATATATATAATTACAAAATACACATGTCTGTATTAAGCAATAGAGATATCTGTATTTGAAATTCAGATATCTGCATTACATGGGTAAAAACCCAAAAGGGCCGCCATAGACATGCTGTATTGTTAGAAATTATTTATTTATATTAATGTTCACACTTTATGAATGTTTTGGCATTATAAACTTATTAAACCCAGTTAAAAGCTAAAAAAATAAATCCACAGAATTCTTGCAATTACAATTTTTTCTTGAAATATGTCTCGTCCGTAGACACGTTGTGGTATCAGAAATAATTATCTGTGTTATTGTTTCAATTTGCAGTGTATTTTGACCAGTGTTTTAGTCAGTTTGTTAAGGTTTTTGACATTACAGTATTTTCTGTTGGTATTGTTGTTCTATTTTCTTCCTATTAAAGGAAAAGTGAGGTCAGAAACATAACAAGATACAACAAAATACAATATTGTGATTTATTTTTCATATTCAACAAACAGGCCTTTTGATGATATAATAAATAATATTGAATTTTCACTTACTGGTCTATTCTACCGCAGTTTTATAATTTCAGTATATGTATTTTGTAGTGTTTCATGCAAAAGGCAAAAGTGTCCTGTCCGTAGATATTTTAAGTTAATTTGGGCACATTTGTTTCCTCGCATTTATCTTGCGTTTCATTTTGCAAACACACATAAATGGCACACCACCTGAAAGCCATTGACTTAGGTTTTCAAGTTTGTACATCATTTGAAAATCAGGTGACCCACAGAGACACTGGACAAAACAATACTAGGTATACCCCTGATTCTGAAAACATTTTCATTTAATGAAACATGAAATAAAAGGAAAACAATAGTATGTTTAGCTTGTTCCCATATAAAATTTTCACTGTTGGTATGTTGTTGTTATTCATAATATATTATTGAAATTTAGTCTTGTTTTAAGTTGAAAATGAAAATATTAAAAAAATGAAGTCTGTGTTCTTTTTATGAGTCAAATACAGCATTTTTAACAAAAAATGAATACCAGAGTATAAAATGTTATACATGGCATTTACATTTTCTAAAACTGCAACATCTGTAGATTTCAGAGAAAAGAGAATTAAGTCATTCAGAAACCCTTGAAAAATCACCTCTGGTGAAACATAAAATTTCATCTGATCTTGGCTGAGGCGAATGTCTCCGATCCCTTGAGGGGGAGACTTAATAATATTCTAAGAAATCTATAATCTATCACTAATTACTGACTAGTACAGGCTTGAAATGATTTATCAAAAAAAAAAAAAAATAAATAAATAAATAAATAAATAAAATATTAAAATAAGAGTGTTTTGATGCATTAATGGTATTTGTGAATTTTGAGGTGTCCTTAATCGGTTTGATGAAAAAAATAATTAAAGTATTTATGGTAAGAGTGAAATACTAAAGAAGGAGAGGGCAAATATAAACTCAGCCAAAAAACAAGTTCTATAGCCAATGTATGTTTGCGTGCACGATACACTAAACTTGGAATAAATACATTAACAATACCATATGTCTGTATCAAAACGAAGCCAAAATACGACTAAACACACATCTTACCATTTTGACAAGCTTTTTATTGGTGAATATCCTGTAAACCCTCCATGTCTTTGAAAACAGAGCTCCAAAGGCGATTGTGAAACCAAGAGAGAAACAATAGGTTTTGGCCTGAAATATTTTTATATTTGTTACTTTAGTTGCTTCTAATTTACAGTATGACTGTAAATATATCTTTGAAAGCAGAGCGCCATTGGTAATTGTGAAACCAAGAGAGAAACAATAGGTTCTGAAACATTTCGATTCTAATCAACATCTTTAATTGCGTTCTGGCTTTCTGAGAATAAATAATCATCCCAAAACAAAATACAAAACAAAATGAAATGCTGTAGTATCAAATATGATGTTGCAAACTTGGTTCTAAACGGGAACATTTTACATTTTAACACTTGAGGCACATGGGGTGTTATATAACCACGGTCGTTTTAATAAACTGTACAAAGTTATATACATACATGTGCAATGCCTAAACTTTTATAAAACAACTGTCCGAAATCACCATTTCGTTGCCATTATAATAAGCTTTATATGCTCCAAAATCATGGTGTGCCGATGTCATAGATAGTTCATGTTGCTCGTATGTGCAAATGTATGTCCGTCCCTAGATTCGTCCGAAGATAATTAATATTTTTGTGTTAGATGTTCTCTTAAAAGAATACTCCCTCAATTTTTCGCCATCTTTAAAAATAATCAATATGACTAATTTCGTTAGATATTATATAATCATATGTAAATCCATTGAGAAAGTTCAGGAAAAGTGATTCAGTTTGAGGCAGTTTTTAATTAAGATAAAGTATCGAGATTGAAAATGTAAATGCACACAATCCTCAGCCAATAGGAGAGTCGATACCACGCCTTACGGTCATATGACGATACCTAGGTATTTATCTTATTCGTGCACGCGCTAATGACGTCAGAGCAAATAATTCTGTCCAATGAGGCGATTTCGATGGCGGATCGCGATTTTACAAAATTCATTTTATTTCTTGGAATAAAGTTACTTCTCACAAGAAATTTCTCTTAAAGATTATTGTCAAATGAATAAATGGGCCATTTCGGAGTTACTGTATAAATATTACACGAAAACGTTTTTGCAATAAATAACAAGGGCGTAAAGCTTTAAACACTTTATCTTGAAGTTGGTAACCTTTAAAGGTATAATCCTCTTTTGCTCTTAACTTTTTTAAAAGGTAAAGGGTTCAAATGTTATACGAGGTTTACCTGTAACAAACATTGCGCCTTTTTGTATTATACTTGGGATAGTGGGTCAGTTGGACACTGCCACCGACCTTGATTTATTTATAGATCACAGTGGCCTTTATTCAATAGCTCCGTGCCCTTATTTGTATCGTATTTGGGATAAAAGCTAAGTTTAACAGTACAAATGAGCTCGTCCTATTAAGGTCGAAGGCTTATCATAAAATACGGTCAGTACATCTGTGTACTTTGAACATATTCCTCGTTTGCTTAGACTTTCGGTAGATTTCTCGTCAGTGAATGATACAGAAAAATTAAAACGCTATACAATATGTGATTTTCCATTTACATGCCGTTGAAATAATCATCAAAAAGAAAAGAAAACGACCCTTGAATCACATTTACCTTACAAATTTGTGTTGTGCCCATGTCAGTTGTCTTTAAGAATACTGTACTATAGGTCAATACACAACCAAGTAGTAAGATGTTGTTGATGTTTGGAGATGATAACTTCACAATTCTGGAAATAAAAATAATTTTAAAAGTGACCATCATTGATAAATCTACTGCAGATGATAAGACACATATGGCCAGGATATTTTCAGTATTGACGTCTCACCCTTCTTCCCCAAACAGGTGGCCATTTAGCTGCCCCAAATAAAAACAGCAGTAATATCCATTTTACCTAGTATTTCCTATTTTAAATAACAAAACAAAGCAGAAACCTAAGTTGGCAGCTATACAGGTGACCAGATTGTTAGAAGACCACAGACAAGCAGACATAAGAACATGTAACTGAGGAACCACAAAAGATGTACCGCCTTGAAACGGTCAGTAATAAAATACTGTGGTGTGTTCTGCAGTGGTCATTTCATTTGTTTTGGCATTATATGGTAGTGTATTTGGGTATAATACATTTGAAATTCTAACGTCTCGTTAACTATCGATGTCGTGAGTTTTGACCAAAAACAAACTGGACCGAAGTTTATATGAGCCGCGACACGACAAATCCAACAAAGTGGCATGAGCGCCCAGCGAAGCCTTGGATCAGCCTGTGCATCCTCCCAGTCTGATCAGACACCTCGCTATGGGCTCAAAGGGTAGCTAAAGGTCTAAGCTAGCTCCATGCTGACAGTGAAGACTGTGATAAGACTGGGCGGATGCCCAGGCTGATCTGAGGTTGCGCTGGGCGCACAATCACTTCGTTGGTTTTGTCATGTCGCGGCTCATTATTATAAAAATTGTACTCACTTGTTTTCTCTATGAACAACATTAAAGATACAGAAAATAAATGCAGTGGTTATTCCTATTGCAGCTAGTGTTGTCATTGCGAGGTAGAGCTTCAGTGGAACAGAAACATCTTCATGCGTGATGTAAGTGGAGTCACGTGGCACGTGCCCATCTGACAATGTAATATAAATAAACTCCCATGTTATTTATTTATGAATACGACAATAGGGAACATGAATGTAAAGAAGTATGAAAAACAGCAATCATTTATTTCATAAAAGAAACATACACTGGCGCTCACGTATTTGTACACATTCAAAACGCGTCGGGGACGCAGTTGATGCGCGCGGGATACGCGGTAACTATGAACGCGAATATTTTAGTAGCCAATGAAAATTCGTTCTCAGTTTTGCGTATACCGCGAAGCGACGCGTGCAACGCGCATTTTATGCAAATTTCATGGACCCAATCAAAATTGCGCACATGATACGGGTAGTGACGTAGTCCTTTGCGTCTCAACGCGCGCGTACGGGAACCAATCAAAAGCGCGTATTGAATGCGCATTTTAGGGACGTCAACTTTAGTAAATCATGTGAAAGAAAGAGCCAATAGTCTACATCAAGCTTGATGTCGAATGCTCATTTGGTCTTACTTGAACCATAACGGGAAAGAAAGAAAAAAAAGGCTAGAAACTCGACCGGCAACTCAAAACTAAATGCGACTGGGACAGTCCCATGACACTTCGCCATTGAAGTGGGAATAGCCTAAATCGCACTCTTCAGCAATAAATTCCTTTCGTATCAGAAATTAAAATCGTGGAATCTGAAATTAATATGGCCTTTATGGAAAATAAGTGCCAGGCGGCAGTCACTTTGAATCTTAAAGAATTCAAGTCAGGGTGGGGGGATAAGAACCTCTGATCAGTGACCTATAAATAGCAGTGACCTGGAGGGCTGATTGGAGATGGACGGACGCTCGGCGCCCCGTTACTGCGGCTATGGATACGTTCCGCTGAGGTGCGGGGGTAACGTCGATATGAGAATTGAAATATGATGATGGCTGATTGGAGTTTTACGAGAGCATGTTTGGGAGAGGAGTGGTAGATCACTGCTCTGATCAACATGACTTGGAAACGGTTGTCTCCAGGGCAGTGTCCTCAGCCCTATCCTATTCATTGTAATAATAAATACCCTTGATGATAGTTTGCAGATGACAGTGCTATCTGGACCTACCACTCCTCTCCCAAACATGCTGTCGTAAAACTCCAGTCAGCCGTCCAGACAATCGAGATATGGTCCACGCTCTGGGGCTTCAAAATACCCACTATTAAGACAAAGGCTATAATTTTCCCTTAAAAAAAGACCTAATATTGAATCACTTTAAAAACTCTCCCTTTTTGGGACAGAAATAGAATTTCCTGGGTATGATCCTAGATAGCAAACTAACATATGGGGTCAGCATATTAAAAATCTGATTGAAAAATGTAATAAAGACCTCCTATGAAGCAGATAAAAAAATCCTATTGACATTACATAAGGCCCTAATCCTCAGTAAAAGCTGATTATGGTGCGCAAGCTTATAACTCGGCACCCAAACATCTACTCTCAAAGTTCAAGACCTCATCCAAAACAACTTAGCACTCCGTATTGCTACGAGGGCATACCACTCCGCCCCTATTAATGCTTTAGAAGTTGAATGTGGAATTAAACTCCTACAGCTGAAGGTGCCGGGCAGGGTAGCGCAATCGATAGGGCACCTAACTCATGCCAGAGGTCTTGGGTTCGAGAACCCGGTTGGGCCACATACTTCGTTTCTCCTTCCGCTGATTCAAGAAAGGCAGAAGTCAATTATTGACCACCGGCACTTATAACCATACCAAACCCTCAAAACTGGACGTTTATCCCCTAATAAATGAAGCAGTAACCAAAAAATGGCAATCCCAATGGACCAATAGCAAAAAGGGCCACACCTTCCATTTCGTCAAACCAAAGGTTAAACTTCAATGTGACGTATATAGTCTCAATAGACGTTTCGACATAGCCTATTCCGGACTAAGGCTAGGACACTGCAGGCAGGGCTGCCTTCACTACAGTAACCAGTCCGCCCTATGCCCCCACTGCAATGATGCAGAAGATCTCAACCATATCTTCTTTGACTGTGTGGCCCCATAACAATCAAAGGCGAGATCATAGAATCCACCATATTCAAGTTAGGCTATCACACAATAGACATGAGACTGCTCCTGTCTCCCCCAAACAAACATGCAAATACAATACAGAAGGCAGTCTTTGAATACCTGGACAAAACCAATATCATTGCCAGGATATAGATAGATTCCAATACAATAGGGAAAAAAATCCCCCTAATTTTCTCTAATTCGAGCCCCGGTTGCTAACCACCTACCAAACCCATTTCCCAAAATCCCTGGATCCACATTAATACCCTACTAAGTGCAATGCTCATGCCAAAACTCCCATTACCCAGTAAAAGCCCCAGAACCCATCTGTACGACTACACTCTGACTTTCCCTACTGTCGTATAAATAACTTTTGTCTATTGACAATAAAGGCTAAAATAAATGTGTATCCAACCTCCTTAACCTCACACCCAGGCTAAGTTACCTGGAAACTAAATGAACCATAATAAGGTTCAGCACATTTGCTCCCTAGAAACAGCCAAACAAAACTGCCCTCTTTTCCCGTCAATCCACAATAAGAGATAAGCTATAGTCCTCTGGTCCATTAATAATACTCTCCATTTCTTCCCCACCCCCAAATTAATGTGTATCCAACCTCCTTAATCTCACACCCAGGCTTAGTTACCTGGAAACTAAATAAACCATTATAAGGTTCAACTAATGTGCTCCCTAGAAACAGCCAAAAGAAACCGCCGTCCTTTTTGAACAACCCGCAATAAGAAATAAGCTACTGTCCCCTTGTCTATTAATAATATTCTCCATTTCCCCTCCAAAAAATAATGTGTATCCAACCTCCTTAATCTCATACCCAGGCTTAGTTACCTGTAAACTAAATAAACCATTATAAGGTTCAACTAATTTGCTCCCTAGAAACAGCCAAAAGAAACCGCCGTCCTTTTTGAACAACCTGCAATAAGAAATAAGCTACTGTCCCCGTGTCTTTTAATAATATTCTCCATTTCCCCTCCAAAAAAATAATGTGTATCCAACCTCCTTAATCTCATACCCAGGCTTAGTTACCTGGAAATCAACTGAACCATTATAAGGTTCATCACATTTGCTCCCTAGAAACAGCCAAAAGAAACCGCCGTCCTTTTTGAACAACCTGCAATAAGAAATAAGCTACTGTCCCCGTGTCTTTTAATAATATTCTCCATTTCCCCTCATAAAATAATGTGTATCCAACCTCCTTAATCTCATACCCAGGCTTAGTTACCTGGAAATCAACTGAATCATTATAAGGTTCATCACATTTGCTCCCTAGAAACAGCAAAAAGAAACCGCCGTCCTTTTTGAACAACCTGCAATAAGAAATAAGCTACTGTCCCCGTGTCTATTAATAATATTCTCCATTTCCCCTCCAAAAAATAATGTGTATCCAACCTCCTTAATCTCATACCCAGGCTTAGTTACCTGGAAACCAACTGAACCATTATAAGGTTCATCACATTTGCTCCCTAGAAACAGCAAAAAGAAACTGCTCTCTCCTCCCAACAATCCACAATAAGAAATTAGCTACAGTCCTGTTGTTGACTAATAATATTCTCCATTTCCCAAAATATTAAAACACTAAAAAAACTCCCATGAAAATACAGGACCCTTAAAGTTTAAATATGCAATATATTTTGGAACCAACTAAACCAAGATAAGGTTTAGAACAAATGCTACAGTCCTAGGTCCCAATCGGAATTTTTACCCCACCTACCTCCCTCCCAACAGAATTAAGCTATGGTCTTCTCTGAGACCAACAATTCATGATGTAATCCAGGCAGTCTCAATTACTCATGAGGGCCACAAAAACATGAGACAACTGCATTCCAGATCACCCTCAATCTCTCCCCCACTGCCCATTGCATTAGTTAATAAGGGAATTTGCTCCCCACCTAAGAATTTGCTCCCCATTTCCCCCCTAGACCTGCCCTGGGCCAAGCCAGGACAGGGGGCTTGTGCCGGCAGAACTAGCAAAGTGAAGTCTGATGGAGGCCTGCATTTCGGGGAAGATGCATTATGGCTTGAAGTATGTTTTTCATGCCATGCGTTTCCAGAAGCCCTGAATTGTATTGCTAAAGCCAACCCACAGTGGGTCGCGAGGGCTGTGTGCATGGGAAGTGATTTATGTGGATCTGTGCACAAGTCCATTTGGATTCTATCCCATTGCTACTTAATGTTTCTGGAAGTTTTTGCTCCCCACCAAAGATTTTGCTTCTCCCTTTTTCTGAGACGTCACCTGCCCAGGACCCAGCACAGGTCCACTTCGGTGCATACCCACTAACACATGAATCTGGGCAGTCTTTTGCACCCATCCCCCTTCCCACCAAAGAATTTGCATCCCATCCAAGAATTTGCTCCTTGTTCCCTCCTCCTCCTCCCCCTTTTTTTCCCTCCATAGAACTGCCTTGGGTCTAACTTCAGTTAGAAAAATCTTCTTGTAGAGAGTCGGGTGTTTTTTCTTGCCGGGATTCTCGGTTTTCAGTCACCTTGGTGATCATTCATCTCTGGCCCCATATGCTGAAAATTTTTGCAGCATTAAATTGCTTTCTGGAAATCAAGGTTTATCTTGGAATGTACGTTACTATTCTGCCTTCAGCCAAAACTACATGCTACAAATGAAATATTCTTAAACTTTATTTTGTTTTCTTTTACTCTGTGAAGAGGATATCTGTTTCGATTCGGCACAGATTGCTCTGCAATAAGGTAATCCGAAGAGAACCCACTTGTCTGTTCAGACTATACCATTTCCAATTTAATGCAAGTTACTTCGTAGTAAAATAATGTTTTTGATTGGGTGCAAGTTACTTTGCAGTAAAGTAAATGCAGCCTTCTCAAATGTTAACATGACCTTAACATGCCCGAGGTCAGTTCAAAAATAAATTTTAATGCGACTTTGCTTCCGTTTGCTGTTTAGACAGGACTTTTAATCCGAAGTAAAAGTTAATTCGGATTCGATCCAAGGTACTCTGTAGGATTAGTTTAATTACTCCGAATTTAATAGTTTTTAATTCGAATAAGATTTGCTAGTCTAAACAGTTAATTCAAAGCTAATTCTGATTCGATTCTGATTAAAACTCTAGTCTAAACAGGATTATTGAAGGTATAGAAAATTCAGGCATGCGAATGTTTTTACATTGTCTCAAAGGCAAGGATAATTGCTTATTTGTGGCCTTGGTTGTGGAGAAAACTGGAGTACTTGAAGAATACCACCAACCTTCCTGCAGAGACTGTCGGAGTGATTCTGCTTCCTGCCGAGGATCTCGGTAGGAAGCAGAGTCACGTGGACAGTCTCGGTAGGAAGCCAATTTTCGAGGACAGAAGTCTCTGCAGGAAGCAAGAGATCGCGGACAGTCTCGGCAGAAGCCAAATATGATGTGAAGTCCCCAAAGACTGTCCGCGACTTCTTGCTTCCTGCAGAGACTTCTGTACATGATAATTGGCTTCCTGCCGAGACTGTCCGCGTGACTCTGCTTCCTGCCGAGAGGTTCGACAGGAAGCAGAATCACGCCGACAGTCTCTGCAGGAAGCCATTTATCATGTACAGAAGTCTCGGCAGGAAGCAAGAACTCGCGGACAGTCTCGGCGGAAGCCAAATATGATGTACAGTCTCTGCAGGAAGCGAAAATTAGAGGAATCGATTATACCCTGTGGTATTGTTTAACTCGATATAATAGTCTGGGTCCAAATTTCACTGGTCAGTTTAATTCTTAGCGAGGGTTACCGTGTGTTTTCTGGCCCAGATAAGTTGTGACTTTTTTTTTTGTTTGTTTTCTGGGCTTAGAAGTTAAGAAAAATAGAAGTTATGTATAGTTCCTAAGCCTAGAAGTTCTATTATAGAGTTAGTCTAAATAGTAGTTAATGAGTCCCATTGAATTCAGAAATCGAGACGTTACGAGTTGATATGTAAAAATTGACCCAGATAATGTGGGACTACTTTATGGTTCCCGTCTTCTGCGCATCGATTCGGTCAGATTACCGGTAGAGAGATCGAAACAATATTTAATTAACTTAGAAACTTATATTGTTTTAAGCTATCTTAAACCTATTTTAATTAGGCCAACGTACAATCTGCGGTTGTACGCGTATTGAACAAGTCATGAATATTCATGTTATAATCGTTTGCGTCTCCCGCGTCGAGACGCGTCAGGGCGCGTCTAGACGCGTCTGATGCGCGGTTCTAGGTGATACGCACGCAGCACGCGCATGCAACGCGGTACGAACGCGTTTTTGGTGTACAAATACGTGAGCGCCAGTGTATACCGAAGTTTTGCTCATAAGGTATACATGGTGTGACCCCAACCCTTCCATTCCCCCCTCCCCCACACCCATGCATGCATGGTTTGTATGTTATTAGCATTCTTTATTTTCTTACGTTACGGCCTATACCGGCCTTCTTCAGAGGAAATTGCAATTGGAATTACTTCTACATGTCTCGTGATGGCTTTTAGTCAAGAGTGCTAAGTGCAGTAACGTACTTTCCAATTCGATAGACACTTTTTGATATCTCGTTTTACAAATAGATAAGAAAAAACACTTAATTAAACGAGAGGACTGTAATCTGTATTATTGAAAAAACAACAACAATATCTAAGTGGCGCTACGTGTGAAAGGATTTTACAGCATGTGCGAAAGCAAAGACATCGATCAGTACTCTGGCCGGAGGCTTATTTTTTCTGCGTAAACTATCCGTAAACCTTTGGACTTTAATGCTCAAATCCGTTTGCTTGTAGATATAAGCTGACCTGAGCGTCTACTGTTCATAAGAGCCCTTTTTATGTGACGTCAGTCATTTGTATTTAATCACATAATACCTGTGATTTACAAATATTGTGATTTGATGTTACAAATAGAATTAGCTGACACTACGAAACTAGCAATAACATTACATCAAAAGAAATAGTAACAATGAATTTTTTCATTTGAGAAAACTGTTTCTTTGATTTAGATATTTCGTTTACAATTTGAATATCAATTCAAGTCTGCATCCCCAAAATTGATAAAAAAAAGAGCTATGTGAGATCATTAATGGTTAACAGCTTGGTTGTGGTTAGTTTGTGACCAACAGCTCTTCACTTTGCTCTCCGCTTATACTGTCCCAGCAGCAATACAACGTTGAATAAACACTGAATCAAACTTGATTCAACGTCATAACGGAGGCGCGAAATAGATAAGGATCTAATTCATGCCCGGCGTATTCCTTGCAGCCATGGAAATTATCTTAACCAATTTAGTATTCACTATGCCTAGTGTTTAGTAGTGTATGGCGGCTTTAACAAGTCTCCCCGTACTTGAAAATAGTCTAGTTAATGTTATGGCTTTTTGGCATCATTGGCTTCGTTAAGTATAAGAAAGATTCATACTGATTTTAAAAAGTTTTACTGTAGCCGGTTCCAAGGAGAGGGGGCTGAGCAGCTTGCATAATAATTTGCTTCTAAGGAGTAGGTTAAAACAACCAACTCTGTTTGCTGTGTGTTCCTTCTCTCAAAACGGTCCGTCTTCTCGGTACATTTTGCACTGTAAACGCTTACTCTTTATCCGACTTCTAGGGATAAGGAAATGTAAGCCTAGACTTAGTCTAGTGGTTACGGATCACGGGGTTGCGGGTTCAATCCAAATGGTGATTACTTGCACGGAGCACTTTATCATAACTTTCCCGTCATCCTGACACATGTATGACTAAAATGATGTAAAAAAAGAACGTAAACCGCCATTTCATTTATCAGTGCGCATTATAAAGTATGCATATAAAGCAAAATATAACGCATTAGGCCAGAATTTGCGAATGTGTTTTTGAGCATATCCTTTGGAGAACATGAATAACAAAAGATCATCTACAGTTATTGTGTGCTAAAACGTAGGCTAAGCTTCGTGTAAAAACTGATGCCGGCTTATATTTAAATATACAGGGTCTCACCTTTCCACTTTATTCCTTTAATAGACCATTCGAAGTGTCTTGGGTCTTTATCCATTATGTAGGTTCCTACAGTTACCCTGGCCTTGTCTGTAATAAAAAGGTAACATTTTTAGCACAGGCACAAACGAAGAAAAGAACATCCTGCTAATAAAGCCGTTTGTTAAACGTATAGCCGTAGTGAAGGAAACGAATGTATATTATTCAACCAAAAATAAGCGCACGGCAAAGATGTGTTTAATGTCTGTGGTGTTTTCCTTGCATCAATTAGAGAATTCATTGCCTTCACTATAATATAAACGTAGCCATACCAATTATAGTGCGACAGACGCGCGTTTCTGTATTTAACTTCTTCAGTGTCGCTAAACCCCAAAAGTTTGAAAGAAAAGAGATGATTGGCAGGTCTCGGCAGGCAACGAACACACCTCTCCTAGCCACACTTACTGTCGCATTCCGCGGGACACATTGGCTGCAGACATCAGGTTAGAGACGCTATCGTATTAACTCGCGAGCGCAGGCGCCCCCCATCGAGCCACCTCAACCCTTGTTTCTCTAGAAAAGCGACAGACAAGGGCATCAGGAAAGAGATGTTCGATGCAGCAAGAACCCACAAAAAGCCAAAACAGCTCAAAAGAATGGAAACCAAACTCAGCTAAGATTCTTGTCGCTATGACAAGTTTGTCGTAGTTTTAGAATAATTTAGAAATTTTACCAGATATACATCAAATGGAATAAGGTTACTTTAAATCAGTATTTAAGTAGTGACCCCAATGCTAGAGAACCAGAATTAACACTGAAACACTGACTAACTGGGCTGATGATATCCTCGGGAACAAATTGTCCACCAGCAGCGATACCGGCCCAGTGGTTCTGATATAAAGGTATCCATACCAATTTTAGTGCGACAGACACGCGTTTCTGTATTAAAACGCTTCTGTGTATAAATAAAAATCTAGTTCTGGCTTGGAAGATAACGGGAGAAAAACATCTCATTTAGCCCAAATCAGTGAGAAATTTTCCATTCTCAGTGAGAATTTTATATGCTGTTCATTAATATGTTGGATTTCACATGAGATTTTCCTTCTCATTTGACAGAATTCAGTGAGAATTCTAGCCAAAAAGGGAGCAAACGTCTCAAGATCTCGCGCAAACTGATCCATGGCTTAATGGGTTGGTCCTTTCGCATCATTATTTCATTCAGGATACTTAGAGCCATACTTTTTAACATAGTTATGCTAAAGCCGTATTCGGGAAGGGCGGCAGGGGCGGAAGGGCTGAGCAGTTTGCATGTTACACTACACCTTATGAGTAAATTAAAACAACCATTTCTATCAGTTTCATTATGTTGAAGCTCGAAGGAGATTTACCATGAGTCAGGTAAGGGCTTAGATCAGTTAATGACGTCAAATGCGGTACATTTACATGTGTGTGCTTATTCTTTATTCAGTATGCATTACCTTGTATTCTTTCTATCTTAACGTTCTTGATAGGGTCAGCTCCTGTCTCAAAATCGATGCTGCCTGTTATTCCCAACATAGAAACGTTAGCCATACACGACAGGATGACGTCGTTGATATCAGAATCTTTATATGTAAACTCATCTAGACTCTTCGGGTGTCCTTTGAAAGCATTAGAGACAAACAGATCTCTTATACTGACTCTTAAATCAAGGTACATGTATATGTTAGGAAAGATTTCCTATTTTTCGTTACACTTCAACTGTTGTCTCAAATTCCTGATATCTCAAGTCAGTTTTCTGTGACCAGATAATTTGTTTTAATGCATAAGAAGTTTGCCACGCATTTCGACTTTAAAATATCGAGAGTTGAATGTGTATATCTTAAAACATGAATGCGTAAAAATAAATTTCCCTGTATGCCATTCTCATTTATTTGCTCAAAATGCTCATCATTTCTATGATTTCTATTATATAATGATTTCTATTGTATTGGCACACAGGTGTAGTGCAGAACTGCATATGTTTTGATTAGCTCTTGTTATAACAAACTTGATACGCGACAGGATAAAAACAACAAAATGGCATGTGCGCCCAGTGAAGACTCGGATCACCCTGGGCATCCACCCAACCTGATCAAACTCTTCGTTGTGCGCTTAAAAGATAGCTAAGGGTCTCAGCTAGCTCCATGTGGACGAAGACCATGGTCAGGCTGGGCGAATGCCCAGGCTGATTTGAGTCCTCGCTGGGCGCACATGTCACTTTGTTGGTTTTCTAGTGTCGGGCTCAGTTCGATTTAATGATAACCTTGTGACATAGATTAAAGCTGTCGAAATAACCATACGCTCTATACCACTGTCACTTTTTTGTAATTCAAGGAATATACTGTGAACAGCGAACCATCGACAGATGCACCTTCTTTATAGTAGTCATATTTATTGAGTATGACTAAATGTAGTTCTCACAATAAATTAAGGTCTTAATACTATAGAGTCAGCAAGTCATACCAGGTGCAATCATACTAGTAAGGACGTACATAAGTTATTTTAAATTTCCCCTTGTTTTGTGTTTAATGCTAAAAAGGGCGTTTTCCAGCAACCTGGAGGGGAGAAGCTGTAACTTGCATCTTCTGGTACCGAGTGTGTCCCTGGCTCTTCAGTTTGACTTCAACTTCACCTACATGTACATAGATGATGTTCTGTCTCAAATATTTAAGAGTTTATTGAGCTCATCTATATTTATGTGAACTCGAAATTAAAGATACCACAGAGTCAAGTTCATCTGCCTCATACTTAGATTGTTATCTCTATATTGACAAAGGAAAGCTTGTTACTAGGCATTATGACAAGAGGAACGCCTTCAATTTTCCCATAGTTAACTTTCCATTTTTGAGTAGTAATACCCCCTCGGCACCCGCATACGGAGTTTATGTTTCTCAGCTAGTCCGCTATGCTAGGGCCTGTTTCAAATATCAAGACTTTGTTGAAAGAGGGTAGCTACTCACTCATAAACTGTTGAAGCAGGGTTGTCGTAAATTAAGCTCATGTCGACAGATAAAAAGTTTTAAGGGAGACACCATAACCTTTCTGAACAATACAATATGGCTGTTTTAAACTAATTTCCGATTTGATGGCCTCAGCCGAAGCTTAGTTAAGCTTTCAAATACCGGACTTTCATTTTCACTGACTTTTTCAACAGATACATAGATATGGCGGGTGTATTATAACAGGCAGGTGATGCTCACTACCCGCGGGCATCTGATCACACCTCTGTTTCGTGATCCATGTCTGTGTATCGAAAAATAATTTCCGGAATTGTCTATGTTTAAATGACTTACGAGTTCGGACTTATAATATGGATACTTTGACCACTTTCATTCGAAGGAAAGAAATTGTGATTCAGACAATGCTCGCTTGTACATCTGGTGCTGAGTAAAACATGCAAAATGCTTTTTTACCTTCTGTTTTCAAATAAGCATCTGTACAATTTAAGGCAAGGGCTGCTACCCAAATATGGTCATAGCATTGGGCACTGATGAACTCAAACATATACTTTGAGGAATCGTAGGTTTCTTCTTCTTTAAATAGAGTCTCGTATTCATCAACTATGGAAGCATAAAAAAGAGTAATTTGTTTCTAAAGCTAATCTTCCCTAAATATGTTATATAAAACCTCATAATATGTAAATACATCGATAACGGAAAAATGATATTTGACAATGTCTCCGAGACCACCAAGTGTAAGTAACAAACTCCGAAACAGCAATAAAGGCCGTATATAAGCCGCAACATTAGATAACACCAACAAAGTGGATGTGCGCTGAGCACAGACTCAGATCAGCCTGGGCATCTGCCGAGTCCAATCAGTAAGGGTCTAAACTCCATGCGGACAGCGAAGACTGATCAGATTGGGCGGATGCCCAGGCTGATCGGAGTCTACGCTATACGCAAAACCACTTTGTTTGTTTTCTCGTGTCCCGGCTCATATGATACAGCCTCCATTCATCCATCCATCCTTATTCCATATCACAGTAAGCATAGTCATGACTCGAGAGGAAGACTTTATGGTACCAAGGAACCAGCAGTAACGCTGCCATTCAATTAATTAAACAGATTTTCAAGATAGCATCTTTTCGACTACACTGGCCTTGAAACTAAAACGACTGTCATTTCGAAAAAAAAATGTCCACATCATATTGCCCTTAATTAGCAAGCATGTTGCTCGTGCATATTAACCTTTTCAAACTGGTAAGCAGCTGAAGTGTGATTTAGTGCACCTGTTTCACAATAAGTTAATGAATGAAACACATCCTCAGTAGAAATATATTTTGTTGAATTCTCTAGATAATCGCAAAAATACGGAGATATTGCATTAATCAGGGACATTTTATGAATTACTCTTAAAAGGACAATTTTAGCCTCATTAGTTTCTATTTGAAGTAAATGTCAATCAAAGAAATATGAGCCGCGATGCGAGAAAACCAACAATGTGGTTGTGCGCCCAGGGTACACACAGATCAGCCGGGGCATCCGCCCAGTCTGATCAGACTCTTCGCTAAAAGCTTAAAGGGTAGCTACCTCCATGCGGACAGCGAAGACTCTGATCAGACTTGTCGGATGCCCAGGCTGATCTGAGTCTGCGCTGGGCGCACAACCACATTGTTGGTTTTGTCGTGTCGCGGCTCAATTATTACTGTACATGTAATAATGATTGATAAGTACACTCAAATAAGCCTGTGCAGTTGCGAAAACTGACCAGTGTCTTTTTCATTTTTAGATTTCTCTTGGTCATAGACGATATATGCGAAAAGGGAAGTTTCTGATCAGACTGCGCCGATGCGCAGGCTGATCAGAAACCTTTCCTATTTGCACACGGCTTAACGTATTTTTTTCTCGCGATGCCAATTATCATAAACGTCTAATTGAGACACCGACTAATATCTAAAGAAAAATCTTAGGTCTCTTTAGTGGCACAGAAATCAAAATAAAAGCTTTTAATGACGCTTCAATATCGACAATGGTCCCGTAATACGAGATTACTTTAGCAAAGCAGTACTCAAAACAATATAATGCTACATTGTATTTTTTCCGTAATTCGTGATAACAAATTACAATCTGTATCTGTTATTTTGCTGCTCAAAGAAAGTTTTTAACAATATATAGTAATGTTTGTCACGTACTGGCAATGAAGAGATACGTTGAACATTTTTGAATGCAATTCTGGTATAATAGCTTTTTAATTCTAAGTTAGAAATTCTCTGAGACCCATCGTTTGAATCACATCGACAAAGCAATTCTAATAAAATGGCGTAGCATGATCTTTGTAAAGCAATACGCAAAACCACCATAGCTAAGGCTTAAAAATAAGAAAAAATACCCCAAAAAGATAGATGGATAACTTGATTTACATATAAGTCCTTTACGACAGAGTTTAATATCAGGAAAATCGGAGGGTGATAAAGCTGTATGCAATGGAATAACGTTTACGGTTGAAAAGATTTTGGCTTTTACCAGGAATCGAACTCGGACCGCTAGTTTAACAGACCAGCGCTAAACCACTAAGCTACCGGAATCCTCGGACATCATATGCATACCTGTTAATCCAGCTATACCCCGTTCATTGACCCGATTTCTGAAGTAATAGCCTATGACAAAAACGCCATCTGCCGCTTGTTCCATCTCTTCCTCTGTACAGTCTACATCGTCAAGGTTTGTACGCCAAAACTCCATACTGAACCATCCGTAAAACATCCAGACTATTTTGGGACCATACAGTCCTATTTTGAAAGCCTTCAACAAGAATAAAAAATAAATGAATAAAACAAAAAATAAATAAATATTAATAAAAGTAAAATAAAAAAAAATGACAGACATGCCCCCTTCCCCCCAACAAGGAGGACGTTAACTTTTCCAGCGTAATAAATTAAGGAGTCATAATGTTTTCTGTGTTAAGAACTTTTTATGCCACGTTACCTCGAGATTACGAATATAACAGAAACAGACAGTAACAAAACCCCGATCAGCAAACGCCCTCGTCTTTATTAATTTATTGCGTATAACATAAAAATCTAAGTATTGGGGCCTATAAGTCTGAATAAACAGCGCAGGCCAAGATAAGATTACCTCTAAGGAGCAATATGGTCAGGATCTACACTGTTTGCTATTTCATATGTATCGTTTGGGCGCATAACTGCATACTTTGTCAAGCTGATCCATTTTCTGACAATTGCGGTTATCATTTTGGGTGCCCCAATTTTTAGAAGTTTTTTTTTTTTCGGTATAAGATTACATGCATAATGATAATTTCTGAATCCAGTAATTCAAAAATTTATTTTACATACTCTTTATTAAGAAACCACTCTGATTCTTAGGGATTTTTTTTTCTGCAGTGGCAATCAAAATATAATTAAGGGCAGTTTAACGCCACCTTATTACACTTCGTGTCAAAGTCGCGTGCAAAGTAATTTGCTACTTTTTATTGTCTTTTTTCTGATTTTCTGGAGCAAAGAGATTAATAAAGAAAACTTACATGACACAGCATCATTCTGGCTTTGTCTTCGTAACATGCTGTCATGATGATTCGTGCATCACGCTTCTGAAAAGAAAATATGCTGAACATAGAGAGAATGAATATACTGCGAAAATTCTGAGTACTAGGACAGATAAATCTGGGCAAACAGTGGAGACCCAGACCAGACTGCTACCAACGGAGCAGTATCGGGAGCAGTCTGATCAGGCCCTACTCAGCAATTCTATTTGCCCGTTTTAGACGCATAACTGCATTATAAGCCATTTTTCCATTTTAAAGCGATTTATGGTCTTTATTTAGGTGCTCCCATTTCCAGAATTTTTACGATAAATACGAGCTTATATTAGCCCGGGAAAGGTAAAGATCGCAAAGCACAGCAACCCCATGACCATTAGATATAATAATCTATGCAAAATATATTTAGCAATTTTTTATATTTTGCAATTTTTCTCATTACTGAGGTGTAACACTGTGCGAAATTAAATTGCATCGAAGGGAACCGTATTTGGTGCTTCAGATACCACGGGATTACAGAAGTCATCTTTAAAAACGTTATTGGGGAAAAGCGATAAGCGCCAAAGGGGTCATTAGTCGAAATTCACACCCATTGAAAAGCAACATAAACATGGCATGCATGTGATTTTTTGTACGGTCTTTCTCATCATTTTAATGCCCAGTTTTCTTGTCAAAGCTATTGAATGCGTAAAAGATATGGTTAAGCTTAACAACTGACGAATCTTAGCATGCGCAATTGACGTTAAAACGTTGTAATTTTGTCCAATGTGCATTGATTCACGGGTGCTTCAGTTCAATGCAGAATAAAAACCCGAGAAAAACCAAAAGGTAAAGTTAAAGGTCACACCATGATTAATTTAACTGTGAAGTTTCTTCACTGAAGTGTAACGTAACTGTGAGAAAATGATGACGTTAGTCTGAGACTTTTGACTTATGCTCAGTAACCGAGAAGAATTTTCTTTCTGAATTGTTTACGTTATCATATTGGTAGATACTAAACAATCATACACTCGGAAGGGGTTCAAGAAAAACCGATTAGAAACAACTGTTTAAGACGATAACGTAAAAACAAGGGAAAACGTCAAATTTTCGAACTTTGTAAACCTCATACTCGTAGCATATTCAAATGTTTTAGAGCGTTTTCCTTCATTTTAACAGCAAATCAGCCGCCTCATTATGGTTTTGACTTTTGTACATGATCAAAAATGTCCTTCAGATACAATGGTCATAAATACTGACGTCACGATAGTTCAAACGCTTCAATTGAACAATCTTATATCTTATACCTGCCAGTCCATCTCGAATGATCGGCCTTTGTATCTTTATGCAATAAAGTGACAATAAAATCCTAATATGGTGGATCTGACACATACAAAAAATGCTATATTTATTGTGCATAGTATATATCTCATGGTCATGGGGTTGCTGTGCTTTATAATCTTTGCCTTTCCAAATATGTGGATATCCAGGCTGGTCTGAGTCTCCACTGGGCGCACAACCACTTTGTTGGTTTCGTCGTGTCGCGGCTCAATTATAGAGATAATATTGGCAATAATTTACACCAAAGTCAAGTCATGCAGCCTAACAAAGAGAACTTGATAAGAAGATTTACAGCGGTGGACAAAAGTGTTCGTTAAAGCATGTCATCAGCGATCATGACATTGTCGTTAACTTCAGCGCGTTTCCATTTATGCATGATAAGTGAAAAATGATTATATGAAAGCATAAAATATATCAACATGAAAATTATATCAAAATGTGGCTAAATGATTAATGCAATATGTAAAAATAAATTTTCTGATCTCTAGTGGCTGAATTTTGATCGTTTAAAGATCGTGCCGTAATTGTTAAGAAAAACCTGTTTCCATTCACGTTACATGTAATGATGACGTATGCAAAATTTACAACAAAAAATACCTAAATGAGTATAATCAGAGCAGAATAGTAACAATAGATACAGGGAAAGCAAAAAATTTATTAATTTTTGCACAAATAACTTTTCTAGATACTGGTTCAACTTTCGTGTAAAAATCTATTTCAGTTTTCTTACAATAATTTTGTGCGAATAGAAGTAAACCATCACAGTCAATAAAAATCTCACTGTTTTGTCCACCCTTTGTACTTGATAGGACAACGTAAAAGAGACCTTTGACGAAAGAGCGCTGAACTCAAAGACGATCTAATATAATCATTGGTTTGTTTGATATCTGTTGAAGTTTTTCTAATCATAATTTAAATCATAATTATTCCTAACTTTGGAATCGAATGGTCCAGATATTACCTGATTGTGTTCGTTCTACTTAATGGAGTAGCCCTACCTGACCATCAAGCTTAACACTGTTCCATAAAAACAGCCACCGGTTTTTTTTTTTGCAAACTTCACTTGTCTTTCTTGTCTTCCTAGACACTTAAAACCACTAAAATACATAAATATAGGTCATAGAAATTAATTTCTATATGTTTTGCGCCAAAAAAATTTAGTCTTGGGGTTGAAATAACGATTCGAACATATCCCAAGGGAATTTTGAAAATCCCATGGGAATTTTTTTTAAAAAAATTCCCATGGGTCAATTTTCCCATATTATCAAATGGGTTTTTTTCCTAGTGAAAAATGAGAAAAATAAAATGTTTGTTTTATGTCTTTCATCTTCATATTAAGTCATAAATATTGCCGAAAAAAAATACCACGGCTTATTTCAAAAGTTTATTTTTTTTCCGTGGGATTTTTCCCCATTTTGCCATGTGGGAAAAAATCCCATTGGATTTTCCGATTTATTTTGCAAAATAGTTTATTTATGAAAAACATGTCAAGTAAGCAAATCAATAACATACATATGTACTATAATGCTGAAATAATGCCTTTATTTTAATATTAATATTTCCCAGGGGAAATTTTTCCCGTGGGATTTTTCCCATTTCAGCAGATGGGAAAAAAATCCCACGGGAAAAATATATTTTTAACTGTCATAAATTGGACACCAATACTTTATAAAAATGATGTCGTTGATAATGTATAAATGTCATAGTAATCCATTTGATACTAAAAAGGTTTTTCCTTTTTTTCCACGAGAATTTTTTTCCCACGGAAATTTATTCTCACGGGATTTTTTTCCAATTGGAATTTTTTGCCGTGGAAAAATCAATTTGGATTTTTCAAATATTGTTTCCTCTTCACGAATTTTGTGAAATTGTGTTTTAGAAAGGATAACATCTATTTATTTTTTATTTTAACCTTAACTCTACCATATTTTTGTTTTTGACGGTGCCTTATGCATGTAATTAAGAAGAGCAAAGCGGACACCGAAAAGAACATGAGCTAAATATTGAAGGTAGAAGTGACAAGTGTCATCTAGGAGTAGCTGATTAGGTTTAAAATTGAGCTAGGCATTTAAGCATCATTGAAGTCATTTCGCCCAACTGCCTTCTCGTCCGAATCGCCTTGTCAGTGCGGTTCAGATAAGGAGACTCAACATGATTTTATGCCGATTTAACAGAAATAATTTTGAACTATCACAAATGTGATTCTCTTTTATCTAGAGCTTTGGTGTGTATTTGCTGCAACCAACTTTGCATGTATTTGCTCTATCTCTATTTGTTTTTCTTATAGAACAGTATGAGCTTTCACGTATTAATGTGCATTACGACCCTGTGCGTAAGAGGGTTTACACATCTTTTGTAGAAATATCTGTACAAGACCAAAAATTTTATAGTTTGCCATTTTCGTCTGCTTATTTCAGCTCCTATTTTATCCGTTTACAAGACGACATGCTATACAGAATAGTGCCCTTATCTGAGTTCTGACATAGTGCATGGTTTTCATATCGCTGATCCAATAAGTTTGTTTATACGAAAAGCAATGCAGTTACAGGTATACTTTAAAGAAGAGACGCAAAGAGTTGTCGAAGACAATAAACCTGCTTTCTGTGTTGGGGCAATTTGGGGTAATATAATCTGTTTGGAAATATGGTCCTTCAGGAATTAACCAAATATTTGATATTAATGCCCAAATGGGCTAAAGTCAAGCCGTATTCGTCTTAATGTTAGCTTACCATCACGGTCGCGGACAAAGACATGTTTTCGCGGATTCACTTGTACTGGCAGCTCCCCTTCTTCCTCGGCATTTTGCAACAGCTGGCAAGCATGAAGAAGCCTCCTCGAATGCGTTATAGTCGCTGAATTCTGTACTTCTTTTCTTTCCAAAGGCTAAAGAAGAAGTGGGAAGACAATATGCAAGAGTGTAATAAGGTATATTCGGAAATTGTCTAGTGCATCCCATAAGCTTGCAAGTACAGCTAACTGATGACTTTATAACAATCCCCTCTGTGGAGTCCTATCTTTGCTGCCCTAGCTGAGCTGGCAAAGTCTATCCTGGTCCACTTTTTGATATTGTCTTCCCACTTCTTCTTCTGCCTTCGGAAAGAAAAAAAAACAGAACTCAGAGACTAGGACGCATCCGAGAACTCTTTATGCTGGCCAGCAGTTGTAGAAAGCCAAGGAATAAGGTAAACTGCCAGTACAAGTGAATCCGCGAAAACATGTCTTCGTCCGCGACCGTGATGGTATGCTAACATTTAGTTCGAACATGGCCTGCCTGTAGCCCATTTTGCCATAAATATCAAATATTTGGTTTATTCCCAAAAGACCATATTTCGAACCGGATTATATTACCCCGAATTGCTCCAACACAGAAAGTAGGTTTACTGTCTTGGACAAGTCTGTGCGTCTGTTTTTTAAAGTACATCTGTAACTGCATTGCTTTTGGTATAAACGAACATATTGAATTAGCCAACTTAAAACCAGGCAATATGTCAGAACTCAGATGAGGATACTATACTGTATATCATGTTGTCTTGTAAACGGGTGAAACAGGAGCTGTAGTAAGCAGAAGAAAATGGCAAATCGTAAAATTTTTCGTCTTGTACAGATATTTCTACAAACTAGAGCAAGTGAGCAGGGGCTCACGTATACCCCCGGCCAGCGCCACCGCCTACAGAAAATAAACTTTACATAATACATAAATGCAAATGTTGACAAACAGTTAATCATATTTACCAATAGACCCAGTCACATATCAGAAGGTTCCATCTTAAGAGTTGACAATAAGCCGAAGAATACACACTTAAAGTAAAGCTTTTACTGAAATATTATTTAAAGTTCAAAATATGTGACCTTGACCTATGGTCTGCAGCAGCAAGATGATGTCTACTAAACTGTTTCAACCTAGAAGTAAATCTTAGGTCGCACATTAAAATGTTCCATTCAAGAATACTAAGAATAAAATATAAGTAAACAGATACAAGTAAAGCTTTAATGCTACTGTAGTACCATCGTCCAAATCTTCAACCTTGACCTTAGCTCTGCAGCAGCATCCAGATGATTCAAATTCGAATGTGTTCAGTCTGTACTAAAAGTAAGCACATCTTAACAAATTCAAATTGAAACTTTCAGAAAAACAGAGAAAAGCAAAAATACAAACATTTAACGCAACTGTTGAAAAAATTTTCTAAGTCTGTGACCTTGACCTTAGGCAAGCAGCAGCATCTAGGTGACGCAAACTGATCAGTATTCATCCTGTAGTAACACTAAAAAACATATGAACTAGTTCCAGTTAAGACTTTCAGCACTACGAAGCAGAAACAAAACTCAACGCAAAAACTTTAACACAACTATTGAACAAATTTCTAAGTATGTGACCTTGACCTTAGGTAAGCAGCAGCATCTAGGTGATGAAAACTGATTAGTATCGATCCTGTAATAACACTAAACACATATGAACCAGTTCCAGTAAAGACTTTTGCGAAAACAAAGCAAAACAAAATGTAAAGCAAAACTTTAACACAACTGTTGTACAAATTTCTAAGTCTGCTACCTTGACCTTAGGCGAGCAGCAGCATCCTGGTGATGCAAACTAATCAGTATCCATCCTGTAGTATTACTGAACACATAAGAACAAGTTCCATTAAAGACTGTCAAGAAAACAGAGTAAAAAATGAAACTTAACGCAAAATTTTAACGCAAATGTTAACTAACGGACGGAAAGACAAACGAACGGACAGAAATACGGACGAACAGACGGACGAACGGTCGAACGAACGGAAAGACAAAAACTATAAACCCCTCGAATACTTCGTATGCCGGGGTTATAACGAGGTGCAAACCCTCTAACGCACAGGATCTTAACGCACATTAATACGTTATAGCTCGTAGTACTGTTAAAAAATAGATATAGCAAATACATGCAAAGGAGGTTGCAGCAAATGCTAAACAAATCTCTGGATAAAAAAAGAGTCACACTTGTGATAGTTAACATTTATATCTGTAAAATCGGCATAAAATTATGTTGAGTCTCCTTATCTGAACCGCACTGACAAGGCGATTCGGACGAGATGGCAGTTGGGCAAAATGTCTTCAAGGATGCTTAAATGCCCAGCTCAGTTTTAAACCTCATCAGCTACGCCTAGATAATATTTTTCACTTCTGCCTTCAATATTTACCTCATGTTCTTTTCGGTGTCCGCTTTGCTCATCTTAATTACATGCATGAGGCACCGTCAATAGGAGAAATATGGTACAGTTGAAATAAAAAATAATAAATAAGATGTTATCCTTTCTAAAACACAACTGCACAAAATTCGTGAAGAGGAAACATATTAGAAAAATCCAAACTGATTTTTCCCACGGGAAAAAAATCGTGGGAAAAAATAAAAACCTATTTAGTCGAATATGGATTATTATGACACTTCAACATAATTACCGACATCATTTTTATAAAGTACTTGTGTCAAATTAATGTCATATAAAAAATAAATTTTTCCCGTGGGATTTTTTTGCCCATTTCCTAAAATGGGAAAAATCCCACTGGAAATGATATGTTTAGTAGACACTCTTTCATAAAATGACTATTTTTTCAAAAATCTGAAAATTCCATGGGATTATTTTCCCACATGGCAAAATGGGAAAACAATCCCACGGGAAAAAAATAACATTTTGAATTAAGCCGTATTTTTTGTTCGGCAATATTTATGACTTAATATGAAAATTGAATACATAAAACAAACATTTTATTTTTTCTCATTTTTCCCGTAGGAAAAAATTCCCATTTGATAATATTTTTTCCCATGGGATTTTCCAAACTCCCATGGGATTTTTAAGTTCGAGTCGTTATTTCAACCCCAAGACTAAATATTTTTTGGCGCAAAACATATAGAACTTAATGTCTATGACCTATATTTATACATTTAAGTGGTTTTAAGTGTCTAGGAAGACAAGAAAGACAAGTGAAGTTTGCAAAAAAACGGTGTTGCAAAAACACCCGGTGGCTGATTGAAACTTCTACTTTAAGGAGAGTAGTGGCGCAAATGGTTAAGCTGATATCTGTGTGACTAGGCGGAGTTGCCGTAGTCAGCATGGGCTCGTTTTTTGGCCGCCCAGTACTTCTTTACTGTCGCACCTGTATTAGCGGGGGCGATATAGGCTTGCAAGTACCTTTCTGTTCGTCCGTCCGTCCGTTCGTCCGTTCGTTAACAGTTCACAGTGATGTCTTGTGAGCGCAACTCCTCCTACACTTTTTGGCCAATCATTTTGAAACTTCACAGATGTTTTAGTCATGGTCTGTAGATGTGACTTTTGTTTGCACATAACTTAGATTAATTTTTGCCAATATTTTCCACATGTTTAACTTAGTCAATCTTTTACACAATACCTTCCATACCGTGTGGCTTGTGAGGGCAACTCCTCCTACACTTTTTGGTCAATCATTTTGAAGCTTCACAGATGTTCTGGCCATGGTGTGTAGATGTGCACATTGATTGCACATGATTCTTAGATTAACTTTTGCTACTTTTTCACATGTTTAACTTTGTCATTTGTACACGATACCTTCCATGCTGGGTGTCTTGTGAGGGCACCTCCTCGTACACTTTTCGGCCAATCATTTTGACATTTCACAGATGTTTAGCCATGGTCTGTAGATGTGCACATTGAGTACATATAATTCTTAGATTAACTTTTGCCACTTTATTCACATGTTTAACTTTGTCATTTGTACACGATACCTTCCATGCTAGGTGTCTTGTGAGCGCCACTTATCCTACACGTTTTGGTCAATCATTTTGAAACTTCACAGATGTTTTGGTCATGGTCTGAAGATGTGCATATTGTTTGCATATACTTTCCAGAATAATTTTTGCCGCCTTTTCTACATGTTTAACTTTGTCACCTGCTTTTGTCACACCGGCATTTGCAAGGGCGATATAGTTTTCACTACAATTGGAACTTGTGTGACTTTATCACAGCAGGTGCGACACCGCTTTTGGCGGATGTCTTGTTTTTTCTACTATATGGCCGATTCTCATGGATTCGTACGCCCCCTCCCCCAATAAAAGCAGCATGTGTCTGGCTGTCAAGCACACACGCCTCCTTAGTTGTACATAAATACGAAATACGAGAATGAAGACCACTTTTTTTCGGTTGTACTTGCAGAAGTAAAATGAACCTCGGCCGGAATATCGGTTGAAGTTTGTCTAATCTTAAATTGAAACACAATATTTCCAAGCTTCGGTATCATATGTTTCAGATATTTCATGTATATACCTGATTGTGTCGCACAATTTAATCGAGTAGTCCTATGCAGCAGGGTCTGTCGGAACCAGAATATTATGGTGACTTAGTCTATAAATTAAAAAAAAACAAAAAAAAACGAAAAACAAAAACAAAACAAAACTGTAAGTAGGGCTGATTTTTTTCTGATCAGTTCAGAAAAATTATCATACGTTACAAAGGTATTTGATAGAACATAACTGTAATGCTACAGTCTCTATGTTTAGTGGTTTACCCAATCGTGGTTAGTAGCTTTACTTCCCTCATTCATCGCCAGCCAGTTCGACTGCAGCAGACTCAATGAAGGACCCGACATGAAGCTATTTATTCTAGCTGGTAGCTTGTCTAGTATGTTGCTTGGTCATTCGGTGTCCATCTTTTGGTTTTCTTTTGTTCCGGTATTTCAGTGGTATAGTTTGACACCCCAGGGATCTCCTGGTGTCGCTAAATGTTGTTTCTGCCAAGCCCTCATCTCTTCCTCATAGGTCTTCTCTGTCATTTGAGCCGCGACACGAGAAAACCAACAATGTGGTTGTGCGCCCAGCGCAGACCCAGATCAGCCTGGGCATCCACCTAGTCTGATCAGAGTATTCGGTGTCCGCATGAAGGTAGCTTGGACCCTTAGCTACGCTTTAAGCGCTTAGCAAAGACTCTGATCAGACAGGGCGGATGCCCAGGCTGATCTGAGTCTGCGCTGGGCGGATAACCACGTAGTTGGTTTTCTCGTGTCGCGGCTCATTTGTTTGTTTCCTGTGATCATTCATTGATAAGTTAAGAAACCTTTATGAAGACCAAACAGCTAACTAAATGTTTCGAACCACCACAGAAGCAGAGGATGAGGATTTGAGCCAGTAAAACTTGTTAAGCCCCGTGTAATGTTTTACTGACCGTTCCAAGGCGGTACCTCTGTTGTGATTCCTCAATGCTACAGTTTGTGCTGTCAGCTTATCTATGGTCTCTAGCAATACTGTCACCTGAATAGCTGCCGATTCTGCTTTTGGTTTTGTTTTGTAATTTAAAATAAAAAATAGGAACAAATATTGCTGCTATTTTAAATTAGATTAGCTGAAAGACCGCCTGTTCGGGAAGTTGCTGTTCACTGTTTACCGTTCGTCATGACCGCGAGTGTGAAATTAGGTTCGGAGCCCAATTTCAACGTAGTCAATCACATTTCAATCCATTAATCATCAAAATCAAATATAAGGCCAACACAGCTTTGCATTTATGAAAGCAAATCCTCTCAATTAGAGACAAGACCTTTTTGCACATGACTTGAATATTTGTGCATCACGGTCGGTTTATCTGGAAGAAAATAACACTTGCACTGATAGTAGGTCAGTTCATTCGACTCGTTTGCTAATTTTAAGACCAAACATCGACAATAAAATACTGACGCGTATTCTTTCCATCTTGAAGTAATTACTTTAAGATTTCTTTCCGTTCACCTTCTGAAACATTATAACCATGCGAGTACAATTACTCATCAAGAGGTTTAAAGGTAACTGAGTATTAAAAGCGAAGGTCATGTTACAGCGGTGGTTTAATTTCAGGAGTCGCTGAATTTAACAGAAATTATTAGGTAGGAAAAAGCAATATGACTGAATTGTACTAAAGATGCATTTGTTCCGTGATGGCTAAAAGCTTGTCCAAGAAGCAGAATGATTTTCTTTTATTTCTAGGTACAAACAATAATTAAGAATCATGAAACAGTGATATAAAGCCTTTACGAAAAGATCTTGAAAAAGAATGTACACAAAAATGTAGACACGTTTGTTAAGCAGTAAAGTCACTGATCCATTATTTAATTAAAGACAGGGGTGGCACTATATAAGGAGCCACTTGCGGAACGTCGTTACGAGAACTGAAACAAAACAAAACAGAGTAATTTCATCTCTAGCTCACATAGCGTCAACACCTCCAGTCAGTCCAATGGAATTATTATGATTGGTAATTCTGGTCCACAGATTGATTGGATGCATTTTCACACCTTTACATGTACACGTAATACTTGCTATTTGCTGAGAACCAGACCCCGCGGCAGAGAAGTCCTGTCTTCAAGCAAATGTATAAGTGAGTGGATTTTGAAAATTAATGCATTCTTTCATGACGATTGAACATGCTCGTGTTTATGCTGTATTTTCCGTTGATCATTTACGCACTCAAAGATATCTGTCCCCTTCCAAAAGATAAAATGCAAGATGATACCATTTAAAAAATGTTTGCGCTTGGACATTCGTATTTAAGGCACTGTTACTGAGCTGGGGTATATATACAATTTGATTAACCTCTAGGCAATGAATAAACTATCGTATGCCAGCGTTTTGACATGCACTTTGAAATATTTTCAATCTTTAAGAGAACGATTGGTTTGAAATCTTGAAGAAAGGGTGGTACTTTCTTTGAAGGAGGATTATCTGCCAGAATGGCATATTTTCTCTTGGTCTGATAGAGTCAACACCTCCAGTCAGCCAATGAAATTATGATAATTGATAATTCTGGGCCACTTATTGGTTGAATAAATTTTCACACCTTTACCCATACAGGTGGAACAAATATAGGAAAGTCGGGTAACTTCGGACAGCAGGTAAATTCGGACAGTGATATTTTTTTCCTTTATATGTCAGTTGTTTGGAATTAAACCAAAACTAACTGGGCAAACAGTGAAAATCCTGATGAGACGGCTCATTATGAGCCGTCTCATCCGGATTTTTACCCCCTTCCCCCTCCCTGGCAGAGAAGTCATGTCTTTAATGCATAACGTAACAGTAACTTCGTTGAAGTGTTACCTTCAGAATTGATTTTAATGAACTACAATACTGATATACAACGAAGAAATACCTTTAGGTTTTCCACTCTGGCAGCCGGATCGTGCTCAAATATCTCCTGCGAAATAATACTAATATTTGCTTTCTTTGCTTTTTTCACGAAGTCATCTATCACCTGCAATAGAAACAAGGAGCACAATTTTTGTTCTTATTTCGGTATATCTAGACCTATTTACCCATTTATACCAGTGGACTTCACTATCCTTATCAATTGGATGAACCCATTTGTCGGGAAAGGGGTGTCAAGTCTTTTCGTTATTTTTCACTTTTCCATGATAATTTTTATTTGAAGGAGAAATATCCATTGGTCTTATGCTAATTGTGATGACCATGATCAGACACCGCATTATGCGGCTTCGGATCCGGCTCTGCCCTGTTTGCCTATGCCCTTTTTACGCTAGGTATTAATGGTTAGATTTTAATGTTGCCATCTTAAAATTTTAGCTAGCCACAAATTATACGGCTATGTACACGTTACATAGTTTTTCTGGCAGAATGACAAATTGTGTTAACCCGGATTAGGCTGCAAAGGAATAGTCTGATATGGGTCCACACTGTTGCTAGGGCACTTCTGTCCTGATAGTGTAAATCATTATGCTGACAATCTGATTGATGAACACTGTAAATAATGTTCTATTAATGCTTTCAAGCATCACATTGCGAAATTCAAACGGCAGATATAAAAAGTGCAAAAAGTTAAAAAAAAAAGTCGTGAAACAAGGTAAATCTTAACGCCACCATTTATCCTCAGTGCATATTTTTGCCGTAAAATTGATGTGATTATAAGAAAGTACAGAAGACATTTTAATGAAAATTGCACCAACAGGAGTTAAATGAGCCGCGACACGAGAAAACCAACAATGTGGTTGTGCGCCTAGCGCAGACTCAGATCAGCCTGGGCATAAGCCCAGTCTGATCAGAGTCTTCCCTAAGCGCTCAAAGAGTAGCTAAGGATCTAAGCTACATTCATGCGGACAGCGAAGACACTGATCAGACTGGGCGGATGCTCAGGCTGATCTGAGTCTGTGTTGGGCGCACAACCACTTTGTTGGTTTTCTCGCGTCGCGGCTCCAATGATGTAAGAAGTATTCAAACGTCAACTGTGCCTAATGTGTGTGATTGGTATACGGCGCTATTTTCATCTCAGAAAGGTAGTTTGTCGTCACAAGTGATGAATAATATATTTGCATGCAACTTTATAGTGCAATGAAAATAAAGGTTTAAAATAATAAGTATTGCATGAAGTGTACACTATTTGGCAAAGGCATAAAGCACACGGGACAGTACGATTTTACGATTCAAGTCGATGGAGAACTGCTGTTACAATATTTGCTGTATCTACACCCCATGGAGCTTGATGCTTGAGTAAACTAAATAAAGACACTTCAGATCTCTTCCTTTTATTTTGCCGTTATAACAATAGTATCAATATATTAGACCCTATATATTTCCAAATTATACAATGTGCTTCATTATTACAAAATAGGATACAGACTCGCATAAGTCAAGCAATCCTTTTTTTTTAATAGCCCATCTTGTCGAATATTGTTACAATTTATTGTGTTAATATGTTGTGTACGTATTTCTTAAGATAAAATAAATAAATAAAGTTGTAAATTTAGGTTTATCTTTATCTATAAGAATTCCTTTCAACGTTGCCCTCAATTTTCAGAATTTCACTTATTAACAAGAAAAACATTAGAGTTCATCACCATAACTAGATCTATATTTTAAAAAAATATTCTTTAACATTTTCACTCAATTGTCAGAATTTCACTTTATAAGAAGCAAAACACGAGAGTCCGCACTCTTAACTAAATTTATATTCTAAACGATTTTCTAAATGTGTAACTCAATTTTCAGAATTTTACTTTGTAAGAAGAAAAGCATCAGAGTCCATCAACATAATTAGATCTATATCTTGAATGAATTTCTTTAAACGTTTTACTCAATTTTCAGAATTTCATTTTATGAGGAAAAAAGCATCAGAGTCCATCATTTACTATGCAAACAACATTATTTCATATGTCAATGCAAACAGTTCTCACTGTTTGCATTGACAGTCTATAAATTTACAGTGAATCCATACAGCAGATAACTAAACATCTACTATGCTACTGTAAATGCACACGTCAGGTGAGAGCTGCAAACTTATGGTTCTTCAGACCTAGATTTCGAGTTTTGAATATTTTACTTTTCAAAATATGACATCAAGGCATAATTTCAAACGTCTTACCCCATTAATGGCTAGCGACCCAAAGGACATTAGCAAATTCAGCACAGACGGAGCTCAGACGTCGAAAATGCAAACAGTCAGAGCTCTCCAGACTGCAGAAGAGAATATTCTCGTGTTCCTGTTGTTTTCTTATGCGTAGAGGTTATTCATTGAGAATCTGTTTAACTGTCACAACTCATTTCTGGAACCTCAGCATTCCAGATAAGTCAGTTTGGGAGTGGGTAGGATCTATAAATCAGTCCATTTATTCTAAGCAGACCCTTTCACAATCATGAAATGGACGAGTCCATCCAGCACTGAAGGCATGACCGGTCTTTTATTTTTTTACAGTTTCTACAGAAACTGCTGAAAATTTTATGCAGACAGTGCTGACTCAAATGTCAGCTGATCTGGGTCTGTACTGTATGTAGCGTTTCATCGGACGCAAGGCAATAATGGTTCAATAAGTGTTATATGATTTCACAAATGGTGTCGCTCCATTTATGGAGCTGGAGTTTTCACCCAAATATGATAGGCTGCGCTGAATAATTTCGTCTTTATTTACATTTTCCCCTTCTTTAATACAAATTTAACTCCAGGTTCCCAAGATTTGTACCTTAACTTGATGGCAAACTTTCGCATTTATTTAATTCTTCAATTAAATTCAATAACTAACCTTTATAGACTAAATAAACTGCCTTAACTTTAAATGTCATATTTCTAGTACGTTGTTATTGTTGCCATTTAAAGGAGCAGCCGGTGCAAAAACCTTGTGATAAGGTAAGTACACAAATATGGTTCTCAAGAATTATATCGCAATTAGCTAATGTCAGTAGTTTATATTAAGTAATTTCACTAATGAAATCCGTCCGCAAATACACTTTTAGCATCAGTCCAATTTTGTTATTCGTAGATGACCGTAACTACCTAAACATTTCATTAATTCTTAGAGTGATGATTCGCCTTAGAAGGGAATGTTACTTTGAAGGCCAGTCGGTCATACTAGTAATTTTAAAAGTACATACCATCAGTTTTGGTTGGCCTATGCAGTCACTTTCTTCATATGAGGCATACACTTAGTTCTGACATCTTGTATTTGTTTTTTTTTTAATATGTTAAACGGTTCCTGGTTATTCACAAGACCTCCAAATACGATGGTCACATGACCTTGATACCTCCCGGAAAAGGGCGGTATACACATCGGTGTATCATGGGTGAAAATATCGGCAAAATCGTTCGACGTTTGTGGAGGTAATGGCTTCTGAGGTAGGACCATTTGAATTTTGTTTTTGCACTTGTAGGTTTAACGGTGATTGGGCACATTTTCAGAACGCCCAACTCCGCCATTTGTATTATTCTACCTTCTCAATTCGAATCAACTCTCAAAGGCTAGTCTTAAGAATTAAAGGGCAGGCTCCGCCCACCAAACTTTCAATTATCATAATTTTGACAATTTGCATTTCAAGATATAATTTCAATATTTCTACCTTCCCCAACTAGTTATTTTCTTCACAAAAAAGATAAAGGCGTAAATATGCTCTGAACAATCTAGAAGAACATATTAAAATCTGCTCAACAAGTGCTATATTGAGTCAGTTTATTTTGTAAATTTTCAAATATTTGCTGAGAAATGACAGTTTGAATTTTTAACTTTGACCCAAGCCACCTGACTATAATATACTCAAGATAGAAAAAAATATACATGTACATATGTATCTGTAGTTTGCATGATTTTTTTATAGAGATTGTGCCTGATCAGCTGATTTCAACATGTGCGTGTTCTTTTTACATTTTGAAATGACCTGACTTTATCAGGGTCACTGATGAGGCTTGAATAGCCGAAACTTCGAAGCATGACCCATGTTCCTTCTTTCGAATGTGTTTTCTGTTCTTGAAGGGGATCTTGACTTCACTGCAGCTGCTTTGCCCCGTCAGGCGGCCGTAGAACGTCTCCCCGTACATCATCCATAGTGCAGATAATATTTTATGTTTATCCTTTGAGAGCAGAGGACATATTCGGAAAATTCATAAATTTTCGTTTGGCTTAGACTCATATTCTAGATCATCGCGTTTTATTTTACATTTTGGCCCCTTTTAGATATTAATCAGTCTTTTAATCGACTGCCTTATGAAAATTAAAAATTTACACAATGTTTTCCCTGATTTGTGTCACCAGATCATTTCAGAGTTTCTGATGAGTCTTGAATAGCCGAAACTTCAAAGTGTGACCCATGTTCCTTCATCCGAATACGTCTTCTGTTCTTAAAGGAACTCTGTCAGATTTAAATTGAACTTAGCTGAACCCACTAAAATTCAGATAACCACACCTCTAGGAATTGCTGTAGATCCTACAGCAGACTGGCCTTTAATGAAATTGATAAGTACATATTATATGGAGTTTAAAAGTACAAATTCAGGTGATTCCTGTCCTTCTTTACCATTACTTAGCTAATAAGAAGACTACTTAGCAGACAGACGGAGACATTTGTCTTATTAAGAGATCCTAAATACTTCAAGCAATTAGGTAATTACGTACTTCTAGTAGTAAGAGTTAATACGACGATCAGGCTTTCCTACAGGTGCACAACAATATAATTAAGCAGAAACCTCCTCCTTATAATTGTTTTGCGCGATTTCTTAGAGAAAGAATTTAGCGTGAACTATGACTATTCACTTTACAACCAATGATCTAAGATCCCTGGCTTTATCCCTTAACCGTTCAGTAAAAGTGAAAAAATTGTAAATGTTGCAAGAAAATACATTTTGATCAAAATGACCATAAAATGACATTATTGATGATTTCATTCTAAAGATAACTAAGCTCCGCAGGTCCATGATAATCAAACATTTTTTTAATTCACTCAAATGCAGCAGAAAATTCAATATTACAACCCTAACTGTTCGAAGATTTCCCCAACCACTAAATGAGCCGCGACACGACAAAACCAACAATGTGGTTGTGCGCCTAGTGAAGACTAAGATCAGCCTGGGCGTCCGTCCAGTCTAATTACAGTCTTTGCTCTGCGCTTAAAAGGTAGATAAGGGTGTAAGCTAGTTCCATGCAGACAGCGAAGACTCTGATCAGACTGGGCGGATGCCCAGGCTGATCAGAGGCTGCGCTGTCTGCACAACCACTTTGTTGGTTTTCTCGCGTCACGGCTCAAATGAAGTTTGATGTTGAGAAAACATTCATACTTGAGGGGATGGTTGTGCTTTGTTTGTCCCTTTGTTTTTCATTTGTATTGTATTTAGCACAGAAATTATTGTAAGCAAACAGTGGATACCCTGATCGAACGCAGCTTTCTGAACTGGATCTGCGTTGTTTGCATATGTCGGTTTCCAGTCTTGGAAAGTTTAAACGCGTTAAGGAAATAAAGCTAAATCATATGGCTATGAAATACAAACATGTCTCGAGGATATTAACATCCTCAGACTTAACAATGTTTTCCACGTATGATGCATATCATTTACATAGACTGATTTTTGTTGTTGTTTTGTTGCTTGACGTCCACGGTAAACAGTTATGTTCATGTCGAGACGGTCAGTTAACCTAACGACACTATTCCTGGGCAGGCTAAGACCTCCTAAGCGGTTAACCAGTACTAAGTTCACATACTTTCGCTAGTTACTTACAACTGCCCTTCTTGAACTAGCGGAAGGAGAAACGAAAGTAAGTGGCCGGATCGTGCTCGAATCCGGGACCTCTGACTCTTGAGTCAGATGCGATACCGACTGCGCAACGCAGACAGGCTTACATAAGGCAATATTAGTGAACCATGAAATACAGCTCACAGTAACCTATCAGTAGAAGACCAGGGTAGGAGGCAGTGACAGAGTCGCCATGTATCCTAAGTACACTGCAAATTTAACACAATTTAGCCGTGTCACGAGAAAACCAACTAAGTGGTTGTGCGCCCAGTGCAGACTCAGATCAGCCTGAACATCCTTCCGGTCTGATCAGAGTCTTTGCAGTGCGCTGAGAGTGTAGCTTAGGGTCTAATCTACCTTCATGCGAACAGCGAAGACTCTGATCAGACTGGGTGGATGCCCAGGCTGATCTGAGTCTGCGCTGGGCGCACAACCTCTTTGTTGGTTTTCTCGTGTCGCGGCTCGTTATTATAGTGTTGAAGATACAAGTCGAGAATGAGCAGACCATAAGATTCAGGCCACAGGGACCAATAAGTCGTACCAGGTAGCTTAATGGATACGCATACGGTTTGGATCAAGTTAAAACTAGTTTCAGCTCCCTAGTAGTCTATTACTGACCGTCCCAATGTGATACGTCTGTTGTGGTTCCTCCCCAGTAGGCACATGACGTCAGAATGACGTCATTCTGACGTCAATATGACGTGATTACGTTGCATCGACGTCAGTACGTCGTCATTTCGACGACCTGTGCCTGCTGGGTCAGTATAACATGTTATTATGTCCACTTGTCTATCTTTAGCAATATGGTTTCCTGAATAGCTGCCCATTTTGTTTTGTAACTTAAAATAGAAATAAGGTACATTTAAAACAAGGTTCTGCTGCTGTTTTCAATTAGTGTATTTGAATGAACACCTGTCTGGAAAGAGCTTTTCTATCTGTTTACGGTGCGCTTCTTTCATGAACTGTTGGAGAAAACGCGGTGACGTCATCGATAAGGACTTCCAAGGTATTCCCCACACTGGTTGGCAAAAAGTCGATATATTGAACGTTTATTGGGTGATGTTAAACTATGTAATTAATCATGCCGTGTATTTTGCGCATTATGCTGCATGTTTTTTTATATATATAAATGATAACGCTTAGAAATGTAGGTATTTTAGTGTGAAATATTGTTCTATTCTCTCTCCTAATTCATTTAAATTGGTTCCACATGAAGTGCTTTTAGATGTACGTTTTAGCATGGATACTCTAAAAAATGTGTCTGTATCTGGTGTACATTTTGAAATTAAACCGGTTGTTTATTGTTTATAAATGAATGTATCCGGTATTCAGCGGGTCTTTTGATAAGGAATGTCTTTAATTATCATTAAACGCCGCAGGTGTCCTACAGTGACAATGTCATATCGGCTTGTATAATATTGTTTTCGGCGGTGTGGCTAATTTAAATATAAAACTCGATTATTATAATCTATGATATTTTGATATCAATGTGCTTGTCCGCTCATAAAATATAACGAGCAAACAATGAGAGAGAGAGAGAGAATTTGTTTTTTAGATGTCATGAGCTCGGACTAAATAATGTGGTAATTACTGATAGTAATTTCAAAACAGAAGTTTATCTGCTTATACATGTATATTATCCTTAACCGTTTTATAACAGTCTCTTTTGAATCGCAATCATGTTTATGAATTCATTTACTTATTTATTTTTTACATTTTCTTATCCCTAAATCGGATCAATATGTTTTATTAATTTTGCATTAGTTCTCGTTGGATACAAGTTTCTATATTTTATTGTCTTTCATTTTCTATTACCCGAGTTATATTTACTAATCAACTTGATTGTCGAAAAGGTTTAAAGGTTAAAATACTGATCTTTAGTACCTCCGATTTATGTATTTTTATTTTATTTATTTATTTTTTCTTTTTCAGTCAAAGTTATTAAGAGAAAAAGTCCTGTTCCGAAGCGAGTCAATGTATGTCGAGTAATTAAATATCTTTAAATAATATTGAATAACTATCTTTTTTCGCGCGACAAGCGATTAAGACAATATTTGCACTGGTTTTATCGGTTTCTGTTTATTTGTAGCTTTCTAAACTATATTTTACGCATTTCAGAGGTTAATTTTAAGCAAAATGCCATAGAAGACCACTGCCTGTCGCTATCTTTTTGCCAACCAATCTACCCACGTGATCATCCGATGACGTCACTCCGGGGATTCCTGTAATCTCCTAATTTGTGTATGTACGTCATAACCGGAATTATGTCGTAAAGATACACTGTGCACAGCGGACCTCCAATTATCATAAAAAATACACTATGAAAAGCGGACCTCTAATTATGATAATTACTTTTGTTGTCCTCATCTTATGTCTTATGTTATCTTATGCTTATACATGTATTATCAATAATTGACTAAAATGGGAATAAACCCATGCTGCCAACCTTAATTACATATTCCATAATAAAATAAGTAGTCATTATACAATAGTAGTCAGCAGGAGTTTTTTGCATTTATAAATCGTAAACATTTGATTACTATGCTGTCAAAAATTGTCACTTGTTTGAAAATATTTATATATATATATTGATGTTTTATCGTTACATTTCTGCACTTATCACTAGCATTGGTGTTTATGTCATAGTGTATATATATATGTATCTGTGTTGCGACACCAACTGGAGAGGACAAATATAGGCAATGCCTACGTCCAATCCATTGGCACATGTATATACTATATGTATATGTTGTCATGAAATTTTTGAATAAATAAATAAATTTGTGTATGTGCCTCTTTCCCAGCAGGCACGTGACGTCGAAATAACGTCATATTGTTTACAATGCGACGTCGCATCGACGTCAGCACGACGTCTTTTCGATGTTTTGTGCCCGTTGGGTACCCGTTTGGTTCTGAGTGCACGATGTGGGATTTGTATGGATTCTTGATCATTGCCTATACATTTACTTCGTTTGTAAATCTTTCATTAATATTCAGTTAAGCCAATATTATTCATTACAAATTCACCCTTTTAGCTTGGTCACCTTCTTCAATTTGTTTCATGTTTTTGATTAAACCGTTATAAAGGTTAGTTTACCTATGGGAAGATTTTATTGATGACTTCAGAGAATTTCGTTTATTATTGCCAATTATATGACATATCTAAATAGATCAAATTGCAAATTATTAATAATTTGAGCCGCGACGTGACAAAACCAACAATGTGGTTGTGCGCCCAGCGCAGACTCAGATCAGCCTGGGCATCCGCCCAGTCTGATCAGAGTCTTCGCTGTCCGCACGAAGGTAGCTTAGACCCTTAGCTACCTTTTGAGCACTTAACAAAGGGTCTGATCAAACTGGGCGGATGCCCAGGCTGATCTGAGTCTGCGCTGGGCGCACAACCACACTGTTGGTTTTGTCGTGTCGCGGCTGATTTCTTCCAGTTCCTAGTAACAGTTCTTACAAGGTAAATGACCCATTTTTATTCACTTTTTTACACTTGAGGTACGAAAATGCGTTAAGCTCAGTCTGCTGAACATTGTTTTGTGAAACAAAAACAATACTGTTTAATTCAGCGGAAATTCTCACAGCAGACGCAACTTGAAGACCTTGAACATGTTTAAGATAGAAGGAGTATTATTAATTAATAAATCGTAAAGAGAATCCAGCATGTTTTGCGTTATCTTTGTGGAACAACATATATTAAGCATAAAAAGTGAAGGACATTTTAAGAAAATTACAAATTTAAACTAGATAGCACATTAAGTGAACATGTTTTGTGTATGTTAACGTATCACGTAACGTAACGTAGCAACTGTAGCGTAGTGGCTTAGGAACTAGACTACCAGTTCGGGGGTCGAAGATTTTATGTCTGGTCTTTTGAATAAGACTTTGGACCAACGCCCCGTCTCCTTATTACCTATATGTTGGTGGGACAGTTATCCCACGTTCTCTTACTCACTTACTTTTAACGTATCTGAAAGTATATCTTACAGAAGGGCGAGGGTTGGTCGACCATAAACCGGTTAAGCCCCCCAGTAATTTCATTACTGGAAAAATTACTGGTCGTCCAAAGGCGGCAGTCCTATTTTCGTTCTTCTTTGTTGATTTATGTTTTGTTAGTTGCTATATCTAATAATTGATATATTTTTTGTGATGTTCAGGCTAGCCCGTTGACCACATACATGGGAAATGAAGTGGCTATTCACATGGCTGCTGCTGGTGTTGTCTTAGGTGATGACTAGTTTTGTGTTGTCTCTTTCCCACATGGTGCATTGGGTTGGATCTGGGACTGAATTTTGTCAGTTCCTGAGAATTTTTCTCCTTACTTATGATCATAATTAAGAATTTGCTACACAAAACTTTTATTAATATCGTTCGGATGATTCTCCGATCAACTACACGAAAAAACAGTTAAAATAATGCAAATAGAAAAAAATCCCCTGTTTTGTCCGACGCTAACTGATTATTCACCACATTTTGCGTACTTTCTGGCGGAAATCATCATTAAAATCAGTGATTTTGTATTTTTGATACTTCTTAGCCAATCAAGCAGCGAGTCAGCAATGTATAGATTGTCGTTCCTTAATGCACATACATATAAGAACGGTTTTGACTGTACTGGCGGGCAGATTGTCGAGCAGCTAGTAAGAACGTACCGTTCCAGCTAGTCGAACAGTCGGAACTCAGTGTCTTAGTTACCCCACCCACTCTCATACATGAAATACACGACTATCATTCTGATCATTTTGCTGATTAGCTTCATTAAGAGTTTGTATTACATATGGATATTTAGGTTATATATATGACTGTTTCAATAGTCTAGTATAAAAAACAAACAAACTAAAGTCTTACAAAACTCATCGGCAGTCACGATAAATATGTAACGTATATAACCACAACAAAAATTCGGAAAAAAAAAAAACAGACTAAATCTCTGAATTGGTGGACTGAAGTTTATACGTGCTCCATCAATCTTCTTTGATTTATGCACAGCTTAGATAAGTTAGGCAGCAGTTAGCAGTGGATATATTAAATGTGGACAGAAACTTATTTTTGAAGAATTTAACCTACAAAATGACGAGAAAAGCTAAGAAAGCCAACATTAGCTGCATTTCATTTGTAATATTAGCTATATTATGTCTTAAGTAGACACTGTTGTATATGTAAACATGAAGAAACGCCCGTTTTATATGTCCTCGAACTATAAAAAAAATCATTGGATAGTGTATATTTAAATCAATCTAACAGTAATGTTACGTTACATAATTGTAATATGTCGGGGGATAAGATTTGTGAGTCATCTGTTATCAAAAATTTAGTACCCGGGCAATATGAATTATTCATTGCTGTAGTATTAGCTTACCACTGGTAGTCAGATGGCAATTTAGCTCTTTGAAATACACAAAAACTCAGCAAGACCCACATAGATTGTTATAGCTGAAGCATTTCGATCTTGCCTTCAATTCAATTTCACTTAAAAGTGACTTCATAAAGATGATTTTTATAAATTTTATGCATAAAATGAAATGAGTAAGAGATGATATATGCTGCAACTGATTAATATTTAGGTTCTCGTCATGATGGGGATAAAACCAATTTCGCGACCTGTGCTGTTGGCTGAGCCATTCAATTACCCTACATACAAATATGCAACTGTGACTGCCAGCCGAGGCAATCAAAAGCAGTACCAACTCTCCCAACAGGGATAAACACCATTTTTCTATGCTGTCAGTCGAATCGTCAGCCACGAGCCTCTTTGCACAGTAACTGCTTTACATAGATTAGCAAATATGTGTGTCTCCCGTGATCATAACTTACATATTAATTTGTGATCTACATGATCTGTTTATGCAGCTCCCGGCCATCAAATACATTACAAACTATTAACAATGCGAAAATTTAAGGCTGATAGAAGGTGACATACTTTATAACGCATACATCATTCTGTCATCAGCTTGTTCAGGAGTTCTATTTTTCATTATGTTGTTACAAATATTTAACTGGTCAGGTAATTTTGCAAACCCCATGGTTTTATTCCCACTTGTTGTTACTATCACGGAATAAAGGTGTTACGAAATACAAATTTCAGTCAGACAATTTTTCTTTATGTAAGCAACTAAAATTGTTGTTTGGATATTGCCAAAATGCTGTATTCCCTAACAGTATTTAATAAATTTGGACAAAGATGATAAGATAAGCAGTAAGATGTCATAAATAAGCAGTTTTCAACCATATTTATTGCTAACAAGTAAACAATATGGTAATACAAGGTCACAGAGATCAAATGCAGTAAGTTATTTAGGTTAACCCTTCCTTGGCATGTGTAGGTATGCATTATTTCTATTGTTTGATTATTTGCTCTTTAGAAATACTGTTTTGCTAGTTTAGGATATCGGAAATGAAGAATCCATAAACTTGCAATGAATACGTTGTATACGTTACTTGTTCCGCCTTTCTTTTTTTTTTTCTCACTATTATGCTGCAAAGCATAACTACAGTGTAGGCGAATACATTCTGAAGGAGAACAACTAAGATTTGCTCATAGATATCTGAACAGCGAGGACTAACATTAATATATTCTGTCATTTTCATTTGCCATTTCATTATGTGTGCAGAGCTACTGGAACACTGTCCCTGAAACATTTTGTCCAACTAAACGTATCTTTATGTCCTTTGGTGAAACGATGCTTGAATAGATGGTTGAATGTAGTTAGATTCTTTAAGAGATTATCGAAAGTATTTAGACTTTAAAAAAGAAAGAAACAAAAGCATAGAAATATAGATCATCTTAAACATAGCATTAATAGATTGCTACAGTATGCTAGTAAACTGCCAGTGTCTCTTTTCTGTATTAAATGTTTCTGATACTATTCTTCCAAACTCCTGGTTGACACATTATTGTTAAATACATAAATAAGCTAAATAAAGCAATGTATTGTCACTACCATTAATTATTTTCAAAAGTTTGTTTCTTAACTGTAACTCAGCAATGTTGTTTCCCTTGGTAACGTAAAATATACAATAGTCTTACAACAGTAAGAATACGCTGCCAGCAAATATCTACATTAGCTTTGATGCAGAACTGTATTTGGCTTAAGTCTTCAAACTTCAGGTTTACTTCTGCTTTATAGTTTTTTCAGTGTGCACGTAAAAACTATACCAAATCCTGTCAGTAAACAAGGTGGTACTACATTTGCATTGTTAATTACTGATTATTTTATAATTTTATACTAAACACGTCAAAAGCACTTAGCTTTTAATGTAATCATACTGATTGTATATCATTTTATTCGAGCCCTATTTGCAAAATTTATGCTGGCTTAGCTGCGGCTTTATCTTTTTTATCTTTTCTGGTGTGGCATTTTGTTTATTTTTTTTTAAGTTGTATATAACAAAATTTAACATATGTTACTGTCTTTAGAACTCAAATGTACAAATTGTAAAAGAAACAAACTGGGCAACGCCATTATAAAATACTTTTATCTTTGATATAATAACAAAGTTGCCAGCAAAAAAACGGTTTTACGTGTGCAGAATATATCTATGCCCTTAACATTACAATTTGTAGTATACTGGTTTTAATCACGTATAAAACACAGCTCATGAATCCCTAAGAGTAATAACTAAGAGAAGTGTTGCTAGGTCCAAGTACACAGTATATCATAAGAACACCCAGACTTATATATGTTATTGTTTTTTATGTGACAGTGGGAAAAAACCTGATTAAAGGCATTATAATGAAATATTTTATATGTTAATGTTATTTACGTTACTTCTAGTAATGACTTATCATAGAAAGTAAACCAGAATGCATTTTTTCTTTTATATTTAAAGATTCTTTCACGAAGAAACTGCTACCAACGAAAATAAAATGATTCTATTATCAAACTATGTGAGTTTAACAAAATAGCCCTCGGTAACGTATATAATCGATCATTATGGCCGACTAAAATGGGTTCAAAATATTGTGGAACTGTTCCTTGCTGTTTAGATAGGCTGGCATATTCAATATTACCTTTTTCTGTTGTTTTTTAATTCATACAGTGTAGTTTAAGCACTTGAATTATACAGAAAGTGATAATTGTAATATGGAACATTTATAAGGGGGTACTGTGTTAAACATCCTATTTCTCCCAAAGTATACAAGATAGGATAATAATTTTTACAGATCTGAAAATACCAATAAAATGTCTTTAATACAGTAACAAAGATATGGTCTAATGATAAAGGAATAACTTACAAAATGAAAGTATTTTGGATAGAAATAGCAATTTTAATGGAGTGTAAAGACAAATGTCACGTATATGACACCATGTTAGCTAAAGTGACCTGTCAAACATCATAACTTTTAGCTACTGGATTGTTCTATTAGAATCCACTATAACTTTAAACATAGGAAAGTGATTTCTATTTTTTTATAATTTTTGATTATTTTTATTTTATGTTTATTTTTTTAATGGGTAACGTTTGTAACAGGCTGTTACAGCTTAACGCCCCACTCGCCAGAGGGCTAACATGCTGCAAAATACTTCTAAGATGCTGGGCGTTAAGAAAAGTATGGTCTACAAAATTCCCCCTGGGGGGGGGGGGAGGTAAACCATTTCTGGCTCATGGCCTAATGTTTAGCATCATATATTCTGGTATTACTTATCAAAAAGAAGCTAAAGCGGTCTGTTTTGGTTTTTTATTTAGTTAAATTGCTTGGCGATCCGTAGATTGTCTACCTTCACTGCCAAAAGAGTTCCTGTCGCACGCGCGTCCTTGTAAGGCAACCGTTGTCAATGACGTTATTTTATTTAGAAAAGTTTAGAATTAGGTGTCAGCGCAGGCAAGTGCACAGCTGAATTTTTCACACATTGTTGATGTTCTTAAAATGCATTATTATGCAAAAAATCAGCTGTGCACTTGCCTGCGCTCAGGTAGTTTTCGGCCCAAATGCAAGCCAAAAATGGCCGAAATTGCCAAAATCAGATGAGGTGGGTACATTTACAAGCTCAGAAAAAGTTGAATATCATTAGAGTATAGATTATGTTAGTCACAATTGATGGATAAAGGTTTAAACTCATACATTACATGAACAGAAGTTAAAGAAGTGCAATTTTGAAAATTCATAAATGAGGGGGCCAAATATGGACCAAATCATACCTGGTCCTTTAACTGTTGTCCGAAGCTTCCCCTACTAGACCCTAAGTTTTTTTATCCGGCTGCTTGTATAGAAATTTAAAGAGTAACTACACTTCAGGAACTGACTGAATCAGATCCCAAACCCTATCCTCAACATCAAAGGGAAAGATTGACGAAGACATCCCAACAAACAACAAATCACAAGTGATAAGCCGAGTCCGCAGCTCTTTCCCAAATAGATGGCAACTCAGCTATCTTTATTGAACTAAATAATTTAGACCACCAGACGGGTTACAACGGACTTAGCAAATTATATGAAAAACATTTAACAATTATTTTTACCTATTTTCTATTTTTATGATAGAAGGATTAAACTGAGAACACAATAAATTAAACAGCACCGAACATAAAACAAATGCAACCGCAACAAAAGTACCGCCTTGGGACGGTCAGTAATAACTACTGGGGGTTTAAACCGGTTTTACTGGGCCCAAACCTTCACTGAACTTTTCGATCCGAGAGACTGTCCGGTAGCACACTGTGATAATAGCAATTTGACAGACAAATTATATTTCATTTTTATTTTCACAATTCACAAGTGAAATGTAACTGAATACATGTAAATCGTGTCTCTTAGTTTTACTGTCGTACGTTTGTATTTAGTTGACTTTACTTGCCTAACTGGGTAACGATAGAAAGTCACGGTCAATTGGCAATTTGTACATTATTATCTAAATTATCCAGCTTTCTTTTCAAACATTCTCTTATATATGATATCGGTAGAATGAGACATTGATGTTCCAATTTCTAATAATGACACATTTTCTATAGATTGTCCAGAATTAAAAAGTGTGAGGTAGAATGAGTATATAAAATTAAAAGTCATCATGATAGTCCTACGATTTCATTTTCTCGTATTAAGCTAATGTAGTGAGTATCAGAATGAAGTGTGGAATTAAACGGTAAACAGTAATATGTACGCATATATGTGTAATTTTAGTTTATAAGCACGCAGGTCGTATATTAACTGCTGATGATCACAATTCCATAGTTATTAACTTACAAACTTTTACAAACTCCTTAATGCTTATGGAGGTGATTTGAATAGAACCATAAAAAATGTATCTCCTCGAAAAGTAAGCAGACTTCTTCTTTCGTTTAGGCTGTTGTTGTTTATTACAATTTAGAAAACAAAAGAGTTACAGGCTGATTTAAAAGTATTTTATAAGGAAAGATCAGAGGTTAGTTTGCTGCGCGAAAATCTAAAATAAAAATACATTGTTATTTAAAATCCATTTCGGTCTGAACGTACATTAAGTAATTGAAAAGAACATCCTAAGAAGTATTTGGACAATCTCTTTCCCAAACTACATTGTAGGAAAAACGGTAACAGTAGCTTATTCTCTAATGTTCGACCATGTACAAGGTGCATGTAAACGGGATGCCTTCATCAATACAGGGTAGGCAGCCATACCAATAATATTATACATATAGTGAACATTAACCTTCAAGAGAACAGAACATTCAAAAGAAGAAGTTTGGGTCATACTTTGAAGTTGTGGCTATTCAAAACTTATCAGTGACCCTGACAACATCTGGTGTCGAAAGCCAGAAGAAAAGAACAAGGCAGTCGACTCAAAGATAGTATCAAAAACGGTTCTTAGGATTGAAAAGAGATGATATAGAATTAGCGTCAAAACCAATAAAGAAAATCTGATTTCTCATATTGTATTCGCTTATCTCTTAGGACAAAAATAATGATATAATAATCTGCACTGTAGATGATGGGGAAAAGTTTTACGTCCGCTTCGCTGCAGTGAAATAAAATAAAAATCTTAAAGAGTTTCTTCAAGAGCAGAGACCATATTCTAAAGAAGGAACTTGGGCCATAGTTGAAGTTTGGGCTTCTCAAGCCTCTAGTCAGTATCCCGACAATATTTGGTGATGAAAGCCAGAGAAAAGCATACTGTTATTTCTCGATAAAACACTAATGTGACCAGCATAGATGTGTAAGTATAATTATTTAACCTCGAAAAAGTTGACTTTCCTATGCTTTCTTCATAATTTTGTTAAACTTTGGACATAGTCCACTTGTTTATTATCTGCTCAAACCGATAATTTGTGAAAGAATTGCTATGAAGTCACGTTTAATGCAATGAAGTATCTTCAAATCTAACTGCGCTTTCAATAACGATTGTTGCCTGAGTGTCTGATACTTGCGCAGAAAATAACCTTTTGACCTGTTCTTATGTAAACGTGTTTTAGCATCAACAAGTCAGGCATTTTGGAATTTCTAAATCGCGAAAAGAAACATAAGAGGGCATCTGCTAAGTTTTGGGAAGATATATTGTATTTTAAGAACTTAATGCAGATTCCTATATTCACGATACATTACATCAGTGATTATCAACACCTAACTGGTGTTCATAACGGAATGGTCCCGATGAGTAGGCAGATCTTTCTCACTCTGTTTTGTCCGAAAACGTACTACTAAAAGTAGAAACTGATTCATCTTATTCACAGAGACGATTCCGTTACAGAGAATATTCAGGGTAAATTTCGAAGCCTAAACACCTATTCTAAGTATATCAATAAGGTACAATGGCTAACAATGTCCCTTTTAAGCTGCTTAATTAACCATTTTATACATACTTAATATAGTAGCCATTGGCATACTGGGTTTACTATTGTCGCCAACAGTCCACACTTTCCGAACCCTCAATACCGATAACGTCACATCGGTTACCTGGCAAAAGTGCGTCGGGCAATGGCAAACGTTCAACGGACGCTCATGTCGTTTGACAATACCATAAATGCTCATAAGTCTATTTGACATCTGAGGGATGTCTGGTTTGTTTTATTTTATTTGTTTTAAGGAGACATGCCTAAATTTCTTATACAAACAGTGCAGACCATGACCAGACGTCGCTTTTTGCGACGTCTGAGCTGGGTCTGCAATGTTTGCAATGTCCTTTTGTGGGAAACTAGGCATAAATTAGGTCAAGGAATCCCAATGTTATATTAATCCCCAAAATACAGGCTTACGTGTATCTGGAGCGTTCAGCAACTGGCAAGCTTTCAACCTGAAAATTTTAGGGGTTGTTGTTGTTAAGTCGTGGTTTAACTCCTCCGTTAATAATATTTCAGTCATGTCGAGACTGTAGGACTTTTACCCTAAGACTAGCTGAGATAAATGACAGCCAGGTCCTCCTCCAGCTACTAGCTGCTCTGCCACAGACGCACCAGTCAGCCACTCTATTTTGCGGGCATTAAGGGGCGGGCCTAATTTTAGGGGTAGATAAGAAAATTACCAATGAAAAGAGTTCCAGGGCCTGATTGATTGTTGCAACTTTGTTCCAGTCGAATTTCTTCATCAGAGCTATCTTTGCTGGATTCAGTTGCTGGTCGGGTCCTGCTAGTCGAAAGAAGTTGGGAAATCGTTTTCTGTCTGACAGGATTGGGGACGAGGATGCGTAGGACAGCTGAAAAAAAAAAAAAAAAAAAAAAAAAGATTGAGCCTGCAATACCAGAGGCCGATAACCCTGCATGGGCAAAAGGACGTTTTTCAGATTTTATAATAGAGCCGCGACACGACAAAACCAACAATGTGGTTGTGCGCCCAGCACAGACTCAGATCAGCCTGGACATCCACCTAGTTTGATTAGACTCTTTATTAAGTGTTTAAAGCGTAGCTAAGGGTCTAAGCTACCTCCATGTGGACAGCGAAGACTCTGATCAGACTGGGCGGATGCCCAGGCTGATCTGAGTCTGCGCTGGCCGCACAACCACATTGTTGGTTTTGTCGTGTCGCGGCTCAATTAGCTGTTAGTTTCAGAAAACATTTCTTGAAATTGTGATAAACAGAGGGACAGAATCACTTTGAGAGCAAAAGCATTTATTAATCTATTAATGCAATCATTTGATCTGTTAAGTTTCATACCGACATTTCAAAGAGTAAATAAACAAAACAAATAAAAAAAAAAGAGAAAAGTTTTTATTAGAAGTCATTGAAACAAATCCTGGAGGCGTATACATTCACCTGAATATTAGTTTTCTTCAAAAATTGGCTCTTACCTGTGTGACATTAAACAAATGTGACACCTGCGCAGTAACTTCAGACTCTGATGAGCAGCCGCACCCAAGAAGCATAAGTTTTGTCGGCGGTTTCTGGAGATACTCAAACATCCTATATGTAGCTAGCCCTGCATTGCACTGAAATCAATATAGAAATAAGAAACAAGAAAATCTTTAAAAAGATAATCGGTGCATATTAAACGAAAGTGTGATTTGTAATATATCTCTAGGTGAAGAGTTGACAATAACTTTGAAATTTTGACACTGAGTAGCGACAATGACCTAGCTAAAGATTGAGCTGTCCAATTTGGAATTCCTTAATGGACCGCGGTCAATCTTGAGACTGACCTGATTCCAAAACAGTTACTAGCATGATGCAATGTTTGTTTGTGTGTATTAAACCGAAAACAGAAATCCAAAGTGTACCTTCACTGAAAAAAAGAGAAAGTTTCGAATGTCTGCGTCTGTTTCCGATAAAATTTCCATTGTAAATTTACAAACAAGAGAAACAGTTGAATCAACATCTGACAGAGTCCTAGGACTCACGCAGTGGAGTACAACGGAAAAACATCGACTCTTAAATATTCATTGACCATTCATACTAGTGGCTAACTTTTGACATACGCGTTATTTGACCGATGAAATCTTGTGAAATGTGGAACAAAAGTGAAATTATACTCGGCTGCGCCGAAGAAAAGAGTCATATCATATAGCTTGTCTCAGTATAAAGCTGCCTTAAATTGTCTAATATTTGCTAATTGCTCGCTAATTGCTGTCTTCAACGCTCATCTGTGTAAGATGAATGGTGCAGTTTCAAGGGAAGCGACCTTGACCTTTTTGTTTTGCCTCTATTCTCAATGGGGTCCAAGTCTTGAACGAAAGTTTCCTTCCACATGAGCAAATTATTTCCTTTAAGAGTGGACCCCTCTTGAAAGCGCTACGTCGTTCTGGGGCCGTATTCATAAAACAACTTAAGTGGTTGCTATGCTGTTGCTAAGGCTAAATATCTATAAAGAAGATTCCCTACAAATATGAAATTTGGTCTGGAGGAACAGTCTTTGTAAGACTGTTCCTCCAGAGCAACTTTCATAGTTGTAGGAAATCTCCTTTACAGAACTTCAGCCTTAGCAACCGCTTAGCAACGACTTAAGTGGCTTTATGAATACGACCCCAGGAAAGCGAAAGAATGTCACAAGAAACGGTTTCTCATTGTTAGAATAGCGAACAAAACATCAACAAAATAATAATAATAATAATAATAATAATAATAATAATAATAATAATAATAATAAACGTGGAGGTATACCTATTCACCTTTAATATAGGCAAATTAACTGTTCAGATTTCTTTATAAATAAGTTTGTATCAGATCTACATGTACAACAAAACGCATAACGCAAAAATAAGGAGTAAAGCATTAATGTTCCATGCAGACCAAGATGTCATTCTTCGGTTGTTTTGGAAGAAATCGTTCCATGTGCAACACGACCTTTCCTACCTTATGTTAATGAAAATAAATTAGTGTCATGAAAGAAGAAATGTCACGCCCTTAAATACATTTAAACTATTTAAATTTCTTTTTAAAATCAATTTCTGTGGTCGAAGCTTTGACACACCTAGTAATTCAGGAAACATAACGAAACACACCCAGACTGTAGAATCCTCTTCACTATTTGGTAGGCGAGACGGAAAATGTTTACAAATTAAATAAAATGTGTTTCCGTATATATGGTAATTTTCGCGGTGTTCCATTTTTCGCGGTTTTTAGCGGTCACTTAGAAACCGCGAATAGTAAAATCGCGAATAATTTTCTATTTCTTACAAAGTATCTTCTATTTTTTAAACGCTAATTTAGTATTGTAGTCAATGAAATTCTTTACTGTTCATTAAAAGGTTTGAAGATTACGTTTACCACACATGTATATTTATAGAAATATTGCACGTGTCATGTAGCAGTTGCAAATTGGTTTCTTAAGGTGGTGATAATCACTTATTTGGGGCAAAGACAAAAATCTGCATAAAACACTCAAATACCACTGATCTTTCCAAAACTTAGCATATGCCTTCTTTATGTTGTTTCTGGCAATTCAGACTCCCAAAATGCAGCATTTGTTAATGTTAAAAAGTGTTTTTATAAGGAAAGATCAAAGGGTAATTTTGTGCGCAATAATCTGAAAAAATAATATTGTTATTGAAAATATACTTAGTGCTGAGAGTTCCTTGTTGCATAATGGAGAGCGTAATTGCAATTATTTTTTCAAACCCTTTCACACATTATCAGGCTGAGCAGATGAAAAAAGATGCGGTCTGTGTTCAAATGTTTTTGTCAAAACACACAGGTCAGACAGGTGAGACTTTTTTTTAACAAGGTTGAACAATTTCATCTACACACCAGTGATCATGTAAGTACATGTAATGTATTATTTATACTATAGGTGTTACATAGGTATGCTTGCCTACCCTATATTTAATAAATGCATCCAGTGTACATTACCTTGTACACGGTTGAACATTTGAGAAAAAGCTACCGTTTTCATCTAGTCTACATTACAATTTGAGAAAGAGTTGGAATAAATAATTGCTAGTGCGCTCTTTATTATGCAATAACGCACCTTCAGTACTATGTAAATTTTCAATAACGATGTTAATTTTTTTTTATTATTGCGCAGAAAACTAGCCTTTGATCTTTCCTTATAAAAACACTTTTTTAAGCAGCTTGTACATTTATTTTGTATTGGTTTAAACAATATTTTATTCATAGAAATTACATATATATAATACAAAAGTAGATAATGGTACAGGATCTGACAGTAAGCAAAATGCTTATATAAAAGCCATCTCCTGAAGCAATCTGAAAATTACAGTATATGTGAATGGCTAGGTACAAAGACTATCAAACCAATATTGCAAACAAGTAAACAAAAATCAGAGAGAGCGAGAGAGAGAGAGAGAGAGAGAGAGAGAAAGACAGGCAGACAGACAGACACAGAGATTTAATGTCTGTTAAGACTTAACTGTTTGCTAAAAAAAAAAAAAAAAAAAAAAAAAAAAAAAAAAATATTTTGTATTCTAAACTGTAAAGAACAACAAAAATAAGAAGTCTGCTAACTTTCAGGGAGATACCTTACTTTTTATGGTTTTATGCAGATTTTTACATTTACCATAAATCACCACCTTAAACAGTGGTCAGATTAGAACTCTTTTGCAAAGGATCTATCGGAACCAGCATTTTTTGGTGACTTACTCTATAAATTCAAAAACAATATAATACAAAGGGCTGATTTTTCTGATCAAATCAGAAAATTTTTCATACGATACAAACGCATTGGACATAATATAAATGTGTTCCAGACTGCATGCTAGGGGTTGACCAAATCACGGTTCATCATTCTGCTGCCCTTTTTAATACATGTAGCAAGCCGGTTGGTCGGGCATCAGACTCAATGATGGGCCTGATATAAAGCTGATTGGTTTAGCTGGTTTGGGACGGAATTGTCTCTGTGTGTTGCTTGGTTATTCGGGTTAGACTGATGGTTTTCTTTTGCTCCTTTATTTCAGTGGTATTGTCTGACATCCCAGGGATCTCCACATACATCCTATAAAATATTGCTCGTACGTATAGACGATAATGACTAAACTCCGTTCATTAATTCTGAAACTGGGTTTTTCGCTGCTCATATTTTTATTATCTAATCAATGCCGGTAAGACTGTGCATAGTGATAATGCTAGACTTCCGCCAATTTCTTATCAATGTGTCCTGTGGCTCTGCCCTTCGTATGATGCTGAGCTTACCTGCACGAAAGTGCTAATAACAAATTTTCAATCCGATACTAAGTCCATCGGACAGGTTGGAAACGCCTTTTAATACCATATAAAGTGGTCCCTATAAATAGTTTTGTGTACGGGTGGGGTAAGTATTCTAACACATGTTCTGCGCGTGCGAAATCAGTCAGCGTGACAACAAACTAAACATCCGCGTAACTCTGATTCGATTTTAAATTGACCACACCGCGTAAATTCACTCTGGACAAGGGTTTCAGTGTTTCATCATAGTCCTTCGCCATCGGCAAACAACCTCTACCCGACGTCATATCAACGTCATTGCGACGTAATGATGTTTACTGTCGCTATTTTAACGCAAATATTACAGCTTTCCGCAGTTTGTAATAAAGTTCTGAAGTTCCAATACATATATTACCAATATTGAGTAAGAATAGCAAAGTTAATTACAAGGACAAAATCGTGCACCTCTCAACTTATTATAGCTGTTTTCAATCAGTCTACTCCTCCCTCATCCCATCCCCTCTAAAAAAGTAATATAACCCCCCCCCCCTCCCCCACATACTACCAACAACCCCTCCACTCAATTAGTCTACCACCCAAATTGCCACCCCTCGACATGTCCCGCGTCCCAAACACATCCATTCTTAGTCAGTCATCCACACATGAAACTCCTTTGGAAGCAAGGAATATGGCAGACTCGGTTTAACTGAGTCGTTTTATGTGCAGTAATGTAATGGTGCAACACTGCCCTCGCCTAGCACTGGCTTCAGCGGAACTCTATTTTCAAAATGACTCAGAAGGAGTGTTCAAACTATGGTAAAGAAAATGGGTCTGGTTTTCAATCCTTAAATCCAGCGTTGTCAAAATTGAAAAAAAAAATGAAGCGTATGCAGTACAGTACCTTGATTTTATTTTTTTATTTTTTTCTTTGTTTTATTTATTTATTTGAGCCGCGACACGAGAAAACCAACAATGTGGTTGTGCGCCAAGCGCAGACTCGGATCAGCCTGGGCATCCGCTTAGTTTGATCATTATCCTCGCTTTGCGCATAAAGGGTAGCTAAGGATCTGAGCTACCTCCATGCGGACAGCGAAGACTCAGATCAGCCTGGGCAGATGCCCAGGCTGATCTGAGTCTGCGCTGGGCGCACAACCACATTGTTGGTTTTTCTCGTGTCACGGCTTATTTATTTTTTTTTGACTTCAAAACGTTATTTTTAATTTTTTTCTGGAATTCTGGAACCATCCTTCGTGTGACTTTGCTGGAGGACCTATAATTATCACCCGAATGACCAGCGTGATACCCACGTGGAATGTATGTGAATATGTATGACTTTAGGCTGTCAATTTTCATCAAATGGACTTAGTTTGCGGACGGGTTTTTTAAATTTGCGTTTTCGTGCACGTAACTGCAGCATCAGACATCAGGCTAGGGTACATGAGACCTTGATGAGAAATCGGTGGAAATTTAAAGAGTAACTGCACTTCAGGAACTGACTGAATCAGTTCCAAAACCCTATCCCCAACATCAAAGGGAAAGATTGACAAAGACATCCCAACAAACAATAAATTACAAGTGATAAGCCGAGTCAGCAGCTCTTTCCCAAATAGATGGCAACTCAGCTATCTTTATTGAACTAAATAATTAAGACCAACAGACGGGTTACAACGGACTAAGCAAATTATATGAAAAACATTTAACAATTATTTTTACCTATTTTCTATTTTTATGATAGAAGGATTAAACTGAGAACACAATAAATTAAACAGCACCGAACATAAAACAAATGCAACCGCAACAAAAGTACCGCCTTGGGACGGTCAGTAATAACTACTGGGGGGTTTAAACCGGTTTTACTGGGCCCAAACCTTCACCCTCACCCTCCGCTGCGGTGCACACAATTAGTTGGTAGTTCGGTTCGTATGGAGGTCCCCTAACTCATCAGAGAGTCATCACGGTCAACAATTAAGATCAAGAAAAGACCGTGATGAAGCAAGGGTGAGGACTCGACAGCCAAAACGTGTTGAGACACCCGGAGATCCCTGGGGCGTCAGCAACACCACTGGAGTACTGGAGCAAAAGAAGACCACCAGTTGAACCCCGATGGGCCAAGAAACAGAGAAACATCCAGCCCCAACCAACTAATATATAGCTTTATGTAGGGGCTATCAAAGAGTCTGAACCCCGACCCACCCGCGTGCAATTAAAGAGGACAGCAAAGTTGTCAACCGTGACTGGGTTAACCACTAAGCATGCAGACTGTCGCATTACATCTAGGTTATAGCCAATGCGTTTAAATCGTATGATAATTTTCTTAAATTGATCGGGAAATTCTGTTTTCCCTACGATTTTGCGTAATTTATATACTAAGTCACCATAAAATTCAGGTTCCGATAGGCCTTGTTGCAAAAGTGACCTTAACCCTATATTATATTTAGAAACCAATTCAAAGTGTCTACGATAAAATTTAGAAAAAGCTTTCCGAAGTTTATGATACCGATACCCCTGCTGTAAAAGCTTGGCAGTCAAACTTTTATTACGAGCATTGAAGTCAGCCAGATGACTAGACACCCTAGCGAAGCGAATAAGCTGAGAAATGTAAACACCATAAGAAGTGGTGCGGGAAACATCACCATCCAAAAACGGAAAATTAACAATGTCGAAATCAAAATCATCGCGTTTGTCATAAATTTTAGAAACAAATCCATCTAAAATAGATAAATGTAAATCCAAAAATGGGGCCTCGGTATCAGAAGTATTTGCTTTATTTAACTGCAATTCAGCAGGTCTGGATAAATTTGACTAACCATTTCTTCAAAATATTAAAAGGTCGTCCAAGTATCTAGACGTTGAGTTGAATGCTTCAATGACATGAGCTTGAATGTCATCAGAAAGAGACACCATAAAGTCTCTTTCATAGCAAAATAGAAACAAATCTGCTACAAGAGGAGCGCAATTAGTACCCATCGGAATTCCTATAATTTGTCTGTGTAACTTAGTACCGAATCTGATGAAAATGTTATCTAGAAGATATACTAAAGCATCACAAACATTTTGGCAATACCACATTTTAAACCTTTTTTGGTCATCGGAAGTAAAAAAAGCATGTTTATCATTGCAAGCAAGATAAAGAGCACCCTCTCTCTGAAAAGTAGTCTCAATTAAATTTATTAGTTTCTTTTTTATTAAATTATGGGGCAAAGTTGTATAGAGTGTAGAAAAACCGTATGTAGACAAACTAGACGCAGTTTATCAAGAACCTCGGTAGAATTTTTAATTGACCAAAACAAATTTTTTCCTGACCGTTCGTGAACTTTTTCACAGTACCTAATTACATGAATTTTGATAGCGGTAAGGCAAGAAGTTAATAATTTGGAAAGTTCAGTAGTGGTACAAGCACTAGAATTAGCAATAAACCTGGCTTTATATGGTCGTTTATGAAGTTTAGGTAATCAGTACATCGTAGGAAGCTTGTCCTGCCATTCCTCTACATTTACAGAAAACTTGAGGGCTATATCATTACAGTGCCTGAAGACAACAGACTTTTCGTCTTCTGAAGTCTCTTCATAGGCCTTAGTGCCGCCAAGTTCTTGTTTCAATGTGTTAATATAGAGTAACCGTCAAACAACGACAACGTTATTTGCAGCCTTGTCTGCTGGAATCAGAACGTACTTACTATGAAACTGCTGGATACCCAACTTCAGGTGACGGAATGTTGATTTAGGTTTAGGCGGCAAAAGATTTGTGTTTTGGGAATAGAATTTAATACGTTTATCCATTACATTAAAAATGTTCACCTTCCATTCCTTTAAGGCATCAGACTCAACATGTTCCCGCTTGCACCATCGATTACCAAAATCAGTTAAAGAACAGGCTATATCTTCCCTACATTTTTTGAAATCAATACGGTTAGGAAATCTATATTTTGGTCCCTTCGAAATAATGTTACGAATTCTTGAATCTGAAATAATATTAAGATTCCCTGTAATGACATGGCCAGCGGCAGGATAGATAAATTTGGAGTCTATACAATCTCATGTATCGGGTGTATTTGTGTGGACATCAAGATCTGAGACCAGTTTATTAAAGTTAAATATAGTGTTTCTAATTGGTTTGTTATATTTATAACATATGATAGCTGGCTCCTTATTCAAGAAATAATCCGGGATCGATGCAGTTACAGACAGAAGTAGAGTTTTATCACTATGCACAGTCTTACCTGGATTGATTAGATAATATAAGTATGAGCAGCGAAAAACCCAGTTTCAGAATTAATGAACGGAGTTTAACGTCAAGTTCGAGCGTAGAAATAAATAAAATAAGATTAAAGTCTCAAATAGGGAAAACTTATTTATAATATGGCATGAAGTGTGAAAGGTCAAAACACATACCTGCGTATCCGTCCAAGTATAGCTAAGATTGTATCCGTCCAGAAGACCCTGTTTTTCATTTACGTGCCTTACAGCCATCAGGGTTGCAGGCAGACATGCTCCTCCACCCGTCCAGCCCGTACCCTCCATTGGCAGAAAGCCCATGAGCTCTAATTTCTTTGGAGCATTGAATTGGGCAGCTGCTAAACCTATAATTTCGTTTATAACACAGAAAACTGAAATCATAAATATTTTCATTTTCCTTGACAGCACGTCCATCGAGACTGCTAAGCTGATTCTATCAATGTTAAGTATACCAGTTTTGCGCTTTTCTGTGATTATTGGATAATTTTAGTCGTTCCACTTTGTAAAGGGCTGCAAACTGTTCAGACTAACTAGTGCTCACTGCTAACATTACGGGAAAAGGTTGTGTACACTCTATTGAGATAATTGGGTATGATTCCATTTTTTTGCCGCCAGTTCTACAAAGGGAAACAAATTTTGTAACTTCCTATTTGCTTCTCAGTGTAAAGGAGCCTTTC